>OY977959.1:19619365-20973115 GCA_963854355.1 Epinotia brunnichana
TTTAGTTTAATATAGCAAAAACTTCTTAAAGTTTATATTCATAATCTATTAATTGCATAATTATGAAAAATTTGCAATCATTAGAAGTACTGAATCAGCCGAAGTCAAATGTGATCTTCGAAGGTAAATGCAATTTGAAGAAGCTAGTAGTTATAAGGGTATTATTCCGCCCGTAACTACAGTCATCAGCGGCCTGCTTCGCCTCCCGCTGGTCCCTATAACAGAATTGTTTCATTCTAAAACGCCTCTGTTTCCCTAATCAGTAGTATCGAATATCACACTCGACTACAGAAACCCAGTACTTCAATACTATAAATCCAAATCCCAATTCCCGGAATTATGAAAATAACCTAACACCCCTAACCCCCCTCAAAGTCCTATTCCACCCAAAATATGTGTATGAATTTATCCCTATACTAATCCCACAGAACTCATTTGATTGTTCGAAACCAAAATCTATCTTGATTTTAGCAATGAACAATACCGAAGCTGTATGCCCTAACTAAGCTGTTAGAGTTCAGTCGGCCAATCTGAGATCTGCAACGCTAAGGCCTGTGTAATTGCCTCCCCCCCCCTCGCGACCGAAGTCTAGATGGAGTACGAGGAGTAAGGCGCCCTATTATGTATATGAAGGTTATATTTAAATATATTTAATAAGTCCGAATCTCAATTACTGCACGATTTCAACGAGTGAGGATATCCCTCTGTGCGGTTCATATGAATGACTACGCCTCGTTTACGTCGTCAGCTGGGCTTTGAGAATCGTGAGACCCCAGATATGGGGTAACGTCTCCTGTGCAAATAAAAGAGGTAGACGCCAGACATTCTCAAGTCTGTAGCAAAAGACTCTGGACCATTCCCATTGGCACCGTTAGGCAGGAAGGATCCCTCAGGAATACTGTAATCCTGGACACTGTTTCTGGATTTTACTTGATTAAAAATATATTTTTCTACTCGTCGACTTTAATCTTTGAATTAAAATTTCGTACACGAAACTAAGATCACATACTTTTTAATCCTGGAGCTCCACGAGCTCGTCACGGAGCTCGTATAGTTTCATAAGATAACCGCCAGCAGTCATCTTATGAATCCAGGAGCTGTACGAGGGCGACACTGAAAGTCTTTAGAACTGGCCACTTGTAATAAATATAATAAAAAAATAAGTTCAAAATTTGAAAATGGAACTCTTTCTTAATATTTTTGTGTACGAATTCCACTCGATTGTCATTTGTTTTACGATTTGGCGGCAAATTGAAAATTGTGTGTACTACGTGAGCATGAGTTTAACGCGAGAAAATTTTCGAGCAATGATTTTTTACGACTTTCGATGTAATTTAAGTCAACAAGAAAGTTATGATAGACTTCGATTGGCCTTTCACGATGAAGCCCCATCTCGTGCTACTATTTACAACTGGTTTAATGAATTTAAACGTGGCCGCACTGATCTCACTGATGATCTGCGTGAGGGCCGGCCTTCTACGGCGACTACTGAAGATGTAGGCGTATGATAGAGACTGACAAAAGAGTAACCTATCAGCAGATTCGTACAAGCTTAGCCATTGGTATGAGTCAAGTCCACAAAATCCTCCATGAACATTTAGCGGTGAGGAAGCTTTGTGCCCGGTGGATACCTCATAATTTGACAGAAGCCCAAAAAGTCCGTCGTGTTGATTGGTGCCGTGAAATGGGTCAAAGATTCAACGGAGGTGACTCAAATGCTGTGTTCGACGTAGTTACGGGTGACGAAAGCTGGATTTACTGTTATGATCCTGAAACTAAAAGACAGTCTGCTGAGTGGGTGTTTCCTTCCGAGGAGTTGCCTACTAAAGTGAAGAGAGGTCGAAGTGTGGGAAAAAAGATGGTGGCCTCGTTCTTCGGAAGGACTGGTCATTACGCAACAATTATTTTAGAGGATCAAAAAACAGTTACTGCGAAGTGGTACACTAACAATTGTTTACCACTTGTCTTGGAAAAAGTTCGAGAAAAACGGCCTCGCAGTAGGATCCTGCTTCACCACGACAACGCCTCATCGCACACCGCCAAGCAAACGATCGACTATTTGGCGACGGCAAACGTGGAATTACTGGGTCACCCACCTTATAGCCCCGACCTTGCACCTTGTGATTTTTATTTATTCCCAAAAATTAAAGAAAAACTTCGAGGAAAACGTTTTATGGACGCCGACGAAGCAGTGGCTGCGTTTCAAAAGGCCGTCGAAGAGACCCCTAAGGACGAGTGGGCAAAGTGCTTTTCTCAGTGGTTCTATCGAATGCAGCGATGTATTGATGTGAAGGGAGGCTATTTTGAAAAGATATAATAAAAGTAATAAGTTGCTTGATTGCTCAGTTTTTGATTTTCTAAGAACTTTCAGTTTGACCCTCGTATAAGATAACTGTGAAGACATCAACGCGCAAAATTACTAAGCTGCTGCGCTTCATTTCAGCAGGGCGATTTTCAATAGATACCAAGTTTGTTTAATAAATTATTATTTCCGTTGACTCGTAGAAAACGTATTGTATACAATAGTTATATAATTAGCTTTTTAAGTCTCGTACCTTAATTAGGCCACTCAGCAAGCTTCGTGGCCTAAACGTGGTACTCGACTTAAAAAGCACCATTATGTAACGATTGCATAAACTACTATTAAAATTCTTTAAACGGAACGTTAAGTTATTATGAAGACAGTAAAACCACCCAACAAAGGTTTCCCAATTACAATCCAGAGACCTTGTCAGTCCGGTAGTTGAAGCTGAAGTGAATCCCATGTTGTCGCTGACCGGTTCTTTTATACTCCAAAACATCCGATGACGTCACAGATTCTAGAACATTTTGAATTCTTTAATTGAAACAAAAAGAAATACTAACTCACTCTTAACTCGTCTTAACTCGTCCTAACTCGTTCGATTTTCGAAATCCAAAAGACGAACGGATTTTACATAGAACGCTGCAGTAACTTAAAATATTAAATCCGTGACAGAGGAATGAGTGGCTTGTAGAATGCTGCACTGACTTAAATTATTTAATATATTTTTTATTTGATAAATATACTTTTAATCATAAGGAAACTTACTACTGCGTTTAGTTACAAGATTGTCCGCAAAATATTTATTTAAAAAATATTTATTTATTTATTTAATATATGAGCGCTGTTAGCCAACAAACTGTTATGCAGTTTGGCGTATATTTTACTGTAAACTATACTGTGTAATCCTTGTCTTGGTTCAATAAAATAAAAACCTACCTAATGTTATAATTAAGTACATTACGCAATATTCATTTCCATCTCGTTTCATATAAGCATTGGTACCTATAACAGCAGAATTCTACAGAACTAATAGTGTTTTTCCGTTTATCTAGACTTTGAGAGGTAATAAATAAGGTAACCGTCCCAGTCCCTGACCGCCGCATCAGTCATGAGCACCACATACCAAAGCGATATAGCCTAAACTCGAATGAAGAAACATTCTCTTATAGTTAAATAGTTCGAACCTAACCCCTAATCGCCCCGACACAGGTCATATCATATCTATTAAATTATCTACTGCTGAGCTTAGGCCCTTCATTACGACACTCTACGGTCGAGTGCCAACGTCAGTTCGGTTTTAGATAAGTGTTTTGTTTGCGCATAAGCGTGTTTAACTCGCGCTCATCTGTACACGTTTCACAGCTTCGCTACGCATCCTAGCTCCGCTCAGCTACCTCACACGCCTCTGGTGGATATCCTGCCTCATTCGTCTTGTACAGAAGATGAGAAGATGATTTAAGCAGCGTCTATGTTGTAGCGGTGCGGTGCTTACGAAAAGGTACTGCATGTAAAGGTTCCGACGGAAGACCAGCGCTGGCCTTCTATGTTAGCAAAATCAAAATATTTATTTTGTAAATAGGCTTAAGCTAGCTCTTTTACACGTCATGTTAAACTTAACTATTTTATATAAAATGGTTCTTTATCATCTATAAATTCCTTTACAGTATAATAAGATTTCTCTGTAAGATGGCGTTTAACGCTCGACTTAAATCTATTCACAGACAATTTCAGCATATCAGAAGGTAACTTATTGTAAAATCGTACACAATTCCCCATAAACGACATATTACTCACTTTGCAGAGACGGTATTGGGGAATGACTAATTTATTTTTATTTCTGGTGTTATAATTATGAACATCACTTTTTAATTTATACATGTCAAGATTTTTACGAATATACATTATATTTTCATAGATATATTGTGAGGCAACGGTGAAAATATTGATTTCTTTAAACCTATCTCGCAGAGAAACGCGTGACCCTAAATTACAAATACTACGTATAGCACGTTTTTGTAAAATAAAAATCGAAATTATATCAGCAGCTTTGCCCCACAATAGAATACCGTAAATCATGATACTATGAAAATAGGCAAAATATACCAACCTTGCCGTCTCAACGTCTGCAAGTTGACGAATCCTTTTAATTGCGTAAGGAGCTGAACTGAGTCTACCTGCCAGAGTAGAAATATGTGGACTCCATTGTAATTTCGAATCTAATGTTATGCCAAGAAAAACAGTTTTATACTCCTATTCAAGCACTTTGTCTTTTAGGATAATCTGCGCGTTATTTTTATGCTGTACATTAGGCAAGGAGAATCGAATGCACTTTGTTTTTTTGGCATTATGGAGCAAATTATTTATGGTAAACCAGTGAACAATACACGACAGTACATTATTTATTTCACTAAAATTGTCTTGGTTTCTTTTGACTTTAAATATAATCGATGTATCGTCTGCAAAAAGAACTAATTTATGTTGTCCATTCAGTACATAAGGCAAATCGTTTATAGACAAGAAATAAAAATGGTCCCAGAATGGACCCCTGAGGGACCCCATTGAAATAATAGACCCAGCTGATTTGGTTTTATTTATGTCTACTTTTTGAGTTCTGTCATTCAAATAAGACCGGAGGAGATCAAGTGCCTAGCACCATGCTGAGTCGGGGCCTTTTCGTGGACCCTGCTATTTTTACGTTCTGTGTTTTGTTATATACACCCATTGTTTTGTCCGCGAATAAATGTTTTCTTTCTTTATTTCTTTCATACAAAGTTTGTATGCAGGGGACCCCACCTTTTCTCTGCAGCTGACCATACTTGATTCGCAAGGCCAATACGGGAGCACAATATGCAGTGCTACAACTGCATATTGGAAAGGTAACATGTTGTAGAGCAGTGATGAATAGTGGACAGCAGCACGCTGGAGTCTCAGTTCTCGCCGGAGTGACAAGAGATCGAACCAAGCCTTTGCACCACTATACCTTTGCCGGGTCTTTCCCGTTCGTTGGGGTCAATATTAAAGGCCAACATGTCTTGTTATACTCTAAGTACAATCAAACTCATAAGGGGCTGATTACTGTATTCAGCCCCTTTTGAGTTTGGTTGTACTCAGCTTTATTTTCAGTAATAACTAACAACTTAGAAAAGTAAAAAATCCCCGACATTTTCATTTCAAAGTTCAAGAACTTCAGATACTTAGTGCGTGTCAGTTTACACTGGACATTAAATTTTCAGTAACGTTACCAAAAACTTACGGTTTTCGCAATTTGTCCTTCATTTGCGCTAAGACGTTGCTTCGGTACCAAATTTCAAGATTTTGAGTTCACGGGAAGTATCATGTAGGTTTTGATTCCCTTGCGAGTTTCGAAAATTTGCGGAAATTTGCGGCATAAACGGCTGTATCTTTTGATTGCGTTGGCTTAGAAATTTGATTTTTTCACAGTAGACCGAAGTATTTGATATTAATTTCAGCTTCATACCTCCGCTTTTTCTTTCAAGCTGCGGAACCCTGAAAATAATTGTACACCTAGTTGAGATTTTTTGAGTTGACTGAATTGCATCAAAGTAGTCCATTCAATAATCAACTCTACTGTCCAAGGTAAAACATTCCAGAACCAATGACAGTTTAATAACGATTTCACATCAAAAGATTTTTCTAATAAACCGACCAAGTGCGTGTCGGACCACGCACAGTGTAGGATTCCGTAGTTGGATGTCTGTCCTTTGTTACAACGACACGCGCGCGTCAACTAAATAATGCGGTTCATAATCATCATCATCCAGCCGAAAGACGTCCACTGCTGGACATAGGCCTCCCCCAAACAGTGCCAAAATGACCGGTCCTGCGCCACCCGCATCCAGCGGACTCCCGCGACCTTTACCAGGTCATCAGTCCACTTTCCACCGGGGGGCCTACACGCGCCGCGGTTACCGGTACGTGGTCGCCACTCTAGAACCTTTCCGCCCCAACGGCCATCGGTTCTACGTGCAATGTGCCCCGCCCACTGCCACTTAAGTTTAGCGATTCGGAGGCGTTGCAGTTGCGTTGGAGAAAATGTTACGGTTGCGTCGCCCAAATTTAATTGTATACGAAATACTCCGTCACGAAAGTTCATTATCAATGCCTGTTCTTGCTCTGGCGACGAACGCAGCCGATTATGCAAATCGTCTGTTATACCCTAAAACACTAATTCATTAACGGTTTTCGCTTACAGAACAATCCGCAGTTTACATTACAGAGTTCCTGTTTCCAGTGGATGGCGAATGGGATTTAATAGTAGGGATCTAGATGGAAATTAAATATACCATCTCGAGTGTTTTCATTAGACACAATTATGATTTACTGTCATTCAGCACATATGGAAATTCGACAACTCAAAATTATTGGTCGAATACCTATGAATAATGTTAATGTCAATTTGAAAATCCTCGACGTGGAAAATTGTCCAGCCTACATTAGGTATGCAAAAATGTTATTATTTAGGTCCTAAAAGTAAAAAAAAACATAGGTACCTACTTGATATAGGTAAATACTTAGGTTGCTGCTAATACTTTAGATCTTATCTTCGTTTGATCTTAGATTAAAAATGAATACCTAGGTATGGCAGATTTTGTAGAAAATTATAATTTGTTGTATCAATTTTGAACAAGAAAACAACTGGTAATAAAGAAGTATACTTAGATACAATTACTCTGGCTTGAATATGTCATGCTCGCTAAAAATGCTCTTCTCACGGTGGCGTCGTTGATCGGGTCGCCACCTTCCCTAACATATGGTTGAGGGAGGCGATGGCTGAGATATGCGTCATACTCGTGATCGGGTGGTGTTTGTGGAGTCCGGTCTGTTCATGCTTGCAAGGGCATAGTAACTACCTAAATACTAGTGTTATTATCATTATTTTGACGAGAGACATCATTCTGTTCTTGACACGTTTTATTGTTATTGACCCTGTACAGTACATCTTTGACAATATTACATTAATGATCCTTTTTTTCTGTTTTAACGCTTAGAGACAGTATAAATCTCTATTATAACATTAGAATAGGTAATTATTAATTGTATTTGGACGCTCAGAGACCTTATACATCTCTGGAGTACTAAATGAATATCATAAACTTATTGTTAATTCTGATACAGACCTTAAATATCGAATGTAATTGATAAAATTTTACAATTTTGGATTTTTTTAGTTTTCATTTTTAGTGACATTTAGTTTGTTAACCGTTTAGGTACTAATTGGTTAAAATCAGATTTTTTTTATGATTATTGTGTAAGATTATTAATATTATATTGTAGAATACCACTTGACATGTAAAAGTGCCCTTGTGGCCTATTTGCAGAATAAATAATTGATTTTGATTTTGATTTTTGATTTACATTTTCACCTAATTCACTTATATTGGCCCATTTTCAAAATGGTCATTTCGTGTTGTCGATTTTCCATTTGTTCCGAATGACAGTATATTATATACCTGAGGGGTAATCAACTAATCATGTAACGTTCCGAACGCGCGTTAAGTAGCACAATCCAACTGTCATTTTCCCATACAAAATTTGACATTTAGATCTATCTAACATTCGTACAATATGTTACGTGATCGATCAGCATCAGCTGGTTGACTGTACGTACATCAGTACGTACAGTCAACATCAAAAGTAGCTACGCAATCAAAGCCGTCAAAAGCTCTTATTCCGTTTTAATAAAGACTTTTGCGGTCTTCGTTTGGGTAGCTACTTTTGATGCTGACTGTACAATGTGTTGTACTCTACCTCCATTGAAAGTTACATGTCATGACTCACCGGTACTGGTAATAAAGAAAGCCTCAGATCGCATATTAAACGCCTTTGCCTTCGGCTCGGGCTTCAAATTGGTAAGTAATGTATATACTATTCCATTTCATCACACTTGCTCGTAAAAGGCTTCATATCACAAAGGGCTACAATAGCCGTTATTACGCCAATGGACGTAATGGTTTTTTCTTAAATTGTATCTGCCACTCATGCGTCAATCATAAAGCAAGGAGGTTTTAAGTTAAAACCTCCTGTGTCTTTATGTTGACATTTATTCATAAATATATTTTCAAACATCATATTAATTGAGTTAAAACTTTTAACTCAATTAATATAATGAATAAATGTTAAAACTTTTAACTCAATTAATATGATGTTTGAAAATGTATTTATGAATAAATGTCAACATAAAGACACAGTTAAAACATGTTTGACTAAATTATTGATGTAATAATTAAAATTTACTAAGTAATGTGTTGTCTGCTAAAAATATTTTTAACCGTGATTTTAAATCATGGCTGTATGCCGAAGGGTGGCGCGCCTCACGACAAATTCAACAAAATGGACGATTGGCATTTTGTATTAATTAATACATTGCGTTTAGTATTAATTTTGCCATAGTTATTATTTTTCTTCTTATTTACTCAAAATCATATTTTTACTAACCGCACTTGCAGAAGGCTAAGATACAGGCTCAGCCTATTTTGGTCACTGACGGATAGCCTCGATTTAATGTAGTACTTGTTTTTGTGAAATAAACTATTTTGTATTTGTTTCCTCGCAAATCTGATGAAAAACAATATTATGTACGACACGGATGGTGAGATTTCCTAAAAACTCGAGCCATCAAAGGCTTCTAATAGATTATCGTTCATAAAACTCACTTACCAACCTCGTCGCATGATGTACTATTTGTGTGGAAAATAACAAAAATTAAACTAATACAATTTTCCATGCTTCACGCCATTTCCACCGCGTGTAATCAAAATAGGCGAATCTCCATCTAATTCTCAATTATAAAATATATAGATAAGCTGCCTTTGCGCTTCGTTTTACATTTGTTTGTTTTGATTTTGTCATGTTTTATCAATACATAGTATCAAACAAAGTCGCTTCCCGCTGTCTGTCTGTCCCTATGTATGCGTAGATCTTTAAAACTACGCAACCGATTTAGATGCGGTTTTTTTAATAGATAGAGTGAGTCAAGAGGAAGGTTTATATGTATAATACAAACCATACATGCATGTATTATACACATAACCCCGTGCGAAGCAGGGGCGGGTCGCTAGTGTTACAATAAAGTAATACATACTTACATAATCGTATTTGATTTAACACACCATTTAAGACAAATTTAATCATGGGTAACGACAATATTATATACAAACGTACATATGACTTATACGCAATAATACGCAGCAGGACGGCATCACTAATGCGGCGGATGTGTGGCAGCGGTAACAGTATCCTGAGGACGCTGGCTGCGAGGCTGGATGCTCCATTACCTAGGCACTGGAACACCCTACATTGTGCAGGACCCTATGCTAGGGGATGGAGCATCTAACTCCATTAGGATTATAGGATTAAATTAATGTGTAATACTAACCTTAGTCATAATTCGTGATTGTATACTAACAACTTATGGACATTACCTAGTCCGAAACAAATAAAGAATTGAATTACTTTAAGCTTTGTTAGTTTTTAAGTTAGTATTTAATTTCAATACTACATTTGCGATGTTTGATACGTCCATATGGTGACACTTACCATCTTGTATCATGCATGCAATAAATTACTTGAGTTCCACGCGGACAAGTCGCGGGCAGATTAAAAATTACAGATTAGTGACCGATAAACGGTTAACAAACTAAATGTCACTAAATGAAATAAAGCAAAATATTATCTCTATTAGACATCATCTGGTGCTACGTTTTAACGGGCGAGATTAAATTAAAGCACAAGTTTAAATAATGAAACGCATTTATTCCCGCTAACGCCGCGAGCACACGAATAAAAAATCGAAAGGGGGTGGATCGGAATGCCGTCTGATATTGCTCCCTGGCTCAAAAAGGGTGTCGCTGCCACCACGCCAGTACTTCCCTGGATCTCGGGACTGCCGTGGAGATGGGACGGGCCGAGGGACGTCAGCCGGCAGCACCAGGGAACCCTGGTGTAAGTTTTGCAGTGCTCCAGCCGCAAGGTAGCACCCTGGAATTTTCATCCGCCGTGTAAATAAAATAGTCCAGTATTTATCCCCGTTGACTGTGACCGGCATTAGCAGAAGCAGGAAAGAAAGTACTGCGTGATGGTGATGGTGAATTGGCTTGGTGAAATGCGGATGTCACAGTCAGACGGAGTTTACAAAATGAGTACTAATTTTATGAGATTAATTTTTTAACTTTAGGTATAATTTATAATCAAAACATTAATGATGCGTTGTAACTAAACAGCGGAAGAAGGTGAAATGTATGTAAGTTCTTTACTAAAGCGAAAACAAGCAAGAAAGCATATTAACGGAAATACCGTTAGACATACTCTTAAATCTACCTACTTAAAGCTATTTCTTATGGAATGTTCAGCACTTACCCAATATCTTAGGGGTTTTAACACTCACTGAAGGTAACTTGGGGCTATCTGGTGCCCAAAACGATATTATATTAAATAATAAAAATATATCGAATGCGCGGGCGCTACGTGTGATGACACTGTGAGAAAAGTGTACGTGCGCCCGCGACGATTGCAAATTCTCTCTGTCCGGCGGCCGCGGCCGGCTATTTAGGCCACGCGGGAGCGGGCGCGGCGCGGGTGCAAGGGCACATCGCGTCCCACCGGTTATACGAGTCATAATCAAGCGCTCGTAGAGAGGTACAGTTCGTCAGGGAAATACGTGCCGCAACGAAATAAACTATTAACATATTTTATTGTATGTTAACCGATAACAATGTTAATATTTATAATCATTAATGTTTATTTTATATTACATCTTTTTATTACTCATTTTAATTAACAAAACGAAAGTTATGTAACGTTTTACGTTACAGTACCCCCGCGCGTCGTGAAGGATTTTATTACATCTAGTTGTAATAAAATCCGCACTACCTGAGTACCTGTACTTACACTACCATAATTCTTCATTCATACATCATGTTTGCATATTTACGTCAACAATTATTTACCTTCAGTTTTATATTTGCTGACGCTTACTATCATAATACAATGAGGTAACTTGTTACAAGAACTTGAAACCTGACAGGTACATGTGCTTAAAGATGTTAAGACGCTAGAAAATTAAAACTGTATACATGATAATATTATGATACGTAAGCCTGTAGTACCGTATTATTTATTAAGACCAACCAATTTGAGGTCCTTTATGTGCCAGGTGCCTAGATCTTTGCCTGTTAAGTCCTGAAGCACATACACCAATGGGGATTTCTTGGCTATAATTTTCGTCTTAATAAATTTTGGTGCTAACTTTTTAGTAAAATTTTTGCCCTTGTCACTTAAGAAGTAAGTACGTTTCATGACAAGGTCACCAACCTTAAATTCAGCAGGCTTACGTCTACTATTATAATGAGAGGTGTTTTTACTATGGGCATGCCAAAGCCTCTTCTGGACGTCATCAAAAATCGAGGACAGACAACCTAGGTTCTCAGCGTAGATGTCGCGTGGCAGAAACAACACTTCCTTTCCAATGTCGGTATCTGTATAGTGCGTTCCACATGGTACCAGCTCTCTACCGTATACTAAGAACGAAGGCGTAAAACCTGTTGCTTCATTGACTGAAGAATTGATCGCGAACTGGACTCTCGGAATGAACACGTCCCATGACCTGTGGTCATCATTCACGAAGGTAGAAATACTACATATAATAGTGCGGTTAAATCTTTCAACTAAATTTACCATAGGAGTGTATTTAGGAGTGTAATAGACATTTGGCACATTATACGACTTTAAGAAATTGTCCATTACTTTCCCAGCAAATTGAGATCCGTTGTCCATTAGCACTGTTTGAGGTACACCGTGCACCAAGAAAACCGATTCTTCTAAAATCTTCACTATTATCTCTGCAGTAGCCTGTTTAATGGGAAATATTAAGCAATACTTGGAAAAGCAACAAGTGATGACAAATATGTAGCTGTTCCTTTTCCGTGTAGTTGGCAACGGGCCCATCAGATCTATCGAGATCATTTGGAACGGGCGAGAGCATTGTTTAGGTCTCCCCATTTCCCCTAGGGTTTGATGGTTCTGAGCCTTATAAGACAAACACTTTTCGCACGCTCCAATGAACTCGACAATGTCCTGGTGCATGCCTGGCCAATAGAAGCGCAAAGCAAGTCTGCGGTACGTTTTGAAAATGCCCATGTGACCGGCAGTAGGCTCCGAGTGGTTTTCTATAATTGCCTTTTCGCGTAATTCTGCGGGAACAACCAATTTCCATGAAAATTCGGAAGTAAGTTCGTGCTTGTTTTTGGACAATCGGTATAAAGAGTCATTTTTAATTATATAATTTGGAAAATCGATAGGACTATGCAGGCAACCGTTATAGATGTTGGTGTACCAGGTGTCCCTAGAGTTCAAATGAGAGTTGGAGGTACAAATAGCACTCACGGGTGCCCGCGATAAAGCATCTGGTATGACATTATCAACGCCCCGACGATGTTTAAGGATGAAGTCAAAGCCTGACAAGCGAACGCCCCACCGAGCCAATCTACCGGTTGGGTTGCTAATGGACAGGAACCACTTGATTGCACTATGGTCAGTGTAGACCGTGAAGGGCTGTCCATTTTCAACGTAGCAACGCCAATGCTCCAAGGCTGCCACTACAGCAAGCGTCTCGCGTTCAGTTATACTGTAATTCCTCTCAGCTGGTGACAAGCTCTTTGACATGTACGCGATCGGATGCTCCTTACCATCGATGTTCTGAGTCAGCATAGCGCCTACCCCATAATTACTGGCATCGGTATGCACTTCGAAAGGTTTGCTATAGTCCGGACAGCTGAGAACTGGAGCAGAAACTAAACACTCCTTAAGTTGCTGGAAAGCAGAATTAGCCTCAGGGGTCCACTTAAAAGGTGGCGAACCTTTCTTCGACGAAGTCAGCTTATTTAACGGGGCAGCAATGGTGCTAAAATTAGGGACAAATCGTCTATACCATGTCGCGGTACCAAGAAATCGCTTGACATCTTTACGAGACGTCGGCGTAGGGTAATTCAAAATAGCCTCCACCTTTGCTGGATCGGTGCGTAAACCGGAACCGTCGACGACGTAACCGAGATATTTGAGCTGGCTACTGAAAAATTTACACTTGTCTAAATTAACTGTGAGATTGGCCTGTTTGAGTTTGTCTAAGACGCGTAAAAGCAAGGTGACGTGACTATTGAAATCCTCGGAGACGATGATAATGTCATCCAGGTAGGCGAATACTTTAAGGTCGAACTCTGAGAACAACAGGTCCACTAATCGTTGTTGAGTAGCAGGAGCGTTGGTCAGACCGAAAGCAGTTCGTTTGAAATGAAAAGTTCCTTTTGTTGGCACGTAAAAAGAAGTTTTGTTTCTGTCCTCCGGAGCTATTTCAATTTGCCAGAAAGCTTTGGACAAGTCAATGCTAGACAAGTAACGAGCATCCCTGAGGTTGTCCAAGATTTCTGAAATATATGGCAGGTTATACGCGTCTCGTTTCGTCACCGAGTTCAGTTTACGGCTATCTAAACAGAAGCGTGGTTGTCCGTCCTTTTTGTTGACGAGCAGAACCGGCGATGACCAACTACTCTCACTTTTCTCAATCACATCAAGTGCGAGCATTTCGTCAACTTGTTCAACCAGGATGCGCTGCTTCTCTGGTGACAAGCGGTAATAACGCTGACGAATAGGGCTAGCGTCGCCGGTGTCAATGCGGTGTGTGATCAAGTTAGTGACACCTAGACCCTTGCGTTGAAAAGAAATGTCTTCATATTGTTTAACGACGTTATCAGCTAGTTGTTTTTGTGAATCGTCCAAATTATTGTAACCCTGAATAAAAGCGTCTGGTTTCGGTAAAACGTCATTACTTTTGTCAGTATCTAAGACGAGACTACTGAGGTATTTTGGGCAGATTTGAAAAGCGCGCCAGAAATCAACGCCCAGAATGAGGTTATTTTGTATACCTGGCACTATAAAAGCTTTCAAAATGTGAAACTTGCCATCAAAATGTAATGGAATGTCAATATAACCCTCACTCTGTAACATCTGTCCTCCTGCGGCCGTGACTGAAATAAATTCACCTTTAACTACTTTCAGTCCGCAATTAATCAGTACTAAATGAGCATCATTACCTAAAATAGTTACTGCCGAGCCGGAATCTAATAACCCAGACATAGTAACATCGTTGATTTTTACAGATACGTAAGGTCTGTTATCGTTTTCATTGTGTTCTTTCAGAATTGTGTCAATTTTATATGATTGAAAAAACAAGTTGACTGTACGTAACCACTTTTGCCAATCTTCGTTATCGAATTTAGCTACATTACTATGATTGACACAATTCTGACTGATTAGTTTTTTGGCTGTTGCTTCTTATTCTTATTGCAATCTGGACAGTCAGGCGTTTTAACATTTTTTCGTCCGCAAACAAAACAAACTATATTATCTTTGTTTGCCGTGCACTGTCGCAGATTGTGGGTGTCTACACGACATCTCGGACAAAAATGTGTCTTTGGTGACGAAGAAGCAACAGCGTCCACGTAGTTAGGGTTAGTCTTAGTATGTAAAACTTGATTGTTGCTATTTGAATATGATTTGTTGTAATTATTATTGTTGTATTTATATTTATTAAAATTGAACTGCGCATTACTATTGGTGTTATTATAATTCGTCCTAATTTTAGAATTACCACCAGTATAGGCAAACTCAGGTGCCATTGTGTCTGAACTTGGTCGCGGAGGTTCTTTGAACTGGGAAAGACGCGACTGTATACTCTCGTAGTTTCTACACAATGTCTTCAACTCGTCTATGGTCTTAATCTGAGAAACGGAAGATAGAGTACTCGCGTAACACGGTCTAATGTTATGAAGGAGTATCTCAAGCTTGTCGTTCTCTGACAAGGCGGTTGAGAGGCGCGAAAAAAGACCTGACATAACAGATAGGTAAATCACTATATTTTCCGTTTCTCCCTGAGTGCGAGACCTGATTTCGGATAGCAGCCTGTAATCAAAATCAGCCTGGCCGAAATCCTGCCTCAATAGTACGACCAGTTCATCCCACGTGTGCACGTTCTCCCTGACGCTTCTGAACCAATGGATCGCATCACCCGTGAATATTTCAGTGGCGTTATGCAAGAGTTTGCTACTCGAAATATTTTTTGCCTCGCAGAATTCGGAGACGCGCTGTATGAACGCCCTAACACAGGTTTTGCCATCATACTTCAATTTTGACAGCTGGTTTGCACCGCTGGCGTCACAAGTCACAGAGATGTTTAGTGGAGAACCAGAATTCGCAGAATAAACCTGGGGCTCATTAGAGGATGAAGCGAGCGGATCAACTACGTTGCTATCCTTGAGCAAATTAACGCGATCGGAGCAAAGTTTAAATTTGGTGACGCATTGGTCGTAAGCATCTTTGTGATCTTTATCCTCACAAGTAATGCGGTTAAGCCGATGATATAGGTGGTGTATCAGATTTTGTGCTCGGAGCAAGGTGCTTTTGTCCAGAGGTTTGGTGTCTAAATGTGAATTAATTTTTTCAAGCACTTCTGCAACGCCATCTATATCCTCGTCTGCATCAAACGGACTCGTGAGTATGTCTTCTGACGGAAATAGCGGTCCACATCTAGCAATTTGCCTACGCAGGTCCTGAACTGTGGAAGCAGGTGTTTCGCCACGAATTGTAACCTCATATTCCAACTCAGTTTTCTGTAGCGACATGAATTTAATAGGCCACGCCATTATAAAATATGTGAGGCAATCGCAAGGTGCCTAAATTGTATAAATGCTGAACAAACCGTCAGAAAAAAAAACAACAAAATACTCCGTCTGTTACAGAATCAGTAAATTAATTATGAACGTTTTGGTTGTTTTTTCCTTTGCTAATAAGCGAATGGCTAAATACAAAAAAATAAGCGCAACCAAAGAAAAAAAATTACGTTCAAAAAATAAAAACGAAAAAAGCGATAAAAGTGCAACTATTGTGTACGGACACAAAACCAAACAAAATTAAAGGTATTTTTTTTTAAAACAAAAAAAACACTTTATTAAAAATAACTACTTAATTTGGCAGACTGTACTAGCGGACACGGCAAAATCGTATACTAATTATTGTTAAAACAAGTACATTTACAAAGAAAAATCACAATTTATGTGTCCGACTGTACCACTCAATTTATAATTTCACAACACTCAATAAAACAAGTACCTAATCCGTACACCTTAGTTGCTGGCAACCAAAATAAAAACTGAAAAAACGTTTCACAAAACTAAAAAAAATATCAAGCACACACACAAACCACAACGACCCACCTGGGAGCAAAATTAGACCTTAAATTAACCACGGTAAGGGCGCCAGTGCAACGTTTTAACGGGCGAGATTAAATTAAAGCACAAGTTTAAATAATGAAACGCATTTATTCCCGCTAACGCCGCGAGCACACGAATAAAAAATCGAAAGGGGGTGGATCGGAATGCCGTCTGATATTGCTCCCTGGCTCAAAAAGGGTGTCGCTGCCACCACGCCAGTACTTCCCTGGATCTCGGGACTGCCGTGGAGATGGGACGGGCCGAGGGACGTCAGCCGGCAGCACCAGGGAACCCTGGTGTAAGTTTTGCAGTGCTCCAGCCGCAAGGTAGCACCCTGGAATTTTCATCCGCCGTGTAAATAAAATAGTCCAGTATTTATCCCCGTTGACTGTGACCGGCATTAGCAGAAGCAGGAAAGAAAGTACTGCGTGATGGTGATGGTGAATTGGCTTGGTGAAATGCGGATGTCACAGTCAGACGGAGTTTACAAAATGAGTACTAATTTTATGAGATTAATTTTTTAACTTTAGGTATAATTTATAATCAAAACATTAATGATGCGTTGTAACTAAACAGCGGAAGAAGGTGAAATGTATGTAAGTTCTTTACTAAAGCGAAAACAAGCAAGAAAGCATATTAACGGAAATACCGTTAGACATACTCTTAAATCTACCTACTTAAAGCTATTTCTTATGGAATGTTCAGCACTTACCCAATATCTTAGGGGTTTTAACACTCACTGAAGGTAACTTGGGGCTATCTGGTGCCCAAAACGATATTATATTAAATAATAAAAATATATCGAATGCGCGGGCGCTACGTGTGATGACACTGTGAGAAAAGTGTACGTGCGCCCGCGACGATTGCAAATTCTCTCTGTCCGGCGGCCGCGGCCGGCTATTTAGGCCACGCGGGAGCGGGCGCGGCGCGGGTGCAAGGGCACATCGCGTCCCACCGGTTATACGAGTCATAATCAAGCGCTCGTAGAGAGGTACAGTTCGTCAGGGAAATACGTGCCGCAACGAAATAAACTATTAACATATTTTATTGTATGTTAACCGATAACAATGTTAATATTTATAATCATTAATGTTTATTTTATATTACATCTTTTTATTACTCATTTTAATTAACAAAACGAAAGTTATGTAACGTTTTACGTTACACTGGAACTCTGTTATTGAGCACATACCCACAAAGCACAGGAAGCAGAAACAAACAATAAATAACAGTACAGTCAGCGTCTAAAGTAACGTAATCGAAGACGTCAAAAGTTCTTATTCCCTTTCAATAAAGACTTTTGACGTCTTCGTGTGCGTAGCTACTTTTGATGTTGACTGTACTTATGTACAGAAGATCGCCTGTCAAAAAAACCTATGTCGACAGCTAGAAATTTGAAATCAGGGATGGCATGATTTCAATTTTCTAGCTGTCGAACCACAATAGCACTTCGGGTAGTCATGATTGTCGCATTTTGTGTGTATATACAGTGCGAATATTGTGAGTCACTGACAGTGCGACTATTGTGAGTCACTGACAGTGCGACTATTGTGAGTCACTGACAGTGCGACTATCGTGATACTGACAGTGCGACTATTGTGAGTCACTGACAGTGCGACTATTGTGAGTCACTGACAGTGCGACTATTGTAAGGCACTGGTAGTGCGACTATTGTGAGTCACTGACAGTGCGACTATTGTGAGTCACTCATAGTGCGACTATTGTGAGTCACTGGTAGTGCGACTTTTGTGAGTCACTGATAGTGCGACTATTGTGAGTCACTGATAGTGCGACTATTGTGGGCCACTGACAGTGCGACTATTGTGAGTCACTGACAGTGCGACTATTGTGGGCAACTGGCAGTGCTACTATTGGGAGTCACTGACAGTGCGACTATTGTTAGTCACTGACAGTGCGACTATTGTGGGCCACTGACAGTGTGACTATTGGGAGTCACTGACAGTGCGACTATTGTTAGTCACAGACAGTGCGACTATTGTGGGCCACTGACAGTGCGACTATTGTGAGTCACTGATAGTGCGACTGTTGTGAGTCACTGACTGCGACTATTGTGGGCCACTGACAGTGCGACTATTGTGAATCACTCACAGGGCGACTATTGTGAGACACTGACCGTGCGACTATTATGAGTCACTGACAATGTGACTCTTGTGCGAACGATGGGTTCACTAGATAATTCAGAAGAGTAATTTGTACGAAAGCATAATATTTTTTCCGAATCTCATGATTCCGAAAACCATGTTCCGCTGAAGGAGTTTTTGATTTTCAGGATATAATACTAACCTAACCTTACCTTAGTATTTATATATTCCAGTCAATTAACTGATAACTTGTACGGAAAATTGTGAATTTTGGAAATAATTTATAATAGCTGATTTTTTGAAGTAATGGATTATTAAATAGTAACATAGAAACAACATTTTAGACATCAAAAAATTACAACTAAACTGACTTCTGAAAAGTCCGAAAGTATATTATTATTTAATCGCATGGCGTTTCCTTGAAGTACGATTATAGATTACTAGCTGTTGCCCGCCACTTCGTCCGCGTATTAGTAGAACATGTTATCGTCTACATGTTTGGTTAAGGAATTAATTAAAAAAAACATTGAAATTAGTTTTGTATAGTCTTTTAGTAAAAAACTTTCAAAATGTCTTGCTCTCTATACAAACTTAGAACCCCCTTTGAACCCTTATAGTAAACAGTCTGAAACCTTAGTTAGAAATTTCTTACTTTAAAAATGTCTTGCTTTATATACAAATTTCGAACCCCCTTTTAACCTTCTTAGACGATGAATTAAAAAAAAAGCTGAAAGAAGTTTTGTAGTCTTTTAGCAAACAGTCTAAAACCGTAGTTACAAATCCCTTACTTTAGAAATGTCTTGCTCTCCATACAAACTGAACACCCGTTAGGGGATGAATTTCAAAAAACGCTGAAATGAGTTTTGTAGTCTTTTAAATAACAGGTTTAAGATCGAAGTTATAACTCTCATACTTTAAAATTTTCTTGCAAACTTTGAACCCCCATTAACGCTTTTCGGGGAAAAATTAAAAAGTAAGCACTAAGTTTTTTTTATTATAACTAGTATTTTTTCTACAAACTATCAAGTCTCAAAAAAAGTGTTTCCCATACGAACTTTGAACCCCTTTTGAACCCCTTAAGGGTGGAATATTCCAAAACGCTGGCACTACTTTTTTGAGTTTTTTGTACTTTAATAATTAATATTTCTACAAAGGTTTAAGTTTCTACCTAAAAAAACGTTTCCGCCATACAAACGCACCTCTTTGTGGAATGTTCCAAGCCACTGAAAGTAATTTACCTAGATTTGTATTTTAATAAATAATCTTTCTACACAATTTCAAGTCTCTAGACCGAAAAATAAAGTTACCTCTATACAAATTTTCACCCCTTTTTATGGACAGTTAGCCCATGGTGTGACTGCGGCATTGAAGATCAAACCATAGACCATATCGTCAAGCGATGTCCTAAAAGATGTTAGAAAATTATATTAATAAAAGTTTTTAAATTAATTTTGGTTCATCATTTAAATCTATATAACTACTTCCGGATGGAAAGTTTCTTGGATTCTTGAATAAAACATCTAAGAATAACGTTTTAAAATGAAGTGAACAAAAAACGCTATTATAAATGAATGTTATTCAAAACCGTATTTTTCCTGGAGTGCATCCAAATCACGAACGATAGTGTCACTGAACGGCGGTGTCATTGCGGCTCCGATAATCGAATTCACTGGAATTCGCACGTCGAAGGAGTGCGGGTGAGTCTAGCAGAACTCAAACAAAAAGTGGCCAAGTGCGAGTCGGACTCGCACATGAAGGGTTCCGTTATATAAATTGCTTTTTACGATTTATGACGTATTAAAAAAAAACAATTTACTAGATCTCGTTCAAACCAATTTTACTGTACATCATATATTTTTTTCAGTTTTATCTTATTTTAGAAGTTACAGGGGCCCCCCCGGGGCACACATTTTACCACTTTGGAAGTGTCTCTCGCGCAAACTATTCAGTTTACAAAAAAAATATGTTAGAAACCTCAATATCATTTTTGAAGACCTATCCATAGATATCCCACACGTATGGGTTTGATGAAAAATTTTTTTTTGAGTTTCAGTTCTAAGTATGGGGAACCCCAAAATTTATTGTTTTTTTTTTCTATTTTTGTGTAAAAATCTTAATGCGGTTTACAGAAGACATCTACTTACCAAGTTTCAACAGTATAGCTCTTATAGTTTCGGAAAAAAATGGCTGTGACATACGGACGGACAGACAGACAGACAGACAGACGGACGGACATGACGAATCTATAAGGGTTCCGTTTTTTGCCATTTGGCTACGGAACCCTAAAAATGAACAAATCAAAGTTACAATAAAATTTTGCTAATCTTGTGAGTGAACTATCAAGTATAAAGACCATATTTTGTCAATTTAAAACATGTGACGTACCGGCGTCAGGTGACAGGTGAGGTGACCAGTGAGTTCAAGTCTTATGACGCCGTTACGAAATATATTAATAGTTTATGTGACGACATAATGAAGGGCATTAAACACGAGTGTGGGTTTAAGAAACGAGCGAGTTTCATAATAGGATCACACGAGTGTTTTTATGCCTAATTATGTACAGTTAAATACACTAGTTTATCTACCCACATCTTATAAATCCTCAATGATGTGTTCGGGAACCATTAGAATAACCGTCATTGCACCACCATCGCCATTACATGCGTAGCCGACTAGATTTAAAATCATGACCAACTAGATTTCCATAATAACATCGATTATCGATGTTATTATAAGTTAATAATAAGTAAGTTAATAATATTTGTTTAAATTAAATTTTGTACTTCTTAATTTTATTTGTATGTTATAATTATATTTGCATGCATCGAGAAATGTGTTTTAGAGCAAATAAATGATTGAATTGAATTGAATTGAATTGAATTGAATTATGATTTTTCATACATTATAAATAACACTGGCACAGATAAAAAGCTGATGTTACGTTACGTTACTGGTTGCAATAATGGTGGTCATTATAATATATGGTTTCCGAACACGTTCTATAGGATTTATAATAATATGGGTGTAGATAAAACAGTTTTAGCGAATTTCACTCCTGGGACAGTTCTGTCAGAACAACAGCAGACCCCATAATACAACACATTCGCTTGGAGGATGATGATAATGTAAACATGACTGTTATGTCACCACATCAAGACGCGTGAGTCGCGTGATTAATAGAAAAAGCGGAAAACCAATCATGTTGTACATATTTCTAATATTCTGTGATGTGTTTAACTTTGACATGTTAATATAATTCAGTCATGCATGTCTTAAGGTTGGGACGTGTCCATTTGCATTTTTTTTTAAGATTACGTTCTCGTTTCTATGTTATTTTGTGCACGTTATATCTACAATGTGAAAAATTGGAAAGGGTGATTAAGGTTGGTTACAAAAAAAAACATTAAATCAGTATATAAGCAAAAAAAAGTGTTTTTTCTCAATATTGAAATTTTGATCGGCATGAAGTTAGTTGCCTTACTAATCCAAATTTCACCTCAAATAATTATATTCTGCTAAGAAAGGGTTTAACCGACCACCTCGTAAATATTCCAACTTAAAATACTGTATGATCTATAATAAATATAATAATAGATAGGTACTAAGTAAGCAGTTTGTCACGAAATGGTCTCGCCTCAGCATAATGCTGGCTCATGAGCCGGCGCTGGTCTTCCGGCGAGACCATTTGTGGACCACGTGCCCTGCTGTCCGACGTGCAGGAAACTTCGTCTATTATACACGTCGTACTTAATCATTATATATTTTACGTCATACCTGGCCATAAAGTAGGAATTACCGCACGCTATGCGTGCGGAAAACCCCACTTCCTGGCCAGATAAAGACGTAAAATTTTGTACTTACCACGGGTGGTAATAAAGAAAGCCTCAGAGCGCATATTTATCGCCCTTGCCTTCGGCTCGGGCGTCAAATACCTGCGATCTGAGACATTCTTTGTTTAACCGCCCTAGGTAAGTAATGTACTATTATCTACACCCATATCATAAATCTTCTAGAATGTGTTCGGAAACCATATATCACGACCACCATAATTGCAACCAGTAACGTAACATCAGCGTTCTATCTGTGCCAGTGTTATTATAACGTATGAAAAATCATAATAGCATCGACAATCGATGTTATTATGGAAATCAGGTCGTGCAGCATGATGTAGTTCATCATGATTTGAAATCTAGTCGGCCATGGCGGTGCAATGGCGGTTATTCTAATGGTTCCCGGACACATCATTGAGGATTTATAACATGTGAGTAGATTAAATAGTTTATGTAACTGTACATAATTAGGCATTAAAACACTCGTGTGATGTTATTATGAATCGCCTTCGGCTCGTTTCATAAACCCACACTCGTGTTTAATGCCCCTCATTATGTGCAGTCACATAAACTACTATATCTAGAGCAGTCGACATAACAATTCCAATTTTCTCGTACCGTCCAACAATGCAACCGCTCCATCATTACCATATTATAGTTTTTCGCCCTAACTTTATCGAGGCCGACAAAACGGCCCTTATCGCCGCCCCTTTATGCGATTCACAAGCAACACTCACCCCACTTACCCCCACTATATCTTGAACTAGCTAGACCAGAGGGGCGATTAAGCAACGTTTCGTTTCGAACGTACTTTAAACCACTCATCTCTCATTTTCCTACCCAAAAATTGACATTTAAATCTCCCTGACGTTCGTACAGTCAGCCAAGAAAGTGGTCTACCACTTTTCGACTTTATTGCATACACAAATAGGTCCAAAAGTAGTAGACCGCTTTTTTGGATGATGGTTACATAAGTTTCTTAAGATATCACGCCGTTAGCCTGCGAATGTCAAATAACGTTTTGTATCAATCGAACCACCTTAAGAAAGTATTTCAATAAATATACCGATTTAAAATAAAAACACAACATTCAAAACTTAAGATATGCCATAGTGTTAGTACCTCTTCTCTTTTTCTTTTTAGGGTTCCGTACTCAAAAAGTAAAACGGGACCCTATTACTGAGACTCCGCTGTCCGTCTATCTGTCTGTCTGTCTGTCTGTCTGTATGTCTGTCCGTCTGTGACCAGGCTGTATCTCAACAACAGTGATAGTTAAGACAGCTGAAGTTTTCACAGATGATGTATTTCTGTTGCCGCTATAACAACAAATACAAAAAAACAGAATAAATAAAAAAAAAACTTTTTTTTTCTTTTTTTTTTGGTTTTACAATCTTACACTAATCGGCTTAGTCCCAAACTAAGCAAAGCTTGTACTATGGGTACTAGACGACGATAAACATACTTATATACACCGTGTTTTTTTTTGATTTCCGTTAACTTTAAGGGAAGAATCCTCAGGTTAAATGGAACTAATTTTTCTAAGAAACTAGTGTCTTAACTCTTACTATTTTTCAGATATTCAATAAATCAATTTAATGACCGAATCAGTGTGAAGGGTCCTTTATTTTATTTACGTTTTAATTTTCGTTAAACGAAAAAGGGAATTATTGGGATTTGAACCTGGGACCCCTCACTCCATAAGCAAACTATTTACCACTGAGCCATGTGTTGACAAGTGCTGTCGTAGGTGAAAATTAACTTTGTGTTTATTGAGATTAAGTGTTAGAGCCCTCCCACACTGTAATATTGATTTAGTTTGTATGAAAAATGAAAAAAAAAATTTTTTTTCGAATTTTACAAAAAGCAACATACTGGAGGTAGCTTCTGTAAATGAACCGAACATCGTGTCGAAATAAACGGAAATCAAAAAATACACGGTGTATAAACAAATAAAATAAAATTCGTCTATTTAAAAGAAACAAAATATATAGATAAATAAATACTTAAATACATAGAAAACATCCATACATAAAAAACTGGAGAATGTTGGCCTGAGGATCAGTAGGTCCAAAACAGAGCATATGTTTTGTGATTTCGGCGGTCTCTCCAGTTTTACAGGCATAAAGCTAGACGGCGTTATGCTCCCAGTCTGCTCCGATTTTAAGTACCTCGGTTCGCTTGTACAGTGTGATGGTGATATCGACCGTGATGTCAAAAACTGAATTAGCGCTGGGTGGATGAAATGGCGACAGGTCTCCGGAACAATATGCGATGGCAGAATGCCTCCTAGGTTAAAGGGCAAAATCTATAAGACCATTGTGAGACCTGTCGTCATGTATGGATCGGAATGTTGGGCCTTAAAGGTGACGGATGAAAAGAGATTGCATGTAACGGAGATGAGGATGTTAAGATGGATGTGTGGTGTGACGAGGATGGACCGAATAAGAAATGTGTATGTAAGGGGAAGCCTAAAAGTAGCACCTATCGCGGATAAATTGAGGGCCAATCGCCTTGCGTGGTATAGGCACGTAATGCGGAGGGATGAAAGTCATGTGACCAAAAGAGTATTAGGTATGAATGTGGATGGATGTAAAAGACGAGGTAGGCCAAGGAAAAGGTGGATGGACTGTGTGAGAGACGATATGAAGAGAAAAGAAGTGAATGATGATATGACGGCTGACAGAGAAGTATGGAAGAAAAAGACATGCTGCGCCGACCCCAAGTAAATGGGATAAGGGCAAGGAAATGATGATGTGACATAGAAAACATCCATGACTCAGGAACAAATATTTGTGCTCATCACACAAATAAATGACCTTACCAGGATTCGAACCCGGGACCTCCGGCTTCGTAGGCAGGGTCACTAACATAGGCTACAGGAGGCTCCCATACAACAAACGTGATTTTTTTGCCGTTTTTATAGATAATGGTACGGAACCCTTCGTTTGCGAGTCCGACTTGCACTTGTTTACGTTATTTTTATATTAAGTGGCTATATGTGGTATATATTGTACATATTTTAAGTTTTATTTTAATTTTTTACTAATTGTTTTATTGCTTTTAATAGTTTGTGCTTCCTTTTGTTTCATGTTTTTTTTTGTAAATTGTCCTTGTGTGCGATCGTGGCGTCATTGTTCCGTGTTTCACCAAATGGTCACAACGGAAGACCAGCGCTGGCGCTGCCAGAATTACGCTGAGTTGTGACCATTTCGTGACAAATGTGTATACACAGTTTGGTTACATGTATTTTTGTCACAAATTAAAAAAATTAAAAATTATTTATTGGTAATCAAATAAATATTTTCTTTCTTTCTAGAGCTATCCTAACGCCCGTTAAAACATATATATAGTCATATGGAACTCATGTACCTATTATAAGATCTGTACAACTATGGATGCAATAAATGATATTGATATTGATATCACTGAAAAAAAAAAAAAAATACGCAATTACCCTGGTCTGCGACGGTTTACACTAGCTCCCCTCGGGCGATTGTGAGAACATTCTGAATACCAACCCCGCTTTATGTCCGCCGTTATGCCCTCTTATGTCGGAAATTGATTCCCCACAGTGTAACGCACTCCAGGGCATTGTAAGGCAAGTGTAAGGGGCAGATAGTGTGTAGACGTGACGGTCACGAGATTTGGTGGAGTTAGGGTGGGTGTTCACTGGAGCTGTGAGAGATTGCGAAGCGGCGAGGAAAAATCCACTAATAGAAATGCTTTGTTTATGTATCTTCGCTTAGCACAGCACTGGTGGAGCAAGGTTTTTACATACAAAAGGCGCACAATTCACCGCCTAGTAACAAATCCTCGCATCGCTCAAATAAATCAGCTTGTATACGTAGGTCGCGGGAGTCCACTGGAGGCGGGTGGCACTCTTTGGGGGAGGCCTATATCCAGCAGTGGACGTCTTTTGGCTGATATGATGACGATGATGGTGATAAATAATAAATAAATAAATAAATAAATATTACGGGACAATCTTACACAAATCAACCTAGGCCCACGGTAATGATACGGATGCACGGTACGGATGATGATAATACGTCACACTGCTGGGCACAGGCCTTCTATCATAAATGAGAGGGAACGGGCACTAGTCCCAACGCTGGCCCAGTGCGGGTTGGGGACTTCACATACATCTTTGAATTTCTTCGCAGATGTATGCATGTTTCCTCACGATGTTTTTGCTTCACCGAAACGCTAACGGTAAATTTCAAATGATGTTCCGAACATAAAGTTCCAATAAACTCATTGGTACCGTTGGCCAAAAATATGGTCTACCATCCTACGGTTGATGTTTATTTGAACGTCATGAAACAACAAGGCCACTTGTAATAATATTATGTACTGTCATAATATAATTGCAACCAGCGACAATTGGGTGTCACAAAAACTTTTGTCAAAACTAGTTGCAACCAGCGACAATTGGGTGTCACAAAAACTTTTGTCAAAACTAGACCACTTTCTTGGTCGAATGTATGAGCCTGGATTCTGGTTTTCAGCCATATGCCCGAACCACTAGGCTACCGTAGCTTGTGGCACCGCTATTTGCACACATTTCACAGCTTCATAGTTCATTTATTCAATAACAATACATTAATTGTGTTTGAATTTGTCACAAAAATAAATAATTAATCAATTACATTGAATTAATTACAATAATAATTAGGTACATAAAGTACATAGTTTTTATTTTATTTTATTTTTATTCTACTTAACTAATTTAGTCATATTTCTTCTATGTTATAATAACACCCCTTAAAGAAAAAGTCACGGAGACGCAAATTGAAATATCTACAGTTTGTGATACATTTAAGATTCATGGGTAATCTATTGAAAAAATTTACACTTTGTATATGTGAGCTATGTTCAACTACCTGAAGATTGGGTGTGAAAGGCAGTTTCATATTTTTAGTTCTAGTCGCAAGTCGTGTGTCAGTTTGGTCTTCAGTTTCGTATCTAGATAAATGTTTCATAAAATCAGTAAGTAACAAGAGTATGTAGAGGCTCGGTGCAGTAAGTATGCACAATCTTTTGAAGTGTTCTTTACACGATTGTGTTTGTGGAATTCGGACCATTGTCCGTATTGCCCTCTTTTGTACAGTAAACACCCTTCTCATGTTGTATTGATAGGAGTTGCCCCAGAACAGTATGCTGTATCTTAACTTAGACTCCACAAGAGCAAAATAAACGGCTTTGAGATGGTCAATGCTAATAATTTCTCTAAGACTTTTGAGAGCGTAACATGCTGAACTAACTGTGTTGACAATTGATTCTGTTTCTGATTCTTCGCTTCGTATCCTCGCTCCGCTCCGCCGCCTCTCACAACTCTGGTGGGTATCGAGTATCGACCCTTAGGACCGACTTGGATGTAATTCTGGACTTTTAGGGACCGGTATAAAACTGAATGGTTATAAAATTGGCCGCTATGGGAGTTGGGAGATTTATGTTTGATTAAATTGCGGAAAATGGGGTTCTTGTCAGGGGGATTTCTTTACTACTATAGCTTTGTAATGTTTAGTACTACATGCACAGTTTACGATCCAGTGTTGAACTACACTTTGCAAGTGTTAAAAGTAATAAAATACTTGGTAAAAATTAGGAGTAATTGAACTAATTTAAATACATAACACTGAATAGAAACGTCACTGTGTGCATGATCCATAATCATATAAAGTAACTCAGTCTGTCTGTCAGTATGTTACCTTTTTTTACAAGGGATAGTTTTTATCCCAGAAATCATCCCCTATGGGGGTGAAATGGGGAGCGAACGTTTGTATATGGCTACAATGGAAACGAATTCCGCGCGGTCGAAGTCGCGGGCAAAAGCTATAGTATGCTTACTAGTTGAGCTAAGAACGGTTCAGATTCAGTGCGTATTGCGTTCATTTTGTACAGTCTCCATCACATACATCGGAGCAAACAAGCACGTCACAAACATCGGAACACGAACACACCTCTATTTTCAAGGCATTAGGGTGATATTTTTGAACACATATAGTGTACCGATGTATGTGTTGGCGATTGTACCTAAAAACTAGGATGTAGTTCTAATCCTGAACTTTTTCATACTGTCTAGATCTTTGGCGCTAGGACTCTTATCATAAATCTATGATCCCAGTGCGTGATATTGGGCCAATGCTTGACGATTTCAAACTTAATTCTTATCAAATAGGCATTAAGGTGTCAATCATTGAACCGTTCATCTTATAAAGCCAAAAGTATTATTTAATAAATCCTCTTGCGTGCTTCGTTCTCCTCAGTGCTGAGGGTCATGACCTCGCCCATGGGTCACTTTGTCCTGGATGACCGATTTCCAGGTCTTTCTTAACAAAAAAAGGTCTTTCTTACGACTTCTAAAGCATCATGGTCGGACCACTCTATTCCTCCTTTACCTTTTACTGACCCAGTGACCATTCGTTTTCTAAATTGTCACCATTGAATAATACCATACAAATAATGTCACATATTTATTTGACGAATGAAACGTAAAGATTTTCCTAGGCAGAGATTATTTAAGTTAAAAACTAGAACGAAATATTTATTGATAGGGAAAATATGTTGCCAATCAACTCGTTATATATTGCAAATGTACATTTACGACTTATGGAATTAGACCACAATGCACCATGAACTTAGCATAGCGCGTTCATTACAGGCAGTACAGTGTTTTCAAAGAAACGCTCGATTTTGTTGCACCACATAAATAAAGACCAAGATAGATAAAGCCTAAGTGCGGGTAGTTCGGAAAACCCGCGCAACAAGAATGCTGCGCGGGTTTTCCGATCTTCTGATCATCGTGCAGCAAGAAGAAGACTCACGCTTTTAACAAATTCAAAAAGAGACATCTGAGACCACGTGAAAATTGAGTCGACACGTCAGAAACAATGGTAATTGAATATGACCTGTGAAGATTAAATATTATGTTATAAATTATAATATTTTACAAATTGAAAGCATTCTAAGTATAGGATCCTTGGCAGATAATCATACGCGACGACCGCTTACACCTGCGTGCGAGGCGTATCGTTCTGGAAGTGTATATGCCAGCTTCAACAAAAGAATGCCGCAATAGAAAATAAATATACACAGGAATAACCTGACTTGACATTTAATTTGATTTTCATTTAATTTTAATTGTAGTTATATACATAATAATACGTCGTATATACCTAACACATAATTATATTCATTTTCAATGTTTTATTATTGCATATCTCGACGATCGCTGTACGGTAAGTAATAAAATGTAAGAAAAATGTTCTGTGAAAATTGTACAACGAAATAAACTAAACTAAACTAAATATCCCAAGTGCGTAAAATTTGTCGTAATTCCAATGTACGAATCTCACCGACCGGGTCAGGCATCATCATTCATTCATTCATTCATTCATAAACGTTTAATAGACTTGCGACCCGGTCGGCTCCTCGCGGACGGTAGTGCTCGGCTGTCGCGGCATCTGACCGGCTCCGTCCGGCTACACTCATCAGCTACCGCCGGGTGCTCAGTGCATTCGTTACGATGCGGCGGCAGGCAACCCACGGCCCGTTCGGTGGGATTCATACATGGCAACGTCTTTTGGTTCCGCTAGTTACATATACATCATTATCATATCAGCCTAAAGACGTCCACTGCTAGACATAGGCCCAAAGAGTGCCAAAATGACCGGTCCTGCGCCCTCCGCATCCAGTGCGCAGTGGCAGTGGGCGGGGCGGGTGTGTAATGATCGGTATAAAAACAAATAATATAATTTCATTGGGTATAACCATTTTTGATATAATTTCAAAGGGTAGAATCATTCATAGTATATAATAAACGTTTGGTATAATATCAAAATATATATTTTTATTTAGTATAACTATCATTCGGTATAACGCTTATTTCCTATAACCATCATAGAGTATAATTCTTATTTGATATACATCTCATATTGTATAATGATCAAGCGGTATAATTTTTATGTGCAAATTGCGTTTTACGTTAGCTAACCTACTATTTTTCCGTTATAACCTAACGTAAACCTTTTTTTTTTTTTTTTTTTTTTTACTTGGGGAAATGCCTTTACGCATCCCACCTAGCCGAGGTACTAGGATGGGTATGACGGGCTCCCGGGAACCCCCCGGACTACCGTCTAAAACCACCAAGGTATGCCCTCTCTGCCGTGTAGTAGGGGCGTCATGGGATCGCGAACATTTCACCACGACGCCCCTCGGCAACAGCCGCAGCTGCCCTCACTACTGAGGCAAAAGCCCCCCCTCTCGTCGTAAGCGTGCAGGGCGACACCACACGCTTCCCGACCCGACTAAAGGACCTCTACGCCGGGAGAGGGTGATAGACCTCGGATTCACCCTCTCAGGTCCCCTTGTAACTTTTTATAGAGGTTTTCTCCCTCGCAGCCACAACTCGGCCCCGGCCTGGCAGTCGCAGCCCCCGCGCCTAACATGAATCCTCTGATAGCAGAGGATTTGTCAGGGTTCCGGGTCCGTTATTTATTATAGAGGCAAACGGCAATGGCCTCTCCCTCAAGCCGCACCTGGGGAATCTTACGATTCCCTGGGCGGAACCCCCCGATCCCCCCCGTGTCGGGTTATTGGTAACACCAGCAAGCGATAACTTAGGGTTCACTAAATTATCACTTGCCGTTGTCTCCAGGGCGCACCGGCCAAGACACTACCCATTCCTGCGGATCAACCGAATCAAGAGGAATCGGTAGAGTCCAGACACTCGAGGAGGTTACCCGACCTAGCACCCCAACCTAACGTAAACCTAACCCAACCGCCAGCGTGTCGACGTCACCCCGCTTCGCGGGGTGCCTATTTCCGCTCTAAGGGACACAAGTGAACCCTAACCTAACCCACCAATAGTACAATTATTGCGAGTGTTGGTTTTTTTTACTGCGGGGGGCTTCGCCTCCCGAGCCCCCCTTGTGGGGGGCTTTGCCCCCCCGTCCCCCCTTTTTCTGGCTACCCTGGCTTGATTATATCAACTGTACATTAGACGGAATGAGCATTATATCCAATGTTCAATATAGCAAATATGCATTATACTTAATGTATGTTATACTAAATATTATTATATCAAATGATCGTTATATAAAATAATAATTATACCATATGAAAATATATTAAGTGTTGTTATACAACTCGAGAATTATATCAGATGAGCGTTATTGCGAGTAATATTATATCAAAAATATTTATGGCCATCGTTACGCACCCGGGCGGGGCACATTGTACGTAGAACCGATGACCGTTGGGACGGATAGGTTTTCAAGTGGCGACCACGTACCGGAAGACACGGCGTGGGTAGGCCCCCCACAAGGTGGACTGATGACCTGGTGAAGGTCGCGGGAGTACATATTCATAATCGACCGCAACTCACGGCGTTTATCACACAGTCACAATACCGTTAATAATCACATTATGTTTACAATTCGCCACAAGCTCCACGGTATACTTAAGTAAGCCATTTGATGGCCACCCTCGGGCTCTGCTGGCTGTTGTGGTATAATGTGGACTCCGACATGGCTGTGTATGTTGTGCGTGATTGGAATATGTTTGTTTGGTAAGTAATTTTAAATAACTTTTGTTAGACATGCGCGGTAATTTGTTCAGTGATAACGAGCGGTTACGGAGGAAAGAGTTGAGACATACTGGTGAATTGCTAGAATTTACATGATTGCGTTTCTTCCTATTCGCAATTCTGCAGAGACGCAATGGTTTACAACAGGAATCAACAAAATTCGATTGTTTTCATAGTCCAAGTTTCTATATAAAATTATTATAATTATTTGTTTTTAGTCGCAATTGCGCACAAACGCAGTTTTTTAAAATAATAATTACTTTAAAAACAAAGTTTAAACCGACTTCAATTCAGTACTTCGCCAAGCCACATAGGTTCATGAACATTTCCACATTTCCTTTCCAATTTACCACATGCACTGCTTTCAGATAGCAAATGCGTTGATTATTACAGAAAAAAACCCAAGTCGCTATCTGTGGGCTGATAATATTTGAGGAGTTCCGTCGATTCCTAAAGGATCTAAGAATTACCATTTCATGAGTTGCTCCTTCAACGGAATCATGTCAGAAACTTTAACGAACTTTACATCTTTGAGGAGTTCCATAAGTAATCTGTAGTCTTCAGTATCAGTTCCACTTCACCAAAATTGCGATTTCCGAAGGTAAATACACGAATCATAATAGAAAATACCGAAATCACTACATGCGTGCCTTTAAAATTTGAGGGTTGCCCTCAATTTCCCTAGGATCCCATCATCAGATCCTGATTTGGTGACAATGGGACAACTTCGGAAGTATAGTCTTTCGAATAAAAAAATAATTTTGGAAATCGGTCTACAATTGACGGAGAAATCGGCGAACATACATAAAAAAAAAACATACATATATTTGTTTATGTAATTTTTGTAATTAATTTTGTTGTAAATGTTTTTCGAAATATCATGTAAATGACTTGGTGACTGCACTGTAAGTTTATTATGTGACTGAATAAAATGAAATGAAATATAGTGGAACATATAATTATAACCTCCTCCTTTTTTTAAAGTCGGTTAAAAATGAACTACATCCGATATTTTGAATGGTCCCAGTTTTACAAAAAAAAAATATTTTGAATTGTGTACAATACGCAAATTATCATCATTACTAAAAATTCGCAACATTCGTTATTCAGCAAAGAAACTTGTGACACGTTTCAGTACTGAAGTAATAAAAAGGACTGTGAAGAATAACGGATGTTCTGAAATTCTGAACTGTAGAATCTGTTTTGTTATGAATTGCGAAGAATATCGAATCTGGTAATGCTGTTGTGAAGAATTGCGAATAGGGAGAGACGCTTTTGGGTAAAGTATAGAACTATGAGGAATATCGAGTATGGTAAATAGCCGTTTGTGAAGAATTGGGAATTGGAAGAAACGCTTTTGTGTATAAAATAAAGCCTAATTCATATCTTTTTTAATACCTTTTTAATACGTCATGAATCGTAAACTGCAATTTATTTTACGGAACCCTTCATGGGCGAGTCCGACTCGCACTTGGCCGCTTTTTTATTGATTTCCTAACGGGCAAGACACTCCATGGGTTAAGGGCGTCCTTTTGCTAAACCTAATGCATGCCTCCCATTCCATCCATATACTCCATATCCATACTAATATTATAAGTGTGTCTATCTCTCTGTCTGTTCAATACCTCGTCACACTTAAGCCACTGAACCGATTTAGATGAAATTTGGTATAGAGATGGTTCGAGCTCCGGGGAAGAACACAGGATAATTTTTATCTCTGAAATCATACATGGGGGTCAAATAGAAGGCGGAAGTTTATAAGTAGAGGTACGATAGAAAAGAATTCCAGTATTAAATCGTTTAGTAAAAAAAGCGTTCGTAAGAGCACAATGGCCAAAATGTATTTTCAACACATTTAATTAACATTTAATTGCTCGTAACATGCCTCTTATTATGTCACTTTTATGCTCATAATTCTGGATATTAAACACGCGTGTTTAACAACATTACGGCACTCGTGTTTTATGGTTATATCCCTATTAAGACTAAAGACAGGTTGGCACCTTGCAGCAAAGCTTTTTTTTAGTTCTCGGCAAAAGCATTCTTACTCGACCAAACAAATTAACTGGATCCTTTTTATGAATAATTTGAGTGTTTCTTCTTGGATATAATATAGGAACGTTTCATTAAGTAAAATTATTTACTTTTAATAACATTTTGATCAACGTCAACTCACTTGTATCACAATGTACTAATACGTTACATCTATACAGCCTGTATGTTTAATATTACCTCAAATTGTAATCATACACAGCGTTTAGTACTATGAAACGATATTGTAAGACAATTGTAAGTTAGTCTTATTTACCAAAGCGTAAATAATTATTGAAAATTTATCGAGCAGCAATGTAATGCTTCCACTCATTTGACACATGGAAGACGCGGGTTACTTGTGACAGTTGTGACGTCACATCAGTATGACAATGTAGTGATACGTTGCGTGCTGAATTATTTCATAAGGAAAAAGAAAGTTGGTATTTAAGAAAAAAAATCTTGCAATATCGGTTCATAGCCCTAACACCTACCACTGGTTACAGTTTGAGGTAATATTAAAAATAGACGCTGTGTATGCCTATAAAGTCACAATTAACACCCGCTACGCCTGTGGCAAATCCCACTGCAAGCGGACGTAAAATTTTGTACTCACCACGGCCGCTGATAAAAAAAGCCTCAGATCGCATGTTTATCGCCCTTTCAGCTTGGGCGTCAGATGCGATCAGAGGTACTCTATGTTGTACCAGCCCAGGTAAGCAACGTACTTATGTTGCACGTTATTGCAGATGGCGTGGGTGGCGACGTACAATGCAAAACTAAACATGGGAGGAACAACAAAACTTGTGAAGATGGTAAGCTTATCAATGTCACTACCGGTCTATCGTTATACCCTGCCTGATGTTATAAGCAGATACAGTAGCCTTACCAGAAGAATCACATACGCGTTGCCCTGTCTTGCTTTTGAGAATTCGTTGTTTTGTGTGAGAAAGAAAGTAGTAGATAGTCATAAAGCATTTATTTGTTTGCTACATACACAGAAAATAGCTTGTTAAAAACAGTCGATAATATTTATGTTACTAGGGCTATGTCGTCCGGTAAACTGTGCGTACCGAAGGTTAAAAACTTTTATGGCGACAGAATCTTAAAAAAACGTATCCCTTACCTTCTGAACAGTCTACCAGAAACTATCAGCCGTGAAAGAATAAAAAAACGACTTTAAAAGAAAATTAAAACGACATTATTTAAGTATCATAACTTCATAACACATAAGTAACTGTATGCATTGTTTAGGTTAGGTTAAACATGTGTCTAACCTAAACCTATTTATAAATTAGTACCTAATTAATTAATTATTAACTCTGTATTATTATGTTTATAATCACACAGACAAACTGTTCCGACAGTTTTCTGAGACCCAGCTAATGTACCCATGTTTATATACTCTGTTTATTAAATAAATGTAATAATAATAATAATAACACAACAAAACAAGAAAAGTAATACAACAAACACAAAACTTATAAGAACATCAAAAAATAACAACATAAAGCAAACAGTTTTTATAAACAGCAAAAAACTGTCTACTTTGCAGCAAAACAAAAAGGGTCCAACTCAGTGTTCAACAAATTGTTGACACATATCTATATCTACACATAATAATATACAAATTTGTCACGCCATGGTCACAAATTAGCGAGATGCTGGCAGGGCCAGCGCTGGTCTTCCGTTGTGGCCATTTGGTGGAACACGGCGCAACGAAGCCACGATCACACACACGAATAATTTACAAAAGAAAGAAGAACATTAACTATTAAAGAGAAATAATACAATAAATAAAAACATAAAAAGACACCTTACAAAATTACTAACAACAACATTATAACGCCGTGCCTAAATGATAAATGTTACATGACATTAATATATTATTATTTAAAATTAGCTAAAATCAATCAAATATTTGTGCGCATGCATGCATTGCATGCTGAATGCAAGAACATGATATTATACCTAAGACCATTTGAACTACTGTATTCTGACAAATAAATAAAATTGAATTGAATTGTGGTAGCCGCTTCGAGGCAAACGCGGGTGCCTCACTCTGAACACAATACATCCACATCACCAGGAACACAACACCAAATGGCTGCGGTCTTCTGTAAGGAGGAGGTACTTCCCCAGTTGTGCTGCTCCAGATACGAGCGAAATGACATTCCGATAACCTGCCCTACCTTTCTAAACAAATCATATCGTTTATTGCATTTTTTAATATATGGTTTCAAAAAGAAGGACCTTTTTGAAACCAAATATTAAAAATATTTTACGTCCCAATATAAAGTAAAAACCCTGTTAAAGCACTGCAAAAGTAATGATCATCATCATCATATCAGCCGAAAGACGTCCACTGCTGGACGTCCCCCAAAGAGTGCCAAAATGACCGGTCCTGCGTCACCCGCATCCAGCGGACTCTCGCGACCTTTACCAGGTCATCAGGGGGGCCTATCCAAGCCGCGCCAAAGTATCGAATCGCAAATGATAACACTATATTAAGGTTAAGATTGACATGACACTATTAATTATAATTAAAACACTTCTTTAATGTATAATAACTTTCAACTTTTTAAAGAACACCATATTTTTCAACCATATTTTACTAAGTATTGTACACTTTTACCGCCATGTGGTGTGTGCCCGAGCTTACAATTTGGAGTTTCGTAAATGTACTAGATATTTTTTTATTTCTGTTTCTGAGGTCATGGCGAGGTTGTATCGTGTTTTTCTGCGTCTACTCAAATTGCGCTTTATTGTTCCGGTATATGTCAAGGTTAAACGATTTAGGTTAACAAAGTGTGATCTACAGCTCTCTAATTGTGATATATTTAATAAAATTCTTACCCACTTTTTTTGAAGGATAAACAAACCTCTGGCATGTGGGCTGTTCCCCCACAAAACAATCCCATAGCTCAGCCAAGCGTGCGCGTAGGCGTGATATGCACTAGTTTTAGTTTTTTAAATCAGTGCATTTTTTCAATTCATGTATAGCATAATGAGATAGCTTCCCTGATATTTTTGTGACATTTGCTTTCCAATTTATTTCCGAGTCTAATTTAATTCCTAATAAAGTACTCGTGTTAACAGTGACTAACTTGTAATTTTTGTATGAATAAGTTGTATCAATTGATAGTTTTGGCGCCGTTTGATCTGTAGGTATAAGTTTAGTTTTTGAGACATTTAAATTTAAATTATGATCGTATTTAGCCATTCCAATATTTGAGCAAAACAAAACATTAAATTGCTGTTTAAAAAAAAAACGGTTAAGTACGATTCTGACTCGCGCACCGAGGGTTCCGTACAAAACTTTCATACACCATACCCGTCATGTCAGGACCCCATTCATTCTTGAACAATATGAAACAGCTCTGAATAGTAGAAGTTACCGTTGCAAAGCGCCTTCTGCATTTTGGTGCAGTCGCCATCACATACATCGGAGCAAACAAGCAGCTCACAAACATCGGAACACACCTCTATTTTCAAGGCATTAGGGTGCATGTGCCGATATTTTTGAACACCTATAGTGTACCGATGTATGTGATGGCGACTGTACTAACAACTTACAACCTAGTATGTTTGTTTAGCAGCGATAGCTTTTTATCACGCGTACCGATTTCGATTATTAATTTTTAATTCGAAAGAAGGGACTTTAACGATAATCTGATAGGAATTTGAAGATATAAAATTTCATACAAAAGTAAGTAATTTACAAATTGAATTAAGAATTTATTTTTGATAAATAAAAAAAAATAAGCTAGATTGAGATATCGTTATATTTTTCCTGTATTATTTATGTTACTCTTAATCAAATGTAATTATTTCAGAATTTTCGCTTAGTAAACTTCAGAGATAAGGGGGGGGGGGGGAGGGGAATGGTATTTTTTTCTACAATTTCCTTAATTAATCAAAACTTCACCACTGTAGAAAAAAAATAAAAACAGTTTTAGAAAGTGCAACTCAAGCCCTTTTATATGATACCCCACTTGACATATTTACTAGACTTTGATTTTTTTACCCCCCTCACATTCGTCATTTAAACAGAAAATAAAAATGTTTATTGATTTTTTTCATTTTCCAACCCTTTTAACAGATGTTCTAAATTTCAAATTGATAGCTTAAGTAGTTCCTGAGATATTTAACGTTGTGACAGACGGACGGACGGACAGACGGACAGACGGACAGACGGACAGACAGACAGACGGACAGACGGACAGACGTACAGAGTCGACAATAAGGGTTCCTTTTTTCCCTTTTTGGTTCGGAACCCTAAACACTGTAATATCGTCCGCATAAATAATACATTTATTATGAAGAGTCTGTGGCAAATCATTTACATATAAGTAGCAAGAACAATTAGGTATGCATCCCAACTTCTTGAATCTACTCGAATACCATGTACGTACCTAATAGTGTAATTTTTTATAACGATTCACGTTTCCGCCTGTCGACATTGAAATTTGCGAGTAAGGGACATTTATTTTTTATGGATATCAATCTTACTCAACATTATTAATTTGATATGGTGATGCTGTTGTATATAACACAAGAAAAATATTTTTAATATGTCACGGAAATATAACATAATACGGTAACATAAATTAAAAAGTGGGTGTTAATTGAACGAGCGAGCGAAGCGAATAAAGTTCTATGCTTCAGTTTGGGCCAAAATTCCAAAATGCCCGGATGGGCCGCTGTCCGGCTGTTATCCTCTAAAGGTCGCATTTCTCAGCCGATTCTCGCGAAATCGTGTGGGCAGGTTCCATACATATATAGCGTATAATTGAAGCGTTCAAAGCCCAACAGCGGCGCCTGCGAATCGGAAACGATAACGCAGGTAAAGCAAAGATGGCAGCGGTCAGTCCTTGGATGGGTGACCGCCTGTTTGAGTGGTTACTATAAATGAGCGCTTCCGTGCTTTGGAAGGCACGCTAAGCAGTTGATCCCGGATGCTGTCTATGACAGTAGTCGTTAAGCCGAGTTAGAGGCCTTCGGGCGGCTTAAGAACCTCTAACAGTCGAGTTGCCCACTCACTTGACAAAGGGGGGACAACTGTCACTTGCGTCCGCAGGAGCTACCTACCACAACCCTGCACGTGTCCCCTGGGTGGTACTAAAAAGTGACAAACTCAAAGGCCAAATAATAAATAAAAATAAATAAAAATACTTTATTTCAGACCTAGTGATCCATAGTGTGTTAGTAACATGTGACTTAATACTAAATTGGTTAGTAACAGCAAGTAAGTAAGTATAAAAATATTCTTAAATAATAAATTGGGCAACGCCCTTAATCTAATTAATTAATTAATGTATGCCATACGATTAAATAAATAATTATATCGAACTAACTTCTGCCCGCGACTTCGTCCGCGTAGAACTAATTTATATCGTAGCTCCATACAAACTTTCACCCCCATTTCACCCCTTTCTTCTTTTTCGTCGTTTCACTCTTGACAGAGAGGTCGTGGTCACCATTCCAGGTGTTTGTAGAAAGCTTCACAACACGCTGCCATTCCTCTTTGACAGTCGCCTTATATGCTTGCGTGCATGCAAGCTATCTGGTCTGTCCATCTGATTGGTGACCAGCCTTCACCCGTTTAGGAGTTCATCATCATCATCATCATATCAGCCGAAAGACGTCATAATCATAATCATATTTATTCATAATATTTCATATTACATGTCAATATTTTAATCATAATTGTAAAAATAATAAATAATCATAAAAGTCAAAAAATAAAATTAAAGCATAGGTACAACGAATTGTATATACATAATTGTACACATTACACAAATAAAGTGCGACCTATTGCGTACTAAAGTCGCTAAATCTATAGAAACCACTGCTGGACAAAGGCCTCCCCCAAAGAGTGCCACAATGGCCGGTCCTGCGCCACCCGCATCCAGCGGACTCCCGCGACCTTTACCAGGTCATCAGGTCACATTGTGGGGGGCCTACCCACGCCGCGGTTACCGGTACGTGGGCGCCACTCTAGAACCTTTCCGCCTCAACGGCCATCGGTTCTACGTGCAATGTGCCCCGCCCACTGCCACTTAAGTTTAGCGATTCGGAGGGCTATATCGGTTACCTTGGTTCTGCTGCGGATAGCCTCATTTCTGATGCGATCGCGCAGAGAAACCCCCAGCATAGCCCTCTCCGTTGATCTTTGAGTGACTTTGAGCCTTCTTATGAGGCCCATAGTAAGCGACCACATTTTCGTGCCATATGTCATCACTGGCAACACATTGGCATTTAGGAGTTAATAAAAGTTAATTTAATTTAGAAAAACTGAATTTAAAAAAAATATATCACAGATTGGATTTGAACCGAGGACCTCCGGTTTAGCAGGCACGGTCACTACCAACTAGGCCAAAGCGGTCGTCAATCGACCAGCAGGCCTTCAAAAAGTTACATAGTTTATCCCTTGGCCTCGTTTCTATATTTCATAATTCGCATAAGGACATCTCTAAGATATCTCTTCTGCGTCATTCTGATGAATTATAAAAGTGGGAATATCCCTGACATGCCAGGGACGGGTCACTTGTAGGGGTTCTGTCCGTCTATCACAGTTTCTTCCTCAACCAATACTGAAATCAACAAAGGATCATCAACGCGCTTGCTATTCTTCTGGATCAACATTATCAACATCGGTGTCTGATTACCATAACACACCTTTTCGACGCCAGCAACGCATATATCCGCACCGCAGGTTTAACACCAACGACTGATGTATCCGTCAAGGAGCCCAGCGCGATAGCAACCTTCTTGCATCGACATAAGGTTTAACTCCGCACTAAGTGTCTTGTTGATTTGGCGTGTGGTTGACAACTTTTCAATTTGACGAAGCGTTGAAAAGGTTATACAATGTAGTATTTGAATTTTGAATGGGGTGAATGTCAACATGAACTCTCGTTCAAATATAATGAAATCGGGTCTCTAACGTCTCACGTCTTTGAGCTATATATTTGAAACGATTATCGCTCGGTATGTTTTGGTTCTTATTGATCGTTTGACGACCTCTGTAGTTTAGATGGTAGTGACCCTGCCTACGTTCGAATCCTGGTAAGGGCATTTATTTGTGTAATGAAGACAAATATTTGTTCCTTATAGTCATGGATGTTTTCTATGGATTTAAGTATATATTTATCTATATAAGTATATTTATCGTCGTCTAGTACCCATAATACAAGCTTTGCTTAGTTTGGGACTCGGTCGATTTGTGTAAGATTGTCCCCTAATATACATTTATCAGTTCGTTTTGCAATGTGGAAAGACGCCAGTCAGTGACCCGTTTATTATGCTACTAATAATGCGAATGTTTGGATGTTTGTTACTCAATGACGCTTAAACGGCTCGACCGATTTGCATGAAATTTTGCAAGAAGATAGTATATAGCCTGGATTAAAATATAGAATAGTTTTTATCCCGGGTCCACGCAGATGAAGTCGCGGGTGGAAACTAGTATAATATATAAATAAACACGTATGCCTGGTGTCGATGCACGATTTTCATTTTACTCGTACGATGGTGATTTTAATCTAATTAGATGAAACCTTGGGAAGAACCAGTGTAGAACGAAGCAAATGCCACGGTCTGGGCTGACGTGTATGTGCGTCTGCGATAAGGGCGACGTGCTAAACAGTTTACAGTTTAGCTACGGTCGCCTTCATATCACACTCGCATCTCACACTGTTTCTATTTTTGTAATCCTCTTCATTTATTTTTCACTTGTTCAAGTGTATAATTGACACTGAAGAACATACAATTTCTGAAACATAATGAATAAAACGCTACGGTAGCCTAGTGGTTCAGGCATGGGGCTGTCAAGCGGCGGTCGTGGGTTCGAATCCCGGCTCGTACCAATGAGTTTTTCGGAACTTATGTACGGATCATTTACCGTTAGCTTTTCAGTGAAGGAAAACATCGTGAGGAAACCGGTCTAATACCAATAAGGTCTAGTTTTCCCTCTGGGTTGGAAGGTCAGATGGCAGTCGCTTTCGTTGGCATAGGCACGCCAAATCTTGGGATTAGGTGTCAAAGCGGACCCCGGGCTCCTTTAGGGAGCACAACCGGGAATAACAACGCTAGGAGGATGATATTATGTTTTCTATTCCTTTTTTTGCTATTGTCCTTGATCTTCGAAGTAAAAAATGCGTATTCGACATATTGTCCATTTGTAAAAAAATTAATATTTGTGTCGAAGATTTTGCGTCGCACACAATCGCAGAACACAAGCGAAAACCTCAGTATTTTTTTTATTGTACAATAGATTGTGACACGAAACCGCGGTGTACAGTCAAAGTGGTTTATTCTTCAATTTAGGTACCTATATAACAAGCACTACCTAAATTACCACCGGTTTGGAACGAAATCTCTGCCACGAAAAAACCATCGGAAAAAAAAACTTTTTTTTTTATAATTTTTTGGATGCGTAATTAAGTACTTTACCGACAGCTTATCAATGTTGCCCAGATTTGCTGCCTTGACTGGCTCGAGATTGTAAATTCAAAAATTCAAATTCAAATATTTATTCTGTAAGTAGGCCTCAGTCAAGGGCTCTTTCACATGTCAGAGCTTACAAATAGGATTAATTAACATTAAATGACAATGAATAAATGAATGAAATTAATGACATTAAAGGTTTAGCTTATTTACAGCACCGCACTTTTGTTTTGAAGTGAATTAGCGAACTTGCATCATCAGACACTATATCAAGAACATGAACGATAAATCCTCATTTTATACGTACATACTAGCCGTCGCTAAGCGGTAAGGCTCGCGATTTTTAATCTGGAGGTCGTAGGTTCAAACCCCGCCTCGTACGTACACTCAACTCATAAGTTGCTGAACACCTAAATATGTTTTTTTATTTTATTTTTTTATTTGTATATTCAAATTACATCTTACAAAACATTTATATTCTCGCCAAACTGTTACGTTCAGAGCGAGACGCGCTCAGTTTTCATACAACTTAACCTATTAAACTCATCTTATATTAATTATTTTTTTAATTATTTCAGACTCAGGGTCCATATAAATGTTAGTGCTTAGGTAGGTAATTACAATACACATACTTACAAACTAGAGGTTAGTACAAATTATACATTAAAAACAAACAAGAAAAGGAATATGACTGACGTGTGTCAAGTGTCACTGAGAAAAATATTTTCGAAATTATCGTTTTCTAGGCGTTTTAGCGTAATTTTTTATAGTTTTTACCTTAATTACATATTACAAATATATATTAAATCAATTTTACCGTGAATAAAAGACCAGAAAGTCGTCATATTAACAAAATTACAAAGAACAATGAACGATACTTCCTCAGGCAGCTTTGAAAATAGCCAAGATAATACACTGCTCCCCTGCCATATATGATCGAAATTATTCAAGAGACGCGGTTCAAGCATACATATAAGTAAGTCGCATCCTCAAACTCATGTGAGCCGCCAAGACAATGAACAACCTACTAGTACTTCATCAAACCAAAACAACAATAACCCACTAGACAACATATTCAAAGACGGTTTTGGAGCAAAAATGATAAACAACGAAGGAGGCCAAGACTCTCCATGGAGACTCCGCTGGAAGAAAATCATAAAATTGTCGGGGAAACAATACAATCTTCCACAAGGAAATGTTGGCCGTCATTTCATTGACCTCCTAGCAAACGAAATCAATAAACTAGTTAATGAATTACCAACGAATGGCTTCTCTGAACGTATATTCTGCTATTGCAGCACAGTTCTTCAAAGGGATAGTCTAGTAACTAAAGGCCCGGATATCAGACGTTTAATAAATAGGAGACTGGAAATGTGGCGAGAAAGTCAATTTGATGATTTAATACAGGAAGCCGAGAGATGCAACAAAACGGTTAATCGTTATAAAAAACAACAAGACTGTGATCATATGTCGCGTGTGTTTAATAGACTGATGCTACAAGGAAAAATAAGACAAGCCAATAGATTTATCACAGAACGCAATGGAGGTGGAATATTAAACCCCGATGACAAAATTGGTGACAAAACTATATTTCAGATCCTAGAAGAAAAACACCCGAACCAAGCAACACCAAATATGTCGGATTTTGACCAAACCACACAACTTCCAAACCTTGTCGATGTTGATATAACTTCCAGTCATATTGAAAAAGTAGCTAGAAGCATCTCAGGTGGTGCAGGCCCAAGCGGCACTGATGCTGATCAATGGAAAACGATGCTTTTACGCTTTGGCCCACACAGCCTCAAACTAAGAGAATCAATAGCAGCCTTAACAAGAAAAATAGCAAACGAAATAGTAGAATGGGATGCAATAAGATCAATGCTGGCCAGAAGAGGCATCGCCCTTGACAAATGTCCAGGCGTCCGCCCGATTGGTATTGGAGAAATACTTCAACGCATCACAGCAAAAGCTATGGCTTTAGCGACAGGCATTGACGTACAACAAGCATGTGGAGCAGATCAACTATGCAATGGAATAAAAGCGGGTATCGAAGGTGCAGCACATGCAATGTCACAAAGTTTCCATGAAGACGGCACCGAAGGTATACTCCTCGTCGACGCTACCAATGCCTTCAATGCTCTCAATCGTTCATTAGCATTATGGAATGCCAGACTTATGTGGCCTCGATGCTCGAGATTCCTATTTAATACCTACAGAGGACACGCAGTCATATCATTTAGAAATACTAGTAAATACATATTAAGTAAAGAAGGAACAACCCAAAGCGACCCATTAGCAATGCAAATGTATGCGATTGGAATATTACCACTTATAAAATCATGCAAAAACAAGAATAAATACATTCAGAACTGGTACGCAGACGACTCTGCATGCTTAGGTAAATTTGATGATTTACTAGAATGGTTCAACCTACTAATGACAGAAGGACCCAGATACGGCTATTACCCTGAGCCAACAAAGAGTTATCTAATAGTAAAAGAAGGCCTCACAGAAATTGCCAAACAAAAATTCGATAAATTTGGAATCAAAATTGTAAAATCACAACGGTTTTTAGGAAGTTTTATTGGGCCTACAAACGATAAAACCGACTATATACTACAAAAAGTGAAAAACTGGACTGACTGCATCCCTAAAATCACAAAAGCCAGTGAAAAATATCCTCAAGCTGTCCATACTGCATTTACTAAATCACTGCAATATGAATGGCAATACCTACAAAGAGTAACCAGTGGAACAGACGAAGACTACAATGACCTAAAGAACGCAATCAAGACTCAGTTAACGCCCTCCATACTAGGCAGAGAAGTAACATCAATAGAACACGAACTCTTTGCACTTCCAGCAAGGCTGGGAGGCCTTGGAATTAATGATCCCACAAAACAAGCCAAAACCTCACATGAAATTTCATTAAATGCAAACAAAATATTAATAAACGCAATTCGAACCGGCGAAGAAATTAACTTAGTCGACCACCAAGAGCATGTATAGAAAGTTCTGAACGAAGAAAGAAAAAAGCGAGAAAAAAATGAACAACATGAACAAGAATCAATCCTTTGTAAGCTGACAACAAAGAAACAAAAAAGCATTCAAAGGGTGATTAAAAAAAAACATCACAATGGCTAACAGTAATACCGACCAAAGCTGATGATACCGACCTAACAGCAACGCAGTTTCGTGATGGCCTTGCGATCAGATACGGTCATGAACCCTCTGGCCTGCCACCAACTTGCGATGGTTGCGGATAAAATTGTTTCAACCTCAACCATGCACTTAATTGCAAGAAAGGAGGGCTCATAAAAAGAGGCCACGACCAACACAGAGACGACATCAAAAACTGGGCGGAACTAGCATGGGGTTCGGCTACTACTGAGCCAATAATGCGAGCCGCAACCCTAGATCAACCAGGGTTAATAAGCGACTTACTAATCGAAAGTGTATGGGAGCCAGCGAGGAAGGCGTTTTTTGACATTCGCATCGTAAATGCCGACGCCGCTTCGTATGGCTTACTCACATGGCCCACAATCGCACAAAACCACGCTCGCGAAAAACATCGCAAATATGACCTGGCTGCAGAAGATCTTAGAGCCTCATTTACTCCCCTTGTGGTCTCCTGTGATGGCATCGTCGGAATGGAATATGAATCCTTTATAATAGACCAGCGGCTGAACAAAAATGGGTTTTGATAACATTAAAGTTTTTTCTTTTTTGATATGTCATTGGAGGCATGTTAAATAATACTTATACAAAAAGTTAGAAGTTTTTAGGTTCGGCTTTCGGTTATATTGACATATTTTATTTTTAGCCAAGAACTATGTAAATATAGAATTAGAGTTACAAAAAACTGTAACATATCCAATAACACTTTAGTTTCTTTAAAATAATCTGTTTTTAGAAGTCTGGAACATCTGCATTTTGGTGAACAAAAAAATGCAAATAATTTTGCAAATAAAGAATTAGAGTAGCTGATATTGTTAAATTATGATGTAATCGATCCACTTAATATCCTGGAAAAAAGTTAGATGTGTAGACAATTGGCTTGTGTAGATATTTATTTCTGGTTAAGCAGTATAGCCAATATTGAATTAGAGTTTGTAGAGTTAATAATAAACGGTCTTGACAATGATCTCAGTTACCAAACAAAAGTTTAGAAATATAGAATCACGGCGACACTAAATACTGATATGTATAGGTAAGCATTCCGTGCCTATATTACTACGTTTCAAACGCGCTGTATTGTATGCGCGCGCCGTGCTGTGCGCTGTGGCGCTGTGGCACCAGGCAGCGATCAGCGGTGGCGGGGCAGCGGGGTGCCCTTAACTCATCCATAAAAAAAACCGCAAAGCATGTTTTAAACTAATATCAATGGAAAATTGTTATTTTGTTTTAAGTACGCTAATGGAAATACAAAGACGAAACTTAACCTTATTTATTACTATACTAGGAATTTCCCGCGGTTTCGTCAGCGTTAAGTCCATTATAAAGTAGGTTTTTACTTATTGTTTTATGTTAAAGTAAGTATTGGTGGCATACACAATGGTAACAAATAACACAAATACAACTTTTTACAACAAAATTATAATTGCAACATTTGCAATTCATTCATATTTGTAATTGTAGGTATATACATAATAACTAGGGTACGGACAAGTGGTGGCAGATTTCACACAGAAGGTAGTAGAGTCGCCTAGATATTTTTATGACTAAACAAATACTGATTGAATGATTTATTTCTCTTAATTTTTTTTTATTCTCTTGCGACTAGATATTAAGTTTTTGAAATGAAAATGTACATGTATTTACATTTTATGTTTAAAGAACTTTATTTTTCATAAAGAATCAACATATTTCACTTACATGAGAAAAGTTATAAGTTGTTGTACAAAAATCATAGTGGGTAGACATGCATTACAGGGTATATTATTCAAACGGGGCAGTGAGGGAATATCCGAAACTATAAGATATACGGAAATTTGCTCTATAAGGAGTTACGAGACCGATTTTAGAAAAAAATCAAAACTGCATTCAAATAATTTCAAAAAAGCCTCATACACAGCCGGGAATCGAACCCGGTCAAATCTGTCTAAAAATCAGAGTGCGTTATTTTGCGTAAATTAATAGTGTAATGTAAGGAAGAATTGGTGCTAAGGAACCCTGTATCTACAATCCCAGGAAGATGCTGAATTTCATAGTTTAATGTACGGAAATGGATCTCCCCGCACAAACAGTGTACCTACCTACAATGAGTAAGTATGGGAATTATATTTTTATTATAGCTTTGAAAAGATTGGTGTAAATAATGAAAATAAATTTAAAAAAAACCACGAATTTACCAATTTTGTCTAGTTTCAGACGCCACAGTTATTCTCCCCATACTTACTAAGGAGCTTAGTATGGGGAAATCCATTTTCGTACATCAAACTATGAAATTAGGCATTTTCCTGTGATTGTAGATACAGGGTTCCTTAGCAACAATTTTCCCTTACAATTCCGGACTTACGCAATTCCGGAATTGTTACACTCAAAATATCGGAAATTCCTGAACTGGATTTTATGTATTTCCAGAATTTATGACTGTTTATTTTCATAGTTTACCATAAACTCGATAAGTCTCGTGACTTTTCGTATCTCTTATAGTTTCGGATTTTCCCTTACTGCCTCGTTTGAATAATACAACCTGTATATAACGCTAAAGTTCGGCCGGCCGCCTTGTTGCGGCGATAACGGCGATTTTTGTTTAAATTATCTTTCCACAAAAATTTCAATCTTTCGTCTACTACAGACTACATATGCAATTGTGTTGGCATTTACGCCTTTGTACGCTAACATTCTTATTGCAAACGCAGTACTTGCTTGGTGGTTTCGAAATAAACGCGGTAAACATATTTTTTGGTATCTATACAACAAATCTATGTTATATAACTTTTGAAGTGTACTGAAAAAATGTTAAAAAAATAAATCTTTAGATTGAAATATTTCTTACTTTACTGCCTTATTTAGATAAAATACGCAGTACTGCATTTTCATCAACTATATGGGTTTGCAGTTAGGCCTATGTCCAGCAGTGGACGTCTTTCGGCTGATATGATGATCTGGGTTTGCAGGCATTACAGTATCACTAAGGCTTAATGCAGTATTTGTGTTTATTACTGCAAAATCACCTAGCACGTGTTAAACACTGCGTTTCTAGTTCGCAATCATGCTCTATTTTCATACCTAGTAATAAATAAGTGTTGGTAAGATTTAACTTCAGACAAATATTGAAGTGATGAAGAGACGAAATAAAATTGATTTTAGGTAGGTACTAGAAAAAATGAATATTTTTCTTATCAGCGTATCAAATTATTATTTTTTATAGTCTATAAAATGTGTTTCAGGAACATTTTTTTATTAAAGTCTATTAATATAAAACACCTCCACTCATCAAGCCATCAATCACTCTTTTGAATTATACAAGGTGTAACCAAATCAAGTGCAAATATTTCACTCTGATTTGCTAGCACGAAATGCGGCACTGTACCGTGTGGCTTCGGTCCATGCGTAGCTTTATGTTACTCTCGAATACCTCTCGATACTCTTAAGCGCAGCACTGTGGAATAAGTACTGCGTTTAAGTACTTTTAGCGTGGCAAGAGTAGCTCTTTGGTTTTCTCGCTAAACTCAAACGCAGTAATTTTGAATACTGCGTTTGGCTTAAATTAGTATTCGTTGCAAAAAAGTTATATGCCTAATGAATCTGCAGTAAACGTAGCAAGTACTTCACAACCTTCTAGCACATGCTGAATGCTGTAGATCTTGTTAGCATAAGATATATTTTTGTGAAAGTACTGCGTTTTTGGTTAGATAAGAAACATGTTTGAAATATAAAAAAAGACCTGAAATTTTTTTTAGGCTTGTGATTTCATTTTTGCAGAAAAGTGAAAATCTCAAAAATGACTACTGCAAGTACTATTATCAGGGCCTTTGGCCACATTATCAACTGTTTCGTGTACTGCAACTACTGCAAGCCATAAATTGCAATAAAATATATTTAAAATACTTAATATAATTTGGATATATTTTTATTTTTGATATCCAAATTACATTATAGTTTAATACTCTAAAAATATAAATTAAATAAATAATGTATTCATTCAACCGTAAAAAGTAAATAAAAAGCAACGACTCCATTTTACTCCCTGTGCGAAATTTGCCACCACTTTTGTCTGGACGCTACTAATAACAATTTTAAATTAACTTCTGTAACTTCACATTATTCCATGCAGATTTTTTTTTCATAAAAAAACAGTATCTGTAATTTTTTATTGTACATAATAAAATTAAAAATAGGTAAACTAATGTTACATCTTATAGGTTTTGACATAGCTATAATAAAAAATCTTCCTTTTCATCCGCTTTTCCAAACATTGAATATCTCCGAAACATAAAACCGCCTTATGGTACCTTTACACGTGGACCATCACTAATATTGTAACAGTGCTGTTATACGTATTTTCCTGAAGGAAGGTTTTCAAAAACTATTTTGGTTAGTTTTTTGAAAGAGCTGTTTAAATAAACGATTTTTATAACATATATTTGTTTCATTTGAATCTGGCCACTTTAAATTTTTTCTACATATGTTTTACTATGCTCGAATCTGGGTTTTGCCCCCAAAAAAATCTCATAAACTATACATAAAAAGTTTTTGCGCCTTCCCTATTTTAAACATATAAATACGAAAAATGTTTTTTTTTTAATGCGGCAGAACGGGGGCGCGCGGGCGCGGCGAGGGATACCTAGCAAGCGATAGCTCGCAAGGTCGACTAAGATCTGCTCCGCCGTAGCTACAACTTGTAGCGCGGCTTGGTTTTCGCGCCTTTTTTTAATAATATGCGTTTATGATGCAAACTATACACAGAAATTTCTTACTTTCCATAATATGGCTGCATATATTCTTTTATAGTATTAGACTTATTTTTATAGACTCTAATTCAATATTAGATCTTACAGGATAAAAAATGCGTATTAATTTTAAAGCTTTTATCTTATTCCTCTAAACTTTTGGCTTTGTCTATTAACTTAAGAATTTAGAGATATTGTTGTGGATTTTTAAAACTCTAATTCAATATCGACTAAATAACAAGCTAATTCTGGTTTGACGTAGTAGCGAGTGTTTTTTTTTTCTAAAAACTTAACAGTGTAAAGCGTCATACATATCATAAACGATGAAGCTTAAACTTTGCACTTTAATTCAATATTCACAAATCATCAATAAAAATAAATAAATACCTAATTTATATCTAGCCCTCGTTCTAACTTTTCTTCATATAATACAAATATGCTTGAAAATAAGTCATATGTCATATAAGCATAACTTTTCCGACTTTAGAATTATCAAAACTTCTAGGGCCAAAATCCGGTTCCACTACTGAGCTATAAAGAAAACATCTCTAAAGCTATGTGAAAAATGGTCCAAACCATACTCACAAATAATAAGCTGGATCAAAGTCAAAATACAAATATCTATCATCAGAGCAGTCTCTATGAGAATTAGAGGAACGAGAAGAAGAATAGGAAGATTTGGATGCGAAGACGGCTGCGGAATACCCACCATAGAACACTAGATCCCTCTTCTTTTTTTATGATATTGTATGAGCTAATATTGTATTATTTAACGCAATAAACTATTAGTCAGTCAAAAAAAGAAAAGGAATATAGCAATGTCAATATAAAAAATAATACATAATAATAATATTTCTGCGAATGTCAATTTGTTTATAGCTAAAAAAATTAAACATTCTTGAACAATTACTTTTATTATTTATTATTTAATGTCAAATATTTTAGGCCTATCACCCATGTGAATGGAGTTCCAAGAAAGAATAAAATAAAGTTTCAAGCCTAACGTAAAGAAAATAAATATACATATATCTGCAAGTATACATATATCTTTATACTACATACACATCCATAAGTGATAAGTCGAGAGTGTGTGCATACACACTACACTACACACACACCTAATCATGACAAGTCGAGAATACAATTCTTTAGTCTAGTTTTTATCCTAGATTTACTTAGTTTAGGACTTTGTCTTAATAAGCTAATCTTGTTGAATATTTTTGGGACTAAGTATTTTGAACATCTTTCGCCATAATTTTTATTTAATCGTATGGCGTATTCTATATTGTAGGCTTTATTATTTAATTATAAATCAACATCCAGGTCGCACAGCCAGTCGATCGCGTCAGATGTCAGGTTAGTGTAGAGGTCCTCCGGGTCGCCTTTATAGCGTCGCTTTGGGCAGCGCTCCACGATGTGCTGAGTGGTTTGGTCTTCAAGGCCACAGTCACACATCGGACTTTTGCTCCATCCCCATTTGTGCAACATGTAATTGCACCTGCCGTGACCCGTACGGATTCTGTTGAGGCGGCACCAGTATTTCCTCTGAAGCGAGAAGCCCTTCGGCTTCTGAGTTGGGTTTCCGATACGTGGGCAACGCTGATCGCCAGTCGCTTCCACCCACTCTTTCTTCCACGCTTGTTCTAGCTGAAACCCGTCAGCTCTCAGCTTCCTTGCAGCATCGCTCGTAGGGCGGCGCGATTTGAGTCGTTGCGGTGGTGGATCCGTGAATTCGCGGTGGCATGGCAGGTCCGGACGAGCTGTTATTTTTCCGGCTTCCCTCAAGAGCGCATGTTTTCTACGTAAGTGGGGCGGCGCTATGTGGCTAAGTACTGGCAGCCAGTGGGTCGGCGTGGATTTTATTGTGCCGGACACACACCTCATCGCGTCGTTCAGTCTCGTGTCGACTTTTTGCACGTGCGCGCTTTCGCACCAAACAGGCGCGCAGTATTCTGCTGCAGAGTACACGAGACCGAGCGCCGAGGAACGAAGTACATCGGCAGACGCACCCCATGACGTGCCTCTGAGTTTGTGCAAGATGTTGTTGCGTGTGCCCAGTTTGAGGGACGTTTTGGTGATGTGCTCCTTATAAGTCAGGGACCGGTCCAAAGTAACCCCAAGATATTTAGGGTGGGGATTATATTTGAGGTTTGATCCTTGAAATTCAACAGCAGGTTGGTATGTGGCTTGACTGTTATGGAGGTGGAAACATGCAACCTCTGTTTTATTGGCACTAGGTATGAGCCTCCAAGATGAAAAGAAACTCGACATGATTTTAAGGTCCGATGTCAGGACTTCCTCCGCATCCACAAATCCCCGACAACGGGCGACCAGCGCGATGTCGTCAGCGTATATAAACTTTCTAGCTGAAGTTTCGGGCAGGTCATGGATATACAGGTTGAAGAGGAGAGGTGCGAGAACTGATCCCTGTGGCAGGCCGTTGTTGAGTTTCCTTCGCTTGCTTTTGGCTTCTCCCAAACAAACCTCGAAGTGCCTCTCACTCAGCATATTTGCTACAAGACCTGCTATCTCCTTGCTGGGTACTACTGACAAGAGTTTGAAGATGAGTCCATGTCTCCATACTGTGTCATAGGCGGCTGTGAGGTCAATAAATACCGCAGTGGATTTAAGTTTTTTCTGGAACCCATCTTCTATGTGAGTGGTAAGAGCTAACACCTGGTCGGCACAGCTACGCCCTTGTCGAAATCCTGCCTGTTCTTGAGGAGTCACAGCATCGATGAATGGGGTTATTCGTGTGTGCAGTAGTCGTTCCAGCAACTTGTATGCGCAACTCAGTAGAGCGATCGGGCGATAGTTTTCTGGAAGCTGTTCGTTTTTTCCCGGTTTCAACAATGCAATGACTTTAGATGTCTTGAATTCGGTAGGTAATTGGCCTTTCAGCAAGATACAGGAGAAAAGCGCCGCGAGCCAGCTCACAGCTAGAGGGCCCATGTTCTTGAGGAATTCATTATAAATTGCGTCACGGCCGGCCGCTTTGCCAGGTTTTAGTTGTTTAATGGCAGTGACAGTTTCATGGACGGAAAAGGGTCTAACTAGATGAGCGTTATCCGGCGTGCTGCGTTTGAGTTGAGTTAGCTGCTTGCGGATGCGTCTCGTGGTGCACGGGTCTCTTTTTGCTCTAGTTAGGTCCACCATTCTGTTTGCTATGGCGTCTGGATGGACCTGGGTAAATGACTTTTGGCAGCTCTTTTTGCCCGTGAGACGGTTCAAGACGCGCCAGGCTTTCCTGCTTGAGGTCTTAAAATCCATACTCTCGACCGTTTCCGTCCACCTGGCCCTCCTGTTTTCATCCAGAGTCTTAAGTAGCTGTGCACCAGTGTCGGCATTGCCAGAGGCTTGGTAATCCCTGAAAAGGTCCTCGCTCTCGTCGTTCCAGCCAGGGATGTATTCTTTTCTAAAGCCTCTGGGTATTGTAGCTTTAGCCGCTGTAATTACGATTTTTGCGAACTTTCCGTAGTTTGATGGATTTGGTTCGAGATGTTCGCATTCCAGGTCGTGATCAAGCCTACTTTGGAAGGATTCCCAGTTCGCCTTCTTGAAGTTCCATCGAGGCACCTTCATGGAGTTTGTGAGGGGGATTTTGATACCAATTTCCAAAATTATGGGTCTATGTTGGCTGTTGGGAAAGCTAGGTAGAATGGTTCGCGACGCAGGGAGTGGCTGATCTAGACTATCCTTGCTAACGAAGGTCAGATCTGGGTTGTACTCTTGCTTCCATCTCGCTGAAACAAACGTACCCTTATCTTTAGCATCGAAGAGAAGATGCACATCAGAGAGGTCCGCCCAGTCGGCAAGGGCCACCCCGTTCTGATCTGTTGCTCTGTATCGCCAGTTGACATGGTGACTGTTAAAATCGCCACAGAATACGCTTGGGTGGCTCAAGTTCGGCAGGACGTCGGCTGGCCAGATAGCTAGAGGGGGTTTATAGATGTTCATGACCTGTAAATCTCGAAGTTGCACGGTGGAAGTGTGGATGGTGTCTTTAATATCTGCCTGTAAGGCATGGAGTTCCTGTAGATCTGTTTTTGCATAAGTGGCTATTCCGTACTTTGGATGGTGGACCGCTGTGACGATAGAGTAGCCCGGGATGGTGCCTCTATTGGCCAGGTCTTGCTCGTCTTTGGTGTGCGTTTCCTGAATGCAGACTATGTCAATTCTTTGCTCCGTCAAGATTCTGTGCAAGTAGTCACACTTTGAACGACTAATGCCTTCGATGTTAAGTTGACAGATGCGAACTGAAGGTCCGACATCCCGGGTCTGTTGGTTTTGTGATGTACGTGTATTCATGTTTTGAAGCATAGTTAATATTGCATTCGAAGGTATAGTGATATAATTGCCTACAATCGCCTCTATTGCTGTTGCTCGTTTAGCGCTACCCAGGGGATACGTGCAGGGTGTCTAAAGCATTCTCCTGCGGACGTGAGCAACATTCATCCCCCTTTCGCCATAATAGTAGGTATGTATGCAAGTACCTTGTCGTTTTCACTCGTTTGACGACTTAATATGGCAGTTAATGCGACACGGTACAAAGTTGTAAAGCCCCTTGTGAGACCGTACCACTGGGTTAAAAAAAACCTCATGTACCTACAGAGTATCATTTAATATTTAACAGTAGCGGTCCAATCTCAACAAATGCCTAGATTTTACACTAGATTGAAGGGTCAGATGGCAGTCCATTTCGTAATAACTATTCCCTATGCTGCTGGATGCGGGTGGCGCAGGACCGGTCATTTTGGCACTCTCGTCTCACGTCTTTCGGCTGATATGATGATGATGATGATGATGATTCCCTACGCCAGTTTAGATGCCAAATTGGACCCCGCGCTCCTTTGGAAGACATCAGGGAAAACCACAGATGTATGAATATAAGGAGATCGGACATGGCGGCCGATTTGTATAGAGTGTGCCTGTCGCAAGTACATTAACCCACACAACGCCCAAGTAATTGACAAGACAAAGCACGCACACATCTAAAACACACACACTTGTATACCTACACGCTTATTTGACAATAAACGCGCATCATATCAGGCATTTTGGGAAAAAACGTAATATTCTCTGCGATCAGCACGCGTGCACAGTATGGCAGTGTATGCCCATTGAGCATACAGCTGCGACACGGCCGCCGGCGGCTTGTCCTCTCTCTAGTATTCTATGCTCTGAGGGGAAAACGGATGATGATGACCCGTATAATATGATTCCTTCCAGATAACCAGATTCGAGGCCTGTTGACGTCAGGGTGCGTGGCGCATTATTTCCGGATATATGTCACACGGCGAGTTCCGCCGCGGAACTACCGGTACTTCCACGAGATCCTACAGGGAGAGGAGGAGAGTCCTACCCACGATTTCTACCCACCTACACCGGTAATAATTTAATAAGTTTCAGTCAAAAAATGAATTTTTGGTACAAGCTTTTATTGCCGACTGTACTTTACTGCATACCATCATCAACTACTCATTGAGATGATGCTAACGAGCCCAAACTCGATTGGGTTGTGTCGTTTTATTGAGGAGTTCCTATGGCCACCTTCCATCTCCAGCATCAGATCAGCTCCAAGTCATCATAATATTGCATCGTCATGCGATATAAAATATGCTTGCAAAATTCAATTGAGTTGAATTTTGCAAGCATATAATAAATAACGGAAAGTGACTGAAAAATGGATTGTAAATTTTGACGGAAAACTTACTTACATACATACATACGAACAGTGCAAGTTAATATAAAGCTTGTAAAAATACCTTCCATTCATGTGGCATCGTGCTGGTCAATGGTTGGGCATGAACGTGCCATAGGAAATCTAGAAACCAATGCAACATTATTAAGTTCTATACAGGCAGCCTGTGGGCGGATTATACATATAAACGGTATAGCGCTCTGCGCGTGCAGTTTAATAATGCGTTCAGGGTGATGATGGGGCTGCCCAGATTCTGTAGCGCATCAGGGATGTTTGCAGAAGCGCGGGTAGACTGCTTCTACGCCACTATGCGCAAGCGAGCTACATCCCTGCGCAGAGTGCGGGCTAGCTCCAACAGCATTCTGAGCATGATAGCGGACAAGATCGATGGCCTGTACATGAACAACTGCTGCATGATACATGCACGCAGAAATAAATAATAATGATAATAATGATGTTATTAAAATTACAATGTTATGGCAGGTGTCCGGACCTCTATGCAATAGCCCAATTTTATTGCCCACCCAAATCTCATCACCATAGACCCAGTTCTCTATCCATTTCACCCACAATAGCCCCAACGCCTGTTGGGACCGGTTCACGGGTATCTACCGATGTACCCGTGAATGGGTTCTAGCAGGTGTACTACATCACATTAAACTTCGTCTCCATAGGGCCTCTACGTGTTGGATCTATATCCCCACGCACGCCTTCCAAATGACCGGGCTTTGTCCCGTGAATTTAAATCGGAGATGTTAATAATAATATAATGTACTAACACTAGTTTAATAAGTAATACAATTGTTACTAACACCATGATCCCATGTTGGTCGTAAATAAAGTATTTATTATTATTATTATGTATGTCTTTCCCGCTCACGGGACAATGATGTCCCGGACCTTTGGGAGGCGTGCGTGGGGCTAGGTACCTACAAAGTACCGACTGAGCCAACACGTAGAGGCCCTTTTGACAATTTAATGAAATGCAAGGAGTACACCGAGCGGATGCTGTCCCTGCCCGTGTCATGGGATGCACACAGAGACAGCACCCGCTGGGGTGTATAGGGACTATTGCTGGTTGATGGAATCTAAAGAAAACGGGTTATTGGGTGAAAGTGATGGACTAGTGGCTGGGCTATTGGGTGAAACATCGGACGCCTGCCTAATAAACTGTCTCATTTTTTATCTCTGGCAGACGGTGACTCGCCAACTGCTAGATGGGCCCCTATTATTATTATTATTAAGTGTTTCCCGTTAAAATCATCCCAATTATCTTAAAATAGTTCAGAGTAGATGCAAAGAAAAGTGCACTAATAAAACCATGTCTCAAGAAAACCTAAGGTTGGAAATAATACTAACTAGTGTGTCAGTGAACTGTAGAACTCGTGGCTATCGCGTATCTGTTTTTTCCTCTAAAACATTTACAAATACTGATTCGATAAAAAATGTAGGTACATAATTATCAAACCTGCTCACAAAATTGAAAAGAATCGGTTGAGAATTGCAAATGAGAACATCCGAATAGCCAGACAGCGGGATATCCGGACATACGAAATAATTTCTGCTGAAACAGAGAACTTCGATCACTTCGCTCTCTCGTTCAATAATAACGGTTAAAATAACATATTCATTACTACTAACGTACTTGTTTTGACGAAAAACTCCCAAGGGTAACGGCGTTTTCACCGTTTTTATTAGTAAAATTTTAAATCATCACACACGAAAGCTTGAATTCAATCTGAAGTTGGCAAGAAAATTTGTATCTTTATTTCTAGCAAGAATTGACTGAGATTTCTGTATGATCTTTCAGTTAAGCTGGAGGATAGTGGGAGGCAAACAAATTGACATAACAGAGGCTCCTTACCAAGTGCTGTACGGAGAATACTGCGGTGGAACCCTGGTTGCGCCAGAGTGGGTTCTCACTGCGGCACATTGTAGGTGAGTTTTTATTGAATTTGTTGAACCTGTATCTATTAAGCATATGTGTTTGAAACTTCTGTCTTGGCTGCATCGGTTGAGGCACAGTTCTTCACAAACCTGCATATATCTGCGAAGAAATTCAAAGGTAAAATCGCCAATCCGCACTGGGCCAGCGGGGGGCAAACCCTCTCATCCCTGGACATACGAGTATACAGGGTGGCTCATTCAAATCGGTCAGTATGGGAATGTCTGAAACTATAAGACATACGAAGATTTGTTCTGAGGAATCATGTCACCGATTTTGATAAAAAGAAAAACTGCATTCATACATTTGAAAAAAAACTGTACCCAGCTCGGGAATCGAACCCGGTTGTTTTGAAAAATTAAACTTACACTTTTTCTATTTAAATATCGATTGTGTAGGTCTTAAGCTGTAAATGTCTTTAAGAAACATGATGTCCAAATTGAATAAAATGCATTGTTTTGACATACTTTAATTTATCGTAGTAGGTGTTCGAAGTGACCACCGTTTTTAACACGTCTCTCTATCTACAATATTTACATACTTACTTTAAGTTGGCTTTTCAATTGATTGTTAGTGTTTGATTACTGTAGATAACAAAACTTCCTTAAAGATTTAATGCAATGCTAATGCCACATGATAAGGTGTATGTAACAAGTAGAGAGGTACAAACAGCCATAGAGACAATTTTACATGCCTGAACTTGTTGAATAATGTAACGGTGGTCACTTCGAACACCTACTATGATAAATTAAAGTATGTCAAAACAATGCATTTTATTCATCTTAGAAATCATGTTTCTTAGAGACATTTACAGGTTAAGACCTACACAATCTATATTTAAATAGAAAAAGTGTAAGTTTATTATTTCAAAACAACAGGGTTCGATTCCCGAGCTGGGTACAGTTTTTCTTTAAATGTATGAATGCAGTTTTTCTTTTTATCAAAATCAGTGACATGGTTCCTAAGAACAAATCTTCGTATGTCTTATAGTTTCAGACATTCCCATACTGACCGATTTGAATGAGCCACCCTGTATATACGTCCCCCTGCACCCAACAATATAACGTAAGTAGGCTGATGATCACTAATCGTGTCATTACGATCATAGATTGATGGAAGATTATTACTGGAGCTACAATTAAGTCGTATATATCGTTAAAGAAAGAAAGAAAAAATAATATTCGAGACAAACAACACAACATATAATTTACTTTGAAAACAAAGTTTTAACCGACTTCAAACCAGTACTCAAATAGCTTCAAGTTAGCCTATACAATTTGAAGAGTTCCCTCGATTTCTCCAGGATCCCATCATCAGAACTGGATTTTGGTGACAATCGGAACCAATCTGGAAGTATATTATTTTAAACAAAGATATAATTTTTCAAATCGGTTTATAAAATTACCGAGACATCGCGTAACAAACACACAACAAAAAAAATCGAATTGAGAACTTTCTCCTTTTTTTGAAGTCGGTTTAAAAAGAGTTTTCGACAGCGTTAGTCACGAAACGGTTCTCTCTCAGCATAATGCTGGTTAAGGGAGTAGCTTCCATCATATCGTTCTACCGCCTAGTGTGCAGCAGAATATACATTCGACTTTAACAGATTTTAGACCTTCCATAACCTATTTAAGGTCATAACTTAATTAATGAAATTCAACTTTATTATTTGAATAACTTGTTTTCTTTCATATTTTATTGGACGACTGTTCGCATGGTTAGTCATAAATCAAGGACACTGATAACTGGAGGGCATATTTGCTTCTTTATCTAACCTACAACAATAATTTATTTTCAGAGAAAAAGAGACGTTCGTCCTAGTTGGTTCAACTTTCCGCAGCAAAGCAACCCGCTACAACATCTGCGCTCACTTCACACACCCGCTGTGGGGACTGAACGAGAAGCTGCATCCCCACGACTGGGACTTCCAGCTGGTGTTGCTAGAGCAGGCGGTGCCAACAACACCCATGTCCCGCCCTATTGCGATAGGCCGGCTGGGGGACATAGTGCCTGGGTCTTTGGTGGCGGTTAGTGGGTGGGGACATACTGCTTACAAGGTGAGTATTTTTCCAAGCAAAAAACATTGATTTAGTGGTATATAAGCTCGTTTCTACAGTAAAGCATCCGACATCTGCATTGAATGACAAAGAGAGAGAGGGAGATGGAGTGAGAGATGGGGCGGGAGGGAAAGAGGGAGAGAGAAAGGGATACAGAAGAGGACAGATCACTTCACACACCAGCTGTGGGGTCTAAAAGAGAAGCTACATCTCAACGACTGGGACTTCGAGCTGGTGTTGTTAGAGCAGGCGGTGCCCACTACACCCATGTCCCACCCCTTCAAGATAGGCCAGCTGGGGGATATAGTACCTGGGTCTTTGGTGGCGGTTAGTGGGTGGGGACATACTGAGTCTTTTTCCAAGCAAAAAACGTTAATTTAATGGTATATAAGTTCGTTTCGAAATCTGTATTGAATGACAAAGAGAGAGAGTGAGAGAGATGGGGCGGAAGGGAGAGCATAAGAGAGATACAGAGGATACAGAGGAGGAGAGATCACTTCACAAACTAGCTGTGGGTTCTGAACGAGAAGCTACATCCCGACGACTGCTTCAAGCTGATGTTGTTAGAGCAGGCGGTGCCCACTACACCCATGTCCCGCCCTATCGCGATAGGCCGGCTGGGGGACATAGTGCCTAGGTTGTTTGTGGAGGTTAGTGGGTGGGGACATACTACATATAAAGTATGTCTTATTCAACGGTATGGTAGGGTTTCAGAGGATTTTTGTCCCTCGAATGCAGTAATTATGAGGTTCTTCAAGAAATATTTGCATATTTTTTTGAAAGGTTGGAAGCATGTATGTGACACCGCTGGAGTTGCAAGCGTCCATGGGATACGGTTACCGCTTATCATTAGGTGCATGTTAACCAATGACGTGAAAAACCTTAAAGCAATCTGTTAGAATGACAAGGCGAGGGATATGTCTTGTCAATATAGCTCACTTTTTACTAAAGAACTGGACAGTGTCGTATCGTGCTAGAAACCTGCATCATACTGTTGTATAGCATAGGATCAATCGTTGAGGAGATAGCGGCTCAGCACCTAAATCTCTTGTCTAAAACATGATAATTATGCTGAATTCACTTCTAATCCTTGTCGTTACTTTCTAAGCAACAGGAGTCGACTATGCTGGTTCATTGCCCTTGAGCGAGTAAATAGGTACGCCGCGCCGGTGGTAGTTTAGATCATGCATTCCCTTTTGCGCTTGGGCAAACTCAAAGCTGCGAAAGCGCGACGTTTTATTCTTTTTTTTGTTTAATCAGAGCACTTTGAAAGAAACGGATAGTAATAATCTTGAACTGTTTCGTGCGCGGTCTTGTGTTAGCCTTACTAGACAGTGATGAAATGGACATCAAAAATGAAATTATTTTTAGCTGTAAAATATTTTATTTCGTAGATTATTAAGACCATAATTGAAAACCACAAAACATAGTCTAAACATGACTCATTTATATCAGTCCGCTGTCCGTTAATATGATCTTGATTTAAGTGATTTGGGTAAACCTTTTCGAGCGCTCTAAGACCCAAGCGTATTCTGATTTTCACTATAAATATTTTATGAGTTATCCTTTAGGATTAATATGGGATGAAAGTATGAAAGTAGCGTGGAAATTGAATAACATTCATATTCGTTGGCTGTGAAAATGCAGAACGTTTGATAGTGAAGGTCGACCCATATCAATTTTGTTACTAAAATAAGACATACCGCTGCGATATTTAAAGGTTAGAGAAATATTAAATGTTAGACGTTTGCATTATGTATGTAAAATGCTGTGCAAATTTAAGATTGATTGGTCAATATATCAAATTAAATCTTTAAAAAAAACCGGCCAAGTGCGAGTCGGACTCGCGCACGAAGGGTTTTGTACCATTATCTATAAAAAAAACTATTTGATTCTGTGTTTTTAGTATTTGTTGTTATAGCGGCAACAGAAATACATAATCTCTGAAAATTTCAGCTCGAACTATCACGGTATCAGTGAGATACAGCCTGGTGACAGACAGATGGACGGACGGACGGACGGACGGACAGCGGAGTCTTAGTAATAGGGTCCCGTTTTACTCTATGAGTACGGAACCCTAAAAAAGGATGGTTAGTGTTAGTACCCATCCTTTGCTTGTTCCCACCAACCAGGGAGGCTCTCTGCTGACCAAACATAAATATATCAGATTGAAATCAAATTGACATTCATTGTGCACACTCCTTCTGTTATGTGACTTGGCGTGAGGAAGCGAATAGAAGTGTGCGTGTTTTGTGTTACCTGTGTTGAGAGTGAGCACCCACATTTGTGTCTACCAGTCTGCTCAACAACGCGCTTGTGGCATTTGGTGTCCGAAAACGTCCATAAGTTGCACAGTTGGCAGGCCTTATGTGTTCGGTGCAATGCACCTAACACGTGACATTCGCCTGCGTGCGTATGTGATTATTTAGTTGCATTTGAGTGCCGATTTAATTTACTGCATTTACGGATTCCGCCGCGACCGGGTGCATTCGAACATATTGTATAACATTAACATTTTCAACATATTTCTAACTTAGCCAATAATAGTTTTTGTAGTAGTTTTAGTTAATAAACATTTTATACTCTTTTCCCGAATTTAACATATCCTTGCCGCCCAAAACCGCCGCGCGGCGCACTCGGCGCGCTTGTATGCTTTAATGGTGATATAAAAATACATTAGTCATACTCATCATCATTAGCCTATATACGTCCCAGTGTTGGGCTCATGCCTCCTCTCATGGATGAGAAGGAACGGGCAGTAGCCCCTACGCTGGCCTAGTGCGAGTTAGGGACACATACAACTTTCAATTTCTCCGCCGATAAATGCAGGCTTCCTCACAATGTTTTTTTCCGAAAAGCTAACGGTAAACATCAAATGATATTCCGTACATACGTTCCGAAAACCCACAACCACCGTTTACAGCCGCATACTTATAGAAAAATATTCATTACTCATACTCATACTTACAGAGAAGTAAGATGCAAGACCACCTCCGCCGCGTCCAAGTGCCGATCATCCCGGACGACGTCTGCAGAGTGCTGCCGAACGCCAACTACCACAACGTCACCGATCGCATGTTCTGCGCAGGGTTCTTGAATGGCACTAAGGACTCCTGTCAGGTAAACATAACCTATACCGGTACTAGGTTTGCCGATAAGTTTGTCTGGATGAGTTCACTCTTTAGCGATAAGTCGCCTGTTGTTTTGTTTCTCGTTGTAACTGTTTCGTTTTTGTGAGGTGTGCAATAATAGTACCTAGTTTATGTGACTGTACATAATGAGGGGCATTAAGCATGAGTGTTTTAATGCCTAAATAAGTACAGTTACATACACTATTTTACAAACCTACATGTTATAAATCCTCAACGATGTATTCGGGAACCATTAAAATAACCGCCATTGCATCGCCATGGCTGACTAGATTTCACATCATGCTGCACGACCCCAACACCGGACCTGATTTCCATAATAACATCGATTGTCGATGCTTTTATGATTTTTCATGCATTATAATTGTTGTTTATGAGAAATACCACTAGTAATATATGAGTATACAACAATAATAACACTGGTTAATAAGATAAAACACTGATGTTACGTTACTGGTTGCAAATATGGTGGTCGTTATATATGGTTTCCGAACACATGCTAGAGAATTAATGATATGGGTGTAGATAAAAAGTATTTGTATTGTATTGTACTGTAAGTGTTGAAGCGTTCATAGCCTTGCGGCGCCTGCGAGTCGGAAACGATAACGCAGGTTAAGCAAAGACAGCAGCGGTCAGTCTTTGGATGGGTGACCGCCTGTTTGAGTGGTTACTATTAATGAGCGCTTCCGTGCTTTAGAAGGCACGCTAAGCAGTTGATCCCGGCTGCTGTCTATGACAGTAGTCGTTAAGCCGAGCTAGAGGCCTGCGGGCGGCTTAAGGACCTCTAATAGTCGAGTTGCCCACTCACTTGACAAAGGGGGGACAGCTGTCACTTGCGTCCGCAGGAGCTACCTACCACAACCCGGCACGTGTCCCCTGGGTGGTACTAAAGAGTGACAAACTCAAAGGCCAAATAATGTAAGCCATACGATTAAATAAATACTTGCGTTGAAATCTAGTCAAGATTTTGCTTAGACGCGCTGGTACTGGTATTAATAATAATAATAATAAATTGGCGTAGGGATGTGACGGCTCCATCGCCCACCAGATTTCTGGTGCAATCAGTCAACGTAAGGCAGCTTGTGGCGGGCTGTTAGGGAGTAGCGACCCTACGTACCTGAGTGCTCCTGGGGGTGTCCTGTGGTCAGGCTGAGCCGATCGGGTGGTTGGTTGGACAGGCCCCCCACCTCTGGCTTGCCTTAACTGGCTGTTCAGAGTGGAGTCGCAAGAGTTGTTGCTCGAGGGTAGATGTGGACACCTAAGTGGCGAGTTGGCTATATGTTTAAAGTCCAGTGCCACCTCTCTACCCCCCCAGCCTCTCTGACTGGTGTTGCCCTTAGGCCATTTTTTAATGTCGCTATTAATAGGGGCCCATCTAGTAGTTGGCGAGTCACCGTCTGCCAGAGATAAAAAATGAGACAGTTTATTAGGCAGGCGTCCGATGTTTCACCCAATAGCCCAGCCACTAGTCCATCATTTTCACCCAATAACCAAATTTTCTTTAGATTCCATCAACAGCAATAGTCCCTATACACCCCAGCGGGTGCTGTCTCTGTGTGCGTCCCATGACACGGGCAGGGACAGCATCCGCTCGGTGTACTCCTTGCATTTCATTAAATTGTCAAAAGGGCCTCTACGTGTTGGCTCAGTTGGTACTTTGTAGGTACCTAGCCCCACGCACGCCTCCCAAAGGTCCGGGACATCATTGTCCCGTGAGCGGGAAAGACATACATAATAATAATTATTATTATTATTTATTGGACAGGCAAGACACCCATAATATACACAATAAAAGCAAACAATATAAATGAAATAAAATACAGAAAAAAAAATGATTAAAAAACCTACGTACTAACACACTGAAATAAAACACTCACACTTGGCCGTTCTCAGACCGGTGCAGTTTGCGCCAGTATGTGTTGAATACGTCACTGAAATCACGAGCCACCAACGATAAGATTTCATTTTTGGTAGCTTGTATTCTCGCCCTAAAGGCAGCAGATCTGGTTCTCAAGATGGCGAAGAAAAATTACTGTTAAAAAAAAAATCCTCCATTCCTGCACTCCTATAGTCTATTAATACTCATCTTTTTTTTAAGGGTGACTCCGGCGGTCCCGTAGTGTCCAACGGCAAGCTGATAGGCCTCGTATCGTTCGGAGTCGGCTGCGCGCTGCCGGACCAGCCAGGGGTCTACAGCCGGATACCGTATGTCAGGGACTGGATCCGTGACGTTACCGGTCTACCGCTCTAGTTACAGCCTTGATACCGGTATTCACTGGTACCGGTTTCAAACCGGTATAAGCTGGTACATCTAGTGTTTATTTTTCGGTAGATAGGAACTCGATTTTTTTAACAAATAGGTATATGCATTATCTGATTTCAAGACTTAGGAATATAGGTGAGTTACACTTGGTGGCCCATGAGGGGAAGAACGTCCTCGAAACAGGATACACTTCTCAGAATTCGAAGAGAAGTTCCGCATTGGCGGCCCCAGCGGTGTGGGGGTCGACAACTGTGATAGTGACACGCTGGCTTCGTTCCCGAGCAAACGGTTCCGGCGGCCGGACACAGTGTCGTTGTTGGAACACACAAGACTTAGGAATATAGGTGAGTTACACTTGGTGGCCCATGAGGGGAAGAACGTCCTCGAAACAGGATACGTTTTATCCCGAAAACCATCAAAGAGGGTGAAATGAGGTGTGAAAATTTGGATGGAACCGATTTAGATGAAATTTGGTTTAGAGTTAACTTGAGTCCCGGAGAATGAGAACGGATATTTTCAATCCCGATAATCATCCCCTAAAGGGATGAAATAGAGGGTGAAAATTTGGATAAAATCCATTTAAGTGAAATTTGGTATAGATAGAGATAGTGGGAGTCCCAGGGAAGGACAACTCATAGTTTTTATCCTGAAAAATCATCTCCTGAGGAATGTTATTAAATAATAAATAATTTTACCAATTTTATTCTACTTTAGTTACTGCTGCATTTTATACCGGTATGTAGAGGTATACGTTATAGAAATTTTGTTAGATTTTATGCGGCGCTTGTCTCGTTACTAAAATCATCCTACTTACATTCTGAAGAAGTATGTCAAACTGCAAGTGTCACTTAGATTAAGAAAATAAATATGAAATATTATATTTTATCTATCCAAATATCATAAACCCTCCATGATGCGTTCAAGAACCGCACATTATGGCCACCATAAAAATAGACAGTTTTGTTAGAACAAATTTCTTATCTGTGAAAATGTTATTATTGCAAAATAATAACATCAATTTCGATAATATTATTTCATTCAAATTTCGAACGTCTCCGAAAAACAAAGAATTTGATTTAACCTCTATTCTAATATCTGTCCAGATGACGTTTAGTTCGAAATGAATTGTCAATTTGCATACAAATTTGACAAATGTCGCCGCACGTAAGTAATATTTCGAACGATATGAGAGTTGGATGTGTTGGATCCGAGTCTAGTTTGTCTCTGAATTAAAAAAAATAAACTATGACAGCTGCCAGAAAACAGCGCCGCGATGCCGGTCATAATTAGCGGCTCCTGAATGCATCATGGAGGCTTATGATATGTGGATAGATAAAGTAGTGTATGTAACTGTACATAATTAGGCATTAAAACACTCGTGTGATGTTATTTTCGGCTCGTTTCATAAACCCACACTCGTGTTTAATGCCCTTCATTATGTACAGTCACATAAACTACTATTATGACCGGTGTGTAAAATATGACCTGTAAATGTAAAATATAACCTATTCTAAGTTTTTGGTGATAAATTATTATAATTTTACTGAGCCTTATTTTATTTCAACCTCAACAAAAAAAATAGATATTGTATTGCCAGGACTAGCTGGACAACCTCAGGTTCACATCCCAGCTACATTTCAATTATGTTCCGAGTGCTGGTTTCGAAATGAAAGCGAACTTCTTTCGTGTATCTCCCTCTTTGACACCCGAATGAACAAGTGCGACAGAGAGGTTGATACACGAACGAACTTCATTTTCGTTTCGAGGGAGCCGCGGTTAGGGCGCATAACGTCCCACTCGCAAAACGTCCCTCCACCAAAATTACGTCCCATTCGCAAATTGTCTTCGCTGAAAATGGTCCCTTATGTAAAATACCCCAAATATTCGCAAAAAGTCCCTTTCTCAAAAGGTCCCACCCCTTTCGTAAAACGTCCCTTCTGAGAAAGCCCCTTTCGCTGAAAGTCCCTACAGCATAACGGTCCTTTCGCAAAACGTCCCGTCTGCGAAATGATCCTTGAGCTTGTTAAAGTAGAGACTAGGAGACTTCTCATGGGATAAGAGATGGCACATTTTACGAAAGTAACATTTTGCGAACGAGTCATTTTGCGAAAGGGACGTTTTGCGAATGGGTCATTTTGCGAAAAGGACGTTTTGCAAATGGGGCCTTTTGCAGAAGGGTCGTTTTGCGTAAGGGACATTTCGCGAAAGGGACAAAGGGACATTCTGCGAGTGGGACGTTATGCGCCCTAACCGAACGAACTTCGTTTTCGTTTCGAGGGAGCCGCTTGATACATTAATCAGCGCGCATGGCAGAGTGACCATGAGAAACACATCTAAAGCCCGGTTCACATTTGTGTTCACATTTCTCTGATGCCAACGACATCAGAGAAATGTAAACGCAACCATATTGAATGTATGAAACCGATACCTTTCTGATGCGTCACAACACAACACGACAGATAAATGTGAACCAGGCTTCAATGTGATTTGAAGAAATAAACAATAACTGGCCAAGTGCGAGTCGGACTCGCGCAAGAAGGTCCCGCGGTGTATCTAACACTCACATCTTCGTTACTAGACTGTCAAAATGCTAGTGATATCTGGTGGTGCAACCAGTCTTCAAAATTATCTCTGTGTCTCCCAGACATGTCCCAAACGCGCATTGTCAAAATCACAACAAACAAATAAAGGCAAGGCGCTGTGTAAATAAATCACCCCCAATAGGGAGACGGGGAGAGGGGGTGTTGGTATTCGTTTTGCGGTGAAAATGCTTGGAAAACACTCGCGCGGACTTGAGTTGAATGCAGATTGAGCTGTGATGGGTATAGACGGGTCGAGATCGCGGACGGTCACGTGGCGTTTTTGTTTTGTAAGACTACCTTTAGCCTGCGACTTTATCTGCGTAAAATCGTCCTCTCGCTAAACCATACCATCTCGATAAATCATCCATGAGAAGAGGCCTGTGGCAGCAGTGGGACGTTTATTAGACTGATTATGACGATACTCGTTCGCCTTAACGGATTACTACTACGTCACTATAGAATCTTGACCGGCATATATATGATACATAGGTACAGACAGAGCCGACCTAGACGGAGATGGCGGGACGACCTGGATGTATTCCTCAGCAATTGGGCGGAAGAGGCATCTAGTAGGGACGCATGGAGATCACGGGGTGAGGCCTTTGCCCAGTAGTAGGACACACAATAGGCTCATAAAAAAAAACATTAGTTCCCTTGACGCCATCCGCGTCCAGCAGGTATAGTAATGCATTCAGAATGCTGATGGGGCTGCCTTGATTCTGCAGTGCTTCGAAAATGTTCGCGGAGGCTCGCACTGATGGTTTTCACGCCATCCTGCGCAAGCGCGCAGCATCTCTAACGCATCCTGTAAGAAACAGCTCCAACAACATTCTGAATGTATTAGCTGATAGATATGACTGTGGCATACGCAGGCATCGGGTCAAGCTGACTGGGAAGCTGATCTCTGCTCGTGTCAGTTGCAATGCTCGACAGAGCTCATGTTAGAACTACACCTAGCCTTAAGACCTATTTTGTTACAACATGAACGCAATAAAAATCTGAAATCTGAAATCTGAAATCAGAACCCATAACTAAATTTCTGATTAATGTAACTGAATTCAATTTAATTTACTAATTAATATTTTATTTGATTGTGTGTAGGTACTAACAAATTTTATGGATTTATATCTGAAATAAATGATTTATAATAATAATAATAAATAACAAGTGTCAAAACATATTAGCTGATCATGTTAATCATGAATACTTTATACATATATACAATAATAATTAAGAGGTAATAATACTTAGTCTGAATCTAGTCCTTCCACCTTCACGGCTGCCTGGCAAGAGACCACTCCGTGGGAGGTGTCCGGGTATTTATTAACTATGCCGGGTGACGTCACCAATGGTCCCTTATCCAAGAATGTTTCGATAAATTTAGATGACACAATATTAATGTCAACGTGGGGATTTATCTTTACATCGTATAAATTAGCCTGTATGCTTGCTGGGGGCAATTTTAACCATTCCTCGACTAATTCTTTCACTTTTGTTATATGAACAACTTCAGTGTTTCCATAATCGACGTAACGTACTTTAACAAGCCCTTTTGATTCACTGCATCGATGTATACAAGCTCTGTACCAGGCAGCTTGACCACTTTCGTCATTGAACAGTGCAATGCAAGGTTTGTCTTCGTTTATGCCGTCCAGCGGCGGCATATTTGCGGCTTCGTTTTGCAGAGACTCGAACATCTCTTCATACACTAAATTATTTTCATCGTTGTGGACAACAGCTAATTCTAAAATATCTAATGCATTTATTCAGTAACTAGCTTTTGCCCGCGACTTCGTCCGCGTAGAACTCGTTTATATCGTAGTTCGATACAAACGTTCACCCTCCATTTCCCTTTTTGGGGTAGATTTCCGATATAAAAGCTATCCTATGTCCTTCCCCGAGACTCAAACTATTTTTATCATCATTATCATCATCATCATATCAACCGAAAGACGTCCACTGCTGGACATAGGCCTCCCCCAAAGAGTTCCAAAGTGACCAATCCTGCGCCACCCGCATCCAGCGGACTTCCGCGACCTTTCCCAGGTCATCAGTCCACCTTGTGGGGGGCCTACCAACGCCGCGCCTACTAACTACCTCTATACAAAATTTTATATTAATGGGTTGTATAGTAGCTACATACAAATATTCAACCCCCCATTTCACCCCCTTGAGAAATGATTTCCGGGGTAAAAACTATCATATGTCCTTTTCCGGAACTCAAACTATCTGTAAACCAAATTTCATCTAAATGGGTCACTCAAATCCAAATGTTCACCCCTTAGGGGATTTTCGGGATAAAACTATCCTATGTCCTTCCCCAGGACTCCCAACTATCGCTATACCGTAAATGGGTTCCATCCAAATCTTCACTCCCTTAGGGGATGATCTTCGGAATAAAAGCTATCATATGTCCTTTCCCAGGACTCAAACTATCTCTTAACCAGATTTCATCTGAATGAGTTGCAGCCAAATCTACACCCCTCATTTCATCCTCTCAGGTGATGATTTTCGTTACAAAAACTATGCGATGTCCTTTCCCGGAACTCCAACTATCTCTATACCGAATTTCATCTAAATGGGTTCTGTCCTAATTTTCACCCCTTATTTCACTCCCTCAGGAGATGATTTTTCAGGATAAAACCTATAATTTGTCCTTCTCTGGGACTACTTCTTTCTCTTTACCAAACATCTTAATGGGTTTCATCCAAATTTTCACCCCCTATTTCATTCCTGAGGGGGTGATTTTTGGGATTAAAACTATCCGTTGTCATACTCCGGGACTCCTTCCCTGGGACTCCTTTTATCTCTTTACCAAATTAGATCTAAATGGGTTTTATCCAAATGTTTACCCCCTATTTCATCCCTGAGGGGGTGATTTTTGGGATTAAAACTATCCGTCGTCATACTCAGGGACTCAAACTATCTTCATACCAAATTTCATCTAAATGGATTACATCTCAATTTTCACCCCAATTTCACGCCATTAGGGGATGATTTCGGTAATTTAAAACTATCATATGTCCTTTCTTAGGACTTGAACTATCTTTCAACAAAATTTCATCAAAATGGGTCACAAACAAATTTTCACCCCCAATTACCTACACCCCCTTAGGGGATGATTTTCGGGATAAAACTATCCTATGTCCTTCCCCAAGACTCCAACTCGCTATACCGTAAATGGGTTCCATCCAAATTTTCATACCCCATTTCACCCCCGTAGGAGATGATTTCTGGACTCAACAATATTTTATGTCCTTCCCCAGGACTCTTAACTATCTCCACACCAAATTTCATCTAAATGGGTTCTATCCAAATTTTCACCCTCATTTCACCCCCTCAGGATATGATTTATCAGGATAAAAACTATGCATTGTCCTTTCCTGGGACTCCTTCTATCTCTATACCAAATTTAAACTAAATGAGATTAATCCACATTTTCATCCCTATTTCATCCCCTTGGGGGATTATTTTCGGGATTCAAACTATCCATTGTCATTTTCCGGGACTCAAACTATATCTATACCAAATTTGGTCTAAACGGAGTCCACCCAAAATTTCACCCCCCATTTCACCCCCTTCGGAGAAGATTTCCAGAATAAAAACTATCCAATGTCCTTCCCCAGAACTTAAACTACCTCTTAACCAAATTTCATCAAAATGGGTTACATCCAATTTTTCACCCCCCCCATTTACCCCCTAAAGGGAAGATTTTCGGGATGAAACCTATTCTTTAACCTTTTCCGGGACTCAAACTAATCATAATAAATAAATAAATAAAAAAAAAAAAAAAAAAAATCATATACCAAATTTCATCTAAATCGGTGCAGCGGTTTAAGTAGCTCCATACAAATTTCCACCCCCCATTTCATCCCCTTAGGGGTTGATTTCCAGGATAAAAACTACCCTAAGTCCTTCCCCAGGACACAAACTATCTCTATGCAAAATTTCATCTTAATCGGTTCAGCCGTTTTCACGTGATGCGCGGTCACATAAACAGACAAACAGATAAACAGACAAACAGATAAACAGATAAACAGACAAACAGATAAACAGATAAACAGACAAACAGACAAAAATTCTAAAATCTGTTGGAACGTGTTCTGTTATCGATTCTAAGTATCCCTAGCCAATTTTTTTTCGAATATCTTCCATGTACAGACTTTCGACCCTCTTCAGCTTTATTATATGTATAGAAGATCACTCATCATGCCGGTGTATGTGCATTTATCAACTACCGACAAGTAGGTGCCAAAAGCTGACACCGGGATCTTGTAGGGTAACAAAAACCGGGAAAAATGATGGGGGACGATGATGGTTAAGATAGTTACTAGTTTCGTAATTCGGATTTTTTAAATCCATTGTTAAATCCCTTTATTTTCAAAATTCCGCCCTTACGTAACAAAAAAGCAGCGTTTATGCGCACTCTATAGTCCCGTATATCCCACCGTGCATCCCCGAGCGATGTGTAGGTAATACGAAAAATCAACCCGTGATCGCGCCGACTCCGCATAGTTCCGTTCAATTATGCGGGCTTAGGCGCGGAATATTGTAGCTAAATAAACATGGCATAGTGGACTTTTATATTCTTACATCTTTACCTTTTAACCGCTTTTGTTATTTGGTACTATGAGACTGTGACACTGTAAATGAAGTTTTTAATCCCTGACGCAAAATAGTTATAAGTTTGACGAGTCTGTGTATCTGTGTGTCTGTCTGTGGCATCGTAGCTCCTAAACAAATTAACCGATTTTAATGCGGTTTTTGTCCGGAAGCTGACGTGATTCAGATAGTTTTTAGCGACGTTCCAACAAAATCAGTTCAGCCGGTTTTGAGATATGAACTTTGAAATTAAAATGTCGGGGGATTTTGAACTTTTCTAAGTTGGTAATTATAAACCAGTGATGAAAACGAAGGGAATATTATAAGTTTCGTGACACGGCCTAGGCCGTCTTTTTCGTCATACTTATTTGTGTTTGTATCAGTTACTTAATTGCTGTCACAAATAAATGTTTATGTTTTTGTTCGTGTATCTGTGTGTTTGTGGCATGGTTAAACCGTTTTTTTGGTATCAAAATCTTGTCCGTCGTGTTGTTTTTCTTTTTAATTTAGGTACTAATTAATAAGTTTCTGTCATAAATTCCATTTTTGGTACAAGCTTTTATTGCCGACTGTACTTTTCTGTATACCGTCATCAACTACCTACTCATTGAGACGATTCTAACAAGCAAACTCAACGGGGTTACGTAGGTTAAGTACTGAATTCCCATGACCACCTTCTGTCTCCATCATCAGATCAGCTCGATGGTACCATAATAATAATAAGCCCGCGGGGGCAGCTTGTGGCGAGCTGACGGTGAGTGGCGACACCGCGGACCCCTAACTTCCAGAGGGCCCGAGTGATCTGGCCCTCGCCTCTGTGCTTGCCTTAACCGGCCGGCCAGAGTGGAGTCGCAAGAGCGGAACCTATGCTCCAGGTTGGAAGTGTAAAATGTCATAACGCCGGCGGCCCTTGAACGGAACACCGGGATCTGGCGCACCGCAGACTCACCTCTCGACAACCTCACAGCCGCTCAGACATGTTGCTCCATTGTCGCACTGTGCGTGCGACTGTTTTGTGGGGCCCACTTAGCGAGTTGGCGAGTCACCGCCTGCCTTTTTACAATTTTGAGACTCATTGTCACGGCAGGTGTCCGCTAGTCTCCTCCCATAACCCATGTTCCAGTCCACCCACCATTCAACCCAATAACCCATGACCTTAGTTTCCATCGCAGTCACAGTGCTGCACTGCAATAGTCTTTGCAACTGGCGGGGACCATCACCGGTTGTATCATGTTGTGCGGTCGGAGATGGTACCCGCCATGTGTATCCCTCGCTATAGATTATTTTTGTTTTAATGGCCTCTGTGCTGTTGGCTTCGGCACCGCATGCCTTTCAAAAGTCCGGGACCCCATGGTCCCGAGATATGGAAAAAACATACAAATAATAATAATAATCTAAGCAAAGCTTGTACTATGGGTACTAGACGACGATATACATACTTATATAGAAAAATAAATACTTAAATACATAGAAAACATCCATGACTCAGGAACAAATATTCGTGCTCATCACACAAATAAATGCCCTTACCGGGATTCGAACCCAGGACCTCTAGCTTCGTAGGCAGGGTCACTACCAACTAGGCTAAATCGGTCGTCAAATAATAATGAATTGTCATCAAAACTATTCCTTAACCCAAAATTTCAGCTCAATCGGTTAAATATATATAGGTAGGGCACCGTAGAACCCTGTCATTTTAACTGCTACATAGCGACGCAATAATCCTAGTAACCCGTATTGACATAGCATTTACAACGGTAACGTTCTATGGTGGCCTAGGAATCAAGTTAATTGACTGAACATACATTTCAAATCAATAGAAAGCTTGTAAAAATAAATCTACCAAATTAACTATACTTATAGTTACTATCAAGGTCTCAAGGTATCTATACACTTAATGTCAGTTGCAGTTAATGAGGTGGAAGTACGTGAAAACAACTATTTTCTTGCACACCAAAAGTCATTAAGTTACCGATACAGTTTCATACCGGTATAGCTGTGTTATTACCGCCTTAATTTACCGGTCCGGCCCTGGGGAAATATCTCCTTGGAATCAATATTGGAAGGCGTAGTCAGGAATTTTCCACCACACAAATATAGTAAAGATTTCGGTATGTTTTAGTTTTGTGAAAACATTTTTTAACCCCCGAAGGAAAAAGAGGGTGTTAGAGAATATTTCCGAGAATTATTAACGTCCAGGTCATTAAAGTGAAATAAGGTGCAAGTGGTGCAAGTAGTTAATGACCTGGACGTTAATAATTCTCGGAAATATTCTCTAACAGTGATGCTAATGAACTTGTATTAGAGTTTTATAGTGGCCAGACCGATTTCTGTTTAATTAGGTCTTAATTAATAAAATCACATTTTTCTTTAAAACGTTCTACAAGTTTGATTGCTTGTGGTGAAAAAAATGTATGTGTACCAGAGTGGCTAACTTCCTGAAAAATTGTTTATCTAATACTGATTCTAAAATGGTATAACACATGCCATTTACATCTTTACAAATAAAGATGTTGCTATAAATGTTAACTTTTAAACACCTTGTTTTGGTACAATTCTCTCTTCGAAAAGTGCGAATATCTCGAAAACCAGGGGACTTTTACAATACCTCAAAGTCGATTTTTTGGACCAGTCTAAGGTGTACAAGGTTGTCCATTATTTACCGGACATCCTGTATAGCCCTCTCCATTGCTCTTTGGGTGACTTTGAGCCTTCGTATGAGGCCCATTGTAAGCGACCACGTTTCAGTGCCATATTATCTCATCACTGGCAACACAGAATACTTATTTAAGCTTTATTTTTGGCTAACTTCGTAAAGAGGAGGGTGAGGGACTCGAATGAATGTTTCCTAAACGCCATATTTAAATTTTCCTTTTTGCATGACTTTAAAAAGAGCCTTTATCCTACGACTGTTGTGTCGCGGGGATAAAAATCGACGTCCGTTAGGATAATTACGGAATTACTCCGTCGGTTCTATTCTAACTATTTAGCTACACCATGCAGGTCACGCCAGGTAACGCATTGTACGAACGTCGGGTAGGTCTAAATGTCACTTTTTATATGGAAAATTGACAGTTTAATTGTACCGACGCGCGTTCGGAACGTTACGTGATTACCCCTCTGTAGCTGCTACGTCAGTAAGTAGCACAGTTTGTATAACAGTTTATGTCTACTTTTACTTGACTACAGAAAAGTCCATGGAAACAATAATTTTAAGACTCGTGGGAACTAAGTACTTCTGTAGGTGCTTATTGTAACAATATTTTGAAGCCTATTAAAATAATAAATACAATTGAATAGAGAATTTCCAATTGTTGATTTAAAAAAAAATCTTGTTTAGACAATATCAGAATCCTCTGAAAGTATAATTAGTTATGTAAACTTACCTAAGTTAAAGGTACAGTTGTGATTACCTACTTAGTTTTTAGGGCGTCGGCGTCGGTTGAATGAAGTTTAGTCTTAACAGGCTGACAAGACCAAACTTGTTGAAATTGATATTATTTGAGCAGTTGTATAAGAAAAACTATTTGATCATATTTCCAAGACCGTAGACGGACTCGAAACATAATTGGATGAAATCGGCTCGATAGAAAATAATTGCAAAGATTGGTCTTAAAATCATCTTAAACAGTTCTATGTCCTTATTTTGTTGACGTACTCGTATGGGTCTGCAATTAAAAACACGAAGTCCACATATTCATACCTAAACCGTTGACGTGCCATATTTCACAAATAATCCACACTTTTTTTTATTTCAATATTTATTAATTATTTTCGTCTAAAACCTGGCCGCTCAGGTTACACTCGCTCTCGTTTACTCCGATACAAATAGACCGTGTGCGCGTTTTTGGTATTGACAACGCCTTAATTTGAATACCCAAGCGGTAGCAAACTCGCCTACAGCCGGCCAGATTTAGCTGACAGCGTAGCCTAAAGACGCTTGTAACACCAGAAGAATCTTTGGCGCTTTGCCGCTTTTTTGAGTCAATGATTCGTTGACACAAACAACACAGCGTTTCCGCTGGCAATTTTACTTGCCACTAGGCACTATTTAGAAACACCACACATGATATACATAATTGATAATAGGTATATCACTAGTAGTGGTGTAGTATATATATACAATAAATACAATAATAATTGGTGAAGTAGATATTTCACTGTAAAACGTTTCACCGTATGCACTGTTTCGCTACATTTTCAATTCATCGAATTTCTGTTACTCGGAAACCGTTAAGTTTGTACGTACAACTAATAAGTTATTCTGTAGAACCGATTCAGTGAGGTTTGTTTCATAACAATCGTGAAATGTTTACTGGGGACCGATTTTTGACTTTCGAGCGCTCGAATGTTTCACTCGAAAACTGACAAAAATTACGAAATGCTCTTTTGTAAAAGCGATAGAAAATTGAAAAGCGAGTGGTATTGATCACTCAATTCTATCGGTAGAAAGTTAGTGCCTAAAATTTTGGCACTAAAATCGCATATACTTTTATTTAATTTTCAAACGCTCGAAAGTCAAAAATCAGCCCCCTGATTCTGAAAAAGTGGTTTTCGATGAAGGGAAAATTCTGCGATATACATACATTCGATGGAGCATTTGTCGGTTAAACAAGGTAAATCCGTTTCTTAAGTATATTTAAGACGGCCAATCAAATATTTTCTAGCCCCAGGAAAACCAAGAATCTTCAAGTCGGACTGAAATAAACCCCTGTAAGTACTGTGACCAACCACCCCGTATACTGTTTGTCCTCCACTCAGCTACATCCCCGCGCAAGCTGGCGTACTCAAACCCGGATTAAGATCTAATTTAGCGGCTTGCGAACAAGATGACAGGTGCTTTTGGGTTTGACTCGAGCGATTAGTCCTGCAGGAGTGTTCTGATGAAACTTTAGGGAGCAAACAAAGTAATTATGAATAAATTTGTAAATCAATTTACCCTTTAGGTATTGCACAAAATAATAAATAACTTTTCGTACTAAATACGAACTGGCGTTCTTTACCGGTCATCCTCAGGGCAGAGCAGAATCTTTTGTAGGTGTATCTTACAAATAAATAAATAAAACGTAACCGGTGACATATTCCACTCTGTATAAAAAGGGTTAGCAAAAGAGTAACGGCCTCCGTAGCCCAGTGGGTAGTGACTCTGCCTACGAAGCTGGAGGTCCCGGGTTTGAATCCCGGTCAGGACATTTATTCGTGTGTTTATCACGGATATTTGTTCCTGAGTTATGGATGTTATATATGTATATAAGTATCTATATGTATTTATCTATTATATATATCATCGCCTAGTACCCACAACACAAGCCTTAGGTTGATTTGTGTAAGATTGTCCCGTAATAATTATTTATTTATTTAATACGCCAAAAGGCGACCCACGCTTGCCTTGCTAGACCACGTTAGAAGTATGTTTATAAAATATATATTATACCTAGGCCTCAAAAGCCTTTTTAACGACAGTTACATTTGTCGCATTATATAGGTAACAGGTCCGATGAAAAAGGGTTAGGAATACGGCAAAAGCTAACATACTCGCACCCTTATCTCAAGACCGCGTGCAAACTGTCTCCTGCGCAAGATAGACTATCCGTCTCTTTCTAAACGCTCGAATTAGAAAGAGACGGAGAGTTTAGTTTTAAGGGGACGAACTGAAAACCAGCGCTGTACAGCAATGACTGTCACACACAGCACATGCTGAGTTCGTTCCTTTTGTCACACAAATAATCTTGTATTTTTTTTTCTCATAATGTATTTTTCGTATGTAATCTGTTTGTGTGATAATAAACATTTTTCCTTCTTTCTTTCTTTCTTATATCGGGCGCGGTTTTTGCCGTGCAGACAGATATTTCAAAAATATCTCAACGCATTTTAAGCCCCGTATAAAAATAATCAGAAACATAATGCGTCAAAACAAGGATTCCTAAAAATAGTCCTTAAAATGCCACTGACATGTTCTACCACTTCTACCCCGTATAAAAAGGGTTAGAAAATGAACGTGCCAAGAGGACACACGCTCTGTCACGCTCGCCGTCTGGTGGCGACGCGCAAAAACAATAAGTCCGCATGTTCAACGATTAATAATTGCGGACGACGGGCCATAGGAACAGCGGATTTATAATAGTAGTTAATGTCGGCATTACACAGTTTTTAACCCTAAAAAGAGGGGTGTTATGAGTTTGACGTGTCTGTGTATTATTCATTAGCTGTCAGTTGAGTTATTTATGTGACAAAATTGTCACCACCAAGACTATTCTAGTCGCGGGTCGATAACAAGTATCAGCGACATCGATACGAATACATATCAGTATGTACCAGTGAATAAGCGCCATACGATAAAGGCCTCCACACACCGGTCGCGTGTGTTTGTCTATCTGTGGCATCGTAGCTCCTAAACGATTAAACCGATTTCGGTATTAATTATTTCGATAATCGGTTCAGCCTATTTAGAGATATTGAACTTTGGAATGCCGCCAGTCTATTCGTTTAGGAGCTACGATGCCACAGATAAACACACACACACAGGCACACAGGAACACACTCTTTTTCCGTCAGGGGTTAAAAAGACAGCCTCGCAACCTTTAGGTGACAGAGCAACAAATAAATTGGAAATTACCTCATAATTTAATGTTATGATGATCGACCATTCGTTGCTCCTCGAAAAACTATCTAGGTATGGTGTCGGCGGTCAGTTCCATAGTACTATACGCTCCTTTCTAAAAAACCGAAAGCAGTGCACATACGTTATGAACTCTAGATCTGATTTGGAAAAAAATGGTGATTCTGCTGTACCGCAGGGATCGACAATGGGAAATATATTATTTCTAATACTTGTTAATGACATCTCATCGGCCAGTCCCGATCTTGAGTTCATGACATATGCTGATGACACATGCATCCTAGTGAGTGCGGATAGCCTTGAAATCTTAGACTCTAAGGTTGAAATTGCTATGCACCAAATATCTCAATAGTTTGCCGCAAACGGAATGCTATTAAATGTGGAAAAAACCAATATTTTACATTTCCAGCTCAGGCAGAACATTCAGAACAAACTAGACATAAAGCTAAATAGCATTGAGGTACCACAAGTAAAAGAGGTAAAATATCTAGGCTTCATCCTTGACTCCGGACTCACGTGGTCCCCTCATATTGACCGCATGTGCGACAAACTGTCTTCCGCGTGTTATGCACTTTCCAGAATTGCACCGACCTTGTCATATGACAATGTTAAAAAAGCCTACTATGGCTACTTTCACGCTATTCTAATTCTGGATGCTGACCTGTGGGCAACAGCAGCGGACCGAGATAGACCATTTAAATTACAAAAACGTGCTATTCGTATAGTTAGCGGAAAGTCATACGACCATCCTGCTAAAAATCTATTTAAGGAGCTTAAGATACTTACCCTTCCCAGTGTTTACATATTAACCGCTTGCAAGTATGTTAGGGCCAACGTGGACCAATACGCTACCCATTCGTCGGCTCGTTGGAACAACCGCTTATTTATCCCGCGGTGCAGGCTCGCAAAGACCCAGAAGTCACTTGGGGTCTTAGGCGCAAAATTGTATAACTTGCTACCAGAGGAGATAAAACTATCAAAAACTGAAAAAATGTTCGACAACAAACTTAAAACTATGTTAAACAACATAGCATGCTACAGCGTTGACGAATTTGTTGAGACGTGCACTGGCCCTAAGTATTAGGAGCACCTACATAACCTTACAGTTAAGGCATCACAATTTAGTAACTAATATTTTTGAATTGAAACTTCCTGTATCACTCAGACATATAAAGCTATATGTGACCTTATTTGACATCCGATGTTATTAATAAATAATACTACTTATATACCTGACTTGTAAAACATTGACTTTTATGAATAAATATCTTGTATCTTGTATAATGTGTAGGTATTTTCTTAGTGTAGTATGTAGGTAATTATTTTGTGACATTTGTAATTTTTAATATGGCATTTAATTTAAACTCTTTGCCTTAACATAGTTCTATAAGTTTTTATTGTTACTAACATGGACATAGTCTGAAATAAATAATTTAAATTGAATTGAATTGAATAAAGGCGCGGCGTGGGTAGGCAAGGTGGACTGGACCTGGTAAAGGTCGCGGGAGTCCGCTGGATGCGGGTGGCGCAGGACCGGCCATTGTGGCACTCTTTGGGGGAGGCCTATGTCCAGCAGTGGACGTCTTTCGGCTGATATGATGATGATGAATTGAATAATCGCTCGCTGTGTGGCCCCACAGGTATGCAAGGTCATTAATTATGAGTGCGTCACGCCGCCGCGTCACCTGGGTGACACGCGTCACAGATGCATCATACGAATTAACTGTGCGCAGTGCTATGCATATTAGTGTAATCTAATCTTAGTTAATATTGTGGTAAATGTATGTAGGTAGTTACATATGTCACATTAAATGAATACGTGGGTTCTCGATACAATTAATGTGAGCACTGTAATATTACAGTGCTCACATTAAAATTGTTAATTAATGTTGTTTTTCCAAATTAACATGGTCCAACTAGTTAATTTGGAAAAACCAAATAAAGTCCTTCAACTCACTTAATTTCATTTTTCCAAATGTAGAGTTATACAAAAGCTTATAAAACTTATTTTTGATCAAAGTCAAAATAATAACTTTATTCTTCCATTTTATCCGTATTCAATAATTTTGAAACACTGGGACCGATATAGAATAAATGTGGATATTCTATGGCGTCATACTTTAAATTTTTTGCTCCAATTACAGGTATAACATGCACTTCGGAATGTCTATAAATTTCATCTCTATACCAAATTTCGTCTTATCATTTTATTCAAATAATTTCTCCCAATTAAACTTTGCACCCCAATTTAACCCACTTAGGGTTAAAATTTTCTTGTTTTGTAATAAGGAGTCCTTAAATAAAGTTTCAAGGCTTTCACTTAAGTAAATGTTTACTCTATCCTCATACAAACTTTTAACCCCCTTTTTACCCCCTTGAGGGTAGAATTTTCAAAATTCCCTTCTTATTACTTAAGTTATATAAACTACCTATTGTGAAAAAAACAGCTTTCTAGGTTCAATGGTTTGCGCTGGGCGTTGATTTAAGTGAGTGAGTGAGTGAGTGAGTGAGTCAGTCACGACTTTTACGTTTATGTACAGCGTGTATATTTGATATAACCGCAAACTTTAGGGGTTATAGAATAGACACTAATTAATATATTTATCAATAAAACATTTAAAAAAGCGGCCAAGTGCGAGTCGGACTCGCACATGAAGGGTTCCGTGAAATAAATACGGTTTACGATTTATGACGTATTAAAAAAAAACTACTGATTAGATCTCGTTCAAACCAATTTTCGGTGGAAGTTTACATGGTAATGTATATCATATATTTTTTTTAGTATTATCATTTTCTTATTTTAGAAGTTACAGGGGGGGGGGGGAAACATTTTACCACTTTGGAAAAGTCTCTCGCGCAAACTATTCAGTTTAGAAAAAAATTATGTAAGTAACTTCAAAATAATTTTTGAAGACCTATTCATAGACACACGTATGGGTTTGATGAAAAACATTTTTTTGAGTTTCAGTTCTGAGTATGGGGACCCCTAAAACTTAATGTTTGTTTTCGATTTTTGTGTGAAAATCTTAATGCGGTTTACATAATACATCTACTTACCAAATTTCAACAGTATAGCTCTTATAGTTTCGGAAAAAAGTGGCTGTGACATACGGACGGACAGACAGACGGACGGACATGACGAATCTATAAGGGTTTTTTGCCATTTGGCTACGGAACCCTAAATAGCGAAGTTTTTTTTCCATATAAAATAATTCAGCACGCAATGGATCACTAATTTGTCTTACTGATGTGACATCACAACTTTCACAAGTGACCAGCTCCTATGTGTCAAATGAGTATACGCCGTACATTGCTGCTCAAAAAAATTTCAAAAATTAATTACGCCATGGCAGCTAACGCTAAATTAATAATTGTTATAAATATCAGATTATAACACTAAAATCTATGTCTAGCTACAATATGCGGTTATATTAAATATACACGTTGTATATACTTTTACGTTTATGAGTATTTTACCTTCTTTTGCAAGCCAGTATAGATAGATAAGTAAACTTTACGCACCCATAGAAAGTAAGTATCAAACTGAGTCATGTTTTCATTCTAACTATTATGGACGACAATTCAGTTAGCGAAAATTAAATTAGTCCATAACGCTAACAGTCCGGGCCGACTGCTCTTATTTTACTTCTCATAACTTAAAATCGTTAAATATGTATGACCCAAGAGCATGGAGTAGATCAGAACAGTAAAGTTACTTTAAAAAAAACTGCTGAGCAAATAGAAACAAGTCAAAAACCTGTGGTGGCGAACACACAAAATGCACTTTCTAGATGGACTTTATGTTACCTCGCGGCTCTGCCTACGTTCTTAACAATATATATTTATATTCATCATCATCATCATTGTCAGCCCGTAATCGCCCACTGCTGAGCATCGGCCTCTCTTCGAGTACGCCACTCGTACCTATCCTGGGCTAATCTTATCCAGAAGTGACCCGCGATCTTCCTAACATCGTCCACTCATCGAGCTGGTGGACGGCCGCTGCTCCTTTTACCTAGAAGTGGCCACCAGTCTGACACCTTTTTGGTCCACATACCAACATTCTGCCTGGCAAGGTATCCTGCCCAGCTCCACTTGAGTTTGGTAATGGTATCTGCAACGTCGCGTACCATATCTGGGGGCACAGCAGTGCCCCCGCCAAGTCGATTTATATTTCTCAATAGAAAATAGGGGCTACAAGTATGGTGATCGTTACGTAAAAATTATATTAAACAGATATATATATATATATATATTTTCCAGCTATTAGACTTATGTACGGAATATTTCATCATCATCATCATCATATCAGCCGAAAGACGTCCACTGCTGGACATAGGCCTCCCACAAAGAGTGCCAAAGTGACCGGTCCTGCGCCACCCGCATCCAGCGGCCTCCCGCGACCTTTACCAGGTCATCAGTCCACCTTGTGCCCACTCACGCCGCACGCACGGAATATTTACCGTTAGCTTTTCGGTGAAGGAAAACATCATGAGGAAACCGGTTTAATCCCAATAGGGTCTAGTTTTACCTCTAAGTTGGAAGGTCAGATGGCAATCGCTGTCGTAAAACTAGTGCCTATGCCAAATCTTGGGATTAGGTTTAGGTGTCAAAGCGGACCCCAGGCTCCTTTAGGGCACAACCGGGAATAGCGCTAGGAGGATGATTAGACTTAAACACCAACATGAAAGAGGTTGGATCCTGAAGGACGCGGGACATCATTAATTAGCTCATCAGTTATTTTATCTACAATAATTGACAAGAAAATAGAAAAATGTGAGTGAGCCTTATTTTGTTTTGAGCAGTTTGTTTTGTTGTGTACAATTGCCAAATAATATAATATGTGACAAAGTGATGATAATATATTAAAAGATAAGATTGTTTTCTGAATGAAATAATAAATACTCACTCGATTTATTAAGTACATATGTGTAAGTAGCACGCGATCTTTAAGAGAGGTTTATGTCCAGCAGTGGACATCTTTTGGCTAATATGATGTATCTATATATGTATATCCGCTTAAGTCACTGTTATACCTACTGATGCCTTGAAAATGCACTACCTATCCGCTTAAGTCACTGTTATACTTATTTCTTGCAAACTCACAGCGCTTCAAAGCGTTTTTTCAACAAAATGCACTTGCTTCGTGCAAATGCGCTGTGGTACCGTCCATTATAATGGCTCTCGGCAGAAGAATCTTGTTATTAAAACGAAGAATATGAAAATAATCTCCCACTGCCAATCCCCTGCCTCTGAGTGTTTTCGTGCCTTTTTTCGTGGATTTACCCATTTTTAATAGCAAAATGTTTTATTCAAAGGATTTGCTAAGGTGCTCAAATTAATCAAAATCTTCTTTTCTTTTTATTTGGGGCATATTTCCGGATTGACAATCGATTCCTTTTCCATCAACGTAAGGGAAAACGCCTTTTGTTTTTATAAAATCGGGCCCGGCTTTTGTTTTAAATGAAATGTTTTTTGTGCGCACAAAAAACATTTCATTTCTGAAGTATTGCATATACGGGGTGGAAGTCGACGAGGGCCTTTTGTGGAAATGGGAGGTAGTTTAGCCTTAGCACTATATTTCCTCCATACAAACTATGTAAATATGTGTAGCCGTTTTCAACTTATAGCCTTTTAAACATTTACTCAAAAAACTACTCGTGCCAACCCTAACCAGGTGACTAGGTCAATGAACTTACACGTAAACAATCTTACACGAAAGGATGTTATGTTAATTTGTTGCCGTTTATCTATTCTTAGTTTTTGCAACGCGGTAAGAAATATTGCAGAATTTGCGGAGGCGACTCTCATTGTGGCTCCACTTGTTTGATTGTTGGATAAGGTAAATAAATTTATTCCTTGAATGAATAAAACTAACCACAACAAATAGTTCAAATGCTGACATTGACAACCACTCAAAAGTACTCACTCAAAGAAAGATGATATAGATGATAACGTAACCTCTTTCCTTTCGTCGTACTAATAAAACAAAGGACAGGGACTAATAAAAAGGTTTTAGCTCGTTTCACAAAACCATACTCGAGTAAATTTAAACTGTGACCTGGTTGAGCAGGCATATTTTTCATGCAATAGGTTGTCTTTGTTTTTTGTTTGATTAAAAACGTACATGCGAAACATTACCTAAATATTTAGAATCAAAACATTTTTGATAACTAACGAACCTCTTTTTAGGTTAGAAACCAAGAAGATGAGTCATTGTTAAGAAGAAGTCAAAATAGTTATTTGATAGACAGTGTCATAAAAATAAAAATGCCTTTGTTAGATGCTCGTGGTTATTTAAATTTGCTATTATTATACGCGACATGTAACTTTAATGTGGCTGAAACTTTAAGACGATATCGAGAAACATATCCACCACCACATCCAACTGGACGAAGGGCGATTTTACGTGCTTATGATCGTGTCGCCAATAATCAGCCCATTGTACCACGAACAGCTCAGAATGACCAACGTGGAGGACCTGTTGTTCAAATTGCGGCTAGACTTGAAGAAAGAGTGCTGCGGTATATTGAACGTAATCCAAGAGCTAGTTCGAGACGAGCGGGTCGACATTTTGGAATAAGTCATATCGCAGTACTAAAAGTTCTAAAACGTGCTGGCCTTCACCCTTACAAAATTCAGAGGGTTCAAGCATTACTGCCTAGAGACTGCCCTATTCGCGAAGCCTACTGCCAGTGGCTGCTACAAAAAATAGTAGAAGATCGTGATTTCATCAGGCATGTTATTTGGAGCGACGAAAGCTTATTTACTCGCAACGGTATGTGGAACAGACGAAACAAACATGTGTATGCCGAAGAAAATCCTTTCGCTTACCGATTTACAGCTCACCAGTATCGTTGGTCTGTTAACGTTTGGGCGGCAATTCATGGAGAAACTATTATAGGACCTGTGTTTCTGCCTGCAACTCTAAACAGACAAGGATACATGGATCTTTTAAACAATGAGCTTGTCACTTATCTCGACGAGCTACCACTGGCTGAAAGACGACTCACTTGGTTTCAACAAGATGGTGCGCCAGCTCATTCTGTTCATGAAGTACGAATGAAATTGAACAATGAGTTTGGAGACCAATGGATCGGCCGGTTTGGGCCGCACCGCTGGCCACCCAGGTCTCCGGATCTAACTTGTTTAGATTTCTTCCTGTGGGGCTGTGTTAAAGACATAGTGTACAAAACCGAATGCGACACTGCGGACGAAATGAGACAAAGGTTGATTGCTGCCTTCGTCAGTCTGCGTAGGAAGAATGTTGAAGAGCAGACACTACCACATGTGCACCGACATACTCGGGCACGGGCTGCAGCGTGCATTATAAGGCGTGGAGGGACATTTGAACACCGTATGTGAAGATAGTGTTAGATATGGCCATAAGTAATAAAGTCATTGATATTAATATTTTGGCATTTAATTTATTTGACATTTATGCGTCATTCAAACAACAGTGCGATTACGTCAACGCTCGGTAATTAGCTTAGCTTTATCACCGCCACTAGGGTCATCACCACAGTGAAAAATTAGTAAATTTGGTTTAATAATTTTTTAATTAATTCATGATTCTAACCATTACAAATCTACTGTATATCACTTAAACGATTCAATATTTCCGGGAATGTCTTACGTCAACTTCCACCCTGTATATTAGAACGCTGAAAGAAGGCTATTGAACCGAAATAATATAGGTACTTATATTCCTCATACATATTGTGGGCGACAGAATGTAGTTTGTGAAATGTAGGACCTACGGGTCACGAAGAGAAAGGGTGTTGTATAGTATGTGAACGATAAGGCCTACGGGTCACGAAGAGAAAGGACGTGTAACTATAATTCCTTCACATAAGGACGGCAATTGTGCCCAGATTAAGCTCCTAAAGCAAACGGCTCATATAAGAAGCGCGTGATTTATTTAGGACCTAAGTACAATAGGTACAGACGAAGAAAATAGCTTAAAGTAAAGATAAAGGTACCAGGTACCTCCAGTAATTATTTCATAAAGATCGATAGGGGGAGAGCCCCTGATAAATGAGGGAGAGATAGCCAAATTAATTGTAAAGAAACCAACTTGAGACTATATCCAGATCTAGTCCGTCAACAAGGGACATCGGTAACTAGAGTTACATAAAATGTGAAATAAAAATGTACACAACGTATGCATAGAGATTATTGCTTATTATGGTGCAATAATGGTCAAGGTTCAGGTTGATTTCTCTGATTGGCTAAAAAGACGGGAGCAAAGTCAAACTTATGCTACCACGTTAATGTAAATGTGAAAATTGACGGTCTCACCCGGCCATAGCTTCGTAACCAGATGAGGTACGAAAGCAATTGAGGTATCGTTAGGAAGGTACGGTAAATGCCCTTACGTATGTATAATCACTTTTGATAATTAATGTTAATTAAAGCCACTAGGGCCTGGCAAAGCCATTTCATGTTACCAAAGTTGATAATTTTACGTAAATATCGACTTTCCCAATTTAAACGGGAAAAGCAGGAAAAATAGTAGATATTGTAATGTATAGCTCAGAAATAGTTCTTTTGAAGGAAAATATGTAAAAACCCTTAAGGTTTCCCTGAAAACCAGGAAAACGTAAAAACTAGCTTTTCCATAGTAAAAGTGGGCGAGGTCTTCAAAATTATATCCCCACCACTTTTAATGCCTTAGGGGTATAAAAGAGGCTATAATCGCCGGATAAAGTTGTGTTCGCTCAGCCCCACCAGTGGGAGCTCCTAGGAAGAAGAAGAAAGGAAGAAGTAGGGAAATTGTGATAGGAAGTAGGAAATTGTGATAGGGAAAGTTTAATCAGTAGTTTGTGTCTCATTATTTTATTATACCGTTTCATTTATTTTTCGCCAAGTATTATTTTATCGTCACCCACACCCCATCCTTCAACAGTGCAGCTCAGTCTGCGGGATTAGTGCTCCCCTAGAGCACCTGCGCTATCAGAGCGCGTTACGGCCGTTTAAAAACACGCTGAGCGGTTCAACCGCCGCGGTTCACCCGCCGCGGTTGAAACGCGCGGTTCGCCCGCCGCGGTTTTTAAACGCCCCTTGTTAGGTGACTGTGAGGTCGCGAAGGTCAAACCCAGGCCTGTCGCACATCGACCACGTCGGCGCCACGCGTCGTCCACACATATTCTTTAGTCATACATTAAAAGAAGTGACTTTGTAAGTTTTTTTGCAGTGAGTAGTCACTGAATGAACCTTTGGGATGTTTATAGGTTTTTTACCCGTGTACCTATCTGTCTGCGTTTTCACTTGTTTAAACATGCATCATTTCTTTAAAATTAAATATTTTTCTCACCAAAACATAATTTCTCGTTAATTCGTTTAGCATTTAAAATGGAGACTTAATTAATTCTGAATGTTGCAATGGAGGTGAACTAACCACTTTGCCGAGCGCTGAACTCGAGCACAGTGGTTCTCGCTTTGTAGACGTGGACAAAATTATATAATGGCCTTCAGTCAAAAAAGGTTGTAAAACGTTAGAGTCAACTTCGATATATTTCAGCGATATTTCAAATTAAGAATATCACTGTATCATTTGCCGACCGCTGGAACCGACCCCTATCTATACTATAATAATGGGCTGGTTAAGGTCAAAAATTATAATATCAATAATCCGAGCCACAAGCATGTGCATTCGCGGGACCCGGCACAAATTCAGATCAGTTAAGCATTTTCTCGGCCTCAACGATGGGGCAGCTCTTCCCAACATCGCCCCCTAACCCCTCTGTACAGACAACCATCCGTTCTTTTTACAAGCTTTATATTAACTTGCACTGTTCGTATGTAAGTATGTAAATATGTAAGTATGTAAGTTGTCCGTCAAAATTTGCAATCCATTTTTCAGTCACTTTCTGTTATCCAATTGAGCTGAAATTTTGCAAGCATATGTATATTGCATGACAATGCAATAGTATGATGACTTGGAGCTGATCTGATGCTGGAGCTGGAAGGTGGCCATAGGAACTCTGCAATAAAACGACACAACCCTATCGAGTTTGGGCTCGTTAGAATCGTCTCAATGAGTAGTTGATGATGGTATGCAGAAAAACACAGTCAGCAGTAAAAGCTTGTACCAAAAATGAAATTTTTGACAGAAACTTATTTTTATATTTAAATTTGTTGTACTCGTAACATTGTATATTTTATGAATAAATGACATATAGTGTAAACTGCTTTTGTCGGAAGTAATTACATAGAGCTAACATACAGATTTTGCCAGAAACTGATTATTTATTTAGTTGATTCCACTAGTTTGCTGGCTTTAATTAAAACATAAACCATAATAGTACAACATTAGGTAGGTAGGAATTAATAGAATTTTGATAATAGTAAAACTCACATTGCACCGACTGAAATAGAAACAATACAAAAGTATGAGACCATTAAGGTAAGACTTATTTTCCATTGATGTTTATTATTTTAACAATTTCGTATGGTAATTTTGAAATGATGATGATGAATTTTGACACCCACGGGTGGTGATATTGATAATCTAACCCGACACCACAGTGGACAAAATACTATGCACTATCATCATCATAATACATCCTTATACCTCAAGGACTATAAGTAAAACTCAATATTACCTAGATCTATACCACACACATTCAAAAAAATTGGAGTTATTTTGTCTACGAGCAATTTCCGCTACAAAGCGGAAAATACAAATACAAATACTTTATTAATAACACCAAACAAAATGTCAGGTATTTAACTCACGCATATTTTATGCGTTGCTACATTATACGTCATTAAATTCATCCATCATTATCTGTTTATTACTTACATTAAAAAGCTGTTACACGCTACGTAGCCTCGAGTGTGTTAAACATTCTCGTATTTTATACATTTTTGTCCAATCAAGTGGCACATCCCGCCCCACTGTGCGTCAGTGGTCTAATGTTCCCGGCGAATTAATTTGATCCGCGTTCAATCAGCGAACTTGCCAGCTGATGGGTTCTCAATTCATTCACGGATCTCCGATTTGGGGTTATTCCTGACTGGCATGGCAAGTTTTCTACAAAAAAACTATGAGAATAATACCTACCTAAGGTAAATGTTACTATTCACATCACCAGAAGTTCTAAATTTAAAGTGTCTACATTAATCCCTTGTACTATCAAACCAACTCAATCATGACCCACCATGGAACCTTGTCACAATTAACTGACGTATTAACGTCATATGATCGTGCGTATGTTCGTTAACTGTAACAAGGTTCTATGGTGGATCATGATTCAGTTGGTTCGATAGTACCTACCTACTTATTAAATTAACTTGTGCATGTGTATTTTAACGGCCTCCGTAGCCCAGTGGGTAGTGACTCTGCCTACGAAGCTGGAGGTCCCGGGTTCGAATCCCGGTCAGGGCATTTATTTGTGTGTTGTTTATCACGAATATTTGTTCCTGAGTTATGGATGTTATATATGTATATAAGTATCTATATGTATTTATCTATTATATATATCATCGCCTAGTACCCACAACACAAGCCTTACTAAGCTTACTGTGGGTCTAGGTTGATTTGTGTAAGATTGTCCCATAATATTTATTTATTTATTATTTAATATTTATGTGTCATACTGCGTCGAGGACCGGTATTAATTAATTTGTTAATGTGTTTATTATTATTTTTTCTTTTAGCTTTGTTTTTTCTATGTCTTATGATTAGGTTGTTATGTAAACATAGTTTTCATATATTAATGAATCTCCAGGTTTATCTTTATAACTGTTGGTACCTACTCTTTGTGTAATCCTTATATTTTTGTTTATACGACTGTTCGTGTTCTAAATAAATGTAAAAAAAAATTGTAACATTATAGAATGTCAGTGTAGGAACGTGAGCCAGGAAAATCCACCAATAGCATTTGATATTTATTTAAACTTTTTAACAATATACATTGTATCGGATAGGTAAGTACATTACGAGCAGTCTGTGGGTACAACGCCCTACGTGTACAGTACAACAATGTTTTCAGGGTGCTACTGGGCTACCCCATTTCTGTAGTGCGTTCGGGATGTTCGCGCTTCGCGGATGCCAAAGTTGACTGTTTCTATACAACTATGAGGAAACGCTATACATCCCTGGCGCGTAGGGTGCGGGCTAAGCTCTAGTGGTATCCTGCGGAGAGGTTTGACTGTGAGTATGAGAATCATTGTCATATTATGATCGACGTACTGACGATCAAGCCCTACTAAGTTACTGTCCTTATTTTATATGTATTAGGTTATAAGTAGTATTTACTAACTTTAGACTAAGAAGCTTTAACTAACTTTATCTATGATCCCAGTTGGTCGAAATTAATGTGTTGAATTTAATTGAATTACAATTATTTACATATTCATATTCATATTCATTTTATTAGTAATATAAATTACAGGTCAGGGTTACTTAAATGAATTATACAAAGTTAAGATAAGACACATTAGACGAATTGATCATCAGACCCTCGCTCACGAATCTTTTCCTAATAATACATTTTTACCTCGCACACTGCTCCCGCTACCTCGCACACCTCTAGTCTATACTCATCCTTAGGCGCAATTTACACATGCAAGTCATGGCATGCAAGTTTAACTACATTTCGGGGTTTGATATATCAATAGAACTCAGCATGCGTTGCAGCACATTGCACGTAGAACCGATGGCCGTTGGGGCGGAAAGGTTCTCGAGTGGCGACCACGTACCGGAAGGCGAGGCATGGGTAGGCCCCCCACAAGGTGGACTGATGACCTGGTAAAGGTCGCGGGAGTCCGCTGGATGCGAGTGGCGCAGGACCGGTCATTTTGGCACTCTTTGGGGGAGGCCTATGTCCAGCAGTGGACGTGTTTCGGCTGATATGATGATGATGATGATGATGCCTCGGTAACTCGCAATGTAATGAAACTTGCATGCAATTTCTTGCATGTGTCAATTGCGGTTTAGAGTATCCTGAGCATGCTGCAGCAGCGTTATGTGCAACTGCACGCGCCTGTAAAACCGGTGCCCAGGCGTCTTTAATTTTAGTTTAGCATAATTATAAAACACTAACCATAGCTCTAAGTTTGTAACCACTAACACTATGGATTTTATAGTCCGAAATAAATGATTTGTATTTGTTAAACAGGTTGTGTACACGCATGGGTGCGATACCAATTCGTTTAATGACAGGAAGGGATGTCTGTGTCTTTTGTGTCATCCCTCTGGCCGGTGTTCCATTCAACAGAAGTGGATGTAAATAAATAAATAAACCATTTATTTCAGGCATCTAGGGCCCAGAAATACCTTAAGGACTAACCTACCTACAATACAATTATAAAATTAAATCACATGACAAAACAGCGTGGCTCCGTGGCGTTGTCAAGTTCGGTGTAGAATTCGGTGAATTGCTCCGGAGCCGCCGAAACACGACACCACCGCCGAAAGACTGACACAGTAAGTTTGTCACTGGTTTTAAAAAGTTGACCATCAAAAAGGATCGTTTCTGTTTGAAAGGCAGATATATAAATAAAATAAATAAATATTACGATACAATCTTACACAACTCAACCTAGGCCCACGGTAAGCTCAATAAAGCTTGTGTTGTGGGTACTAGGCGACGATATATATAATAGATAAATACATATAGATACTTATATATATACATAACATCAATAACTCAGGAACAAATATTATATAAGGAAGATATGAAAATAAGATGGGGATATTCCTCCGAATCGCTAAACTTAAGTGGCAGTGGGCAGGGCACATTGCACGTAGAACCGATGGCCGTTGGGGCGGAAAGGTTCTTGGTCACCAGACCACGTACTGGAAGGCGCGGCGTGGGTAGGAATCCCACAAGGTGGACTGATGACCTGGTGAAGGCCGCGGGAGTCCGCTGGATGCGGGTGGTGCAGGACCGGTCATTTTGGCAATCTTTGGGGAGGCCTATGTCCAGCAGTGGACGTCTTTCGGCTGATATGATGATGATGATGATGATTCCTACGACATGTCAAGGAATAGGTCACATTTTGGATCAAATTGGGACCCTGAATTTTTATCTAAACGTTTGCAGTAAATCATACCACTGCGACATAATTATGCATTTGGGGAGCCAGATTGGAACAAACGCCGTTTCCAGTCGAAGGAGCTAACGCGACGCGGCGATTGTTGCTGAATGTTGCGGCTGTCTCCGGCAACTAGGGGAATCGACATTATACGGGTTTATTGCAAAGATGCGGTTCCTCTTAATAACATTTCCTTTTTCTCGATAAAACACTTTTTTTTTAATAGCCTTATGTGTCCCACTGCTGGGCAAAAGCTTCTTTTCCTTCCACGTATCCCTATCCTGGGCAGTCTTCCACCAGTCTTGGTCAAAGACGTCAAGCTCGTCTCGCCATCTCCGACGAGGTCTACCGCGACGCCGTGTTCGGTTGTGTGGGACCCACTTGGTGGTGATTTTAGCCCACAAGTCTTCCGGCATGCGGCAGATGTGCCCGGCCCAGTCCCACTAAAGTTTGGCGGCTGCGTGAGCTACGTCAGCTACTTGCGTTTTGGAACGCAGTATTGTATTCCTAATGCGATTTGTTAATTTCACGCCCAAAATACTGCGTTCCATGGCTCTCTGACAAACCTTGAGGACAGATTTCTGAACTTTTGTCAAAGACCAAGTTTGTGCACCGTAGGTAAGGATTGGAAGAATGCACATGTCCATGAGTTTCTGTTTTAGGGATGTAGGATGGTTTCCCTTCATATACTCCTTAATGGACCAATAGCTCCTCCGGGCGTTTTCGGTGCGTCTAGCAACTTCTTTGTCTTGTAGAAACCATTGTCACCACAGAATATGTCACATACATTTTCACACAAAAGTACATTCAATCAATACCCATCACTGACGGTGACGTGAAGTGGAGTCCATAGAACCATATCGTACAAAAATCTTACCCGCCTGCCTCATTTACAGAATTTTATCACGTTATTTTGCTACCGAAATACGTCCACTGCTGGACATAGGCCTCCCCCAAAGAGTTCCAAAGTGACCGGTCCTGCGCCACCCGCATCCAGCGGACTCCCGCGACCTTTACCAGGTCATAAGTCGACCTTGTGTCTTTCGGCTGATATGATGATGCTGATGACGATTTTGCTACCACTGCAGCAAATGCTGCACAAATGTGAGTCTACTACTAGGCTAGGAACAAAGGTGTTACAAATTGCAAAGTAGAAAAAGATTTAACTAACAAGCACGAAGAGTTCAAATAAATTTCTGTCAAAAATGTAATTTTTGGTACAAACTTTTACTGCTGATTGTACTTTTCTGCAAACCATCATCAACTACTCAATGAGACGATTCTAACGAGCCCAAACTCGATGGGGTTGTTTCGTTTTATTGCGGAGTTCCTATGGCCACCTTCCAGCTCCAGCATCAGATCAGCTCCAAGTCATCATAATATTGCATTCTCATGCGATATACATATGCTTGCAAAATTTCTTCTCAATTGGATAACGGAAAGTGACTAAAAATGGATTGCAAATTTTGACGGACAACTTACATATTTACATATTTACATACTTACATATTTACATACTTACATATTTACATACATACGAACAGTGCAAGTTGATATAAAGCTTGAAAAACTGTAGAAATACGGAAAACTAACAGAAAAGAAAAAAAAAAAATTTTTCACTCGAACTATAATTTTGCGTCGATTGACACCTCAGTTATGAAAATCAGTTCAGTAACTTAAACGCTAAGATGCACGGTGGAACACACGTAAGTACAAACAGTTTGCTAAAAGCATATCCCTTCCAGACTTTGCCGTAGTCGGGCAAAAAAGACATCTGTCGTTTTTAGGGTTCCGTAGCCAAATGGCAAAAAACGGAACCCTTATAGATTCGTCGTGTCTGTCTGTCTGTGTCTGTCCGTCCGTATGTCACAGCCACTTTTTGCCGAAACTATAAGAGCTATACTGTTGAAACTTGGTAAGTAGATGTATCTGTAAACCGCATTAAGATTTTCTTACAAAAATAGAAAAAAAAACAATAAATTTTTGGGGTTCCCCATACTTAGAACTGTAACTCAAAAATTATTTCTATCATCAAACCCATACGTGTTGGGTATCTATTGAAAGGTCTTTAAAATTGACATTGAGGTTTCTAACATCATTTTTTTTCTAAACTAAATAGTTTGCGCGAGAGACACTTCCAAAGTGGTAAAATGTGTCCCCCCCCTCTGTAACTTCTAAAATAAGAGAATGATAAAACTAAAAAAATATATGATGTACATTACCATGTAAACTTCCACCGAAAATTGGTTTGAACGAGATCTAGTAAGTAGTTTTTTTTAATACGTCATAAATCGTAAACCGCTATTTATTTAACGGAACCCTTCATGTGCGAGTCCGACTCGCACTTGGCCGCTTTTTAGGGTTCCGTAGCCAAATTGGCAAAAACGGAACCCTTATAGTTTCGTCATGTCCGTCTGTCCGTCTGTCCGTCTGTCCGTCTGTCCGTATGTCACAGGCATTTTACTCGAAAACTGTTAGGTGTATTTAAATGAAATTTGGATTGTAGGTGTATTTTGTTAGCCGCCTTATAGTTATGCAATGAGATGACTAAATATTTTTTTTTCGGGGTGCTCTCCATACATGTAACAGCAAGTCAAAAAAAGAAAATCATTGTAAGTCCACATGTGGCACATCAATCGATAGGTCTTTCAAAATACATTTCTCGGCAATTTTTTTGATTGAGTGAATATAGTCGGAAATAATCGCCCCGAAAGTCGCAAAAATTGTGTCCTCCCCCCCTGTAACTTCTGATTGGCGGAAGTGAAAAAATTATAAAAAATCAAGGACATAGTGCTTTTTAAATACTTTTACCGAAAAGTGTTTTGAACAAGATTGGTTCACAGGTTTTTGAGCTTTGGATGTTTAGATAGTTCAATCTCTCATTCACGTAAAAATAGCCTAACGGATTAAGATGAATTTTAGTATACATATTGTTAAAAGCCTGGATTAACATACAGAATACTTTTATCCCGGAAACCATCCCTCAAATGGATGAAATCGGGGGTGGAATCTAGGGTCCACGAACCGCAGTTTTTCAAATCCATGCATGCCATTCTAGGATTTAACCGCCAAGCAATTAGTACTACAAAAAACAATATACCTCTATGCAGATGTAATGAAGACAAGACGTCATTTCTTTATATAAAAACCAAAGTGACCCAAGTCCATTTGAATATCGTTCTAGCAAGCGCCGTAACGTACAGAATCTGTACTGACATTGAAAATTGACAATGGGGAATGGATGAAAATCTTAGAAGTGCCTGATTATTCTTTTAATGAATAACCTTACTTAGCACCAGAAAAAAGTAGCAGACTTTTCAGCTGCGTCAATTATTTTTGAAAAATATAAACAGCTTGCTCACTTACGTTTTGGGTTTAGGGCGCGGGCGGCGAATGAGACACTTTCCTTGATCCGAGTCATATTACAAAAAATAATTTAACCCAAAAGTAAGTGAGGAAACTGTTTATATTTTTTAAAAATTATAGACGCAGCTGAAAAGTCTGCAACTTTTTTCTGGTGCTAAGGAAGGTTATTCCTATCACCAAAAAAATAATCAGACACTTCTAAAATTCTCATCCATTCCCAATTGAGATAGTGGCGGCCTAAAGGTCCTTTTCTCTCTAGAATGGCCCGGATATTACATTTATTATTAGTAACGGTAAATTAGAAAAACAGCAGGTCCTCACTGGTTTCAAACAGCCCAATCAAGAGAAGATTGGCTAACTTTGGAGGAGGCCTTCACCTGTAGAGGGGTTCTTGCATACTTTTAAGATAATAATAAGTTATTTTTTTTTATAATAACTAACTAACACTGGCATAAAACTATGGTTAATAAATAATTGTACTAAAACTATTAGTGAGAATATCTTGTAATAAGTAAACATGTATGTTTACTTTAATCTGCAAGAAATACAAGGGTTTTTTATTTTTATTTATATTTATAACGGTAAAATATTCAATTTTGTCGTCTTCAGTAATCTGCGCGACCAAATATCGGCGTATTGTGCTCAAGCAAATAGGATGAAAATAATCAGAATTTTGTGAAATCGCTATTGAGAAGACACACAAACACATCGTTTTCCGGCATAAGCAGTATTTATGTAGGATAACGGAATGTGGTACGAAATACGATGATATTTTATTTCAGATTCAGTTTTATCCCTAGGTAACATGATATTAATATTTGTTCTGATATTGCCACTTAGAAAGTGCTGCTTCTTTTTGGTTGGATCTCTATTAAACGAGATTTTTTCAAGTAAGTATTTGTCGTTTTTAAATGGATTTTTGATCACTACAACTTAGACAATTTGAAAAGCCCCCGACATCTCGATCACGTCAGCTTTCGGATAAAGAAAACCACATTCAAATTGGTCCATTCGTTAAGGAACTACGATGCCACAGACAGACAGACAAACAGACACCCCTCTTTTTGCGTCGGGGGTTAAAATGAGTACTTACGATTTCGATAATTTGGTACGATACGGAGGTGAACATCCATAAAACTAGTTTAATTTCCCGAGAAACTTCGTTTCCTTTCACAAAGCAAGCGTAATTCGCGCGTCAGAAGCATCAATTGGCTACGGTGTCCGCTTGGCCGCCACTAAGCAGACTATATGCCTGGTTGCCACCGTCGTAGAATAAAAAAAAGCGGCCAAGTGCGAGTTGGACTCGCACATGAAGGGTTCCGTTAAATAAATTGCTTTTTACGATTTATGACCTATTAAATAATAATAAAAAATGAATTTAAACAGGAGATAATAATAAAATCTTTATTTCGGAATACAAAAGATTCCATAGTTGTTAGTAACATAAAAAAACATACAAATTATTAAAAAAAACTACTTACTAAATCTTGTTTAAACTAATTTTCGTTGAAAGTTTGCATGGTAATGTACATCATATATTTTTTTTAGATTTATCATTCTCTTATTTTAGAAGTTACAGGGGGGGGACACACATTTTACCACTTTGGAAGTGTCTCTCGCGCAAACTATTCAGTTTAGAAAAAAATTATGTTAAAAACCTCAATATCATTTTTTAAGACCTATCCATATATACCACACGTATGGGTTTGATGAAAAAAAAATGTTGAGTTTCAGTTCTTAGTATGGGGAACCCCAAAATTTTTTTTTTTTTTTTTATATTTGTGTGAAAATCTTAATGCAGTTTACAGAAAACATCTACTTACCAAGTTTCAACAGTATAGCTCTTATAGTTTCGAAAAAAGTGACTGTGACATACGGACGGACATACAGACAGACAGACAGACGGACAGACATGACGAATCGATAAGGGTTCCGTTTTTTGCCATTTGGCTACGGAACCCTAAAAATGCATATAAAATACTGCATGCAGATTCCGCCGGCCAAATACAGAAGCGGACTTTCTCAACGACACAATTCAACTGTCAAACGCTCAACGATAGTTTAAACCATTCCATTTGGAGCGTGCGACACAACGACATCTGTCGGCGACTCCGCAGCGACAGCGACACAGTAATGGGATGTCACTTCGCTGCGATCACGCAGTGTAGCGACAAGCAGTGCTTCATTTGTTAGCAATTGAATTCGTTTACGCCTCATCTGGCCATAATGTGGCAATTAATTACCGCTTGGAGTGCGAAAAATCCCACTTTCTGGCTATATGGCTCTCTATGGAGATCACTTATTAATCCAGTCAAATACGATCCAAAACATTCTTAAAATAGGTACCTAAACATTAAATTCATTTAAAACTTTATTCCATTGTTTTCGTAAATCCGAATATCTTTACCTAAAATCTTGACTTTCCAAAAGGTCCTTAAAGTTTCATCATCGTTTTGGCGGTTGTTTCCTTTTTTTTTTTTTTTTGTTTTCCCAGGGGAAATCCTTTATGGCGGTGTGATGGAACTCCCGAGCCATCACCCGCAGGTCCCGGTTATGGCGGCAGCATACGGCCTGCGAAGGCCCTTCGCCGCCTGCCTGGCCTCCTGCGACGCTGCGGGGCCGAGTTGACGTCGTCCTCGCGCGTCCGCTCTGCGGCCTCCTTCTGCGTCAATACCGTTACGTTGAAGGTGGCCACTGCTGCCCACGCCTCCTCACTGCGAACCATTCGGCTGATCAACGCCGGCAGTGAGAGGTCTCTACCTACAGCCGTGGACAGGGCTGCGCGTGGCTCCGCCCATGCAGGGCACTCATCGCGCGTGTGTTTAGCCGTGTCCACAGCTCTGCCTCCACAGTGGTGGCACGCCGATGTCGGCTCCCTACCTACCACCTCACACAGGTATTTGCCGAAGCAGCCATGCCCCGTCAAGAGCTGCGTGAGGTGGTATGTGGGTGTGCCATGCTTGCGCTCGACCCATTCTTTACGAACGGGACGAACAGCGTCCACCAGGTCCCGGCTAGCTCCCGGGATTTTGAGTCGCTCTGTCCATTTATCTCCCCATCTGTCCTCCCGCGGGGCAGGCCAGTTTTCTGCCCATCTCGCCTCCAGCAACCGCCAGTAGACCCTGGCTTGCAGCTCTGCCTCCAGATCCCAAGGTGGGCTTCCACCCAGCAAGCAAGCTCCAGCGTACGACACCGTACAGTAGGCCCTTGCTGCTCTGAGCGCTATAGCCCGCTGCGGACGTCGCAATAGGGCCACATTTCGAACGCTCAGGGTGTCCACCTATATAGGCGCTCCATAGAGTGCCATAGAGCGCACCACGCTGATATATAGGCGCCGACACGCAATTCCTGGTCCTCCTAGATTTGGTAGGATCCGCCCTAATGCTCCTGCTGTGGCCACAAGTTTCGGAGCCAACGACTGTCGAGGACGAGTCCCAGGTATTTCATCGTCGACTCGATTGAAATTAAGGTACCGCCAACAGATATTTGTGTGCCCAGTGGAGGAGCGTTTCTAGGCCCGTGAAAGACCAGGGCCTCTGATTTGTGTAACGCCTCCAGCCCCAGAGCGCGTATGCGATTGACTACATGAGCCACACCGGCAGTGGCTAGATATGCAGCCTCCCTGTGGTTTCCGCCGCGGGCTAACACGAGGGTGTCATCGGAGTAGCAGGTCAGACTGACTCCTCGCATCATCACTCTAGAGCTCTGACTCTCTCCTCCATATCGCTGAGAGCGATGGCCAGTAGGCGTCCCGGAATGCCGTCTAGTCCGGGGGCTGTCTTCTTTGAGCGAAGTTTAAGAACAGCCACACCGAACTCGGCTTCTGTCACCGGGGGAACATCCGCTACGGGATCCCGTGGTCTAGTCGTTGATGCCATTACTGGCGGCACGAACTCACCTCTCTCGGGGAAGAGAGTATCCACAACCCGTTCAACGAGCTCTGGTTGGAGACTGCTAGTCAGCGGTTGAGCCCAGGGTCGGAGCTTATGCCTTACGGCCCGGTACGGCCTGCCCCAGGGGTCTCTGTTTAGAGTCTCCAGCCACTCCTCCCAGGCCGACTCCTTGGCTTGCGCTATTGCAGTTTGCAGGGTTTTGCGCGCGACCCTGTAGATGTCGTACAGGACATTTTCTTTATCATGGTCCCGTACTTGCCGTCTCCTGCATCGCGTGTACCGGCGACGTGCGGCAACACAAGCGTTCCGCAGCTGGCAAAGTTCCGGATGCCACCAGTACACTCGACGTTTCGGCACAAGAGGTTTCACTCTGGGCATTGCCGCATCGCTGATTCGAGTAAGAGCGGTGCCAAGGCGCTCAGCTCAACCTGCGTCTCATTCACCAGGCAAGAACCGGTACCCCACGACTCGACAATAGCTGCCTCCCTAGCAAGCTCCCTTTCCAGTTTCCCTACCACACCCCGTGGACCGTCCCCAGCAGCGGATCGGTTTCCCCTTGGTACATTATGATGGGTATAGACATTGAACCTGATATATCGATGGTCCGATAGTGTCTTTACATCAGTTTCCACCCTGCAATTTTGCACACGGTAAGCCATGTTATTAGACGAGAACGTGACGTCCACGATTGACTCACCTTGTGGCCTTACATACGTGCTTTCCGATCCGGTGTTGAGGACAGTCAACCCAAGGGCGATCGCCCACTCCATTAGTGCGTTTTCCCATACACTTGTCGCGGGAGATCCCCACGCCGTAGACTTGGCATTGAAATCTCCAGCGACTAGAACAGGGGTGGGGGATACTTGCCCAACCAGAGCCCCGAGTTCTGTAAGCATCTGTTCAAAGTCGGCAAGGCTTTGATTGGGCGAGAAGTATACCCCAATGATGGCTACACCGTTCAGTATGGCGAGGACGAAACCCCGACCCTTGGTGTTATTTTCGAATGTCGTTCCAGGAGAGGCTACGATCGCCACCGTTTTTTCGAGGTCAGAGACCCAGTCGTCCCGGTTTGGAACAAAATAGGGTTCGGAGACGACTGCCACATTGGTGTGCCACTCTGCCATGGTCTGAACTAGAAGGTCCTGGGCTCTGGCACAGTGGTTGATGTTCGCCTGTAAACATGTGAGGGCCATTTTATTAAGCAGTATTCATGGTATCCTCCGTAGCATTTGGCTGTGAAGACGGAGCGACTACCGAGCCACTCATCGTTTTCCTACCTCCAGTTCTATTGTTACGCGCCTTCGCACTCAGACACCCTTTCGCACCAATTGAGTGCGCTGCTGGTTGACCGGCCGCGTAACATATAACACAGTTTGCTTCCGCAGTGCAGTCCCTTCTTTTGTGGCCTGATTTTCCGCAGCGATAGCAGATGTTGCTGTGGTCCACACCCCTGTCACATTTTGCACCTACGTGACCTGGTTCTAGGCATCGGAAGCATCGCAAGGGCTTAGCTTCCAGCAACACCACCCAAGCCGAGATCCATCCAACCTTGAGTCGACCGGCTTCTACCACCTTTTTGGCTGCAGTTACAGGGCAACTCAGCCAGAGTGAACCAGACCCATACTGCCCTCGGGAGATTATGCCACTTTTGATGGTAGCAGTTGTGCAGCCCCCTTCTCCTGCCACTGCCTCCACGACCTCTTTAGCGGTCACTGAGTCGTCCAGCCCCGTCTCTCTTATTTCGGCACATTTCATGGGCCGTTGAACATGAACCATATCGCCGTTTTGTAAGCATCTTTTGTGCCCGGGGGTATTTCTAGCATCCGAGCGCCGGTCATAATTGTTCGGAATCGAACTTCCGAAAGTCCGATGTCCTCCAGTTTTATACTGCTTCTAGCTTGAGCCAGAAGGGTCTCATATTTGACTCCCTTTTCCACTGCTTCGGGCTTCAGCGTTAGCGTGATAGCCTCTGTACGTGGTGGCTGAAGCTTCCGCTTGCGTGGGAACGCCGATTTCGGAGCGTCGGCTGCTTTTGTCACCGCTGCCCCACTGGCCTTTTTGTTGGTCTTCCGGGTAACAACGTCTTTAAAAGTCTCACTAGCTGACACCACTGATGTAGACGCGGGCAGTGATGCTGGTGGAGTATGTCTAGCAGCGGCTGCCTCTTGAGCAGCCAGACTACTTTTTTTCCGCTTTTGTTTGCGCTCTGCACCTTTGTCATTAACTTCGGGCTCAGACATAGGAGCAGTGCCGTCCCTCACCTCAAGTGCGGGTGCAGCGGCTGAGGAGCTCAGTTCGCCAAGAGGCGGTCCAGCAGTCGTATTCTGTTTCTCTCGCAGGTCGGTGGCTAGCCGAGGCCGCATCCTAGGTTCCGGTAGGAGCCGACATTCAAAACCTTCCAGGCGGGCATTCAGCATCGTACTGAACTGCTCGCGGTTAGAGCTTGACACCTCTTCAATGAGTTTCCGCATTTCTGCTTAAGTTGCCGCAGCAGGCTGGCCGCGCATTTTGGCAACTTCTTTTTGCAGCTCCGTCAACTGCTACGATAGCCACGCATTCGCCGCCTCCAGGCGGGCAACCTCCTCAGTTACGGTGCGGGATCTGATCTCTGCAAAGTTCCTTCTCACGGTTGCTAGCAAACCTTTAAGGGCTTTTACGTAAGTGCCTTTCAGGTTTCCGGACTTAGCTACTATCTTTTCTCCCATTACCGGAGCCTCCTCAACTTCACCAGCAATGGCGGCCGATGTTGGTGCCGGGACCTGCCCATCAGCCTGAGCTTGGTGGTTCAACCGGCGATCCTGGCTATCATTTGTGGCCACCTCTACTGCCATATTATACGCGGCAACTTCGTCCTCTAGCTGGAGCTGTTTCACTCGGGCCCTCTCAGCCGACATCTCCGTCTGGCGCTTCCTGAACCCACCGTATTCGCCTGTTCCGGGCGGCCTTCCCCTGCCCCGTTTTGATGTTGGCTTCAAGAAGTGCCTGCCGTTCTCCGGAGTGGCGTCTCCATTCAGGGCTTCTCCATCACTTTCAGAGCTGGAGAGGACGAGCTCATCTGCAGGCCGCTTCTCACCCTTCCTCCAGAACTTCCCACTACGAGTGATGGACTCTTTTGATGCAACCGTCAGCATGCTCGTTACTGACGCCTCGGAGTCCGAGAGCCGCAAAATTTCGCTCTCTGAAAGTCGGGTCCGCAGAACGGTCGGTTGCATGTTTTTGCCAAGGTCAATGGCTTCGGTGCGCACTGTACAGCCACATGCTAAGGCCGAGTACTTGGATTCTTAATGGACTGAATAATATGGAATGGAATAGTACTCAAGCGTTGCGTGTGCCTGTACAGCCGTTGTACGCTAGGGTGGGCAATGACAGCAAGGGATCCTACCAGCCTAAGTCCCTACTTCCCTAGCCCTAACTTATCCTAGTACAAGGATATCTGTCACCGGGAGACCTATCAGTGACAGATGGATTCCTACGGGTGAGGAATGAGGTAAGTGGATGGATACTTGTTGCCAATCACTCAGACTCAAGTGACCGATTAAGGCGAAGGGTGTCTGATGCCACAACAAGGGTACCTGTAAAATGAGGTGGATGGGATCCTCTACTCTCAGAGTGTTGCCCTGAGCAAGCAGAGGTGTTGGGTGTGGAGGTAGTGAAACACCAACGGACAATTGGTATCTGATTTATTTACAAATGCTCCTACTTTATATACAGTTATTCACCTATGGCACACATACGTAAAACCTAGTAAGTTATCTTTGTATTCTATACATGTAAAGTGCAAGTAAGTAAAATATATTTGTGCAGGCTAATGAACTAGTTAAATTTGGAGTGGTCAGCGGCGTCAGCGCGGTCGCGTCCGCGGTGACGAAATCTGTTGACTAAACATCCTGGCGTCTCACGACGACAGCAGGGATGACGATGAAGGTGTTCTATAGGGGCTGTATCGGGCGCAGCTCTATTTCATCGAATTGGCCGCTGGTGGTTGTTGAGTTTGTTCTGCGGCGCTCGGGTTTCGGCGGAGCCGACCTGGCGGGGGCGGCGCGCGTCGGAGCAGTCCTCTTGCTGGCTCCACAGGAGCGTATCCGTGACATGACCTGTGGACCATAACAAACTGTTAATATCATTAAAATAAATACTGCTAAAGAAGAGCCGAGACTAATTGCTACAGTGTTGCTTTGTATTTGTTTCCAAATTGTATTGTCTAATTCCTTTTTAAGTAACTTTTCATTATTAATGAGGTGTTTAAATATGTCTCTGGAGCTGTCAAGCACTTCTTCATCTCTTGTTATATCTTCTATTTGTTTTACTGTTTCGTTCGTGTTTAATGAAAAATTTGCTTGTCTCGAATATGTTGATAATACTGATATTGTGTTCGCTCTTCTTGCTGCTAAGATGTTGCTTTTCGTTTTAATTATGCAGTTTTCTGCTATGTGGATGACGGCTGTATTCTGAATCATTGTTTCTTCTCTTTCACCATCGCAAATGATTGACGTTCTTACGGATTTCGTTGTAACAACTAGCCATGTGTTTGGCATGTATAACTGTTTCCACACGGTTGTTGTCACATTTAGTTGTCTCGTATTGCAGTTGACCATCTCAGTTTTCTTAAATAACAGATCGATAACGCAGTTCTTGTTTGTCTGCATGTTTTTGACAGACGTCGGGTAGCATATGTACTCAGTAAGTCTTCTGCGACATGTTTTAAATTCCTCTTGTTCTAGTTCAAAAAAGTTTTCATTGTTGTAATCAATCGCCATTATATTGTGGTATACTTCTAAACTGTACACTTTTCCTTCATTATCTTTCTTTGGCACGGGTGTCACATGAATTAACGTGTATTTGGTTATGTCTTGTAATGCGAAATAACCATATACTTTAATATGCGTAGAGTCTTCAGTTACTTTCGTATCTATGAGGTGGTTTTGAACAATTCTTAGCTTTGTTGGTAACTTACTGTTGGCTTCTGTTAGAATTTGTTTAACTTCTTTCAGTTCTAACACGTCGTAGATAGTTCCTTGATGCATATATGCCTCTTGAAGTCTGGAGTAATATTCTACCACTTCATCTATATAATTTGTTGCGAGTTGATACATATGCAGGATCTGAATATTTACACGGTTAAGGTCTATTCTTTTGTACCATGTGTTTACATTGTTCATATACTGGATTGCTTGATTCAGCTTGATCTGAAATTTTTCTAACTTTTTTGCTATTCTTTCCTCTGTTTGGTTGACTGTGGCGATGGTTGATATTGTCGCGTTCCTCGTGGACCCGCTTGAAAATACTTTCCTTTCAACCGTGTGGCGTGGCCCGCGCCTTAGTTGGAAGTCGTCGTTGGATGCCGGCAGCGGCTCCGCTGGTCGACGGCTCTGGATGACGTGGCGTCCTGCTGTTCTAGCAAGGAGGTGAGGTGTGCCGGCTAGAATGAAAATGCGTCACTTTCCGTACTAATTATAATTCGTTCACCAGCACTCGAAATATTACAAAACTGAGATCACAAATGAAATACTGTAGCCGGCTTCGACTCATCAGCCCCCCGGGAGCTGTTAACTTTGACTAATTACGTCCGCAACTTCGCGTTGTAAAAGTAATGGCGGCTGCGCCGTGGTGATTTTCCGTGCCTGACGTGGCGTGTGGTCTCGCGTCGAGTCCTACTTCGCAAGTGAGCTGGGATAGGCTCGCGGTGTGGCCGTCGAGTGAATGAGTTTTGAATCGATCGAATGATCGATTATGATTGAGAGAATGACTGATTATTAAGCTGCGATTTGGCGTCAACAGATATCATGAGCTTGGTTTGATGGTTTGCTGCTTCTATTAGTTTATTTTGGTTTCCTTGTAATGTATCTATGTCCTTGTAGACTTCATCATTAACTCCAAATATCGAGGTTAACATTTGGCCGAACAATCCTCTTCTTTTCCTAATTTGCCCGATGTTCATCACCAAAGTGTTGATTTTCTCTAATTTTTCTTGTCCTTCATATAAGTGGTGATACAGTTCGGTACAGTGTATTTCCGTATTGGTCTTTGATAATGTGTCACAGTAGTGTTTGAATTGCGCGGTTATTCCTCGTATATTTGAAACATCTTCTTCTATTTTACTTTTTTCGTAATTCGTTTGAATTCGGAATATCCCTCTGTCTATGGTTGCCGTTCCTATGTGTTCCACGTAAATTCCTTCATTTATGTTTTTTATTGTTCAATTTGCCTTTGTCGTATTAATTAAACAGGATATCAGGGTAACTTATAACATCCAAGAGTACTTGTTCCCGGTAATTTTTTTCCTTTGTTGTCTATTTTTCTCTGTTGGGGTCGTATTTCTTCCTCTAGTCTCAATTGTTGTTGCATTGGCTGTCGCTAATTGTGTTACATTACTGGTTATATTAGCATGTTGAGTCCCTGTGGTATCATCTTCGTTGTTTGGTAACGGGATTATTTTATGGACTGCCCTTTTCAAGCAATTCCCGGGTGCTTTTTGTATTGTTACTACTCTCGTTATCCCGTCACTTCCTGGATGAGTTTTAATTATTCTTGCTAATGGCCATTTACTGGGTGTAACATTCTCGTCCTTTATTATTACCACGGTTCCTTTTGTAATATTTTCTTGGTTAAATTGCCACTTATACCTCTGCTGGAGTTGATGTAGATAATCTCTACTCCATGTCTTCCAAAAATCTTTTTTCATTTTCTGAATCAATTTCCATCGGTCTTGCAAGTTTACGCTAACATCATTAATTGGATCTGGGATACCCACTGCCTCTCTTCCAATAAGGAAATGGCTTGGTGTTAACACGGTATTGTCATTTATATCATCGCTCTGTGCGCAAAGCGGCCTTGAGTTCAAGCATGTCTCTACTTGACTTAATAATGTAGATAACTCTTCGTAGGTTAAGGTTGATTCTCCTATTACCCTTTTCAAATGGTACTTCATTGATTTCACTCCAGCCTCCCAAATACCGCCAAAATGGGGGGCGAGTGGTGGATTAAAATGCCATTGTGTTCCCATGTTAGCTATGGCATTTTGAACGTGCGGCGTTTGTGCGATCTCTAATAATTGGGTATGTAGAATCCTTGCTGCTCCTAGGAAGTTTCCTCAATTATCACTGTACATGTGTGATACATGTCCTCTTCTTGCTTTAAACCTAATAAATGCAGCAATGAAAGACTCCGTGGACAGATCTCCCACCAGCTCTAGGTGTATTGCTTTTGTTGCAAGGCATATAATAACTGCGATATAGCCCTTTGTGGCTTTATTTCCTCTGCCTTTCGTAGTCCTTACTTGAATTGGTCCTGCCATGTCAACACCAGTGTGATTGAACGTATGGGATGGGGATACCCTAGGTGCAGGTAATTGTCCCATCTTTTGCAATGCAGTGGCTGCCTTATATCGTATACATTTAACACAATGACGTGTGCTGGATTTTGTCATTTTCTTTAACCCCAATATCCAATACTTTTGTCTCACGAATGCCATTGTCAACTTCGTTCCACCGTGTAGTGTTTGTAGATGTGCTTGTTCAATCAGCATTCTCGAGACGTGGTGGTTGTGTGGTAGTAGGACTGGATGTCTTTGATTATAAGACAACTGTGAGTGGTGTAGTCGTCCACCCACCCTTACTAGTCCGTCGTCGTCTATGAACGGATCCAAACAACGTAGCTTGCTTCTCTTCTTTATTGGTTTCTTGTTTTCTAACAATTCGTATTCTTCCGCAAAAGCTTCTTTTTGAACAAATTTCAGTATTTTTTCTGTTGTTTGTTTCATTTCGATGCATGTTAACGTTTCAGTTGATCGATATTTTTGGTTCATCCTATAGCAATATGACAAAACCCTTATCATGTGTTGAAACCCTGATAATCTTTCCCATATTCTCTTTTGATCCTTGTCTTCTGCTATCGTGACGTGGCTACTTTCTATTTCTTGGCATATTTCTAGTGTGGTTTTGGTACACGGTAACTCCTCTTCTTGTAACCAACTTGGCCCTTTCCACCATAACTTATGATTCTCCAATTTCTGTGGTTCTATTCCTCTTGAGAGTACATCTGCTGGGTTATCTGTCGTTTTCACGTGGTTCCAACATTTGCTAGGTGTCCTTTTCTGAATGTCTGATACTCTGTTTGCGATAAAGGTTTGCCATTTCCCGGCTTCCCCTTTTATCCAGCCTATCGTGATCATGGAATCTGTCCAACAGTGTATTGTTACGTTGTCGCAATTTAAACTCTCCTTAACTTTGATTATCAGTTTGGACAGCAGGTGCGTTGCACAAAGCTCGAGTCGGGGTAGTGTGCTTTTGTTCTTTTTTGGGGCTTCCTTGGATTTCGTTTGTAATAACGAAATATGGTACTGGCCATTCACCTTTACTCGGCTGTAAATAACTGCCCCGTAGGCTTTCTCTGACGCATCGCTAAATCCATGTAACTCGATCATGGCGTTACTGTAATTTATCCAACGGGGTATTCTCACTGTTTCAACTGTTCTAATTTGTGTATAGAACTCATCCCATCTCTTCTTTATGGCTTCGTCTACAGGTGTATCCCACTCGACTCCATTAGTCCACAACTCTTGTATTAGCAATTTCATTTCTACTAAGATTGGTGCCAGCCACCCCTTTGGATCGAATATCTTGGAAATTTCGGACAAAATGAATCTTTTTGTTAATTTTTCAGTATTGGCGATCTTTATCTGAAAGTGGAAGTTGTCCTCTGCTGGTGACCATATCACACCTAGTGATTTTCTGGTCTCGTGCTGTGGCAATTTTATCATATCATTCTCCTTGCTACCTTCTGGGATATTGTTTAACAATTCCATCCTGTTAGATGACCATTTCCTTAGGTTAAATCCTACTGTTTGCAGCATACTTATCAATTGGCCTTGTACCATCTTAGCTTCTTCGTCACTGTTTGCTCCTGACAAAATGTCGTCGCCATAAAAACCTTGTAGGGTTGTTCTACTTGCTAAAGGATAGCTTTCTTGCTCATCTTCACTTCGATCACAAATTCGATCATCTTCACTTAGCTCAATATTTCTCTGAACTTCTTCACTACATGACGTCATACACATGACCTTTATTGAGTCTACGAAATCAGTTAGGCACCATCCTCACAGAATCCACCCAAATTCAGTTTCTTGCGCTATCATATTATCTTCCATTCTTTCAAATCCATCTCGCAGAAACTGACTGTACTCTTGTGCTCCCAGTATGATGTCGATTGGGCCTTTCTTGTAATATGTCGGATCCGCTATCACCTTGTTTTCTATATCCTTGGAGTTTAATTGGGATACATCCTGTTTTGGTACTGCGGAGGTTAGTTTTGGTAACACTATTAGTGTCACTGGTAACTTGTATTGGCTTGGAAACCGTGGTTTAATTGTAATTGTAATACAATGTTTCGACTCCTTTGGCTGCTTATCCCCGACCCCTTTTACCTCGGTTCGTATTTTTTGTTTTGGATACGATAATCTTTGCGCCACTTCTTCTGTACAAAATGACGCTTCTGACCCTTGGTCACACAACACTCTTAATAGTTGTGGTTCACCGTAGTACGTGGTGGTTTCGACTAATGCTGTTGCTAGCAGTGTCGTCCTTTTAGGTGGCTCTCGTGGCTCAGCTGTCATAGCTGCATGCGTGGTTGTTTTCTGAATACGTCGATCTCTATTCTGGCCCTCTCTATTGTACGTTGGATATCTGAAACCACTTTGGTTCCTTACGTCATTAGACTTGTTAATAGGATTACTTGGTGGATTGACGTGAATCATCGAGTGGTGGGGTTTATTACAAAAATGACACAACACCGTACTTATACATTTCTCTGTTGTATCATGATTTATGCAGTTGTAACATATCTTCCTTTCTCTTACTTCCTTCAGGCGGTTGGTGACACTTAGCATCTTGAACTTCGTGCAATAATAAATGCTGTGACTCTCATTGTTACAATACCAGCATCTTCGTACGTTAAGTCTGCTTGTTTCTATGGCTGATGATATCCCTTTCCATAACTCCTTCTGTGGATGCGTCAACTGGGCATGATTTGCAGTTTCTAAGCACTTGAACCTCTTCTCCATGAACTCCATCATTTCAGCTAAACTCTGATTTTTGTTTGGCTCTTTCAGAGCTAGCTCGTAGATGTTATTAGTCTCTGAATCCCATTTTCGACAGACAATACGACTTATTATTGGGTCCCATTGCGAAGTGTCTACTCCTTGGTTGGTCAATGCGGCCAAACTCTCTTGTATGGTGTCAAACATATTTTTTATCTTAATCGCACTGGGCTGCTCTATGGTGGGTAAGTCAAGCAACTTGTCTATAAATTTTGAAGTGATTAGTCGTTTATTTTCGTATCTTTGCGTCAGTAAGGCCCACGCGGTGTCGTAATTGGCTTCGCTGATACTCAACTGCTGGATTATCTTTGCGGGTTCTCCTTTTAAATGTGTTTTTAAATATTGCATCTTTTCTGTGCTAGATAAGGTGGTATCATTGTGGATAAGATTTTTAAATAGATCGTGGAACGAATACCAGGACTCGTATTCACCCATGAAGATAGGGATGGTTATTTTTGGCAAATTTACACCTTTCTTGGTTTCAGTGGAACTACGTGGCATGGCAGGCTCGGCAACCTCATTAATTTTTGCTTGTAATTGGTACGAAGTGTCTTCTACATCTTTTTGGCTTGCTTCAAATCCTTCTGTTGTAAAATACTCGTCATCAAACGAGCTTTCTTGTACGCACAGTTCAAAATGCGCCTCTTCTACAATTTCTCATTGTTTCTGGATGGCTTGGAGAGTCGTCTGGAGAAACCAGATCGGCTTATTTTCATTTACGGCTTGCCTGGCTGTGGCTAACTTTTTGACTAGCTGGGATATGCGACACTTCTGCATGCCCAACTTTGGCGAAACTTCCTTACTCCCTGCGGACTTGAATTCCTTGGATCCGCCTTGGTTACTCTTCATCAACTCTTCACATTTATCTAAGTAGGCTGTGGCTTCTTCGTATACGCTCTGGAGGCTACTATAGTAGCTAGTCATGTAGGTGTGGGTAGATAATCTTTCTTCCGCCTTTAACTGGTCGTGGTTCTCCTCAACTTGTATTTTTATCTCGCTCAGCATCGTCCTCTTATCCGCGATGTACCTATGCGTCTTCCTGCTTGCGGAATCCTTTTTCATGTTTGTCAACAACGTCTTGAGTCTTCCCCCTAACTCTTCCTGGCTCTTCAAGAGGTCGTTGAGCTTAACAGCGTCCATATTGTCAGTACGTTAGTCAATCCCTAAAAAAAATATTCCTAACCGTGGGAGGACAATGTTAACAAGACCGCGGTTTATAACGATCCTAGTAGTGGAGGGTGATTCTAATACAGTCGAAAAACACTGACTGGCTTGTTGTCAATGTCTAACGACTCAACGGACAACCCTATGTTAACATATAACCATCGATATGTTTTCCATAAGGAGATCCGGCTCGAAGGACCATATGTACAGCCACATGCTAAGGCCGAGTACTTGGATTCTTAATGGACTGAATAATATGGAATGGAATAGTACTCAAGCGTTGCGTGTGCCTGTACAGCCGTTGTACGCTAGGGTGGGCAATGACAGCAAGGGATCCTACCAGCCTAAGTCCCTACTTCCCTAGCCCTAACTTATCCTAGTACAAGGATATCTGTCACCGGGAGACCTATCAGTGACAGATGGATTCCTACGGGTGAGGAATGAGGTAAGTGGATGGATACTTGTTGCCAATCACTCAGAGTCAAGTGACCGATTAAGGCGAAGGGTGTCTGATGCCACAACAAGGGTACCTGTAAAATGAGGTGGATGGGATCCTCTACTCTCAGAGTGTTGCCCTGAGCAAGCAGAGGTGTTGGGTGTGGAGGTAGTGAAACACCAACGGACAATTGGTATCTGATTTATTTACAAATGCTCCTACTTTATATACAGTTATTCACCTATGGCGCACATACGTAAAACCTAGTAAATTATCTTTGTATTCTATACATGTAAAGTGCAAGTAAGTAAAATATATTTGTGCAGGCTAATGAACTAGTTAAATTTGGAGTGGTCAGCGGCGTCAGCGCGGTCGCGTCCGCGGTGACGAAATCTGTTGACTAAACACGCACCATCGGGGTGCTCACTTCTGCCGCCAAATCAGTCGGTGCCAAATCGTCGCCAGTGTTGTTAGATAGATCTTTTTCCATGTTTTGTGTGTTTTTTTGTTCAGTTCCTATTTTAATTCCCACGAGTAGGGCCGATAAGCGCTACACCCCCGGGTGACGCTCATTCCGCGGGTGTGACTAAATACTTTGGAGGTCGCCCGGTATCCAGAGGTTTTTACGACTGCGCTGTCGGGTTTAATAGGGTTTTCCTTCCCGCGGGCCGGCCAATTAAAGCAAGCCCTCCGGTCCGCGCGCAAAATGCTGGCACCTCCCGTACCCCATACCGCCTCAAATGGGGGTCATTGGGAGAGTGCTGCGGGTTCCGGGATTCAAGGGGAGCTGGCGTAGCTTCCCCTATTGTAGTTTGCTAAAACCACTCCTCCTCACACTACCGGTCCTCCTCACTCGCTCATCTCCAACGCCTTATGCTTATCAGAGGGACGTAGAGAGAGCCGCATGCGCAACTAGGCGCCCTTCTTATGCTGTTCTTCGTCTGGTCCCTCCCCCCTCGCCTTCCCGATATGGGTGGCCCTGTCCGGTATAGCCTCAGGGATCCAAAGAACACGCAAGCCTCCCCACCACAACAAGGTGACAGCACGTCGGGGGGTGGCGGTTGTATCCTAACGCAGCCCGGGTCCGTTTTGGCTCCTTATCCCAAGATTTAGCATAGGCAATAGTTTTACGAGGCAATAGTTTCCCCATCTTACTTTTCAACCCAGAAGGAAAACTAGATCTTGTTACGACTAGACCGGTTTCCTCACGATGTTTTCCTTTACTGAAAAGCAACTGTTAAAATATCAAATGATAATAATATGTCCTACTTACATATGTAAGTTTTTCAAAAATCACATTTGTAAAGTCACGGCCCTTACGGCTCGGCGATAGTACCTACTATCTTAATTGTACATCATTTATCATCATCATCATCATATCAGTCGAAAGACATTCATGCCGGACATAGGCCTCCTCCAAAGAGTGCAACAATGACCGGTCCTGCGCCACCCGCATCCAGCGGACTCCCGCGACCTTTACCAGGTCATCAGTCCACCTTGTGGCTACCCACGCTGCACCTTCCGGTACGTGGTTGCCACTCGAGAAGCTTTCCGCCCCAACGGCCATCGGTTCTACGTGTAAATTATTTATAGATATATGATGAAGATGAACAACTACATACAACTAAAAGCAAATGTCTTGTCTTACCGGAACCTAAAGAAATTAGCCGAGGACCGACAGAACTGGCGCCTACTCCACCGACAAGAGCCAAGCTCTTAAATGTTATAATGTTTTTGTCTGAATATCTGCAAGCATTGTGTGTAGCAAGCTAGTAGCAGGTTGTAGGATAGTCACCGCCTCACCCCGCGCTTGGGACAGCAACCTGTCACTTAAAAGTGTTGCAAAGGCTACGACGAACCTATACCTACATGTACAGAAAGGTTTTCAGTTTTACCTCTCCTTTGTAGAATATTTCAGTTTTATAAAATATTTATGTATTTATTATTTTTAAAAGTATGTATAATAATCGTCTAGTAAAAGCATAGCTTAATTTGAGATTGGGTCAGGATTGATTTGGGTAAAACCCTCATAAATATTTATTTTGTGTAGTGGTTTAACTTACGTACGCTTTAATATATTTTGTTACACTGTGCTTTTGGCGATTGGCTTAGCCAAATGATTAGGCTCAAAAAATCATGAAATTTGTGTGACTAAATAATGGAAGAACCCTAAAATCAGAATTGAGAACATATAATTTCCCCGTTCTTCATCAACTTCATCTTCAGACACCGTTTCAACCTGAGTAGTCTCCTGAGGCTAAAAAAGATCGATCTAATTGGCCCGTTACATTACCACGTCCCATTCGCGTGGACGACAATACGCTCGGCTCAATGCGTTTAGATTGAAAATTACGATGTATTGGCTACGTGGGAGAATGTCAAGAAATATTTTGTGTCAGGATGCTTTTAATTAAAGTCTATATTACCTAGACAGATAGTTCAACATGTAGCCGTATTATATTACGTTGCTATAATTTATTTACTAATCTTAGTGGTTTGCTACTTGGGGTGGATAAGTTCTCGAGTGGTGACCACGTACCGGAATCAAGACGCAGCGTGGGGTAGGGTTCTCCCAACAGGTGGGCTGGTGCAGGTAAAGGTCGCGGGAGTCCACTGTGCGTGTGGCGCAGGACCGGTCACTTTGGCACTCTTTGGGGGATGCCTATGTCCCAGTAGTGGACGTCTTTTAGCCTTTGATGATGCTGATGGATTTACTACCTACTTACTTTCAAAATGCTCAGCAAGCAAAATTTGCAAACCATTTTTCAGCCACTTAGCGTTATCCGATTGAGCTATATGAAAAATGAAATGAAATGAAAATTATTTATTCCGGAAACATACTAGTCTATATACGAGTACATCATTAATAATGACGGATTATGTAGGTACGGTGATGACGTAGCAAATTATGGCACAACTGAGCTGATTATGGAGATAGATGGCCACCGCCATAGGAACTCCAAAACTACGCCAGATAAACCCCCTCTTTATAACCCTCTCATGAGTAGTTCATGACTTTAAAGAAAGTATAAGTACAGTCGTTGAAAAAAGCTTGAACCAAAAATCATTTTTGACAGAAACCTTATTGTTTCTCCCTCTTCCTACGTTGGGTTCTCGAAACATATTGGAATGCAAAACAAATGCAAGAGTGAAGATTATATATAAATACATTACCTATACTCAAAGTCTCCATATCAAAAGGAACAGGAAAGATCGCAAGGGCAAGTTTGCGGAAACTTCTATTGTAAAGGCTCAAGTGCCGTTGGAAACGGAACAAAAAAGTAGGACGTAAAAATAAGGAATTCCGAGAACACGGGGAGATCGCGGCGGAGCGGAGGTGACGGATTACATTATATAGAAATTTAGGGGGTACTTTTTTTTATACAGAGATTTTTTTATAAGAGTGCAGGTTGGTAGGCAATGGGGAATGGATGAAAACTTTAGAAGTGCCTATTTTTTATATTTGGCGATCGAAATGACCTTCATTAGCACCAGAAAAAAGAAGCAGACTTTTCAGCTGCGTCAATTATTTTTGAAAAATATAAACAGGATCCTCACTTACGTTTTGGGTTAAGACCGGTGAATAAGGCACTTTGCTTGATCCGTCTCATTAACTGACACTGGCAATGATATTGATAGCTGCAGCAGCTATATTTTTCATTGCCAGATATTTAAAATATTTTTTTGTAATATGAGACTGATCAAGGAAAGTGTCTCATTCGCCGTCCTAAACCCAAAACGTAAGTGTTTATATTTTTCAAAAATTATTGAAGCAGCTGTAAAGTCTGCAACTTTTTTTTGGTTCTAAGCAAGGTTATTTCAATTACCAAAAAAATAATCAGGCGCTTCTAAAATTTTCACCCACTCCCTATTGCTGAACGGAGCCGGTCAGATGCGACAACAGCCGAGAACAACCGTCCACGTCCGAGAAGAGCCAACCAGATCACATGTCCATTCAAATATGAAATGTAAAGTCTGTGTTGATGCTTCAAATTCCTTTGGCGTCTTGTAAAATTCGCTCAGGCACTCTCTGGCCCGGCCCGGTAGGTGGAATCGTACATTAGGGTTTTTCCTCTTTACCTCCCTCGTGCTCAGCTAGTAAATAATGCATGAGCGCGCCTGATTGGGGAACAACTCACTCGGCGACGGTTTTAGGGCCGTGTAATAGTCGACCTAGTGCGGTGTCAGCAGAGCTGGCTTAGTTAATTGTGATTTTTGCCTTTTTGTCTGATATTTCTGTCAATTATCTTGATTTATCACTAGAACATGTAGATAATGCTGTATAACTGCAAGATTAGCTCGGTGGTGCCCTAATAGTGCGTTGTCACCAAAATATAAGTACCTATGCTACATTTTAACTTAGTAGCCGTTACCAGCAGGATACCTGACAAATAGTTTGCAAATGTTGAAGAACAACTTACGAGTACATACTGTCAAGGTAAGTTAAATAAAAGCTAGTTACTAAAAATCTTGAAAACAATAATCCCCAAGGCCTAAACTTCAACCATTTTCCAAAACTCTAAAGTGCATATTCGTCAAAATCTCCAGCTACCCGGAAAGGCCCGGAATTATTGATGTCACAACACAGAATGTGGTGAATATTTGACGTGCTTTCCGCCGGCTTTGTGGTTATAGGGTTCTGTGGGCTGTTTTGTGCGATTACATTCTTTTCTATTGTGAGGTTTTTTCTTTAGCTAGATTTTGTACATAAGGAGAGTGTCAAGTAAAAGAACATAACTTGTGGTCCTGTGAGCTGTAGAACTCACGAGAATGACTTAAAAAAAAAACGATAATTCCAAAAAATTAATTGACACAATAGTACATTACTTACCTAGGGCGGTTAAACAAAGAATGTCTCAGATCGCAGGTATTTGACGCCCGAGCCGAAGGCAAGGGCGATAAATATGCGCTCTGAGGCTTTCTTTATTACCGCCCGTGGTGAGTACAACATTTTACGTCTCTATCTGGCCAGGAAGTGGGGTTTTCCGCACGCATAGCGTGCGGTAATTCCTACTTTATGGCCAGGTATGACGTAAAAGTTGTTACATAATTAACCATTCTGATTAGAAAATTTTACGAGAATTGGTTGATGTATGCGACCTGTATAGGAGAACAGCTGGATAGCGAGACAACGGGACATCCGGACATACGCTAGCTCGTTCAACTAAGCTTTAGATAGGACAATTGTGACCCTTAATTTAATCCCAGTGATCAGTCAGATCCCGAAATGTTGTCTTTTGAGTGCGGTGCGTGAAAATCTTAAACTGCTTTATTATTGTGTGTGTTTATTATACTTGAGGAGTTCCGTCGATTTCTCCTGCATTGCAATCGAAAGAGCCAGCGTCTATAATTAAATGTGATGAGGATTGTTAACATCAAAATTAATTGGATTGGATTGTTTGTTGTTGTTGTTGACAATAAATAATATCTTATTTTATCTTATCAATATTCAGCATATTTATATTAACAGGATCGTGCGTCTGCTTACGTACCTTGTATTTTGGAGTCCCTGTCCATCTTATTTTGTTTATGAATTTGAGCCTTTTATGTGTTCATTTTGTTTCATGTTGTTTGGTTTCTATAAATGTATATTTACACAAAAATCTCCTTTATCGGTAATTACATAAACAAAATATACTATTGATTACAGTTAGTAAATAAGTAATTTATTTTCCTAACGCCTATACTTACCTACTTATGATAATTTACTTTAAAAACAAAGTTTTAACCGACGAAAAATCAATCATCCCCTATTTTCCTACCCTTTAGGTTGTTTTTTTCCCCCAAATTAATATGGGACCAATTTTGGGGTATACCCTTTCTAATAAAAAAAGAATTGTCAAAATCGAACTACTCTGTAAAAAGTTATGCGTGGTCATACATAAAAAATAAAAAAATATACGCGTCGATTTGAGAACCTCCTCCGTTTTTTTCGTCGGTTGAACAGAGGAGGGCTATATAAAATATAAATGAAGACTACTTACTTACCTAATTAAAGAACAAAGATGAAAAAGTTACACTTTAGTACAAAATTTTACTTAATCCTAGTGAATAAATCAAAATCAAATCAAAAATTATATATTTATTTAACAAAAGATAAAAAAAAATGCACTCTGTGTGTATCGTGCCTCTTGGGTTTCAAGTACATTAATACATTGCCAGAGTGATGCGGCTTTAGATTGTATTCCTCACAGGGTAAATTAATTAGTACATAGTTAGACATACATCATACTGTATAAGTAGGTATAATAAAATGTCATTTTTATTATAAATTAATACATGACTTAAAATGAGTTTTGGGACCTTACCACTCCAGTCAAACTCCCGCTTAGCCGTATTTTCATATAAAAACTGTTACACCCTCCATTCTCTAACAAACCCGCTTTTTTCAGTTTTCCGTCTTTTGGGAAATAATATTGATGTAGTGCAGAAATCTCCAGTGAGGAGCGCGGGCATTATGCTTTATTAACATACAATGCTCATTATACTAATGTATGATCTCTTACTATGGTCGCTTACTATGGGCCTCATAAGAAGGCTCAAAGTCACTCAAAGGGCAATGGAGAGGGCTATGCTGGGAGTTTCTCTGCGCGATCGCATCAGAAATGAGGCTATCCGCAGCAGAACCAAGGTAACCGATATTACCATCCGAATTGCCAAACTTAAGTGGCAGTGGGCGGGGCACATTGCACATAGAACCGATGGCCGTTGGGGCGGTAAGGTTCTCGAGTGGCGACCACGTACCGGAAGGCGCGGCGTGGGTAGGCCCCCCGCAAGGTGGACTGATGACCTGGTAAAGGTCGCGGGAGTCCGCTGGATGCGGATGGCGCAGGACCGGCCATTGTGGCACTCTTTGGGGGAGGCCATGTCCAGCAGTGGACGTCTTTCGGCTGATATGATGATGGTGATGATGATGATGATCTCATTTCCGTACTCATTTTTGTAATGTATCAGTCTGTGAATAGAAAACAGGTAGGTATACAGATTATCTTGGTTAAATGTTCACAAGCAAAGCCACGGGTTAAAATAGCCTATGTCCATCCTGAAGATGCATTCAATAGCTTTCTGAAATCCTATATTATCAAACGAGCAATATTTATATATATTAATATATATATCAATAAAACAAATATAATAAATAAATAATATATATATATATATTTTTTTTTTTTTTTGCATTCACGCTCTCGAAAACGGCTCTAACGATTTCAATGAAATATAGAATATAGGGATATATGGGTGGAAAAATCGATCTAGCTAGGTCTCATGTCTGGGAAAATTCGTTTTCACCGTCTTTTCTCTATTTTCACCCGAACAGAGCTCGGTCGCCCTAGGACTAGGTAATATTTGAAATCAGCTGCGGTCTTTCGTAAGGGTGATACTTCCCCAGTTCCGATAATCACTCAAAGTGTGCTTTGATCCTGAAAATATACTGTGTTAAAACAATAAAACCCCACACCCACATGCGTCCCATTTTATTCTGCTCTTATAATAAGACAAGCCATAAGTCAGTCGAAATCCTAACGAGACCCAATAAAAGAAAGCCAATAAGGTTAAGTAGGTTAGTTTGAGCTGCGGTAACAAGCGGTGTCGCCGATATCACAGATTTATAGACTATTTCATTAGTGCGGGGCCGCGGGTCACACCGTAGCGAGCGCTGTTACATAACCTTTCCACTACAGGCACTTAAGCCAGTTAAAGATTATCATCACATTTGCGAGGAAATAAATAACTACGAAAGAAAGAAAAATATATGTTTCATACACGCGCACCAATTAAAAATTTACGAAATTGACAACTTCACTTCCAGATCAGTGCGAGTGGAGCGCGCAGCTTCAATATTTCAACCAATCACAGAGCAGTATTCTTGCAGCGCGTGGCCTACTAGTACTAGATTTTTATCAAACAACCACAGAGCAGAATTCTTGTAGCGCGCGGCCACCTAGACTTGCTTAAACCAATCAGATCACACACAAGCCCATTACTCCCTCGTGAGCTGTAAAACAATTTAGGCCATTGTATACAGGCATGGAATAACACCATTTATGAGCAAGTGTGATGAAACGATTATTCTTGAAGTTGGAAGAGGGTGAAATTATCACTGATGCAGCTTAGCTTGGGAAACACCTCTTTATAATAGAACGCAGCCGAGTAGTGCTTCGCTGATATTTTAATATGGAGTTCCAATAAATAAATAAATAATAAATAATATAAGGGGACAATCTTAAACAAATCGGTGGCAATGGTAAGCTTAATAAGGCTTATGTTATGGGTAGGTACAAGTCGACGATATATTCGACCATTTCGTGACAAACTGCTTCGTATAATGATCAAGTAGTTTAAGTTTTAAATTCAATGTTTTATTATGTCTTTTGTTTTTCGTTAAGCTTTTTTTGTCACGAATAATTTGTTTCAGTTTCACATTTTAATAAATATAAGTACCTACTTAAATACGTAGAAAACATCCAAGACTCAGAAACAAATATTCATGCTCATCACCCAATGAACCCGTCGTGTTAGCTTCTGTGTCAACATACTGAGCTGAGCATTTAGCACTTAAGCTGACTGTATAAGTGTTTTTTTCTCTGATTGTGTGTTTTCTTCGACTTCTGAATAAATAACTTCTTTTTATGTCCATTATTTTATTTTTATATGTAACTTTAAAAAAAAAATTGTTACATTGTATTTTTTGTGTTAATTCTTTAATTGTGCATGTGTGTGAGCTGTGGTTACCTGTTAAGTGGCTAAGCATGTTACAATTATTTTTGTACAAGTTTAGTTTTTTATCATATTGATGTATTGTCTGTTGGTGCCTAAAATAAATACTTAAATCCTAACCCCAAACTTATCGCGGTTGAAGAATACGCGTCGGTGTGTGAGACAGCCGGTCACGGCGCAGGCGCGCGATGCATAATGCATGCAGCATATTCGGCGCGACTTGCGACTTAATGCCGCAATCACTTAGGACTGGTATAAATAGTTTTTGGCTTTGTAAATACGGGCTCCGCATTATGTTACTAACTCTTTTAAGAAAACTCATCCCTTTTACCGAAAATGTGTGTAGTTGGGTGTAATAACCATAAAAATTAGGCCAAAAATGTGAGGACAGGAAGGCGTGGCGGGACCTATTGCACCTCAGCCCAGTTGCCATGGTGCACAACGATAGCTTTTATGCCCAAATGTTACGGTTCAAACTTGTGTTAAAATTCGTATTATTACGTCAATGTTCGTATATATTTACACATACTCGTACATATTAAATGTCGTACTACATAAAATGTGCGCATTTAAATACGTTACGTCAAAAAAATTTACATCATGTGCTAACATGATAATTGCCATGGACGTAAATTTATGTAGGTCACTCGAGACCCTTTTAAAATCGAACAAATTAATGCTATAGAACGACTATGGTTATATCATATCTTTGCGTTTGAGCACTAATTTATCAAACTCTGATTATGTTTCCTTCATCGAAAAGCTAACGGTAAATATTTCGTACATAAGTTCCGAAAAACTCATTGCTACGAGCCGGGATTCGAACCCACGACCGCCGCTGAAAAACATCGTGAGGAAACCGGTCTAATCCCAATAAGGTCTAGTTTTCCCTTTGGGTTGGAAGGTCAGATGGCAGTCGCTTTAGGTGTCAAAGCGGACCCCGGGCTCCTTTATGGGCATAACCGGGAATAACGCAAGGAGGATGATGATTGCTGATTATGTTTCTCTACTTCAAAGAGACCTGAAAACGAAACCTACCTTAGAATGCGAAACCTGTGTCAAATCGAGTCCAAGTTTCTAATCCGACGTCACAACATTGCGTAACCCATCATATCTACCTAATCGTATACATATTACTACATGTCCAGCGGTCCCATATGGCCAGCTCGTTATTTAGACACCCCCACATTTAATACAGAGCTAATTGAGGGTGGCTTTTATATTTAAATGTTAGAATTATGTAGCTGTCATGTTACATTACATTTTGCATTTTGGGGGTTGGGAGCCATTTTTTAATGAGTCTGTTTTGGAGTTTGTAAAATGTCATTGATGTTGAAGTTTTAATAATTTATCCTTTTGTTAGTAGCAATCTGTAGGATTTTAGAAGACAAAAAATATATACACTTATGCACATCCGTGCCGCCAACGGGTCGTTACTTCGTATGAACTCTGTAGGGACTTGAGCCTTTTGGCTGGGGCGTATGTTTAGTGTTTTCGGTGTAACGCGTTCATTATAATATTTTTTAATTAAGTGAGCGCATTGCCAACAAACTGCTTCACAGTTTGACGAATCTTTAGTTTATGTTAATATTTTTTTTTGGTATTTTTTTTTTCAAATAAAATAAAAAAATATCTTCCAAACTTACATTAATTTACTATTCACTGACGATCGGTTTAGTATGTTTAGTACCCTGCCTACGAAACTGAAGATCTTGAGTTTGAATCCTGGCAAGGGCACATTTTTGCGTGACGAATTTGTTTTTGAATTTCGGATGTTATCTATAGGTACATTGAAGCATTTTAATGTTTATTAAATATATATTATGGTCTTTTAAAAGTAGTCGTATTGCAAGCCTTATTGATATTACTATGGAACTAGTTAGATATTTTGTATATGATACTATTACCCTTATGTATTAATCAATCAATCAATCAATATCATTTATTGCATCCATAGTTGTACAGATCTTATAATAGGTACATGAGTTCCATATGGGCCCTGATAGGGCGTAGTAATTTATATTTAGTTTTATTTAATTACATGCCATTTATATGCTTAACATTCCTTAAAATATATTTTTTCCTTAGGCAGTTATTTTATTAATCATGCACATGCATTTCAATCTTCCTCTAATTACTAGCTATATTACTTAAATTAGGTATGTGATTTTTATAACGCCACATTTCTTTGTTTTTTACGGTTTATAGGCTTATAATAGAGCCAAACTCGTGTTCTTTAATCCTTGTAAACGTTCCCAGTTAATTGTTAATAAATATTAGGCGCAAGGCAATCTCATTAGGAGAGCCCGCGGGATTACGGGATTACCCTCTTTTTTGTCCCGGGAATTTGCACGCGATTCGGATTGGATCTCGGTTTAATTATTGTTTGTGTAAGGGTATTAGCCAGTGACTAACGTCTTGACGGGCTTTTACAAAAATAAGTACAGGATTATATGTATAGATAATCCTGTACCTAGTGTACCTATATAGAGGTGTATTATGTTCTCCACTTCTAGTTCAAATTGCATTTTAATGAATTTTAATCGCTCTGTGTCGAGAAAACTTGTCAGAATGAGGGCGAAACATTATTGGAATGTATGTGCAAAAGATGAACCGAAACGAGTTTGATCGAAAACATAGAAAGGTCAAAACTGAAAAAATATGTGTATATTACCTTAATAAATCTTTATATCTAGTAAACTATTGTCTGGAAGTGCATACTTCAAAACTTTTAAAGACCTTAAAAATTAAAATAAATTATATTGCTCTGCTAATACTTCGGCCACGATGACATTTTTACATGTCAATCGGTAATTTACAATAAAAATAAATCTTACAATAATAATTGTGGACGACGCGTGGCGCCGACGTGGTCGATGTGCGACAGGCCTGGGTTTGACCTTCGCGACCTCACAGTCACCTAACAAGGGGCGTTTAAAAACCGCGGCGGGCGAACCGCGCGTTTCAACCGCGGCGGGTGAACCGCGGCGGTTGAACCGCTCAGCGTGTTTTTAAACGGCCGTAACGCGCTTTGATAGCGCAGGTGCTCTAGGGGAGCACTAATCCCGCAGACTGAGCTGCACTGTTGAAGGATGGGGTGGGGGTGACGATAAAATAATACTTGGCGAAAAATAAATGAAACGGTATAATAAAATAATGAGACACAAACTACTGGTTAAACTTTCCCTATCACAATTTCCTACTTCCTATCACAATTTCCCTACTTCTTCCTTTCTTCTTCTTCCTAGGAGCTCCCACTGGTGGGGCTGAGCGAACACAAATATATCCGGCGATTATAGCCTCTTTTATACCCCTAAGACATCAGAAGTGGTGGGGATACAATTTTAAAGACCTCGCCCACTTTCACTATGGAAAAGCTAGTTTTTATGTTTTCCTGATTTTCAGGGGAACCTTAAGGGTTTTTACACATTTTCCTTTAAAAGAACTATTTGTGGGCTATACATTACAATGTCTATTAGTTTTCCTACTTTTCCCGTTTAAATTGGGAAAATCGATATTTACGTAAAATTATTAAGTTTGGTAACATGAAATGGCTTTGCCAGGCCCTAGTGGCTTTAATTAACATTGATTATCAAAATTGAGTATACATACGTAAGGGCATTTACCTTACCTTTCTAATGATATCCTAATTGCTTTCGTACCTTATCTGGTTACGAAGATATGGCCGGGTGAGACCGTCAATTTTCACATTTACATTAACGTGGTAGCATAAGTTTGACTTTGCTCCCGTCTTTTTAGCCAATCAGAGAAATCAACCTGAACCTTGACCATTCTTGCACCATAATATGCAATAAAACTCTATGCATACGTAGTGTACATTTTTATTTCACATTTTTCGTAACTCTAGTTACCGATGTCCCTTGTTGACGGACTAGATCGGGATATAGTCTCAAGTTGGTTTCTTTACAAATAATTTTGGCTGTCTCTCCCTCAATTATCAGGGGTTCTCCCTCTATCGATCTTTATGAAATAATTACTGGAGGTACCTGGTACCTTTATCTTTACTTTAAGCTATTTTCTTCGTCTGTACCTATTGTACTTAGGTCCTAAATAAATCACGCGCTTCTTATATGAGCCGTTTGCTTTAGTAGCTTAATCTGGGCACAATTGCCGTCCTTATGTGAAGGAATTATAGTTACACGTCCTTTCTCTTCGTGACCCGTAGGCCTTATCGTTCACATACTATACAACACCCTTTCTCTTCGTGACCCGTAGGTCCTACATTTCACAAACTACATTCTGTCGCCCACAATGCCCCCGCCGGTATGTATCGCAGATACATACTGGGTTGCAAGGGTAAGCGACAGTCTACATTAAAGTCTTACGGCACGATTCGTCATTAATAACACTTTTAATCACTTTCACTGTCATGTTCATTCACTGTCTTTACCATTAACAATTTTTCTTTAATTACCTTATGTGGCCCTTGAGCGACCAGCACAACACATTTTCACTTGGTAGCCGGTACCCCCCATCGCGTGGTGGGTCGGCGGGGTCGGCGATGACCCTGCAAGCGCCGATCTTAATCTTCACCTTCTTCTTCTTGTTTTGAGCAGGCCTTGTAGGCGCTGCATCATCCGGCGGCTCCGGCGGAGCCGGGGGTTGTCCATTAATGCCAGTATGCAGTGTTAACTGCGCGTCCCGGCGGATCTTCTTCGTGTTAGCGACACTACTAGTCGCTGCCTCTCGCGTCGCGAAAGTTGGCGGGTCGGCGGGGCGCCGTTTGCGCTGTGCCGCCGACGATGTCCCGCTGTGTGCAGTGCTTGTGATGGCGAGCTGGCTCGCCCTTCCGCAACTGGCGACCGCAGCACTCTCGTGCGTCGCGGTGGAGATCGACCCCGCTGGTCCGGGGGCCGATATGTTAAGAGTGGCCGTGACCGACCCCGGGCGACCGCGGGTCGGTTCAGTGATAAGGCGGGCCATGGCGCCTCCTGGGGCCATGATTGTAGACACTGTGATGTCTTCTGTGCTGCTGTGCACGGCGAACGCCACCTCGGCGCTTGTATTTATAACTTCGAACGGCGGGGCACCGCAACTGGCGGTCTGCGGGTGCCCGGACGACTGGCTGTCATCCAAGTAGGCTCCCTCTTGTTGGGGCCTTGTAGCTATGCCGAAGTCAGCGACTTTCGGCAAGGCGTCGCCCTGTCGCGGCTCTGTCGGCCGGGCGGGCTCTGGCGTGGATATCGCGTCGCATAGGCGATGTTCCTCAGCCATGGCGAGCGTGATGTAGGTTTCCGGTGGTGGTCCGGACGGTGGGGCACCGCAACCAGCGGTCTGTAGGTGCCCGTATGACTGAGTGTCAGTCGTGTGGGGCCCCCGTTGTTGGGGCTTCCTAGACGTGCCGAAGTCGACGACTTCCGGCAACTGGTCGCGCCATCGCGGTTCTTTTGGCCGGACGGGCTCCGACGTTGATGCTGCATCGCGTCGGCGACGCTCTGCAGCGGCTATAAGCCTCTCGTTGGCATTTCTTAGCCAGCACTTATGTTCCTCTTGCTGTGCTCTCTTTAATAGGGCTTGCCTATTTATGGATTCTTGTTCCATTTTTAGTAACTCTTGTCTAAGAACGGCGTCTATTTTCCTTATTTCTTCCTGGTGTGCTGTTTGTTGCAGCATTTCTTTTTGCCGTAACTTGGCTAGTTGATCGCTCTCTTCTTGTTCGAGCTCCTGCTGGCGTGTCGCCGATAACCGACTTTCGGTTGACTGTTGCGATTCCGGCCGGCATGTCGTCAGTGGTTCAGCGAACGTGACTCTCTTCTTCATTTTGCCGACCTGCGCTCCCCCCGTCAGGGGGTTTTTGAGGATTCCTCTCTGGTGAGTTCCCAGGGGTATGTTCTCATATTCGTACTGCTGCTGCAGCCATCTTTCAGCTTTTATGCACCACGAAATATTCGCGTTCTCATATGGGGACTCTGTAACGTCCATGTTTGATAAAACTGCGGGGGCCGCCCCTCTTTGGGAGTCGGCTCTTCTAGTATCGTCGATACTCATAGGGGCTGGCATTCTTCTCCTCAGCCATTGCTCCCAGACCGCGTCTTGGGCATAATTTTCCGGTTGCATTTTCCTGGCAACCCGGGCGGCGTGCGCAGTGTGTGCGCCGTACGCCGCTGGCTCGGCGAGCCATGTTCTAGGGCTGTATTTGTGATACGGTGTCCGCTCGCTCCCGACTGGCCTCATTGGAATCGTTCCGTTCATAATGTTGGCTTAATTCTGCCTATTTATACCACTCTCATTGTGGCTTTTCAGTGCACGCGCACTTAATAACACTGTTGTCACACCGTAGTGACCGAATAAGTACTTCTACTAGAACTCTTCTATTCGAATGCCTGCGGTTGCGCTCTGGGCAACCTACACTACAGGCATGAAAGGGCTTCTACTCAATACACCGCACGTATTGTATACAGTTTATGCTGTCACACCGTAGTGACATACAAGCATTCACAATTTCTAATTTTTTCACCACTTTTGGTCGCGACACGGCGACAAATTTCAAGATACACTGTTTTTACTATCGTCGTTGTTTTTATACCCTCCAAACGACTTTCTTTGAGTACCCACACGTACTATCACTTTTTATAACTTTCACTTTTTTGGATCTCCAGATCCGGTTCGAAGGACCAAAACGACTGTGGACGACGCGTGGCGCCGACGTGGTCGATGTGCGACAGGCCTGGGTTTGACCTTCGCGACCTCACAGTCACCTAACAAGGGGCGTTTAAAAACCGCGGCGGGCGAACCGCGCGTTTCAACCGCGGCGGGTGAACCGCGGCGGTTGAACCGCTCAGCGTGTTTTTAAACGGCCGTAACGCGCTTTGATAGCGCAGGTGCTCTAGGGGAGCACTAATCCCGCAGACTGAGCTGCACTGTTGAAGGATGGGGTGGGGGTGACGATAAAATAATACTTGGCGAAAAATAAATGAAACGGTATAATAAAATAATGAGACACAAACTACTGGTTAAACTTTCCCTATCACAATTTCCTACTTCCTATCACAATTTCCCTACTTCTTCCTTTCTTCTTCTTCCTAGGAGCTCCCACTGGTGGGGCTGAGCGAACACAAATATATCCGGCGATTATAGCCTCTTTTATACCCCTAAGACATCAGAAGTGGTGGGGATACAATTTTAAAGACCTCGCCCACTTTCACTATGGAAAAGCTAGTTTTTATGTTTTCCTGATTTTCAGGGGAACCTTAAGGGTTTTTACACATTTTCCTTTAAAAGAACTATTTGTGGGCTATACATTACAATGTCTATTAGTTTTCCTACTTTTCCCGTTTAAATTGGGAAAATCGATATTTACGTAAAATTATTAAGTTTGGTAACATGAAATGGCTTTGCCAGGCCCTAGTGGCTTTAATTAACATTGATTATCAAAATTGAGTATACATACGTAAGGGCATTTACCTTACCTTTCTAATGATATCCTAATTGCTTTCGTACCTTATCTGGTTACGAAGATATGGCCGGGTGAGACCGTCAATTTTCACATTTACATTAACGTGGTAGCATAAGTTTGACTTTGCTCCCGTCTTTTTAGCCAATCAGAGAAATCAACCTGAACCTTGACCATTCTTGCACCATAATATGCAATAAAACTCTATGCATACGTAGTGTACATTTTTATTTCACATTTTTCGTAACTCTAGTTACCGATGTCCCTTGTTGACGGACTAGATCGGGATATAGTCTCAAGTTGGTTTCTTTACAAATAATTTTGGCTGTCTCTCCCTCAATTATCAGGGGTTCTCCCTCTATCGATCTTTATGAAATAATTACTGGAGGTACCTGGTACCTTTATCTTTACTTTAAGCTATTTTCTTAGTCTGTACTTATGGTACTTAGGTCCTAAAATAAATTGCGCGCTTCTTATATGAGCCGTTTGCTTTAGGAGCTTAATCTGGGCACAATTGCCGTCCTTATGTGAAGGAATTATAGTTACACATCCTTTCTCTTCGTGGCCCGTAGGCCTTATCGTTCACATACTATACAACACCCTTTCTCTTCGTGACCCGTAGGTCCTACATTTCACAAACTACATTCTGTCGCCCACAATAATCATTTTAAAACAAATGTTACTTATTACGCTGGCTCAGTGACCCAAAGAGCACCTCGTCCTCTGTCACATGACAACGCCACTCTTCCCTATTCTGCGCCACCTCACGCCAGTTGGATGCCCCAAGGGTGGTCATTAGGGTGGTCCAAAAAAAAATTTTTTTGATTTCTTTTTCTCCACATAGCTTGTTTTTGTCTAAGGCCTATAAAACCATATATACCATTTTTTATGAAAATCGAGTGGCATTTAGAGGTCGCTCAAAATAAAACAATGTGAACTTAGAAAATGTATGAAGGAAATTTTATTAATCACAAAATACTACAGTAATGAAGATTTAGACGGCGTAGGAAACCGTTTTCTGTGATTTGCAACTAGACGGAGAATATATTGTTTCTGTTCTTCATCCTTGGTCTGGTTGTATTTTTGAATCAAACTGATCCCTCGTTCAGCTGTGTCATTAACAACTCTGACCTTGGCACACTTTTCTTTTAACTCTAAGAAAACCTCGTTACTTGGCCATTTAACAGATGGCATGCTCAAAAACTGCTGGCTTTTCTGTTTTCCATCAGCAGCAAGGATGTCAAAGAAGGATAAAGTTCGTTCAGTAACGAAACTTTCTAACTGTACGTTGTTTGGTTCGCCTATAGTACCCACATGAATGCGTCGTGGAAAATTTGTATTTTTTGGGCGAACTAGATTTTTTGCCATTTTGTCTTTGGTTTCTGAAGACACCCGGTCATCAAAAAGTGCAAATGCAACTAGATGTTCAGAAAGAAACCAAAGATGCCTTGCAAAAGCAGCATAAGATTTTTCGCTGATCTTTTTATTAGGGTACGACTTAAGGATTTCCAAAAACTGTACATCATTCATTGGTGCTTTGATGCCAAGAGGTGCTTCATTCCAATACCGCACATAAGCTAAAACTGCAAAGAGAGCAAACTGTTCTACCTTTTTGGACTCTGGACCGGTCAAGTGAAATTGTTGTCGAAATATATATATTTTAATTGCATAAATAGCTTTTGCCATCCAGCGAGCATGATGCGTGGGGCCCGGAGCTCGGTATCTTTCTTCAATATCTCCGCCGCCAATAAATATAAGAGACAATTGTAGAAACTCTTTATAATCATCTCTCGAATGCTGATTTTGCAGGGCATTTGGTAAGTAGACAAGTAAATCCTCCCGCAGATTATTAAACATTCGATTTTCAAACAGTTCATTTTCTGCCGCCTTGTACACAGTGTAATCAAAACTCGGCCACATTTTTTGGAAACGGTTGAATAATCCTACTTCCGGAGCTCCCGTAGAACCAAATAAAGAAGAAAATGCCGCAGAAAGTACAATCTCCATGATGTGGTGTCGGCACGCAATCCAAACTAGTTTACATTCAAGGGCTTTTTCAATTTCAGTACAAGCACCTGTGTGTAGGCCGGTATTACTTGCTGTTGTATCAAATACGAGTGCTTTTATGGAGTGAGTCAAGTTCCATGATTTTACCGTATCGACGCATGCTTGGGCTTGAGCTTTTTTTGTTCCTCTGTCTATTTTAGGGATAGCTAAAAGCTTTTCTTGACCATTCCCAGTTACAAGTATGGCAATTCGATCAATTTTAGTTTTCGAATCAATATCTGGCAAAAGTTTGCCATCCCAGTGGAGATTCAAGGGTCCATCCATTTCACAAGCTGATAGTTCAGCCTGTGCAGCTTTCTCTCTTTCAACTCTTCTACCACGTCTCACAGAACTCCGGGAGAGAGTTTTATCAGAAACATTATGCCCTAAAGCCTTGACAATAGCTCCTGCGACAAAGACAGCTCCTCTATCTGGCAGATTTACACGGTCTAAAGCAGCGACAACTTCTGGAGAAGTAAAAATATTAGTACACTGGTCTGAAGAAGAAGAAGAAGCCTTAGGTTCTTGGGATAATTTATCCTCATAACGTGGGAGTTGGAAACAAGCTTCGTTGTCAGAACTTTCTGAAGAACTAGATAATAATTGCTCAGTCTCAGTTAATTCACGTTGCTCATTATTTTCCATATAATATTTCCTCCTGAAATCTTCTTCTCTTTGTTCCCGTTGCCTCTTACTGTTCTCTTTTGTAGCCGTTGCAATATCAACACTACCCATACTGCACGAAAATACACTTTCTCTTCGGCCGAGACCGAGCCAGGCTGTTGGCAGCATCTAGGCCAGAGTCAGGGCACTGGCTTCATGCCTACCCATCACCTAACTTAGGTAATTTTATTGATCCGGGCACACTCCGAATTGCAGTTGCTCTCCGCATTGGAGTTGATGTCTGCGTAGACCACAATTGCGTCTCGTGTGGAGCCGCAGTAGATCGCTTTGGTCACCATGGACTCGCCTGCTCCTCGGGTGCCGGCCGCTTGTCCCGCCACGCTGCACTCAACGACATCTTGAGAAGGGCGCTTGCCAGCGCCTGCGTCCCCGTGGCTCTTGAGCCTCGGATTGTACGGGACGACGGCAAGCGTCCGGACGGGATGACGTTGATCCCCTGGCGAATGGGCCGTGCACTGGTGTGGGACGCTACTTGCGCTGATACGTTGGCAGCGTCCTACTTGCCAGTCACGTCCAAACTAGCCGGGGCAGCGGCGGATGCCCGAGAGCGATCCAAGGTCGGGAAATATAGCTGTCTCGGCGCCCAGTACGACTTTGTCGCATTTGGCGTCGAGACACTCGGCCCTTGGGGAAAAAGCGCGCGTGGGCTCCACAAGGAGATCAGCAAGCGGTTGAGGGACGCAACGGGTGACCCTCGCGCAGGCAGCTTTCTCGCTCAAAGAATAGCGATTGCTATTCAACGCGGGAATGCTGCCTGTGTGATGGGCACCCTGCCTAAAGGGCAAAGTTTTGATACGTTTCTGTGATTTTATTTTATTTTTAAGTCGTTTGCAAATAAGTAAGTACTGTAATAATAGTTTTATGAATTGACCATTACAATAAAAATTAAAACTTTCTCTTTGTTTTTGTAGAAAAATTCGGTCTTCGTTATTTTTAATTGTACTTAAAGCATTTATTGTGGCTATATCAAATAATTTTTCAAGGTCGTTTTGAAACATGCTCTGACGCATAACATCATGATCATTTTGACGAGCACGATTTTTTTTCAGAAGTAAATACTGCTTATGTAATCTAATTAGTTTTCGTACACACGAATCCACACGTTGCGTAGGTATCTTCGCTCGCTCCCAAATACTTATAACGGCTTCACAGGTATTTTTGTAACTCACTGGTAAGGTATTTCCCTCATCTAAATGATGAAATTGAAGAACACGAAGTACATCTAATCCTCGAGGCAATCGGGCCGTCGAAAAACTTGAAATTGACTTCCCTAGAAGCCAATTACTTGGTGCGGATCTAGTCGACATAGTGTTTTTGATGTAAAACAAGGCAACTTAAACATTAATCGCTTGAGCGACCAGTAAAACGCAATCAAATGAGATAATATTTTGCACAACGACTACTAGTTATTGACAGACAAAAGTTAGCTATGTGGAGGTAGATTTGAAAAACTTTTTTTTTTCTCCATACAACCGTGGACCACCCTAGTGGTCATGTCTGGGCTTCGTCACTCCAGCGGTATCTGGGCCAGCCCACCGGATTACAAAACTAATTGTCACTAAATAACAAAAGTGGCCCCGGGTCAATAAATACTTCAAGGGCACTGGAAAATAATGTGACTGATAAGGCACTGAACCTCCATAAAAAATGAGGAAGAGGCCTTAATGTGATGGGAAAATATCTTTTCGAATATGGCGTAGGCACTCATTTTACGATAGCAACATTCAATCGCCTGACTTTCCAACCCAGAGGGATAACAACACCTTGTTAAGATTAGAACGGCTTCCTCAGGATGCTTTCCTTGACCGAAAAGCTACTCTGAAATATCTAATGATATTTCGTATCTACACAGTTTAATTTGAACGACCCAAAGGTAAATAAGCAGGGGCTCGAACCCACGACCACCGGATTCAAAGTCGCCTGCCTTAACGCTAAGCAACAGTGGCTCATAGGTCCTGTAGCGTTTAATAAACGCGCTAGGTACTCTGGCAACACACACGAAACTGTCTAGATGACAGATGTGCGGTGTCGGGAGAGATACTGGCGGAATATATAATATGGTGTTTCCATTAATAGTATTAATACGAAGCATCCATTAAATACAGAAACCTGTGGTTTATTACTATACGTTACAAATGGCGACGTGGATAAACTGTAAGTAAAAGGCCAGTGGAAAGATCGCGCAGATGTTGTCGGCGATTTCCATACGAGCCGCCATTTTTGCAAAACAAAACAAAAGATAAATCATATCATATTCCACATATACAGACAAATCCTGCGTTAAATCGTCATGTGATTTCAAGTAAAACCATTTTGATAACCAAAATCATTTACATGTAATGTTTGGAAAGCACATAATAATCGAAATACTTAGTAAAACTATGTAGTGCGTTTTCCTTTGATATACAAACGTAGAATTTGTCCGTAAAACTATAATATAATGAGGAATCTAACGATATGGGTCATGATGATCATGAAAATACAAAATGTGTCCTGCAATAGGTAAAAGTTCCTAAGAAATGAGGTTATTACAAATTAATGAATGTGTGTAAACAAGTAAATCGGAGAATTTTGCATTTTCATACCCATGTAAGCTTGGGTACAACTCGGTGGCAAATGTTGAACCAGTAAATTGTAGTTTCGTACACAAGGTTTATTATTCAAGTGCAAAGTAGGACCAAAGGGTTCCTGCAAAATGTGCACCACTAGATAGCACTCTGGTCTAATTGACCAAATGAGGATCAAACGGTCCGCATACTAGTACTTGTGATAAGAAGAACAATTGGTTCATGCAAAATGTGCATCTAGTGGTGGCACTCCGGTATAATTGACCAAATGAGGACCAAACGGTCCGCGCACAATGTGCGTTACAAATATTTATGCAAAGAAGAACCAAACGGTTCGTGCACTTATGTGCATCACTCGGTGGCATACCTGTCTAATTGACCAAATGAGGACCAAACGGTCCGCGCACAATGTGCGTTACAAATATTTATGCAAAGAAGAACCAAACGGTTCGTGCACTTATGTGCATCACTCGGTGGCATACCGGTCTAATTGACCAATATAAACCAAATGGTTGCATACACAAGGTGTATGGTATTTGTATATGCAAGTATAGTATATGTATGGTATATGTAAGTGCAATATTGGTCTAACTGACCAAACCAAAACAGTTTCAATGGCTACATATATTGTGACCTAACTAACATTGGTATCAATTTATAAAAATTGGATAACCAGTTCCTATTGATGTCAACAAATGTCAAATTCATAATAAGAGAGTTGAGTTCCAGTGACATAAAGTAGCCATATACTTAGTAATAGTAATAACTTTATTGCAAACCATGTTTTACAAGATGCAAAAAATAATAGTGTATCTCACGGACCCAGTAAAAACCAGTTTGTTCTGTAATAAAACAAAACTTATATTATGTACCAATGGTTATTAAATCAAATTATCGTTGATATTTATAAATTGCAAACCAAGTGCTAGGTACCAATCTGTCAAGTGTGAAGTTAATTTTGATAATGTTCATGTTTCAGGAAAAAAGGCCAATATTATCTAGCGAAGGGGAGCAACATTCAGACGGGTCTTATTCCAAGAAATTCATGTGAAGGAAAAACTCGCAAATTACTGTTGATTGTTTAACAATAAAAATGATTTAGACATATCAGCATCAGCTGCTTGTCTAAAATAGAATAATAATAATTAAAATTTCAAATGGCATTTTCAGATGACATTAACCATATAGATATGATCACTGAAATGTGGGTTCACCAAGCTCTGGAAGAAGATATTGATGCTTGGAGACACTCACGGTTTGGTAAAACAATTCAAACTCTTCAACCAAGGCAAATCTGCTGGAAAGCCAAGAAGTCCAGTAAAAAAGGAAATAATGTGTCAATCAACAACATATTCTGGAAAAGGAGTAAGACGACACATTCTAAGTATACTATGTTTAATTCGATATTGCTAATATTGAAATTGCTAAGCAATTATAATTGTAAAGTATAGTTGGGGAACATTTAAGGGTATATTTCTACAAAATAAAGAGATATCATTTAACCTTTTCAATGCAAATACGGATTAATAAGTCAAGAAGTACAGTGTGATAGCAACCTTCATGCATTGATATAAGGTTTAACCCCACACTAATTGTCATGTTGACATGAAGTTTGTTTGACAACTTATCTATTTGACTGAGCATTGAAAGGGTTAACAACGGTTGCATAACATACTTAAAACCTAGCGGGGTAAAATATGGCAGATTATTTACCAGACTTATTATCCTTTAGTTTATGTAAATTGTAAACTACACCTTGCTGTATTGCAGCTGTCTTTTCAAGCAATAATACATGCTTTTCACATGACAGAAAAATTCCAACTGATAACAGAACAAGTGGTTTCATAATGAATGATTTAACTTAACCCTTTTACATTAAATTCATTCATAGTTATAAAATACAGACCTTTCAAAGGATATTTTCAAAATAACCCATATGGTCTATTGGAACTTTGATTGGAACAATGGATTTTGTGCCTTATATAAAAGTTAACAAGAATAACTTTCCAAGGAAATGTATGTCTACTAAATAACCTCTAATCTCACAGATAGGTTCTGTCTTTTGATTGTGATTATGAAACAGCGTTGTCAGCTTTTTCATGTGGTATGGTATACCTTTCAGTGAACAAAATGGATAAGTGTGTTAAGCAACAAATTTTGCAGACTCACCAACACCAAAGTGAGCATTCCATTGGATGTAATCTTGCAACACATAATATTAACAGCTGACTGTCTTAAGGTTAGCTGGAAGAGATCCCTTATAGGGATAAGGTTGCCTTGTACCTCCTATAATCTTACATATCATGTTAATGCTTTAACTTGTTTTGTGTACAATAAAGTGCTTACATACATACATAATGAATGATGCTCAGTCAGATGAGCCGAAGTCAGTTTGAGGCATGTTTGTACACACACAACCTGCATTCAATAAATTTGGTGTTCAATTCAGTTTTTATTATTGTCATGGAAAAACTGAGTTGATTAACTCAATGATCTAAATTGGTTCATGTGCAGTTAATAGCATGGATAATTATCTATATTGTGATATAAAGCAAAGTAATTTAACTGAAATGACTCAGAAGAAAATAATAATTGTAAGGGCATTAAGTACTACTAAATGATTTTTGAATAAGAAATACCGTTTCAAATGGTTTAATTAAATTCATTTAATTTTATGCTTATTACTCATGGATTATTTTATTAAAACAATTGTTAAATAATTTTATTATGTAAAATTATTGTAATGTTTGCATGCACACTGGCGAAACATACACTGACATGTTAATTAAGGCTCGACAGTCAACAGGGGCAGCGTTTTCGAGTTTTTAAAAAAACAATCTCAGACATAGAAAATAGGGTTTAAAAATCTAAAATAAAAATACGTATTACTTAAGGATCTAATCTAGTCAAAGTCGCATTCAGTTACGCGATCTAATGAACTTCACTCGATAGAAAAAATCCCAAAGTTACCTCTTTTTGTAAAGTTTATTCAATATACAAAAAGACTAACCTATTGATATTTTAAATTAAATTTTTGTACTCAAATAAAGTTATGAAATATTTATAAACAAATTCGCAGAGTTTGAATAGATACAATGATTATCTTAATTACTATGTTTAAATACCTACAAAATGCGCGAGCGCGGAGGCTCGGCAGGCCTGATCAGTCGCGCGCTGGGCCATACGGACGACGACTCGAGGACGTTAGCGGGTGTATAAGCCTTAAGTGTAACGGTGTATGTTCTGGCAAATAAATTTAATTGAATTTGAAATATCCAACCGTTTGACAGGTGTAAGTAAGTGTGTATTATTGGCTGTCTCATTCAAACTAAAGCTTCGGCCCTGTCGGTTGTTGCAAGACATTGTAAATAATTTAATTAATGGCATTGAGAGTGAAGGTAGTAACTATGCAAGCGAATGATGTCAAATTATTACCTACGATCAAATAGCATCCAGTTTTATTTAAATAAGTGGAGCTTAATGTTTAGTATTTTCGACTTTCCTAATCGTTGTCTCAGCCTATACTAGTATACGTCCCACTGCTGGCCACCAGACTTCCTCTCACGAATAAGAGTGAATGATGTTGTTGATGTACCTAAATGTAATTAATTTGTAAGGTTGTTAAGTACCGTATTGTAGCACCTATATATATACCTACAGATTAAATGAGAAAAGTTTTGCCTGGTAGTCTTTATGTCATCAATGTAAAATGGAATTTGACCTGGCCAGTGGATACGTTTTTCACTATGTATAATATGGCAACCTAGTAAAATATCTAGGTAACTATAAATATAAGGACTGCTTCACAATATCTACTAATGTAATAATGATTTATTATATATGGATAAGGTATAGGATGCGGGGTCAACATAGGGTATGGGCAAATCTCACAGGCCATGAGGAAAAAAAAAAAAAAAAAAAAAAAAAAAAAAAAAAAAAAAACCGAAAGAAAGGGGAGATGTACTTAAGTGATATAATATAGTGTTGATAGAGGTATAGAATAGTGACATAACGAGCTTAATTGGAGATAATACTGATACTGAGACTGATCAGGCATGTGTTCTGTATTCCATATTCCTAAGTATTCATGATATTATAGGAAAAGATTTAAGGTGTTTAATTTGTTGAACTAATTGTGTAGTTTGTGAAACAAATTGTTATTTTTGATGTTGCTACATATGCTTATTGAATACAAATATCATTAGGGTGATTTCTCTGTAATCCAATAGTAGCGTAATGTATAAGAATCCGAGAGCTTAATAGCTCTAATGCAGATTCTGGTTTTGTGTTGTTCGTTCACATGTGCAAATTGATTACGGTTTAAATCCTTAAATTTGTTAAAAAGGAAGAGGATGTAGCGTTTAATAAACGCGCTAGGTACTCTGGCAACACACACGAAACTGTCTAGATGACAGATGTGCGGTGTCGGCAGAGATACTGGCGGAATTTATAATATGGTGTTTCCATTAATAGTATTAATACGAAGCATCCATTAAATACAGAAACCTGTGGTTTATTACTATACGTTACAGGTCCAATGGAAAAATTGAATTAAGAGTACCCAGGCAGCTCGACACAAGTCCCAGCCCCATACAGACGCAGCATGTTATTCCAGCATGGCTCGAAAGTCATTCAGTGTCATTGGTGTAAAGATCTAACAACACTCTTCCGAATGATGTCATTAACACTGAAAGTGACGTTATATTCTCTAAAAAACTTCTTTGAATGAATGTAATTCGAATGTTAAAAAAATTTAAACGATAAAATAAGAGTTGTAGTAATTTTATTAAATTAAAATACTAACTTTTAATTGAACTGACCAACTGAATATAATCCTATGTAAAATGTATGACATGTAAAATTATTTATAATTCTATCAATAAATATCTCATTCTCATGGTGTTTTAAAATGAGAACCAACCTACGTTGTATGGCGAGTCAGGCTTCCTGAGGACTCTTAATAAATTAAGAACATCTAGTCGTTTTCGACACCTTCCCTTTACTCTAGCCAGACAGATATTCACTAAGATAGACTTGTTGTGCCATGATGAAATATGTGGGTAGTTTGTTATTACAAATGTGATGTTATTACCAGCGTCTTGTTCGGGCGCCAAATGTAACGAGGTTGTAAAAAATTACGCGATTAGGTATCTCGTGAAGATACTATCTGTAATTGGACATTTGTCTATCCTCTATACCTACTAATAATAAAGAGGTATAGGTAAAAATACTTATGTAAGTGTCCTTGAAATAAGGGGTTTTAAGTTTGAACGTAAGGGGTAATCTCTGAAACTACTCAAACGATTGGATAAAAATATCATCAGTATACTAAATATTATAAAATGGATATTCGGGATGGACATAACTTATATTTCACCTCGTGGCTCTGCCGCGGTTCTTTGTTATTAAGTGGGTCTGTACGAGTACTAATATTATAAAGAGAAAAGGTATGTTAGGCTGTAGCGTTATAGGGGTGATCTCAGAACCTCATCATCCATTTTTGGTTAGCCGCATTTTTTTTATGTAACAATTTGTGAATGTAATGTTCGTCGATTGCTTATGTTTCGTACGTTACATACATAAGATAGATCTGAAGTGTAATTTTTGTATATGACTTGTGATTAGTCAAAAAGTTTCGCAACTGCTCGGGTGACAAATACAAAGATGGGGTATTTAATTAAGTTAACTATATTTAATTGAACGAGCAAGCGAAGCGAACGAAGTTTTTAGTTTCAGCTTGGGACAAAATTCTTTTGTATGTTCGTATGTCCCGCTGTACGGCTGTCCAGCTGTTCTCCTCTGCAGGTCGCGTTTCTCAAGCGATTCTTGTTAAATTTTGTGAGCATTTGGAAATATATAAAAAAAAAAGACTTGCGAGCTCTACAGTTCGCAGAGCCACTGGTTTATAAGTAAACGAAGTCGCGGGCAGAAGCTATTAGTATCATTCCACAGCTACTAGTTAAGATACTGATTTAACTAATATATTTTCCGTAACCTTACCCACTGCGTGCTCCGCAATGATGCTGAGTAATCTCCGCTAACAGTCGACACATATGAATTGTGTATGATTCCATCTCCGCTAGTTCGCGGAATGAGTTAAAAGTTACGACGTTTGTAACAAAACACCATGTAGCGCAAGTGAGGGGGCGGTGTTGTCGGTGATTTGTCGGTTTCTCGGGTTTCACTTACTACCATCATCCTCCTAGCGTTATTCCCGGTTGTGCCCCTAATGGAGCCCAGGGTCCGCTTTGACACCTAATCCCAAGATTTGGCATAGGCACTAGTTTTACGAAAGCGACTGCCATTTGACCTTCCAACCCAGAGGGTAAACTAGACCTTATTGAGATTAGACCGGTTTCCTCACGATGTTTACCTTCACCGAAAAGCTAACGGTAAATATTCCGTACATAAGTTCCGAAAAACTCATTGGTATGCGCCTGGGTTCGAACCCACGACCACCGCTTAACAGCCGCATGCCTGAACCACTAGGCTACCATAGCTTTTGGTTTGACTTAATATGAATTAGTTTAAACAAGTACCTAAGGTAAGATACATTGTCTTACTTTTTCGGCGCCATTTATATTGAGTAAAAGATACGCTTTATTTTATGTAACTCTAGTTCTGGCCACTCAATGATAATAATATTTAAATAGCCACATTTTTTTTTTTAATTCAAGATTTTGATATTTAGGTAGGTACTTGTTATTCTTATATGTTGTCGGAAACGGAAGGTCTTGTCTTGTAAAAAGCTCCTTAGGTTTCTCTCTATAAAAAATTAAATACTGCAAAGAAGTGAAAAAAATGTGAAATCCAGAGTTGCAGGCATTGTCGTAAGGATCTCGGATTATTATCAGGCAAGACGATTTTTTTTCCTAAATCTTTAGCCGCCATAGGCATAGTAGGTCATCCTTCAGTGGAATTAATACCATTGTTAATTCGGTATAGAGGTGAATTTCTTTTGTTTCGTTTGGTTTTAAAACAAAAGAAACTCTCCTCTATTTCTTTATACCAGGGCTCGAACTTTTAGTGCCGATGACGTAAAAATTACGGCATTTTGCACACAGGATTAACTGAAACATGTTACGCAAGATTATTTAAAAAAAATCTGGTGTTCTTTAATATTCTTGTAAAAATGACACTGTATAACATTTTTTTATACAGTAGTACCTAATAATAAATACTACATATAATTGTAGAAAACAACAACTACACAATTCCAACGTCAATTTTATTGTTAATCTGAATATCAATAAATGGTAACTGTTTACGAAAATGCTATTTGAAATGATTCAATGTGTGTGGGTTGCACCAAAATTTCGAGCCATTTTATTTGGAGAACAAACAGACATAGATGTACAGAAGAAAAAATACAGTACCTAATATTTATATACTAAGGACACCCAGGTCAGGTCAGTTGATTCAAACATTGTCAGATCATCTTGTATCGTGTGGTGTGCCACTAAATGTTCTTTTGCCAGTAACTTATTAGTCGTTTGTCAGCGTAGGACATCCCTAGAACAGCGAAGGGAAGGAGCGCAGGGTTCCGCATAATGCAATATCTCTAAATCCCATGAATACGGTATGACAGCGGAAGCGGAACGGAGCCATGCTGAATGAGAGGGGCGCCAGTGCCAGCGGTTTATTTAAGGATAACATTATTTATGTTAATGACATGAATGAACCGTTTCACCATTTGATTTGAATGGGGGAAAACTCACAGACAAGAATAATAAATAAATATTGCTTAAACCTTAAATTAAAGATTTTTTAAAATATTTATATTCCTAATTGACTTAACATGATACTATAACTCTTATTTTACACGTAATTGTTATCTATAAGCACCTGTACCTTTATGTGCATTCTGTCAAATAACCATAGGTATTTCATTGAAAAATCTAGTAAGTAAGTAAGTAAGTAAGTAATTTATTTTGTGAAACATAGGTACATACATTGTAGATCTTAAATTAGGTTGAGAGTCCTCTATGTTCTACCTTGCGGCGTACAAAAAAATAAAACAGGAAAACAATTACAATAATAAATGGCACATGTGTTCTTATATTAAATACCTATATATGTCAAACAGATTTAAACATATAAATTAGCAGCGTAACTGCTTTATACAAAATCAATAGTAAGTAGATGTCATACATAATTAAGAACAAAAATAAAAATAAGGAATGTCACGATTACAGATTTAGAAAAAAAAAAAAAAAACAATATATAATAATAATTACAGTTCACAATGTCAAGAGAATTCTATTTTAAACATGACAATAAATTGAAATTATATAAACATGCAATTAGATTTGGTCATTAAAGAATTCATCTAGCGTGTAATAAGCTCTTTCGACCAGTTTGTTTTTCAGGTCCTTCTTAAATATGTGAAGATCTTGACATTTAAGAGCATCTGGTAAAAAGTTATAAATTTTAGTTGCCATTCCCAATATACTTTTTCTTAGTAATGCAGTTTTGCCAGGGGCCACATTTATTTTATATTTATGCCGAATCGATCTTCCGCTTGCGCAGGAGCTTTCTATTGGAAATAGAACCGGATTTGATTTAACAAAGACTGACACTTCAAAGATGTACAGGCTTGTTAAAGTCAGTATGCCTAGTGTTTTAAAATGGGGTTTACATGATTCAATTTGTTTAATATTGCACATTGCCCTTATACACTTTTTCTGCGCTATAAAAATTCTTTGAATTGAGTTTTGTACAGAATTACCCCAAAATATTATGCCGTATCGTAAAATTGACTCCACATATCCGTAATAAGCTAGTAACGCTGTTTTTTGATTAGATATTGTTGAAACTTTTCGTAAGGCAAATACAAAGTTATTTACTCTAGTGGATAAAGAGTCAATATGTGGTTTCCAGCTTATGTTTTTATCAATATCAATACCTAAGAATTTCGCTACATCAGTCTGTTCTATACGTTGATCCTTACATTGTATGTCAAGATTTATAGAGCGTGATTTAGATTGATGAAATTGCATTATCTTTGTCTTGTCAATATTAATATTTAATTTATTTAGGTCCAGCCAGTCAATTATAGTCGCAAGAGTATTATTAATGTCCGCTTCATAATTTTTAAGGTCATTTGATTGAATTAAAACGGTACTGTCGTCTGCAAACAATATCATAGGATGGGTTGTACATTTTGGCATATCATTAATATAAATTAAGAATAATAAAGGCCCCAAAATACTACCTTGAGGAACTCCGCGCATCAGTAGCCTTGGTTCTGAGTAATATGATGTTTCCTGCATCGACTTAGAGCAGATTCCCTTGATCTCCGTATATTGTGTTCTATTTTTTAAGTACGACTTTATTAAATCTAGACAATTTCCTCTAATACCACAGCGTTCTAATTTATGTAATAGTCTATTATGGTCGACACAGTCGAAGGCCTTCGACATGTCCATATATATTGCTGAGATGGGTATCCTTGCGTCTACACTCAAAATAACTGTTTTTATTAGGTCGTAAATTGCGAGGGTGGTTGACTTATTTTTACGAAATCCATTTTGTTCGTTAATAAAAATCTTTTGACTTTCTAAGAATGTATATATCTGGTCGTATATAATTTTCTCTGTAATTTTAGAGAAGATAGAGAGGAGAGCTATTGGTCTATAATTTTCAACTTTATCTCTGTCTTTGTTTTTGTACAAGGGTTTCACCACGGCTGTTTTGAGTTTATCGGGAAACAGTCCTTTTTCTAAAATTAAATTTATGATAAAAGATAGGGGATGCGCCAAAATGTCGACACTGTGCTTTATAACTTTGGTAGCAACTTCATTGATGCCCACGCTGTTAGTATTTTTGAGTGATTTTATCACTTGTTTGACACGAGCTGGTGTAACAGGAGTCACAAAAATTGAGTTTAAAGTATGGGGTGGTAGGCTGTCCCTGAGTTTCGGTTGTGAGCTCTCATTATGTTTGGTCTGGTCTATGAAAAAATTATTGAAAATGTTAGCAATGATAGATGGATCAGTGACAGTATTATTTCCATTGTCTTTAATTTTTGCAATCGAAACAGGCGGACGATTTTCGTTCTTATTGTTAATTATTTGCCATGCGGCACGACACTTACTACTGGATTTTTTTATATGATGTGCGTTTTGGGCCTTTTGCGTTAGGTTAACAATTTTTTTTAGTCTATAGGAGTACGCTTTTAATTCGGCTTTATTGGTTTGATTCTGGTTGGCTCTGTATCGCCATAGTAGCTCCCTTTTTTTTTTACAACAAACTTTTATTCCTTTAGATACCCAAGTAGGTTTTCTCCTATGTGACATTTTTATTCGTTTGTACGGAAAACATAGATTGTAGAAAAGTAGAAATGATTCTATAAAATTATTGTAGGCTTCATTTACATCATAGCTTTCATATACATCAGAAAAACTAATATTACTTAGAGAGTTGATAAATTTGTCCATGTTGCTAGGGGAGTAGTCACGTTTCTTAATAAACCAATGCTTAATTAAACAAGTATGTTTGACTGGACAGTTTAATAAAATGGCGCTGTGGTCAGATAGGCCTAGATCTATTACTGATCCTTTCGAGCCTCGTGTGTTAACTGCAAAGTTGTCGATACACGTTCCGCTAGAAGGCCGTGTCGGAGTATGAATTAGGAGCTTGAGATTAAAGTTAAGAAGAGAGTTCTTAAATGTAGTAGAAGCATAATCATTATTGAGTGTGTTGATATTAAAATCTCCACAAATAGCTATTTTTTTATTTTTATTACTAGTAGTTAAAATACTCAAGGCTAATTCAAGTCGTTCCATGAAAACTGTAAAATCTGAGTTTGGTACTCTGTATATACATAAAATAATCAAGTTTTGTGATATTATCTCGACAGCACAACACTCAAAGTACATGTCATTAGCCAACTTATTAATATCCGTTAGTTCTCTATATTGAATATGTTTATTTACATATATGGCACTACCGCCGCGTTTATTTTTTCTAGAATATATGGAGGCCAGAGTATAATTTTTTAGTTTGAATAGGTTGCTTTCTCCTTTCAAAATAAAATGTTCAGTAAAGCAGACAACGTCTACGTTATTTGCAGAATCATTTAATTGTTCCAGACATATCGTTACCAGGTCAGACTTATTTAATAATCCGGCAATAATTTGGTGTAAAATATTCACAAAATGCGTTTTATTATTATCCGTATTAACGAAAAAACTTCGCGTCCTGTTCTGCTGATTTTATACCTCGGTTTTCCTGATCTAATTTATTGTTATTAACATTTTCAGACGGGCATGTAGGTGTTATATAAATTAAATTACAGAATTTATGTGTGAATTCCTTATCCGAGTTATATATAATATTAGAACAGAGAAACTTGGCAAAGTTTCTATTTATCGAACTTTTACCTATGTGATGTTGACGTGTGTATTTATTTATATCAATAAGTGAGGTACCTTGTGACCTTAAAATTAAGCTATGCAATTTACTGTTGATATTGTATATATCATTATTAATACGCCTACTTTTTTCGTACGGCAATGTTGACACTTGGAGTTTTAGTCGCCGAAAATTGCAGTGATGGATTGCATGAGTTATGTAAGACAGTCTGTATTTACTTATATTTGATACTATTATTACTACATCATCACCCTCATGCATATTTCTTGTCAGATTCACAATGTTTATAATTATGTCTTTGAGTTCTGCACCCGGTTTACATATTGATATAATTGAGGAATATGAATTACACTTAGTTTTAATAAATTCGGCTAGAGATTTGCCGTACTCATCACACAAAATCAACATCTGTTTCCCATTAGTACACGCATCAATTTTGTTTATGTGCCCCGTGGCTTTCGATGACACTGAAGATGAAGATGGATTATCCTCTTTGTGCAGCTGTGTCTGTGTCTCGTCCCCGACGAGCTGGCCGACTGGAGCTGAGACTTCTGAGGTATGTTCCGATCCAATTCCAATATCAGTTGTTGATGTAATTTGTCTACTTTTATCTATTGTTTCTGTAGTCTTTAAAATATTGTCACTATATCCTTGCAATTGATGGTTCGTGTGAGTGTCGGTAGCTACCTTTATTCCAGGATGTGGGTAGTTCTTTTGCTCCAAATTAGACTGTACCAAAGTTTCCGTGTCCGTCAAATTAAGTTTTGTTTTATTTATACTTTTGTGTCCTTTCGTAGTTTTCGTCGGTGTCGATTTACATATATATGTTAGTTTTTTGGTTTTCTTTTCGTAAGCCAAAATTTGCTTTTTTAAGGAACAATTTTCTAATCCTAAGTTTCCAATCTCTGCTTCAGCGGTTTGCAATTGCATCGCTAAGATAGTAATTTTAATTTTTAATTCTTCTAACTCTTCTTTCATACTATACCCATTCCCAGGACAGCTTCGGTTCAATATTGCAGAGTAGTCCTCGTTGCTACTTTCATCCGACGGCAGGGAATCGAAAGAGTTCTCAGTTGGTATATTTGGTTTAATACGTTCAGTCACATAATTTGAAGGTGTATGTAAATTACGTGAATTGGAAGTCGTTGCTTCGGATAATGGTCTCGTCAGTGAGGAGTTGGGATTGTTTAATATATGTACACAATCATTACATCTCCAATTTTTTGATTCCTTTGCTCTCATTAGGTCATATAATTTTTCGGATATTTTTGTGCACCGCACATGAAACTTTTTTTTGCATTGAGAGCAATTTAGAAAGCGTCTATCTATGATATCGTCTTGACATTTCGCGCACTTTGCCATAATGTTCTTTTTACTCGTGTGTTGTAATGTGTCCACTTTATTCATGTGTCAGCGGCCGCGCGCTGCAGCGTACGTCAGGAACGGGTTGCGGATGACTCACCGTTCGCACTCGCGTAGCCGTTTGGCCGTTAAGTAATGATATTTAAAATGTTTTTCATCATTACTTCTAAAGTATACTATTGTTTGTGAAACGGTTTTTTTCACTGCACTCCTTGTCTCACTGTCTTGAAAATGATATAGTACACAATCACAATGACGCATTTATTTACGCGATTTTGAATTAAAATAACAGCGGCATCAAACAGAGTGACTGCCTTGCGCTAGCGATAACGGACGAGTCTATGATGCTACTTATGATGTTTTCCACCGTTAGGTAAAAAATATCACAGAACAATATGTTAATATTTATCGGTAAAGTCCCGTGGTTCACCAGAAACAGTGAAATCCATGATTACCTACAAATGGCAACTATCAAGAAGGAGAGCCAAGTACAAAAAGAGAATGTTCAAGCATCCAAACGAGCTGGCAACACACCTGTGCAGCCACAACTACAATAATAGGCTAAAACGAAATGATATCCTTAAACTGGACCAGCGCTACTAAAGCCATTTAAAGACGAGTGAATGTGCTCAATGGAGTACTCGCTCTATATGCCACAACATCTACAACCACATCTGCTTATAGTCCTGGAGACTGATTGCAGATTAAACAAATGGAAAACAAAATAGGTAAAAAAGAGAGAGACCAAAAAAGCTGAAATGAAACAAAAAAGGTGAGGTAATGGGTCCCATCAGTTTCAGCATGTGCTGGGCAGGGGTGAACCGTACTGGTGTTCAGTCTGGTCGCAACCAAAACAAATACTGTTAAACTCGAGCTAGATCCATCGCAAACTACTATAATAAATACAGAAACAATTATACTTAAGTAATAAAATTGTGCTAGGCCCAGAGCCGTTCTGAGGGATCACAAAAAATCAAAGGCAATCAAGCTGTGACAGTTCGCCAAATGACAAAAACAGGCTTAAAGTCAAAGTAAAGGTTCAATAATAGGCTGTCTAAAGAGGTATTACAACTCAAAAGGCCCAAAACCTGCGCAGTGACGAGAATCCTGACACGACATTGCAATAAACAACTGTTCCAAATGGGTATGAAACAGGACGCAACATGCAGGTTCTGCCAGGAGACGGAGGAAACAGCAATGCTATGTACATCTCTCTGCTTCTGCAGACCACTTATGCACGAAATAAGTACATACCTTGGGCGGCACATCGAGCACCCAGAAAAAGTACAACATTATCACCGCCCAAATAATCTGGAATTTCTTGGAAGCAACGGGCCTTAACGGTGAACTCTAAAAAACCGGCCAAGTGCGAGTCGGACTCGCGCACGAAGGGTTCCGTACCATTATCAATAAAAATATTTATTTTATTCTGTTTTTAGTATTTGTTGTTATAGCGGCAACAGAAATACTCGTACATCATCTTTGAAAACTTCAACTGGAACTATCACGGTATCAGTGAGATACAGCCTGGTGTCAGACAGACGGACGGACAGCGGAGTCTTAGTAATAGGGTTCCCGTTTTACTCTTTGAGTACGGAACCCAAAAAGAGGTCCCACAATAGATTACTTACTGGTCTAAGCGGCATATTAAGGCATATAAATCAACAACAATAATAATAATAATACGTCTCTGCTCAGGTGCGGAAAAGAAAGAAATTATTCATTGATTAAATTATAAATTTGATGCACCGCTAATAAATAAATAAATAAATATTACGGGACAATCTTACACAAATCAACCTAGGCCCACGGTAAGCTCAGTAAGGCTTGTGCTTTGGGTACTAGGCGATGATATATATAATAGATACATACATATAGATACTTATATACATTTATGACATCCATAACTCAGGAACAAATATTCGTGATAAACACACAAATAAATGCCCTGATCGGGATTCGAACCCGGGACCTCCAGCTTCGTAGGCAGAGTCACTACCCACTGGGCTACGGAGGCCAATATGTAGATTACTTCATTATCTATTGTTGCACTGCCCCGGCTTAAAGTGTAACCAAGCAGACTTTAATATAATATCCATCGTGGTCGACTTCTAAACACCTTTTTTAATACTTTCTGTAAGATTTCCATTATATTTATAACAAGGCTGAGTTGCAAAAATAATTTAGTGTCCTAATATTACCAACAAGAAGATCTAGTAGCATGAAACTGTTCTGGAGAGTTTTCACGATTTTTAGCCTAAAAGTTGACATTTATTAGCGGGTTCTGTACTCGCTATATATCAGTGCAACGATTTTCAGCCTAAAAGGTGACGTTTATTAGCCGGCTCTGTACTCGCTATTAGTGCAACAATTTTCAGCATAAAAAGGTGACATTTATTAGCCAGCTCTATACTCGCTATATATCAATGCAACGAGTTTCAGCATGAAAGGTGACATTTATTAGCTGGCTCTGTACTCGCTATATATCAGTGGAACGAGTTTCAGCATGAAAGGTGACATTTATTAGCCGGATCTGTATTCGCTATATATCAGTGCAACGATTTTCAGCATAAAAGGTGACATTTATTAGCCGGCTCTGTACTCGCTATCAGTACATCGATTTTTAGCCTAAAAAGTGACATTTAGTAGCCGGCTCTGTACTCGCTATATATCAGTGCAACGATCTTTACCATAAAAGGTGACATTTATTAGCCGGCCCTGTACTCGCTATTATATCAGTGCAACGAGTTTCAGCATAAAAGGTGACGTTTATTAGCTGGCTCTGTACTCGCTATATATCAGTGCAACGATATTAAGCATAAAAGGTGACATTTATTAGCCAGCTCTGTACTCGCTATTATATCAGTGCAACGAGTTTGAGCATAAAAGGTGACATTTATTAGCCGGCTCTGTACTCGCTATTATATCAGTGCAACGAGTTTCAGCATAAAAGGTGACATTTATTAGCCGGCTCTGTACTCTCTATTATATCAGTGCAACGACTTTCAGCATAAAAGGTGACATTTATTAGCTGGCTCTGTACTTGCTATCAGTACAACGATTTTCAGCCTAAAAAGTGACATTTATTAGCCGGTTCTGTACTCGTTAAAAGTGCAACCCAACCCTCTCGAGCTACAGCAGTGATTTGCGGTTGCGTCGTAAACTAGTTGTTACTAACCCTCGTAAAAACTGAAGCGACTTGACAGCCGAATGCCGCCGCCATAGTTATGAATTGTTTATTAAAATATCATAGGAGAAACTACACTGGTTACGAGGGAAAACTAGACATACTTAATCCATACTAAATAAAATTATAAATGCAAAAATTTGTCTGTCTGTCAGTTACCTACGATTGAGATGAAATTTGGTATATAGATAGTTTGAGTCCCAGGAAAGGACATAGGATAGTATTTATCCCGGAAATCATTCCCTAAGGGGGGTGGAAATTTGTACGGAGCTACGATATAAACGAGTTCCATGCGGATGGAATCGCGGCCAGAAGCTAGTACCTAATAAATATGAATTGTAGTCAAGGGGTTATTAATTGTGCACGTTTTGAAAAGGGAGATTAAGACGACTCAACTGACATGTAGATCTACTTAAGAGTCCCCGGCAATATTGGTTCTCCATACAAACGTAGTTACGCTCTCATTTTAAAACGGCTCTTTGCTCTGAAACTTTGAACTAATAATAAGTTAAGGTATATCCAGGTATGTAATTAGTTTATGAAGCTTTAGATGCCATAGTAAAAAAAAGCAAATTTAAGTTTTTCATACAAAACTTCTTTTTACTTTATTTCGTTTGTTTTATAAACTGGAGCCAAACAAAGTAATTTCAGACCTAGATATACCTCATGCCATTGTATATGCAAAGTTTCGTTATAATCCAACAAGTACATAGTTTTAAAATGAGAACGAAACGCCGTTGGAAGGTGAAATTCGGCCGAGCTTGCTGAGGACTCTCAACCTGTTGTCTCCCGATCCCGCGAATTCACGGCATCCTCCCTTCAATGGAATTTATATCATTTTAAATTAGAACAGAGTTGCATTTGTTTTGCATCATTCGATTTAAGAAACAGAACAAAGTCTACTCTAGTTTTTATTTTGATTTGATTCAAATTTCACTGCCTATTTTCCTGGTATGGGGGGAAACCTCAGGTTAATGTACGTACGAATCGTTACGCAATCGACTAACAAAACATATACGTCTGTCAATTATCAGATATGACTCTTCTGTATCCCGCTTTCTAAGTTTATTAACCCATTCAAGGTCACTCATCGCTACGTATACTACGCTATAAAGCGTAGCAAAGTTTTTCCATTATGTAGCGGGTATCGCTCGTAGAGGCTTGCTTTCCGACAAACGACAACGCTACATATCAGAGCAATTTCTCTTGACTGGGTTTAATCTGTTGGCTAAATACAATTTCCATGTAACACTAATTAGATTTTAGTCCTACGGAGATCGCTATATATTTTTGTTATTTATATAGAATACATAAAAGTGTCTCTTACATGGGTCGTGGTTTAAAAGAATTAAGGTTTCCCCTGAAATGGTGTATTTAAAAGCATAATATGCTATTTTAAATATTTCTCTTGAAATTACTTACAAAATGTCAGTTTCGTATTTGCACTAGATTTCTGTACTAAAAAGCGCTAATCCCAAACAGACGGACATTAAAAACAATTCCACTTCTTATTGTGAGCATTTTGTCGCAAATCCCATTTGGCAGCAACTTGTCGCGAGCTGTCGCGTCGCGTTTTTGCCGCCATTAGCCGCCTGTCCAGCGATTAGTGTAAACGTGCTCTTATTACGGCTGCAGAATTTGTGTCTGTACCATATTTAGTAAAAATTATAAAGATTTATTGTTTAAACGAAAGTTTTTTTTCAAACACACGAGCCATCATAATTTGTGCAAGTACTTGATATATATTAAATTAATTTTCTACACTCTTAAAACAAGTCAAAAAATCGACGATGATATTATGTTGTGACATTTGAAATCCGACGAGAATATCATAAAATTTATGATAATATCATAACATTAATATCCAAAATTTACTTCAAATGGGGACACTACACTATCTGTCATAAAAAACTTGAATACTTTGGCATACTTACTGATGTTTTAAAGTTGAAAAACCAAAGAAGTCCCAATTTAAACTTTGAAAGGCTAAGACAATTTGTAGAATTTATTTGCAGGTAACTATTTAAACTTTAACGATTATCACACACTAATTTTACTAAACGGGACTTAATCGGTTTAAAGAAATTTATTTCTCATAAGAATATTTCCTATTCACTTACATGAGAATTAAAGTACATAAGTCAACATTGTTATGGTGAGCGTGTCTTCGGGTTTACATTCACACAAGAAAAAAAAGCGGCCAAGTGCGAGTCGGACTCGCACATGAAGGGTTCCGTAAAATAAATTGCGGCTTACGATTTATGACGTATTAAAAAAAACTACTAACTAGATCTTGTTCAAACCAATTTTTTGTGGAAGTTTGCATAGTAATGTACATCATATATTTTTTTTAGTTTTATGATTCTCTTATTTTAGAAGTTACAGGGGGGGGGACACATTTTACCACTTTGGAAGTGTCTCTCGCGCAAACTATTCAGTTTAGAAAAAAATGGTATAAAAAACCTCAATATAATTTTTGAAGACCTATTTTTTTTTTAGTTTCTGTTCTGAGTATGTGGGGAACCCCAAAACTTAATGTTTTTTTTCTATTTTTGTGTTAAAGACTTAATGCGGTTCACAAAATACATCTACTTACCAAGTTTCAACAGTATAGCTCTTATAGTTTCGGAAAAAATGACTGTGACATACGGACGGACAGACAGACAGACAGACATGACGAATCTATAAGGGTTCCGTTTTTTGCAATTTGGCTGCGGAACCCTAAAAATAGTAGCTATCTTATATGAACTAAATACGTTTTATAGACACATACATTACATTTCACTGTAGTCTTGCTATTTAAAAATAAAAAAATCTATGACGTATATGCATTTTAACTTTTAACGTATTAAATAACATATTTATTTACCTATCTGAGGTCCCTCGACGATTTGGATGTGTCGCAACATGGTCACGGGACAACTCACGAGACGTCAACTTACGTTCTCCAATTTTGGACTTCAGATTAATATATCAAAATCAAAAAAATCTAAATCATATATTTATTCTGCAAATAGACCATAATGGCACTTTTACATGTCAATCAATAATTTAGAATAAAACATAATATATATCTTACAACAGGTTTTTTACATTCTTTTGTTTTTAATTTTATTAAGTTTAAGTTTTTGAATGAATGAATGAATGAATATATTTTATTTCAGGTCTTCACCGACCCATATAAGAGGTGTTAGTTACATTTTAATTATAAGGTTAGATTACACAATACAAAGCTTACATACAATTTAACATATAACATAAACTGACATACACAGAACACAGAACATACACTTACTTACTAATATAGGGCTGCCCAATCCAATACAGAAGTATTGGACAGTCAAACCTACCAGCCATCATTTTCAGGATGCTGTTGGTACTTTTCCTCACTCGAGCCATCAGGGATGAAATTTTATTTCGCATAATCGCATGGAAGTCATTAGTGCGTGCCTCTGCGAACATCCCCGAGGCACTACACCATTTGGGCATTCCTAACAGCATCCTGAAAATATTATTATACGTAACGCGTAGGGCGCTATAAGCTCGCTTTGTGTACTTAACCCACAGTCCGCTAGCGTAGAAAGATTGGCAGAAGGCTTTAAAAAGTGCAATCTTTACCTCTGCGGAGCACCTAGCGAACCTGCGGGCAAGCATGTTACCTCTGACTGATAACGCCCTACGCTCCCTTTCTATATCCTTATTATTATTTGTCAATAAACTCTTACAGCAATAATTATTTGGAAGTTTAACAAAACATAAATGTCAAAACAATATTGCAAAAAATTATCCATTAATTAATTCATAAACCATTTATTTCCCATATAGGTATGATAGATACACTTATGTCCGTCAACAATATACAATAAGATTTACAATTATTTACTAGGTGTTGCAATTCTTAAATTATTTTAGATACAAAACAACAACATTATTTTAAATAGATCTATCTATCTATTCAGCCCGTATCCACCCACTGTTGAGTATAGGCCTCTTCTTTATTACGCCACTCTCCCCGATCCTGTGCTAATCTCATCCACTGTTTGCTTCCTGTTTGGCAGATATCATCGGTCCATCGGGCTGGTGGTCTGCCCGCTGACCGTTTCGATGACCTTGGCCACCATTCAGTAACCCGTTTTGTCCATCTCCCATCGTTTCTCCTCGCCAAGTGTCCCGCCCACTCCCACTTTAAGTGTGTAATTCGTTTGCCGACGTCCGCTACTTTCGTTCGGCGCCGGATTTCAGTGTTAGGGACACGATCTACAAGGGAGATGCCTAACATGGCTCGCTCCATGGCTCTCTGCGCCACATTCATTTTGCGCAGTACTCCCTTGGTGAGTGCCCAAGTTTCCGTTCCGTAAGTAAGGGTAGGCAAGACACATTGGTTAAATACCTTTGTCTTAAGGCACTGTGGGATTTTGGACTTCCGCCAGGTTACTGAACGCAGCCCATCCTAGCTGGATTCGTCGAGCGACCTCTTTCCCCTGGCTCTCCTGGCCAAAAGATAAACACTGTCCAAGATATATAATTATAATCATAAATAAATGCAATTCTTAAATTATCTTAATAGATACATTACATTAGATACAAGGTCTCTATCAGAGTTAACAAAGAGTTTGTGATATCATTTTATATCCCAGATATGTATTAGGTATCTGAGCTACCAGATACCATTATAAATTATTATTCTAGTGATCTTAGAGATGTTTACAGTCTCTAAGCATCAAAACACAAAAATAGGTACACATTACCTACTAAAGTTGTAGGAGATGTATAGGGTCAATAACAATAAAACCAGTCAATAACAGGTGCCCTATTCTGTAACTTGTTTTAAGCTCACCTCAACGCTCACCCACAATTATACCTTGACACCGCGATGCGTAGTAATTAAGCGTAGGTAGAGGTCTAGTTTCGTAACGGGTGACCGGCGGGGTGAGCCGCATTAACGCGTAGCGAATAACAGCCCAGGATGATGTCTCTCGTCATTACAAAATAAAAATAACACTAGTATTTAAGTAGTTACTATGTCCAAGCAATCATCCATCGTATATCCAGGTCCATCAATCCAGGTATGTATATGTCGTTCATAGAGTTAAAACAGCACCAACACCATGGAGAAAATAATTTACTTTCAAAACAAAGTTTTAACTGACTTTAAGTCAGTACTGCGCCAAGCCACATTAACATTTCCACATTTATTTTTCAATTTACCACATGAACTGATTTTCGAGAACAAAAGCGTTGATTTTTTAGACCAATAAACCAAATCGCTGTATGTGGGCCGATAATATTTGAGGACTTCCGTCGATTCCTCAAGGATCTCAGAATTACCTTTGGCACTTCATTGTTTGCTATTTCAACGGAATAATATCAGAATCTGTGACGTACTTATATAGTTTGAAGTACATCATTGACAAGTTCCACAAGCCATCTGTGGTCTTCATCATCACTTCCACTTCACCAAATTTATGATTTCCGGGTGTAAATACACGAGTTATAATAGAAAATACCGAAATGACTACACGTGTGCCTAATATATTTGAGGAGTTCCCTCAATTCCTCATGGTTCCCATCATCCAACTGGGTTTTTGGAAACAATGGGACCAATCTGGAAGCATATACTTTCAGTTAAAAAAAGAATTGTACGAATCGGTTCATAAATGATGGAGTTATGAGGTAACAAACATTAAAAATAAAAAAAAAACATCCGAATTGAGAAACTCCTCCTTTTTTTGAAGTCGGTTAAAAAAAGTGCGAGTCAGACTCGCGCACGAAGGGTTCCGCTCTCATCAATGAAAATCACAAAAAAATCACGTTTGTTGTATATTTGTTTTATATTAATTTAATTATTTAAGAGGGGTCTTGACCCCCGTTCCGGGTCATTTCTGGTGCAACGTCTGTCCATCGCGATTCAGCGCGGCAACGCGGCGAGCGTGATGGGCACCTTTCCACCGGGGGTGGCTCGGGGCGGGCTCATTGACTAAGTTAATAATTTATTATTAACACTCATTGTACCTTTATATTTATTGTCTAACTGTGTAATTGACCAAAGTGTATGTATATTACATTGGATATAGTTATTAATGTATTGTTGTTGAATAAATTTATTATTTATTTTAAAGTAAATATATAACTAAATATTCTGTGAATATTTCAAGCGTCTACCTGTTGCCGTTATCAATATCGACCAAAAACGAGCAAAAAAATCACGTTTGTTGTATGTCAGCCCCCTTTAATATTTATTTATTCTGTTTTTTAGTATCTGTTGTTATGGCGGCAACAGTAATACATCATCTGTGAACATTTCAAATGTCTAACTATCACGGTTCATGAGATACAGCCTGGTGACAGACGGACAGACACACAGTCAGACAGACAGACAGACAGCAGTAGTCTTTGTAATAGGGTCCCGTTTTACTCTTTGCGTACGGAACCCTAAAAACATTACCCACCTTCTGAAGCCATCATTTAGTATACTGTCAGGCTCATATCCACCCAAAACTTGCAAACTAACACGTCATAGCACTAAATTTACGCCCGAATCCGATCAGGAGTTCAATCTTACTCGACAATTCGCATTTCGATTGACAAATGCCACTCTCTTTCAATATTATCGGGACTTCTGGAAACCTTACCCATCACAAATAAATAATTTTTTGGCGACACTCTTACACAAATCGACCAAGTCCCAAACTAAGCAAAGTTTGTACTATGGGTACAAACGACGATATTATTATTATTTCCTTTATTTAATTTCTTTCTTAGGTTAGGTTTTTACAATAACTATATAAAAAGTAAAATATAAAACTATACATACAAAACATAAAATCATTTTAAAAACCTAACCTAGGGTGCCGCCGGCAGCGAGGCGGGGCCTAAGCTACCGGTGGTCAGGGCGACAGAGACAGGAACCTCCTGACTATCCTCGCAGTATCCAGGAGTACCGCCTTCTGTATCTGGCCCTTGATCCAGCCATCTAGCGAGAGTCTCTTGAGGTGATGGTCGAGACTCTTCGCTATTAAACCGTTCGCCGAAACGACTATCGGGACGATGATCGTCGAATCAACATCCCACATAGCAGTTACCTCGTGTGCCAGGTCTAGGTACTTGCTGGCTTTGTCCTTCTCGGCCTTCACGAGGTTCCCGTCATGGGGGATGGTGATGTCGACGAGCACTGCCTGGCGTTTCGATCGATCTGTCAGCACGATATCAGGCCTATTGGCAAGAATAGTCCTGTCCGTGATGACAGATCGATCCCAATAGAGCGTGGCACGATCATTTTCGAGAACTGGCGCAGGTGTGTACTTATAGTAAGGCACCTCAGAGACCACAAGACCGTATAGCAGAGCAAGTTGCTGGTGAATAATTCTGGCTACAAGGTTATTATTATTATTATTATTCTGGTAGTGGCTTTCGGGCTGTCAAAGCCCTTATATCACTGCGACCATCACTGATCTATTGTGATCGCCACTTACTACAATTCTTGGTCAAGTCCTGCAAACTCAAAGAATTGCAGAATTTTGTTGACCTCAAGAAATTTGATCTCCTCCGGGTGTATAAGGCTCCCTTCAAAATCCGAATTATATGAGTATTAAGTTGTCAAGAAAGTGTTTCATTCAATAAGGTAATAAGTAATAAACACCGGGCACATGATGTGTTAGCCCAAGAAGGAGTTACGACTGCGCATGAGGCAAGGGCAATCGGTTAGGATGTGTGCAGGCGTCTCCTCTGCTTTAAGGCAGAGTCTGCACTGCCTTGTGTCACACAGTCCTATCGTTTGCATGTGCTTATTTAGGCGGCAATGCCAAGTACAAACGACGATAAACATGCTTATAATATGTATTATCTAAATACTTACATAGAAAGTATCCATGACTCTGGAACCAAATGTTTGTGCTCATCACACTAATAAATGCGCTTAAGTACTGGGATTCGAACCCGGGACATCCGGCTTCGTAGGCAGGGTCACCAACTAGACTATAGAGGGAGGAACTCAGAGCATAGAATACTAGAGAAAGGACAAGCCACCGGCGGCCGTGTCGCAGCTGTATGCTCAATGGGCATACACTGCCATACTGTGCACGCGTGCTGATCGCAGAGAATATTACTTTTTTCCCAAAATGCCTGATATGATGCGCGTTTATTATCAAATAAGCGTGTAGGTATACAAGTGTGTGTGTTTTAGATGTGTGCGTACTTTGTCTTGTCAATTACTTGGGCGTTGTGTGGGTTCATGTACATGCGACAGGCTCACTCTATACAAATCGGCCGCCATGTCCGATCTCCTTATATTCATACATCTGTGGGTAGGAATGTTAGTAAGAAGGTTACAAGAGGGCCTACCCTTTCTTCCAGTAGGTGTCGTAAGAGCCGATCGGGATTCGGGAAGGGTTGTTGGTAATAGGCTAGCAACCTGTCACAGCAAAATCACGAATTCTAAATGTATTATATGTATTTCGAAAATTTAATTAAATGCGCTGAATGTATGTTTTTTAGGGTACCGTAGCCAAATGGCAAAAAACGGAACCCTTATAGATTCGTCATGTGTGTCTGTCCGTCTGTCTGTCCGTCCGTATGTCACAGCCACTTTTTTCCGAAACTATAAGAGCTATACTGTTGAAACTTGGTAAGTAGATGTATTCTGTGAACCGCATTAAGATTTTAACTTAAAAATAAAAAAAAAAAACAATAAATTTTGGGGTTCCCCCCAAGAACTGAAACTCAAAAAAATTTTTTTCATCAAACCCATACGTGTGGTCATCTATGGATAGGTCTTCAAAAATGATATTGAGGTTTCTAACATCATTTTTTTTCTAAACTGAATAGTTTGCGCGAGAGACACTTCCAAAGTGGTAAAATGTGTCCCCCCCCCCCTGTAACTTCTAAAATAAGAGAATGATAAATCTAAAAAAAATACATGATGTACATTACCATGCAAACTTTCAACAAAAATTGGTTTGAACGAGATCTAGTAAGTAGTTTTTTTTAATACGTCATAAATCGTAAAATGCCATTTATTTAACGGAACCCTTCATGTGCGACTCCGACTCGCACTTGGCCGCATTTTATGTCTTCAGTAAGATGCAGATACTTTTCCTATAAGCAGCTCGAAATATGAGCGTGGACATTCTGTGATCAATTTTTTTTGTAATGCGAACTGTCGAGCCAGATCGACCCCCAGTTTTATTTCGTAATAAATAGCGGCGCGACAATTTACGGGGCATCAGATGCGAAAACAAGCGGGCGGTTACATTTTTCAGGCGGCTGACAAGTTATGTGTACGCTATTATTAAAATTCAGGGGATTTCACCATATTTATGGGTATTATAGGTAATACCATACAGATATATTTTATAGCTCACCACAATAGTTCATAATATAAAACTATAAGAATTCAAATATAAACTTGGTCGTTAAAAGCGATTTCTTTCAGACAACTTTCGACACGTTTTAATAGTGATTGTATTATTTGTCAAAAATAAAGTGGTTCCTTTTGCTTTCTAGTCTTTATATTGGCAACACCCTACGCAAATATAATTACTTAGTGGCTCTGTAAGCTATACTCATTTTTAGGCTTCCGTACTCAAAGAGTAAAACGGAACCCTATTACTAAGACTCCGCTGTCCGTCCGTCCGTCCGTCCGTCTGTCACCAGGCTGTATCTCACTCATACCGTGATAGTTCCAGCTGAAATTTTCACAGATGATGTATTTCCGTTGCCGCTATAACAACAAATACTAAAAACACAGAATAAAATAGTTTTTTTATAGATAATGGTACGGAACTCTTCGTGCGCGAGTCCGACTCGCACTTGGTCGGTTTTTTTCATCACTTCATAGTATACAACAAAGTCGCTTCCCGCAGTCTGTCTGTCCCTATGTATGCTTGGATCTTTAAAACTACGCAACGGATTTTGATGCGGGTTTTTTTAATAGATAGAGTGATTCAAGAGAAATGTTTATATGTAGTATACCCGTGCGAAGCCGGGGCGGGTCGCTAGTAATATTATATAAATATTAAATAAATATTACAATATCACATTCACAATACACATTACATATTATTATTATTATAGTACTCGCAAGCCTGTATTTTATTGTTTTCAATGTAATTGTTAAACCTGTTTACAAAATTTCAAGAGAATCGGTTAAGAAATATGAGGTAGTAAATAACAGGCAGAGCTCTGGACATCCGGACATACGAAATAATTTTGGCCCGAGCGGAAACAGTTTCTTTCGCTTCGCTCGCTTATTCAATTAAAAACTCTAGTTGAATATTTACTGTGAATAGGATACCTTTTCATTCCTAACCGAACTAATCTTGCTGATTGAAGCGCTGATTTCTTTGGAACAAAGTACCTATTTATCCGCCGTTTCATAGATTAAAACAGCAACCTCTAGCGCATTGCATACGCTTTATCAAAGGCAATGAATGGTGAATGCCAAGTTCGATGGTGCAAGTTTAAAGGGGATATAAATATAATTATGTAATCCGAATCGCTAAACTTAAGTGGCAGTAGAACCGATGGCCATTGGGGCGGAAAGGTTCTCGAGTGGCGACCACATACCGGAAGGCGCGGCGTGGGTAGGCCCACCACAAGGTGGACTGATGACCTGGTAAAGGCCGCGGGAGTCCGCAGGACTGGCCATTGTGGCACTCTTTGGGGGAGGCCTATGTCCAGCAGTGGACGTCTTTCGGCTGATATGATGATGATGAATTTGAATCCTTAATTAATATGTTACCTGAGACCTATTCCAGTCATTAAACCAGTAAATAAATATTAAAACGTTCACAAATCGACCTAGACGCAATTACAAATAAATTACTGTATAAAAGTGAGTAATTTGGTGATAGTTATATGGCGACATATTAGGATTTTATCAACATGTCATTGAAATGGAATGTTCTTAAAATAAAATTTAAATTGCACATGAATGCCAATATTACGATTATGAATTATATAATAATAATACAAAAGAAATATCAATGTCATGCTATGTGATATTGAGAACATAAAATAAAATAAACAAAAGAAACAGAAAAAAAAGGAAATGTGATCAAATTACAAACAAACTAATCAAAAGTTGTATAATGTAATCAACACACACACACACACAACAGTTTTTACAGCGATACGAACGTACACTTCCCGAACGAATACCTACTGTGACGATACAGTGGCGCATTCTAGAAACACGCCTTTGTATCAGTGCAAAAAATCGCCGCCTGTCCAGTCACGAGCTTTAATTTGGGACTTACCTAAGGTGGAATATCGTATAGCAAACTGAAAACATTTTATAGCCAATATTTTAATGTAGTGTCATAAAGTTTGCCATTGACAACTTACGTTTACACGTGTCTAGGGGCAACCGCTCAGTGACGTCAACCGGGCGCACTGAGTCAAACGATCGTTTCCGATTTTTGCCAATTTGCAAATTATATTTCGTGAAAATGTAATTTTTCTAAATTTTTCTTGTCTGACACTGACACATGTTCGTAATTAGAAAACCGCAATGATGGCTTTTTGCAAATAGGTTATCAATTCAAGGACCCATTTGATAAGACATTTAATTGTCTTATATTGACACTTCACCGTTATTATTGAACTGAAATTTTCCACCTTATTGCATTGGTGCGTTCCGTAGACTTATAGCCATATGTGAGGCCTAAGCATCCTCGCACGGTTTGCTGTATAACGGCAGAAAGAGCTAGTTTATGATCTTTAAGACTGGAAACAAGTGTCCGAAAATTGTACCTCCAGTCCAACTAAACGGCATCGCCCCGACGAGAGTCACTCGCTTCAAGTGTCTCGGGCACATGGTTACTGACGATCTGAAGGACGATGCTGATATAGAAAGAGAGCGAAGAGCATTATGTGTGAGGACGAATATGCTGGCCCGCAGGTTTGCTAGGTGTTCAAGTGTGGTAAAAATTAAACTGTTCAAGGCATACTGTTCATCTTTTTACACTGGCAGCCTGTGGGTCCGATATACCAAAAAGTCGTATTATGCTATTAGGGTGCAGTACAACAACGCCTCTAGGATGCTGATTGGTCTACCCAGATTCTGCAGCGCATCCACGATGTTTGCTGAGTCACGCACCGACGGGTTTACTGCAATTTTGCGCAAAAAAGCAGCGTCACTGCTGAGCAGAGTTAGGGGCAGCTCAAACAGCATCCTAAGGATGACAGGATGATCATGTGCGTTGACTGCACGTGCATTTAATGAAATACTGACGTGCACTGACGTGCACTTAATGAAATAATATTAAATGTTAAATCTAACTTTTTTTTCTTTTTTTTTTTTTTAATAAGAGGGGTCCCCATACAATTTTTTTTTTTAATCTTACTTAGTTTTTTAGTACTAACATTTTTTTAAGGCTTATACTAACAACAATGAGATCAATGTTATATTGGAAAATAAATAAATTGAAATTGAAATTGTGAATGTTCTAACTACATTTGAGAGAAATGGGTCCTTAATTAAAGCTCGTGACTGTACAACCGCTCTTATTATGGTTCCTATTGAATCGTGTGCAAGGACTCTGAGTACAATACCATATTTATTACACTGCTTGATTCACAATCGCTCGTCACCGTCCCTCGGACCACCCCCCACAGTAAACACACATACACCGTCGACACGGTATCACACGTATGCTAATATGTGCTTGGATGCGCCACCAACAGCGAGAGACGACACAAATCGCTTTGCTGCCTTAAGTCTGTTAGGTGAAATGAAGTCTCCTGACGTTTTGTGGTAATGCTGGCCCGTTGAGAGCTTAATTAAGTTTCCTTTGAGCAGTGTTATGAAATATGTATGTCAGCTTTAATAAAATCCCGTCCAAAATGAACTTCAGTTTTGGTAATGACTTACGTGCTTCCGGTAAAGAGACTCTAAAAACCATTCCGGAATCTGCATACTTCACTTTAAGACAAACTCGTTTCTAAAGGGCGACACAAATTCCAAAATAATGGCCCAAACACCTACGTAGGTAATGCAGCGTTTATATTTGTAGTTACATTAATTAAGAAACTTAGAGAATATCACATTGCATACATAACTACATATATACACATTGCTTGCCTGAAATTTTAATGGCGCCCACATTGGGACCAGAGAGGGGTGAAATACTTACGTATCACGCTCCATTTCAATACCTATTAGATTCATATTAAAATATTTTTTATTAATGACAAATATCATTAACAAGACATATATATATATATATATGTCACCGTAAAATTATGAATACCGTCAGTTAGGTATTATAAACTGTCGAAAAATGGTGAAGTGTCAAAACTGTTTAAAAAACGCATTATTTTTTCTAGTTCATCTATTAATGTCAAGTCGTCCAATTGGGAACTAAGATCAAATTCACATGCTACAAAACACACCCTGCGCACTAATTGGGTGAACAATTTATCCCATTTATGTCAGCTTACACTTACATGATTCCCCCTTTCCTAGAATAAACTTGTATAAACTAGATTAATTAGAGAAAAATAGTTTTACCAAAATATCACGTCCCAAACCAATTTCTCAAATTAATCTAGTTTATACAAGTTTATTCTAGGAAAGGGGGAATTTGGCGCAAATGGGAAGCCAATTTATGAAAGTTTGTTACATAAGTTTCTTAAAATATCACGCCGTTAGCCTGCGAATGTCAAATAACGTTTTGTATGGCAATCGAACCACCTTAACTGAACATCTTATTAGATACATTTATATTGTCACTTGTAATTCCGGGTCTAACATTAATGACACTGCCAGTCTTTGCAGACTGGCACAAGATAGAAACAAGTTCCGGAAGATGGTCGCTGACATCCGATGAGGATATGGCACAACAAGAAGAAGAATTCCGGGTGGTTTGCCATCGGACAATTACTGAAGCAACCCTCACCTAACCTGTACTTTTAGTGAAGACACGGTACCTACATCAATGCATATTGAGCTTGTTCTAACAAGTTATCGAGAGAGAGAATCAGGATGCAAAGCCCAAGTCACTGATCGATCCCCAAGCTATCAATTACGTGTATTCCGTAACTCGCTCCCAGTGTCTCCAACTTGCAAGATGTCAGCCATACTTGGATTCATTAGCAAGTATTGACAAACTGATATTAAACTAGTACTAAGTTCGCTTTGTCTTCAATGTGCATCAAAAATAGTTACGCTCACTGAGTTTGCAGATCGCTCTTGGATGTATGATTAGGACTTGCAATGTTGCTGGAGCATTTCACGTATATGATAGTGTGCTGGAACAAAAAGTGGTACATTGATTTGAACATTCACGATTTTCATTATATTTAACTCGTGGCTAAAGCTGTAGAGCACGCGAGTCAGACTTCTTTCCAAAAACAATTTCATAATTCTAAAAACTGAATAGACAAAAGAAATCTATAATTATAATCATTTATTTATTATTTATTTAATCGTATGGCATTTAAAACAGAAACATAATAACTATAAATTAATTCTAAGGTTTGTCAGCCACTTGATGGCCTTGTCGCCAAGGGTGATCAGGTCTTCTGGGGGTCCGTCGGCGTAGCGCGTTATGGGGCAATCCTCGATTATATGGCGAATCGTTTGTTCCTCGGCACCGCACGAGCAAGTTGGGGATTCCACCCATCCGCAACGGTGTTTATAGTGAGCGCAGCGACCGTGGCCAGTACGGAGTCGGTTGATGTTACACCAGTCCCGCCTTGGGAGATCGAACCCTTCTATACAGGAGCCCGGTGCAATAGTGGATCCCAGTTTTCCTACCATCTTGGAGTTCCACGACTGCGACCACTCTAGCTTCAGATCGAAATTTTGGGCTGACAGTTTTCTGGAAATGCTGCACGGGGCGTTTCTGGACTTTAGGCGTACAGTAGCGGGATTCATAAACTCCGCATGCATTGGAAGGCTCGGGTTCTTCTGGATCTTTGCTACTTCTCGTAACAGGGCGACATTCCTACGTAAATCCGGTGGGGCGATTCTTGACAGTACTGGAAGCCAGTGGCAAGGAGTAGATTGGAGCGTGCCGGAGATAAGTCGCATGGCCTTTTTCAGCTCGACGTCAACTCTGGTGGTGTGGACGCTACCCAGCCAGACTGGTGCGCAGTATTCGGCAGTCGAGTAAACCAGAGATAGCGCCGAGGTTCGCAACACGTCTGCGCTTGCTCCCCATGAGGTTCCGCTCAGTTTCTGAATGATGTTATTTCGGGTCTGGAGTTTGCGAGCCATACCAGTAAGGTGCTGTTTGAAGGTCAGGGAGCGGTCTAGAGTGACGCCGAGGTATTTTGGGAAGAAGTTATGTGTCAATGTTGTACCCTGTACATTGACCTTTAGCTCCTGCGTGGCGCACTGGTTATGCAGGTGGAAACAGCACGCTTCTGTCTTACTTGCGCTGGGTGTAAGTCGCCATATTCGAAAGTACTTGGCCAATAGCTCCATATCGCCTGATAACGTTGCTTCCAGGTTTTGGAACTCCTTGCCCTGAGTAACGAGACATATATCATCGGCGTAGATAAATTTCCTGGCAGCAGTATCAGGGAGGTCGTGAATATACAAGTTGAACAGAATGGGCGCCAACACGGATCCTTGGGGCAGACCGTTACTCAGCATTCTGGTATTGCTGACCTTTGAGCCCAAGTGTACGCTAAATCGCCGCTGGGAGAGCATGTTCGATAACAGCTTTACGATGGTCAAGCTAGGCACAGTCGCTAGCAGTTTGCAAAGCAATCCTTCTCTCCATACAGTGTCGTAAGCTGCCGTCAGGTCCACAAACACAGCACCGGACTTCAGCCCTGTTTGGAAGCCGTTTTCAATGTGCGTGGTCAGAGCTAGGGCCTGGTCCGTGCAGCTCCGCCCGGTTCTGAAACCTGCCTGTTCCACTGGTACCACTCGATCTATGAGCGGCGCTATCCTTTTGTATATGAGTCTCTCCATTAGTTTGTAGCAGTTGCTAAGCAGCGCAATTGGGCGGTAACTGGAAGCTTCATTATAATCATTGAACCTGTTCACAAAATTTCACGAGGATCAGATGAGAAATGCGACCAATAGTGGAGAACAGCCGGACAGCCGGGCATACGAACGCATTTTCACCCAAGCTGAAAGAACGTCCTTCACTTCGCTCGCTTTGTCCAGCAGTGGACGTCTTTCGGATGATGAAGTCTCCAAAAATTATACGATCAACGTTTCTTCAAATATGGTTCTTCAATTTCTCAGCCAACACTTTGAATGTGTTGAACTTACCTTTTCCTGTTACTAACTCAATACAAAAGTGAAATATTATTATTTCAAAAACTCTTAATAAACAACTCCGACAACTTTAGTATACACCTAATAAAGGATATTGTTTGGAGCTAGTCACTGTTTCAAATATTGACTTAAACAACTCCAGAACTTCTGACCCCTATTCACAATACCTACCATATAACACAAGGGTCTTCATAAACTGGTTTTCTTGTATTGTAAATATTTGTTGTCTGGTCAGGCAAGGGTCATCGAAGTTTGTCATCTCGGGTTCAGAGTTCGTGGTAGCTAATTAATCTTCTGACAGCTAGAAAATGGTTGAGTTGATTGTTCTGTGGCTATAATAAAAGACTTTTTCCCCTCAGTAGCTCGGAAAGCTCTTTTCGTATGTTTGATACCTATTGAGAAAATCGCTTTTTATCCACATGTAAAGAAAGAGTTTTGATATTTGAACGCAGCTTAAGTGACATGTGACAGCTAACAAAACGTAGAACGTTAAAAGTACTAAATGTTTGGCTCGTTTAAGTTTCCCGACGTGACATTTTTTTTTGTCTTACCTACCCTTTTTCTTATTTTCCTCGCTGTAGTGAGGTAAAAAGTTTTGTGTAATACACGTGTGAAAAGTTATTTTACGTCTCGTGAGTGGAAACACTCGCTACGCTCAGGATTTTATTTATGAACCACTCGCTTCGCTCGTGGTCAATCATAGAACCCTTTCGCTAACTCGTGTTTCAAATTCACACTCGCAGGTAAATACAACTTTTACCTTGTATAACAAATAACTATTCAATTGGAACATTTGTTCGTGGTCTAGAGTTAAAATCGAACTTCAGATATTTCCCTTTTTATAGTGTGTAAATTTATTAGTGTGTGTAACCACTTTTACAAGAAGACAATACTTAAAATGTAACCACATGGTGCTAAATGAATTATATCCATATCTAAGCTATGTGCCATCTCAAAATACATGCCGGCTGTTTATTTCTGCTGTAATTCTCAAAAACTATAAATACATATTTTCAAGAAAATTCACCGAGATTATTCTTCCATACTAGGTGCGCGGTGTCCTTTATTTCTTCGTAATTGTAACCTTCACCGTGTTCTGCTTCCTGAACGAACACTTTCTAAAGTTCAATTGAAAGTTCTGTTTTTTGAGAAAATTCTTTTGTTTGTGTATATTTGGTTGCAATGACAGTCGCCATCACATACATCGGAGCAAACAAGCACGTCACAAACATCGGAACACACCTCTATTTTCAAGGCATTAGGGTGCATGTGCCGATATTTTTGAACACCTATAGTGTACCTATGTATGTGATGGCGACCAATAATACATTACAATATAAATATTATTCCACGTTAAAAAATAAAGACAACTACCCCCTCTATCCATTCGCAATGCGTGGTTCTTCCGCTTGTATTATAGTCGAGCGAATTAGATTTCACTCGTGCACTGTCGCCTGCCCACGCCTGCTGCCTACTGCCCCGCTTGTTCTCGGTATTTCACGATTTTGCAATGTCGAACACTTCTGGGCGGACACGTCGTGATTGTGTGTGTGATCCACTTGGATGGTTTTCAAGGCTTTTAAATTACACTTTTAAATAAACTGTTAGCTTATCTTGTTGGCTTTAATTCCATTTTTATTGGATAGTTTGAAGTTTAGTGTTGATTTAAAGTTGCCTTATGGGTTGTGATGTAAGTATTCGAAAACCAGTTCCAAATGGTTTAGAACCCTGTCTACGAAGCGTCTTGGGTTCGATTCCCGGTAATGGTAAATAAAGCTATGTGTAATGAAGAACAATATTTATTTCCGACTTAGGTTTTAACACTTTGACACTAACAGCCGCCTGTCGTCGCATTTTTTTGTTGGATGAATTGGATGATATTTTAGCCATTAAGCCTGGGAAAAAAAATCGCAATGGCATATCCACATTTTTCGTAACGCCTACATTGCTGGCGACATTGGAAATGCTCCCAGTAGAATTATTAAGTTACTAGGAATAGGAATATTGTCAACACGGTATAAAATATTAAGGACACATCAAGGTGCTAATATACAGCATTCAATTGTGATGAGTATTCTAGCGAATGTTTTATTACTCTTAAAATAAACAAAGCGTTTTAGCGAAACGACATTAAATTTCCTTAGAGCTTTTTGCCGAGCCGAGCAAATTTGGCATTTTTCCGCCACCGTCACTCTCAGCCCACACCTCTCGCATGCCGTTTACTCGAGCGTTCACTCGAATGATCATGAAAATTTTCGTAACGATTTTCGGCTCTACGCTTGGCTCTGTTCGTTGTCCAGTTAAAAAAAAAACGGCAAATGCTCGATGACTTTTTCCATGCACAAGTTTGTACCTCTTTTTTTTTTCGTGGGGGAAACTTGCGAACCAGTCATCATTTCTATCAACTAAAAACTCCACGGCGGCCGGCATCTGCGCTCTCATACGGAGGACTCCAGGATCTCATTCTGAATGCACTGGAGCCCCCTTGCGCCTCGCCACATTTGGCTCGTCCTAGGATGATGATAGTCGCCTTCCCTGGGGTTTTTAGGTGACATGTACCTAGGCAACGTACCTACTTCAAATATTAAAGGACTAATTCGAACACAAATCATCCATGGCCGTAGTAAAAATGCACTTGAGACAAACACACCCTAAAGCGTCATCATATATTTATCCCGCTTTGATCCGTCTCACGTAACGTCGGCATAAATATCAAATCTCGGCGACTTCGCCCCATAAATTATTTCGGTGTACCCTTTGCGTAGCTTACTACTAACAGATGTACCGGGTGTTTCAGGTTGTTTAAGATTAAGGGCAGGTTGCACCAACTTACGACTACAGACCGATGAACGTTAAATATGGCGTCGGCTGCTGTCATTCCATATAAATTTGTCAAACTTTCCATACATTCTGATTTTAACGAACACCGCATACGTTTACAGACGGTTTTGTGCAACTCACCCTTAGTGCTGTACCTTTATTTTTATTTATTTTTATTTATTGGTATTGAGGATAACAACAGCCGTAGATATTACTAATACTTGGTAATTACATAATACAAGGCCAATAACAGTCATCCATTAATTACTTAAGAAACTATTAACAAGGTAAGTCAAACATAGTGAAAATGTTCAATCAGGTTTTAAACTAAAACTAAAAAATTAACAAGACGCTAAAAAAAAAAAACAAATGTTAGTTAGACTTCAATAGACTAACAGCTTAAATTAACATAACTTAAAAAATAAAGTCAGACGAAGTTAAACCTGGACTAAAAGGATTTACAATAATTTAAAAAAAAACTACTAATAGTAACAGAAACACCACCGATGGTATAATATATTAATTCAACACTCTCATTAAAAGTAAAAAATCGATCGGTAAAGTACACATGTGATTACACCCAGTACCCAAGAACACATCAAGAAGTAAATTGATTAACGGCCCGCACATGTCCACGCCAGGATGATCCTATTGCATATGTATTTTTTTTTTGTTGAATTGGCAAATTATTTTATGTTTAGTATATATACATATATATTCATATATTATGTATTATCTTTATTATGTTTGTTCAAAATCGAATAAATATCACTTTTAAATTTATTTTTTGAACCTACAAATGGATCAGCAATGTAAAATTCGGTGTTATACAAGCGAGGGATCCGTGCCAACACAGCGTTAGCTCCATAGTTAGTGGAGTGAAAGGGAAGGTGAAATAGGGTCTTGTGTCGCGTACGCCTTGGAACTCGAAACGATAGGCCGGATAGTAATTCAGGACAATCCAAACGATTACTAATTATGTCGAAAAGTAGACTCATGTCAGCTATCTTTGTTTAGTAATATAATTTACTTACTTTAAAAACAAAGTTTTAACCGACTTCAAATCAGAAGCCAAATTGCTTCAAGTTTGCCTATAAAATTTTAAGAGTTCCCTCGATTTCTCCATAATCCCTTCGTTAGAACTGGATTTCGGTGACAACGGGACCAATCTGGGACTTACCGAGTTGTCGCGTAACAACGTAGTACACGTAAAGACGAACTGAGAACCTCCTCCATTTTTGAAGTCGGTTAGTAAAATAATGAATAACTACATAAGTACTTTTTTTGTAGAATCATCAACTACTCGTTGAGAAGTTGCTTTGGCTAGTTTCAGTCTCAACTCAGTGATATGGTACAAAACATAAGTATGAGTAGCCACGCCTAATTTCTTCAGCTCAATCGGATATCGGTGAATGGCTGAAAAATTAGTAGCAAACTCTTGAAAACATTTTACTTTCATACGAACAGTACAAGTAAAAGAGAAGCTTGTAACAAGTGCAATTTTTTTTTTTACAAATAGCATGTTTCGCCTACGATTAAGAGGAATCCACATAATTATGTCCAAATCCATCAAGCTGTTTGAATTGGCGCGTGGAATAGAATGGGCTTGTGACCTTAAATTGGTTTACGATGCCATTCGAACCAGTTTTTGTAGATGAACAAATGTTTGTATAGAAGCAACTACATTTAAAGGACATTAATCCCTCCCTTTTTGAGTAAATCTATTTCCAAATTTAATGACCATTCGGACCGACTTACCAAAATTAGCAGTCACTCTGCTCTATTTGTTTTGAAATGTTGTTACTCATCCCCAAATTTACTTACCTGCAGCGCTGCTGCCCTGTTTGGAAATACCCCCAACTCGTCCAACCCATCGATCGTCTTCTAAAATTCCAAATAGAATCCATTCTTAACATCCATTTCAGCGAGCAGGCATGGACCCAAGCCTCCTTACCGATAAGGTACGGTGGTTTGGCTACTCGCAACATTTCCAGTATTGCTCTGCCGGCATTATTGGCTTCAGTCCATAGCATCTCCGATCTCGCAGGTAAAATCCTTAAAGCCTCATCGGCTACAAACTGCGAGATTGCGTGCTTCGCTGAAGCCTCGAATGCCTGGCTGGCTGGACCGAGCCCAAATTATCCATCCCAACCTAAAATACAAAGGGCCTGGGATACAATAGCCTCTGTTTCAGTTTTAAATTCACTGATTGACGACACGACTGGCAGGGATAGAGCCAGGCTTTTGGCTGTATCAAGTCCAGAGTCTGGTCACTGGCAACATGCCTATCCCTAGCCTAATACCGGGACATTCCCATGCACACTCCGTATAGCCCTCGGTCTCCGCCGAGGTTTGTGTGGGCTACAGCTGCGCCTCCTGTGGGGCCTCCGTAGACCGCCTCGGCCACCACGGACTCGCCTGCTCCTCAGGTGCCGGCCGCCTGTCCCGCCATGCCTCTCTCAACGACATCCTCAGAAGGGCGCTCGTCAGTCCCAATGTTCCCGCCGCTCTGGAGCCCCAGATTGTGCGGAGCGATGGTAAGCGCCCTGACGGGATGTCGTTGATTCCGTGGAAGATGGGCCGTGCACTGGTGTGGGACGCCACTTGCGCTGACACGTTGGCTGCGTCCTACCTCCTTTCGACCAGCAGACGTGCCGGCGCGGCGGCAGACGCACGGGAACGAGTAAAGGCGGTCAAATACAATTGTCTCGGCACCCAGTACGAGTTCGTTGCATTTGGTGTCGAGACACTTGGCCCGTGGGGCAAGGGGGCGCGTGGGCTTCACGGGACACTCAGCAAACGCTTGAGGGAAGCAACAGGCGACCCTCGCGCAGGCAGCTTTCTTGCACAAAGACTTGCAATCGCAATCCAACGCGGGAACGCTGCCTGCGTGATGGGAACCCTACCAAAGGGTCCAAATTTAGATAGTAATTTATAGTTTTTGGTAGGTTATTTTTATGTTAGTTTTAGTTTTAATTTTAAATCTAGTTTTAATTGTATACACTCGCGAGCAAAAAAATCGACTCACGCCACATTTTTTGGTTTAGGGCAAATTTTTCGCAACTGGGAAATGTTACAGGAAAAATGAGTATATCACGTTGTTATGAATTTATTCAGCCCTAAAAAAACGCAACAATCATGAAAATCAGACGCATAACTTTCAGGATATGCTCGTTTGAACGGGAATTGAAATTTAACCGCCTTGAACTACCCACGAGTTTAGCGCCTTCAGGATGCATAAGAACAGGTGTAAACCTGTTTTTCTTATCAGTCGCTTATCACAAGTTGACCTGTGCACATCTCTCGCAATTGGACCACTGAAACCACCTGGAAAAAATGGACACCACCGAAAATGAAGCCGCCCAAGTCGTCGCCTTGCTGAATCAAGGACTTTCTCAGCGTTCAGTTGCCGAACAGCTGAATTTAAGTCAGTCTGCTGTCTCCAGGGTTTATCGTCGATTTGCTGAGACCGGAACCCTTACTCGGAGACCGGGATCCGGCCGTCGAAGATGCACATCCGAGAGAGAGGACCATTTTATCGTGACGACCAGTCTTCGGAATCGCCACCTGACCGGCGTTGACGTCCAGCAGCAGCTGATGCGGACCCGTGAGGAGCCCGTGAGCTCTTGGACAGTTTGCCGAAGACTTAAGCAAGCAAACCTCACCCCAAGAAGGCCAGCTACGGGGCCCAAATTGACGCAGAGACATCGGGACTTACGCAAGGATTTCGTAGCACGCTACGAAAATTGGAGCTACGAGCAATGGAGCCGGGTACTCTTCACTGATGAGTACAGAGTTTGTCTCCATGGCAGCGACAGAAGAGGACGGGTGTACCGAAGACCTGAAGAGCGGTTTGCACAATGCTGCTTCTCAGAAACAGTCGCCTACGGCGGCGGCTCCGTCATGATGCGGGCGGGCATTTCAATGGAGGCGAGGACTGAGCTGGTTTTCATCCCTGGTGGCGGCCGAGGAGGTGGATTGACCGCGAATAGGTACATCACTGACATCCTGCAGGACCATGGTGTCCCACGCAGGTTTTTTTGACGAGGGGTTTCATTTGATGCAAGATAACGCCCCTTGTCACACCGCTGGAGTGACCAAAGCGTACCTGGCGGTGGTCGGCATCCCCACCCTTACCTGGCCACCACTGAGTCCGGACTTGAATCCCATCGAGCATATGAAGGATTACCTGAAGAGGAAGGTTCGAGCGCGGGATCCAGCCCCGGAGACGATTTTGGCCCTTCAAGCTGCTTTGGTCGAGGAATGGGACGTTTGCCCGCAGGACACCATCAGAAAGCTGATAAGGTCCATGAGGAACCGTATCGAGTGTGTAAGAAACGCCTATGGTGGGAATACGCGGTATTAAAATGAAAAATAAACGGTTTTTCCTCCATAAAATTTGTTTTCTTTCAATGTTGTGGTTATGAAATTAACCAGGTTTCCCCCACTTTGTGAAAAATCACGTTTTTTATCAGAACCTGAAAAAAGTAGACTTGAATTTGATATTTTCTAAAAGCTTACATTTCCAGCTTTCAGAAAATGCTACTATGCTACGAATACCTATATTAGTTTTAGAGATATTGCACATTGAAATCCAAAAAAATGTTGAGTTGATTTTTTTGCTCGCGAGTGTATTCTATTGTGTTTTTGATGTACTTAATGTATTTATTTTTATTATTACCTATTAAATTACCTGTACTTAATACTCAAAAAATCGAGTTAAAGACGGACCTCGCTGACAGCAGCCGAAACGCTTCATACTGATTGGCTTTAAAGTATGACGTCACACCGTGCAATTTGTACTAACCGTTGCATGCATAATTTACTTTAAAAAAAAAGTTTTAATCGACTTCAATTCAGTACTCCGCCAAGCCACATGAACATTTCCTCATTTAATTTCCAATTTATCACGTGAACTGATTTCCGAGATTTGCGAGAACGTTGATTATTAGAGAAAAAAACCAAATCGCTGTATATGGGCCGATAATATTTGAGGACTTCCGTCAATTCCTCAAGGATTTCAGAACCACCTTTGGCACTTCTTTGTTTGCTATTTCAACTGAATGATATCAGAATCGGTGACGTTCTTTTATAGTTTGAAGAACATCATTGACAAGTTCCACAAGCCATCTGTGGTCTTCACCATCACTTCCACTTCACCAAATTTATGATTTCCGGATGTAACTACACGAGTTATAATAGAAAACACCGAAATTACTACACGCGTGCCTTATATATTTGAGGAGTTCCCTCAATTCCTCATGGTTCCCATAACTCAACTGGAGTTTTGAAAACAATAAGACCAACCTGGAAGCATATACTTTCAACTAAAAAAAGAATGGTACGAATCGGTTCATAAATGACCGAGTTCTAAGGTAAACAAAAAAAAAAAAACACAATCGAATTGAGAACCTCCTCCTTTTTTTTAAATGTCAGTTAAAAATGAAGTAAATTGCTGTTTCAGTCGCGAAATACTGCGTTTAGGTCCATAGTTGTCATACAAATTTGTTTCTATAAAAGCTTAAGGATTCCATTGGTACCTTTAAATTTACACTTGGACAATAAATAAATAAACTTTTTTTTCTAAACCTTCAAGGTTCATAATAAGCGACTTACTAATCGAAAGTGTATGGGAGCCAGCGAGGAAGGCGTTTTTTGACATTCGCATCGTAAATGCCGACGCCGCTTCGTATGGCTTACTCACATGGCCCACAATCGCACAAAACCACGCTCGCGAAAAACATCGCAAATACGACCTGGCTGCAGAAGATCTTAGAGCCTCATTTACTCCCCTTGTGGTCTCCTGTGATGGCATCGTCGGAATGGAATATGAATCCTTTATAAAGAAAACATCTCTAAAGCTATGTGAAAAATGGTCCAAACCATACTCACAAATAATAAGCTGGATAAAAGTCAAAATACAAATATCTATCATCAGAGCGGTCTCTATGAGAATTAGAGGAACGAGAAGAAGAATAGGAAGATTTGGATGTGAAGACGGCTGTGGAATACCCACCATAGAACACTAGATCCCTCTTCTTTTTTTATGATATTGTATGAGTTAATATTGTATTATTATTATTTTTAAACTCATCATCATTTCCTTGCCCTTATCCCATTTACTTGGGGTCGGCGCAGCATGTCTTTTTCTTCCATACTTCTCTGTCAGCCGTCATTTTTAAACTAAAGACAAAAAAAAAAAGGTTCATATCTTTATATGATTTGAATTATATTTTGTAATTTATACTTTATTACAATAATTTGATGGTTTACTATCCATTTATAGCAACACGACGTTATCAATTTTAACACCACGCAACAAGCCTATTCTTGTACACATAGGTACATATCTAGACACGCAGCAGCGTGTCCAGCCAAAGCCAAATGGAACTGGCGACAGTGGCGACGCAGCAGCCGTGTGTTATATTACACAAGCAATTTGGAGCCACTTTTGACTCCTTAATATTATGCTATTACTATACATACGCTCGAAAATTATCCTCCTTCTGGGGCAGTTGGGTAAAAACAAGGATTAAGTGTAATTTAATTGTAAATGAATTGTAATTGTTTTGACGACCGCTTTAGCCTAGTTGGTAGTGACCCTGCCTACGAAGCAAGAGGTCCTGGGTTCGAATCCCGGTAAGGGCATTTATTTGTGTGATGAGCACGAAAATTTGTTCCCGAGTCATGAATGTTTTCTATGTATTTAAGTATTTATTTATCTATATTAGGATATATATCGGCGTCTAGTAGCCATAGTACAAGCTTTGTTTAGTTTGAGACTAGGTTGATTTGTGTAAGATTGTCCGCAAAATATTTATTTATGTCAAATTGACCTCAAATGTAGAATGACTTGTACAAGCAGTTGTGTGCTACCAGCCCTTACATTATTACGTAAAACATACACGTCGTATTTGCGTAAATCAGACGCGGACGACACTTGTACGTCACGTTACATAAACCTGATTTCTGGCCGACATACTGATCTTCTTTTAAATACGTTGTCATAAAACTTTTCACTAACACGAATACACATTTAAAAATATATTTAAAAATCATTGCAGTCTACTCTATGTAACCAGCACTGAGAAATAAAATTACTTAATACGAAATGTACTATATAAAACTAACACTAAATATAAAACTAATTAAGTCGCAACTAATTAATTCTTGCAAATAAGCCTAATTGAGGCTTCAGGAAGTAGAAAGCAAAAAATCATCATCATCATCATCATATCAGCCGAAAGACGTCCACTGCTGGACATAGGCCTCCCCCAAAGAGTTTCAAAGTGACCGGTCCTGCGCCACCCGCATCCAGCGGACTCCCGCGACCTTTACCAGGTCATCAGTCCACCTTGTGGGAGGCCTACCAACGCCGCGCCTTCCGGTACGTGGTCGCCACTCGAGAACCTTTCTGCCCCAACAGCCATCAGTTATACGTGCAATGTGCCCCGCCCACTGCCACTTAAGTTTAGCGATTCGGAGGGCTATGTCGGTTACCTTAGTTCTGCTGCGTATAGCCTCATTTCTGATGCGATCACGCAGTGATGATGAGAAGCAAAAAATATATGAGCATAATTTTATATTTTGAATAAATACAAGTTAAAATAAAAACATACATAATCTTCATCAGTTAGTTAGGAATTAGATACTTAAGGTGTAATTGGCGTTATGTTTTTAACGAGCGCTAGGACAATTAACTGTAATTTTCCCAACGTTTATTGTACCCTGCCTAACGTACGTTTACGAAACTTTACGCAATCGACCAGCTTATCCCAATTGAAAAAAGTGAATAAGACTCATACAAAGAAATGTCATTACCAGGATTCGAACCCCGTATCATCGACTTCGACCACTTTAATGGTTCACTATCAACTAGGCCAAAGTAGTCGTCAAATTAAGTTATCGTCTGTTTCGTTCACATTATAATGCTAAATAGGTCTTATTAGAATCATCATCATCATCATCATATCAGCCGAAAGACGTCCACTGCTAGACACAGGCCTCCCCCAAAGAGTTCAAAAGTGACCGGTCCTGCGCCACCCGCATCCAGCGGACTCCCGCAACCTTTACCAGGTCATCAGCCCACCTTGTGGGGGGCCTACCCGCGCCTCGCCTTCCGGTACGTGGTCGCTACTCCATAACCTTTCCGCCCCAACGGCCGGTTCTACGTGCAATGTCCCCGCCCACTGCCACTTAAGCTTACTTATTAGAATATTTCTATAGAATGAATAAGTATATCGTCTTTAACTAATGAACGAACATAAAACTCCATTACACACACCAGACTAATGTCTCCGCCATTGTATGCTTCCGTCTCGTATTTGTTCCACTGCTCATATCCGGTACAATCTGACTGATCAGGGACCCGATTCGAAATTCAAAATATGTTATACCACTTTTTTAGGGTTCCGTAGCCAAATGGCAAAAAACGGAACCCTTATAGATTCGTCATGTCCGTCTGTCTGTCTGTCCGTCCGTATGTCACAGCCACTTTTTTCCGAAACTATAAGAGCTATACTGTTGAAACTTGGTATGTAGATGTATTTTGTGAACCGCATTAAGATTCTTACACAAAAGTCGAAAAAAAACATAAAGTTTTAGGGATCCCCATACACAAAACTGAAACTCAAAAAAAAAAAATTCATCAAACCCATACGTGTGGGGTATCATTGGATAGGTCTTCAAAAATGATATTAAGATTTCTTAGATCATTTTTTTCTAAACTGAATAGTTTGCGCGAGAGACACTTCCAAAGTGGTAAAATGTGTGTCCCCCCCCCTGTAACTTCTAAAATAAGAGAATGATAAAACTCAAAAAAATATATGATGTACATTACTATGCAAACTTCCACCGAAAATTGGTTTAAACGAGATCTGGTAAGTAGTTTTTTTTAATACGTCAACTGCAATTTATTTAACGGAACCCTTCATGTGCGAGTCCGACTCGCACTTGGCCGCTTTTTTGATATTAAAGCGATGTTTAAGGAATATCCCCTTCTGTAAGTTAGGATAGAACCACGGCGGCACATGAATGATTGAGACATAAAAGTGATATCCTAGGGTAAATGAAGATACATGGAATCACGCCCGCGCATTTAATATCAGAATACCAGACATAAAAGTGATATCCTAGGGATGTCACTTAATATTAATTAATTAATTATTGTATTAATGAATTTGTTAAGTTTAAAATTTATATATCTTCAAAGCTTTGTTTCATTATGATTAGTTTGTTATGTTAACATAGTTTTTATATATTAATGAACCTCCAGGTCTTTAGCTTTACGTCTATTGGTACTCTTTGTGTACCCCTTGTATTTTTGTTTATGCGACTGTTTGTGTTCTAAAGAAAAAAAAAACGTAACTTGTAAATTAAGACGCATGTAATCACGGCCGCATATTCAACATTAATTAAAATGATGATAAATGCGAAAGTTTGGATATTTCGATGTTTAGAGTGTGTGTGGACGACCGGTTAGCCTAGTGGGTAGTGACGTCCTGGGTTCACATCCCGGTAAGGGCAAATAATTGTGTGATGAGCATGAATATTTGTTTCTGAGTCTTGGATTTTTTTCTCTATGTATTTTTTTTTAAATACTACGACGGTGGCAAACAATCTTACGGCCTCCCTGATGTTAAGCAGGTACCGTCGCCTATGGACACTTGTGACTCCAGAAGAATCACAAGCGCGTTGCCGACCCTTTATTCACTTGAGGATACGCTGTGTTGGCAGATAGAGACATGCAGGTCCCTCACTCCCAACACAGCGCATCCTAGGGAGCTCTGGCGACCTTAGTTACCACCAGGAACACAACACCACATACTTCATAGTTTGCAATAATATAGCATCACTACAAAGCAGTGGTGCTAATTATGGTTGCGGTCTTCTGTAAGGTAGAGGTACTTACCCAGTTGGGCTGCTCCACATACGAGCGAGATGACATTTCGCCCTACCTCTCACCAATGTATTTGTGTTTGTATTTGAGTATTGTAAGAAAGTAAATCGTTGTGTAGCATCTTAATCATACCACTACCGCCATCTACAGAGGAGTACGCACGAAACGTGTACAAACGGCGATACTACTCGTGTCACACCGCGCGAGTACTAATAGTACCCCATCACGCCACTAGATGTCACTGTTACGTCCGCGTCTCGCCCATACTGAATCCTGCATCGCACTGTTAAGATTTTTCCTGGTTTGGTTGGGGTCGCGGACTGAATTGCTAAATGTATCGAGTCACATATAGGTAATTGAACATACCTAGCTATAGCCCCCTGCTTCCCTCGTGGAACTACGTGCTCATAGCTAGCTATAGTCTCAACCACACGTGCATCCGCTCCAGAGTATGAACTCTGGCTGGGGAACGCGTCACTCGATCTCCAGTTGACTGTACTAGTGGTATACTTGCAAAGTTAATACACTTTTTACCTCAACTCGCCGCCTTTCCCTTGGCACCCCGCACTCACCCCCGCTACAACTGGCAGCCCAACGTTAGGCGTAGCGACCTTACGCAACTACTGGGAGGTGCCGAAATCTATGAAGGGCGAAGCGAAGTCAGAGGTGTCTTCACCATCCACGTCAGCACCACGCAGATCTTCAGGTCCCAAACTGGTGACCAAACCTAGACCAGTACGGCAAGCAAGGAAGCCCGCGTCATCTGCAAACATGGCTGTAACGCTCACGGACGCCCAGTTTGAGCGCATGATGACAGCCATGTCGCCGAGGAATGGATCCTTGACACGCTGCACACTTACCTACGACGGTGCAAAGGAAACTGACATCGTGGAAGCATTCCTGGCAGCCGTCAACACGTACAAGCGAGCCAAGCGCATATCGGATGAGGATGCTCTCATAGGTCTTCCACTCCTCCTTAAGGGTGCCGCAGCAACATGGTGGTAGGGCATGCGGGACAAGATCGTCACTTGGGAGGACTTCGAAGAGCGTTTGCGCAGGACCTTCGCACCCAAGAAACCAGCGTACCTCATATGCATGGAGATCACGAGTATCAAGCAACAACCTGAGGAGACAACTGAGGCTTTCATGTCAAGGAAGCGGATGCTGTTCTCCCTGTTACCGCGTCCACAATACCTCGAGGCCCAGCAGCTAGACCTCGTTTATGGCCTCCTCACGCCGTATATTCAGGAGAAGGTCCCGAGAACGTCGTTTACGACGTATGACAAGCTCCTGGAGGATGCGGTGGCTGCAAAACGACTGCGGGACACGTGGAAAACCGCCAACCCGTTTCCTGTTGCGACCGCTGATTTGTCATCGTCTGCGGCAACGCTGCCGGAAGCGGCTTACGTCCCTGAGTCTTCGCAGCTCTGCCGGTACTGTGAGTTGCCCGGCCATACTGTGGACCAATGCCGGGAAACGCAAAGGGCGGCAGAACGTACCACATTTGGTACAACCACATCCAGCGCACCTGGCGCCGACATGCAGACATCAGCAGCACCACCGAGTACCTCTTACACCGCTATTATGACGCCTAAGTTCTCCTGTTACGGTTGTGGCGCCCCCGGTGTCGTCCGGAGCAACTGTTCCACGTGCCACGAGTCAAGGGGGAGCGCCTCTACTGGAACCAACTTAGCCGCATTGGGTGTGCAACTAGATGCCCTAAAAGGCCAACCACGAAAAGCAACGAACTGAGAAAGCGAATGAACACGGTTCTCTTCGCCGGGTCGTCTTCAGGAACCGAGGGGGAGTCTGTAAGAAAGTAAATCGTTGTGTAGCATCTTAATCATACCACTACCGCCATCTACAGAGGAGTACGCACGAAACGTGTACAAACGGCGATACTACTCGTGTCACACCGCGCGAGTACTAATAGTACCCCATCACGCCACTAGATGTCACTGTTACGTCCGCGTCTCGCCCATACTGAATCCTGCATCGCACTGTTAAGATTTTTCCTGGTTTGGTTGGGGTCGCGGACTGAATTGCTAAATGTATCGAGTCACATATAGGTAATTGAACATACCTAGCTATAGCCTCCTGCTTCCCTCGTGGAACTACGTGCTCATAGCTAGCTATAGTCTCAACCACACGTGCATCCGCTCCAGAGTATGAACTCTGGCTGGGGAACGCGTCACTCGATCTCCAGTTGACTGTACTAGTGGTATACTTGCAAAGTTAATACACTTTTTACCTCAACTCGCCGCCTTTCCCTTGGCACCCCGCACTCACCCCCGCTACAGTATTAAAATCTATTAAATAGAAAAATCGTGTAGTACCCATAACACAAGCCTTATTGAGCTTAGTTACTATGGGAGTAGTTCGATTTGTGTAAGATTGTCCCCAAATATTTATTTATTTATTAGATGTTTGGATGTTTAGATGTTTGTTACTCAATCACGCTTAAACGGCTTGTAGTGAGGCTCACAACTGGTAATCAGCTGTCGGCAAATAGTCATCTATTTTCCGTATTATTATTTATATAAATTCCAAGTAATCAACACAAAGGAAATGCTTCGCATTCCTCACACTTACCTACCTAATAGCCTCGTACTTTGGACCGAATGACCTCATATGCATTGCACAATATTTATGCAACAAAGGATTATCTTTGGTATAAAAGGAAAGGATTTTCTATGAATAAATCAGTTATTACCTAGACCTGGAAGAAGCATACAGATCTCACCATTACAAAGGCCCTGAGGGTATTTGGAATGTGTAGATCAGCGTATGGCAAAACATGGGGACTGAACCCCAAGGTACTGAAGTGGATCTATACCATGATGGTGAGACCCATAATACTGTACGGTAGCCTGGTATGGTGGCCAAGGACTTTAATGAGCACATGCAGAGAGGCCCTGAGAAAGGTGCAGAGAACGGCATGCATGGCTATAACAGGGGCGTTTCGTACCACGCCTACAGCGGCGCTAGAAGTCCTACTGGACCTACCGCCACTTCACATGGTGATTAAGTCAGAGGCGCGCAAATCGCTCTACAGATTAAGAACTCTTGGACTGTGGAGCGATAGCAAGCCGAAAACTAAGCACACAAACATGGAGACTGATGGTTTCTTAGACAGAATAACAAACATGGGAAGCGACAAAATGCTACCCAAGTATGTATTCCACAGGAACTACACAACAAAAGTTCCAACCAGGGCTGAGTGGGCCGAAGGTCTAGAACCACCAAAGTCTGGTATCGAAGACAGTATATGGTACACGGACGGATCAAAAATGGGATCCGGTACGGGAGCAGGCATTTATGCAAATGACTACAGTAGTAGTGTAAGCATGGGTAGTTTGGCAACTGTCTTCCAAGCGGAGACATACGCCATAATTGCTTGTGTACAGGAGAATATAGACAGGCGAACCAAAGGGCGGACTATCTATATACTCAGTGACAGTCAAGCGGCCCTTAAAGCGCTTACGGCGCCGAAAGTGGACTCTAGACTAATTTATAATGGCGTCCAAGCACTAAACAGACTTGGAAGGCACAATAAGGTGCAACTAGTTTGGATACCAGGGCACAAGGGCTTCATCGGCAACGAAAGAGCAGATGAGCTTGCAAGAGGAGGCTCTACAAATCACTTTGTAGGTCCAGAACCATTTGTGGGACTCTCGCAGGGGACCATAATATCGGCCTTTAAAGCCTACGCCAAAACCAAACACCAACACGAGTGGAGGAATGAGGCTGGCTTAAGGCACTCTAAGCTCTTCATAGAAGGAGTGGACTCGGGCTGGACCAGAAAACTCTGGAAATCCAGTAGGAAGCAACTCAGAATCATATCTGGGGTGTTCACTGGTCACTTCGGGGTCAAGGATCTCTTGGCCAAGATGGGACTATCTGATAGTTTAGACTGTAGAATGTGTGGCGAGGAGGATGAGACTATGGAACACTTATTGTGTGAATGTCATGCCCTTGCCAGACAAAGAATGAACTACTTTGGTAACGGTTACCCGCAACCAAAGGAATTCAAGGTGCTCCCGGCGAACTGCATCATCCGCTTTGTGGAAATGATGGAGCAAGCCTGGGAGCAGGTATAAAGGAGAGAGCAAATGCACAAAAGATCCCACTGGGTCGAAGTGCATCCGAAAGGGCCCTCACCTAGATAAGATAAGATAAGATAAGACCTCGAGTTGTTACTATCGTCCCTACGTCCTATACTTCATGGCGACCTTGCCAGTCTGGCTGCTCCAGGCAGCCTAGATCCGAACCAGCCCGAAGACGCCGCCTAGCCAAGCAGACAGCAACCAGCTCCACTGCGCCAGCCAGATCGACAAAATGACCGACAAGATCCAGATCACCGTAAAGGGTGCCGACATCACGCTAGTGGGCCCCTTACAGCTGTTCCAGAATCTTCAAATTACGGTAACAGCTGTGACTGGTTGGCGACCAAGCACACACAAAGCAGCGACAGCAAACCGGCGAACAGTCAAGGTGACAGGCAAATATCACCTTACGACAGCAGCTCCACGGCAGCAACCCGGTACAGGCTCTTCAGCAAAAACACCGCTAGCAGCAGCGTACCACCAGACCCAAAGACCGCTCAACGCTTCACTACGACCCATGGAGCGCGCAGAGGACCATAGCAGGAAGAGGAAGCCCGAGAACATTCCACATACAATCAACGCCTCCGCGAGTACGAGAATAACATAGGGCGTTACGGCGATGACGCGCAACACCAGCAAGGCACAGCTGAGCGTCCAGAAAGTACACCTACAACGCGTCACCACCCCAGCCCAGTACCAGCAAGCTACAACGACCACAGCTTCGAGGACGAGACACGACACGACACCTGACCACGAGGACATCAAAATCGTATCGTATTTTATTTTAATTATCTCTATAATAACATTTTTTTTAGCGTAAATAACGTAACGTAATTTAACGTATATTTTTGAATATCTAGAATCTATAAATAAATTCGTAAATTAAATTAATATTTCGGCCAAATAACCGAAATAAACTCCAAGAGTATAAAAATTGTATGGTCAGCCCGAACAATACGTAGAGGAATATAGTTCAAAGTTAGAAGTATCACAAATAACTACTGTAAAGAGCAATGAGTTAATTCGGTATCATTTAACAAAAATACAACTTAAAAACTACAATTTTTCACGACTTGTATAAAAAAAAAACAAATTAGAGAATAATTAATTATAGCAGATCATTTTAAAATCACGGAAATATTATCAATTAAATAGTTACCTACAGGCAAAATTCATTAAATAAAAAAAAAACCCGACAAAAAAAAATATAAAATAACTTCATTAGCTCCAAGGCAAAAAAAAAAATGTTAAGAAATGTTTTAATCTTTATTTCTTGTTTACAAGTATTCAATATTAAAAAAAAAAAAATTCAAGAAAAAATTGCTTAGTTAAAATCAAATCAAAATCATTTTATGCAAATATATATTGTAAATTTTATCGCGTAAATAAATAAATCAAAATCTCAATTAGTATAACAACTTCCGGGACAAAAAATGTCAGATTCTTGAATAAATGATCTAAGAATATCGTTTATAATTTCATATACAAAGAGAAAAAAAAAATTATACATATATAAATTAAAGAAATTCCAAAACCGTATATAATTAATACTTACTTCAGAGGCAGTCACTACGCGATTTATAGACAAAATCAAGTTATACTCTATGTAGATAAAGGATTCAGACTCAAAATTAATGATTTTCGTAACCAAAAACCGATTAACTCAAAGTGCTAAGTTTGGAATAGCGGGTTCCCGCGACGCCAAGTAGAAACGGCAATCCTCGCCGTTTCATCTCTTTCGTAACTAAGAACTATATTCTAACTTATCGTCATATGAATAAAGTGCAATTTGCAATAAACGGCGCTATGCGCATATGGCTCGTAAACACGGAAGTCAGCCTAAGCGCATACCATACGCGGATTAACATATGATGATATGAATCATAGGTACATGTCTTTCCAACCTAACTGTAACTTGTCTGATAATACCATTAAGTTGAAATGGTAAATATTTTTTTAAATGATATATTAAAGTCATGTAGAATTGCGTGACTCATCTTGTGAGTCATACAAACGTGGGATAAAATTACCGCGCCATATGTTAATCCACGTTCCTAGTATAATATATATAAAACAATGTTAGAACTAAAACTAAAATACCTATTCCAAATGTTAATTGGAAAACATGCCGCTTGATGACGAGATAGTTAAGTAGTAATAATATGGTTAAAAGTAGGTACGGTATCATAATTACTTTGCAATAGGCATTTTGAATCTTATAACTTCTTCAATTGATTTCATAATAGAACAAGTAAGGCGCAAAAGCCTCAGACGTGTCATATGGTAACGCGACATATGTTATCGCAGCTCGAATTACAATTTTTATATAAAGCGTCGAGCATTAACTTAGATATTTTCATTCAAATTACAATTATTATTTTTTCGAACCAATATTATCGATGACGCGTATAGAAATTGACATCATAGAGCACAAACATTCATTATAATATGTATAGATTCAAAATACCTACAAACACCGAATATTAACCATACCATAGTATAATTAATTGTATAAGCAAATAGATAGTAGTGCAAATTAAACATAAACATTTACCTATAAACAGCATCTTGAATACTTTCGCTATGAGTGAGGTCATATACCTACTTGTAAGGTGCTTTTTTTTCTAAATAACCACTCATCTGTTTACTTATTGTATCATATGATATAACAACTATACTGCCGCCTTAAGGAAAAAAACCTTAAGTGACAAAAAGTATGTTTCGAGAAAAAGCCGAAAAACTTTGCACTCCTGCTAAAATAGGATTAATTCAAAGTACAAAGTTAAAACTTTTGTTTATTAATAAAATAACACCTGTAGAATTTTTATACGATGTAAATTATTCGATTATCTATTTATTTTAATAAGTTATTGATAAAAAACAGTTACTGTCTCTTAGAATAAATAAAAATAATATATCGTTTCTAATAAGAAATATCATAAGTGCGTACTTATGTTTTTTGTGACAGTATTGCATTACGATGACTAAGAAAGAAAAACACATGTACACAGTTATGCTTATGTTACTAAACAATCTAGAAGCCGAAAAAGCACAATTGCGTACTTGTGGTTTTTTTGCTTCGTTAAGATAGTAAAATTATAATTTATCTCTTTAAAGGAATTCACAAAAATACAACTAAGAATCATAATTATTTATTTAAAAAAACAAATGAGATACTTTTACAGATCTTTGAGAAATAATGTAGGTAACATAAAACTAAACTTAACCACAATGAGATTACTATGAGTACCTAATTGTTAATCAATTATTAATTGCGGTACCCGTACATGAAATTCAAGAAAAAATCAAATGAAATACTTTTAGAGCTCTTTAAGAAATAATATAACATAAAACTAAACTTAACCACAATTTGATTACTGAGATCTTTGAGTAACTAATATAAAAAAAACTAAAATAAGGTCATTAGATTGCACTAACTACTTAATCCTTAACTTAATGAGATGCCTGTAGTTTTTGACAACTAAATTTAAAACTAAATTTATTTTAAAACTAAATACACTGCTTACTTAGTTAATTGTCATGCTCCTCTATCAGATTTGAAACTTTTTCATTAATCGGTAGATCTTGCCAAAATTTAAGCCTATTTGGAGGCATAAATTTTCCAAGACGCTTAATAATATCTTCCTTCCTTTTTGAGGTGACTCCTCCTAGGCGCAGCGTTGAATGTAGGCAATGGAAAGCCTGTTTTTATAATGTTTGCTTTAATGAAATCCAGCGTGAAAGAGTTGCCTTGAAATGTCGTTTAGTAGTCAAAGGTACATTCGCCTTAAGTAAATTTTATTTCCACGATGTCGTGCAAATAGGGCCGTGGCTTGGGCAAATTGATTTTTTAGGTACCGTCTTTAAAAACAAAAAATCGTTCAATTTCATTTCTTGCACTTTTACTTTGCCACTGTTTGCTTTTTCAACTGTAGTCACAAAGTCTTTGAAGTCGTATATTTTAACTATTTTTTTCATGGAAAGTTCCACCTGATGATGAAAATTATCGGCGGACATAAATGTATGCCCTGGTTCAAAATATTTGAGAGTGATAGTGTCGGCTCTTAACTCATCGGAGTTAATCAAGTGAACTATATTAGACAGAAGGCGCCAGTTTTTATTCTGTCCAGCGCAATTATCAAGCCACAGTACCACGTTCTTAACATCTCTGACTTCCATGAAGAACATTCGAAAAGCACAAACAATGTCCTCTTTTTTACGACCTGAAATGGCTTCATGCCATAAAACTGCTAACGGTGGATCTTTACTTGGGCCAACAGGCACAAAACTTTCATTAAACGCAATTAGTCTTGGGCAAAACATAACCGATTTAATTGATTCCATTCGCGGAAGCATAATTACCTTTTGCAAATCAGCTGAGTAATATTTCGTTTCTTCGTTACTCTCACAAGACTGATACTCAGAGCGAGCATTCTTAGCTTTCTGCATATGGATTTCATACTCTTTACATTCATCGCATTTGAAATGACGTAAAATCATATGCTCCGGGTTATGTATTTTAAATTTCTCACATTGGTCGCACTCTTCATGTCCGAGTTTGGCAAACGATATATTCATGCTTTTTACTGTTCTCTATAAAGATCAGGCTATCTACTAGCATGATAAAGCATCACTGACAGCAATTTTTGCCAAATAAACCACAACTACACTTTTTTGAAATCGACACTAAGCAGAAAAAACATAAGTAAGAGTCGTACAAGATAGAAAAAACATAACTGACAACTTATGTTTTTTCAACCTCCGAGTGTTACGACTAAATAATTGTTTTATACTAACAACAATGGACTTTTTAGTGGAATTAAGGTTATTTTTCATAGAAATGTCATTAAATGGTTTTTCATCTTATGAAATAAATGTTTGGCTCAAATTCAAGACTAAATATAAAGACACAAGGCGTCAGTTAAGAACTTTTCTATCTAGGAATAGCTACTTATGCTTTTTCTTTCTCTGACAGGAAGTCATTTTACCAAAATGCCGTGTAGTTATGCTTGTCTAAATCATGATCTGTTTGATATACAGAAATAACTGTTGAATAGAAAAATCACATTTTTTTCCTGATTTCGAGGGTGTCAATAACTCAATTTCGCAAAAATTGTCACTTAAGGTTTTTTTCCTTAAGGCGGCAGTATAACAAGTCAATTCTGGTGAAAATACAAAATGTTGTTTAGTTTTAAAATGTAAAGGTTATTTAACAGATTCAAACTCTTTTTACTCAGTTCGTGTCCGAGAAATCAAAAACGTGTAAGTTTTTCACAGTACGATTAGCCTGATCACCTAAATGTGGTTGAAATTCTTATACGACGATGATTTCAAGGTTCGTGCGTTGTAGTAAAAGATAAATTAAGTGAATCTTAGAGTATAGAAACGTCTTTATCAGTTAAGAATAAGATATGACCGATTAGGTAAGACGATGGCGACGACAGGGTCACGTGTTTCAGCAAGGTACACCAGCCAGGGTACAGGTCAGGCAGGAAATCTTTGGAATCTGATCATGATTTGATCGAGCATCAATTGTGAAGGTCTTTAGACACTGTGGTAAGGATAAAGGGTTAACGTAAGCTAGTGTTAAATGAACTGCCTGTTTACACATATACATGTATTAAAATGTGTGCGCGCTATATAAATAAACGGCATCTTGTACCCTGAGCAATTGTTAGCAAGTAATTGTTAGCAAATAATTATCATAGGTAGGGTCGGCCGACCAGCCGTGTTTTTTTAAATACTTTGCGTACCCTTGCCAAACACCAGGACTCCATCGCCAACACACGGAAGTGTGGTAAAACAATTCAACAAAATCAGTTCGTTATAATGGCTATAAACACTATAACCTAGCTATTATACAGTAGGAAAAATTTAAATAAATACGTAAACTTGCAACTCACACAGATCAATTAAGAAGAATAAATGTAATAATGTTAGTGTGAAGAAAGTAGATTAGTCATAATACTGTTTTTATATAGATAGATATATAAAATAATTTTTAGCAAATACTTCCATGGTTTCGTCATCCAAGCGTGCATTCATATATAATATAATATTATTATAACTAAGATAATAATGTAACATTTAGTTTTTTAAGAATATTGAGGTTTACGGGGACGCCCGGTATAGAAATTAACCATCATTGACATTTTCAAATAATTCAAAGAGCCACGGATAATTACATTTAAAATGCTAAAAGGCAGGTGAAACATTATCATCTAAAAATAAATTTTAATAACCAACTATTAATTATGACATACAATAAAATAAAAATTAAATTAATAATAAAAAAATACATAGATACTACAAAAAATATTCAAAGTAAAAGTGATGCAATACAACGCACACGTAAAAAATAATTAATCAAATAACGTAAAAAAAAAAAACCCCCATATGACCTCAACAATAAAATGTAGAAATATAACAACCAAAACAAAAAAAAAAAAAAAAAAAAACTACTACACAAAAATAGTTAACAGTAAATAAATATATAAAGAAAAAACTAGATATCATTTAGTATCACAAAAATAAATACCTTGCATATAAAATTCCTAATAGAAAAGAAAAAAAAATAGATTTTAAAAATAAAACACGTAAATAACTGGTCAAATAAATAAATAAAAAAATTTGAAAAATAACTTCTGTATAGGTATATAATAATAGATTCAAAAGAAAAAAAAATATAACAAAAATAATTTAAAAAAAAAATAAACCCAAAAAACCAATAAATAAACACCATAAACACGAAACAAAAACGCAAAAACATTAAATTACACAAAATATACAACTACAAAATATCAGTAATGGAAAAAAATTACACAAACAAATCTAAACTATAATTCTATTTACAATAAAACACAAATTAAAACTTACCACTTCGCAGGAAAACAACAACAAACAAAACACAAAATAATTGTCCATCTTTCATATTTTCATGTACACTGCCTACTCCTCTTGGAAGTAAAGGCGTAAATCTATCAATTCATTTACTCAAAGTCTACCACATAGACATCAGAAACACCACGACACGCACCAAATGCACCACTAAACCACTTTAATTAAAAACTTATTCAAGGACGTATATGCGACTTCCAATTTTTTTTTTTTTACTCCTCTCTATAAAATACAAACTAACACAATTCATTAAGAACCAAATAGATCGCAGGTAAAAATAACACTAATAAATTGCAGCTCGAGAGCGATAGAAACAAATTCCACGAATTGTAACAAGACACCATTGCCATGTCATATTATAAAGATAAACAATGATCGACTTAGTACGAATACAAAGATGTGCCATCTCAATTTAATGCTGTCCGATTTTGACTCTTATTTGTGCATTGCGTTGTGCTCAAATTATAATATTGCTCAAATTTGAAATGTAACCTAGTGTGCAGACTTAAGTATATTGATATAAGTATAGTACTAAACTAAAGTTTTAGCATAGTTTTCGCTCGTTTAACAACTTATTGTAACACTAACCAGTAAAAATAACTAACTAAGTATTAACTCACATACATACAGGATGTGTAAAATGTATCACTGAATTGTTAAACACATGTAAATTATATACAACATAGAAATAAGATAAGTTTAAGTACATTATGTAAAACTTTGTTTCAAATAAGTAGACCCCAAAAAGGTCATTTCACGATGTTTTGTCTCAACAGATTTTTCAATTCAACACACCAGACAATAATTCATGTATAGGACAATATATAATGTCCCCAGTAAAGTAGCAGTAACATATTATAAGACACGATTATTATGTAAACCTTAGAAGATTAAGAACACAACAAAATTCAAAATAACTTTAAGAACGAGTAAGCATTCAGCAGACCGTATACAGCATGTTTAGAATCAGCATTGAAATATTGTAACATTCCTAGTAATGTATAAAAAAATAATAAAAACAAGATAAGTTTAAATACCTACTCATATGAAACATTGTAACAGATAATTTTAAGACAAAAAAAAATGTAAATAGATTTTTAAGCAAATTAATATTATGTAATGTATATATAATAGTTAAGTCAAAAACATAGTACTCATGTAATCAACTAATTTTTGACTAAAAAATTCGCGGAAGAGCTGTAGTGAGGCTCACAACTGGTAATCAGCTGTCGGCAAATAGTCATCTATTTTCCGTATTATTATTTATATAAATTCCAAGTAATCAACACAAAGGAAATGCTTCGCATTCCTCACACTTACCTACCTAATAGCCTCGTACTTTGGACCGAATGACCTCATATGCATTGCACAATATTTATGCAACAAAGGATTATCTTTGGTATAAAAGGAAAGGATTTTCTATGAATAAATCAGTTATTACCTAGACCTCGAGTTGTTACTATCGTCCCTACGTCCTATAGATTTAGATTTAGATTTATTTATTTCGAGATAAAAATTACAATATAGGTTTGCATACAATGTCAAAATTATAAGAATCCTTATCACGATCGTCAATAATAAGAAATAAAATTTAAAAATATTCAAAATGTAAATACACAAAGTGGAAATCGTAGCTCCAATTACGGATTGTCATTTAAAAACTAATAGACACATACTATTAAACAAATAAACAATTAAACAATCAAACAATATACTTCAGGCTGAACCGATTTAGATGAAATTTTGCACGACGATAGTTTATAACATGGATTAAAACATAGGATAGTATTTATACACGCAGACAAGTCACGGGCAGAAGCTAGTTGAGCCATAATATCTTTGGGATCATCATCATCATCATCATCATCATATCAACTTCAAATTTAAGGAAAAAATTGAAAAAATTAGGCTCCGAGCCGGATACGAACCGGCGACCACAAGCATACATGGCCCGTCACTACTAACCAACTGAGCTATCGGAACAATCTGTCTCAGTCCCTAAATATTTCAATCAGTTCCTTCTAAATATCGTTATCAGGTTATCGTTATCGTTAGCAGGCGTAACTGCATTATACATAATGAATCATCATATCAGCCGAAAGACGTCCACTGCTGGACATAGGCCTCCCCCAAAGAGTGCCACAATGGCCGGTTCTGTGCCACCCACATCTACATCTTTGGGATGTCTTCTATAAATTAAAACTGATGGAATCGTGGCCGAAGCGTGGCACGTGAGCCATTCGCTCGCGTTTTATATAATATGTTGATCCAAGGACAGTAATTTGTGTAAGAGTAAATATATAACGTTTAAAGTACATATTTAAATCTTAAACATAGTCTTTAATAGTAGCTCAAAGGAAAGTAATAATTACCTAACTAAGATACGCGAGTTAATTGGAGAAAATTATAACATAGATAATTAATATTATTTTGGAACGACGGTCCGAGTTATTTTGCTTGTCACTAAGAAAGCAGTGTTTTCTTAGGTATGGAACTTAAATTATATTCTATTATTCGACGTGATAATGCCGCGAGCGTGATGGGCAACGGCAGGTAACGTAGTCCTGTAGTCATGTGTCAAAATCCATGTACAGTCTACCAATTTGATTCCTAGGCCACCGTAGAACCCTGTCATTTTAGCTACTACATAGCGACGCAATAATCCTAATAACCCGTATTGACATAGCATTTACAACGGCAACGTTCTATGATGGCCTAGGAATCAAATTGGTTGACCGTTCAAGCATACGGATAAATCGAAAAAATATATATATATCCTGACTGACTGACTGACTCACTTAAATCAACGCCCAGCCCAAACCATTAAACCTAGAAAGCTGATTTTTTCACAATAGGTAGTTTATATAACGTTAGTACCCACTAAGAAGCGATTTTTGAAAATTTCTTCCTCAGGGGGGTAAAAAGGGGGTTGAAAGTTTGCATGGGGATGGAATAAAATTTTAAGTGAGAGACTTAAAACTTTGTAGAAAGGTTAGTTATTAGAATACAAATAAAGTTCTTTCAGCGTTTTGGCAAATTCTATCCCAAAGGGGATGAAATAGGGGTGCAAAATTTGTATGGGGGAAACAATATTTTTTTAAATAGAGACTCAAAATTTTGTGGAAAGATTACTCATTAGAATACAAATGAAGTACTTTCAGCGTTTTAGAAAATTCTACCCCTAAGGGGGTAAAATAGGGGTGCAAAGTTTGTATGTGGAAAACTTTTTTTTTAGCTAGAGATTAAAACTTTGCAAAAAGATTACTTATTAGAATACTAAAAAAGAACTTTCAGCGTTTTAGAAAACTCCACCCCTGAGGGGGTTAAGAAGGGTAGCCAGTGTTGTGTGGGAAACACTTTTTTTTGAACTAGACTTAAAACTATTAGAAAGATTACTTATTAAAATAAAATAAAAAGTACTTTCAGAGTTTTAGAAAATTCCACCCCTAAGGGGGTTAACAAGAGGGCAAGCTTTGTATGGGCAACACTTTTTTTGAGCTAAGACTTAAAAGTTAGTAATAAGATTACTTGCAACAATACAATTTTTTTTTATCAGCTATTAGAAAAATTCACCCCTTAGGGATGGTTTTGAAAGGGGTTTTACATATTAAATGGAGAGAAAATGAACATCAACGTTTTTTTTATTTATCCCCTAAAAGAGGGTTCAAAGATTATATTGAGATAAATCATTTTGTAAGACGATAAAAAGTTCTACGCGGACGAAGTCGCGGGCAACAGCTAGTAAAAAATTAACAGCCAAAATCGGAGTTCAAAGAGTAAAAGATTAAACAGATTTAAATAAAGTTCCTCCCAGGGGATGTGGGGCGATATTTTAATTGGCCGATAAAATATTAATTATCTGTCTAGACGAAGTTGGGGTGAACTGGGTCATTTGGTTATACACACTGCTGTCATGATTTTATACACTTCTTCATTTTAAATATCATATTATTTGTAGGAAGTTATAATAAAAAATGTACAATAAAAAAACTAAAAACTAATACGTTCGCCTTTGTACCTACGCTAATCTTACATATCATGTTTATGACTGTTTTGTGTACAATAAAGTGCTTAGGTACTTACATACATACATAGGTAGATACAAACTAAAACTGTACAAAACAGTTTTTTTTAATTGAGAAACATGTTTCACAAATTAAGGCAAATAATTCCGAGTATACCGCCACCACTCAGGAACACCTTGCAACCAAAGTTTAAAATACTTAAATACAAAGTACCTTGCGCTTCGCTTGGCTCGTCTTGGCGGGGCCACTACCGTGCCCCCAGATGCATTTCGTTTCTTACATGAAAAAAAAACAAATATAATAATAATTGCGGTTGACTGGTAGAAAATGCTTTAAGGCATTAAGTCCGCCTTTTGTATTCTTTGTTTAAATAAAGTTTAAATACATATGATAAATTAACCTGTTGTCTCCCGATGACGTGAATTCACGGCCAAATTGGCGCCCCCCCCTGTGACCCGAAAATATGTGCACAAATGTTCCGTAGTGTCCCGCTGCCGTGTATTCACGGCGGCAAAATTTGCACGGTCGTTTCCCGGTGCCGCGAATTCACGGTTTGGATCCCACAGTTGAAAAAGGACTTTATTTAATCATAATCATAAATTTATTTCCATTTAACCTTAGGTGGTAAATACATTGTGGTCGAGTCCTCCTATTAGGTATTATATAACCTGTGTCAGGAGACCTCGCTCTTCCAAATTATACATTATAGGTAGTTCTAACGTTAAAATGGTTTTTATAATGTTCCAAAGATACAAAAATAGGTACTTAAGCCTAGCTTAAACTATATGTATGTGTGTGTGTGTGTGTGTGTGTGTGTGTGTGTGTGTGTGTGTGTGTGTGTGTGTAAGTGTGTGTGTGTGTGTGTGTGTACGTGTGCGTATGTGTTTTATTTAAAGAATATAAAGTTCCTATTCCATTAGGCTTCTTTCTAATATAATATAACCCGATGAAATTAGGAACAAATTGGTACCAACCTAAACTTCATTCTCCATAAATTCGACCAATAGAAGCCAGTTCAAAAATCGTTGTTCCTCGTGGTGCGTTTCTACGACAGTGACCCAAAAAAAGTGCTATAAAAGTGGTTTTTTGAAGTAATAATGAATATAATTCATGTTTTTTATGGAATTTATAGTATATAAATGATAAATACATAACTTTGCGTGTGATAAACATTCCTTGTTTTAAAATAATACGAAAATAAAAGTTGGGTCCAACGGTTTTTTTCAAAATTTCTTTCGTTACAAAAGTGCTACTTTATCGAAATTATAGTGTTTATATGGAATTTTGCTGTGTGATACCTGTTTTTGATTAGTTTATTTGTGTTAAGATATAAATAAAAACCCGTAAGATCTAATAATTATTTTTCAAAAATAGGTTGAAATTGCGACCTTGATGTGTGCAAAAAGTTTTGAGTGCTTACGGTTTTTCGGATACAAAGAAAATAATATTTTTACAGGTATGTCTTCTACTAATTTACAATGGTTGATGGCCCATATCTTATTGAATCAGAATAAATAAAATATGTTATAGTTATAATCCAATATCTTTATTTCTTAGCGTATCTTTGGAGAATGACCATTATTTTTCCGTCCTGTGAATAAGCCATCGTTTTTACATTGTAATATGTTGAGTATGATATATTTAATACAAACACAATGAAGTCTGTTTCATGCCCTTGTAAAAAATGTAAACATTTACACTCCTAAGTATAAACACTCCAGTGATATGAGCGATAACGTTGAGTCAAGTGGTTAGCTCCCGACAGCTCAAATTACCTCGGGACACAGGGCCACCCACGGTGACCACGTGACCGGGTAACGCGCCTTCGCGAAAATCGGCCGTGAATTCGCGGCATCGGGAGACATAGGAGACATTTTTTTTAGGGGGTCGGGATACTTAAACACAAAGTACCTTGCGCTTCGCTTGGCTCGTCTTGGCGGGGCCACTACCGTGCCCCCAGATGCATTTCGTTTCTTACATGAAAAAAAAAACAAATATAATAATAATTGCGGTTGACTGGTAGAAAATGCTTTAAGGCATTAAGTCCGCCTTTTGTATTCTTTGTTTAAATAAAGTTTAAATAAATATGATAAATTAAGTAAGATATTTTTAATGCTCCAACGAAGCAAGGGATATAAGCATCCTAGCTCCTATGACTCGTGTTTTTGTATCAAAAGTTGTGTGGGCGAAGTTTGTAAAAAATAATATAAAGTTTTATTTTTTTGAAATCATGACTAGGTACCTATTTTGTTTTGAAGTGTAGTATTCCAATTTTCCATGTCAGGAATAAGTTATAGACATAGTTAAGTAGATCAGTTGTTTAGGTCGTAGTCAACCATGTTTTTTTTTAATTTAATTCAGGCAACAATCAGGCCTAAATTAGGTACCTTAAAGACTAACATACATATCAATATAAACTTATAAATAACTACAAAAACACACTATCAATGTGATGTGTTGCGCAACTTCGTGGTGTCAGGTAACCGACCGCGAAAACGCCGGAACTTGACTCACTTCGGCCAAAATATGTTACATTATATAATTATATTTCCATGGTTGTTTACTAAAACTTCTTAAATTGGTTTGTTTTCCACTCTCTCCGGCCATATGTGTCTGAAAAGTTTACCTCGTTCGGTGGAAAGATGCAGCTGCACCAACCACCCATTTCTATCTGTTTCAGCTGAGCTTGGTAATTTTTCGGTATTGAGTACTTTTTTATTCCGTCTGCGTTGGATGGTCAGTGGCAGTCGCTTTCGTAAGACTAGTGCCTACGCCAAATCTTGGGATTAGGTGGCCCGGACCCCGGGCTCTTTTAGGGCACAAACGGAAAAGCTCTAGGAGGGTAATGACTATTTAACCCCCGATGCAAAAGAGGGGTGTTATAAGTTTGACGTGTCTGTGTATCTGTCTGTCTGTGGCATGGGTCTCCCGTGTTTGGCCTAACAACTTTAGCACTAATGTTTCATTAGACCTAATATTTCACTAGACCTAATGCATTTTCCTTCAAAACAATGAACTTTTCGGGTTTTCTTTGAATATCATCAAATAGAAGTCATTAGGTTAGGTTAGGTTTCATCAGCATTATCATCACATCAGCCGAAAGATGTCCACTGCTGGACAAAGACTTGCAAAGGAGTGCCAAAATGACCGGTCCTGCGCCACCCGCAACCGCATCCAGCAGACTCCCGCGACCATTTTACCAGGTCATCAGTCCACCTCACAGATGTATGAATATAAGGAGATCGGACATGGCGGCCGATTTGTATAGAGTGAGCCTGTCGCAAGTACATTAACCCACACAACGCCCAAGTAATTGACAAGACAAAGCACGCACACATCTAAAACACACACACTTGTATTTGACAATAAACGCGCATCATATCAGGCATTTTGGGAAAAAACGTAATATTCTCTGCGATCAGCACGCGTGCACAGTATGGCAGTGTATGGCCATTGAGCATACAGCTGCGACACGGCCGCCGGCGGCTTGTCCTCTCTCTAGTATTCTATGCTCTGAGGTCCACCTTGTGGGGGACCTCCCCACGCCGCACCTTCCGGTACGTGGTTAGGTTTGTTTTTGGGGTTAGGTTTGTTTTGCAATAATCCTATACAGTTTACTATTTAACTAAAAGCATGCATTAGGTCTAATGAAACATTAGGGCTAAAGTTGTTAGGAGTAACAAGGGAGAAACCTGTGGCATCGTAGCCCCTGAGCGAGTGGACCGATTTTAATGCGATTTTTTTGCTGACATGATCGAGATTGTTCTTAGCTGCGTTTCAACAAAGTCCGTTCAGTCCTTTTTGAGACAATAACCTTTGAATTCAAAATGCCGGGGGTTTTTCAACTATTCTAAGTTGTTAATTAATTAATGAGTTATATCTCTGGAGAATACAAAAAATGTAACAATGTGCATTTGAAGTTGTGGCTCTCCTACGGCTTGCGAATTGTTCAAGTACTGTTATTTATAAATACATTAGCTTCGTACGCGGATTGCAAAGAGCGCAGGCAAACCCACGGGATAAAATACAGCATTTGCCCACCCGGAAAGTTTTATACACACGTGATTTTTTTTTCGAAATTAGATGTGTAGATTCTGAAAATACCCATTATTATACCTTTACATATTATAAACTTACAAAGCTACTTTACCAAAAGTAGTTTTCAATTTTCAAGTTAATTAATTTCAATTAATTAATTTGCCCTGTTAAGTTATGAGTTGAGTCCCTTTTAAGTTATTAATTCGTTAATTATGCTGTCAATCGCTCTCGCAGATGTCCATGACACAGGCTCAGCCTAGTTTGGAGTCTGATAGATAAGTCTTCATTATAATCATTTATTTTTTATTTTCATTATAATCAATTATTGATTTTGTATTTTTTTTATAATTCAAATAATACGTGTGTGCAGTCCCATAAATGCGTTAAATAAAATAATTATCCACAAGAAAGTTATTTTTTATTAAACAGTTTCAGAATCAGTATCCGCTAACTTTCCCAACACTTCAACTAACTTGGAATAAGTGAAAAGTATTAAAAGTTTTATTCAAAAAGTAACATATAATGTTACTTTTGAATAATAAATGATTTTGTATTTGTTTATTATTCAAATAATACGTGTGTGCAATCCCATAAATGCGTTATATAAAATAATTATCCACAAGAAAGTTATTTTTTATTAAACGGTTTCAGAATCAGTATCCGCTAACTTTCCCAACACTTCAACTAACTTGGAATAAGTGAAAAGTATTAAAAGTTTCCACCTTCATTAACGGGAGCAAAGGGGGTAACAGATATGAACCCCCGAGCGAGAGTTTCTTAATAGGATTCCGATTCTTTTCTTAAATATTGGAATTAAAGGAGCTGAAGAGTTGAAAAAAAAATCGAGATAGGTAGAATTAAACATTAAATTTCCGTTCAATACTCGTAGATCATTGGATCATCGGCATATTGGTAAAATCAGACCTAACTCTAGCCACAATAATGGACATTTTCAAGCACCGCTATAGTAGATTTATTGTATTTAGCAAAAAAACCTCTTTGGACGTTAAAACACGTCAGCGTGCCAAGAGATAATCAAATTAGGCCCGCGTCCATTAAACAGTGGCATTAACAAGTCGGCTGTTATGTACTCGGTCCACTTGATTTTAAAAATAACATGTTGAAAATGTGAGTTTTTGAGACGCTTGCTTCTTGATAGAAAAGGGGTACTCGGTTAGATTCTATTATCTTTTTTTTGTCGTGTTTCTTCTTCTCTTGTCGATGGTTCCCTATTTCCTGGGTTCAGATTGTGCGGCACCAGAAACTAGCGACCGCTAAAGCCTTATCTGACGCATCCCGGAGGTCTTGTGTGGAGCATGTGTACGGGCGCTCCGGACAAGAGCAGCATATGTGCCGTGGTTTGAGGGGTAGTCCCGCACATACACCGGGTGTCTGAGCCGCTCAGGATACCCCATTTCAATAAGTTGTCTCTACTGCGGCCGACCTGGGAGCGCAGTGTTTCTGTATGTATTATTTGTTCTTAAGGTGGATCGAAACGTGAACAAATGTTTTTGGACTATATTTTTGAATGACAAAAGAATTTAGTTTATTATTGTTCACATAGCCCAATAGGGAATGGATGAAAATTTTAGAAGTGCCTGATTTTTTTTTGGTGTTAGGAATAACCTTCCTTAACACAAGAAAAAAAATTCAGACATTTCAGGTGCGTCAATTATTTTTGAAAAATATAAACAGTTTCCTCACTTACGTTTTGGGTTTAGGACGGCGAATGAGAGATTTTCCTTAATTTGTCTCATAATACAAAAAATATCTTGAAAATCCGTGGTAAACAGACACTGGCAATGATATTGACTGCTGCAGCAGCAGTTGTCATTGCCAGGGTCAGATATTCAAAATATTTTTGTAATAAGTATGAGACGAATCAAGGAAAGTTTCTCATTCGCCGTCCTAAACCCAAAACGTAAGAGAAGAAACTGTTTATATTTTTCAAAAATAATTGACGCACCTGAATAATCTGCAATTTTTTTGGTGTTAAGGAAGGTTATTCCTAACACCAAAAAATAAAATCAGGCACTTCAAAAAGTTTCATCCATTCCCCATTACCGCAAAATATTATCTCAGTTCATAATAAAAGGTGTATTTTATTTTTGCATAAAAAAATATTTTGTATGCGTATTGTATGGTGGGAAATTACCTAAATATTATTCTTCTAGCATACCGACATTTATTAAATTATGATGTAAAATAATCAACAAACAGTGTAAACAGTTTAAAAAACTACCTATACGAGTATCTCGACTACGGAAAAGTAACTATGAATAATATTTTTATTTATTTGACGCTATGACAGCAAATATTTTTTTTTTAACTTATGCATTTGTATGTGACATCCATCCTTTATTTTTCATACAAAAGGTAGCCAATGTCACCCGCAGTATAATTTTGAATCAATTGACACCCTATTCATCAAAATCAGTTCAGTATTTGAAACGCTACAGTGGAACATACGCCTAACGCCTGAGCCGGCCGAGCGCCTGAGTATTCTTTTGTTTGGCTTAATGCTTGTATTTTATTCGTTTTTTTCTACCCACTTAGTTTAGTTATAAAACGATACTTACTGAACGAATGTTATAGGATACCATAATTACTTAGTTAGCTAAGTGACACTTATAAAGACGGTGAATCCTGACCCACCGTGACACAGTGCAAACTAGTACGGGGGTCAGTTGACACTTACTTTTGGTTTTCACCATACAAATTTGTAAATTAAAATGTAAGTAGCAATTTGTAATTTTTCTTACGAAATAAATTTATGATTTATTATGATTTATACGTAAAAACAAACATAGACTGCTAAAACATATCCCTTTCGTTCCGGATCTGCCGTAGTCAGGCAAAAAATAAAAATCGGTCTAATTAACGATATTTACGGAACGCATCCTTTTCTTCGTCTAGATAGGCAATTACGCATTTTACAACAACATGAATGTGAGTAAATTATAATTTCAGTATAAAAATCATAAAATAAAAAAATAAAAACCAAAACTGTACACAAACCGCCTTGCACAAGCATATGTCCCCGAATAGAGCTGTCTAAATGTCCAAACTTTCATCATAATCCACATTTGACATGTTCATTACAAAGCAAAGCAAAACTGGACGTCCAAAGTTTTAACGCGGATATTACTGATCATCTTCACAACCTATGTCGGGTCGTCTCTCCATACATCACTTATGTAACTTGATCCTTGTTACTTTCCCCTTTCCCAGATTAAAACCATATTAAAATATTTTTTACTGAAAAAGGCATAATATACCGTTGAAGAGCAATTAAATAATAAAAATGGCCTCTCATAGGACTGTTAATATAAAATAACTTTTTATTTCTCTCATTTATTAACAAATTTATGAAATTTGTTGCAACCTTGATAATATAATAATTGAAATAGTCATGTAGTAAATACCTTGAATTTACTTAGGATTAGGTGACAGTATGTGTTTTTGTGTAACCGAATGGTATTAACAACAATCGTCACGGGCTTACAACGGACAAGTTGGAAATTCCAGGAAACTCCCGCCGCGTCTACATAAATGAGCATCTTACCAAAACAAACAGGATCCTATTCAGCAAGGCTCGATCTGCTGGCGCCCAGCTCAAGTTTAAATTCGTCTGGTCGTCGAACGGCGCCATCTACATGCGCCGTAGCGAAACAAGCTCAGTTGTTCGAGTTTCTTCAGAAGCGGTGTTGGAAAAGCTTTCCAAAGGTTCTGCACCTACATCCAGCAGCCAACTGGAGCCGTTTCGAAACATCTCCAATTAAAACCGGTTTTATAGATCTTTTTTGTATTCTGCTAGTATTCTTTGTGATCTTAGCTGTACCAAATGTTGTCTCTGTCGTATATTTTATTGTAGATTATTTTGATAGTGTAAAATTTCTGTCATTTTATGGATCTCTAAAAAAACTGTATCGTCGTGTATTTTCGTCCTACTTTAGTCTAGCTTTATCTGAAATAATGTTTCCGCTAAGTCAAAATGTGTTACCTTACTACATAATCACCTCAAATAATTATGAAGGAAGTGTATGTACTTACTATATCTATCCAACAATAACATATCTTATATTTTATTCCCAAAATGAATAGCGCTGATATAGGAGATGATATAGATTCTGTTTTAAATATACCTTGTCATGAAGTACACAGCCCAGACTCTTGTAATACCGTTTTTAAATCCAAAACGAACTTTAAAGTCTTAACTTTCAATATTCGCAGTATAAATAAAAATTTCGACTTTTTCATTCTGAACCTACACCGTACACACGTGGAGTTTGACGTCCTTGTTTTAACTGAATGCAGATTACAAGATACATTAGCAATAGACCAAATACCCGGCTACTCTTCTGTGCGAGACGCACCTATGACTGGCTCTGGGCTGAGTAGAATTTGAAGGGAAATCCTGCACCTTCGGCGTTGGTCGTTACGGCTTAGCAGGAACTTGGTCGGGTCGGGGTTCTGAATTGAAAGGCTTGTTTACTTTTTCAAGTAATGTCACTTCGCTGCTACTGTAGGTACTGAATTTCATGGGGTCTGGCCGCCCAATTTATACTATTAAGTTACCTCGGCCGGACGCCCCTTCGCCCCGTATATTTGGCGGGAAAGCGATTTGCGCGGGAAATTTTGGCGCGAAATGACATGTTCATTTATTATAGTTCAATCTTACTCTAATACATTATTTACAGTGCTTATACCTATTTCTATGCTATTTATAATACATTATTACACGAGATCCTGCTCGTTCGGCGTAAAAATGCATCTGAAACGCGGGAATTCCGTGTCCGCCCGTATATACGTACCTCGTTCCCCACCTGAGGTATAAATACCGGGTTTCCCCCCTCGCTCGCCCATCAGTCGTTGCCTGACTGGCGCGCGAGTAGGATCTCTAGGTTTCCTTTAGTCTGTCTATATTTCTTAGTGGAAACTTAGTGTTATCCACTCGTTATCTAGGAAACCAGCGGTATATTACCCCTTTTTTACTATGTAGGAATGAAATGTGAGGCCTATTATTCTTTATTTCAGGTGCCAATTACATAAGGCAATAGTAGCGCAATGCCTATGTTATAAGAAGGTTTATAAGCTAGATTATTACAAGTTAGGTCGCGACTGACAATTTTATGTTTATAGCGGGTTTATTCTATGCCGTCCTGCACATCTCTCCCGCCGACCATCGTTCGGGTGAACGTTGGATCTTCTTTTGCGTGCAGGATCTCAGGCTCCGTCGGCAGGATCACCAGCTTCTTGGTCGGTCTTCTGAAGACTCCGCCCTTGGTGGTCACGTCCACTGCTCGCGTCACGCCGTCGGGGCCCGGGTATATAGCTGTAACCCGGCCTCGTGGCCATGTGTTGCGAGGCAGATTCCCGTCGGCCACTAGCACGATGTCGCCGACGTTGATAGGCCGCCCATGACCGTAGGGCTCCCGCCGGTACTGGAGTGAGGGCAGGTACTCCCGGAGCCAGCGGGCCCAGAAGTGCTCGGCCAGGCGTTGGCTCGTCCGCCAAGTCGCGCGGCCGATGAGTGCGGTGTCGTCGAATGTCCCGGGGTTGGGGGCCCGGGCTGAGCCACCGAGGAGGAAGTGGTTCGGCGTGATGGCTTCTGGCTCGTCAGGATCAACCGCCACGTGAGTGAGGGGGCGGCTGTTCACTGTATATTCGGCCTCGGCGAGCAGAGTAGTCAAGGTCTCCTCGCTGGGGCGGCGCTCGTTGAGCACGGCGTGTAGGGCTCTCTTGACGGCTCGTACCATCCTCTCCCATGCCCCGCCCATAAATGGGGCTCCCGCCGGTATGAAGCGCCAGCTGATACCGCGTTGCGCGGCGTCGGATTCGAGGGCGTCGCCGTAGTAGGGGTAGGCGCGCGGAATCGCGAGGTCTCGCAATGCCCTTAGGTGCAGCGTCCACTCCGTCCATTGGCGCGCTAAGTCTGCATCCAGCTTGTCATCCCAGCCAGTTCCGCGCCGCCACACCTCTTGTAGGATTTTCTTTGCTATGATGGTTACCGGCGCCGCTAGCCCGAGAGGGTCGAAGATCGACATTGTTATTTTCAATATTTGCCTTTTGGTAGGCTCGATGTCGTCCAGGGCTCCGGGAGGTAGGCGGCTGAGGTCCAAGTTGAAGGCGAGTTCGTCGCTCGCGGGTTTCCATATTTGTCCCAGGATTCGTTCATTTTTCATTTCGCTTTTATTCAGTTCGACGGGCGCGGACGTGGCGTCCTCCGAAGTGAGGGCTCGGAGGACCCGCGTGGAGTTAGAGGTCCATTGGCGTAGTTCGTAATGGGCCTCTCTATGTATATCGCGTACATCACTTGACACTCGAATCGCGTCTTCTTCTGTTTTGAAGCTGTGTAGGTAGTCATCGACATAGTGATGTCTTATTATTGCTTTGACGGCCTCTGGATGCGTTTCTTCGTGTTTCTGGGCGTTGACGTTCTTCACATATATTGCTATTGACGGTGAACAAGTAGCGCCAAAAATGAGTGAGGTCATGCGATATTCTTGCGGCGCGTCGTCGCCCCGCCGGTCGCCCCGCCATAGATAGCGCAGGGCGTCTCTGTCTTCAGATTTGACTTTCACTTGCATGAACATTTCTTTAATATCCGCCCCCACGGCGACTGGGTGTTGCCGGAAGCGCATAAGGACGCCTGGCAGCGACTGTAGGAGGGCCGGGCCCGTCAGTAGGCGGTCATTGAGCGACACGCCCCTTGTAGGCGCGGCGGCGTCGTGGACGATTCGGACTTTCCCGGGCTTGCTAGGATTCAGCACCGGGAAATGGGGGAGGTACCACACTCTTGATGACTTGGTGGGCGGCGCAAGCTCGGCGTAGCCCTTCGAGACAAGGGCGTCCATTTCTTCACTATATTTGCTTTTAAGCTCTTTATTTTTGTCGAGTTTCTTTTCTATGTTATGAAGTCGTCTCAGTGTATTTTCGTAGTTGTCAGGCAAGCGGCTGTCGGGTTGTTTCCATAATAGCGGTGCTTCATAATGGCCGTCGGCTGTAGTCGTTATTGACTGGGCTAGCATGATACGCGCCCGCTCTTCCGGGCTTGACTGGGGTAACTTCGGCTCGATAAGTAGGTTTTCGAGCGCGAAATATTCACTGAGTTGTAAATTCAGATCTTCATTTTTCTCGGCTTCTTCAATAGTGGTCAAGCGATGCGTCGCATGTACTTGTTTGCCTGTGATGCGTGTGTGTGCACCGTGTAGCACCCAGCCTAGCGGCGTTAGGGATGCCGCTGGCTGATGCCGCTGGCCGCGGCGTGTTTCATTACTGACGAGTAAATGCCAGTTATCTTGTCCGATTAACACTCTAGGTCTCGCTGACTCGTACCGCAGGCTATCTTCTATGTCGCATAAGTGTGCGCACTCGCGGAGATCCTCCTTCTTAACGGACTGTGGTGATAGGCTCAGATCGTCTATGGTATGCGCACCGACCCTATAAGGTTGGTCGGTGCCGCGGATGCTGAGCGTAACACGGCGTGATCTCGATGCGTCGATTTTTTCTTTCGTTATAGCTTCTATTTGTAGCGGCACTGTCGGGCCGTCCAGGCCTAAGTCGTTCGCGAGCTCTTCTTGTACAAGTGTTATCGTGGAGCCGTCGTCGAGGAGGGCGTAGGTCTCGACGGCTCCCGCCGGTCCAGAGACTGTGACCGGGATAATTTTTAGATAAGCTCTCGCTTCTCGGGAGGCGCGTGTCGATGTGACGGCCTCGTTTCTTTCTTCGATTCGTTGATAATGTAGCAAGTTGTGGTGGAAGTATTCGCAGCCGTCTCGCTCGCACTTCGTGCGCTTGCATGAGTGCATCCTGTTCTTGTAGCGCAGGCATCGGAAACATAGCCGTTGATCTTTGGCTAGTTTCCACCGGTCTTCAACGGCTTTTTCGATAAACTTAGTGCATTTATCTATTGGGTGACCGGTGTTGTTGCAGGCGGCGCACTTAGGTGAAGGCTTGTCTGTGGTCGCGAAGGCTCGGTGTGTCCTCTTTGCAGGGTGAGGATTTGCACCGTCGACGTTCTCGGGCTGCGCGTAGAGCGCGCAGTAGTCCGCCTCGCGTTGCAGGAAGGCTGATATCTTTATTAGCTCAGGCTCGTCGTTTTTCTGCGTATTCGCGTAGTCGAACCATCTGTAGCGTAGGGCGGGCGTAAATTTCTCCATCATTGCCCTTGTCGTCTCCGGGCTGTGTAGATAGTGAGCGCGGTCAAGAGCCTTGAGTGTGGCTATGACGTTGGCTACACGGCTGGCGAAGACACAGATGTCGAGCGGCCCGTCGTTAAGGCGTGGTAGGGCGCGTAAACGCTCGAGCTCGGCGAGGGCAATGGCGTCTGGGCGGCCGAAGCGGGCTTCTAGGCTTCTCATTACTTCGTCTGCGCGAGCGTTGTAAATGAGGAGGCTCTCGACGGCTTCTTTGGCCCTCCCTTTGAGGCATCTTCTTAATCTTGCTATATTATCCACTTCACTATAATTTGCGGTGGTTCCGTTGTAGGCGGCTTTAAATGATAGCCATTCTTGATGCGAGCCGCTGAATGGCGGCAACTCGGCGTGGTAGCGTGATGACTCTCTCGGGCCGGCACGCGCGGCGATGGCGATGGCAGAGGCGAGCTCACTCAGGTTCACACTTTGTTGATTCTTCATTACTATGGCGCTATCTTCTTGCGCATTCGCTTGTGAATACATTAACGGCGGCGGATATGCGTCTGTTTCGCGTGGGCGCGGCGGCGTTGGCGCGAAAACGGGAGCGTGGGTTCCCCCGGCGGGGGGAGGGGCGGGGACGGCGGGGCGCACGGCAGCGGCGCCCTGTCCCGCGCCCTCGGCGGGGCTCCTCGTTCCCCCGGCGGGGGGAGGGGCGGGGACGGCGGGGCGCACGGCAGCGGCGCCCTGTCCCGCGCCCTCGGCGGGGCTCCTCGTTCCCCCGGCGGGGGGAGGGGCGGGGACGGCGGGGCGCACGGCAGCGGCGCCCTGTCCCGCGCCCTCGGCGGGGCTCCTCGTTCCCCCGGCGGGGGGAGGGGCGGGGACGGCGGGGCGCACGGCAGCGGCGCCCTGTCCCGCGCCCTCGGCGGGGCTCCTCTCCCGAGCCTGCTCGGCGTACTGTGGGGTTGCAGGCTCGGGTTCTTCGATGTAAGGTGCATTGGAGATGGCGAGGACATGTCTCTGGCTGGTCTCGAGCCATTCATCTATGCGGCGTTCTTGTTGGACTGTAGATATTGTGCCGGTGTCATCGTCGCTGTCTTCGGCTTCTATGGCGGCTATGCGTGCTTGCGCGAGCTCCAATTTGATTCGGAGGGCTTCTTCTCGCGCTTGTGCGAGACGGCGGACGCGATGACTCGACGTTGTTTTCACCGATTTTGACGGCGGCCGTGCGGCAGGATGCTGGCTTGACTGTGGGGTTTCCTGCCGCAGTGTTGCTGCAGGGTGTAGGCTCTCCTGCAGCAGCGGGACTATGGGTGGCAGCGTTGACTGTGGGGTTTCATGAGGCAGTGTTTGTGACTGCGCGGCATCATGATGCTGCCCTATGGGTGACCTCGGCTGTGGGTCTGGACGAGGCGCCGGCGTCGCAGGAGTGCTTGTCTGTGGGGTTTCCTGCGAGGGCCTCGAGCCGTCTTGACACGTAGTTCTTGACGGCACTATGGGTGGCAGCGTTGACTGTGGGGTTTCATGAGGCAGTGTTCTCCACTGCGCGGCATCATGAGGTTGCTGCCCTATGTGTGACCTTGGCTGCAGGTCTGGCCGAGGCGCCGGCGTCGCAGGAGTGCTTGTTCGCGAAGTCTCCTGCGAGGGCCTCGAACCTTCTTGAGTAGTAGCAGTTCCCGACGTGGACGTGGTTGCTTCTTCCAGCATGGCTTCTCTGATGTTCGCTGCGATAAGTTGACCGAACGTGCGTTTTCCTGCTTTCGATCTTGTAAGGGGCATCCTCTATGTAGAATCCGGTTTTCGATGGACCAGCATGTGCGAGACGCACCTATGACTGGCTCTGGGCTGAGTAGAATTTGAAGGGAAATCCTGCACCTTCGGCGTTGGTCGTTACGGCTTAGCAGGAACTTGGTCGGGTCGGGGTTCTGAATTGAAAGGCTTGTTTACTTTTTCAAGTAATGTCACTTCGCTGCTACTGTAGGTACTGAATTTCATGGGGTCTGGCCGCCCAATTTATACTATTAAGTTACCTCGGCCGGACGCCCCTTCGCCCCGTATATTTGGCGGGAAAGCGATTTGCGCGGGAAATTTTGGCGCGAAATGACATGTTCATTTATTATAGTTCAATCTTACTCTAATACATTATTTACAGTGCTTATACCTATTTCTATGCTATTTATAATACATTATTACACGAGATCCTGCTCGTTCGGCGTAAAAATGCATCTGAAACGCGGGAATTCCGTGTCCGCCCGTATATACGTACCTCGTTCCCCACCTGAGGTATAAATACCGGGTTTCCCCCCTCGCTCGCCCATCAGTCGTTGCCTGACTGGCGCGCGAGTAGGATCTCTAGGTTTCCTTTAGTCTGTCTATATTTCTTAGTGGAAACTTAGTGTTATCCACTCGTTATCTAGGAAACCAGCGGTATATTACCCCTTTTTACTATGTAGGAATGAAATGTGAGGCCTATTATTCTTTATTTCAGGTGCCAATTACATAAGGCAATAGTAGCGCAATGCCTATGTTATAAGAAGGTTTATAAGCTAGATTATTACAAGTTAGGTCGCGACTGACAATTTTATGTTTATAGCGGGTTTATTCTATGCCGTCCTGCACATCTTCTTATCATACCTCTCACAACATAAATCAGAACGGCGGCGTCGTAGTATATGTTAAAGATCTCTGGAACGCAACTGTATCAGAACCACGGTTTGATGAGGCGTGTTGTTTGCTAATAGATATTCCAAAACAATTTACAATACTCGGTTTTTACAGATCACCATCTTTTAAAAACACTACTAATTTCCTTTGTGACCTAGAGAACACACTGATAACGCTCAAGCATGTCAATCAGTTAATCCTCACTGGTGACATAAATATCGACATTATCTCCATTAATAAGCAATGCACAAACGCATCAGAATACCTTTGTCTTCTTGCTGAGCATGGGCTTGTACCGGCGATCACTCTACCTACGCGGGAAGGAGCATGTCTGGACCATATATTTATCCGAACTAAACGACAAGTATCTGGTCTGGTCTGTGACCTCAACGTGACAGATCACAAAGCCGCAGCTATCGAAATTTCGTCTCATTCATTGTCCCACCCGAAACCAAATAGAATAAAAACAGTAATTGATTACGAAGGTGTCTCTAATGAGCTTTCATCTAATGACTGGCATACAGTATGTGGTGAATCTGATGTAAACATCGCAACTAGCAATTTTATGTCTATAATACAAAATGCCGTAGTGAAAAACTCTAAACAAATAAAAATCTCCAGATCTAAATTTACACTAAAACCCTGGATGACCCCCGGACTAGTACGTTGTGCACAACATCGCGACAGGCTACACCTAAAATCAAAACAGTTTCCGAATGATGTAATTCTCCAATTAACCTATTATAGGTACAAAAACTTCTGTAACAATCTCCTAAAACAACTAAAAGAAAAACATGAAAATCTTGAACTCTCTGCCAATAACCACAATACAAAGAAACTGTGGAACGTTGTTAAAAATATTTGTAACATAAACAAACAAAATAAGCAACCAGTTGAACTCATTTCCACCCCGTATCCCAAAGAGTCATTAAATAACTGCAATAATTTCTTTTCATCCGTCGGTCAAAAATTAGCCAAAAACATTATATCACAAACAGGAGAGACAGAAGAAAACCTCGCCAACAAAATTCAATTCGGTGGTGTCACGGACAAGTGCTTTTTCATGCAGCCTACTGACTGTACAGAAATTGAATCCATCATCATGCAACTGAAGGATGACAGTGCACCAGGCCTGGACGGGATTAATAACAAGCTTATAAAGTGTGTTAAAAATAATATTATAGAGCCCATCACTCACATTTATAATTTAAGCCTCAGCTCGGGCTGTTTTCCTGAGCATTGGAAAATAGCAGCGGTCGTTCCAATTCACAAAGATGGCCCCAAAGATATTCCTGGAAACTATAGACCAATATCTCTGCTTAGTACCTTTTCAAAAATTCTGGAAAAGCTGGTAAACACTCGTTTAGTTAAGTACCTTGAGAAGTTCGGTCTTCTATCTGAGAGACAGTTCGGTTTCAGGCAGAACCTTTCCACCGAGGACGCCACCTCACTTCTTATCAACCTTGTTTCTTCCTACCTAGATAATAACTTCAAGTGTGTGGGTGTCTTCCTAGATCTCGCAAAAGCCTTTGACACTGTCTCCTTTCCAATTTTGCTACGGAAACTACAAATGTTAGGCATACGTGGTGTACCGCTGACGTGGTTTGAGAGCTATCTGTCTGGGAGGAGTCAGCTGGTCAGAGTGGGTTCTATTAGCAGTTCTACGGAGCAAATTAAATTTGGCGTACCGCAAGGAAGCATACTCGGACCCACTCTTTTCATTATTTACATCAACGACATCCTAAACCTGCAAATTCCAGGTTCTGAAATAATTTGCTACGCTGACGACACGGTAATTCTGTTTAATGATATTAGCTGGGAAAAAGCAGTTGCTGCTGCAGAAAAAGGCATGAAAATTGCCTCCGACTGGTTTCGTGCCAACCTTTTGACTCTTAACAATAATAAAACAAAATTTCTTTGCTTTCACAAAACCGCCTCATCGAAACCGTCCCTCAATCCCGTTATAAAAATTCATTCTTGTAAAGACTTCCCTGCCATCTCCTGTAACTGCGATACCATCCAGCGCACTGACGTTATTAAGTACCTGGGTCTATTTGTCGACGAACAACTTAATTTCAAGCACCACATAAACAAACTCTCCGCAAGAATTAGAAAATCTATTTATATTTTCAAAAAACTTCGGCAGTCTGCAGATAGCTCTTTGTTACTACTAGTCTACACTGCGCTGTGCCAGTCAGTGATCAGTTATTGTATCACAGCGTGGGGCAGCGCAGCAAAGACGACCATGTTGGAAATCGAAAGAGCGCAACGTTCGGTGCTGAAAGTCATGTTAAAGAGGCCTTTTCGATATCCAACTGCGACCTTGTATGCCGAATCACACGTTTTAACCGTACGTCAACTTTATATCCTTAAAATTTCATTATGTACACACAAAACCTCTAAATATATGACTTGCTACGACACACTACTTAAAAAACGCGTCTTTAGGTTACCAGTTCCTAGAGTTTTTTCCAGCTTTGGTAAACGTTTTGGCGATTATATTAGGGTAGCAATATATAACACTTTACTGAAATATTGTAACCTAACGGGCAGCACAAAAAATGAAGCCAAATCACTTATTTTTAAACTTCTTCATTCGTTAAATTATGCCGAGACTGAAGCTATCTTTAATATCTAAGTTAGTCTCTAAGTATAAACTTTTCAATGTAAAATATTTTTTCTTACTCCTCCAAATGTAATAAATATCTGTGGTAACTTATTTCTGATGTCTAAAAATTAACTGGTTCTCCACGATACAGGCGTAGCCTAGTGTGGGGACCCCTGGTAACTATGTAAAACTCATTCTGTTTAAATAAATGACTTTTTTACTTTTTTACTTACTTTTACTTTACAAATAAATATGTATCTACAATGTAATAATTGACGATGCAAAAGTGATGATTTATCTTTATCTTATCTTAGTGAATTAATGATGGTTTATCTTTATCTTATCTTCCTTAGAAACATTCGTATTTAAAGATCAAAATTAAGCTAGCCATTCACGACTGCTCCAACAAGCCAAATTAAGTAGCCGCGCCAAAATCGATCCATAAATGTCGAAACTGTTAGTTGCAGCGGCCAGTTGGATCATCGACGTCAACGTATCCATTTGGACGCATCCTTTTGTCGCCGAGAGATATATACTGTGCTAGTGAGTTGAGAGCTGATATAACATCAGCGTGCTGCTGCTCGTCCTACGGCACATGTCAACTCTATTTGAATGACGTTAAGTTCAAGGCCAAAGATGATGATGATGAATGTCGAAACAGCACACACGATCACAAACAAGTCACAGCTGGGGAGTTTAAAAAAAATTACAAGTTAAGGTTATAGTGATGTTTAAGACACGTCTATCCCGTCGGTTTTGTTACTAAACGCATACGATTGACATTGACCGTCGGTTTTGTTACGCTGCGTAAGTATCCGTTTAAATATGGGACATAATTTAAGTAATATGCCCAACTACGTGGCACGGTCGTAAATAGTCAAAATATATACGATCATCCATTTGGACCCAAAAAAACGGCGCGGCGCGGCTTCTTAGTCGATACCTAGCTTTAACATTAGTTCGTGTGAGATGAGAATTCAGTGAACGTGAATATCAACCCTGCGAATTCTGCGATCGAGAACGGAATGGATGCGAGCATTCACTTATTAAAATTATCATTCGCTTTGGCAACGTTTCCGCGTATCTGCAGATATTATAATCAGTGAAATATAAAACTGCATGAATGGGTAGGTGGTCATTTGGTTATTAACATGAGCAGCATTAATTCTGTAGCTATACATGTTAATGTAGTTATAATGTTAATTAGTTAATTTATGTTTGTGTATTAATATGTTTCTGAATCTTGGATGTTTTAACATACTCGTATCTATTAGGAGTTATAATATTTAATCGTATGGGTATTATTTGGCCTTTGAGTTTGTCACTCTTTAGCACCACCCAGGGGACACGTGCAGGGTTGTGGTAGGTGTAAGCTCCACACAGGCGTTCCGCAGCTGACGCACGTGCCTGTGTTGCCGCTCGTCGCCAGTACACGCGATGCAGAAGACGGCAAATACGGGACCATGACGAAGAAAATGCCCTGTATGACATCTACAGAGTTGCGCGCAAAACTCTGCATACTGCTATAGCACAAGCCAAGGAGTCGGCTTGGGAGGAGTGGCTGGAGACGCTAAACAGAGACCCATGGGGCAGGCCATACCGGGTCGTGAGGCAAAAACTTCGACCCTGGGCTCCACCACTGACTAGCAGTCTCCAGCCAGATATCGTTGAACGGATTGTGGGCACTCTCTTCCCTGAGAGAGGCGAGTTCTTGCCACCAGCGATGGCATCAACAACTCGACTGCAGGATCTCGTCATGCAGGTTCCCCCTGTGACAGAGGCCGAGTTCGGTGCGGCTGTCCTTAAACTTCGCTCGAAGAAGACAGCCCCCGGGCCAGACGGCGTTCCGGGACGCCTATTGTCAATCGCACTTAGCGAGATGGAGAACAGAGTCAGAGCTCTATTCACCGCGTGTCTGACCCAGGGGCGGTTTCCCAACAGGTGGAAAACAGGCAAGTTGGTGCTCCTCCGAAAGGATGGGCGCCCACCTGATCAGCCGTCGGTGTACCGTCCCATCGTACTTCTTGATGAGACAAGCAAGCTTTTTGAGCGTGTGCTTGCTGCACGCCTTGTCAAAAGCATGCAGCCGGCCCTGAGCGTAAAACTGCATGAATGGGTAGGTGGTCATTTGGTTATTAAAATGAGCAGCATTAATTTTGTAGCTATACATGTTAATGTAGTTATAATGTTAATTAGTTAATTTATGTTTGTGTATTAATATGTTAGGACACGTGCAGGGTTGTGGTAGGTGGTGCCGGCCTTGTCGGGGCGGGGGGGCTTAGTAACCGTGGACTGGTCACCCACGGCGAAGCTAAGAGGCACCCGGGGCCGGCCTGTTTGGGCTGCCGGCTGGCCCGAGGAGGGCGCTCCTAGCGGGCTTGCCTAAGCCTGCTTAGGATGCGTTAGGGAGGGACCGTAGAAGAAGAGGAGTGCCGGTATTACGGTTCGCCGTTCTCCCTATCTTCTGCGGCCGAGGTGGGATCGCAGGGGGATAGGCGTGTTGGTATAACGGTGCGCAACTCTCCCTACCCCCTGCGACCTTGGCGGGGCCGTTCCGCTGAAACGGCATTGGTGGGACCGCAGAGGAAGAGGAATGCCGGTATTACGGTGCGCCGCTTTCCCTATCCTCTGCGGCCGAGACGTGGTCGGTGGCGGAACCACAAACCTGATCCGCCACCGGGTGCTGGATTTCCCGCACCCATGATCTCCTCGTAGCGGTCTCAGGGGGGTCCGCTACTGAACAGGTGTAGATCGAGGAGGCAGGCGCGCCAAAACATCTGGCGTGCCTCACGTGGAGGGCATCCGGGAAGGAGCCGCCTGTGGGCGGCTGCCGCCGGCGGGGTCGCGGATGTGTGCACAAGCGTTCCCGTTACCTCGCCACAAAAGGCGGCGAGGCGGCAAGTGGGGGGGTTTTTAGTGGGTACACCGTGGGTCTCATTAACTCATACGGGAGTCCGACATAACCACTCAGGTGACCCCCTGCACCCGGGTGGTATGCGTAACGCATTTTCCCCCCCTAAACAAAAAAAAAAAAAGGTGTAAGCTCCTGCGGATGCAAGTGACAGTTGTCCCCCCTTTGTCAAGTGAGTGGGCAACTTGACTGTTAGAGGTCCTTAAGTCGGCTTTCCATACAAACGAGAACCAAACTACGTTTTTATGGAGAGTCTAGCGTCCGTGACCCTTAAACACGTCGTCGTCAAGTACCCATAACACAAGTCTTATTGAGCTTACTATATGGGGCTAGTCCAATTTGTGTTAGATTGGTCCCTTATATTTATGTATTATATTTATTTATTAATAACCCAAGACGTAAAAAGAGGGGTGTAATGTTATAAGTTTGACGTGGCTGTGTGTCTGTGTGTCTGTCTGTGGCATCGTAGCGCCTAAACGAGTGGACCGACTTTAATGCGATTTGTTTTGTCCGAAAGCTGACGTGACCGAGATGGTTCTTAGCTACGTTTTAATAAAATCGGTTCAGCCGTTTTTGAGATATTAAACATTGAAATGAAAATATCGGGGTTTTTCAACTTTTTTAAGTGATCTATTATTTATTGTGTTTTTGCGTATTGACTATATAATATGTATACAAGATTATTAGCTCAGTGGGTAGTGACTCTGCCTACGAAGCTGGAGGTCCCGGGTTCGAATCCCGGTCAGGGCATTTATTTGTGTGTTTATCACGAATATTTGTTCCTGAGTTATGGATGTTATATATGTATATAAGTATCTATATGTATGTATCTATTATATATATCATCGCCTAGTACCCACAACACAAGCCTTATTGAGCTTACCGTGGGCCTAGGTTGATTTGTGTAAGATTGTCCCGTAATATTTATTATTATGTATCTCCTGTTTAAATTCACGGGACAAAGCCCGGTCCTTTGGAAGGCGTGCGTGGGGATATAGATCCAACACGTAGAGGCCCTTTGGAGACGAAGTTTAATGTGATGTTATACACCTGCTAGAACCCATTCACGGGTACATCGGTAGATACCCGTGAACCGGTTCCAACAGGCGTTGGGGCTATTGTGGGTTATATATGGATAGAGAACGGGTTCTATGGTGATGAGGTTTGGGTGGATTATGAAACTGGGCTATTGCAAAAAGTTCCGGACACCTGCCATAACATTATTGTACACAAAGTTATCGAGGCAGGCGGTGACTAGCCGCTCATTAGATGGGCCCCTGAAAGCGTCGTCGTAAAGACGGCCAGGAGCAACACCGGGTGAGCGGCTCAGGGGTATCGAGAGGTGGTGCTGCGCTTTCTCCGAAGTTACTCGCGGCGTTATGCCCTTTAACACTTCCACCCCTGGAGCATATAGCTCTGACGACTCCTCTCTGGGCGGCCAATGAAGGCAAGCCAGAGCTGAGAGTCCTGCGGGCCCCCTTGGGGTTCCACTCCGACCGACGAAGAAACGCCGGAGACGGAGGCCCTGACCGACTCTCGGGAGCACTCGGGTCCGTGGGGTCGTTACTCCCCAACAGCTCGCCACAAGCTGCCCTGCGGGCTTATTATTATTATTTTTCGTTGGGTTTTTATTTCTCAGCATGAGCTGCTGGTAATAAATGTCATCTACGGGCTGAAGCCAAGTAGATGGCATTTGACTACGTTCATTCAAGTGTTAGTTTTAGTTTAAGTCCGTTCGGTCATCGTCAACTTGCAAAAACTTTCGCACGATTCGGCATGTGTTCAGTATTGCGGCTTTCTGCATCTGCATGTAAGTATTTCGTTTAAGATCAATGAGCTTCAGACTGTGGTGGAGGTATTTAGGAATAACGCCAGTGGTCGATAGAACAATGGGAACGATGTATACTTTTTCCTGGTTCCAGATCCTGGTGACTTCATCTTTAAGATCGGTATATTTGTGTATTTTTTCTGTTATTGTTTTCTGTAGGTTGTGGGTGTTGGGGACGGCAATATCAATAAGGTAAGTGATTTTGTTTACTTTGTCTGTCAGGGTTATATCTGGTCGGTTGAAGTGTGTAGTTCTATCAGTGAGAATGGCGCGGTCAAAATACAATTTGTGGGTGTTGTTTTCCAATACGGGACTAGGACTATATTTGTAGTATGGTACACCATTGAATGGTATAAGGTTATGTTTCACTGCTAGATTTTGATGTATGATATTTGCTACTTGATTGTGACGGTGCGTGTAATCTGTTTGTGCAAGGTTAGGGCATGCTCCAGTGATGTGTTGGATTGTTTCTGGGTGGCTGCGGCATTTACGGCATCTATCATCTGCGAGTTTAGGGTCCTTGATAATATGTTTCCTGTAGTTTTTGGTGTTAATCACTTGGTCTTGAATTGCAATAATGAAGCCCTCCGTTTCTGGAAACAGTGATCCTAGTTTCAGCCAGTTGTTCGAAGCTATGGGGTCAACATGTGCTTGTGAGAGATCGTGAGGGTGTCTACCATGTAAAACTTTTTTCTTCCACTGTTCCAATCTCACGGCTTCAGAGTCATTTTCAGTGGTAAGTAGTGTCGGGTCAGTTAAGTTTAATGGGGTGAAATTTACATCATTACGAACTATTGCTTTATGAATGTCGCTACTATTGGATTTGTGGAAGAAAAATGTTTTGAGATTATTTATTTGTTTAATCCACAGCGGGTGTATGGCTATTAGTCCTCGGCCTCCATTCTCTCTTTTAATTGCCATTCTCTCTATTGCAGACTTAGGGTGATGGTTGTTGTGCTTTGTAAATATGGTCCTCGTGGCAATTTCAATATGACGGATGTCAGTTTTAGTCCATTTAATGATTCCAAATGAGTATGTTAAAACCGGTATTGCGTAACTATTGATTGCTTTTATCAGATGTTTTGATGTAAGTTGACTTTTGCAAATGATATTAACCCGTTTTTTGTATTCTGCTGTCAATGCTTTTTTTATTTGTATGTGATCAATTCCTTTTGATTGTTGGTAGCCTAAATATTTATATAACTCATCTGATTCCATTGCTGTTATTGCTTCTGTGTCATCTACTGCATAGTCACCGGGTTGAATCTTGCCTTTAACAATATGGATTGTTCTACATTTATCGAATCCAAATTGCATGTTTATATCCCGACTAAATTCTACCGTTGTGTCTATTAATCTTTTCATGTCTGTCTCTGTTTCTGAGTAAAGTTTTATGTCATCCATATAAATCAGGTGTGATATGCATGTTTCTTCATTCTCATGTTTCAGGTGATATCCAGCTCGGTTTCTACGCAGCATGTCGGAGATTGGATTGAGAGCCAGGCAGAACCACAGGGGGCTCAAGGAGTCACCTTGATAAATGCCTTTTTTAATATGTATCTCTCTGGTTTTTGTTTGGTTCAGATGCAGAGTAGTTTTCCATAGTTTCATAGTCTTTTGAAGAAAGTTTACTAAAACTGGATCAATTTTGTAAATCTGTAGTACACGAATTAGCCAAGAGTGGGGAATGCTATCAAATGCTTTTTTATAGTCTATATATGTACAGTGTAGATTTTGTTTATTACTTGCAGCATGCTTGTGTATCAATGAATCTATTATTAACTGCTCCTTGCACCCCATGTGATTCCGCCGGCATCCTTTCTGTTCTTCGGCAATTATAAAATTTTTCTCTACGTGTGTTGTAATTTTTCGGGTTATTGCAGAAGTAAGTATCTTGTAAATTGTAGGAAGGCATGTTATTGGTCTGTACTGTGATGGTTGTGTTGTATATTTTCCTTTTGGTAACATGTAAGTTACACCTTGTGCTATAAATTCTGGTGTATTTTGTTGACCTTGAATAATGCCTGTAATACTTTTAGCTATTGCTTTATGGAGGACATGGAATTTTTTGTACCAAAAGTTATGAATCCTGTCTATACCTGGTGATTTCCAATTGTGTAATCTGCTCGTGACGGCTTCTATGTCAGCTTCGGTAATTTCTTCAAATTTCATTAGCTCCATCGTCTCACATCTCCTTACCTCTTCGTGTATCCAACTTGCGTCTTCATTGTGCTGTAGTTCAGTCTCCCAGATACCTGCCCAAAATTGTTCTAATTCACTTACCTCGGGAATTTCTTGTTCGTTGGCTATTTCACTATTTGTCGGATTACTAAGCTGCCTGTAAAATATTTTTTCATTAGTGCTGAATAATTTGTTATCCCTTTTTCGCTTGAGTGCTTTGGTGTACCTTTTTAATCGATGAGCTTTCAGCTTTAGCTTTTGTTTTAACGTGTCTAAATATTCTTCGGGTCTCTTGTTGTTGTTTTCGTGACTACTGTGTATGCTGAAGTTTCTAAATATTTCCTGTACTCGATCTACTACTCTTCTTGACCTATTGTTATTAATATATTGGGTTAACCTACCTATATCCGACCTTAATTGAGTTATATCTCTTTCTAATCTGATGCACCAGGCAGGTTTCTTGTCCTTAGTGCGCCTTGGTTGGTCACTTTCTTCAATTTTATATCCCAGTTCCTGAGATATAACTAACGCGCTACAATACACGAGCGTATGAATGTCTATTAATTGGGACTCGTCTGAAATTAACTGATTTAGTATTTTTTGGTTAAATATTTGTATCAATTGTGTAAGATGTATACTGTACCTTAATTTTGGCAGTTTCGGTCTGAGGGTAGGGTCCGATCCTGTATATTGAGCTAGAACAGTTTGCAGGTTTTCGTAAAGCATTTGTGTTTTAGCATCAGGTAGGGGTGGTAAGTTTTCATTTTCATTTTCGGCGTGTACATTGTCTGTTTGCATACTTTGCATCAATGAAAGCCTGAACTGTGGTGTTTCCGCTGGGTCAAATTGTACTTCCATATTAGGCACGTTGCTAGGTTGTATAGCTTGTAGAGATGGCGACCTAATCTCGTGTTCTAATTCTAATCTAATCTCTTCTCTCATTTGCGCAAGTACTTCGTCAGAAATCATTTTATTTCGAATAATTGTTCTCCGTTGGTCTGAAACTCTTTGCTCTGAAACGTTTACTCCAGGGTACTGTGTCATAAAGTGTTCATGTAATAGTTTACGGTATGTTGTAAGATCGGTTTCTAATTTAGTAATTTGGTAATATGTACGCATGATAAATAGGTTCACATCATTACTCCATCTCATGCGTACTCGGGGTTTGCCAGCCTTGGTGGACGCAGGTTGAAAAGCGTACGCTTCCTGCGTAACACACAAGGTTGTCGTTACTGAGCTTGATCGCGGTCTATTCGTCAGCTCCAACGGTGCTGGAGTGACTGTTCTACTCCTCAATTGCCGGCAGTTCCGGGTAGTACCTACAAAAGTCTGAGACTGAGTAGATAGCTGCGACCTGTTGCCCGCCGCAGAGTACGAAGTGCTACCTGACGTAAGCTCGGAGCGGAGTTCTCTAGCGCGTCGAGCTCTATTACGTGCTTGTGCCGCTTCATTTCGCAGTGATTGCGTCGAACTCTCTGAATCTGAGTAGTCTAAGTAAGAGGCAGGTGACGACGGGATTGAGGGGAACAAAGAATCTGGCGACGAAGGAATTGGGGAAAGCAATGGTGTGGAAGGAGTTTCACGGAGCGTGGTGTTTTCGGCTGTAGTATTCTGTTCGATGGGAGCCCGCCTGCTCAACTCCTCATCGCCGCTGGATCGCATGCTGTGGCACCCAGCAACGGCTCCAGGTGCGCCCCGACGATCGCCCTCGGGTAGCGGCCCGACTGCGGCTGTAATAGATTGTTCGATGGGAGCCCGCCTGTTCAACTCCGCATCGCCGTTGGTTCGCATGCTGTAGCATCCAGCAACGGCTCCAGATGCGCCCCGACGATTGCCCTCGGGCAGCGGCCCTGGACGTAAACTTCTTGATCTCAACTGCATATTTACTATGGGAAGGAAGGAAGAAGAAGAAAGATAGGAAAGATGGAATCTTTGTTTGAGAAGGGTAAGCCTAGTTGTTATCGGCAAATATTTGTATCTCCCTAAATGGGGTGCGGTCTAGGTGGTTTGACCTCGGTTATGGTAGTATCACCAACCCGTAAGCCCCCCCACCACGGCAAGGTGATCCCTTGGGGGGGTTATTATTATTATTATTATTGGTAAGTAATTGAATGTATTCCTTTTAAGAAGGTTGATTGCAACGTTTTGGACAACATAATGCATTATGCAAAAGTGAACCATTTTTAATATTATTAACTTTAATTTGTTCTATAAAAGGTTCGACATCTTTTAAAATTAACTCGTACACTTAAGAAAGTACGCCACAAAATTTGTAACTTCGCCCACTCAATTCTTGTTTCCATAGAATGAATGCTATAAATTCCTTTATTCATATCTTGCTTCAATTATCATCCAACTCTGATATTCAAATCAGGGAAGTGCAAGGCTTAAATACAAGATTAAAATAATAACTGCACCAGCGAATGAACTGAACTCGTTCACTCATTCACTCCTCGTTTTAAATTACCATTCAATTTGGCAAAGGATTTCGAACCGACCATGGATTAAATTGTATTAATTATACGTATCTTTGTTAAAATGTGTATTATTTATTACTTATGATTTAACATTATTATGGTCTGAACCTGTATTCAATTAGTCCGTATTGGTAATTCCTGCGATCATTCCTGTTTTACAGATTTTTCATCATGATAATATCAGCCGAAAGTCGTCCACTGCTGGACATAGGTGATCCGTGATCTCGGAGTCACCTTCGACACTAGTCTCACATTTCGGACTCATGTTCGAAATGTCACAAAATCCGCATACCAGAGGCTGGGATTTGTGCTGCGTAACGCTGCCCCGCTCTCTATTGCAGCAACGCGCGTCCTTTACACGGCACTAGTAAGAAGCATCCTTGAAACCAACACAGTAGTCTGGAGTCCACATGAAGGCAAATACACTCTCATGTTGGAACAAGTCCAAAAAAGATTTTTAAGACATCTCTATAAAAAGAAACAATTCTTCTATCCATTCTTATACCCCACACGATTTCTACAGGGTTACCTGGGGTATGATTCCTTAGAAATGCGACGAAACCTAAGTTTACTCAGTTTCATTTTAAATGTCATAACAAGTAAAATTGACAGCATTAATCTGGTGGAAAAGATGCTCAAATTCAATGTGCGGAACGATTATCGGAACAAGCGCCTTGGAGTGCCTCTCTTGGCGATTGCGACCTCGCGGACGAACCTGTATCGAAACTCGCCCATACCTCGCGCGACTGCTCTCCTCAACTCCGTGCTCGCAGCATCACCGCAGTGTGATGTGTTTGTAACAGGGATGTCGCGACTGATGACTGAATGTAAGAGGGTGTTAGAGAGACGCATGGATTGTTTTTAGTTTTAGTTTCTAGTTAGTAGGTACTTGATTTTGTTTAGTAATTTAGGTTAAGTTGAATCGCTGTAACGTTTTGGTTAATACTGTCATGTTGCACATTTTTATGGTTCAATAAATAAATAAATAGGTCTCCAAAGAGTTTCACAATGACGGGTCTTGCGCCACCCGCATGCCGCAGACCCCCGCGACCTTTACCAGGTCATCAGTCCATTGTGGCTAACACGCTACGCCTCACGCCTACCGGTACGTGGTCGCCACTCGAGAACCTCTCCGCCCCAACGGCCATCGGCTCTACGTGCATTGTGTCCCGGCCACTGCCACTTAAGTGTATCGATTCGGATCTCTAATTATCGGTGACCTTAGTTCTGCTTACAGATTTTACTATTATTTATAATAACAATAATAAACCAATACCTCAAGAGGCTCTCGCTAGATGTCCGCTGGGTCAAATAAAGTAGGTACTCCTGGACACTGCGCGAATAGTCAGAAGGCTCGTCTTTCCGTCGCCCTAACCACATTTTTTTTTAATCCAGACTATTAACTAATCTATGCCCAATTTCATCTAAATCCATTTAGCCGTTTTTACGTGATTGAGTAACAAACACCCGAACACCCAAAGTTTCACATTTGTTAAAAAATACTCGTATTAGTAAAATTTATGTATAGTCTGAGGCTCTAGTGTAAGTTTTAACTCATACAATACGTTTAAGGCGAGGCAGGTTCACAATCTGACGAAAATATTGATTTATGAGCTTCCAGTATGAAGAAATAATGAAGAACTCTACTACAGAAAAATTACTGTAGACTGAAAAAGAAACAAAGAAACAAAATAACCGAACATTATATTAAAAAGCGGCCAAGTGCGAGTCGGACTCGCACATGAAGGGTTCCATTAAATAAATTGCTTTGTACGATTTATGACGTATTAAAAAAAAACTACTTACTAGATCTCGTTCAAACCAATTTTCGTTGGAAGTTTGCATGGTAATGTACATTATATATTTTTTTTAGTTTTATCATTGTCTTATTTTAGAAGTTACAGGGGGAGGGACACACATTTTACCACTTTGGAAGTGTCTCTCGCTCAAACTCTTCAGTTTAGAAAAAAATGATGTTATAAACCTCAATATCATTTTTGAAGACCTATCCATAAATACCCCACACGTATGGATTTGATAAAAAAAAACAATTGAGTTTCAGTTCTTAGTATGGGGAACCCCAAAATTTAATGTTTTTTTTCTTATTTTGTGTGAAAATCTTAATGCGGTTCACAGAATACATCTACTTACCAAGTTTCTACAGTATAGCTCTTATAGTTTCGGAAAAAAGTGGCTGTGACATTCGGACGGACAGACAGACAGACAGACAGACAGACATGACGAATTTATAAGGGTACCGTTTTTTGCCATTTGGCTACGGAACCCTAAAAAATGGATTGGTAACGTTCTGAAAAAAACTTATTTATCACCATAAAATAAACATTAATGTTCAAGATTTCGTAATTTTCAACGACAATCTATGTTTTTTTTATAAAAAGGACAGTTTTTTTTTAACACAATAACCGGATAGATTTTTACAAGCTTTATATTAACTTGCACTGTTCGTATTGTATGTAAATTTGTAAGTATGTAAGTTGTACGTCAAAATTTGCAATCCATTTTTCAGTCACTTCCCGTTATCCAATTGAGCTGAAAATTTGCAAGCATATGTATATCGCATGACATTGCAATATTATGATGACTTGGAGCTGATCTGCTGCTGCAGCTGGAAGGTGGCCATAGGAACTCCGCAATAAAACGACACAACCCCATCGAGTTTGGGCTCGTTAGAATTGTCTCAATGAGTACTTGATGATGGTATGCAGAAAAGTACAGTCGGCAGTAAAAGCTTGTACCAATAATATTTTTTTTGACAGAAACTTATTAATAAATTAACAAGTATTCCAAAAGTCAATTAATAAGTAAAATATGTCCTAAAAAGTGATGTAACACAGTTCCGAACACGCACTTCCATCTCGTTCACGCTTATGCTCAGTGAGAGGGAGATAAGATCGTGAACCAGCCTCGCCTTAAAACGCGTTTTCGTTTAGTTTCAATTTGTATTGCAACAAGAACAGCGCCTCTGGTGGTAATAATTAGGAACTACGCGTTGCGATACAAATAGGGGTGTAGACTCAAAATTTATTATCACTTCAAAAGAAAGAAGACAAATAAATATGCCTAATGTCGAAAACCCCATTCGAATATCTTAACAAATTACGAAGCTGCAACCGTTTCAATGTTGCCTGTTAGGGAGAGAAACCTCTACGGGATCGTGACGACACGACCGTCTAGCGTCATCTCAGAGCATAGAATACTAGAGAGAGGACAAGCCGCCGGCGGCCGTGTCGCAGCTGTATGCTCAATGGGCATACACTGCCATACTGTGCACATGTGCTGATCGCAGAGAATATTACGTTTTTTCCCAAAATGCCTGATATGATGCGCGTTTATTGTCAAATAAGCGTGTATACAAGAATGTGTGTTTTAGATGTGTGCGTGCATTGTCTTGTCAATTACTTGGGCGTTGTGTGGGTTAATGTACTTGCGACAGGCTCACTCTATACAAATCGGCCGCCATGTCCGATCTCCTTATATTCATACATCTGTGAGCGTCATAGTAAATGACAATCGTTTCATATGACGCCGCGTTTTGCGGAAAAGGGACAGATCATACCCCTTCTTAAAACTTTGGACGCTTATAACTTTGTGATTATTTAACCTCTTGCGTTGCTTTTTTCTCCATTTGACCACATTTATATCCTTTTTCGAGAAAATGCAACATTATTGATTATTTTATTTATTGTCTACACCCCTATTCAAATTAAACGCAAACGCGTTCGATAACGTATACTATGTATCGATAAAACTTATACTAGAGCCTCTGTATTAAAACATTCAAATATCATCTATCCGTATCACAAACAGAGCGTAAAATATAAATATCCCCAGAATACTGAGTCATAACAAATCCCAGTCATCAAATAATCATTTTCCTTCACAACACCAAGTCGGCTCATTTGCACGAGCCAACCCATTCACTCACTACATCAATCATTCACTATGCGCGTGCTTAAAAATGGAGTGGAGCAGGCTTTTAAGATTCCTGAATTTCTTAAAATCGGGGGATTTCGGAGATAAAAGAGTTGTAGTGTTTCTTCAAAGAAAGTAAAATAATTACTTAGTAGTAAATAAGTACAACGGCTTTTGTTGGAAATAATGAAATAAATACATTATGTAATAGTGACGTTCAATACGTATATATAAATAAATAAGTATTTGGGACAATCTCACACCAATCGACCTAGTTCCAAACTAAGCAAATCTTTTACTATGGGTACTAGACGACGATATACATACTTATACACCGTGGCCGTGAATAACCCGAAAGATTTAAGCTAACGATACTAGAGCCTAATTAGAGTATATAAAGTTATGTAACATATAGTCCAAAAACTCATAATTAAGGAAATATTAATTATTTGAAACAAATCAAAAGTTAAAAAATCTCCAGTCTAACACACCCTAAAGGCTTGAGCATAACTTGACACTTCTTGTCATGGAACACAAGTCACGGCATTCGCCGTTCGTCGTATGATTTCGGAGCGATTCGTGAAGTGTTATGCTCGCTCTCTGTTCTTCAACTTGAGTTTCTCAACTAAAGAGTTGTTCACAAAGAAGCGGGCAATTAATAAGATTTAATTTGTACTGAAATAGTAATCTAATTAAGACACATAATTAGACCCATGTTGATACAACATTATTTACTCGTACTGTCGTCAAAAATACGTGGTTTAAATCTTTCGGGTTATTCACGGCCACGGTGTATAGATAAATGTGGAAGGGCTTGATGAATTTTGAGAACTTTTTATCGTTTAAACATCTTTATTGTCTCATTGCTCGTTACAATCTGACATTTTTGTGGAAAAATCAAAAAACAACTTCGCTTATGTTTCGAATCAAAATTCAAACTAGACTCTCCAAAGAGTTCCGTCATAATATTCCATTCCTACATTCTCGGCCGTCCTGAAAGCATCCTGTCCTCAGGCATGCACAACACAATCTTTGTCACGCCAGTCAAGTTCTAAAATAAACAACGTACAACGTACGCACAATAAAACTAACAAGTTATTCTAATATGAACAAGTTAGCATAATTAGCCACTAACTCAAAAGTTAACCCACCTTGATTATTCATTAAACACACTAACACATCTAACAGGTTCGAAATCAACAAATGTTCTAACAAATTCTCGCGTCTGAGACCAACAATAATACTTAAACAGTTAACATATTACAATTTAAATAACTATCACCGTTTTACCTCATATAACAAAATAGATACTCTAGATGCATTAAGATTTCTGCACCACCTTCAATAAAGAACAAACGTAAACATATTCGTTATGATGACAATGAATGGGCCGTTTTTACCATCATTAATAAATAAACAAAACGAACAACCTACCATTCATCTCATTCACTCAAAGAAATTATAATCACTCACCAATATCGTCATCTTCTCCAGCCATAGGCCACTGCTTCATGTGATCTGCTGAAGTCGAAGTTTTGCCGGGTCCCTCGGTGTCCTGTGACAGCTTCTCGACATCGTAACGGTCGTTTCTCTTAACATTGGTAACTCTGTATGGTCCAAGGAGATTAGGCTTCAACTTTAGACCAGAACCAAACTGCGTCCTTTTTATAGCGACCAAATCTCCAACATTATACTTCTTACTCTGCTTTCTTCCTCTATCATAATTCTTCCTATTTTCTTCCTGCATTTTTAGTATCTGCAATTTAGCATTATGCCGCAAATCTTCTCGAGCTTCGTCAAACTGCTTAGCGGTTTCCTGCTCTAGCAATCTTACCACCTCCAAGTCATCCTTATTTCTCATTCTTGTTCCTATCAACAGCTGGAATGGTGAAAAACCTATACTTCGCTGATAAGTGCTGTTCAGTGCTCTTTGCACCCAACCAATATGTTTGTACCACACCGTTGTATCCTCGATACACAGCTTTGTCAGCATGGGAATGATGATTCGATGGATCCGTTCCACCTGGCCGTTCCCTCTTGGTTGACCTGTTGTGATGGTAATATGCTGGATTCCCTCGTCTTCACAATATTTTCTAAATGCTTCGCTCGTGAATGCCGTCCCTCTATCTGTAATTATTCTACTGGGATTTCCAAACACCTGTTGGTGAACTAGTAACTTGCTTATCACCTCTGCTGTTGTAGTTGACTTTGTGGGAAAAAACCAAACAAACTTCGTGAATGCGTCTACCATTGTGAATATATGGTTATATAATTTTCGTGTTTCTGTCAACGGTCCAACATGATCCAAATGCAGGGTATGCAGTTGGGGTAGCTTCCTTTTCAATCGGGTTAAAATATCCTTCTTGTTTCCCTTCTTTCCTGGTTGCAAGTAAACATGGGATACAGCTAGTCATTACCTCTTCTATCCTCCTGTCAATATTTCTTATGTAAAAGTCTTTACTAACGGCTTCTTTCATCTTTCTCATCGCAAAATGTCCTTGACAGTGTACTCTTTCCACGACTTCTCTTTCCATTGCTCTTGGTACCACCACTTGCTTTTGATCTCCTTTATACAGTATTCCATTATCAAGCCAGTAATCTTGATAAGGTCCTTCTGTAAGAACTGCTTTGATAGCTTTCAGCCCATCGTCTCTGTCCTGAGCCATCTTCAGCTGATCGTGTAAACTATTCTGGATTGTACCTATGTAAGGATTACGGCTTAAAGCGTCTACATGTCACATTCCAGTGTTCGCTCTGTGCTCCATCTTGTAGGTATATGGGCTGAGTGCCATTACCCATCGAGCGACTTTGGCAGTTAAATCCTTCTTCTTTAGGGTCAATTCCAAGGCCTGACAATCTGTGATTATTTTGAAGTTGATTCCAAACAAATAGTGATGAAACTTCTTCACTCCTTCAACAACTGCTAAGGCTTCCAGTTCATAGCTGCTATATTTACTCTGTGTCTTGTTCATCTTCTTGCTCATGTAATGGACTGGATGAAGACCCGTACCTGGATGATATTGCATTAGGATAGCTGCAATGGCTTTACTTGAAGCGTCACAGTGCAACTCTGTATTCAAATCTGGGTTAAATATCTTCAACACCGGTCCAGTAGCCATCTTCTCCTTTAGTATTTCAAATGCATTTCTCTGCTCATCATTAAAAACAAAATCAGCATCCTTCTTTAATAAATCTGTCAGCGGTTGTGATATTGTGGCAAAATTTGGAATATACTTTCTGAAATATGATGTGAGACCCGTAAAACTATGCAGTTGCTTTATAGTTCTTGGCTCCGGATATCTAAGTACTGCCTCTGTTTTCTCACTACTTGGCCGCACTTCACCAGCTCGTATGTTGTGGCCTAAGTACTCTATCTCTTGGCAGACCAAATTAGCCTTTTTCCAATTGATCTGAAGTCCATAAGATAAAGCCACCTCTAGTACTCTCTTCAGTCGTTCTACTGCCTCTCGTTCATCTTGTGCTGGAATTACAATATCGTCTATGAAAATGCTCATTATACCTATCATTATCAGCTCTCTGAAAATGATGCTGACAAACCTCATAAGCATCTTTGGACATATGGACAATCCAAACGGCGCGCGAAGGAACTCGTATTGAGCCTGATGTGTCACAAACGATGTGTACTTGACAGACTCTGGGCTAACCTTCATATGAAAAAGGCGGTCTTCAAATCCAAAACACTAAATACTTCAGCGTGACTCAGCTTGTCTATCAAATTTTCAATGATAGGCAGGGGAAACTCATCTTTAACCAGCTTTCGATTCAGTAACCGGTAATCCACACATACTCTTGTAGTACCATCTTTTTTTCGGTACCAAAACCAAAGGACTAGAATACTCGGAATAACTTACTTGAATAATCCCTGCTGCAAGCCACTCTTCCATTTGCCGCTCCAGCACCTGTTGCTCCTTCAAAGATATCCGTCGTGGGCGCTGCGCAACTGGAACGTCGTCCTTCAAAACTATTTTCAACTCAATAGGCGCCTCTCGTGTTTGCATTGGTTTGTAATTGGTTACACACTGTATAACCTCCATCTTCACCTTTTCATCCTGAATATGTCCTAAAACAAAATCATTACCTACTGCAAAACAATTCATTCGACTCATCCACTCTGGTTCTAAAAAGGTAATTGACCCTCCATTCATAATCATCACCACGTCTTTCAAAAACTCCTGGCCAATTATCACATCGTACGGTATAGTACCTTTAGGCACAATATGAAAAATTACATCGTTATACACCTTATTATCGATCGTTATATTCGTAAAAAACTGACCTAAAGAACATACTTTAATAAGTCCAAGTCCAGAGAACACAAATTTATCATCACTCGTTTTCTCGCCGATTGCTTTCTTGAAGTCTTCGCACATCAGATTTACTTCGCTTCCTGAGTCGATTAGGGAAAACGCCGATCTTCCAGAAATAAACACTTTCTTTGTCGGTTTATTCATCGTAGAAATAGTAATTTTATTGTTGCACGCCGACTGCGAATTTTTCTCCATCGAATGTTTTGACGTTGATGCTGTCAAATTCAAACCTTCGTTTCGTTCGTTGTCATTTTTCCTAGCCTCTGTGACGCCAGTATAATTTGACGTTTTGTTCGCCGCACTACTTTTGTTTCTCGAATCCGCTGTTATCGGCCATGGTGTTCCGGAACCAGATGCCGTCTGGTTCGGACTTTGCCGACCAATGTGTCCGTATTCGTTGCATCGAAAGCATTTTACGCCCTTGGTGCATGTTACTGACAAATGATCATCTTCTCCACATTTGTAACATCGTTTTCTCTTTTCTTCTTTTTTGACCCCAGACGCAAAATGATGGGTGTTGTTATAGTTATGCACCGGCTTAGATTTTAATTTTATTTTCTCGTACAAGGCTAACTTTTCTTTGAGCACTGGGTACGTCGTTGCGCCGTACAAAATTACCTTGTTGGGTTCGTGATCTTCTATGCCGTCTATTATATACTGTATGGACACGTAGTCCGGGAACTTTACACGCTTACCGAGTTCCTTCATTGCCAACATGAATTGATAGAATGACTCATCTTTACGCTTCTTGCGGCCAGCCATAATCTCGTGCATTTCTTTGCTGTTGGCTGAGTCTGTGAATTCCTTTTGCAAGGCCGTCTTCAGTTCTTCGTACTTTTTGAATGTTTTCTCCGATTGGAGCCATAATGCCGCCGTACCAACTATCGTTCTGCGCGTAATAACTAGCTTCTGCGACTCCGTCCAGCCGAAAATCTCTGCATTGTCTTCAATATCTTGCGCCCACTTAGTCGACGAGTGTGCCTTGTCCTCGCCACTAAATTTCATGATACCTTCCAGCATCGTCATGGAAGATAAAGCGCCGCTCAACTCAATCTCTATGCGTCTATCGCTCAAACCCGCGCTTGCACCGTCGTCCTTCTTAGTCTCAGGAGCCATCGTGCGTCGTCGTTCACCGTAGGTATCTTATTCGTCGTGAGTTGCTACGTATTTCGTCGTTGTAGCATCCGCGATCGTACACCGTGTCGTGGTTCACCGTATAATTTAGATCGTTAATTTACTAAACAATCCATCTTCAGTATTCTAAAAACTCACAAGCCATCCCGGACGAGCCCCCATTTGTGGAAGGGCTTGATGAATTTAGAGAACTTTTTATCGTTTAAACATCTTTATTGTCTCGTTGCTCGTTACAATCTGACATTTTTGTGGAAAAATCAAAAAACAACTTCGCTTATGTTTAGAACCAAAATTAAAAATAGACTCTCCAAAGAGTTCCGTCATAATATTCCATTCCTACATAAATAAATACTTAAATACATAGGAAACATCCATGACTCAGGAACAAATATTTGTGCTCATCACACAAATAAATGCCCTTACCGGGATTCGAACCCAGGACCTCCGGCTTCGAAGGCAGAATATGGCCGTTGGGGTGGAAAGGTTCTCGAATTCTTTTTGCGTTTTGGAAAAATACACTCCAAGGGTGGGGGAGGGGGGGGGGGGGTTGCGTCGTGTGTAAAAAAAAATACAAAAATATTCAGTAAATCATGCATTATGTCATATTCATTATAAGTCAAAGTTCTATTTATTACAAAATTACTCGTTTCGACATTTCTGTTATTTTGGAATGTATTACAATAATGTGTATGTACCTATACACTGTTATTGTTATCTCACTACGTCACTGCATTTACTATCTTATCCATACTTATATACTTAAAGAGGTAATAATGAGGCTTATTAATATTATAAAGACGTAGTGTCTGTGTGATTGTAGTCTTGTATGTTTGTATGTTTCGGGTAATCTCCGGAACCGCTCATCCGATTTCAAATATTTTTCACGTGCATGTAGAATGGACTTTCTGGATGGTTATAGGCTAAATATCCCGCGGGTTTGCCTGCGTTTTTGCAATACAAAGGAAAATATTGAAGGGGAAAAAAATATGTTGTGAATTCGTTTGTATGTAAGGGATAATTTCCGAAACTACTCAGCCGATTTAAGAAAATCTTTCTCTAGTATGTAGAATGGAGTTTCAAGATGCACTATGCACATACAAACAACTATTATACAATTAATTTACTCATAGCAGAGACTGTTACCGATAAGTTATTTGCAAATTCCAACTGATAAATTTACAAAAACGCACAACTTCCTGTAAAACCGCAAAGCTCCACAAGTCGCTTGAAACCCGATGAAAAATACACCATTCGAATAAAAGTTCACTTCCATTCAATCCGCTCACTCAACTCATTCACTCGTAGCGAACTTTTTTCATTTACCAATTTTTGTCAACACTGCGGCGTCTCGCTCATCCGCGAACGAGCGACAGAGATGGGTGATAACAGTTGAATATTTGTTACGGTTGGCCGTTTGTTACACCGTAATGTTTTTATAACCATGCAGTCTTTTTTTTATACCACGTTGGTGGCAATCTGGCTTTCAGATTACCTGATGGTAAGCTGTCGCCGTAGCCTATAAACGGTTGCAATTCGGTAAGTCAATCACGTAACGCATTGTACGAACGTCGGGTAAGTCTAAATGTAGCTTTTTATATGGAAAAGTGACAATTAAATTGTACCGACGCGCGTTCGGAACGTTACGTGGTTACCCCCCGGGAGAACGTTAGGTCAGTGGGTATTTTTCAGATTTTTTATTTTTTCTGAAGCTGTATATATAATATTGATATGATTGATAATTTCTAATTTGAAAACCAATTAAAAAAAAAAATCCTAAAGAAAATATTATGTTTTTAAATGTAGGGATAAATATAACATACTTCCATCCCATTAATAATAAATAAATAAAGTTTTGGTTGAAAAAATCATCATATACACACACACGCACGCACACACGCACACTCACTCTCACACGCACATATACACAACACATACAGAGAGTCACTCACTCACACACGCACTTAATTATAAAATTATGTTTATTTATTTATTTTATTTATTTATTTTATTTATTTTATTTATTTTATTTATTTTATTTATTTTATTTATTTTATTTATTTTATTTATTTTATTTATTTTATTTATTTTATTTATTTTATTTATTTTATTTATTTTATTTATTTTATTTATTTTATTTATTTTATTTATTTTATTTATTTTATTTAATTATTTTATTTGTTTATTTGTTTATTTTATTTATTTATTTTATTAACATATTTATTTTTATTTATTTTATTTATTTATTTTATTTAATTATTTTATTTATTTTATTAACTTATTATTTTTTTTTTTTTTATTATATATATATATATATATTTATAATTTCTAAAAAGGCATTTAGAATCCTCGGTTTCGTACTTCGGCGAGCAGCGAGCTTTAAAAACATACAAGCCGTTTCAGCGCTGTATAATGCTCAGCTCTGGTGAGAAGCCAATTAGAGTGCAATGCTGCAATATGGGCACCACATGAAAAAAAGTATATCCTCATGTTAGAAAGGATACAAAATAAGTTTACTAGGTATCTGTACTGGAAACTGTATGGAGTCTACCCTTTCTATCCGTTGATGTATCCTACAAACTTCGTCATAGGCATGGTAGGCTACAATAGATTGGAAACCCGTAGAGATTTGTCACTGGCATGCTACCTTGTTAGAGTGCTACGGGGTGGTATCTGCAACCCGGGTATATTGGAGCAGTTATGTTTGGGTGTGCCGGACGGGTACGCGGGGCGGCGGCGGCGGCCGCGGCTGCTGGCGGAGCCGAGCGGCAGAACCAACTTGCTTTGTAAAGCGCCTCTCAGTCGCGCCGTACACACACTAAATCTAGTGGCTGACCACAGTGATCTTTTTTATTGTCCAATGTCCGAATTTGTTAAAGTATGTCTGTGTGTCTTGTGCAAGTATAATTATTAGGTTAAATTAATTTTAAGGCGCTATTGTATTAGGTCAACCTGTAAAAATAGTTGCTGTACTGAAATAAATAAAATAAAATAAAATAAAATAAAAATATTTTTTATATTTATATATGTATATATATTTTTTTTTATTTCGCTCTCTGTTCTATTTTGCTAAATCATAGTAAATTTAGCCAAAATTGCCGATATTTTGCGTGGCCATTAATAGACAAAGTGCAGCGACTACGCTGTCTCTACGGAGACCGCGGCGCGGGCCTGCGACGCCCGCAGAGGACGCCAGTTGCGTTCCGTCAAGTGACACATGTCATCATAATGAAAATAACAACAAGGAAAATTGGATTTCACCAAGTTTTTTCAATTCAAGCAATGCAGATCTAATCGTCGTTTATCCGCAGTATATTTTTGCCAGTGCGCCTGTGCGCCACTACGCCAGTGCGCCACTGCGCTGGTGCGCCAGTGCCACGCCGTGCTGTTTGCCATAATAGCTTTACTTTCAATCGTGATAACTTTTTGTACTTTTGGTATATTTTGTTTACTACATATTGTATATAAAATTCTTATGCCTAGTCAAGATGCCCCACCCCAGACCTCACTCCTAGAATGCCCTATTTGTGCTGATAGCAAACGCTACAAAGGCCAACGTGGCCTCAATATCCATTGCGTGCGTGTACATAGCCCCCGCACTGACCAGCCATTTCCTCCATCGTCCGCTCAGAATGTGAGAGTCAATAGTATACCCAATGCTAGCCCGACTCCAACGTCTCTTGCCCAATTTTTGTCTTCTCTTAAAACCAGATGTAAGCTGAGTAAGAGAATCCCAAAAGGAGCCCGTGCGTCGGCGGCGAGAAGCCTGGCAGAGTGCATAGCTAGAGTGGTATCAGACAACACTTATTCGTCATGGGAACTTCTTTTGACTTTTGCATACAAAAATTTCCACATTCCTCACTTAAAATCAGACCGTAGCTTAACTACCTTAATAAAACATAACATTTCCCACCCATGCTTTCCTTCTTCAGCAACCGATAATCCAAACGCTTTGACCCAACCTCCTATCCTGCCTATACAAAGTAACAAACATAAATGCAAATTAATTGAAAATAAACTATCCGATGGGGATCTAAAAGGGGCCACTAGGTTACTTTTTTCTAGCGACACCTTAGCAACTTACTCTCCTGCCGTGCTCAGTGCTCTCCAGGACAAACACCCTTCTGTATCAGCTTTCTCGCAACCACCTAATCCACCAACCAATTCACAGCAACCGCTGCAGGTGTCAAAAACCGCCGTTTTACAGGCAGTGCTCTCCTTCCCCGCTGGCTCTGCGGGTGGTTTGGACGGGATTACTCCACAGCATTTAAAAGACCTTACCAGTCCACTTGCAGGTGATGCTGGCGAGACTTTACTGAAGGAACTCACTGCACTTACAAACGTAATGCTTGCTGGTAAAGTTTGCGCTGATGTAGTCCCCATACTTTATGGGGCCAACCTAATTGCTTTAAAAAAAAAGATGGTGGTTTTCGCCCGATTGCAGTAGGGAGCACGTTACGACGCCTTACCTCTAAAATATGTTGCCGTGAGTTTCACTCCCGTTTGACAGAGAAATTTAAACCCATCCAGCTGGGTTTTGGGTTGAAAGGTGGTTGTGAGGGTGCAGTTCATGCAACCCGGACTTTTCTTAACAGTCAAAATTTCGAAATTCTAGTTAAAATTGACGTTAAAAATGCGTTTAATTCTGTGGACAGGGGCGTCCTATTGACCCAAATTGAAAACGAACTTCCAGAAATATATTCGTACTTATGGCAGTGTTACGGAAGTCCCTCAAAACTTATGTACAGGGACAATGAAATCCTGTCTTGCGTGGGTTGCCAGCAAGGAGACCCACTTGGCCCGGTCATTTTTAATCTAGCCATCCACCCAATTATCACCCAGCTTACATCTGATTTAAATATGTGGTATCTCGATGACGGCACTATTGGAGGTAAAAGATCGACAGTTCTGGCCGATCTCCAAACAATTATTGATCGGTTTGCTGAAATCGGCTTGACAATAAACTTCAATAAGTGTGAGATTTTCATTGGAGAAAGCATCCCACCCAACATCCGCACGTCAATCATTAATGATATTAACATCCTCACACCAAACATTTCCGTACTTTCTCTGGACACTCTTACACTTTTAGGAGCCCCCATTTTCGACGAATCAATTCCAATGTCCATAAATGCCAAAATTGACCATTTTCATAGTTGCTCAGAAATTCTTTTCCAGATTAACCCACACATGGCTATTTACATTTTGCGACTTTGCTTATTTTCACCCAAGTTTATGCATATACTCCGATGCTCCCCAGTTTGGAAATTTCCCTCACTCACGGCAAATATAGACCAAATTCTAAAAGACACAATTTGCAAAATTATTAATATAACACTTTGTTCTCGCAGTTGGTCACAAGCAATTCTCCCTATAAAACTTGGCGGCCTCGGTATCCGCTCGACGGGCAGTCTGGCTCTCCCGGCATTTCTTGCGTCTGTCAACAGCACGCTCACCCTCATTGGTGGTATTCTTAACGTACCTTCAACCATCAATGTCCCGGTGACGTGTCTGACGGACGCAGAATGTGCTTGGAGAGCTGAAAATCCTGACGAGCGAATGCCGAACGAAAGATCTAACCAGGCTGCTTGGGATTCTTTAAAAATTAAAAACACCTTCCAGTCCCTACTCGACGATTCCGTCAATAACTACGAACGAGCCAGACTAATGGCGGTTTCAGAAAAAAAATTGGGGCACTGGTTGCACGCGCTTCCGTCACGTAACCTTGGTTCTGTTCTAGACCCCTCTGCACTGCGAATAGCAGTGTGCCTTCGCCTGGGCCTCAAATTATGTGAGCCTCACGCTTGCAGCCGCTGTTCCCAACCCGTAGACTCACTGGGTTGCCATGGCTTGCACTGCTCTAAGAGCGCCGGTCGTTTATTCAGGCACGCCACCATAAACGACCTCATTCGCCGTTCACTAAGCACTGCAGCTCTCCCTGCAACTCTGGAACCAACGGGCCTTTCTGCTACTGACGGGAAGAGACCCGACGGTTGCACTCTCGTACCCTGGAGCCTAGGCCGCCCTTTAGCGTGGGACGCTACCTGTGTCGACACGCTGGCTCCGTCCCACGTCGAAGGGTCGGCTCAGAAGCCTGGAACTGCCGCAGACCAAGCCCAAATGTCCAAACGCCGCAAGTACGCATTTCTCACCAATGAATATGAATTCGCGGCACTTGCGGTGGAGACTCTGGGCCCTTGGTCGTCCGACACCAAAAAATTTATGAAAGACGTGTCGGTCCGACTCATTGGCGTTTCAGGCGACCACAGGGCTGGTTCTTTCTTTGCCCAGCGTCTAAGCCTAGCAGTGCAAAGGGGCAATTCAGCCAGCGTCCTAGGGACCATGCCTCAAGCGGGTGAACTGGGTGGAGTATTTTATATTTAGTTTATTTATAAGTCTAGTACGTAGTCCTTTTTTTAACATTTAACATGATAACAGATTCTGTATCTAGAGCATGTTATTTTAATATATATATATATATATATATATATTTTTTTTTTTTTTTTTTTTTTATTTATCGTATGGTGGTTACACACTGGTACATATATGTTTTCGTATTGATGTCGCTGATAGAGTTCCAGTGTGCGCTGCGAGGTTCAGAAGGAACAGTGCAGCTGCCGAGTTTGTTGTTCTTTTAGCACCACCCGGAGGTCACGTGTAGGGTTTCTAGGGTTTCTTTCTTTATAAAATTATGTTAATAAATGAGTATTAATATTTATACATAAACTGAAATGGAGGATCAAAATTTCCTGTCACAGGTGTCCTTACACTTACTAGAAATTTCCAACGTTGTTTGCGATTGTTATAATCTTTTTCATCTCTCCTGTTCTGAAAGCTCACTTTTCATGGGCATATAGCCGGGTGGAAAATGGCGTTTTCTCCCCTAGGGTGGAGAGTAATATTTTTTTAATTGTTAATGTCAGCCACGGAGTCGAAGATAATTGAGTTACTTAATTATTATTAAAATAAAAGCTTTACATATATCGAAACTCAGCTATACATTAAGCGACGGGTTCATTAACAACGATGTTGATAAAAAATCCTTTTACTGTTGGTATTTTTCTTCCTAATTACAGAAAATCAACATTCAAAATAATTTCTGTAAATATCGGCTGCCCGCCATAATGCTATGAAACTTTTTTTTTCACGTTTCGGCATGGCCCTCTAGATTAGTAGCGTCGCGGCCTACTCGATTACAATCAATTACAATCGAGTAGGCCGTGGCAAGTGGCCAGTGCAAAGAGGTTAAAGGTTGGATATATATCAAATAATTAGTTTATTTCATGTTTAGCAAATAATTTTATACATTTAATTATAGAATTATATGAATACAAGAAATAGGATTAATACTATAGATCAGGTACGTTTTTTAAACTTTTTTAAAGTTGGCAGTATGTGTATTTTAACTGATTACTCTTAATATACTTGTTTTATAAAATGTACGTGCAGTATTTTACTTTCCTCACAGTCGAAATGAAAAGTAGAGTGTTAAAGGCGCTATAGTATCATGGTCTTCTCTCCCTCTCGTTGATCATAAGCGTGGGCGAGATGGAAGTGCGTGTTTGGAAGCGCGGATATCATGTTTTTTAATTTTAATTTTTTGTGCGTTTAAATAAATAAAAAAGTAATCACTAAGTTCCCTCAAACATGATATTGCCGATTTTTAGAACCAATGTTAATATGTTTAGCTATTCTGCATAATTTGCTACGAATGTTTTAAGTGAATTTTAATATGTTTTAGACCTATGTTCGTGATTTTTTTCTATCAAGCGAAAATTGTTTAATCGTGTTTCGAATCACTGATTTCCCTGTAGAAAAGCCTCAAGATTACTATTCGTATTTTTTTGAAACCATATTATTATAAACAGACGCATTATATTGTTTCAAAAACTATGTTCGCTTCACTTCGCTGAACCTATAGCGCCTTAACTCGGGTGAAATTATCCGCAAAGCAACTACGTCCTCGTCGCCGCGATCTCTTCGCTGTCCCTCCAACTAGGACTCGCGCACTAGCCTCTTCCCCTCTGCATCTAGTACTAAAGCTATTAAATGACATACTGGCCAGTGACAGCCAACTGGACATATTTTTAAGCCCCAAACCAAATTTTTGGTGGCTACCTATCAGTATTTAGAAAAAGTGGTAACTCCTAGCTCCATAATGGCATAATCTATATTATTAAAATAACCTGGACCTATTAATATTATATAATTTTAGTTTTATAAGTTTTATTGACCTTTAGTATTTCTTTGAAAGAATCTCAATTTGATTCCACAAAAAAAAACACTTTTTGACAATAATTATTATTTTTTTGACATTGTATGTACACTCTAAACTCGCATGATATATATTAATTTACCAATTAGCATATAAGGTATACTTAACTGTTAGTGCTAACGTTAATGGTAATAATAATAAATACAAAAAAAAATACAATTATTTCACCCTCGAACTATTGGCGCTCTCACTTCGAGCGCCAGAAATATCTCGGGTGCCATTGCATTGAGTTGGTCACTTTCAACCCTTGGTTAACAATCTACTATTGATTCATTAATAAAACATTCTTCATTATTTTCATTTTTTTATCCCCAATGTCCATACCCATACCCATAACCCACTATGCAAACGAGGTGCGTGTTTAACAAGTGTATGTCTATCTATCTATTTGTCCGTCTGTGGAATCGTAGCTCCTAAAGGAATGAACCCATTCGGGTGCGGTTTTAATCCAAGTATTGTCTAATGACAATGATGACATTGGTTCTTGACTATGTTTATTGTGACAAAAAATCACCCCCCAACCCTACCCAAGCCTAAATTATTCCAAACTAATTATTATAATAATAAAGCCTTTTTTTATTTCCTTAAGAAGTATGTTAATTGCTCTTTAGTAGTTAAATAATTCCATTTTATTCATACCTATACAAAATGAAATTCGAAATATAATAATCTAAATTAGGTATCCCAGTTTTAATTTTTTTGATTTATATAGGGCTTAGATAAATTATCGTCTACGGATCATAAGTAAATAATGTAAGACGGAGCCTTGTAGGCTGTAATCGAGTTATTATTCTGTAATAATAACTAAGTAGACTGTTCTACTTAGTTCTTATACAACTTCAATTAACGACGAAAATATCTTGAAATTGCGATGTTATGGTTCACTCGTCTAAGTACGGGGTAAACACTTGTATTAATTGTCAAAGAACGTATACTCTCACTTTCATCATATATTATTTAAATAGTCTTAATGAATCATTCACGAAAATACATAGGTTTTGTCCGCTAACTCGTTTATTGAAGATGTAGGTAAGTAAACTCGAAATAAAATTGATGTCATTATCTTTAGTTAGTAATAACAAATAAGTTTTAATCTCAGTATGTGACGTAAGCGATTCACTTGAATTTAGCTATTCCCGAATCGCTAAACTTAAACGGCAGTGGGCGGGGCACATTGCCCGTAGAATCGATAGCCGTTGAAGCGGAAAGGTTCTCGAGTGATCACCACGTACCGGAAGGCGCGGCGTGGGTAGGCCCTCCACAAGGTGGACTTATGACCTGGTAAAGGTCGCGGGAGTCCGCTGGATGCAGGTGGCGCAGGACCGATCACTTTGGCACTCCTTGGGGGAGGCCTATGTCCAGCAGCGAACATCTTTTGGCTGTTATGATGATAATAATGATGTGACGTGATGTCCTTAAGCATAAATGTTCATCAAACCTCATTTTTGCTAGAATGCCTTTAAAAATCGTTTGTTTTTTATCTGTCATTTTAACAATTCTGTTAGTGAGAAAGGCACGTAACTTTTAATTGAGCTTACTAAGGTTTTATTAAGTTCTATTTTACGCTCACTTTTATATTTACTAATCGATAATGAGAAAGTATAAAGTTCATTCAGTGTGTTAGTTCACCTATTTGAAAAAACCCTTTGATCATCTTTAAAGCGATCAATAAGCCACAACCACTTTAAATTGTAGAACTTATGTCAAAAATAGCAAGGTTCAACTTAGTATCAATATTTATCTGACCAGTCAGAAGCTGTCATCCGGTCATTATTGCGACTGTAATGGAACCTGACAGAACCCTCGCAGTGCGGAGTGCACTTCTCGGTCCTCTCAAACCTCCGCACGTTTCTTTTATATAACCGGATACAGTGGGGCTTGAAACAGCAGGATTGTTTGGTGACCTTCGCGTTGTGGTTTTTTTAAGGCATTGTTCCGTACTCAAAGAGTAAAACGGGACCCTATTAGTAAGACTCCGCTGTCCGTCTGTCTGTCTGGCTGTCCGTCTGTCACTAGGCTGTATCTCATGAACCGTGATGGTAAGACAGTTGAAATTTTTACAGATGATGTATTTATGTTGCCGCTATAGCAACAAAATACATACTAAAAAACAGTTTTTTTTTTTTTCGTACAATCTTACACAAATCGACCTAGTCCCAAACTAAGCAAAGCTTGTACTATACGACGACAAACATGATTATATAGATAAATAAATATTTAAATACATAGAAAACATCCATGACTCAGGAACAAATATTTGTGCTCATCACACAAATAAATGCCCTTACCGGGATTCGAACCCAAGACCTCCGGCTTCGTAGGCAGGGTCACTACCAACTAGGCTACAGGAGGCGCAAACGTGATTTTTTGCCGTTTTTATAGATAATGGTACGGAACCCTTCGTGCGCGAGTCCGACTTGCACTTGGCCGGTTTTATTTCCCTTTGTGCTCTAAAGGAAACGGGGGTTTTCTTAGACTGGTGGTTTGGTGTAGGTTTTACAAATGTGACTGCCATTTGACCATCCAACACAAAAGGAAATTATACCTTGTTGGAATTAAACCGGTTTTCTCACGATGTTTTCCTTTACCAAAGAGCTATTGTTAAAATATCCAATTATATTTCGTAAGCTAAGTAAATATAGTAAATTGTTGTTTAAATCCCTAGACAACACAAAATTAAAAAAAAAGATTAATGAATGGTTATTGCATAAAATGTTCTATACGACTAATGATTTTTTAAATAATAAAGGCAAGGTATGTTAATGTTCAAGTGTAATTGTTTATTATAATTATAATTTTTAATAATTTTTAAATGTTAAGTCATTATATATATGATCACTGTTATTAATAATAATGTAATAAGTATTGACATTTTAATTTAAAATTCACTGGGTATTTTTGACTTTTTATGTAAAAATATTGTATACCATAAATATGGTAGACTATGGTCGTGGTCACTATAACAATGTAACAACTTTTCATGCTTCTGTAGTCACAATAAAGATTTTTTGATTTTGATTTTGGATTTTGTTGAAATATTGTTTATTTATTTATTGTTAATGAAGCAATATAGCAAGTATTCGTATTGTCTACGAACGTCAATTTATTTAAGTTGTGAGACTTGTAAGGTGTGCCAAAGTTTAAATACCACCTTTTCTCAGATATTCTCATAAATAAAAAAAACATTTTAATTTTTCCAAATTAATTTGCGTAAACAATGATGTCTTTATTCAATAGGAGAACTTTATGCAGAGTATGGCTGTTGAATGATTGATTTAATGCTAACTGGTGAATCCTAAAGACCGAGAGAACTGGCGCATACTCAAACGACAAGAGCCAAGCTCTTAAATATTGATGATGGTGAATCCTGGAAAGTTTATTTATTTATTTTACCTCTGTCTTTCTGTATTTTTATTTTTTTTCTTTTTGCGTTTTTTAATCAAAAATATTATCGATCAAGACAAAATGAATAAGCTAATTATTAGCTATTCGTTGTGTCGTGGACAGAGTAGGACAGTTTAATTTTGTATTCTATTGAACTGCCAGTAGTGTATTGCAGATCAGATTTAAGAGATCCTAATACTTATCTCTAGCCGTTCTACTGTGCAGGCATAGACTATGTCTGTCCATTGGCACCTTAGTCACGTGCGCGTAGAATCGGCGCGATGTCGCAAACCCGGGTAAGTGACGAATAACAAGTTTATCCGGGCCTTTTCTCAATTGTTTCAACCTTACGAATCCCGGTTTATGGCTGTATTGTGACGATTAAATTTAATGGCGGGATTGTGAGTGCTTTATTGAGGTTTTATTTGGGCTAGTTTTTTGGGAAGTGTTTTTGTATGTGTCGTGTCACACGCATTACTTGAAAGAAATAAAGAAAAACATTTATTCGCGACACAGAACACGACATCACTTGGTAGAACAGATGTTTGTAACTGTATTTATGGTAGCATCACTGTTTATGTCTTGAAATGATGATCGTGTATCTGGATATATTATATTTTTGGGTTTTGGCTATATGCACTGGCCATAGCTCCGCAGCTCCTCTTAGCATCAGCTTCAGACGCCTTCAGAAGTTCAAACAAATGAATAATATTCACCTATTTATATCATAAGTAAAAACAATAAACACCTAACAATATCAATCCATATTAAAATGCCCACCCTAGCTCGACAATACACAAACTAATACCTACTTACCGCGAAATTCCTGCCGTGGTTTTCCCGAAGTACTACACTATGGGGTTCTTCAAGCTAGGGTTGTACAGGTTTTTAAAACGGTAACCGCTTACCATTAGATCGGAATCCGTTGCGGTGTGAGCGGCATTCCCGTTGTGGGATTAGCACCACGATCGCGACTTACTGAATCACACCAACCCCGTCTTGTTCTACACGGGTGATAAATTATCTGGCTTTGCTTGCGCTTTCAGACCCTTCGCCTTGGAGAGTTCTTAGGCAATGTGAATTAGTTGCGATGGTTGACTTATGGCATTTCGGCCGTTAGTTTTTTTGTTTTATATTATTTTTTACATAGCATATTATGACATAACTATAGTGCATAGTATAAAAATATACATATTAATTTTGTCTTACAGCCTTCAAATAATAAAAGGTATGTAATTTATGGTATATGCTTTTATTGTCCCCTGTACGGTCAACCAATTTGATTCCTAGGCCATCATAGAACGTTGCCATTGTAAATGCTATGTCAATACGGGTTACTAGGATTATTGCGTCGCTATTTAGCAGTTAAAATGACAGGGTTCTACGGTGGCCTAGGAATCAAATTGGTTGACTATACTTTTTTGCACAGTCTTCCACTACTCATAGAGAGGATTCAAACGTGCCCAAAGATAACGGGTTTCTCGTGTGTACTTTTGGAGTTTTTAAAGCCATTCTCCATCACCAGATCAACTCAGCTCGGTGTTGCCATTATAAAATGTCCTCTAAATGTCCATCGCGGATAGCTATCCTAATACTGATATATGATTTATATAAATCAGACGTAAAATGCAACCTTACAGACTTTTCTCTCTTTTAAATATTTGTATCCCTTTCAGACCCGGCCATATTATACTTCACATTACTTTACTGTACTTCAGTTTACGTTAGCAGGGTCTTGTTTCTCCGGTCTGAAAGGGGTAAGATTATGGAAATCAGTTTGCTTTCATTGTTATTTATACAATAATAATAAACATCCTGTAAGATTGTTGCTTTGTAAGTTTGTATGTAGGGGGTAATACAGCTTATTATCCACTTTCAAAATAGTCTATTGTTTTAACAAGGGGCGTATGAGGAATATTGCAAACGAGACTCTATCAGAAGCCCGACGCCGTAAGGCTTTCGATGCCTCATCTCAACACATGTTCTCTGTGTTAAATGTCTGGTCGATGAGGGCCTGCGCTGTCTGATAAGCTGGGTTTCGGGACATCATGCGATGGTGTGGTGGGCGCGTAAAATCCTTGCAAACTGGCAAGTTTGCATTAATCCAAATTTTTAAAGCTAAACATTCTTTGCAAAACGAGAGCGAAGCCACACTGGCAACTAGTTTTAAATAAAAGCAAGAAGAACTATTAAAAACGACTCATCAATAGGGAACATTACTGCCATGTTCTGCCGCCAGAGGCAGCACTACTACTAATAGTAAATCAGTATAGAAATATAGGGATTCACACACACATGCACAATTGATTGTCAAATGAGTGACAAGGATGCTTGCATAGACAATACCGCAAGTGGGAACGAGATACAATGTCAACGCTGCTAGTGTCGCCACCTACGAAGAGTTTTGCGTAATGTTCCCTATTAAAATAACAGGGAAAACTGGTAATAAAAATACCTTCGCGATTAACCCTTGGGTTTCTCGATATCACAAATGTGTTACTTAAATAACGACCTAGAAGTTTTCGACATAAGTTTGAAATTGTTCTGGACGGCTCCGGAATAAGGCATAGGAAAGGTTGGAATATCTCTAAAAAGCGGAACATAATAGTAAGTTTAAAATGAAGCGGGATTCAGCTCGCAATTATCTGCGCATAATAAAACTTGCGCCTCAAAGGACCGACGTGGAATAGCTAAGGATGTGGCGCGGGCGTGGGTCGCCATACAAACTTTTTATTCCTTTATTTTTTTGCGTTACGCTACAAGGCCCATATTTACTTAACAAACTAACATACTCGTAATTATAAGGCCTTATGCATCTTGAAAAATGATTTAAGCAGCGTCTATATGCGCGGGACAACGCCTCTCGTGGCTATATATGGCTATATTACGAGCAAATGTGTTGAAAAAAATATTATGTTATTTGATAGGTACTCTCTGTACCCTATTTTTATTTTGTATTTAATCTTTTCTTCACATTGTAATTATACACAGGAATAACCTGACTTGACATTTAATTTTATATTCATTTAATTTTAATTGTAGGTATATACATATATCGTATATACCTATTACATAATTTTACTCATGTTCAATGTTTCATTATTATTGCATATCTTGACGATCGCTGTACGATAAGTAATAAAATGTAAGAAAAATGTTGTGTGAAAATTGTACAATGAAATAAATAAAATAAACTAAACTACTCCAATCCGGTATCGACATTTGCGTTTACATTTGGGGCACGCAAATTGAGGGACCGTATCATCGGCAACCTCTTGACGATTATGCCTTTTAGCGCGTTACTCGTACATATCTTTATATACAACACTTATAACACGTTAAGGCGGCGACGCGCGGCGCATATTCTGGGTGCGCGGTCATTTTGCATACGGGTAAATTATAGTTGAGTTGTCTGTGAGTTGTCCTAGCGCTCGTTCGAAAAGTGACGGAATTACCCCCCTGAAGTACCCCTCTATATACTTCTAAAGGCATTCTTAACCCGGCGAGCATGACGTGACAAAAAGTTACATCAAGCATGAGGCACAGCGAGAGGTCATGGGAAGCAATGGCCTCCTTCTGCAATTCTGTAATGGCGCAGAAAGAGGCTGCGGAAAGAGCGCGGGAGGACGACCCTTCCGCTCCCCATATCCGCAGACGTAGAGCGGGGCGCGCACGTCGGCGTTATGCGCACTTGCTCCCCCCGCCGTAGTGGACCAGGTTGCAGGGTTAGGGGACCCTAGCTAACCAAAAGTCCACGGGTCTGAAGTGCCTCGAAATTGTCCCGGGGCGCTCTCCCTGGCCAGGCCTGTAAAGCGGGCTAGTCGCGAGGGTCAAAGTTGCATGCGTAAGCGAACCATTGACCCTCCTTGTAAGCGAAAATGGCTGGACAATCGTTGGGGGTTTAGTGGGTAGTCTGGACCTTCTGTCCAGGAGTGCCACACACCCGTCCGGTCCCCCTCCGACTGGGCGGTCGGTGCATCAATGCATTCCCCCAACGTAAAAAAAAAAAAAAAAAAAAAAAGAGTATGACGTACCCGAAATTTAATGTACCATAATATAGTTTTTATTAATTTTATTTTATTTCGTGCAGTGTATATTGTTTTACAATGAATTATTTAATGAATTTAAATCAAAGACAAGTTTTAATTATGAAATTATTTTTATTAATTCGTGTTTACCTTATACTATGTAATTATAGGAACAAAAGTTTCGAGGTTTACAAAAATGAACAATTAAACAAAAAAAAAACTGTCTTTAGAATATAAATCAACTTTTAACTAAAAGATAATGAGATCCTCTTCTCGAAAAAACATAACAATATTTTTTTTTATTGAAAATATGGTTAAACACTGCCATCGAGATAATCATGCTCCGTACATATGGGCTTGCTGCAACCTTTACAGGAATATTTGGTTTTTCTGTCCTTCTTGTATGGAAAATAAAAGAAAAACAACTAGTATAAATAAAGTAATCTCAAGCCTGTACATTAAAACCTTAAAAACTCTAAGAATAATAAAAAAATAATGTATAAATCATACATAAAAAAAATACGTCTAAAATGACCCGAAACAGGTACGGGAGGGAATAGTGGCGTGATCGCAGTGCGACGTGAGGCGTCGGCCGAAATATTTGTGCACAAACCTGTTTCGGGTCATTTTAGTCGGGTGAAGGCTGTTCAGCATTTCTGCCACGGGTTGTCTTGTTATAGTGACTCTGCTTACGAAGCCCGCGGTTGCGGGATTGAATTCTGGTAAGAAGGTTTGTATGTATGATGAGCACGAATATTTAAACAATGTTCTTATGTATTCAAGTATTTCTTTATCAATATAAGTATGTATGAGCCTAGGATCCATGGTGTACAGGCTGTACTTGGTTTGTGATCGTTTAATAAACTAAATGTTAAGTTTAATAATTATTCTCCCAACAAACGATTTTGTAACAATGAACAGTTAAGAATAATGCCTGTGGTTTTAGCAATTATTTTATTACTCTTAAATTCTGAAACAATTTAAGAAACAAATTTCCCAAACATGCAATGAAATTAAAACATAACTCCAAACTAATTTTAAGAGCTGAACGCCGTGACGGCGTCTCACACGTTGATATTGAATTCAAGAATTGCTATATGATGTGTATCACAATTTATAATAAGATACCTGATAGTTTTAAGTGTAACAAACTAAACTTATTTAAAAATCTTGTTAAGAAAATGCTTATGTATAAATGATATTATAATATCAATGACTTTTTAAATGACTCCTTTTAAATGTATTATCAACTTTTTCTTGACATTTAATTTATTGTGATATGTGTAATTAGATGTATGTACACCTGAAAAGGTAGGGTGTGGTGAGCCAACCAGATCTACTGCAACTATTGCAAATTGTACCTATTCCCCACGTACATAATAAAATTTCATTTCATTTCATTTCATTTGAAACAAAAGAAGGACGCTTTTGCCTCCAATTTTGTATGAAATTCCATTTCCAGTGTTCTCGATCCTCAGCTTCTTGTGTTCCAATCTTTTGAGAACGAGTCTAGCTCGTCCCGCCATCTCTCGCCAGTCTCCGTTTCGAGCTATCAGGTTGCCAGTCAGTGGCAGCCCTGGCCCACAGATGACTCGGTATGCCTCCTGGTAAGCCAGTCTTGTCTAGCTGGTTTAATTAGACAGACATTCAGATGTACTCTTTGAGTAGTATGAGTAATGATTGCATACAGATACAAGTCAAACATGATATGTGGCAGACATAGTAGAGCTTAGCCGCTTTCCGTGCTACGTCGACTATTTGAATCTTGTGTGGCAGCCGGCATCAGTACCATTGAAGAAGTGTAGTTTTATTTCCAGTCATTCTTCTGGCTTTTATTTAAACGTCTCTTGTAGTCTTCAATGCTGACTGCAAATTTAATAGATAACTCGCGGATTCTGCCCGAAACGCTATTGGCTATTCAGAATTGGTAACATTTTGTGTGCACAACCAAAATGCACCTAAAATGGCGGTAAAATAACTTAAAATACGAGAATTAAGAAAATGTATCTTTGTGGCTATTTGAATTAATAATAATTACTGTACTACGCTATATCCAATTATATTTGTGTAAGATTGTCGCTTTTTAGGGTTCCGTAGCCAAATGGCAAAAAACGGAACCCTTATAGATTCGTCATGTCTGTCTGTCTGTCCGTCCGTATGTCACAGCCACTTTTTTCCGAAACTATAAGAGCTATACTGTTGAAACTTGGTAAGTAGATGTATTCTGTAAAGCGCATTAAGATTTTCACACAAAAATATAAAAAAAAACAATAAATTTTAGGGGTCCCCCTACTCAGAACTGAAACTCAAAAAAAAAATTTTCATCAATCCCATACGTGTGGGGTATCTATGGATAGGTCTTCAAAAATGATATTGAGGTTTCTAACATCATTTTTTTCTAAACTGAATAGTTTGCGCGAGAGACACTTCCAAAGTGGTAAAATGTGTGTGTGTCCCCCTGTAACTTCTAAAATAAGAGAATGATAAATCTAAAAAAAATATATGATGCAATTTCAACGAAAATTGGTTTGAACGAGATCTAGTAAGTAGTTTTTTTTAATACGTCATAAATCGCAAAAAGCAATTTATTTAACGGAACCCTTCATGTGCGAGTCCGACTCGCACTTGGCCGCTTTTTAATTAGGTATTTAATAAAAACAAAATGAATATATATGCAAACACACATCATGAATAATAATTATAAACTTAGACTAAGAACAAAATAATATATCATCATCCTCCTAGCGTTATTCCCGGTTGTGCCCCTAAAGGAGCCCGGGATCTGCTTTGACACCTGATCCCAAGATTTGGCATAGGCACTAGTTTTACGAAAGCGACTGCCATCTGACCTTCCAACCCAGAGGGAAAACTAGACCTTATTGGGATTAGACCGGTTTCCTCACGATGTTTTCCTTCACCGAAAAGCTAACGGTAAATATTTCGTACATAGGTTCCGAAAAACTCATTGGTACGAGCCGGGATTCAAACCCACGACCGCCGCTTGACAGCTAACAACACTAGGCTAACGAAATAATATGTATCATAATATAATTCAAAAAATATATAAATACTTACTGTTTACTAATTATGTAATATTATTACAAAAGAGTCATCATCCTCCTAGCGTTATTATTCCCAGTTGTGCCCCTAAAGGAGCCCGGGGTCCATTATTACAAAAGAATAACGACAAAAAATGCTAATAAATAATAAAATAATAATAAATAATAATAATGTGTATTATAAAGATTGTTTGGTCCATCGTTTGCCAAATTAAAACGTCAGGTAGTTTGGGTCATTTTCTATCACTTCCAGCATTCAAAAAAAAATTGTAGCCATTGGTTTTATTTTTATATTAAAAAAAAAATTAAATCAAAGGGTCCCCCCTCAGTTTTTTTTTTTTTTTGAGATGCCCGCCCGTACAGTCAAGTATCTTATTATGTATACGTTAACGAACGTATCTAGGTGGGATGAAGTTGAAAATTGGATACATATTTTAAGAGCTGACCATACCATCGCCAACACAGTTAACTGACCATCCGTCCACTTTATGTCCATTGTAATAACGGTCACGAATGGTCAGTTAACTGTGTTTGGCGTTTGTACATGAATCAGATTCAGATTTATTTATTCACAATATAAAATTACATTATACCCACCTACACAAATACAATATAAAATTACATTATACTAGTACCTACAACACAAGCCTTATTGAGCTTACCGTGGGCCTAGGTTGATTTGTGTAAGATTGTCCCATAATATTTATTATTATTATAAATTACATTCAATGCTCCGAAATCCATCCATATCACCATCCCATAATATAATATACTATTTCATAATTATAAGTTCGAAAGTAATTCTGTCTGTTACCTTTTCACACCTTAACTTCTGAACAGAAGGTACATTTTTGGTGAGGGAATAGTTTGAATCTCGACAAAGGACATAGGATGGTTTTTATCCCGGAAATCATCCAGGAGTAAAATGGGGGGCAGGCAATGAAGTCGCGGGCGAAAGCGAGTAGTATTATAAATGCGTAGGTAACTGTGTCTGTATGTTACCTTAAACCGCCAAATTGATTTATAAGAAAGGTTTAGACATAGTTTTAATCTCGAGGAAATACCTCGAATATTTTTTATCGCGATTTCATCGCCTAAGGTTGAAATGTGGGACAGAAGTTAGAATGGAAGTACGATATAAACGAGTTCCACGCGCGCAAAGTCACTGGAAAAAGCTAGTCATTTAATAATAGTAAAGTAATTAGCAGTGCTGCTCTCGTAACCGCGTCTGAGTGACAGTGGGGTGCTGTGGCGGAGCAGGGCTGTCGCTATCGAATATTTATCTCTATTATATAATATAGATAAAAGACATGTATGAGCTTGAAACCCCGCCGCAGCGGGGTGTCAGGCAATGGGATGTTATTTCCCCAAAACTGTTCACCGCTGCACTGGAAGATGTTTTCAAGGCTCTGGACTAGAGAAGGCCAGGCATCAACATCGACGGCGAGTAAAACACTCTCATTCAGTTTGCTGACAATATAATAGTCTTGGCTGATACCATGGAGGACTTGATTACTATGCTCGATGACTTCAGTAAAGCCTCCGAGTGAGTTGGTCTAAGGATTGCGCATGTAATACCAACTCCCATTACAATCGGACAATTTACGCTCGAAGTTGTAGACGATTATATACCTAGGACAGACTAGAATTAGAATTAGAATTAGAAGGTGTTTATTTCTCTAGTTCATATGTTACATTATGTCCATCAGGCCGGTGGTGTGTTCGGCCTGTGGGTGTGTCAGCTACTTACAATCTACCTATGTATGTCTGAAAGATCTGTATAAGTGTCATGTTGTTTGTGCTGTGTGCTTGTTAGTGTGTGCATACATAATAAATTTATATAAATTTAAAAGTGGTTTCATTTTGTCCTATCTTACAAAATTCTTAAAACTAATTTCCTATAATCTATGGGGACGTGGAGCGGTCGCTCGCTTGCTGAGCTGCCAGCTCCTGTCTTTTTTTGGTACATAGTGCAGTACATAGTCTCCTAATCTAGTGTTAGTTAGAAGTGGGTTGTGCTGCCTGCGTCCGATGTATGCGTTACCAGGGGTATCTAGGTCCGCAATGTGCATTTCCCTGAATCGGCGCAGCATGTCTTCATTTAGGTCTTGGACAGACTATCCAGTTAGGTAGGTCCAAATTCGAGAAAGAGGTCAATCGTCGAATCTCACTCGACTGGGCAGCGTTCGGGAAGCTATATACTGTACATATTTACGTCCAATATTCCGCAGTGTCTCAAGACGAGAGTCTTTGACCAGTGTGCTGCCAGTGACGGATGACGTATGGCACGGAAACGTGGTCGCTTACTATGGGCCTCATAAGAAGGCTCAAAGTGACACAAAGAGTAGTGGAGAGGACTATGCTCGGAGTTTCTCTGCGTGATCGCATCAGAAATGATGCTATCCGCAGCAAAACTGAGGTAACCGATATAGCCCACCAAAACACTAAGCTTGAGTGGCAGTGGGTAGGGCGGAAAGGTTTTTGAGTGGCGATCACGTACCGGAAGACGCAGCGTGGGTAGACTGATGACCTGGTAAAGGTCGCGGGAGTCCGCTGAATGCGGGTGGCGCAGGACCGGCCATTGTGGAACTCTTTGGGGGAGGCCTATGTCCAGCAATGGACGTCTTTAGGCTGATATGATGATGATGATGAAGTTACTTATTTGCCTGCTGCTTCCTTTAAGAATCTTTCGCTTAGTTTTTTTTTGTAATATGCGCTAACCTGTCGAAACGAAAACACGATACACAATCAAATATAATCTGAATTCGTAGCTTATAATCTAGCCCGTATCGATCCCAAGTACCTACGCATTTTCTCAAGGTAGAAAGTTTTGGTAACCCTAGGTCCCGTAGACGCTCTACGCCGTAGCATCGCTACGCTGCTACGAGCTCCGGTGACAAAGTTTGGATGCAGAAAACAACTAGATAATGAGCTAGTGTGACGTCGTGAGAATACGTTGAATTGAAACATCTTCTTGCTTGTTATATTCCTGAAACTTTTATATGTATTATTCCCTGTACTAACTTATCCTTCCTTATGTTAGGTTTTAACCAATGATCATATAAAAAATAAAAATTGGCGAGGCAGGGTCTAAGCGACCGGTGGTTAGCGAGACAGAGACAAAAACCTCGTGACTTTTTCCTCTTCCTCGTAAGATTAACTGGAAGAGATCCCTTACAAGGATAAGTTCGCCTTTGTACCAACTTAACCTATTGTGTCTTTTTAGGGTTCCGTACTCAAAAAGTAAAACGGGACTCTGTTACTGAGACTCTGCTGTCTGTCTGTCTGTCTGTATGTCACCAGGCTGTATCTCATGAACCGTGATAGTAAGACAGTTGACATTTTCACAGTGGTTTCAAATCTTCTCTTTGCCGGTGTAAAGAGATGGGATTCGATGTGGTCGTTGCACTGGTTCTAGATATATATATTCAAAGTTCTCCCAGCCTTGCATCGAAAAGTTCACCGGAGTACCTACAAGCTGTGTGATGATGAAATATATATAAATATGGCTAAACTCACCCCAATTAGTTCACTTTTTTCTTCATAAATTAACCGGCCGGTCGCTTCACATTTTACAGTAGTCAAGTTTCGTTCACGAGTTGTCACAGTGTTCTGGTCCTGTCGGTTGCGCCGACGCAAGCCCGGAGATGGCCGAATATCTCCGATCGTAAACTTTCCCACCCCAGTGCGAGACAAATATACAAAATAGTGTGTGTATGAATGGGATGGCGAGTGACATGACTGAGTGTATGGTTTGCATGTTGATAACATAAATTACGTTTTTAAAAACCGAAAAGATTTGGCAATAAAATGGAACACACAGATTTCTGTTGCCGCTATAACAACAAATACTAAAAAACTGATATTTAATTTTACATACCATTAGCAGAGAAGACGTTTTGCAAGTGGGACGTGATTTTGGTGGAGGGACATTTTGCGATTGGGACGAAACCAGACAGAGCTTGGGTAGCTATTGTCACAGCACGGGAACGAATCATTGATAGCCGCCATGACGTCATAAGGTGTGACACGTCACTAGTGTTGATCGTGGTACTACGCTAACAGTAGATAATACGTTGAATGTTGTACAGTCAGCATCAAAAGTAGCTACACAATCAAAGACGTCAAAAGTTCATAATCACATTCATTTATTTCGTATTAATCATAGGTACATTGTCATTCATCGTCATTGTTTAGGACCTAGGTTCCTTCTAGGTAATTCGGGATGGCCTAGGTGAATCTTCAATGAAGTATATTGTTTTTAAATTATAAAAACGGATGTATTCCGGACAAATTATATAAATGTTTACAAAAATGAGTTGCGGTTCGTTCCGCTGTCCGTTGATACTGATGGCGACCGTTATTCTCCGCTCGTTGCCGATCTTCAAACTTCGGATGCAAACGGCCGTTGATGACGTCAGTTTGGATGCGTTCTGAACAGTCATCATCATATCAGCCGAAAGACGTCCACTGCTGGACATAGGCCTCCCCCAAAGAGTGCCACAATGGCCGGTCATGCGCCACCCGCATCCATTCTGTCATTCAATACATTAAAATATCATAATAAGGTCATTAAACAATGTCAACAGGCATATATATAAGAAGCAATACAGTCAAAGTTATTTAATTTATAATTAAAATTGTTCGTCCAGGAATTCAGCTACCGAATAATAGGCCTTCTGCATCAGCAGGGATTTAAGTTTCAGGGTAAAACCAAGGCACGGCCGACAGTCTTTAATATTTAGCTGTCGGTATTTGTACATGGTACATTCCATTAAATACCATAATTAATTTCATTTCTTATTCCCTTTTAATAAGTCTATTAGGACACATCCATTTGGTGCCGAGACAAACAGCTCATCGTGGCATCTAGATAAATCTCCAGCTTCTTTCAGCTGCATCAAACATATTTTAGCGAATCCCTAGAAAGCTTTTAAAGCGCACACGTGACAACCTCCGCTATATTGATGATCCAAACATGGAAATAGAAATGGCATTGCAATCGCACGAATAATATTTCATATGTGCCGTTATTTGTAACAATCTTACTTATACGTTTAGACCGTAGAGGTATTAATAGATATGGTCATATAGGTGGACCGCTTGACTCCGTCCTCACCTGCGCGGCACGAGTATGACGATAACGGGGCGCGTGTGGCGTGCGGGCGCCGGGCCAAAGACTACAATATACATACTGAGATAGACAGGCAACTCGACCAAATTGAGAAGGCATTTAATGCTTGCGTATACAGGCGCCATCTCTTCTGCGGTAGTTGCAATAGTTACACCTGTCCGCGCTTGCCGCCAGAGTTAGGAAGCTGATCTACGTGATGAAGCGAATTCGTGACTGACCTTGATGTTCTCCGCCTAGTATATCATGCCCTATGCCAATCCATCCTTCAGTACGGAGTGGCCGTCTGGGGCAGTGCTGCCAGGTGCTTCATGCTCGAGGTGGAGCGTGCTCAGAGGGCGGTTATAAAGGTAATGCTGAAAAAACCGTTTCGGTACCCCACTGACACGCTCTACCGCGAAAGTAAGCTGCTGCGAGTGAGACAGCTTTACATCATGAAAGCAGTTTCCCGGACCCATACATGCCTACTGAAGTCGCCAATCTACATGGAAATTTTGAGCAAGCGTATATTCAAAGCACCTCTGCCGCCACTTAATTCAGCGTTAGGCAGGAAAAGTCCAGCATTTTCTCATCCCCACATCTACAATAACATTTGCAATCATCTTAACATTAAAACGACACCCGTGATTAAAGCGAAATGTGTAGTGAAGAACTGGTTACTGACGCTTTCATACTCTCTGACTGAAAACCTATTATCACAAAGGTAACCAAACCGATACTGTTGTAGCCTAGTGGAACTCTCACACGCACACATCCACACACACACATCCACACACACACACATCCACACACACACACACACACACCCCCCCCCCCACAAACACACACGCACACACACACGCAGTCACGTACACACACGCCCATGCACAAATAGTAATTTTAAATTGTAATGTTAATCTTATCTCAATGAAACAGGAATTAGAGTTTTGTACTGCAAAATGGTAATATTTTAAGTAGTTAGTGTTAATCGCACTCGCAGGCGCCCAAGATACAGGCTCAGCCTAGTTTGGCGTCTGACGGATATAACGTTTATAATTTAAGTGTGTTTTTGTTAAATAAATAAATGTTATTTATTAATTTTATTTATTATTTATTTTTACAACTTTTCTTTGAATGTACAAAACATACAAAAAGTGCGTCGGTAGTAGGGATTGAACCCCGGATCATCGACTCCAAATACCACCGTCTGTACCCCTAGGCTACTGATGCCTTGTGACAATACGGCGAATTTTGAAATACCTTGACAACCTAGCCTAGCAATCGCTAGAGCTTCAGAGAGTTCGCCAGCTATCAAGAAGGTGGCACTGTTTTCAATAAGAAACTGGATTTGCATTAAGTTCTAAGTTCGCATAGCATGCGCCGGGCTTTGCTTCCCGCACGAGACCATAACGGGGCGTGGGAGACCACCCCAGAAAAACATAGTTTTGAAAAATTACCCAGGAAACGTTACCATGGCAACTACCAACTGAAAAAAAGTTGACTCACCCAAATAAGGATAAGACCAACATCCTCAAAAAGTATCATGAATCATGAAGATACAGGTATACAATATCGTGTCGCCCCCGTATCGTATTGTGTGAGTGGGGCCCACAGAAATGCGTTTTAAATTCACCTGCTCGAGTATCGCATGTCTGTGAGCGCTGGGACGGGAGTGACGTCATAGCGTGCATTTTTCACCGCTCACAGTCAATTGGAAACAGTACGGGAAGATCCTTGGACTAAAACGAAATTCAGATGGACGTTTGAGAGTCCTGAAAAACCTCGCGATTGAAGATCTGATGGCTGAGCCCAAGGGAAATAAAAGCTCAACGATTCCGTTGGCCTGGCCACCTTGAGAGAATGGAGGAAGATTCTTAAGTGAAGATATCTTACGTAGGTCGTCCAAAATGTTGACGCACTGTATTGCCTGGGGCAACATGGTACAGGCGGATCTGCGTGAACTCAAAATTGGCAAGAGCTAGCAGCTACATTGCACGTAGAACCGATGGCCGTTGGGGCGACAAGGTTATCGAGTGGCGACCACGTACCGGAAGGTGCGGCGTGGGTAGGCCCACCACAAGGTGGACTTATGACCTGGTAAAGGTCGCGGGAGTCGGCTGGATGCGGGTGGCGCAGGACCGGCCATTGTGGCACTCTTTGGGGGAGGCCTATGTCCAGCAGTGGACGTCTTTCGGCTGATATGATGATGATGATGATGATGAAGAGCTAGAAGAACCGAGAAGAGTGGCGCACTCTCGTATCGGAGGCCAAGCCTCACTTTAAATCATGAATCATACATTTATTCGCAAGAAAAAGGTACAATTGCTACTTACATTTTACGTTACTATATCTATGGTGAAAACCAAAAGAAAGTGTCTACTGACCTCCGTACTAGTTTTCACTGTACCACGATGGGTCAGGATTCACCGTCCTTGTAAGTGTCACTCAAATAAGTAATGATTATGCTTTAACATGCAAACTTTGGGCCTATGAGCCAACTGAGTATGTAATTATAATTAAGTATGATACGTTCAAAAATATGAGTCATAATTTTCATCATCATCAGCCCAAACACCATTTTTATAACCACTCACATTCGAACAATAAATAATTTTGTATTTGTATTTGTATTAAAGACCTCCCCCAAATGACCACGTGCCAAGTGCCACAATGACCGGTCCTGCACATTCAGCGGAATCTGGTGACATTTATCATTAGGGTTAGGATTCTGGTGGCAGTTTAGCACAAGTAATGCAGTGGAGTCGCCATTGTATATTTTTTATTTGAATAAATGAATAACTGAACGATAATATATCACCTTTGCGTTTATTGTATGAACGTGTATAGAGTAAACAATTTAGGTTTGTTGATACATCGCATATTTTACTAGTTAGGTACATTATTTTACATACATTTTTGACGACAACTGCAATGCAATACTGTAAATTACAATGATGATTTTATGATATAAGAGTTAGTTGCCGGGACTTTTTGGTTAACCAAAAATGTCAAATAGGTATGTAATATAAGTTATATTAGAAATTCAACATAAAATGTTTTTACCATTCAGTCATTCGTTCAATTATAAAAGTATATAATGGCGGACTTACTACATTTCTTGTGCTAAAGTGCCACGAGAATCCTGACCATAATCATTATATCATTGTACAGTACAAGTGAAATCAAACAAGAATTAATATTGACGTAGTAAAAGATGATATTTCGAATAAATATTATATATGCTACTACTGATACTGAAACAGAAGTATCAGTAGTATACTGAGACTTATTCCAATGAAAAGTTGTTCAAAACCTTGAATACATTTCAACAACATATTATGTTTTTATTTAATTTTTCTGAATCAATTTACTAAGTATGAAACCAAAAAATTGAATTATACATTATTGGTTTATCAAAATCATTTATTCATTAATTCATTCAATTAAAAAATATATAACAACGTCTCCTTTGCTCTTTGTTCATCCAATGCCACCAAACCTCCCAACTCTATTTATCATATCATGAATTCACCTTGTGGACCTGTGGGTCTACCCACGCTACGCCTCGTGAGAAGCCTTGAGAAATCACAAGAGAAATGGCCTTAATGGCGGGCCAGAGTAAAAATAACTAAAATTGTCTTTCACGTGGTCAATAATTACCAGGATAGGATATCATTTATGTAAGAGGAGATGTCATTTTTGCATATTATGTCCTATCAAAAAATTTGGCTTTATACTTAATCTTTAATTTTGGCTTTTCCCACATGAGAGAAACCAACCTAATGATTTGTTTGTGTCCCTTAAATAAACCAAACCTCTGTGGATACATTTCATCATCATCTTCCTAGCGTTATTCCCGGTTGTGCCCCTAAAGGAGCCCGGGGTCCGCTTTGACACCTAATCCCAAGATTTGGCATAGGCACTAGTTTTACGAAAGCGACTGTTATCTGACCTTCCAACCCAAATGACAAACTAGATCTTATTGGGATAAGACCGGTTTCCTCACGATGTTTTCCTTCACCGAAAAGCTAACGGTAAATATTATGTCGTACATAAGTTCCGAAAAAACTCATTGGTACGAGCTGGGATCGTAGTCACGACCGCCGCTTGACAGCCGCAAGCCTGAACTACTAAGCTACCGTACCTCTGTGGCGACATGTAACATTTTTAAAGCCTTAACTGGCAACACTGATGCTCTTGATCAATAACGACTTGAGGCTTCGCAAAACGGTCTACCGGTATCAGGCAACCGTGTTGGGTTGCAGCAGTTTTGGTCCAAAGTTCAATATCTCAAAGACGGCTGAACCGATTTTGTTAAAACGTAGCTAAGAACCATCTCGATCACATCAGCTTTCGGAAAGGAAGAACCGCATTCAATATTGACTTTATGTAAACGGGTCATTCCCATCTTCCAACCTACCCAACCCAGTTAGCATATGAAACCGGGTTGGATAGGTTGGAAGATGGGAATGACCCATGTAAATTGACATACTAATTTATTTTACAATGTAATCTTATTATGAAATGAATCTGAATCTGAATCAAATCGGTCCATTTGTTTAGGAGCTACGATCGATATGGAAGATCAAGCAGGACAGTTTGAATGACATTCTAAATTCCAATGTCATTGAATAAACTTCATTCCATTAGTTTTCTGCTAATGTATTTATTATGTTAATTGAATCTGAATTAACTGTTGAAAATTACCAAATGTATTTTTTCTAAATGTTTGTAATCTTTGTTGTCTCACTAAGTACATGCCATAAGTATGTTGCAGGCTGTTAAATGCATGTGAAATATTAAGTATCTTAAATTATTGGTGTGGTTAGGAGTATCTCGAGAGACTGGTCAGGATCCTTTATTAATCTTGAAATCTCAGATGCTTTAATTTACTCTGTCGACTGACAATATTTCACCGTAACTGAATTTTTGAAAATTTTGAAATAAACTTTTTTTTTTGAAAATAAACTTTTTTTTGATGCCACAGACACGTCAAACTTATACCATCCCTCACTTCTCGTCGGGGGTTGAAATCTGGCTGGTAATCAAATTCAAAAATATAAGTACCTATGTAATAGCCAATTACTTGCGTGCCTGTGGGTGGAGTAGATTACTGTTTTAAAATAACTGTGACCAGTAAAACTTGACCGGCATAAATATGCATGTGTGTTTACAAAGCGGGTACACACGATTTATCCCAGGGACGTGAATGGACAGACAAACATACGTACATGTAACTAATATACGTTAGCAACAAGATTCGAGGCAACCAAGATGTTAAGGGAAATGAATGGAAACTAAATACCACCAACAAACAACCAACTTCTCGTAATTACTTAGCTTCTTACTTCCTTCCAAACGTCAGTTATGTGAACATGTTCACAGCAGCTTCTTAACTCTAGTTATTAACTGCTAATTGAAATTGAAAAAAAATATTTCAGGCAGAGCCCATAAAGTGTTAAAGACTGTATCGTTAATTATGGGTACATAAAAAAAGTAACACAACTAAGTTACATTATAACATTTATTGACTTTTATTTAATATGTACAATGTAAAATATATTTCAAATGATAAACGAAAAATAAAAACGACCTTTTTATTGACCTTTGGCAATTTTTACTTTTAATGTTTCGCATAAGGTTTTGAACAACGCTACCAAGGTTTTTGGCCACCAGATTCCAATCTCGCTTAAATTTTTCCAACGATGTGGCAGAATGACCCTTTTTACGCAAATTCCCCTTCATCAATGCCCAAAATTTTTCTATGGGACGAATCTCTGGGCAATTTGGTGGATTGTGTTGTTTGCCCACGAAGTCGATTTTTTCTTTGGCGTACCACTGAAGAACTGACTTAGCATAGTGGCAGCTGGCCAAGTCAGGCCAAAATAAAGTTTGACCTCTATGCTTCCTTGATGAGTGGCAATAATCTCTTCTGGAGACATTCCTTCTCATAAAACTGGGCATTTAAAGTTTTGTCTGTGAAAAAAGGTGTTGAAGTCATTCCACATTGACAAATAGCTTGACAAACCAAGATTTTCTTCCCAAATATTTTCGCAAAAAATTGCTTTTTCGGCATTACTAATTACTGTCCCTTCTTTCACCGTTTGACGACCGCTTTAGCCTAGTTGGTAGTGACCCTGCCTACGAAGCAAGAGGTCCTGGGTTCGAATCCCGGTAAGGGTATTTATTTGTGTGATGAGCACGAATATTTGTTCCTGAGTCATGGATGTTTTCTATGTATTTAAGTATTTATTTCTCTATATAAGTATCTATATCGTCGTCTAGTACCCATAGTACAAGCTTTGCTTAGTTTGGGACTAGGTTGGTTTGTGTAAGATTGTCCGCAAATATTTATTTATTTATTTACCGTATAATATTGTGCTCCTGGTAAAGTTTTGTAATCTAACTTTACGTAGGTTTCATCGTCCATCACGATGCACTGTTTCTTTTTGTTTAAAATCTCTTCATATAACTTACGGGCCTTAGTTTTTACGGCAGATGTCTGTTTAGCTGTCCGTTTTGGCTGTTTTTGCTTTTTATAGCTCTTTAAGTTATTACGTTTCTTAGCTTGTTGTACTCGTATCATACCAATAATAGTACCCGCTTTTTTGGCACAATCTCGAACTGAAAGCCCTTTTTTTGCAGCAAACAGCTTACATATCTTTTGGTCCAAATTAGGCTTCGAAGGACCTTGTTTTCTGCCGCGACCAGGTAGATCACTTAACGAGTAGTGGTTGCCAAATCTTCGGATAGCGTTTTGAACAGCATGAACGCTATCACCTTCCTCTTTAGCCAACTTTCTGTATGATGTGCCAATTTCAGTGCACCGTTTGGACACAATAGATTTTCGCTTTTCGATTGAAAGCCCTTTCATTTCAAAAACAATATGTTAAATATTCAATTATGCAGAACAATCTTGCTATTTGTTAAGGTACTAAGATTTGACAGGTGACATATATTTTATTTTCCCCACTAAACCTCTTTTTCCAGCCATTTATATGCGTACCCATAATTAACGATACAGTCTTTAGTTAGACATAACTTAAAAACTATTGTTAGTAAAAAAATGGAGATCACAAACACAGCATAGGTACTACCTTAAACTATAACCGGATGAGCATACAGACATATTATTTCATTCGATTTAAAATTTAAATTGATCAATTGTATAAAATATGTAATAAATTAGATCACAGAATATGGAATAAGGAAACGTCAACATTATTTAATTACAAAAAATCAATAAACACATTAAATTAAAATAATAGAAATTAAAAATTACGAAATTAAAAACATGTCACCAGTTCAAATTAACAAAGCTTAAGTAAAGGCCGATCCATCTTTTCAACATGGGCGAATCCCATCTTTAGAAAACTGTTAGGGCTCCCTCGCATCCTGTCCAACAACTAATGAGATGAATTGAAAGCGACAACTGAACGAATGTAGCGACTACCCTTTACTGGCTGTGCGGTTTAAGATATGTCAACCTTATCTCATATAATTTACACAGGATTAATATTGTATTAATAACGTTTGGAACGTCTGCGATGATATGGTCATGTGAAGAGGAGGCCACCAAACTATGTCGGTAACTTCGCACTACAACTTTCCGTCTCCAGTCGAAGATCCAGGGGCAGACCCAGAACAAGATGGAAGGATGTAGTGCTAAGAGACATAAGAGAGAGCAAGTTAACCGAAACCGATGTCGAGGATAGAGCGAAGTGTAGAAGTAAGAGGAAAGCTGATCCCACCACCATGTGGGATATATAGTATAAACCCCCTCTAGCCGCCCAGTCTAAACGGACAGTGAAATTTTCAACGACTGATGAAGCCTTTTAAAATGACTTTGGGTGGCTAGAGGTTAGCTAGGAAGAGATAGAGAATATTGTACTAAGAAGTTACGCCTGCTAAATACCTAAAAACATTGATTGGTTGCTGTATTCAGTGCCTTTCGATTCACTTCAACGCACAGACCTAGTTTTTCATTATATCTACAACATGTTAAAAAATTATAAAAATCGAACAATGTTTACGGGGTGAAAAACGTTATCGCTTTTTGTATGAAAAATTACAGGTTCACAATCCTCTTAAAGCGTGTAATCAGCCATAATTATAGACTTTTTGTTAAAAGTGGAAGTTGAAACGCGGAAATGGGTGTTAAGTTTGGTGAATTTATTGCAACCTTTATAAAAAAAGTACTACTTAAAACTAGAGGTAAAGTGTGGCCCCTAAGGGCTAACTTATAATCTGTACTAATATGATTAAGAATCGCCAGGAAGCTACAAGCCAGCTCCCCATAAAAACTTAGTTTGGCGCTCATTTAAAAACGACATGCGGCAGATTCTATTGTGTGTATAAAGTTTTATGTTATTCTGGCACGCCGTTTTAAAATGAGAATTTGTATGTACAGTCGAGCTTCCTGGGGACTCCTAAGATGTAAAGTTAGTGAGGTAATCTCCGGAATTACTTATCTTAGAATGGACATATTTTATGTCGTTCTTTGGATGTAGTCCGTTTTGTCCTACGCGTAGAACTTAATCGTAGGGCAAAACGGACAACATCGAAAGCACTAATCCCAGATAAGAGGCTTGTTCTGTTCCACTAAAAAAAAAGGTAAATGAGTTCTAAAGTGTCGGGACCTCAGCCTGAATTCTAGCTATGGAGGTTTCTCACCTATCCAAGTCCAACTTAACCAAGTTTTACTGTATTATAATAAAGAGGAACATTGTGTGAGATTGTAGCATTGTAATGGGTAATCTCAGGAAACGATTACCCAATCTCAAAAAATATTATTTTATCCCGCGGGTTTTCGTGCGTTCTTTGCATATGCGGGCGAAGCCGCGCGGGCAGCTTGTATATTATAAAATTGAAAAATAATTACTAATGGACCATATTTCAACAAACTTTGTCCTTTTCATACAATCTCCTTTTACACGATTTGTACCGTGTCAGCTGTCGCGCCACGTTGGCACCGTGACTGATAGTGTGGTTATACAAACTGACACGTCCAACATGCCACACATATATAACAGTATGCGGCACAAAAGTTTGCGTGTCTGAAGTTAGCCACGAGTCGCCTCCCGCATACCCGTCCAACCCCTCTGACACCTTTGCGGCGCTACTAGTAGCTAACATCAGAATCGTTAACTGATTTTAATCGTATTCTACACGCTTGCCCATTTCGGATTATAATAAAAAACCGGTCAAGTGCGAGTCGGACTCGCGCACGAAGGGTTCCGTACCATTATCTATAAAAACGGCAAAAAATTGTATGGGAGCAATAAATATTTATTTTATTCTGTTTTTTAGTATTTGTTGTTATAGCGGCAACAGAAATACATCATCTGTGAGAATTTCAACTGTCTTAGTATCACGGTTCATGAGATACAGCCTGGTGAGAGACAAACAGACAGACAGACGGACAGCGGAGTCTTAGTAATAAGGTCCCGTTTTACCCTTTGGGTACGGAACCCTAAAAACGGTAGCCTAAATTGATTTCTATGTCATTCACTTTAAAAACACAGTTTAAACCGAATTCAATGCAGGACTTCGCCAAGAGAGCAAAATGCGTTGATTAAATATTACAGAAAAAAAATTAAGAGTTCCCTTGATTTTTCCATCAGATCCTGACCTGATGACCAAGTGACCACCTAAGAAGGATACCCTTTCAAACTAAACAATATATTGTTGTCTGGCAGGGATCGCTCTTCAGCGATAAGACCGCCTGTTTTCTATATCTACATGATTTTATATTGTCTCTCTTTGTAACTGTTTTGTTTGTTTGAGGTGTGCAATAAAAAGTATTTGTATATTGTATTCATCATCATATCAGCCGAAAGACTTCCACTGGTGGACATAGGTCTCCCCCAAAGAGTTCCAAAGTGACCGGTCCTGCGCCACCCGCATCCAGCGGAGTCCCGCGACCTTTACCAGGTCATCAGTCCACCTTGTGGGAGGCCTACCAACGCCGCGCCTTCCAGTACGTCGTCGCCACTCGATAACCTTTCCGCCCCAACGGCCATCAGTTCTACGTGCAATGTGCCCCACCCACTGCCACTTAAGTTTAGCGATTCGGAGGGCTATATCGGTTGTATTTTATTGTATCGTATATTTTAAATCGGTCCAGGCGTCTTCGAGTAATTGGGGAACGTACATAAAAAATAAAATAATATTCCGACGAAATGAGAGCCCATTTTAAAGTCGGTTAAAACACACAATCTTACATAAATCTAACTAGCCCTAAGGTAAGGCTTTTCATATGGCTACTAGAAGACGATAATATTGAATAGTTATAAATCAGAAATCACACAATGCAAAATTAAATTAAATAATCGAATGAGTGGACAGAGAGAGAACTGACTGAAATATGAATAATTCAATCAATTAAGAGATTTGTTTCAAACGCTACTTATGCTAAACCATGAATCAATATAATATGAATGATGTACGAATTCAATATTGATATTGAATAATCGGTACCTATTCATAACTGTATGAATTGTAAAATGTGAGTAAAATTTACCGGACTGATAAACGTTTGTGTTTGTGGACAGTTAGGTGTTTAAAATTTGGTGTTAATGAATTTATCACAAGGGTGCTGAATAGATTTTGATGAAATTTGGACCATTTAGGATTTAAGGAGCGATATCCTCCACCAAAAAACATTAAAAATCAACGTTTCAAGTTAATTAGGTGCTTCAAGAACCACTCACATAAAAATCCCACCCCGTTTTAGTTTTAGCAGCGGCTAATAAGCCATTAAAATTTTACTAGCATAAATGTTTAAAAACTTACCTACTCAATACGAATAAATTGGACGAGAGTGACTTAAAATGATAATATAAGAAAATCTTTGGCTTTTAGTTTATTAGATTTGAATAAATATGAACATAAAGTTGATTATTCTTAGCTAAAATGCAATTACCCGTTGAGACTTTAATAATTTTACAGAATATTCCAAAGCGCAATTTACACATTCAACTCATTGCACGCAAGTGCAGATTACATTGCGGGTTACCGAGGATGCTGAATTCAATTGGTATATCAAACCCCGAAATGTAGTAAAGCTTGCATGCAATTTATTGCATGTGTAAATTGCGCTTAACACTAGCTCAAGCAGTCCAACTAAAAAAGTACAAAGGTAGTTTACAGAAAACTACAGCCATAATAACGCTAGTGGTTTCATTATGGCCTCAGTTTTCTGCTTTTTTCTGCAGGTTTCTGGTGTTGTATTCCTGAGGGGTAATCACGTAATAACATTCCGAACGCGCGTCGGTACAATTTAACTGTCAATTTTCCATATAAAAAGTGACATTTAGACCTACCCGACGTTCGTACGTGTAATGCGTTACGTAATCGACCTACTGGCCCCCTATTTCACTAAATCGACAATCGTCGTCTGACAATGACAATTCGACTTACATGGCTGCGTCGACAGGTTAAGGTGGTTGCTGGACAGCTTTTTCACCTACGTGGAATTGTCATTGTCAGGTGACAATTGTCAAGATAGTGAAATACAGCCCAGGTCCGTGACCTAGTGTTGAGATTAAGGGACCTGCATTTTTGTATCTAGCTGTTAATACGAGGAATCCTCATATTAATAAAGGGTCGGCAGCGCGCTTGTGAATTCTATATACTACTCTAGAGACACAGAATACACGCTTCGGTGTCTGCTTATCTTCAGTAGGATATAATACAGCACATACAGAAGGTTCTCTGTTAACAACGCGCCTAAATGTGGCCATCCCTTTCTATCGCATGCAACGCGCTGCGACCCGTGCGAGCGTCCCGTACCAGCGCGCGGCAACTACTAATGGGCCGCCAAATTGGCGGCCGGGCGGATGTACACTTGTAGCGGCGCGACGGAATCATAGAGTGAACCGCCCCTGGTAGTAGACAGCAAGGGGTCTTATCGCTAAAAAGCCGTCTCTTTCAGATCATTTTCGTGGTATACAAAAAAGGTATCTTTTTAATATTTAAAAGATTACTTTACACGGGCGGGCGGGACTAACGCCATATTTATTCACAACCCTATACTATTGACTCTTCGATACGTGTTGCACCATCCGTAGTCTCAGATGATACAGTCAACAAAGACCACGGCCTGTGAAACCTGTGTACAGTAAAGTCTAAAAATATGCATACATTTTGGGAACTTAAGTCTGGGTAATACGATTAAAAATCGTATACACATTTATAGACGTAACCGTACAACGCGCGAAAGTCTAAAGTGTTAAAACTTTTTTCATTAATTAAAACATTGAAATTAAAACATTTATCCCATTTCTGGATCATTCGATTATTACACATCGCTAGGCATTAAAAATGAAGTGAGCCGAGCATGGCTCCCGGGGGCACGCCGTTGTGGAAACTCGAACTCTGAATAATTCTGCTGCCAAAGTTGCCAGAATCTCAGTTTCGAGTCGGCTCAATAATGCAGAGCCTTGCAGCTCTTCATTAGGGTATGAATTTGTCAGTCGATTTGACTGTTTAAAATGAAGGAAGCATGTAATTGTTTATCCAGACAAAGTCTGGAAACAGCCAGTTGTTTATATCCAGATTTAGGATTGTGTTCTGTATTAGCTTCATGTATTTTGCTGTACAAATGAGTATTCAATTTGTATTGTGTTGTTTATTTGGAGGATTTTTAAAATATATAGTCTGTTTCAATAATGTTGTTTCTTGACTTTGGGAAGACTTCAGTACATATTCAGTGCACATTCCGAATAAAATAATGCTGAAACGACTTTTTTTATTATGTATATAATACAAATATGAAAGTGACCGACATAATCGACACATGTCGACATGTCGTACAGCGTATAGTATAGGATAGATCAATTTTAAAGCCAGTTTATTTTACAGACATTTATCTGTAAAATAAACTGAACTAAAATTTTATTAATAACATTAATATACGTCATCAAATTTTTGTATTATGATTTTCTGATTACATTCATGAGTTTGTAAGAAATGGAATTCAAATTTAAATGTTCTCAATTTGTATTTGTTTCTTGAAATCGCTTTATTTTCCTTTGTACTTTAAAAATTGGTTTTTTGTGATAAACATATATATATATAATAATCAGCGTACGACTTTGTTCCGGTCGCTATCGAGACGGCTGGTCCTTGGTGTTCGGAGGGCAGGAGGCTTGTTTGGGACCTTGGCCAGCGTCTAAGAGACAAGGGCTGCGACCCTCGTTCCGGCTCTTACCTGGTCCAACAAATATCGGTGGCAGTTCAGCGGGGCAATGCAGCCAGTATTTATAGCACCTTTGGACCAGATGGGAGCCGGACATAAAATATATATATATATATATTTCATTTTCTTTATTTGAACCTTGTTTTTTTTAGTTTTAATTTAGTTTTAGTTTTAATTTAGTTTTGTTATTATTCTCTTTCTGTGTAATCGTTATTTAATAAACACTTTTGTGTTATACCTACCTACAATAATACTATATATAATATGCACAATATATAATACATATATATATATATAAACAAACTATATGTTTCAGCATCGAGTTGAAACGGAAAACACAGCAATACAGGTTGGTTAAAGAGTTGGAAGTAGTTTTAATGGACGTCGGTGCTTTGTGCAAAACTGGTAAGTTTTGTTTTAAACTTGGTTATTTAATTTAATTTCATTTCCTTTATTCCTTTATGAAACGTAGTTTTACATGTCAATTTTTATAGGGTCAAGATCTTAAATAACAATTTACAACCACATTAAGGTAAGTATTATTCAGTATTTAAACACATGTTATTGTAGAGTCACCATCACATACATCGGTACACTATAGATTTTCAAAAATATCAAAAAACATATTTCTCTTACAGCGGCTAGGATTCGTAAGCTCATCTACACCATGAAGTTATTGAGATAGGCTGCTAGCGGACAACTTTTGAAAACTGTATACCTCGCACTGTGCCAATCCATAACCAACTACTGCATACTTGCATGGGGAGGCGTCGCAAAAACAACTCTCATAGCGCTCGAAAGAGCTCAAAGAGCAGTTATAAAGGTGTCCTTGCGTAAGCCTCGCTGGTATTCTACTGCTGACTTATATAAAGAAGCGGAGGTACTTAGCGTTCGTAGGTTATTCCTGCTGCGTCCTGCCGTGTACGTGCATAAGGCAACATTGAACCTGCCATGCTACAAGGACTTGGTCAGGAAAAGAGTTTTAAAAGTACCAGTTCCGATGGTCAAGACCAAATTCGCAAATCAATTTCCTAGGTTTCTGTTTCCGTATATCTATAACGAATTCGCAAAAGCGATCGAACTTAGACATTGCAGCGTCCAAGAAGCAAAAAAGAAAATACAAACTTATTGTCTTGGAACTATGAACAGTCAGAAGTCATACTTCAGGTAGTGTCATAGTCATAACGCTTACTGTCAAGCACATACACACACACACACATGCACATGAACACACACTCACTCACACGCACACAGACACACACAAGCACATGCACAATAGTGTGTACGTACCACACTCCACGTACTCCACTTACTTCTACTAGTAGGTATTTAAGTATTTATTCATTATTTTTATTACATTCTTGTTTGTGTACTAATTTGTAAAATTCCATACCTTGTCTTGCTCTATCTTTAAGCCGCGTAATTGTTAATCTGCAATGTTTGGTTTCCACGGGACAGGCCAAGCCTAGTGTGGAACCTTAGCCACTATGTTGTTTTTGAAATTCTCTCTCGGAAATAAATATATTTTCATATTTTTTCATATTTAATATATCGCCACATGCACTAGGGTGCATTAGGATGCCTTGAAAATAGAGGTGTGTTCCGATGTTTGTGACGTACTTGTTTGCTCCGATGTATGTGATGGCGACTGTAAAAAAGGTATTGTACTTAAACGCGTATAATTAACTTATTTAATTACCTTTTTCACCAAGCATGTATTTGTTATGTTGTGACACGTCCAAAATGTCAGGAAACCTCAAAGAGGTAACTAAATAAGTTAAATATACGCAATTAAGTTCCCTTTAGTAAAAACTACATATTGTGACAATCGTGAAAGTTTAAACATACATTTTATATACCTAGGTGGTTGACAATGTGAAATAATTCAGGATTATTGTAGGTGCATTAGTATTGTGTTAGCATGTATACGTCATTATACCAATTTTCAGTTTATGCCCAAACAGAAAAAACTGCTTTTATTTCTCTATCTACTTATATATGAATATAAAAGCAATTTAAATATAGTACCTACTATTTTTACACTTTTGCAGCTTATTTCATTGTAATACGGCGAAAAATTTATAAATAATATCCTAGACGTTACTGTACACAATAACAGGTTGAAGTATTATATACACGTGTTACATAAGACCCAAGTACAAAAGCGGTTTTACATGAAAAAATATGTAAGAAGTTTCACGATCCCGAATAAAATATTCAAAATTCAAAATTCAAATATTTATTCTGTAAGTAGGCCTCACTCAAGGGCTCTTTCACATGTCAGAGCTTACAAATACAATTAATTAACATTAAATGACTTTAATTGAATACATTAGCCGAGAGATGTACAGAGTCTCCGGGTCAATTATATCACAATAATCTTATTCTATAATAAAATGTCAAAATGAAACAAATAATAATAATAATAATAATGGAGATGTAAAGTATCGAGCGTCAGATAAAATAAATTAACGGAGATGTAAAGAGTCCCTGGTCAAATAATCTAATGCTACAGAACTGGAATGTAACCAACATGTCAAGATCAAAATTACAATAAAACATACAAATTAAAAATTAATAAAAATTGAGACAGCCAGTAACAGCGGCGACCCAAGCAGCAAGCGACTCACTCCAGGACACAATAACAAATAAAACAAAAAAAAAAGTTACGACGGCTTTTGAGATTGAAGGATTTACCATGTATCTTTGCTTCCATATATTCTTCGATCTTGTACTATCCTCTCTTCAAAAGAGCATTGTAAATAAATATAGGAATCAAAAAATAATGTTATTTATTAAAGTCCCCCTATCCTAACGCACCCTGTATTCACAGTTTCTTCGTTTCTTAGTACAGCGCTCAAATATCCTATGACTATTGAACCACATTGACGCTAGCAGCTGCGCCCACTAGACGGAAAATGCAGGTATTTGCGAAAATCTACCACCTATCTGAAAGCTTCAACTAACACAACCTCTTCAAGCTAGAGCAAATCTTATACTCTTGGGTCACGGTTTCTTTTGCAATGATGTATTGAATTAAATACGAGGTTGAGAGAGTCATTTGCAATGCACTCCATGGCTGCTTTAAGTTCAGAGAATACGTATTCATGTTATGTGTGAACTAAGTTTCACGTAACGAATTGAAGCAAAGATAGTTTTAAAAGATGTTAATATTAAAAGGTTTGTTGTTTTAGTGTTGTTTTTGCCGCCAGAAGTTAACAAATGAGTGCTTCCAGATTGGTGAGATATAAACTAAATATGACATAAAGATTTCAACCAGTACCTAGTCATACAGATTATTGACACGGGACTTACGTTGCATATTACAATACAGATTGATATTCAATATGTTTCGCAATACCGTGAGTAGTTAAAGTTTTAGAATTAGGCGAGCGCATAAAACACATTAAAATACAACTTACGTTTCACATTACAATCCAATATGTTTCACTGAACAGATTGTTAGAATTAGAACGAGCATCTACATGCAATGTTCTGCCGCCAGAGGCAGCACTACCACTAATAGTAAACCACTATAGGAATATAGGGATTTATACACACAATTTATTGTCAAACGAGTGACAAGGATGAATGCATAGACAATACCGCAAGTGGGAACGAGATACAATGTCAACGCTGCTAGTGTCGCCACTACCTACGAAGAGTTTTGCGTAATGTTCCCTATTAGGAACTGAATGTGATGACTGATGAACTGAATTAAGACACAGATTATCCAAATAACAAACTTATCTTATGCTTCCTTCTTCCTTCCTTAAGTATCAATAGTTATTAAAGAGGTACCTAATTGTAATACGTATTCGCAGCGCCGGCGCGCGGTGGCGGTGGCGGTGGTATGCCGCGAAAGAAAGCCATCATGAAACATGCACCGATAATCTCTCGAGGACCGTTTGAGGGCACCAGAGATTACGGCACAATCAGTCTGTATCCAATCAGTCAAAACATATCCAGTGTTGTCCATGACTTAATTTTAGAGGGAAGAATCAATCAAATATTCAATTTAAGGTACTATATTTTGGTGGTTGGATTTACATAAAAGTTGTTCAGTACGTAAATAATCATAATAACCGAATGTTTATTTCATAAATTAAAACAAGTTCAGAATAAAAGGTCCTACCCACTGCCACTGTACTCCAACAAAACTATCGATATCGATGAAAAAACCTAATTTCAAAATGGCCACCTGAAATAAAGGGCTTGCATGTTTTTAAAGGACAAGGTACTGAAAATTATGTTTTATTCGTTTAACGGTTACCTATGTTATTATTATTTTTTATGTACCTATTTATGATAGATTTTCCATTTGAATATTCGCATGCTGCTTGTGAATATTTGTATTATGATATGAGTTTATGAGACCTTTAAGATACTTATAGCTACTGCAATCTGACCCTACCACGTAACCCAATAAATGATTTCATGATTAATGATGTCACGACAAAAACTCGGTTCATTCTTGTGAGAGCTGTGCTATCTGGTCGGATAGCTAGCAACCTAACAAGAATATAGTTGTAGTTAGCCGAGCAGTTTGTATACAATTTTAATAAGCGCGCCGCCTTGTGGCGCTTTTATGATTTTAGGACTCTTTATATGCGGATAAGGCGGTAAAATACATATTCTGTGCTGGCTGGGAACACACATCCTACAATTTTACTACTTTGTGTGAATGTGAACGATAACTGGAACTTATGGCTGTTTGCAAAAATATAAATAGTTCCAAGGTATAAATTTAAAATTTCGTGAGTAATTTTTAGCAATATACCTACCGTTTTCACTAAAATGTGTGACTATTACTTTTTTTCTCAGAATTTTGTTTTTTTTTTTGTTTTTCCGGTTCAGAATCATGAGCACTTTTGATCCCGATGAAGAAAAACGTGTCCTTAATTTTCCTTACGTTTTTTAGGATTCCACTATGTAACGGTCCATACAGAACGTATGAAAATATTTTTTTTATTTATACTTAGGGGTTAGGAGTACCCATGCCCATGGTTCTGAACAAGAAAAACCAAAACAATCATAATGGGGAACTTGCATGGGACTTCAATTTCGAATAAATTGCACTCAATCGATGCGGATATACGTAGAGATATCATACAAAAGACAAAAAAAGAAAAAAAAAACGATTTATTAGTTTTCCCTAACGTTAAAATGACGAAAATTTATTTTTATTTTTTTGATAAAATAACGTAACAGTTACATAACAATATTGAAAAATAAAAGAGACGTATATGTGACAACTGCGTCCGTGCTTTCAAAAAGCATAAAAATTAAAAGATGAAAGTTTCAATTTCATAACCAAGTTCGTGCGAAACAAGGAGCCGCTGTAAGGCATTGCGAGTGTAGGCAGCTTTGAGTGAACTCCCCTCCCTTCGTATTTTGTGAAAATTTGTTTGGCGACGCTCATTGTCAGAAGTGACATAGGCGCCATCATCTGTCCTGCCCTGCACCACCAGTTTCTCCTACAACGCGCCGGCGTGAGACAACACACGCCCACACCCTATTGGTCCAAGCTGACATCGTCAAGGCGACCAAAGAACGACCACATGCGCACAGACGATTTTTCAATCAATTTAAAATGAAACTGTCACCATTGATTTTTATTTATGTTTAGTTTTGATAGTTATAATATGTGATAAGGCGTTTTAATTGATATTTTTTATAGGAAAACAATTTGTTAATAGTTTTAAATAAGATAATCATAAGAACCATATAGTGCCTGTTGCCCCGGATGGAATGCTGTGTTTGTCAAAGATTTTTTCATCGGCAACAGGTCTACGTATCCACCAGGGACGTATCCATCAGGTCCGTATAACCTCTGTACCATCTACAGCACACATCCCGGCTCCCTGCTCCCATCCTACATTACCTCCCACCCCCGACACTCCTCTCCAGACTCTCCTCGGCCAACTCAAGCAGTCAACTTCCATTATAAAACGTATACCACGCGGTGCCCGATCGACGGTTTCAGAGGCATTAGCGGGCGCAATCAATAATTGCGTTAGAAACAACAATAGTAATTCTTGGCAGGACCTCCTTACCTTTTCGTTTAAAATTCTCCATGTTTCAGAAGAATCTAACAGTAATATTTCCCTAACGCAAAAAATAAAAAACAACATTTTAAATCCGTCTATACCTATTTGCGCCCCTTCGTCTGGAACTCACAGAAAGAAGTATGACTTGTTTGGAAAGGTCGAGGAAAAAATACACGACGGTGATCTCAAAGGAGCAACACGCCTGTTGTTCTCAAACGACACCTTAGCACCCGACACACCGGAGACCAAAGCCGCATTACAGTCCAAGCACCCCCCAGGCCCTTCCACCCCGATCTTCGTAGACCCTCCATCCGACCCCTCAGCCTGCCTCCACGCCACAGCAAGAGACGTACTAACAGCCCTCGCCTCGTTTCCAAAAGGATCGGCGTCTGGTCTAGACGGCATATCCCCACAGCATCTGATTGACCTCACCAGCTACGGCACAGGTGTAGCTGGTGAACAGTTGACCACAAGCCTCACAAAACTGGTCAATCTCATGCTTCTGGGAGATGTTTGCCCGGATGTAACGCCGCTTATATATGGAGCAAATCTTATTGCCTTGGCAAAAAGGGATGGTGGCGTACGCCCCATCGCAGTAGGCTCTACATTCCGACGTTTAGCAGCCAAGATCTGCGTCCGGCTCACTAGAACAAAATTACAGGCCCTCTTTGAACCCGTACAAGTCGGCTTTGGAACTCGTGGAGGTTGCGAAGCAGCAGTCCACGCTGTTCGTACCTTTGTAAAAAGTGATTCGTGCGAGGTTCTTCTAAAATTAGACGTAAAAAACGCATTTAATTCGGTCAATAGGGACACCCTGCTAAACGAAATTAAAACACATGTCCCAGAAATTTATAACTTTCTTCTCCAGTGCTACCACTGCCCCTCAAAACTAGTTCATAAATCCAACGAGATTCTTTCGGCCGTCGGTTGTCAGCAGGGTGATCCCCTCGGTCCAGCGATATTTAGTTTGGCAATAAATGCGATAATCCACAACCTAAATTCGAAATTAAATATTTGGTACCTCGACGATGGGACCATAGCCGGAGACGCACAGACAGTCCTAGCAGATTTGGTGCATGTTAAACGGCACTTCAATCACATTGGTTTAGAATTAAATTATGACAAATCTGAATTATATATTTCGGACAAAGTTAATCCACTAACCGCTTCCCAAATCGCTCAAAACTTTAACAACGAAGCTCTTAACATAAAAGTAGTATTGAAGGACAGTCTGCACCTCCTCGGCTCCCCCATCTTCGAGGAGGCCATTCCTCTTGTCTTAAATAAATCAACAACAAAATTCAGCAAGTATTCGGACCGCCTTGTCAAAATTAGCAGCCACTCAGCTTTATTTATTTTAAAATTCTGTCTGTTTGTCCCTAAATTCACTTACCTGCTTCGCTGTTGCCCCATTTGGAAATTCCCACATTTGACCACACCTATTGACAGTCTAATGAAATCCCAAATTGAAAACATCGTGAACATTCACTTCAGCGAACAGGCATGGACCCAAGCTGCCTTACCAATAAGGAATGGCGGCCTAGGAACCCGCAACATTTCAAGTGTGGCTTTGCCGGCATTCCTGTCTTCAATCCACAGCACGCTAGATCTCGCAGGTAAAATACTAAAAGCCCCAACGGGCATTAACTGCGAGATTGCATGTTTGGACGAGGCCATGAATGCCTGGCTAGCTGGACCGAGTCCAAATCTCCCGTGCAAACAACATAGGCAAAGGGCATGGGATACAATAGCCTCCGTCGCCACCTTACAAACATTAATAGAGCCTTCAACAGGCAGGGACCGGACCAGGCTGTTAGCGGTGTCCAAGCCAGAATCTGGTTACTGGCTCCATGCATATCCCTCGCCCAACACTGGTACTTTTATCGACCCAGACACTCTACGCATAGCCGTCGGTCTCCGGCTGGGAGCTGGGATCTGCACAGGTCACAACTGTGTTTCTTGTGGGGCTCCAGTGGACCGATTCGGCCACCATGGCCTCTCCTGCTCCTCGGGCGCCGGCCGCCTGTCCCGCCACGCCGCTCTCAACGACATTCTCAGAAGAGCGCTCGTCAGTGCCAACGTTCCCGCTGCTCTGGAGCCCCAGATTGTGCGGAGCGATGGCAAGCGCCCTGACGGGATGTCGTTGATACCCTGGAAGACGGGCCGTGCGCTGGTGTGGGACGCCACCTGTACAGACACCCTGGCAGCGTCCTACCTACCAGCGACTACCAAACGCGCGGGGGCGGCGGCAGACGCCCGGGAACGCCTCAAGGTCTCAAAGTACAGCTGTCTCGGCGCCCAATATCAGTTCTTTGCTTTCGGCGTCGAGACACTAGGTCCTTGGGGTAAGGGTGCGCTGGATCTCCACAGGGAGCTCAGCAAAAGGTTGAGGGAGGCAACGGGTGACCCTCGCGCCGGCAGCTTTCTCGCGCAAAGGATCGCAATCGCAGTTCAGCGCGGGAATGCTGCCTGCGTGATGGGCACCCTGCCAAGAGGCCCAGGCCTCTTATTTAATTAGTTATTTTATTTTATTTTTTCTAAGTTTAAGGTTTAGTTTTAGTTATTTTAATTTAATAATAGTTTAGTTTTGTAAAAGTTTTATACATGTTTTTACTATTTTATCCATTAAACTTATTTGTCGTTACATAGAATATTAAATTAGAAATGATATTTTGTATTACAAGTATTGACTTGAACGTAAATTTTGTGAAGATAATCGCAAATTAATGACTTACTCCATAGTAAAGGCTATGCTGTGACGTCATAGCATAAGCCCGTTTAGTATAGAGCGTTTTCCGGGGGTGCCGGCGCGCGCAAATTTCAAATGCATATAACATCAGAAAAATAAATCATAACAAAGTTTTAATGCTACAGTTGTTTTAATGCTGGATTAAACTTTTGTTTTTCGTAATAAAATATTAAGATGCAAGTTCCCTATTCTGAGAAAAAAAGTAAAAGTCGCACATTTGAATAAAAACGCCCAATAACTAGCTGCTGTATTGCAGAGTACCTACAAAGGCAAACCCGCGGGATATAACAGAGCCTATGACCATTTAGAAAGTCCACTCTATACAAAGGTTAAATATTTTTTTTTATCGTTTAAGTGGTCTTGTAAGTTACCTATTACATACAAACAAACGACCTTAAGCTCTCACAGACACTTCCCCTTATAATATTAGTATACTCGTTGATAACCGTTAATCTCATAACTGTTACTTACAACGGGCGACATGTTTCGAAACATTCGGGAGTTCTATTTCAGATTGCGGTCGTCGCCCCGCACAGTCCGTGTGAAGTTCGAGACATGTCGCGACTAGTGACAATTAATTTGTAAGTGTAACCGTTGTTATTAGAAGAGCTCTAATGATTTTTTTGTTGAAATGTAAGGGCCCTGGAGGGGAACTAATCGTACCTTAAATCCTTTAGTTAGCTCATTTCACTGACAGGATACATTCCTTTATTATTTTAAAGAAACAAAACTGTATTCTAAGATCTTCTAAAATTCACTTGGCTCACCCGGGAATCGAACCAACAAAAAATTAACAAATAATACCTCGCAACGCAAGGTAACGAATTCCTGTCAGACATCGAATAAATGTATCATATTTTATTGTACTAGTAATACGCCTTTTTTGACATTAATTATAACAACATTATTTATTTGTATTAGAATCTTCGTAATTTTTTTTTTTTTTTTAAACTTGACATTTTAATTTATGACTACCGTAAATAAATTAAAACTTAATGCAAGCCTACTCTTATCACTCAGTGAAAGCATGTACAATTTCGTATTCCTCCGGGTACGACATAGTGAAACAATACCGCTTTTACCACCGTCTGCAATATTATGTTATGTGTACCTATGATCGACGAATAAAGTATTTGTATTTGTATTTGCAATTTGATTATACGAATCGGTAGGATTATTCTTTAGGATAAAATTTGTCCTGCAGTACGGTCAACCAATTTGATTCCTATAGGCCATCATAGAACCTTGCCGTTGTAAATGCTATGTCAATACGGGTTACTAGGATTATTGCGTAGCAGATAAAATGACGGGTTATACGTTGGCCTAGGAATCAAATTGATTGACTGTACTTATGGGCAGCCGGGTCAATCAACTTTTTCACCCACACTTTTTCTGTCTCCTGTGTTACTTTCTACGAACTTTCAAAGCAATCTATTTCAAACCTGTGTCTATCAATCCAATAAAAATCTGAGGCATATCGTAACTGCTGGTGTAAACCATCATTATACACAATTGAGTACCTGGTTTAGAGCAGTTTCTCTAACAAACATTACAGTTCTGTATCTTGCGTTACCGGACAAAATAGTGTGGGTCCAAAAGTTGATTGGCCCAGCCGCCTTATTGTTCTAACGCGTTACCCCTATAAGGCCACGACCTAATAAGACGCCAAACAATCCCAAGAACGGCCTTATTTAGAAATGATGAGCTATCACATCACAATAATTTATTCGTTCCCGGGTGCACACGGGTGATACATCCCCATTTGTATTCTGATTATCCGGGATCATGCATAGGCAACGCTCATGACGGTTATATGAGCTGGCGCACCTGGGCGGTAGTCCGCTCAACGAAGACATTGGGATTAATTTCTTAAAGTGATATTTGAAGGGTAGTAGTGTGTAGTGGGCAATACTTACTTACTGCTGTGACGCAACGACTCAAGTGGATATTGGCCTCCAACACTAAATACCGCCAGGCTTCCTTGACCAATGCCGTTTCTGCAAAATCAAAACACAAAATTCTGATACCCAATCGTGGACACGATAGCGCAAGAGTGTAAAAGTAGAAGTGTGCAATAATTTCTTTTTTAGGGTTCCGTAGCCAAATGGCAAAAAACGGAACCCTTATAGATTCGTCATGTCCGTCCGACTGTCTGTCTGTCTGTCTGTCCGTCCGTATGTCACAGCCACTTTTTTCCGAAACTATAAGAGCTATACTGTTGAAACTTGGTAAGTATATGTATTATATGAACCGCATTAAGATTTTCACACAAAAATTGAAAAAAAACATTAAGTTTTAGGGGTCCCCATACTCAGAACTGAAACTCAAAAAAATTTTTTTCATTAAACCCATACGTGTGGGGTATCTCTGGATAGGTCTTCAAAAATGATATTTAGGTTTTTAATATAATTTTTTTCTAAACTGAATAGTTTGCGCGAGAGACACTTGCAAAGTGGTAAAATGTGTGTCCCCCCCCCCTGTTATTTCTAAAATAAGAGAATGATAAAACTAAAAAAAATATATGATGTACATTACCATGCAAACTTCCACCGAAAATTGGTTTGAACGAGATCTAGTTAGTAGTTTTTTTTTAATACGTCATAAATCGTAAACCGCAATTTATTTCACGGAACCCTTCATGTGCGAGTCCGACTCGCACGGCCGCTTTTATTATATTACAAGTTTTATATTAACTTGCACTGTTTTTATGTCAGTTAGTATGTATGTAAGTTGTCCTCATGCAACCCATTAGGTATTCAGCCGCTTGCCGGTACTCGAATAAGCTGAGAGGTTCACTTTTTTATGCAAAATTCAAAACATTGCAATATTATAGCACCAACAAGTTGAACTGATGATAAGGACAAGATGATAGAGCTAGCAACTTCTAAAGTACACAAGATTAAACTGGTCGGGTTTGCGATTAAACATTTTTTTACAGAAACTTACATTCATCCCCATTTGAGATGAAAGCGGGGATGAAATTGAACACTGGTGTTCACGCGGACAAGTGCATTTTAGCATTTAGCAGCTGTGTACCTAATGGTGTTAATGGATCAAGGTGAATATGAATATTCTTTATGCTAATTAGTCATTAATCATTATGGTTGAAATTGTGTATATCTACTTATTCCGTCAAGACTTCTATTGGTGCAAGGAAATGCAACAATTTGAAGTAAATTAAGTACGAAGTGAAGTGATGTAGGTATAAACGTACCATAAAATATCGAATTATTTATTCGTAGAAATAATAAAAGCCGTTACTATTTGCCTCTGTTTCCAATCACCTCGCGTATTTCAATCCATCACCAATTCCGTTTTCAAAAGCGTCAAAACACATTTCAAATCCCAGAAACTCAATCCAATACTTTTCGCTTTATATACCAAAGTAAATTTCATATGAATGTTTTCGCGTACATCGGCTGTGGGAGTGTTTCATAAATATTTGAGGACATGAGAGCGCTAGGTTTGCGTTTTATTCGGAAAACGTGCCCACATTCATCTACTTACCTACTCTAAGCGCCATAGGCTAAAAAAATACACCTAACAATGTTTATACGCTGAAGTTTGCACGCATTTTTGTATATAGGTTTTGTTACTCTCTGGTGTCACAGTGTAGTTCGACAGTAACCAAGCTTCATCAATCAACAGTCAATATCAAAGTAGTTCGATTTAAAAAGGAGTAGGATGTTTGGAAAAATGAGCTAGACGTGTCATATTTGTCAACGTCGCGGGAACATTGGCTTGGCATTTGTCGGGAAATTTGTCGGGAATTTGTTTCCCGTTTCCTGTGCGTACGCCATACGGTGGCGGTGGGCGGAAGTAACGCGTTTACTCGCGCTTGGGTGAATGATAATGTGAATATTGTCGATGGCTGCAGGTAATCTTAAGTCATGATAATCGTCTGTTTGTCCGTCTGTCACAAGTCGAGTGCTAGAATCGAAATTAAACTTTCGTCAGACGTTTTGAAATACTATTATTTTAAAACGTCTGACGAATGTTTAGATTAAATAGGTACTCATGTTAAACTCACGTATTAAATGTCACTACCATACCTGTGCTAACTCAGGGCACGTTTTAGGGATTTGATATCGATAAAAAAGATGTCGACATATATTAATACATGTGCTCATTGAACATTCTCGATTACTATAAAAAGGTCCGATATCATATCTGAACACAAATCATATCTGTTTTATTTTGACTCATAATGCATTATACATATTTTAAGAATGCCCACTGTGTGTGTGTGTGGACGTTGAGAGAACGTTTAATAATTTAAAGTGGCTATTTTCATAGCTACTCTGTGGGCGGGGCCAGGAGGAAAAAGAAGATTGGGTAGACCCCATGCAAGGTGGTCCGACGATCTCCATAAAGTAGCAACTGATTGGCCAAATACAGCACAAAACAGAGCAAGATGGCAAGAGCTGGAGGAGGCCTTTACCCGAGAGGGGTCCTAACCAAATTATATTATATAATTAAGAAAAAATAAAAACCACAAGATTATTTATTTTTTAATTCTGCTTAAGTACATTTTCTTTTTTAATATTCCACTGTTCTTACTTTGGTTAAGGAATAAATGGGCTTTTTATTTATTTATTTATTATTTATTTTCATCTGGACGGCAATTTTGAATACCGACGAATATGGAAAAAAAAAATTGTATACTATGAAAACTATTTCAAAATAAACAAATAAATACGTTTTTTTTTGTTGTTTTTACTTTAAAATAAAGAGAAAATAAATATTTAAATGTTGAATAACATTTAGATGTTGACAGTAACATCGATATATTTTTGTCGATAAAATATTTTTGCATTTAACACTAAAAACGCGCACACTGTCTATTTGTATCGGAGTAAACGAGAGCGAGTGTTACTTGGGCGACCAGGTTTTGTGGAAAATAATGAATACATATTGATTAAAAAAAAGTGTAGTGGTTTAGGTATGAATATGCGGACTTCGTGTTTTTAATTGCAGACCCATACGTCAAAAAAATAAGGACATAAATAGAACCGTTTAAGATGATTTTAAGACCATTCTTTGCAATTATTTGCTATCGAGCCGATTTCATCCAATTATGTTTCGAGTCCGTCTACGGTCTTGGAAATATGATGAATATTAACTTTTTTTTGATGTGCTAGAACAAATAGATTTTCTTAAAAAACTTCTTAAATAATATCAATTTCAACAAATTAGGTCTTGTCAGCCTCTTAAAGCTACTAGAATTAAACATTACATATAGGTCATCGGCAAGATCTGTAAAGCATAATACAACTTTCATATTAAAATGAAATATGACATATAAGAGCTACTTAGTTAAGTGTTTACGAGTACATTTTAATGTCAGCCATCCCCCACGAAACCCAGCTTATCGCCCTAATGAGCCGAGCTCATAAAATAACGGGAACACTTTTTCCCATCAACAAGAAACCCCATACATTATACCGCTCAGACGTGCGCGAAACAATCGGTTATTTTCCCGGCTAGAGCACAAAAACCAATATTATACCACAGGTGGCTGAATGCGAAAACATCCTGGTTTCCCACTGACTTTATCAAAGCTGCATAGACGGTGGCGCCGCGCGCGGCTGCGGCGGTATTATGGTGGCTGTGTAAATGCCCTTTTTAAGACGTCTAATGTGCACAAAAACCTGTGTGCTCTAGACAAATGACTGGCGAGAAAAAATATATTACAAGGTAGCGCGCGGCTACCTGGTTTCGCTACTGAAGCGGTACCATCGCTTTGTGACGCCTACATTGACGGTTACGCTTTAGAGCGTTCCTAACGTTCCATACTTAGCGAGCAATGAATAGATTACGGTGACAGTCACAAGTTAAAACGATCTTAGATTGTGTCCTAAAATTGCTTCGATTTCAAATATATTTACTCAGGAAGACATAAAATGAAGGGAATGGGTTTTTTATACTCTATCAAAGGACAAACTGCCGTGGAAGTGTTTTACGAAATAACTGCGGGGTTACTGGCGTGATTTGATAGGTTGGCGAGAGATCTCAGTAGACATTTTGACGGATTTGTTAACGGCTTTTAGTAAAACTATTATTACCTACTGTAATATCCTTTTTTTTACACCATAAAAAAACTTAATAAGGCGCAATTTTGGTTGTTATAGGTACAGTATATCGCGGCGAATCTTGATCCCGAATGACAGCTATCATGTGTGTACAATCTTACGTTTTAAGGTTATAAATTAATTAGAGGTGAGAAGTTATTTCGTAAGGGAGAGGTTTAACATGGACATGCGTGCACTCATGCAGAGAACTGTGGATTGATTTTTAACTTTCGAGCGCTCGAATCTTTCACTCGAAAACTGTCAAAAATTACGAAATGTAAAGATTGTGCTTTTTTAGTTTTATTTATTGAAATATGAAACAAGCGGTCATACACAAAGCATTGTTACAATTTTTTTGTGTTCCGTGCTAAAACTGGTCCAACGTAACACTTATGGGATCACTCGGGGGCTGTCCGTCTGTTACAGCCAGTTTTCTCGAAGACCGTATGACATACAAAGTTGAAATTTGGTATAGACATAGGAATTTATGGCCTAAACAACAAAGTCAAAAAGAAGTAAACCCCTATTTAAGGGGCAGTTTTGGGGGTAATAAGAAGTTACGCCATTTTTTCTCTTAACTCTACACCTATAGTTTCCATTATTAATATCGGTAGAAAGTAAGTGCCTGCAATTTTGACCCTTTAATCGTATTTATTTTTATTTAATTTTCGAGCACTCTAAAGTCTCAACCTATTTAGCCCTAATAACGCCACTTGCGTCAGAGCGCTCCGAACGCTTTTCGCTACATACAAAGTTTAAGTCGCTACGGACTACGGCGTAGCGCTACGAGCTTAGCGTGGCGGCTCAGTTACCACTATCTACACGTGAAAACGGTTACGCGAACGCGGGTCCACAGCATAGGTACACTCGCGGAATAATAAGGTAGACCACCTTAAGATCTGTTTTTGCTTGCTCAGTATAAGTTATCAGTATCTGCTTTATCGACCGAGTGTCAGACACATTCCGTCATAATGAATGTCATTCATTTCACTACATGGCCTACAGATACGTTCATGCTATGAGAATTGATCTCTTTGAATTTTGAAAAGACGAGTTAAAAGAAAACCGAATACAAGAAATAGCAATGATGACATTGACAGGAACTGTTACTCACATTTCGTTTTTTTAAATAACGATTAAAATCGTTATAAGGGAATCGTTTAATCATTAAATTTATCAAACTTGACACAATTAATGGCAAGATACGGTCCCAGCCCTTAACGCAATAAATATTGTAATACTTTTCTACCCGCACTGATTTTTAATATGTAATACTTACCTTATTTTTAAACACTGTATGCTTAGTTTTAGTTTTAGTTTTAATTTGTATACTTTCTCATGTAAGTGAATTCATGTAATTCTTATGGGAAAAAATAAAGTTCTTTAAACCCAAGATCAAACTAATAAAAAGGTTTTAGTTGTACTAATAAAAATGTTAGTTCAATTATCAATAGTCAAGGAACATTCGTCTAAGGAAATTTGAGCATTGTTGTCAAATGGTTAAACATAATTTTCAATACAACACTCCCGTCTGTTACACAGTTTAAAAAGGTAACATGTGAAAAAACTGGTCAACATTTTCATTCCTGCTTTTAACTCTCACTCAAAAACTATTGAAAAAACTCAAAAATCCTACAAGTGTGCATATAAAGACCACAAGTGACTACCGAAGTACAAGTGTTTACAGTGAAATAACAAAATTATTTCGTGTATGCTGAAACACGAAAGCAATACTGGATTGCCGGCTGGCGCCGATTAGGTTTGTCCCGCCGCACCAAGTCGTGGTGGCACGTTGGACAAGTTACAATACGTCTTTATAATAACGGTGAAACCACACAACTATAGTCCAGGTCACCCAACTGCTAAAGCGTACAAAAAGCTAGTACTTAATGAAGATGACAAATATTCTATAATCAAATCAATCAAAGGTCGACAACGTGCTTATCTTATCTAGGTGAGGGCTCTTTCGGATGCACTTCGACCCAGTGGGATCAATTGTGCATTTGCCCTCTTCTTTATGCCTGCTCCCAGGCTTGCTCCATTATTTCTACAAAGCGGATGATGCAGTTCACCGGGAGCACCTTAAATTCCTTTGGTTGCGGGTAACCGTTACCAAAGTAGTTCATTCTTTGTCTGGCAAGGGCATGCTAGTGATTCTTCTGCAGTAGCGGGCGTCCACCATAGGCTACGGTGTGATTACCTGCCATCAATTCAGGCAGACCTAATGTTTGCTTGCCACTGTCGTAACTTAAGAAAAAAATTACAAAGTGGTACGAACATAAATGAGCGCCCAAATAGATACCAAAATGGATTACAACACACATTATTGACGTGATAACGTCTAGTAAATCGATGAACACCGGCACCACGCACGAAAAGGTATGACTCATTTTCCCGTTCCGCCTGAGCCGAGCGTTCGGCTTTATGACGTTATCACGTAAAATAAAATTATCGTCCGTAAACCGACTTTACAGACAACCAATATTTTTCGTTTATTTTTATTGTTACACCTTTTTATCCAAAATCGTAATAAGATTAACGCCGTATTACGATTTCAAGTAACGAGTACGCCAACAAACACATTCCTAATATTTATGCAAATTACTTCAACCCCCATAAGCAATAATTCTTTTCCTGGCCTGGCCGACAAAATGTCGAGTGAAACAACAATTTGAATTATACGTTCTCTCGAGAGCGGGGGACTTCCTGACTAAGTCACAGTAGATAGCAGCATATAGCAGTAAAACACCCTACATTGTGCAGGACCCTATGCCAGGGGATGGAGCATCTTACTCTATTAGGATTAAATTAATTTGTAAAACTAACCTTAGTTCATAATTCATAATTGTATACTAAGAACTTATGGACATAAGTAAGCCTGTGGGTGAACTACACGCAAAAACAGTACAGCGTCTTGCGAGTGCAGTACAATAATGCATTCAGAGTGCTGATGGGGCTGCCTCGTTGCTGCAGCGCGTCGGCAATGTTCGCGGAGGCGCGCGTGGACAGCTTCGCTGCCATAATACGTAAAAAAGCCGCATCGCTGCTCAATAGGGTAAGGGTCAGCACCAACAGCATTCTGGCAATGTTTGCAGGCAGGTTGGATGGTGCCTACCTAAACCATTGCAGTGCACTGCATGTAATGGGAAATAATGTCTACTAACACTTTAGATGTAAGATGAAATTTACCTACTAACCCTGACATGTATTTATATTTTTTATGGTTTGTGTATAGTATTTAAATGTATGATCCAAGTTGGTTGAATAAATAAATGAATTATTAATTATTATTATAAGTCTGAAATAAAAAATAATAAAAACAAATCCGTACGGTCGGCCTCATAAGGCGCTGGGGGCCAATTTTTGACTTTAAATTAAATAAAAGTAAATACAATTGTAGGTCAAAAAAAAAAAAAGAATACGAGTGGTCAATACCACTCGTTTTTCAATTTTCTATCGCGGTTTCAAAATAGAATTTCGTCATTTTTTACCGTTTTCGAGTGCAAAAGTCGAGCGCTCGAAAGGCAAAACTCGGTCCCCTGGGCTGTGATGGTTTACGCGCTCTCGCATCTCCCCCAGCCGTCACGCCTAATGAAGTAATGAAACTAGACTTCTACGTACAGTCGCAGTCGGCCAAAAATGTGTTCTACCACCCTACGGTCGAGGTTTATTTGAACGTCATGAAACAACACGGTCGATTTCCACTTGCAATTATAATATAATTGCAAGTGGAAATCGATAATATTATTATGACAGTAACCTTAGTGATAATTAGATCTCACAGAAACTTTTGTCAAAACTGGTAGACCACTTTCTTGGCCTGCTATACACTTAGTTATTGAATTAAATACGAATCGCGGCGTCAATATAGTATAGTTTGAACGTGAGCGTTGGGGTTAACTTAAAACAAGTTCTGTAACTCTGGTGAAAAGGGGTACAAATCAAAAAGTTAGACTCTTGTCGGTGTAGCTCACTCCATCTGACTCTATCTAGGGCCGCCTCCTTGACCTCTTTATGCGACGTGACTGCTAATTTTTCTTTTATTTGTTTCATGTAACTTATCCTTGGTCTTCCCCTTCTTCGCTTGCCTTCTACCTTTCCTTCCATGATGTTATAAATAAAAGCGTCATGTCGTATAAGGTGACCAATCATTTTCCCTCTCCTATTTTTATTAGTTTCCTTTTCTGTCCCACTATTCTCAGCACTTCTTCATTTGTGATTTTTTCTGACCAGCTAATTTTCTCCATTCTACGCCAACACCACATTTCCAATGCTTCCAAATATTCTTTATCTCTTGGGTACAAGTGCACGGTCAAAAATCAATCGTCAAAAAACGATGTCATAATAAATGGACAAGTCCTTATACATCAGTCCGCGTGGAACTGAGTTTCAATAGAGCTCTAATGGTCGTAACGCTTCATACGTACGTCAGGTAAATGTCAAGTTGAGGTTGAGGCATAGTTACGTAATTAACTTTACTAATCATCCCATTCATCCCTCATAGGAGTAATTAGGTAACTTTTCAAACGAAAAATTGCTGTAATTTTCCTTTACATAAAATACGTTTAGATCTACCTCACTTACTGTGGACGACGCGTGGCGCCGACGTGGTCGATGTGCGACAGGCCTGGGTTTGACCTTCGCGACCTCACAGTCACCTAACAAGGGGCGTTTAAAAACCGCGGCGGGCGAACCGCGCGTTTCAACCGCGGCGGGTGAACCGCGGCGGTTGAACCGCTCAGCGTGTTTTTAAACGGCCGTAACGCGCTCTGATAGCGCAGGTGCTCTAGGGGAGCACTAATCCCGCAGACTGAGCTGCACTGTTGAAGGATGGGGTGTGGGTGACGATAAAATAATACTTGGCGAAAAATAAATGAAACGGTATAATAAAATAATGAGACACAAACTACTGGTTAAACTTTCCCTATCACAATTTCCTACTTCCTATCACAATTTCCCTACTTCTTCCTTTCTTCTTCTTCCTAGGAGCTCCCACTGGTGGGGCTGAGCGAACACAATTCTATCCGGCGATTATAGCCTCTTTTATACCCCTAAGGCATTAAAAGTGGTGGGGATATAATTTTGAAGACCTCGCCCACTTTTACTATGGAAAAGCTAGTTTTTACGTTTTCCTGGTTTTCAGGGAAACCTTAAGGGTTTTTACATATTTTCCTTCAAAAGAACTATTTCTGAGCTATACATTACAATATCTATTAGTTTTCCTGCTTTTCCCGTTTAAATTGGGAAAGTCGATATTTACGTAAAATTATCAACTTTGATAACATGAAATGGCTTTGTCAGGCCCTAGTGGCTTTAATTAACATTAATTATCAAAAGTGATTATACATACGTAAGGGCATTTACCGTACCTTCCTAACGATACCTCAATTGCTTTCGTACCTCATCTGGTTACGAAGCTATGGCCGGGTGAGACCGTCAATTTTCACATTTTCATTAACGTGGTAGCATAAGTTTGACTTTGCTCCCGTCTTTTTAGCCAATCAGAGAAATCAACCTGAACCTTGACCATTATTGCACCATAATAAGCAATAATCTCTATGCATACGTTGTGTACATTTTTATTTCACATTTTATGTAACTCTAGTTACCGATGTCCCTTGTTGACGGACTAGATCTGGATATAGTCTCAAGTTGGTTTCTTTACAAACTATTTGGCTATCTCTCCCTCATTTATCAGGGGCTCTCCCCCTATCGATCTTTATGAAATAATTACTGGAGGTACCTGGTACCTTTATCTTTACTTTAAGCTATTTTCTTTGTCTGTACCTATTGTACTTAGGTCCTAAATAAATCACGCGCTTCTTATATGAGCCGTTTGCTTTAGGAGCTTAATCTGGGCACAATTGCCGTCCTTATGTGAAGGAATTATAGTTACACGTCCTTTCTCTTCGTGACCCGTAGGCCTTATCGTTCACATACTATACAACACCCTTTCTCTTCGTGACCCGTAGGTCCTACATTTCACAAACTACATTCTGTCGCCCACAATGCCCCCGCCGGTATGTATCGCAGATACATACTGGGTTGCAAGGGTAAGCGACAGTCTACATTAAAGTCTTACGGCACGATTCGCCATTAATAACACTTTTAATCACTTTCACTTTCATGTTCATTCACTGTCTTTACCATTTACTTTTCACTTTAATTACCTTATGTGGCCCTTGAGCGACCATCACTGGTAACACACTTTCACTTGGCTTGGTTGTGGTCGTGCTTATGGCGTGCGCCACCATTCGCTTGGCGGACCGGGCGACCAGCTGGGTCGGCGGGGCGCTGTTTGCGCCGTGCCGTCGCCGCTGCCCTTCGGCACGTAGGGCCGGTGTGGGCGGACGGGCTCGTCCTTGCAGGACCGGAGATCGCGGCGCTCTCGGGCGCCGCGGTTGAAATCGACCCCGCTGGTCCGGGAGTCGATGTACTGGGTTGAGAGCGGGCTCGCCATTGCAGGACCGGAGATCGCGGCGCTCTCAAGCGCCGCGGCTGGAATCGACCCCACGGGTCGGGGGGTCGATGTATCGGCTGCTGCGACCGAACGCGGGCGACCGGGGGTCGGTTTATTGTTGAGATGGGTCATGCCCCCTCCTGGTGACACGGTTGTGTCCTTGGTGCTGTTTGGCACTGTGATTGCCGCCTTGGCGCGTATGTCGTCGAATATTTTTACATTTCTTTCTTCTCGCGGTTTTAATATTTCGCGCAGCTTGACGTCTGCTTCACTTTGTGTGTGATATGCGATGCGTTCGCAGGTATCCATACTTCTTGGCGTGGGGCCATATATCGCCCATCCTATGGCGCATTTTACCGCTACTGGCGCGCCCTTAGGGCCCACCCTTATTTCTTCGGGTATAATTAACTGCCAGTGGTCGGCTCCGATTAATACTTGGGGCACTCCCATTTCAAAACAAGCGCTATGCGCGTCCTTCAGGTGGTCATACATTTCCACGAGTTGTTTACTAACCTTTTGACCTTTTATTCTTAATTCTGGTACCGTCCGCAGCGTCAGCGGGTGTTCGTTACCTCCTACTCTCCCTCGGATCGATACGTTTATTGTTTTGCTGTTTGCCTTATGGCATATTTCTCCTATTCCTCTAACCTTCAGCATTTCCTCCGGGCCTGTAGCCCCTATTTGATCTGCGATCTCTTCGTCTATCATACTTATGGTGGACGCTTCGTCTAGTAGTGCGTATACTCCTACTTCTCCTTTGGGCCCGGATAGAATCACGGGTATCACTTTCAAAAGCACCTGGGTTGCGTCTGATGAAGACGCGTAGCTATTTTCTTCACTATTGTTGGACTCGTACGGAGTCTTTTCCCTCCAGTTCGTATCCGACGGTTCCGCCCATTGGGGCTCTCCTACTAGCTCTGCTTCTTGATCCGTGGCAGCTGCCGTTGCGTCTGCTTCTTGTGGCATGCGCGTCGTCTCCCTTCTTGGCTCGTAACTGCCGTGTAGTAACTTATGATGATAATACTGGCAGCCGGGTGCGTCGCACCGCTTGCCTTTGCACGTCGTGCTGGCGTGTCTTGCATCTAGACACTTATAACAAACTTTGTTGATTCTAGCCCAATCCCATCGTGCTCCTACATTCAGGCGTTGAATTTTATAGCAATCGGTAGTGCTATGACCCCCCCCGCAATACAGACATACTACATTCTGTGTGTTTACTTTTTCAGTGGCGTAAGTGACGCGTGAATATTGGGGGTATGCTGGCTTATTATCATATTGTCGCATAGCCCTTCCTTGGGGGCGTAGTTGCTGCCCGCCCCACTCTTGGGGTCGCGGCGGTTCGCGCGCTCTATTGGGCCATGGGTTAGACGCGCGCGGCAGCTCTGCCCGGGCATTGTTGCCCGGGAAATCCGCCCGTGGGCGTTGCATAGGCGCACGGGCGTGCGTAAAGGACATTTGTAGCTCCGATTCTTCCAGGAGGAAATCGGATAATCTTTCTATTTCCGCCTTTCCTTCGTGCTCGTACTTGCGAGCATATTCACACCATCTGCTGCGAAGGTGGGGGCTTAGTCGATCGGTAACCTCTCTAACCAGCATAGGATTCTCTGCGTAACATCGTTCGCTTAAGTCCATTACCGTGCTCGCTATATTCACGATTTTTATAGCAAATTGGTTGAGGTCGTGAGCGCTGTCGCCTATTGTAGGCATTCCTTTTAAATCCTCCAATGCTTTGTCTACTAGGAATTCGCTTCGTCCGTATTGTTTAGTTAATACTTTCATTATTAAATCCGGCCTTGCCGCCGTTGATAATATGTGCTGTACACATGCTTTTGCGTCACCTTTTAACGCTGCGCGTAACCTCGCTACGTTTTCGTAGTCACTAAATTTGAATCTACGATTCGATTCTTCGTATGCGATCATGAAGCTCCGCCATTCTGATATATCCCCGTAGAATGGTGGTAGCTCGTACACTTCTTTGGGCGCCGGTCTGGCTGCCATCTGCATCCGTTCAAATAATTGAACCATTACCTCAGGCGAGGTCTCGTGTGTGTACCTCGTATGCGGTGTCTGTGGTTCGTATGGCGGTGATCTCTCTCTCCGCTCATAAGCTCGCGGCGGCGAGCGCGTTCCGAGTGACCTAGTGGGGGGTAATCCCAGCGGCGCTTCTTCTCGTCTTTTTTCTTTACCGGAATCTATCCACCTGGCTACTGATCCCATAAGTGACTGCTCGTCTTGTATTGAGCATTCAGATTCTTCGCGCGTTCGTTTCAACGTAGCGCGCCTTTTAATGGACTCCCTTTCTAAACGTATTTCCTCTTCTTGAACTGCAGTGTCTATCTCCATTTTCTTTTTCTGATGCGCTGCGTGTAGCAGCATCTCCTTCCGCCGTAGCTCGGCCAATTGCTCACTCTCTTCTACTTCTAACTCCATTATTCGAGTCACAGACAACCGACTCTCGGTTGAGCGCACTGACGCCGTTCGGCGCGGTGTTGACGTTTCAGCGAATGTGACTTCCTTTTCGGTTCCCGTTTTGTTTCCATATTCTCCCCTCGCCGGGGGAACTATGATGACCCTTCCCTGAGGAGCATCTAGAGGGATGATAGTAGGCTGACGCTGTAGCCGTTTATCTAAATCCCTGCGCCACAATATCGCTGTGTCTACAGATGGAGATTGCGGTTCTCCCATTTTTGTCAAGCGTGCCGGTGCCGTCCCTCGGGGTTCGGCTATTAAAGTGTCATCGATACTTAATGAGGCTGGTTCCGCCGTTCTCTTTGCGAGCTCCAAGGCTGTATCTTTGGACTTAGTCTTCTTGGTAGTCCGGATGGCACGCGTGGTTTGCGCGCCACTAGTCGATGGCTCGCCAAGCCGATCGGCTGATTCCCCGCGCGCGCGTGCTTGCGCGGCGGCTGCTCCTTGTTCCAGGAATCTTGCCCTTTCTTCGTCTTCCTGGGCCGTAGTCATGGATCTCGTTATCCTCTTCTTGCCTCCTGACATGGTGTTCGTCTCCTCTTGGAATGTGCGTGCTTAAATAACGCTTAGTGTCACTGTAGTGACTTGCTAAGTACTCTTCACGTACTTGAGTCCTTTCTTGCTCGAATACCTGCGGTTGCGCACTTTGGCAACCTACACGACAGGTATAAAAGGATTTTTCTATAATATTCTGCACGTCTTGTTTGTAGTTTGTGTCGTGGCTCCGTAGTGACGTATGTACATACGCGATGTCCGATTTTTTCACTATTTTTGATCGCGTCGCGGCGACAAATTTCGAGCTACGCTGTTTTCACTAGCGTCGTTGGTTTTATACCCCCCAAACGACTTTCTTTGAGTACCCACACGTACCTATCGCCTTTACTAACTTTCACTTTTTCTGGATCTACAGATCCGGCTCGAAGGACCAAAACGACTGTGGACGACGCGTGGCGCCGACGTGGTCGATGTGCGACAGGCCTGGGTTTGACCTTCGCGACCTCACAGTCACCTAACAAGGGGCGTTTAAAAACCGCGGCGGGCGAACCGCGCGTTTCAACCGCGGCGGGTGAACCGCGGCGGTTGAACCGCTCAGCGTGTTTTTAAACGGCCGTAACGCGCTCTGATAGCGCAGGTGCTCTAGGGGAGCACTAATCCCGCAGACTGAGCTGCACTGTTGAAGGATGGGGTGTGGGTGACGATAAAATAATACTTGGCGAAAAATAAATGAAACGGTATAATAAAATAATGAGACACAAACTACTGGTTAAACTTTCCCTATCACAATTTCCTACTTCCTATCACAATTTCCCTACTTCTTCCTTTCTTCTTCTTCCTAGGAGCTCCCACTGGTGGGGCTGAGCGAACACAATTCTATCCGGCGATTATAGCCTCTTTTATACCCCTAAGGCATTAAAAGTGGTGGGGATATAATTTTGAAGACCTCGCCCACTTTTACTATGGAAAAGCTAGTTTTTACGTTTTCCTGGTTTTCAGGGAAACCTTAAGGGTTTTTACATATTTTCCTTCAAAAGAACTATTTCTGAGCTATACATTACAATATCTATTAGTTTTCCTGCTTTTCCCGTTTAAATTGGGAAAGTCGATATTTACGTAAAATTATCAACTTTGGTAACATGAAATGGCTTTGCCAGGCCCTAGTGGCTTTAATTAACATTAATTATCAAAAGTGATTATACATACGTAAGGGCATTTACCGTACCTTCCTAACGATACCTCAATTGCTTTCGTACCTCATCTGGTTACGAAGCTATGGCCGGGTGAGACCGTCAATTTTCACATTTTCATTAACGTGGTAGCATAAGTTTGACTTTGCTCCCGTCTTTTTAGCCAATCAGAGAAATCAACCTGAACCTTGACCATTATTGCACCATAATAAGCAATAATCTCTATGCATACGTTGTGTACATTTTTATTTCACATTTTATGTAACTCTAGTTACCGATGTCCCTTGTTGACGGACTAGATCTGGATATAGTCTCAAGTTGGTTTCTTTACAAATTATTTGGCTATCTCTCCCTCATTTATCAGGGGCTCTCCCCCTATCGATCTTTATGAAATAATTACTGGAGGTACCTGGTACCTTTATCTTTACTTTAAGCTATTTTCTTCGTCTGTACCTATTGTACTTAGGTCCTAAATAAATCACGCGCTTCTTATATGAGCCGTTTGCTTTAGGAGCTTAATCTGGGCACAATTGCCGTCCTTATGTGAAGGAATTATAGTTACACGTCCTTTCTCTTCGTGACCCGTAGGCCTTATCGTTCACATACTATACAACACCCTTTCTCTTCGTGACCCGTAGGTCCTACATTTCACAAACTACATTCTGTCGCCCACACTTACGTACAAAGCGTTACGCAATCGACCAGTGGGTCAAAAAGATCTTAAAATACTGTAGTTCAGATACTGCTTTGCGAATATGTTTACTGTGAGTCCCCGCTTGAGGGCTTCCGGTTTCAGCGCTCCCATATGATAACATTTGGAAAGTTTTAGCATTTCGAGTACCAAACAGGACAGCAGGGTAATTGCGTTAGTTTTAAGACGTTCGTGAGTTTTATCTGCAATACGGTATTTGACTGCTATTGTATTTTTTATTTTATTTTTAAATGCTCTGTTAGTTTGAAGTTTGTACAGGAATGTCGACTAGTGACGTCTCTATCAACAGCGACCTATTTTGTTCTTTACGTTTTATTTCAAAGCAAAGGTCACGAAATGTATATACATAATGAAGAGACTCCGCGACTGTACTATGAAGGAGGTAATATACCTTGTCTACAGAGCGCTGTGCCAATCAATCCTACAATATTGCATTGGAGTTTGAGGCAGTGCCGCTAAAAGTCATCTGCTCCTGGCAGAGCGGTCCCAGCGTGCTGTGATCAAGGCTATGCTAAGGAAACCTTTCCGATTTTCCACTGATGCCCTCTATCGAGAAACAAGCCTTTTGAGAGTCAGGCAATTATATATTTTGAAGGCTACAATACGAGCGCATGGTTTTGCTGCTAATCTTCCCAACTATGCCCAGCTGTTGCAAAAACGAATTTTTAAAGTACCCCTCCCGCCTTACAAATCCGTCTTAGCAAGGCGCGGCTCCAGCTTACATGCATCTACAACTTTACAACAACATTTGTAAATTGCACAATATCCAACAACACACAGCAGGTAGGGTACAGAAAATTAAAAAAAAATGGTTTACGTCCCTGTCGTACTGTGACACGGAAGCTCTCCTTCACCCCTGATAGTGACTATTACTTTAAACTGCCCATGCACACACGCACATACACACATACTCAGACACACACACACACACTCACACACGTGCACACACACATAGTTTTAGATATATTTATAGTATTTTGAAAAAAAATATATAATATATATATATTATATTTAACGGCCTCCGTAGCCCAGTGGGTAGTGACTCTGCCTACGAAGCTGGAGGTCCCGGGTTCGAATCCCGGTCAGGGCATTTATTTGTGTATTTATCACGAATATTTGTTCCTGAGTTATGGATGTTATGTATGTATATAAGTATCTATATGCATGTATCTATTATATATATCATCGCCTAGTACCCACAACACAAGCCTTACTGAGCTTACCGTGGGCCTAGGTTGATTTGTGTAAGATTGTCCCGTAATATTTATTTATTTATTTATATATATATATATTGTTGGCAATACCAAGTTCCGTCGGTTTTTAGCGCCACCTCGTAACCGCCTCGACACCCCTTAACGGCCGCGGACCGTAGGTCAGATCACTTTGCCATCGGCCGCCGTCGAGTTCACGTGAGCCATTCTAGTATCGTGCGATCTGTTCCTTTAAAATAAGCGTAGCATTCCTTTGTTTGTATAATTCAAGTGAATTTAATCGTAATTATTGATCATTTTGTTGTTTGCTACCTATCCCTTTTGTTATTCTTATAATATAGTCTGAATTGACGTCATATTTGTAAATTGTACTGCTAGGTCCCGAGATACAGGCTCAGCCTAGTTCGGGGCCTGCTGGATATTGTATGTTTGATATATTGTATGTTTTTGAAATAAATTTATTCTTATTTATTATTTATTATTATTCTTATTTACTTATAAAGTTTCTAAACAGCAAACATTTCTGATTCCCAAGTATTTTCTGTTTCTTTCATTGCCAGTTTAAATTATTTATTTTTAGATTACTTAGCCAAATTTATTACCTACCGTATCATAATATTAACAACCGCAAAATGATCATTGTTTATTTGTCTACCACTGGTCGTTAAAATTAAATTTATAACCTATTAAGTCAATTAACCACCGATTCTAGTAAAGTGCCTGCACCTTAATATGGTAATTAAGACAATTAGCCAACGGTTTTGCGAATTGTTAAGTGATTTTTTTTTTTACTTTTATTTATTCAAAATTATAAACTTATTCTACTACATTTATATACTCTTTAGTTCTTACTGAAGCCTCAATTAGGCTTATTTGTAAGAAATATCTAATAAATATTAGTTTATTAGTTTGCTATCTATCACATTTATCCATACCAGTATTATTCCTCAGTGCTGGTGCTATGAGAGTCTATATAATGTTTTTTTAGCATTTTTTTGAAGAGAAGAGTCAAAATTCACTAAGGTGCTCCCTTATTTCACCGACAAACGTTTCACCGAATCACCGAATGCACTGCTTCGCCGAATTTTCATTTCATCGAATTTTCGTTTCTCATAAACCGTTAACTTTTTAGGTAGGTACAGCTAAAAGGTCATTCAGCAGGTTAGTTTAGGTTTGTTTTATAACAATCCTAAAACGTTTACTGATCAAGTATTTTTTTTCGATTAAATGAAAATTCTGCGAAAAATACATTCGATGGATCATTTGTCGGTAAAACAAGGTGCAACCCTCATAGAGTACATCTGATTGTCTGTCAAATTAGACAAGCTTGACAGGACTGGCTTACCACGAGGCAGCTTGACTCTTAAATTTATTTATTTATCGTATGGCATTTTGGTCACTGGATTACATATAAAAGCTATATAAGAAAATAATAATAATAAGATTGATTAATTCAAAGGTTAAGATTAGTCCTCTTCAAGTACTCTGTAGCAAGTTCAGTAAGGTTCTTGAGGTCCTCCATCCGCCCTGAAAATTTTGTTGATGGGCATTCCAGAACCATGTGGTTGACTGTCTGATCGGGGTTTCCACACACACACCGAGAGGAGTCGCACCAGCCCCATTTATACCAGTGGTGGGCGCAGTTACCAATGCCTGTTCTTATGCGGTTTAATTGGCACCACACCCTGCGTGGATGGTCAAAACCAGGTGGACGCGTCTTTGGGTTGAGCGAAAACAGGCGTTCATCCGGTTGTTGTTGCCCGTTCCATTCGGACATCCATGCTTCGTGTAGGTCCCACTGGCTGTTCAGGTCCATCGCAGCGAGAGCTGGTGGGTTACGGGACTTGAGCCTCTTTTCTCCGTAGGCAGCGAGATCTTGGTGGATAGGCAGCTCTGGATGGCGTTTGTTTTTAATTGCCTCTCGAAGTAGGCACTTTTTCCGACGCAGATGTGCAGGTTCTATTGCGCTTAGAGCAGGAAGCCAGCTTTTAGGGGTAGGTTTAAGGCAACCAGTAATAAGTCGCATGGTTTCGTTCAGCTGCACATCCACAGATGAAACACTGGCGCTGTTCATCCATACCGGAGCGCAGTATTCAGCCGTCGAATAGACCAGTGCCAAGGCCGTAGTTCTTAGGCAAGACGCAGAGGCTCCCCAAGTAGTTCCGGTGAGTTTTTGGACTATGTTGTTTCTGGTCTTAATTTTCTGTTTTAGCTTATGGATGTGGTGGCTGTAAGTTAAGCTTCTGTCCAGTGTAACGCCAAGGTACTTGGGGAAGCTGTTGTGTTGCAGGGTTGTGCCTCGGAACCTAACACTCAGCGTCTCACGTGCGAGCCTGTTGCATAGGTGGAAGCAGCATACCTCGGTCTTAGAAGGGTTTGGGCAGAGTCGCCAACGGGAGAAAAAGTCGTCCAAACTAGCTAGGTCTTTCTCCAGTATGGGCTCGGTAGCTTCCATATTCCGGTGTTGGGTGACAATAGCGAGGTCATCAGCGTAGCCAAATTGCCGTGACACAGTATCGGGGATGTCATGCACATATAAATTAAAAAGTATAGGAGCCAGGACTGAGCCCTGTGGGAGTCCGTTATTAAGCACCCTTATATTACTGGCGAATTCACCGAGGAAGACTTGGAATGTTCTGTTTGTTAACATGTCCTCTATTAGCCTGTATATCTTCATACATGGTACGACTTTAAGTAGCTTATAGAGCAAGCCTTGCCTCCACACTGTATCGTAAGCTGCCGTGAGGTCGATGAATGCTGTGGATGACTTTAAGTTTTTGTTATACCCGTTCTCGATGTGAGTAGTCAGTGCCAGGACCTGGTCGCAGCAGTTGCGATTTGGTCTAAAACCTGCTTAAATATCAGTACGTCACTGTACCACACAATATACTATGCGCTTATGCAAAAGGGAGCGAATATACCAAGCGCCTAGGGGTTGTATGATTCCGAGGATAATGGTTGTACTGATATTTAAGAGTCAAGCTGCCTCATGGTAAGCCAGTCCTGTCAATCTGGTCTAATTTGACAGACATTCAAATGAACTCTATTTTTCCGATTAATGATTCCGAGGATAATACATAAAAAACACGGTTATACCTTGTTTTACCGACAAATGTTCCATTTTTAGGGTTCCGTAGCCAAATGGCAAAAAACAGAACCCTTATAGATTCGTCATGTCCGTCCGTCTGTCTGTCTGTCTGTCTGTCCGTCCGTATGTCACAGCCACTTTTTTCCGAAACTATAAGAGCTATACTGTTAAAACTTGGTAAGTAGATGTATTCTGTGAACCGTATTAAGATTTTCACACATAAATCGAAAAAAAACATTAAGTTTTAGGGGTCTCAGAACTCAGGACTCAGAACTGAAACTGAAAAAACATACGTGTGGGGTATCTATGGATAGGTCTTCAAAAATGATATTGAGATTTCTAACATCATTTTTTTCTAAACTGAATAGTTTGCGCGAGAGACACTTCCAAAGTGGTAAAATGTGTGTCCCCCCCCCCTGTAACTTCTAAAATAAGAGAATGATATAACTAAAAAAAATATATGATGTACATTACTATGTAAACTTCCACCGAAAATTGGTTTGAACGAGATCTAATAAGTAGTTTTATTTTAATACGTCATAAATCGTAAACCGCAATTTATTTCACGGAACCCTTCATGTGCGAGTCCGACTCGCACTTGGCCGCTTTTTATTTATTCGTATGGCACTAATACAGTCGTTCGTTACTTCAATTATAATGTTATTTTATCAAATAAGTTCTGGATCCAAAGGATAGCGTCGTTTTCAAGAGAGAACAGGTCTGCTGGACTACCATGGTATTTCGTGAGGGGGCAATCTCCAACGATATGCGCAACGTACTGCACACAGTAGCTCCGCATTCGCACGCACGCCGGTGACTCGCCAGCCGCACTTAGCCAAGAACTCGTTGCTCCGTCCGCAAATGTTCCATCAAATGTACACACTTGACTATGCGCTTATGCAAAACGGAGGGAATACACCAAGCACCAAGGGGTTGTATGATTCCGAGGATAATACATACAAAACACGGATATTGAAATGAACAGCTATGCAGTTAGTGATCGGTAATATAAATTCTCCTAGGATTTCAAGTATTCCTCTTTTTAACAAGATTTTTAAGAAAGAGACAAATGAGTTATTCTTTCTTTATTACACGTTCGAAACGTCATGCAAATCCTGCAGGTCATATGGTTTTCTGTACTATAAAACCAACCACCGCTTCATTTCTTCAAATGTTTCCAGATTCTCCAAAATAAACTCAAATATCAAGCATGCATTTTTAACCAAAACTTATTTCCAACTAAGACTTGTGCTGGAGACGTTTCGATGCGCACTTGAGTGTCGCCGAGTGGCGAGCTGCCAACATCCGTATTCACATGTGCGATATCGCAAGAGCCGTGGGCATTCGCTTAATCGTCTCTTGCGTATTGTGTTCCATAAGAAGATATAGGTAGCATAGTGGATTTTCATTTCACACAATTTGGTAGCAGCCATTTTAATTTCCTCCATTTAAGGAACTTAGAGCAGACATCTGGACAATATCTCATTTACTACACAATTGTCAGCTGACGATGAAAAATCAGCATACATTTCTGGGTTGACACGTAGCGATTGTACCCAGCGATTAGCTTTGCTTGTAAATCCAGCAATGAATGGCACCCGAAGCCCATTGGTTCATTTCTTCTTCAAGACGGATTCCATGTCAGAATACCATGAAATAAACTCAAATATCAAGCATGCATTTTTAAGCAAAACTTATTTCCAACTAAGACTTATGCCGGAGACGTCTCGATGCGCACATGAGTGTCGACGAGTGGAGCGGTGCCAGAGGGCGTATTCACATGGTGTGCGATATCGCTAGAACCAGGCGCGGCTCACTCGCGATTTGTGTTTATAGCTACAAGTACATGCCGGTCGCTCCTTCGAAGGGCTCTATTCAGTGGCTGCCACGTGTTGGTACAGGACGCTCGCACGGGTCGCAGCGCGTTGCATGCGATAGAACGGGATGACCACATTTAGGCACATTTGGCGTACCTAAATAGGGAATTTGTTAACAGAGAACCTTTTGTACGTACTACTATTACTTATTCTGTGCTAGAACTGAGGACATTTGCTTAGTCGTCTTGCGAGTATAAACTGTGTTCCTTCAGAAGATAGGATGGCATAGTGGATTTTCATCTCGTTAAATTCGCCACCAACTTTTTTAACCTATTGGCGGTCTTCTTTAAATTGAAAGAAAGAAAGAAATGAGTTTATTGCCAGCCAAAATAACACAGCATCACAATTTAGGAGAAAACACAGTACTTATATAAAAAGAAACTTAATTGTGTTATTTTTCTTGAATGAAGACCTAGAGCGGATATCAGAGGGCGCGGCAGATAGCTCGGTCCACTTTGCTTTTTTTTTTTTTTAATTCTGCACAAAACACAATTTTTCACACCATAGGTATTTTTTGTGACCACTTTGGCACTCTTTGGGGGAGGCTTATCTCCAGCAGTGGGCGTCTTTCGGTTGATATGACATAAACCAAAAATAGTACATTACTTACCTAGGGCGGTTAAACAAAGAATGTCTCAGATCGCAGGTATTTGACGCCCGAGCCGAAGGCAAGGGCGATAAATATGCGCTCTGATGCTTTCTTTATTACCGCCCGTGGTGAGTACAACATTTTTACGTCTCTATCTGGCCAGGAAGTGGGGTTTTCCGCACGCATAGCGTGCGGTAATTCCTACTTTATGGCCAGGTATGACGTAAAAAATATATATACTCGTATATACGTATATAAATATTTTTTTGTTTAGATTTTTTTTTTATATTTAATCTCTATACGTATATATATATACATAATAAATAATATATGTATATGTGTATTATAATAATCAGTATCAATCAATAATCTTTATTTCGTTACAACAGATGTTATATAAAAGCTTTGCATTGCCAATAGGAACAAACATTTTTGTGTACGTAGGTAAAATTTAAAACTAAAACTGACTGGAATAAAGAATGTAGCGAATTGCTGTTGTTAACAAATCCATTCGTAAAGCATTGCAAACCAGATAAATGTTTATAATTGTGTAATGCCTAAGCAATACAATATCCATATGACTTTCACCTACTGAATATGCCTTCAGTGCGTGCAACGGGCGTCGAAAAACGCCCGTGTCGCGCCGGCGATAAATCGACGCACCAGGGAGCCGCGTCAGAAAATAGCATGTTGCGAAATAACTAGAGCTGCTGATGGATATATTTAACCCAATATTTGGGTTTCTGGGAAAAGTGCGTAAAAAGTAGGAATAAATATAATATCCATTTATTTCAGGCATCTAAGGCCCATAGTTACAAATACCTTAAAGACTAAGATTTATACAATACAATTATAATAGTAGTTTATGATACTGAAACATAATGAGAGGCCTTAAAATACGAGTGTGGTATTATTAAACGAGCGTCAGCGAGTCTCATAATAGGATCACACGAGTGTTTTAAGGTCTAATTATGTACAGTTGCATACACTACTTTATCTAAACACATATCATAAGTACTCTAAGATGGGTTCAGAAGCCGTAGGAAAATTACCTGCATTGCTACTAGTGCTACCTGTAAATTATCTTAAAAATAAAAAAAATATAAAAAAAGGAAAAAACTTAGTCAAAAAATATTAAAAAAAAGATAAAAAAAAGTGATTAAAAAAAAAAAATTACAAAAAATTTAAAAAAGTAAAAACAGTTTAAGAAAAGTTAAAAACGTAAAATTAAAAAAACATAATTAATTGACGTTTCGTATCCATAACTGTTTTAATATCTATAAATACTAGAATAGAGACTCACTTGAGTTTTGACAGCTGTTCCAAATTTAAACTCATAACGATTCTAAAATCTGTACTGTAATAACATTAAAGTACAGATTTTACCTACTACCACAGACAAGAAAGTTGTCATAGTAAAATTGGTTGTAATACTGCTGGTCATTACCGACGGTTTCTGAACGCATTTTAGAGCACTAATGATATGTGCGTAGATAAACATTATTATTATTTAGGCGACGAAATAGTAAGGCTCCTTTGTGTTGACAAGTCTGGTGTAGAATTCGGTAGGTTGCCCCGGAACCGCGGAAACACGACACCCTTCGGCCAGAAGTCAGCACACGCGATGGTCTCCTGCAGCGGCCGCGGCACGCGCACCACAAACGAGCTGAAGTGCACGTAGTAGCGCGAACGCAGCTTGAAAACCCTCAGCGAGTAGCCAGTCAGTGAATACACTCCACCATTTCATCAGCCGTGGCGGAGTAAAGGATGACTCACGCTAGAATTGGCCGTGTCCGGCCCGGGCCGTTTTCTAAGAAAAACGACGGCGTTTTTGCGCGGCCGAGCCATACCCAAGCCCAGCCGAGCCACGGCCGAGGTTTGGAAGCGGCTCGGTGTCGGCACGGCCCGGACGTGGCTAAGCCAGGCTTGGGTACATTGGGGGCTCTCTGTCGAGTAACCTCCTCGAGTGTCTGGACTCTACCGATTCCTTTTGATTCGGTTGATCCGCAGGAATGGGTAGCGTCTTGGCCGGTGCGCCCTGGAGACAATGGCAAAGGATAATTTAGTGAACCCTAAGTTATCACTTGCTGGTGTTACCAATAACCCGACACGGGTGGGGGGGGGGGGGGGGGTCGGGGGGTTCCGCCCAGGGAATCGCAAGATTCCCCAGGTGCGGCTTGAGGGAGAGGCCATTGCCGTTTGCCTCTATAATAAATAACGGACCCGGAACCCTGACAAATCCTCTGCTATTAGAGGATTCATGTTAGGCGCGGGGGCTGCGACCGTCAGGCCGGGGCCGAGTTGTGGCTGCTATAAAAAGTTACCAGGGGACCTGAGAGGGTGAATCCGAGGTCTATCACCCTCTCCCGGCGCGGCGTAGTCGTTTGGTCGGGTCGGGAAGCGTGTGGTGTCGTTATGACGGGAGGGGGGTCTTTTGCCGCCTCAGTAGTGAGGGCAGCTGCGGCTGTTGCCGAGGGGCGTCGTTGTGAAATGTTCACGATCCCATGACGCCCCTACTACACGGTAGAGAGGGCATACCTTGGTGGTATTAGATGGTAGTCCGGGGGGTTCCCGGGAGCCCGTCATACCCATCCTAATTCCTCGACTAGGTGGGATGCGTAAAGGCATTTCCCCAAGTAAAAAAAAAAAAAAAAAAGGCGTCACTTTTCTTAGAAAACGGCCCGGGCCGTACACGGCCCGTTCTAGCATGAGTCATCTTTAATGCAGGATATAATGTAAAGCTTAAAAAATAGCGGGGTGGACGGGGCACATTACACGTAGGACTGATGGCCGTTGGGGCGGAAAGGTTCTCGAGTGGCGACTACGTACCGGAAAACAAGGTGCACAATGACCTGGTAAAGGTTGCGGCAGTCCGCTGAATACCTACGGGTGACGCGGGTCCGGTCATTGTGGCACTCTTTGGTGAAGCCTTTGTCCAGTAGTGGACGTTTTTCGGCTGATACCAAGCTGGATATCTAACTTTGAACTATTTTTCAGGACTTACGGCCGTATTCTTAAACGTTCTACAAGCCTTATTTAACTAAATGGCGTTAAAATTCGTTTGTCTTTATCTGTCACTTCGACATTTGTGTTCGTAAGAAAGGGACAAAGACCTTTTAGCAGAGGGATTTTAAGTTTTATGAATAAGGGGGTTATTGTTATGTGCAATAAAGTTTCTGGGGGTACGGCAGTGAGGCGCCAAGTCGACTAAGCTAAGAAATAAACCTTAGCCGTACTAACCTTTCCTCGAAGCCATTTAGGACGTCAAAGTAACTCCCAAATATGAATTGTATAGTCAAGAACAATGAAACCGTATTTTCATGCAAATTGTATATTTAAACCTATCTTTAGATAAACGCCTCGAATGTGTTTAAAATGAAAATGAAATAATTTATTCGTGACAAAACTTAAGAGGATTGTGAACCTGTAATTTTTCATACAAAAAGCGATAACGTTTTTCACCCCGTAAACATTGTTCGATTTTTATATCTTTTGGAAATGTTGTAGATATAATAAAAAACTGGGTCTGTACTTTTTGATTTTTAAGAAATATTGCTTGCGTTAAAAGTTATTTTATTAGCATCTATAAATCGATATTTAAGCTTTGTCTATCGTTTAATTTTTTTTAATAAATTTTAACAGATTTACTGAAAACGGAAAACGTACGGTCATAGATTAAACGGTACTGAATCCAAAAATACGAAAATTATTTCATTTTATAAAGTTTTAGGGGGGTAAAAACGTAATCACCCGAAACAATATTTCAACAAGGTAATGTAGGCAATTGCCTCCAGGACTTGCTACTCTCTCTATCGCACGATACGGGTGAGGCACAGAGCGGTGTGAAACAGATAGAGCTTTTTAAAATACCTACTCGCGCCGCGTATCGGCACTTCGCAATCCTCTTAAAATATATAGTGGTTCATGCACCAGCGCTAGTCTTCCGGCGAGACCATTTCTTGACGTCAATTTAAACAAATTTAAAGTTTAGTTTTACTCTATCCATTTTATAATTCGTATAACGTAGTTATGAAGTGGGTGGGTGGGGGAAGGCCGACGAAGGTCAAGTCCGTAGGTAAACTCCTGACCCTTCTACCAGACATTTCGGACCTTCAGAAAGCAATCTCATTTTCAATTGAGTTAGCCGCACAACACACAATAGTCGTCATTAAGGATTCTTTTGCGGTGCGATTGAGCGTGACATCGCGCTGTCGTCTGCGCACATCGGTGGCGATAATTGTGTCGTCAATTGTTGACGGCAGGAGGCCTATTTCTGCTGATCGCTTCCAATCCTAATTTCAATTAACACATTCAGTGCCCACAGTTTTATAACATATTTTATAAGTTATGACATAAAAAAAATGATTTAAGCAAATATGAATAAAACTTCACAATTTTTTATATTATCGACCGATGATGTAATATGTAATAAAAAAGGTAGATTTGTTATAAGCGCTTCACAAATGGCACACTAAAATTGAGTCAATTGCACCAACTTGCCTCAGTTTCGCGACGTCAATGGAAACGTAAACGTGTCTCAGCTGTCAGATGTGCCTGGCCATTTTTACACAGGGAATTTCGTGTAGACAATATATCTACCTTTTTAGGGTCCCGTACTCAAAAAGTAAAACGGGACTCTAATACTAAGACGCCACTGTCTGTCTGTCTGTCTGTCTGTCTGGCCGTCTGTCACCAGGCTGTATCTCAACAACCGTAATAGTTAGAAAGTTGAAATTTTCACAGATGATGTATTTCTGTTGGCGCTATAACAGAATAAATAAATATTTCTTTATATATTTTTTTCTTTTACAATCTTACACAAATCGGCTTAGTCCCAAACTAAGCAAACCTTGTACTATGGGTACTACACGACGATAAACATAATTATATAGATACATACTTAAATACATAGAAAACATCCATGACTCAGGAATGAATATATGTGCTCATCACACAAATAAATGCCCTTACCAAGATTCGAACCTAGAACCTCCGGCTTCGTAGGCAGGGTCACGACCAACTAGGCTACAGGAGGCTCCCATACAACAAACGTGATTTTTTTGCCGTTTTTATAGATAATTGTACGGAACCCTTGGGTCCGACTCGCACTTGGCCGGTTTTATTTTATATTACATCATTGTTATCGACATTATCGTACCTATCTCTTACAAGGCAGCATGGTTTCCAAGAATTGATCATTTCCTTATACTATCTCATCGATATAATATCACCCAGCAAACACTTAAAGCAAACACATTCTTTATATCGATAACAAACAAAGATAGCTTCCACTTACATTGATAACTTCGTATTGAAATAACATTCAAGAAAAATGGCCACAAGAGACAAAGAAACTTTAAGAAATCCCACAAATCATACATAAGGAAATACGTTGTCACTAAATGGCTGAAGCGCCGTAGATTTCTATCTAATATAAGTCCTTTTGTATTGGAAATGGTCTTGGAAACCAAACGCGACAACCGACGCGCCGTCGCGCGGCAGACATTACCATAAATCGCGGGATATCGCGCGATATACTGTCTGGTCAACGAGAACTCTTTCTTGGTAGTATTATGACTTTATTGATCGTTGAAGTCATACTTTTGTTGTTCAATTCTTGTGTCATGAAAAAAAAATCCTATTATTATAAAGAGAAAAAGTCTACAAGGTGGACTGATGACCTGGTAAAGGTTGCGGGAGTCCGCTGGATGCGGGTGGCGCAGGACCGGTCATTGTGGCAATCTTTGGGGGAGGCATATGTCCAGCAGTGGACGTCTTTCAGCTGATATGATGATGATGATGATGAAACTACCACCAATAATGAAAAAACTCAAAGTTGAGCAGCATAATAATTCCAGTAACTCAGACAAACATTATTCATATTTCAAATGATGAAGTTTCTATTCTACTTTTACATTCATAATTCTAAAGAAAATCAAAACATTGTATGACAAATGGCAAAAAGGTATCAAATTCGGAAAGTTAAAACCATGCCTTAAATGAAAAACTTAATTAAAGTACAGACTATTCCAGAAATACCTACTCGAAAAGCACTTGCTTCAGTTTTCTTCTCTGTGCAGTAAGTCCCATCGTGATTTTCAAATAGCGCAGACGAGATTTTTCCGCCTTCCGTCTTTTAATTGGCTACATTCTTATTTTTTCATGATGCCTTTCGAACCAGGTTTTAGAGAGGATTAAATGTCTGTATGATAAAAACTAATTCCAAAAATAAGAGTCAAAATCAGACTTCGCCAGCGCCTGTAAAACCGGCTCCTACTTATTGACACATAACTTTGACGCCACTACAGTTGCAAAGAACAATAAGTAAAATGCTCTTTTGATCAAGAAATACTCTCTGATACTGTCAGCAGCAGAAGTAGCTAAGAGGGCTGGGGTTCAAAATGACCTACACACGCTCTTAATTTCTTAAGAATAAAGTCGTGTGCAGGTCATTTTGAAGACCCGGCCGCTTAGCTACTTAAGAATAAAGTCGTGTGCAGGTCATTTTGAAGACCCGGCCGCTTACCTACTTAAGAATAAAGTCGTGTGCAGGTCATTTTGAAGACCCAGCCGCTTAGCTACTTAAGAATACAGTCGTGTGCAGGTCATTTTGAAGACCCGGCCGCTTAGCTACTTAAGAATAAAGTCGTGTGCAGGTCATTTTGAAGACCCGGCCGCTTAGCTCCTTAATAATAAAGTCGTGTGCAGGTCATTTTGAAGACCCGGCCGCTTAGCTACTTAAGAATAAAGTCGTTTGCAGGTCATTTTGAAGACCCGGCCGCTTAGCTACTTAAGAATAAAGTCGTTTGCAGGTCATTTTGAAGACCCAGACGCTTAGCTACTTAAGAATACAGTCGTGTGCAGGTCATTTTGAAGACCCGGCCGCTCAGCTACTTAAGAAAAAAGTCGTGTGCACTTGTGCAGGTCATTTTGAAGACCCGGCCGCTTAGCTACTTAAGAATAAAGTCGTGTGCAGGTCATTTTGAAGACCCGGCCGCTTACCTACTTAAGAATAAAGTCGTGTGCAGGCCATTTTGAAGACCCAGCCGCTTAGCTACTTAAGAATACAGTCGTGTGCACTTGTGCAGGTCATTTTGAAGACCCGGCCGCTTAGCTACTTAAGAATAAAGTCGTGTGCAGGTCATTTTGAAGACCCGGCCGCTTACCTACTTAAGAATAAAGTCGTGTGCAGGTCATTTTGAAGACCCAGCCGCTTAGCTACTTAAGAATACAGTCGTGTGCAGGTCATTTTGAAGACCCGGCCGCTTAGCTACTTAAGAATAAAGTCGTGTGCAGGTCATTTTGAAGACCCGGCCGCTTAGCTCCTTAATAATAAAGTCGTGTGCAGGTCATTTTGAAGACCCGGCCGCTTAGCTACTTAAGAATAAAGTCGTTTGCAGGTCATTTTGAAGACCCGGCCGCTTAGCTACTTAAGAATAAAGTCGTTTGCAGGTCATTTTGAAGACCCAGCCGCTTAGCTACTTAAGAATACAGTCGTGTGCAGGTCATTTTGAAGACCCAGCCGCTTAGCTACTTAAGAATACAGTCGTGTGCAGGTCATTTTGAAGACCCGGCCGCTCAGCTACTTAAGAATAAAGTCGTGTGCACTTGTGCAGGTCATTTTGAAGACCCGGCCGCTTAGCTACTTAAGAATAAAGTCGTGTGCAGGTCATTTTGAAGACCCGGCCGCTTACCTACTTAAGAATAAAGTCGTGTGCAGGCCATTTTGAAGACCCAGCCGCTTAGCTACTTAAGAATACAGTCGTGTGCAGGTCATTTTGAAGACCCGGCCGCTTAGCTACTTAAGAATAAAGTCGTGTGCAGGTCATTTTGAAGACCCGGCCGCTTAGCTCCTTAATAATAAAGTCGTGTGCAGGTCATTTTGAAGACCCGGCCGCTTAGCTACTTAAGAATAAAGTCGTTTGCAGGTCATTTTGAAGACCCGGCCGCTTAGCTACTTAAGAATAAAGTCGTTTGCAGGTCATTTTGAAGACCCAGCCGCTTAGCTACTTAAGAATACAGTCGTGTGCAGGTCATTTTGAAGACCCGGCCGCTTAGCTACTTCTGCTGCTGACTGTACCTAGTTGTAACATTTTATTTTCTAATTGAAACATGAGACAAAAAATTTACATGTTAAACGATGACTTTAAGTACTTACGCAATAATTTTTTTATGACAGAATAAATATATTATAGAAATAAAAAATTGAAGTCCCATCATCGAGTTTCAATAAGTTTGATTTTATTTATTTTATTTTATTTTATTTGGTTAAGGAACAGTTACAATCTTACAACTTACAAACTAAACAATATTTAATCATCACATGCGTTTACACAAAATTCATATTTGCAAGTTAACTAAAATATACAATGCGAGATGCTATAATACTGTAATACTACTGCTAATACTTTTAATGTATTGGATTATTAAATGCTAAAAGGCATTGTCCTTAAATGTATGTAGGGACACTGAAAATAAGTCACATTGTGAGCAAATATCATAGATAAATAAATAAAATAAATAAATATTTGCGGACAATCTTACACATATCGACCTAGTCCCAAACTAAGCAAAGCTTGTACTATGGGTACTAGACGACGATAAACATACTTAAGGTGGTTCGATTGCCATACAAAACGTTATTTGACATTCGCAGGCTAACGGCGTGATATTTTTAGAAACTTATGAAACAAACTTTCATAAATTGGCTTCCCATTTGCGCCAAATTCCCCCTTTCCTAGAATAAACTTGTATAAACTAGATTAATTTGAGAATTTGATTTCGGACGTGACATTTTGGGAAAACCATTTTTCTCAAATTAATCTAGTTCATACAAGTTTATTCTAGGAAAGGGGGAATTAGGCGCAAATGGGAAGCCAATTTATGAAAGTTTGTTACATAAGTTTCTTAAAATATCACGCCGTTAGCCTGCGAATGTCAAATAACGTTTTGTATGGCAATCGAAATAGAGAAATAAATACTTAAATTCATAGAAAACATCCATGACTCAGGAACAAATATTCGTGCTCATCACACAAATAAATGCCCTTACCGGGATTCGAACCCAGGACCTCTAGCTTCAAAGGCAGGGTCACTACCAACTAGGCTAAAGCGGTCGTCAAAGATATTAATACTTTATCTACAATGTGACACCGTATTAATAAAAACAAACAAACTATACCCAATTGATAACTTCGATCCCCAATGAAAATAGCCAAGACAATCACGACAGATTCTTTCATACAAAGTGTCCACGCACACACGCGCAACCCACATACATCAGCGACTTTGATACAATTTGCCGCGGCAAGTCGCCGCTTTGATGTATTACCGGAAAAATAACAGTTCCAGATTAAACGGCGACTTACATCCTGCGAGCCTGCAAGCAGAAATAAACCTTCTACAGACGTCATAAAGTCAAGAATTGCTGTGGGGAATCACGCATGACCTCATGATGTTACGAGTTGCAGGCAAGCGATAGGAAACTTTGAGGTGATGGTGGTTGGGTTTGAATTCGCTTGGGAGGGAGAGCTGATCAGAAAATTCTGCCATTACTCCCTCGGATGACTTTTCGTGAAATTTACTATTGCGAGGTTTTGTTCCCGCGATTGTTTATGGCAGATTAAAGCGAGAGCCGATATGCTTTAGCCCCTTTTATGGGCTCCTGGTAACTGTGTTTACGGATTTCTTGCTTAAGCGGATAAAAATGTTGGAGGCAAAAAAATATGAATTCTATAATCTGGGAACATCATGTCCGTTCGAAGAGGCAAGTAGCTTTGAGGAGGGCTTAAGGCCTGAGGCAGGCGGGGATTACTTGTAGCTTCTGAGTGAATTTAAACATGAAAGGTTATTTAAATGTATTGGGAATATTCGGCGTCAGGTATCGAGAGGCTATTTTTACGCCGCAACGGTTGCAACAAGTATACTTGCCTGCTGGTAAACAACTAAACAGATGGTAGAATTGGTAGATTGCGTAACATTTAAGTTGATCAATATGTGTATTTTGAATAGAAAAATTACAGTTTAGTTGTACTAACGCTCGTTCAAAAATCGGTCTGAATCCCGAGGGGTATAATCACGTTACGTTTCAAACGATTGTTAGAACAATTTAACTGTAATTTTCCCATACAAACACTTATATTTAGATCTACCTGACGCGCGTATAATGCGTTACGTAATCGATCAGCAGGTAAGGGCAAATATTTGTGTGATGTGCATAAATATTTGTTTTCGAGTCTTTGATGTTTAGTTTGTTTTATTTAGTTTATTATGGCTCGATTTGTGTAAGATTGCCCCCTTATATTTAATGGATGAGGTCGCGAAGTGAACGAACTGCGACCGCTTGAACCAAAATAATTTCGTATGTCCGTTTGTCCAGATGTTATCCTCTACAGGTCACATTCCTCAACTAATACTCGTGAATTTTTGTGAGCGGGGTCCTACATAATTTTTGTTTTTAATCGATGCAGATTTTCGAAAAAAAAAAGTATTTAAAAACAGACTCCCGAGTTATAGATTTAGCTCACATCACAAGCAATACAATATTTGACTATCACGTTTATTGCTCGATATTTTCAATTAAAATGCCAAGTCAATATAACTCTCTGCTAGAAAATCAAATATTGAATGTAACATTGTACACAAAACAATTCAAGTCAGTTGTCATCTTCAATAAGTGATACTTACTTTGACAATGAAGCTCCATTCCCCTTGGAGGCATTTGGAGATAATTTTTAAAAGCTATTTTTATGATACTTAGGATGAAAGGCATTTGAATAACGTTCTTAAGAGCAATATTTTGAAAATATACTTAGCCTTGAGTTATGTAACATGGCCAGTAATCCACCTGTAGGCTTTACGGGGTTTAGTGTGGAAGAAAAGCAAATAGTAACACCATATTCACCATCTTGAAAATTATTGCGACCTGCCAATGACAAATCCACGTACATTGCTGGGTCAATAAGCTGTCCAGAAACCACCTTAACCTGTCGACGCAGCCACGTAAGTCGATTTGTTATCGTCAGGCGATAATTGCCGATTTGCTGAAATAGGGGCCAGGTACGGTCGGCCAAGGAAGTGGTCTACCAGTTTTGACACAAGTGTCTGTGAGATCTGGTTGTTAGATAATTAGTATAAATTGGACTAAATGAAAATAAAATAACCATGTTGTGTCGTGGCAGAGAATAGGCGCGGGCTCAGCATAATGAAGTGGCAAGCCACATTGCTGATATTCTGTCAGGAGCTTTAAAATAATAATAATAACAATCTAAAATTAAAAAGTGCAAATGTGTGTGTGTGTGTGCGTGTGTGTGTGCGTGTGTGTGTGTGTGTGTGTGTGTGTGTGTGTGTGTGTGTGTGTGTGTGTGTGTGTGTGTGTGTGTGAGTGTGTGTGTGTGTGTGTGTGTGTGTGAGTGAGTATGTTTATGTGAGTATGTGAGAGAGAGAGAGAGAGAGACTGAGAGAGAGAGAAATAACTTGGCGTGGTCTTAGGACCACATATTTGGCCGACTGTACTATTCTCAAACGCTAGCTGCTGTGTGCGGGCCCTTAACGTTTGAGAACGGAACACTTCTGTTGCGCTTTCTGTGGCGCTTTTCTGCCATGATTAGAAGGGAAGCTTCGATATTATAATATGTGAATATATCGCAGTTCTGATAGTACATACATTTCGAACAGATAACCTTTTTGATGTCGGTAAAAAGACCCCCTGTCGTGGCTGCTACGAGTGAGCATGAATCAATAGTCAACCACGCCGGGGGGGCGTTTTCTGCGATAGACAGTGGATGGCATTCTAGTGAACCGACTCTTCTTAAGGCGCCGTAGGTTCAGCAAAGTTAAGCGAACAGGTTTTCAAACATTTTTTTTTAATTTTTTTTTTTTATCTCACAAAAACTTAAACGCTAGTTTTACAAAATGTGGTCCGCCAAACTGAGGACATTTTGTTGGCGGATAATACGCTCGTTACCACTGTTATTTTCATCCGAACTACTTACATTAACCCTTAATAAACTAAACCAGGAAAAAGCGTTCCTACAAATAACTATATTATTTATTTAAGTAAGTAAGTATACCTCGGTTATATAATGCGTCTGTTTATAATAATATGGTTTCAAAAAAATACGAATAGTAATCTTCAAGCTTTTCTGCAGGGAGATCGAACATGATTAAGCAATATTCGCTCGATATAAAAAAATCACGAACGTAGCTCTAAAATACAGTTAAAATATTCGTAACAAATGATGCACAAAAGCTAAACATATTAAAATTGGTTCTTAAAATTGGCAATATCATGTTTGAGGGAACTTAGTGATTACTTTGTTATTTATTTAAACGCACAAAAAATTCAAATAAATAAGTTTCTGTCAAAAATTTGATTTTGGTACAAGCTTTTACTGCCGACTTACGACGTACTTCTCTGCAATTCTGCATACCATCATCAAGTACTCATTGAGACGATTCTAACGAGCCCAAACTCGATGGGGTTGTGTCGTTTTATTGCGGAGTTCCTATGGCCACCTTCTAGCTACAGCATCAGATCAGCTCCAAGTCATTATAATATTGCATTGTCATGCGATATACATATGCTTGCAAAATTTCAGCTCAATTGGATAACGGGAAGTGACTTAAAAATGGAATGCAAATTTTGACGGACAACTTACATACTTACATATTTACATACATACGAACAGTGCAAGTTAATATAAATCCGCGCTTCCAAAATGCACTTCCATCTCGCTCACGCTTATGCTCAGCGAGAGGGAGAGAAGACCTACCTACGGCGCCATAACACATTTACTATCAAGAAATTCATATCGCTACGCCCGTAGGTTTTCCCGCTTAGTAGTATATTGTGTCTCAAGCGAGCTAAATGATATATCCTGGGTGAACTGTGTGAAGCGAAAGACTCTAAAATCAAATCTTGAGCGTAACGAGAGATAACATAAATAATAATATTTTCAACACACCTGCTCGTAAAGTAGGTCTTATTACAGCGTATTTACACTGATAATGCAGAATATTACCCATGCCGTGCCTTTTACATTACATTATCGCACTAGTGCCTTTTCATTACATATCTTTTTAAATATTAGCAAAATAATGCAGAAGATTACCCATGCCGTGACTTTTACATTACATTATCGCACTAGTGCCTTTTCATTACATATCTTTTAACATTTTCATTTTTTATTTTTTATATTTTTTCCTCGCAAATGTGTTGAAAAACGTCGTATGAAACACGTGAGCATTGGTCATTACACTTCTCGTCTCCATTAAGCCTTCGCCTTCGGCTCAGGCTTAAAAACCGACTCGAGTGTAATGACCAACATAGCACACTTGTATCATAATGTACTATTTTCATCACACTTGCTCGTAAAGGGTGTATTATACTCGTAGGCAGGTGTATAGAGCAGCTATATTCGAACATTTGAAGCATGCTGGTAAGCACCTGCCCAGAGTCCTAGCACTGTTTTTTAACTTATGTATCAGCCATTCTTACCTGCCAGATAGTTTGATGTACACAGTGGTTGTCCCAATTGCCAAAAATAAGACCGGAGATGCTTCTGACATGTCCAATTACAGGCCTATCTCGCTTGCTAATGTCATTGCTAAGGTGCTGGATAGTTTGCTTGATAAGCAGTTAGAAAAGTACATTGAGTTGCACGATACGCAGTTTGGCTTCCGGCCTAGCTTGTCTACCGAAAGTGCGATTCTCTGTCTCAAACAAACTGTTCAGTACTACACAGCTAGAGGTACGCCTGTCTTTGCCTGTTTCTTGGATCTGTCAAAAGCATTTGACCTTGTAGCTTATGACATTCTGTGGAATAAGCTACAACATGAGACCGATGTACCGTATGAAATCATGACAATACTCAGGTACTGGTACGGAAGACAGAAAAACAGTGTGAGGTGGGCAGGCGCGCATTCGGACGTATATGGGTTGGAGTGCGGGGTGAGGCAGGGGGGGTTGAGTTCGCCTCGCCTCTTCAATTTGTATGTAAACCGGTTGCTCCAAAAACTAACTGCTACCAGGGTCGGCTGTTCGGTTGATGGTGTTTTTATAAACAACATTAACTATGCGGACGACATGGTCTTGTTGTGCCCTTCGTTCAGTGCGCTGCGTGACTTGCTGCGAGTTTGTGAGTCATCCTCCTGAGGGCCTCCACGGACTCAAATACAATGCAAGAAAAAGCGAGTTCCTAATTTTCAGGATTGGTAAGAAACCTTACGAGGATGTGCCCCCGGTGACTTTGTGTGGAACTCCCTTGACTCAGGTAAAACATTTTAAGTATTTGGGTCATTGGGTCTCTGAGGACATGAGTGATGGCATGGACATAGAGAGAGAGCGCAGAGCGCTGTCCGTGCGGTGCAATATGTTGGCTCGTAGGTTTGCACGTTGTAGCGACGAGGTTAAGTTGACGTTGTTTCGAGCCTACTGTCAGTCTATCTACACGTGCAGCCTATGGGTCAATTTTACTAAGCGCACGTACAGCGCACTGCGCGTGCAGTACAACAACGCGTTCAGGGCGCTGTTCCGGCTGCCGTGGAGCTGCAGCGCGTCCGGCATGTTCGCCGCGGCGCGCACCGACGACTTCCACGCTATCATAAGGAAGCGTTGTGCCTCCGTGCTTACCCGCCCGCGCACGACCACAAACAGCGTCCTGAACGTGTTTGCTGACAGGTGGAACACACCCGTGATGAAGAGGTGGTTGGCCCTTCACGGTCCTAGTTATTAGTAGTTTAGTTAATTCTTTTAGTTATGTTTATTATTTTAAAATTCAAAATTTCCTTTGTTATCATTTTTGCTTTTATGTATATACCCACCTATGTGTAATACCTATGGATGAATGTCTGAAATAAATTGCTATTTATTTATTATTTATTATTATAGCCGATTTACCTCCCACGGGAGTTATGGATTTTTATAACTCCCTAGGGAGTTATGAGCTTGTGTGTGATCTGATTGGTTAAATCAAATCTAGGTAATCGCGTGCTACAAGAATTCTATTATGTGATTGGTTGAATAAAAATCGAGCAGGCCATGCGCTGCAAGAATACTGCTCTGTGATTGATCGAAATATTGAAGCTGTGCGCTCCACTCGCACTGATCTGTAAGTGAAGTTGTCAATTTCGTAAATTTTTGATTGGTGCGCTTATACGAAACCTAGATTTTTCTGTATTTTGTAGTTGAAAAACATTGTACAAACGTGATGAAAAACATTGCGTATAACAAGGGCGTAAGAATATTGCAAACTCGGGTCATCAATAGCCCTCCGCCTCCGGCGTCGGGCTTCTGATACACTCTCGTTTACAATATTTCTCTTACGCCCCGTGTTAAACAATGAACTATTGCCACCAAGTGGCACACTCGTACAGCGTATAGTATAGGATAGATCAATTTTAAAACCAGTTTATTTTACAGATAAATGTCAAAAATATATGGGAAAATAAGTTTTTTTCCTTAAGTAAAGTAAAGTAAACTAAAATGTTATTAAAAACATTAATTTACGTCATCAAATTTTTGTATTATGATTTTCTGATTGCATTCATGAGTTTGGAAATAGAATTCAAATTAAAATGTTCTTAATTTGTATTTGTTTCATGAAATCGCTTTATTTTTTAAAACCACCTATAAAATAAGCCTATGGAAAACCCCGATTAGGGTAATCGGTTCCGGTCCCTGAGTGACACATGACCCACCACACCCTCTATGAGGAAAATTTAAATCCCTCATTTCAGTGCAACAATGACTCTGTTCTGCATAGCAAAAACAGGGAAGAAAAGCACAACTTTGATCACTTATTTGAGGGTAACAATTACCATTTTCTGAAAAGCAGGTGTGAAAAAGTATTTTAATTGATATTAAACCGTGAAATATATTTTTACAGATTTACGATTAATTTTTCCATGCATAATATACCTTTTATACGTAGATATGTTATACGAGGTCCAAAAGTGGCACACTATAACTTGGTCAAGTCGCACAGCTTGCCATAGTTTTGCGTCGTCAATGGAAACGAATGCTGTCAGAATTTGGTGGTCATTTTTAAATACGGAATTTCGTATAAACAACATATCTACCTATTTTTGAAGTGTTCTTTGCTCGCGTTCTTGTATAGGGGTACAGTTCAAAATGTATCACGTGACTTCCGGAATAACTTTTTGTAGAGAAGCCTAATCTGATTTCAAATAATTGTTTGTTACATGTTTTAATCCTTCTTTATTTGCCATTAGTTGTTAATCACTAAATTTAAATTAATGTTATGTGGCGGACATGAAAATAATGCTGAAATGACCGCCATTTTCAATGTATCGCGAGTCAAATGAGCTACGTCAGTCAATGTTGCCATATATACCGATTTATCTGTACTTATACAGATTTTAGTGAATTAATTCAGATATACTCGTATTGGGGTTCCATAGCGAACAAAGAAGTATCCACTTAAACTTAATTAACGGTTGTATCTCCGACACAACCCGCTTCTTTTTATATTACATCATTGCCTTTATACATAAACATTAATATACGTCACGTGTAAAAACGTGTAATGGATATTGTCGTGTTTTAAATAGTGTGTCGTGTTTCTATGTGTTCTAATTAGAAAGAGACAGGTAGTCTATCTCACCACGACACAGCAAGCGCGCCGTCTTGTGATAACAGTGACTGTTGACCTTGCTTACGACTCGCTATAATAAATGATTATGTTCCTACAACCGTGAATACCTACCATCATCATCATCATATCAGCCGCAAGACGTCTACTGCTGGACATAAGCCTCCCCATAAAAGCGTCACAATGATCAGTCCTGCGCCACCCGCATCCAGCGGACTCCCGCGACCTTTCCCAGGTCACCAGTCCACGTGTAGGCTCGGACAAGAATAGGTCTACGGTCTCCCCCGCCTGTCGTAGAAGGCGACTAAAGGGGGTCATCGGGGTCGCAGTGTTTGTGGCGGGGGCCGGGGCACTCACCTAAAAACCCCAGGGAAGGCGGCCATCATCATCCTAGGACGAGCCAAATGTGGCGAGGCGCGAGGAGGGCTCCAGTGCGTTCAGTATGAGATCCTGGAGTCCTCCGCATGAGAGCGCAGATGCCGGCCGCCGTGGAGTTTTTAGTGGATAGAAATACCACATAACCCAGTTAGCCCCCGATGATTGGGTACCTGGTTCGCAGGTTTTCTCCACGTACAAAAAAAAATAAAAAAAAAATAAAAAAAGGTCACCAGTCCACATTGTAGGGGGTCTACAATAATGAAGACCGCCCGTTGTTTACCTCTAATTTAAAGTGGTTGTTGTTCTATATTAATTTAACATATTGACGTGTGCAATAAATACTTTAATTGTATTGATAATTAACATTAACTAAAAAATAAATTGCTCGGCGTAATTTACTTACATCTACCTAAATTAACCTTAAGATATACGAATAGAGGTTTGCACCCATTTGTGTAATGGATGGAATGGATGCAATATATTTTATATAAAATTTTGTACTTTAAAAAATTATTCGCTAAAGGGATGACTAAGAATTCCTTAACAATAACAGGTGTGACGTCATGCTCGTGTGTCAATTAGTATGAAGCGTTTATGGCTGCCGCCAGCGAGGTAAATTTTTGTCTCAAATTTTGGATATTATAGTTCTTTCATTGTAAGTTGCTCCCATACAAACATTTGTTCCTAACCAAAAAATGGTTCGATTGGTATCGTAAAAAAATCTTAGTCATCATCCATATTACAGAAACCCTTTGCACCAAACTGTCTGTAATGTGAAGATGAAGTCTCTAAAGATACCTGCTCCAATGCATCGATCAGTTATTCACTGCAGAAGGCTTTGCGTGATACGTTTTGAAGTTTAAACCGCTCCGAGTTTTGAGCCGTCTTCGACTTGGAATTGTGTTAGTTTGCGAGTTGTTGTGTTTGTGTGCATGTTTGGAATAAGTTTCGTACAATACAATGCAAATACTCTATTACACAGCTTTTATAACTACAGTTGGTATTAAATAATAAACACGTCTAATGGAAAGATGACGTATATAACATAAACGTGTAACTATGTACATTGTAGCTGTTTCATGATAATGTTTTCTATTCTCTTATGTTATATTACTAGCTCTGTGAGCTGTAGAACTCGGGAGCCCCTCTTTAGGGTTCGAGATTACGGTTGAGACAGCCTGGTGACAGACAGACGGACGGACGGACGGACGGACGGACAGCGAAGTCTTAGTAATAGGGTCCCGTTTTACTCTTTGACTACGGAACCCTATAAATAACCTGGCAATTATAACAAACTCCGAATTAAAACTGTATCAAAACAGCCCAAACATATTGTCTGTTAAGAAAAAAAACATGCATATATGCCATTATGCACTCAAAGAACTTCTAGTAAAAAAGAGGTAAGTACTACAACTACAACAACTTTATGTAACCATGGTTTGCAATAAAGTATGAGTAACCGACCACTATACCTTTTTTTTTTTTTTTCCGTGGAGAAAACCTGCGAACCAGGTACCCAGATCTCGGGGGAGGTCTGGGTTATGTGGTATTTCTACCCACTAAAAAGTCCACGTCAACCGCCATCTGCGCTAAGTTAATTCGGAGGACTCTAGGATCTCAGGTTGAACGCACTAGAGCCCTCCTCGCGCTTTGCCCCTGCTGGCTCGTTCTGGGCATCTTCGCCGCCTTCTCTGGGGTGGCCGAGTGATGTGGCCCCCGCCACAAAAAATCACTGGCGACCCCGTTGACCCTTTAAGTCGCCTTTTACGACAGGCGGGGGAGACCGTAGACCTATTCTTGCCCGACTCTACACCCGACCACTATACCTATGTGTTTATACCTACTGTCTTAAAGACAATTAGGTTCAATCTGATACACACATCTGTCATTCCAATTTAATCTAATGTTTTCTACTCTCTCGTTCTGACAAAGCTTGTACGATGTGTGTCGAAACCAGCGCGTGGTCTTTGAAATCTAATTTAAATGCGAAACGTCTCAGAATGCATACATCCCCAGAACGTGGGTTCTCATTATCGCCGAGTACTGCATCCCTTTGAGGGTAACTAAGTAATACAATGTCTCATCACAGGCCTTTGCGTCTATTCCAGACGATTTAAACATTGCCCTGGAGACATCGTTTTTGGTGACTGTAGAGGCCAATACGCGACCGGCATGATCTTTCACATTTCTGGCAGACGAAATTCGTGCCAGGGGCTCTAGTTTCAGCTTGTTGTCTACGCAACCTTCTATTGGCCAGTGTCTCGAACCAGGTTCCATCGCACAACGCTCTGCCGTCCACAACGCGTTTGCGCCATCCATCCCTATCTTCGGCAAGCTTTGCCCAGGTCCGATAGTCAATTTTAAAAGCAGCCATGTCTCGCTTAGCGCAATCCTTGAAACGCAACATCGGTCTTCCAACGTTTCTCTTGGCGTTTGCTACTGCACTAAGCAAGGTACGTCGAGGTATTCGAGAAGGTTCCATCCGGTGCACATGGCCCAGCCACCGCAAGCGTCTCTGTTTGAGAATAGCAGTCAAACTGGGCAGCTGTGCTATGTCAAGAACCCTCTGATTTGTCACTTTGTCCTCCCACGTAATGCCTAAGATATTACGTAGACAGCGCATGTGAAAAGTGTTAAGTCGTCGCTCCTGTTTCGCATACGTCGTCCAGGTGTCGGCTCCATACAAGAGTATGCTCAGAACGCATGTTTGGTACACAATAATTTTCGTTCTGATGGTAAGATGTCTGTTACACCATACTCTTGTACGTAGCCTTCCGAACATTGTCGCCGCTTTGCCGATACGAATATCGATCTCTGCATCAAGGGAGAGATTGTTCGACACGGTCGACCCGAGGTAGCAAAACTTATCGACAACCTCCAGAGCTGTGCCATCCACCAGTATAGTTGGTGTTTCCTCACTGCCCTGGACTAAAACTACTGTCTTTTTGGCATTTATGGACATGGAAAACAAAGAACAAGCCCGTGAAAATTTGTCCATGATGTTTTGGAGCTCGAGAGCATTGGTGGCCACAAACGCTGCGTCATCAGCAAACAAGAGACTCTCGACAAAGAAGTCCTCACGATATTTTATTGATTTGAGGAGCGCGATATTGAATAACTTCCCGTCAACCCTTGTGTGCAGGTGCACTCCCTGTTGGCTATCACCAAAAGCATTTTTGAGAAGAAGTGAAAAGAAAATGCCAAACAGGGTAGGAGCCAAAACGCAGCCCTGGCGAACACCTCTCCGCATTACAAACTGCTGAGATGTTTTGCCGTCAAACACAACAGCGCCTTTCATGTCGTCGTGAAATGATTTGACGAGATTTAAAAGTTTTGGTGGGCAACCAATGTGCTCAAGCGCCGTATATAGTCCATCTCTGCTGACAGTGTCAAAGGCCTTGTTAAGGTCTACAAAGGCTACAAATAGAGGTGTGTTCTGCTCTCGGCACTTTTCCTGTAGCTGACGAAGTGAGAAAACCATATCCACCGTGGAACGCTGGGAGCGAAAACCACATTGTGACTCTGGATATACGCGATTTGCAAGTTTTTGGAGTTTTCCAAGCAACACACGTCCAAATAGCTTGCCTACTATACTCAAGAGGGAAATCCCGCGGTAGTTGTTGCAGTCACCGCGGTCTCCTTTCCCTTTGTACAATGTGATGATGTTGGCGTCGCGCATATCCTGCGGAACGCGTCCCGCTTCCCAGCATTTACACAGTAGATTGTGCAAAACAGGTGTCACGCAATACAATGTCTAACACTGCATATATTGCACTGGTTCACTGCATGTGCACTGATTAGCCGCTTTGAGGCATTTAATTATAGTGGCGTTTGTGTAGTAAACAAAATGATACATAACAATACTGAAAATTGTATAAGTATAATGCCGCAGTGACTGCCTTTAACATACACTTTTACACACAATTTTAAGAGAGGTAGGGCACAGCGGAATGTCATCTCGCTCGTATGTGGAGCAGCCCAACTGGCGAAGCGTTCATAGCCCGGCGGCGCCTGCGTATCGGAAACGATAACGCAGGTCAAGCAAAGACGGCAGGGGACAGTCTTTTGATGGGTGACCGCCTGTTTGAGTGGTAACTATAAATGAGCGCTTCCGTGCTTTGGAAGGCACGCTAAGCAGTTAATTCCGGCTGCTGTCTATGACAGTAGTCGTTAAGCCGAGTTAGAGGCCTTCGGGCGGCTTAAGATCCTCTAACAGTCGAGTTGCCCTCTCACTTGACAAAGGGGGGACAACTGTCACTCACGTCCGTCGGAGCTACCTACCACAACCCTGCACGTGTCCCCTGGGTGGTACTAAAGAGTGACAAACCCAAAAAGGCCAAAAATAATATATGCCATACGATTAAATAAACTGGAGAAGAATTAAATAAACCTTACACAAGACCGCAGCCATATAAACCACTGCTTTGTAGCGTTGCTATATTATTGCATGCAAGTATGTGGTGTTGTGTTCCTGGTGGTGAGTAAGGTCGCCAGAGCTTCCTAGGGTGCGCTGTGTTGGGAGTGAGGGACCTGTATGTCTCTATCTGCCAACACAGCAAATCCTCAAGTGAATAAAGGGTCGGCAACGCGCTTGTGATTCTTCTGGAGTCACAAGTGTCCATAGGCGACGGTACCAGCTTAACATCAGGCAGGCCGTGAGCTTGTTTGCCACCGTCGTTGTCTAAAAATAAAAATACACCCCACCATACCTACACTTAAAGCATCTAATTTGTAATTTTAATCACATTGTGCCTAGCGAATGTACGTTTTTTAAACCTACAGAAAATTTTCCTAATTCTCTTCACTTTTTTATTTTTAAATTTTAATGTTTACTTAGTGGGGCGTTTTCAAGAAATGTTTTTAATTTTGTATGATTTTATATCTGGATAAAAATCGTTTTATTCTACTCAGAATTTGAAGCCTTTTCGATTTTAATAAGAGAAAAAGAATGTGTCCCGCGTTATTCATACAATTTTTTGGAGGATTAAATATAGCATATAAGCAAGCATCCAGAAAGTTCCTACACGCTGGGGGAATAATTGTTGAAATCTGATAAGCAGTTTCGGAGATTACCCAAAACATACAACAACTTACAAACAACTTCGCTGACACTTCCTCTTTTTAGGGTTCCGTAGCCAAATGGCAAAAAACGGAACCCTTCTAGATTCGTCATGTCTGTCTGTCTGTCCGTCCGTATGTCACAGCCACTTTTTTCCGAAACTATAAGAGCTATACTGTTGAAACTTGGTAAGTAGATGTATTCTGTGAACCGCATTAAGATTTTCACACTAAAATCGAAAAATAACATTAAGTTTTAGGGGTATAGACAGAACTGAAACTCAAAAAAAAAAAAAATATCAAACCCATACGTGTGGGGTATCTATGGATAGGTCTTCAAAAATGATATTGAGGTTTTATAATATAATTTTTTTCTAAACTGAATAGTTTGCGCGAGAGACACTTCCAAAGTGGTAAAATGTGTGCCCCCCCCCCTGTAACTTCTTAAATAAGAGAATGATAAAACTAAAAAAAATATATGATGTATATTACCATGTAAACTTCCACCGAAAATTGGTTTGAACGAGATCTAATAAGTAGTTTTTTTTTAATACGTCATAAATCGTAAACCGCAATTTATTTCACGGAACCCTTCATGTGCGAGTCCGACTCGCACTTGGCCGCTTTTTTTAATATTAGTACCTATAGATTAAATTAAATATAAAAAATATAAACAATGGCACACAACAGTCGGTATTATCCTTAAAAATAAATCTCTTTCAGACAACATTTTAGCAGTGAAGACGGTGCAAAATAATTAAACATGACTGCATCAGGTCAACCGAAAAATGTATTAACTATTAAAAAATAAGAAAGATTATCTAAATAGCAGAAGTAATTATCTTTATTATTTAGCGTATTGTACACAATTAGTATCCTTATTATTAAAAACCATACATCTATTATTATTATTATTATTCTGGTAGTGGCTTTCGGGCTGTCAAAGCCCTTATATCACTGCGACCATCGCTGATCTATTGTGATCGCCGCTTACTACAATTCTTGGTCAAGTCCTGCAAACTCGAAGAATTGCAGGATTTTGTTGAACTCAAGAAATTTGATCTCCTCCGGGCACATGATGTGTTTGCCCAGGAAGGAGTTACGACTGCGCATGAGGCAAGGGCAATCGGTTAGGATGTGTGTAGGCGTCTCCTCTGCTTCAAAGCAGAATCTGCACTGCCTTGTGTCACACAGTCCTATCGTTTGCATGTGCTTATTTAGGCGGCAGTGCCCAGTAAGCACCCTGACCAGCATGCGTAGGCGGTTCCTTCTTAGCGCCAAGGCGTCAGAAGACGCCTTTTTGCTAAAATACATCTATTAGGTACTACATAACAAACGACATTAGGCGTAATCATTAGAAAATGACTTTGCGTTGCAATATTGTAAATAGCAGTAACTACAATTAAAATAAGCTACGCACTTAGAATAATTACGCCTAGAAACGCAGTTCATGCGCAACGGTGAGGCCACCAAAACTCAGCCATAAATGGCGTAGTACGCCAATCGGTGGAACAAAATTGGTGCGTTTGTGTGCGTATTGGCGCGTGTGAATACGAGTTGATCACAACTACATGAATCCATTTTATGCCTCACGCTTGCCGCGTCAGCCGTATGAAACTATCATTCTAGGCGTTATTATTCTAAGGCTATACGCATAACAACAAAGTCGCGTACATTTCACTTCCAGTAATTGTTTCAAACCGTCTTTAACCGTAAGTTACACACCGTTTGACAGTTCTCAATGGGATGACAGCTGTCGGCGCCATATTCAACGATTACCGGCCAGTAAAGAGCCCTTAATCCAAGCAACAGACTGCACGGCGCCACGCACACTCATATTTACATGTATGTGTGTGGATTATCTTTATTTCTGCCCATAAACAAGAGAACATCTACATATCTATGATAATAAACCGAAAACGTTTGCTTATGCCTTACTAGGCTTATTTTTGTTGGTCACTTCTGATCCTAATCATGTTTCAACGAATTCGTGCGTCAGATAACGTGTTATGTTAGATTCAAACATATTTAAAATGTAAATACAGATATATTTTGCTTACGAATACGAATTGAGGTAGGATGACATAAATACAGTCATAGAAACAATCAATAGACAGACAAATACCTGGCACAGACTTGCCGAGAGATGTATAGAGTCTCCCGGTCTATTATAAAGGGATGTAAAGAGTCTCCAACTGATGTGATCTATTTGTACAAAGTTTTGGACAATAAATGAATATTATCTTATCTTATCTTAACAATAAAAAAATTGAAATGCGATTAGGATATAAAGAGACGAACGGAATGGGGATAGTTTTTGATTGATAATATTTTTTATGATACTTTTACTATCTTTCAGGCCTTATTAACATTAGGGAGTTACTTACTCGTAGATTTAAGTATAAACAGACACATGCAACCATGACCACTCGAGAACCTTATTTATACTTTATTGCACAAAGAAGGTACATAATGGCGGACTTAATGCCACACGGCATTCTCGACTAGACTGGTACTACTGCACTGGGCTAGAAAAAAGAAAGAAGAATTTGTGTCTTTGTGCAATAATACAAATACGAAACACGTTGAAAAATTGTGCTTGTAGCTACGAGTATTTTAAAATGTAAATAAACCCAAATAACCTATCATTTAGCATTAAATTTACCACATTTTCGTGGTTTTTCGCTAAAGTATTTTTTACATAATAAACTAAAATTAATCTTGTCCAGTGATTTTGGAAAAGTGGACATGTCCACATTCCGTTACGATGATTTTGTGTGAACATGGGTATTATTATTACCAAATTAGGTGTTTATTTTGATCTAGCATCACATATCGTTACGTAACATCATTCGTTTTGTTTACAAACTGTCAGTAGTGGCTAGAAATCGCGAGCGAACGGTGCGCCGAGAGTCCGAGTTCCGTTACAAGATTACGAAGGTTCCTATTATTTTTCTGCGAATGCGACTCAATTATCTTAATCTGTCATTATCATTGAACATGATTTCCGTAAAATTCTATTACAATTGTTAAAAACAGTATTAAATCTGCGAAGTATTCGTTCCGTTACGTCCATTCCGTTACTATTTGTATGGTAAAGTAGCCCTCTTAAGTAATGGAAGGACGCCTATTCAAATAAAATGGTACACTTTGAAAAAAAAAATCCAAATCCGTAATAGACTTAAGGGGCTCCACGCGCTTTTTGACAACTTTTGATGAGTTTTGAGTTGATATTCCCCTCTCATAACAATAGATATATTTATTGCACAAACATTACTCGGTTCTTCAATCTTTGTTTTTTTTAAATGCATATTTTTTTTATGATTTATTCAAACATGGTCCAAAAAAGCTCTGTTTTTGATATTAGTATGTTGTATATATGCACGTTTATATATGAAATTTACATGTAACTGTTCCTTATTAATGTATCTTACTAGAGATTTTAATTTTTAACTTATTTTCACAAAAGTTACGTCCAAAAAACTGTTTTTTTGGCCTAAAACTGCCAAAGTTTAGTGCCATATATCTTGAAAACTGTGAATTTTAAAGTAAATATGAGATACTAATTCGGTAAACCTCGTTGTTGTTGATATGATAAGCCATAAAAACACAAAAAACGTACAGTAACAGATCGAAAGTCATTGGGCCCTTAAAGGCCATTGATGACAATACAGTTTCAGAGGGACGCCTCGGCTGTGGAATTTACCTGCCGTGGTTTTCCCGAGAGACACTACAGTATGGCTCTTCGAGAAAGGAGTGTACAGGTTTTTAAAAACGCAACGCGCACGAGTCCTCCAGTGTTGCAATCGTCCATAGGCTACGGTAACTGCTTACCATGTCCATAAACTTGTTTGCCACCGAAGTGACATAAATAAATACTGGCCAAATGCGAGTTGCACTCGCGCACGAAGGGTTCCGTACCATTATCGATAAAAACGGAAAAAAAATACGGTTTTTGTATGGGAGCCCCCTTAAATATTTATTTTATTCTGTTTTTTAGTATTTTTTGTTATAGCGGCAACAGAAATACATAATCTGTGAAAATTTCAACTGTCTAACTATCACGGTTCATGAGAATTATTAGTATTACACCCTGGTGACAGACGGACAGACAGACAGACAGACAGACAGACAGACAGACATACAGACAGACGGAGAGACGGACAACGGAGTCTTAGTACAATACGATTAAAATCAGTTAACGATTCTGATGTTAGCTACTAGTAGCGCCGCAAAGGTGTCAGAGGGGTCGGACGGGTATGCGGGAGGCGACTCGAGGCTAACTTCAGACTCGTTAACTGATTTTAATCGTACTATAATAGGGTCCCGTTTCACCCTACACGGAACCCTAAAAAGGGACAAGACGCCGCGCGAGCTGTGTCGCGGCGAGTTAGACTTTCCGTCTCTTTCTAATAAGATCACTTAGACACCGTGCTGATTATGCTGCGAATTAACTACAACCAAAGAATACCTAAACTATTTATTTTTCTTACCAAGCTTCAACTCCGTATGCAATTAAACCGATTGCGAACGCGGCAGACATAAAACAAGCATTAAGTCAAACCAATTCCACTCCACAAAGACTTAAATCTACGCATTGCAAGTCTTCTTTTTGTCCACTCGTGCATTCATTTGCCCGTCTGTACTGGAGATCAATTCGGCTCGACGTTTCGCAGTCCGATATGATATTAATACAATACAAACATATATTTAATACGACGTTGTCAGACAAGCATACTTGCGAAACAAGTGCACTGCTGACCCTTTATTGATTCGAGGATTCGCTGAGTGCGTATCTTATCTTATCTTATATCATATCTATCCCTTCAGCTGTGGTGACCCCTCTGCGGGCTTCACATTTTTTCCTGCAGATCTGTGGAGACCCCTCAGAGGGCCGCAGGAGCTGTTCTTACTTTATTAGCAGAAATAACAGCCAATCGTGTATCGATCTAGTTTTAAGCCATTGAGACGTATAGGCAATGAAGCGAGACAGCTAGCAAGCCATAATTTCAATGGCCAATGGAGGGAAAATTTTATTTGGTCGTTAGTCTAAAACGGTCATTGACGCGTATGACACGGTCGGTGTTCGCGAGTGAAAATTTGTGGGTTTAGTGCTGAATTTTAGTGCCAGAAAGAGAACACTTCTGAACATGTAAGTAATCTATCGTTCTTCATTAAAAAAAATAAAGTTGAGCCCATTCTCGGTACTAAATCTGTGACTAACATAATAAATAATAATAATAATAATCTCTCCTGACCGGTTTCGGCCTCGGCGACTGCCTCAACTCTGGCGTTGATGTCGTTCATGTGCTCTGGTGTGACTCACATAGCCGATCTTATTTACGAAGACCCGATTACACAACGGGCACGTGAGCACACCATTCACAAAGTTATAGCTGACCGCCGCAGGTGGTCGGGCTTTCAGCTCGTCCCGTTTGAAATCAAGAGCCATACGTCGACGGGATTCAAAGGTGGATGTTTTGATTTTAACTGAAGATCTCCATTTCTGGCGGTTGGCTGCCTGGTTCTCCCACTGCAATGGGTCAATTTCACAATTTTTCATGTGACGCTTAAGCACATCTTTGTACCTGAGGAGTTGTCCGCCATGCTTTCGCTTGCCCTCCTCAAGTTCCGAATAAAAGATGTGCTTTGCCACTCGACCCGCCGCCATCCTTGAAACGTGGCCGCCCCAGCGAAGTTGTCGTCTCATGAGATAGGCTTCGATTCCACCTACGTTAGCTCTCCGCAAAACTTCGGTGTTCCGTATACGGTCGGGCCAGCTGATCTTTAAGATTTAAAGGAGGCATTTTAAGTGGAATCGATCTAATGTGCGGGTATGACGACGATATACGGTCCACGTTTCAGATGAGTAAAGGAGATTAGGCAGCACAATTGCCATATATATGGAGACCTTTGTGCCTAGCTTCAAGTCATGCGAGCGAAAGACCTTGGCATCTAGCTTACCGAACGCTGCAGCAGCAGCACTGATCTTGCTGTTGATCTCGGTATCAAGGTCGCACGAAGATGTTATTCCGCTACCCAGGTAGCGGAATTTGTCCACCTGCTTCAACACATCTGCGCCAAGTTTGACATCCAGTGTTTCGCGACCGTGAATGTCTAAAGACATTACTTCCGTCTTTTTAATGCTGATCTTTAGGCCAAACTTGCAACAGGAGTCGTGGAAGTCAGTCACAAGCTGTTGCAGGTCACCTGGGTTTTGCGCAAGGAAGCATAGATCGTCCGCATACATGATTTCGGTGATCATTACATTCGACACTTTACTGCGTGCCCGCAACCTGGCTAGGTTGAAGATGTTGCCATCGGTGCGAAAACGGATGCGTATTCCTGCCGATGAATTCTGATTCTGCAAGACTTCCCGGACAGCGACTGCGAAGTACAGAGCGAAGAGTGTGGGTGCTAGAACGCACCCTTGCTTTACCCCACAGGTAACGGGGAAGAAGCACGACTCGTCGCCATCCACAGCGACGCAGCACTCCATGTCGTCATGCAGAAGTCTGAGCAGTCGGATAAATTTATCTGTGCACCCTAGTTTAGTCAGCACCATCCACAGTGCTTCACGGGGAACACTGTCAAACGCCTTCTCAAGGTCAAAGAAACAGAAATACAAATTTTGACCTTGTTCCCTGCTTTTCTCTTGAAGTTGACGTAAAGAGAAAATTGCTTCACAAGTCCCCCGTTCAGGTCAGAAGCCAAACTGTGTTTCAGGCAAGATTTCTTCAGACAGTGACTAACATAACATACCTACTGAAGGTCAAAATTTGCCTACACGTTATTTAGCGCTTTTCTTATAATTTGATATCACTAACAGCTATTAACGTTACCGTTATTTATCGTAAATTCATTTAAAATGAACTTAAATGAATTAATAATGGCCCGAAAATAAATAAATCGATCGAAATTGGTAACGATCATAACAGAGCCCTCAGAGGGCCGTTAACAGGCCAGTAAAAGGCCCTCCGAGGGGTTCCCACATCGCACCTCGTGACGTCATCGACGCTGCGCACTCATACTAATCATGGCCTTGATTTGTATCGCGTTTAGATCATGTTTTTATCGGATTTTTGTTTAACTGATGATAAGATTATAATTAAACCTAAAAGTATTTTAATGGATATATTTAGAAACATAATTTATCTGGTTCAAAACATATGGTTGCTGTGATAATTGCAGTCGATCGCAAGTGATCATTTTGGATAAAAGTAGATAAGCCTTTACTCATTTATCTCTAAAATCTCTGGAAACACCTAGTCAACGACCTATGTTTACTGTTTATGTACAAATTGAATAAATATAGTAAAAACACACTTCAGTAATGAACATCTAAATCAAAGTCCATGCAAGCACCTTTTGAGTGTAGGTCCCATTTTGGTAGAATACTTCAAATGATCTCCTGTAAAAAAAATACTTTTGAGCCTGTCATTTTATGGTTTTGAATACATATAACTCCAATATCTTCAAATGAATGCCGTTCATTAACTCAGAAAACTAATCTAACATATTCAAAATTACCAAAATATGTAGTAAATTTTGGTGCCCTGGTTATAAGGCCGGTTAGATAGCCTTAATACGACTATAGTGTAGTGATGGTACATAGTTTGCAGTTAAATAATTTAATATAGATTGTGTTTTATCTAAAATCTAGCCTGTAATTAGTAAAAAACTGATGAAAATTCAATTTTACCAAATCACGTATCGCCATAAACATTGTCTGTGAAGCGGCCCTCAGAGGGGTCCACAGACAGGGGTAGGTGGCCATGTTTTTTCGCCACAGTTGAAGGGCTATGAGGGCCCTTTCGGATGCAGTTTGACCCAGTGGGATCTTTTGTAAAATAAAAATAAATAAATAAATATTTGCAGACAATCTTACACAAATCAACCTAGTCCCAAACTAAGCAAAGCTCGTACTATGGGTACTAGACGACGATATAGATACTTGTTTAGAGCATTGTGTGTTGTATTGTTCATTTGCCGCCTCCTTTATGCCTGCTCCCAGGCCTGCTCCATCATTTCCACAAGGATGATGCAGTTCACCGGGAGCACCTTGAACCTCTTTGGTTGCGGATAGCCGTTACCAAAGTAATTTATTATTTATCTGGCAAGGGCATGACATTCACACAATAAGTGTTCCAATAGTCTCATCCTCCTTGCCACACATTCTACAGTCTAAATTATCTGATAGTCCCATTTTGGCCAATAGATCCTTGACCCCGAAGTGTGTTGAGAGCTACCGATTAATGTTGGTCCCTCAGCATCAAGAATATTAAGCTAACATTCACGAGTAAGCGACGTGAAATGTTGAGGGCTACATATGTGGAAGCAACCGAGAAACACATAGGTTAATAATTTACTTTAAAACAACGTTTTAACCGACTTCAAATCAGTAGCCTAACTGCTTCAAGTTTGCCTATAAAATTTGAAGAGTTCCTCGATTTCTCCAGGATCCCATCATCATAATTGGATTTTGGTGACAACGGGACCAATCTGAAAGTAAGTATATTCTTGTAAACAAAGAATTTCTTTTTCAAATCGGAATAAATTACCGAATTATAGCGTAACAAACACACAAAAAAAATGATATACAGAAGAATTGAGAACCTCCTCCTTTTTTTGAAATCAGTTAAAAAAAGGGATTGTGTTTGACCTTTGTTTAACCTGATGGAAAGTTAAGATAAGGCCTAAGATGGAACATGTTCACCGAGATGCCTATTTTACCTTATATAAGGAATAACATTGCGATGCGACGTGACGAACCCAATTGGCCTCCTGCTTTTGCGAGTAAACTTGAATGCAGGGATCGACTGGCATATCGCTCGCGCCAGCCACTGTCTCGCATTACTCAATGCTAGGACTGTTCCAGTCCAATCTGTTTTTTGGCACTCGGCCGCTTTACGATCTTTGAAATTGTAATTTGATTTAAATCGGCTTTAATGCTATTATGTGTTGTTGTATATGAGTGGTTATATGTGGATTTTGTGAACACAGAAAAAATCCAAAGAGTATTCAGTATTCAGTAATTTATTGCTTTCATAGGTACATTACACAAGGTGGTTTATCAAAACAAGATCAGCTATGAGCCCTGATGAGTTACTTGTCTGACGCCATTTTCCGCTAAACTGAAATTAGGACGCAGATGATTTAATGGAATATATCGATAGGTAAGGTTAGGTTGGTATTATATGCCTTCGCAGGCCGCATGCTGCCGCCATAACGGGGACCTGCGGGTGATGCTTCGGGAGTTCCTTCATAAGCCTAGAAGAGGGCCTGAGCTGGAAAGCCCCATGGTGTTCTGGGGTGCTGACTGTGGAGTGTGTTGGGCACCATTCCCTCCAACCTAAGTGGGCCCACAAGGACAACACTGACAGAGTTCTGGATGTGTGCAGATGCGTTCCCAGAGCTCTATCATTAAGTGAGCGATGAAACACCCCAGTTTAGTCCGTGTGAGTTCGTCATACCCACTCGGTTTCTCCCAAGTCGGGTGGGATCTATAAGGGATTCCCCCTGAGTCAACAAAAAAAACGTTGGTACTATCATCATCCTCCTAGCTTTATTATTCCCGGTTGTGCCCCTAAAGGAGCCCGGGGTCCGCTTTGACACCTAATCGCAAGATTTGGCATAGGCACTAGTTTTACGAAAGCGACTGCCATCTGACCTTCCAACCCAGAGGGAAAACTAGACCTTATTGGGATTAGACCGGTTTCCTCACGATTTTTTCCTTCACCGAAAAGCTAACGGTAAATATTCCGTACATAAGTTCCGAAAAACTCATTGGTACGAGCCGGGATTCGAACCCACTACCGCCGCTTAACAGCCGCATGCCTAAGCCACTAGGCTACCGAAGCTTTTTTTGTTGGTATTATATACAAAGAAATTAAAAAAACCTCCAGCGGAACATGGTTTTCGGAATTATGAAATTTGGAAAAAATATGCTTCCGGACAAATATGTATTCATGGTCAAAAGCAAAAGTAGCAGTAATATAAACCAACCAACTTGCTGCCATGTGGTCTTCATTGCTGAAAGTCGAGCCCGTTATCAAACGAGCGTTAGGACATTATCATCTGTCATTTTCTTCTTCTACCTAGGCGTTATCCCGACTTTTACTGCGTCACGGCGAAATAGACTATCCGTCTCTTTCTAATTAGAAGACTTAGAAAGAAGCAGATAGTCTATCTTTCCGTGACATAGCTCGCGTGTTCGTTCTACGTCCGTAGGAACCCTAGAAACCCTACACGTGACCTCCGGGTGGTGCTAAAAGAACAACAAACTCGGCAGCTGCACTGTTTCTTCTGAACCTCGCAGCGCACACTGGAACTCTGTCAGCGACATCGATACGAATACATATAATAATATGTACCAGTGTGTAACCGCCATAAGATAAATAAATATCTAATTGTTCCTACCTAAATTGTTGTATGTGTCTATATGCCTACCTACGACGATCATTGCAGATTGCCGTCTTGTGATAACCGTGCAGTGTCCGCTTTTCAGGGTGTATTTGTGCGTGTCAAACTTTGCAACTGAATTTTAAAGCAGTTATCCTGAACCGATTGTTATGAAAATGTTGCACATACGTTTAGTTTGGACGGCAATATAATATTATGGTACGATTAAGCTGGTCTGATGATGGAGAGTGAGGTTGGCCAGGAACTCCTCAATTACAGAGGATAAGCCCGTCATGATTGGACTCATTAGAATCCTCTCTTAAGTGACATTAGACGGGTCACATTGTAAAATCGAAGGGCGTTAGGGTGGAAAGGTTCTTCCGTGGCGACCACGAACCGGCAAGCACAGCATAGATAGACCTGGTGGACTGATGACCTGGTAAAGGCCACGGGAAACCGCTGGATGCGGGTGGCGCAGGACCGATCATTGCGGCACTCTTTGGGGAAGGCCTGTGTCCAGCAGTGGACGTCTTTCAGCTAATACAAAGATGATGATGATGAGAACCCCTCAATTAGTAGTTGATGACTGTGCAAAAATACACAGTCAGCAATCAAAACTTGTACTTACCAAAAATATATTTTTGACTACATCCATCAACTTTTTAGTAAAATGCACTTAAAAGATATTATCTGATCAATAAAAAAAGCAAGTTGTTTCTGTTTTTAGGACATTCTTATGACGTAAAGTTATCTATACAGACTTTGTAGCGTTTAAATAGTCACCCCACATAGACTCTAAGGAACATTTGCCATTATAAAATATCAAAAGACATCTCAAAAGAAGGTACATTTGAAAACAGATCATCTCAATCAGGGTAGGTGCTATTCATTACAGGAAATCGTCATTCTATTTGATGTCTATGTCCGTTTCAATTCGTATCAATTAAGAGCCTGCCTTTAAATCTTTTCCTCATTTAAATTCAATGGCAGTTAGCACAAGTATTTCCCTTTTTAATTGGTACATAATTGGAAACTCGCATTTAATAATTATCAATGAAGTAAATTGAATAATAGCGCTGCGGTTGTATCTTATTTTAATGTGACTATTTTACACCGTCGGTGGTAAACTTTGCCTATGGACGATTGGGACTACAATAATCATTGATTTGAGTATTCGTTGTTTTGAAAGCTCTTCGGATAACCTGATGGCGATAATTATAATGGGAAAAGTTGAGGGCTAGATTAGAGGTCTCGATGAACACACAAACCAATGAATTCTTGCAACTTTATTTTATTTTATTTTATTTATTATTATAAATATTTACACATTTGAACGGTTGTTGGCGGTGCGCTCCTATCCAGTTTCTAGTTAGTCCTTTTTTACCAGGGCTCTATTTCACCATCTTGACTATTGTCACCTGACAATGACAATTCCACGTACACGCTGGGTCAATAAGCTGTCAAGGAACCACCTTAACCTGTCGACGCAGCCATGTAAGTCGAATTGTCAATTTGGTGAAATAGGGGCCAGATGTACCTAGGTACTGTGCATATGCAAAATTACAAGTTATAAGTATGTATACGTACGTTATACGTACGTACCTAAATCTACAACAAGTTCCAATACAGAGAAGTAGGTACTCTGCAGTCCTCTTTAAGATAGATCATTCATAGTAGTTTAAGATAGAGGTACTTCCCCAGTTGGGCTGTTCCAAATATGACCGATATTACATTTCGCCTAGCCCTATCACTTTAGCAAGCTCTTTGTAAGCTCATCGGCATCACACCGGTTAAATTCGCATTGAAATCGTGAAATAATGTTTAACTCCAATTATTTAGGCACCATACGAATGGTCCTTCCAGCCGGACCAGATCCAGTCATCATCATCATCATCATCATATCAGCTGAAAGACGTCCACTGCTGGACATAGTCCTCCCCCAAAAAGTGCCAAAATGACCGGTCCTTCGCCACCCGCATCCAGCGGACTCCCGCGATCTTTACCAGGTCATCTTGAGGGGGGCCTACCAACGCCGCGCCTTCCGGTACGTGGTCGCCATTCGAGAACCTCGAGACCAGATCCAGTAACAAGATATAATTATGTGCCCAAATATAATAGAACGTCGACAGTCTAAGCGCGGCTATGGGCACATTTGCTCGTAAATCAACCTCGTTGAGAGTCAACAAAATATCAGAAAACAGCTCAAACAAAGGAACAACACAGAATGCAGTCATCCGAGTGAGATGAGCACGAAATTAATAAAAAATATTCCCGCTACTACGAGCTTATTGGCATCGCAGTGTATGCTCGCGGGCGCATATATTGGAATACTTGCAGCTCTTGGCGGTTCCAAAATGCACTTGCTGGAAAAATAACGGTATCATAGGTGATTTTTACCGCCCACAATTTATCTGCTTTGCTTTAAGGTTGCCTGAAAATTAAATGTAACCAAATAATGTGAAGGGTAGACCCGAATTTTCACAAAGCGGAACTTGATCCCATATTATTAAAGGAATTTCTTTACTTACCTCAACATTCCGTATGTGTTGCAACATCCTTGGTCGCGAGTAGATAAAACGAAAGAATAAAATAGGACTGTTAAGGAGAAAATATAATATGTAGTTCAATTGTACACCAGTGTAGAACCTAGCCGTATTAAAAACCACATGTAATATTCTCCAGTAAAATATTAAGTCTCTAGGACTTTTAATTTAACAGATTTCTTACTTCATTCGACTTGCTTTACCTACTTTCGTAAGGTTTATGTTATCACGCAGTTGACATATTTTTTCTAGACTCGTTTTAACCCGTGACTTTAAAAGACTACAACTTGTTCGATCGCCGTAGGGGAAGATTTCTTATTTCTCAAATATTTAAATTTACTATTAAAACCTGTCGTTTACCCGCGACTCCGTCCGCATGGAACTCGTTTATAGCGTAGGTCCATACAAACTTTCACCCTCCCAGGGGTTCCAGCATATTTGCTGAGTAGACTTGTATGGCCCAAGAGTGCGCGTAGGTGTAAGGCGATGATTCTGGTGCCAATGCATCGGACCACGGCGTTTCGAGGTAGTTTTAGGTTCGCGGCGTCCAAGTGTTGGAATGATCTCCCTCCACCTATTCAAGGAGCGTCTAGCAGGTATACCTTTAAGCGTCAGCTTGTTGACGCTCCAGAAATCCTAAACCCAATCCTAACCCATCCAGCACTTTCCTATCCCAACCGTGTCGCGTTTTGTGCTTTGTGTTTTTCTTTCTATCCCATTTGGCTACTGGTACATATTTTACAAATTTATTACATTTATTATTTATTATGTGTATACAATAATTATGTGTTTATAAATGGTCTTATGTTGTGTTGCGTTCCGTGGGTCACGTACGGTGATGTCTGAAAATCAGCGCTGTAGGTGTCTGTCTGACACCTCGGCATAATGCTGAGACAGCGACCTATTCACCGCCGCGAAGACACACACAATATGTGTTAAATTGCCTACTCCCTTTGTCTCTGTGTGTCTTTTGTGTAGTAAATAAATGTCTTCTTTCTTTCTTTCTTTCTCCCTTTAACCCCCTCAGGGGATGATTTCTGGGATGAAAACATCCATCAACAACCTATCTTCTTACCAATCTCAATCGGCTCAGCATTATAAATGCGAACACACTTTCGTATTTATAATATTAGTGTGGATGGACTATATTGTGGATGGTCAAGCCTAGTAAATCTGTCGTTATATTATAATTCAGCGTTCACAAAACCGTAACTTACCAACATTCCCCAAAGCAACGAACAAAAAAGCCAAAGGACCGATTCATAATGCGCTTCCAAAGGGCCATCAATATGGCCGCGGGATTTCACAAATCCCCATTGAAAACATCCTATATTCAATAACCGGGTGTACCCGGGTACGGATACCCGGGTACGGTCAGCATAACGAATTCGATTAGAGATAAGCCTGCTGACGGTGGTTGACAGCCTTAGGTACATAAATAGTGGACATTATGAAAAGGATAGTTTTTGGGTTCCTTGAGTCTGAAAGCTAGTTGGTCACCTTTTGTATGGATCCGTACAAAGAAATAAACTTCATTAGGAACAAATATTTTTAGCAGTCTATGTTTGTATGTGTGTGTGTTCCACCGTTGAGTTTAAGATACTTTTTTTTTATACTACTACGGTGGCAAGCAAGCTTATGGCCTGCCTGATGTTGAACTGGTACCGTAGCCTACGGACACTTGTGACTCCAGAAGAATCACAAGCGCGTTGCCGACCCTTTATTCACTTCAGGATTCGCTGTGTTGGCAGATACTTAGAGACATGCAGGTCCCTCACTTCCAACACAGCGCACCCTAGGGAGCTCTGGCGACCTTACTCACCACCAGGAACACAACACCACATACTTCATAGCATGCAATCATATAGCAACACTACAAAGCAGTGGTGCTATTATGGCTGCGGTCTTCTGTAAGGTAGAGGTAGTTCCCCAGTTGGGCTGCTCCACATACGAGCGAGATGACATTCCGCTGTGCCCTACCTCTCTTAATACTAAACCGATTTTGATAAATGAAGTGTCAATCGGATGACATAGGCCGTACCAGCCCCCCCCCCCCCCCCCCCCCCCTCCTACCCTATACATTGTATGAAACAAAAACATTTGTTGTTTAGTTACTTTCACTTAGTCGGGTTCACGAACCGGTTTTCCTAATTAGAGGGGTAATCGCGTAACGTTCCAAACGCGCGTTAGGACAATTTAACTGTCATTTTTCCATATAAAAAGTGACATTTAGATCTACTTGACGCATGTACAATGCGTTACGTGATCGACCTGCAGGGCTTTCCATATCGTAGGAGTTAAAACCCTATATTGGTAACCTAATGATAAGGTAACCTTATTGATCGAGTTAACTTGGCTTACTTAGGGTAACCCTATCATAAAGTAACCAAATTGATAGGGTTACCAAATCGATATATAGTCATAAGCCCAAAAACGGGTGTTCCGGTCCTTGGGTGGGTAACTTATGTGTCGTACTTAGTGAAACATACTTTCAACGTAGGGTCAAAGAGTGAGATGCCCTTGCCAGACAAATAATGAATTACTTTGGTAACGGCTAACCGCAACCAAAGGAATTCAAGGTGCTCTCGGTGAACAGCATCATCCGTTTTGTGGAAATGATGGAGCAAGCCTGGGAGCAGGCATAAAGGAGAGGGCAAATGCACAAAAGATCCCACTGGGTCGAAGTGCATCCGAAAGGGCTCCCCTAGATAAGATAACATAAAGGTCAAAGAGTAGTCAATTGAGGTACAGATGTTCCACTGCTTTGGTGATTACGTTAGCTGTCAAATTTTGATTCATAAACAAGACTAGCGTACAATCACGTAAGAGTGTACTGATCAAATAAACAATATAGTAGGTACTAATACTTGTATTATAGTTACTTCGAACCAGCGTTTTAACAGAATTAAGTTACAGCAATCATTCCAGTACAAATTGTAATTTTTGACGTTTTAAGGTTATAAATTGCACCTGTCACCGTACCCAAGCTGGTCGAAAAGAAAATGATTGTCCGTATTTAACTAAGTAAAATACTATCGCTTATCTCTGCTGACTGCTTACTGAAACCACTAGTAACTTGTCTACTTTAAAAGACTTTTAGTTTTATGTAGATCTTTCTAAGTTTTAAAATATTCCCTTTTATTCAGAATGTTACTTGAAAGCAAATGGACCGTCGCGAGCATCGCCCTACGAGACAAATGCAATTTTATAGTTCACTTTAAACGATACTTATATTAACATAATATTCTCGAAATTTATATGAAATTGTATAGCAGGTGCACTGTTTTGTTATACAGTTTACGCTTTCTTTCACTTATAACTTAAATGTCAAATTGTCTTTTATATCTGACGGTTATATTATTTTGTTCGACTGAGCGAAACGAGGACCAAGATTTAAAAAAATCAAATTACCTTTCTGAAAGAGATAGGCGATATTTTATCACGCGGGATTGCCTGAGTTCTTTGCGATACGCTAGTATCAAAGGAACTAGCTACTGGAGCAGCTCCGTTAATTCGTATGTAGGTGGTAATCTCTAGAACGACTTATGTATGTAAATATTTTACTGTTCACAAGACATTAAGTTAGTACAAAAGCGAACTTATCCATGTAAAGGATCTCTTCCAGACTCATCTGATCTAAATTATTTGAGTGTTTTTAGAATTGTCTAATATCGAATCGACATCTATAGGCTATATTTCATCCCGCGAGTTTGCCGAGATTTTCATACGCAAGAGAAGCGTGGGCAGGTAGTAGGGTAAATCGCCAATAACTGGCCACCGTACAACGACTGGCAACCTACTAAAAATGAACTCTATTCAACTAAAATAGAATAGTATAAGGTGTTAATTAGTGGCCACCCTTTAATAACTGGACTCGTTATACTAAATTGAATTCTGTTTGTAGGGGAACAGAGTTCATTTTGAGTGTGAGGGGGCTAGTTATTGGCGATTTACCCCATTACTATACAGCCTATAAATTTCATACGGGCGTATATTTTAACCAGTAGTATTTTGACCAAACAAATGATAAGTAGATAGCTGAGCAATTGTGTTAAATAGCTTAATTAATACCTACTATCAGAGTTTTTTTTGTAAAGGACGATTGAACAGCAATATGTTACGTCCAACCTGATTTGAAATTACAAACGTTTCGACTTTTGTGGTTGTCGTAAGCAAATGACATGACGTTGGAGTGAACACATTGCGTGCTCAATGAAATTATTATTGCGAAAAATTACAAAATTGATGTAAATGTGTTAATACCGAAACTATTCTTCAACAAAATACCTATTTGCCAGTATCAAATTTACACCATGTATTTTAGTTGCACGTAAACTAGGTACCATGTTACCGGTATAATCGAAACGATTGAAGGACATATTCAATAACAAAACAGCAGAAAACGCGAGCGACAACATTTGCTCGCAACGTTGGAGGGGTTCCGCTACAAACAACACAGCCTCACAGACTGTGCAGCTACATCATCATCATCGTTCGCAAGAACACAGGCAAACCCGCGGGGCAAAATATAGCCAATTCGAAACGTCCGTTCTACACGCAGGTGAAAGAATTTTTGACATCGTAGAAAGCAACAATCTCACAGACTTTTCCTCCTTATTAACCGGCTTCAAAAAAAAGGAGGTTCTCAGTTTGACCCGTTCTTAAACCTCCTTATGATGGAGGCAGCAACTGGCCAGAAAGGGCTCAGAAACAACGGCATACGAACCGGAACCAATCTTACCCTGCCACAAAGCTATATATTATATAACCAACTGGACATATATATTATACACCAAAAATACAGGGAGAAGATAAACACATGCAGATATACCAAGGAGATTCTGTCAAAAGGCGTCCACAAACTCACAATCACCCTTCTGAAGACACACAGAACCCAACTACGCAAGATAGTAGGAATAATAACAGGGCACAACAACTTGAACAGACATCTCTATAATGTACGTAATAGTAGGTATCACAGACAAACCCGTGTGCAGAGCGTGCATGGAGGCAGAGGACACGGCAAACATACTCCCGCGACTTTTACCAGGTCATCAGTTCACCTTGTGGGAGGCTTACCAACGTCGCGCCTTCCGGTACGTGGTCGCCACTCGAGAACGAGAGTAGAAGTATACAAGAAAAGAACACATTACGGGAGGTAGTCAACAACACCAAGGCACTCACTAACTTCTTACAGGAGCTGTGGTAACCCTCACTTCACTTCCTGAGTCCACAGGACTCACATCAAAATTTCAAACTACTTTAATTCTAACGTTTTAGCGAATAGTTTCCCCTCCGCCCCTGTACCTTCCTTCAGTGACGCGGGCACCGCGTTGGCGAGTGGACTTGCGACTGCGCTGCGTATTTGGTGAGTTATTGCGTCAAGTGAGTCCCATGGACTCATACAAATGCACGCAATATAACGTGCAACCATTGCACGTGCATTTTTCTTATATAGGAGCATACATTTTTGTTTTTTTTATTCTACCTTGTATACCTTTGAGAGATTAAAAAAGTTAAAAACGTTTATTTTTTAAGAGTTTTTTTATTTTTGTAGAGATTTGGTAAAATATCTGTTTTAAGACTAGTAAAATGTGTTTCTTTAATTTTTAAGAAGATCGAATATGTCTTTGCAGTTTTGTTATCTTTTTCTAGTGCCTTAATAAGTACGTAATAAGAACAATAAAAAATATATTAAAAACATTGTGTTATTTCGGAAAACCACACATTAAAAAATATATTAGTCCCAAGGACTCATAGAAAGTGCATTTCACCTAGTGGATTGAGGGTTAAAGTAGCGCTACCCTCATTTTCAGGCAAAATAGGCACATTGGAAGTCGACTTGTGGAATGCCCAGTAAAACTAACTAGGTATTAGTATAGGTAAATTACAGACTTAAAAAGTAGTGTCAATAAAGGACATACGTTCACTCTGCCCGCCGCTGCGGGATGCGCCTAACACATCACTGCTAACGGCTTTACAGCGTTGCGCTAGCCGATAACATGCAAAAAACTATATAGCTATCCTCGCAAGGCCCAAGCTATGTTTGGGGTAATGAAACGATGGCCCAGTGTCCTGAAAATTGGTCATACTCTCCACATTACTCGTATTTTGAACTTTCAGGTCCCCGAATAGAGTTCTAATGTTATTAACATTGGGCAGTTAAGTCTGAAATAGTTTTTTCTAAATAACGTCGATAGGCTTTACGAGGGTATAGAAGAAAGCGCTTACAACTGGAGCGCCTACCTAGCGGGTTCATCATCATCATCATCATCACTGCTGGACATTGGCCTCCCCCAAAGAGTGCCACATTAGCCGGTCCTGCGCCACCCGCATCCAGCGGACTCCCGTGACCTTTACCAGGTCATCAGTTCACCTTCCAGTAAGTGGTCGCCGCTCAAGAACCTTTCCGCCCCAACGGCCTTCGGTTCTACGTGCAATGTGCCCCCCGCCCACTGCCACTTAAGTTTAGCAATTCGGTCAGGCTAGCGGGCCTAGCGGGTTCCTGGCCCTAGAATATAGATTTCCAATTCAAGTGAGGTAGCTGCCCCAGCTCGACTGTGCAGTGTTTGTTTGTTGCCGGTGATTGGGAATTTGATTAAAACTAGCGAAAAAGCGGAATGAAGCGTCGGCCACACTCGCCTAAAAATACACCTATTCACGCAAGATTTAATTAAAAAAATAGACGTTTAATAGAATTTACGAAAAGAGAGCCCGGCAGGTGCAGCTTGGGTAGTCCCAGGATAAGGTGGACTGATGAGTCCGCTGCACGCTGGATGCGGGTTACGCAGGACTAGTCATTGTGGCACTTTTTTGGGGAGGACGTCTTTCAGCAGATATGATTATTATGATAATTTGAATTGCATCCTAAAGTTTTTCATTTATTTATTTTCTATTGCAGAGAAGAAAGACTTATCATACACAGGTGGATTTATCCAAAAGACTTTGTGGTTAACTTCCTTCGACAAGACATAACCTTCGCAATTGAAAAGGCGGCAAACTGCCTAGATAACTGGCACGTTAGTTGCGAGAATTCAATGTCGGACCATAAACATATAATATTTAGTGTTAAGGGCCCATTAGATATGGAACCACAAACACGGAGAAATCCACGAGAAACGTCCTGGGAAGCTTACAGAGCTCACCTGGAGAACTTTCTAAAGGATATCCCAAAATATGTTAAAAATCCAGATTCCCTCAATATAGCAGTAAATCAACTCTCCAACGGCATCTACAAGGCCTACGAACAGAGTTGCCCATTGCGAAAATCAACCACAAATTACACTACGACATGGTGGAACAGAAGGCTAGAAAAGCTCCGTGTCTCCACCCGTCGAATATTCAATCACTCAACCAGACCAAACGAGTGGGAAAGGTACGGTAGAGCACTGACTGAATATAACAAACAGATCAGAAAAGCCAAAAGGAAGTCGTGGCGGAAATTTTGTGAAGAGATCGCCCAAACACACAAAGGAGCGAGAATTCACAAGATTCTCTCCAAGACTCCAACCAATTACCTAGGTCTACTTAAGAGACCTAACGGAAGCTTTACGACCACGGAGGTGGAAACAATGGACTTGCTTAGAACTATCCACTTTCCAGGCTCGTATCCCACCAGTAATACCCAGTTATGCACCCAAAGGAGCACACAAGACCGGAGGGCACATAACAACGACTGGAATTTGGCTGCAAACATTTTCAGACCAAACCAAGTTATATGGGCACTTAAGAAATTCAAACCATTTAAATCGGCGGGAGAAGACGGTATTTTTCCTGCATTACTACAACAAGGACAAAATCTAGTCCTCCCGCACCTGGTAAGAATATTCCGAGCTAGCTTTGCTTGGGGTACTATACCAGAACGATGGACCAAAGTCAAGGTACGCTTCATACCAAAAGCAGGGAAAAAGGACTACTCACAGCCCAAATCCTTCAGACCAATTAGTCTATCATCTTTCCTACTGAAAACGATGGAAAGAGTCATTGATCAGCACATAAGAGCGAAATACCTGGTAGTCAGACCATTGAGTCTGAACCAACATGCTTACCAAAAGGGGAAATCTACGGAAACTGCACTACTAGATCTGGTCGACAAAGTGCAAAAAACCCTAGAGGATAAGCAAACAGCTCTATGTGCATTCCTTGACGTCGAGGGAGCTTTCGACAACACACCCACAGAGACTATCCTTAAGGGATTGGCATCAAAGGGTGTGGACGAAAACACCATCAGATGGATCCAGAGCATGCTATCAAATAGAATAGTCACTCTGACCCTCAATGCAATTGAGTTTACATTTTACACCACAAGAGGATGTCCTCAAGGAGGCGTACTATCCCCACTACTATGGACCCTGGCAGTGGACCAACTCCTAGCAACTATGAAGGACCTAGACTATGACACGCAAGGATATGCCGACGACCTTGTAGTCATAATCAAAGGTCCCTGCCTCCACACAATTTCGAACCTAATGCAAGGAGCGCTCAACACCATAAACAAATGGTGCAAAAAAAATGACCTGTCCATCAATGCGAGCAAAACAGTACTAGTTCCTTTTACTAGGAAAAGGAAACTAGATAAGCTTGCCAAATTAAAACTGAATGGACAGGAAATACCCTACTCAAATGAGGTCAAGTACCTAGGAGTTACCTTTGACCAAAGGCTAACTTGGAACGTTCATTTGAATAACACAATACAAAAGGCAAAAATGGCCATGTGGACTTGCTGTCGAATGGCAGGAGCAAGATGGGGCATAAGACCCAAAATTGCTTTGTGGCTTTACACAGCCGTAGTGAGGCCGATAATCACATACGCCTCTGCAGTCTGGTGTAACAAAGTCCACCAAAAGACAGCCATCACAAAGTTAAGCAGTCTTCAGCGTACAGCTTGCTTAACAGCAACAGGAGCTTTATGCTCAACACCGGGGGCAGCCTTGGATGCACTGCTCGATCTAACGCCACTCCACCTGCAAGTGCAAAAGGAGGCGAAGCAGTGCATCTACAGGATATGCACACTAACAAGGCCAAAATGGCGCTCTCAAGCGCTAAGCAAACTTGAGGCCCTTGTTTTTGATAACAAAAACCTAAGCATCTGACGACACATACGTGGAATGCAAATTCACTAGACTGTATACAGTGGAAATACCTCCGAGAGACAAATGGACAAATGACCAAATGGACTTCAAGGAGGGAAGCCACATTTGGTATACAGATGGATCAAAAAAAGGTGATGATGTTGGATGTGGTATCTACGGTGAGAGGCCAAAGTTCAAAGCTAGCGTCAGCATGGGGAAGGAGGCCTCAATCTTTCAGGCTGAACTCTTCGCATTAAATAAATGCGTGGAGATAAATCTTGAAAGAAACCTAAGGAACCAACATATCTACATCAACTCGGACAGCCAAGCTGCTCTGCTGGCACTAGAATCACTAGAGTCCTACTCTAAACTAGTCCAGAATTGTAAAAATAATCTAAACACCCTGGCGAACTCCAACAAAGTCATACTTAGATGGGTACCAGGGCACTCCGACATTGTAGGAAACGAAAGAGCAGATGAACTTGCAAGGCAGGGCGCAGACACGGCCCTAGTCGGCCCGGAACCGTTCTGTGGCATCACAAAACGGAAAGCATATTCTCTGCTAAACAACGCGGAAAAATCAGAGGCAATCAAGCTGTGGAAGTTCACCAAAGGACAAAAACAAGCTAAAGCCCTGATCGAAGGGTTCAATAGTAAGCTGTCTAAAGAGTTATTACAATTCAAAAGGCACAAAACCTGCGCAGTGACAAGAATCCTGACAGGACATTGCAAATTGAACAAACACCTGTTTCAAATGGGTATGAAGCAGGACACAACTTGCAGGTTCTGCCAGGAGACAGAGGAGACTGCAATGCACATTCTCTGCTCCTGCGGACCACTCATGCATAAAAGAAGTACCTACCTAGGGCGGCACATAATGCACCCACAAGAAGTACAACATATCACCGCCCAAAGAATCTGGAATTTCCTGGAGGCAACGGGACTTAACAGTGAACTCTAAAACAAGGGCTGCCACAATAGATCACTTGCTGGTCGAAGCGACATATTAAGGCCCACAAAAAAAAAAAAAAAAAAAAAAAGAATAACTTCCTAACTATAACTCAGAGAACTAGAGTATTTTTTGCGCTCCGATTTCATTTGACAAGACAAAGTGTATATGGTGGTGTCAATGCCGGCCCAGCAACATAATCCGGTTATCCGAGAACAACGCGCCGGCCGGCGCAGCGAGAGGGACCGCCGCGCACGGCTTCACCTCGCGTACCGCATCGTGCTCGCACGCACTTACATTTGTACGCGCCGCGATTAGCGGTACGCGAGGTGAAGCCGTGCGCGGCGGTCCCTCTCGCTGCGCCGACCGGCGCGTTGTTCTCGGATAACCGGATTATGTTGCTGGGCCGGCATTGACACCACCAGTTTCCCAAAATTGTCACTTGCCATGAATGTGTTTTTGTCTGAAACCGTAACATTTTCAGGACTATTTAAATTAACTTTGTATAGAGCCCCATAGGTCAGCTAGTCGATCACGTAACGCATTGTACGTGCGTCAGGCAGGTAGATTAAACGTCACTTATTGTATGGGGAAATGACAGTTGTATGTGTTGTCCTAACGTGGGTCGAAAAGTTAAGTGATCACCCGTCAGCCGTCAAGTTTGATTTATAGCAATCTTAAAAAGTACCTAGGTATACAGTTTCTGTGAAAACAACTTAGTAATTGATTGAATCAGGTATTACTTTGTGGATTCAATGATTAATAGCAAAATAATATGCTTCCAGAAATCAATTTGGAGCAAATTACTATTATTGAAAATAAAATTATAGGTTTAGTTAGTAACCCACCATAATCAAGTGTGATTATACACCTGCCATTGATCGTCATGAATCTCATTACCGTACAATTTGTGAAAGCAAATTCCTAACCCCGCCAGTGCCCGGTAATGTTGATAATGATATTATAAGTAATTTATTCAATGACGCCACAAATTACCCGGATTTGAGGCTTGCGGGCACGTTTGCATCACTTAGGTCTCAGACTAGGTTTTACCAAATTAAGGATAATTGAAGACGTTAGTGGATGAAGGAGTAATTTCACAAAAACCATAATTTAGAATAAACAGCAGTTGTAAAAAAAATCTTCTTTTTATGTTATAAAAACTGTAACTGAAAAGATAAGATATTCAAACTTTTATTAAAATGCATGTTACAAAATATTTCAATATTATAAATGAGAAATATACTATACAGAATTATGGCATCTGGCTCATATTTGGAGCAGCCCAATTGGGGTAGTACCTCCACCTCCACCTTACAGAAGAACGCAGCCGTAATAACACCACTAGGTAGGTACTTACTTTGTGGGTATTTAGTGTTGTGTTCCTGGTGGTGAGTCAGGTCGCCAGAGCTGCCGAGGATGTGTTTTTGGTCAGATTAAAGGACCCGCGTTCGTCTCTTAGCTACCAACACAACAAAATTATCTGCAATTTATCTGCTTCGCCTTGACTGACTGGTAGAGAATTCTTTATAAAGCATCCAAGGATGACTCATGCTAGAAAGTGCCGTGTCCGGCCCGGGCCGTTTTCTAAGAAAAACGACGGCGTTTTTGCGCGGCCAAGCCATATAGGTACCATATCCCGTCCGAGCCACGGCCGGGCCGTGCCGACACCGAGCTGCTTCCGACCCTCAGTCGTGGCTCGGCCGAGCTTGGGTATGGCTCCGCCACGCAAAAACGAAATAAACGAATTAACGTACCATAAGTATTTTTTTGTGAAATAAATATTAAATAAAAAAATCCTAAAGGGTCAGTAAAGGGCTTGTCATCCTTCTGGAACGGGGAACTTGCATGGATTGAGTGCAATTTCGAATAAATTGCACTCAATCGATGCGGATATACGTAGAGATATCATACAAAAGAAAAAAATAAATTAAAAAAACGATTGCACCACCGCCAATATAGTAAAAAAAAGCGGCCAAATACGAATCGGACTCGCCCTTGAAGGGTTCCGTAAAATAAATTGCGGTTTCCGATTTATGACGTATTAAAAAAACCACTTACTAGATCTCGTTCAAACCAATTTTCGGTGGAAGTTTGCATGGTAATGTACATCATATTTTTTTTGAAGACCTATCCACAGATACCCCACACGTATGGGTTTGATAAAAAAAAAATGAGTTTCAGTTTTAGGTTTTTTTTTCTATTTTCGTTTGAAAATAATGCGGTCCACAGAATACATCTACTTACCAAGTTTCAACGGTATAGTTCTAATGGTTTCGGATTCGGGCTGTTACATACAGACCGACAGGCAGACAGACAGACGGAACCCTAAAAACGGTACATTTCGTAAAATTTGATTTACAAAAATTGCAACGGTTTCTCTGCATCTGGAATCTCTATTTCTAACAAGTTTGTAGTATACATATTTAAGAAACATCGAGTGAATACATATTAATGCCATTGACTGTACATGGATCTACATTTAGAAAACGAGATTATCCCAAAACTGGCAGCTATATGACTTCGGTGGTCGAAAAGCAGGGGTCGTGTGCAGATAGTGAAATATGGCCGCCACAGCGACGGCAACGAATTTATAGCCGGGCGGGATTTATTCGACCTTTGACTCACCTGTCTGCCCAATCATGCTCCAACCTCTAATCGAAGATGACTTCAACGTTTGGTTCCATTGTGTGGCATACGTCTGCGATTTAGCGAAAAGCATCACGATTTATTTTCAGTGTTAACAATTTCTTACCCTACGGTCGAGCGGCAGTTCATATATTTGATCGAGTTCAATCTTTAATAATAATATTTTGGGGTTACACAAATCAACCTAGTCTCAAACTAAGCAAAGCTTGTACTATGGGTACTAGACGACGATATACATAGTTATATAGAGAAATAAATACTTAAATACTAACAAAACATCCATGACTCAGGAACAAATATTCGTGCTCATCACACAAATATATGCCCTTACCGGGATTCGAACCCAGGACCTCTTGCTTCGTAGGCAGGGTCACTACCAACTAGGCTACAGAGGTCGTCATTTATGAACGCACTCTCAGCGCCCCACTACCCGCTGGTGTCCACCACAGGCTCAGTGCTATTTTCTGTGTTATTTATTACACATAAAATATGTTAAAAAATAGAACATTCCAGTATCTTTATTCGTTTTCAATGTATCATAATGCAAATGACGCCAGAAGAAAGTGAAGAAATCTATATTATAAGTTTTAAATACACAGCCACTAAGTGCTGGAATAACATACCTCCGCCACTAAAGAAATGTAATACCATTGGCACTTTCAAATTGCATCTGAAACGACACCTTATGCAAATACAGCAGGCACTTCCTCCCGGTAGTCGTGCTGTGCCTTCATATATGTAATTAATGACCATATGACCTACCATCAGAGTACCTTGTACATTAAATTATTTGCTTTTAATTATGCCATTGGCCAAATATGTTTATTATGTATGAACATCCAAACATACCTACTTACAATCATCACACACTTCGTATTCCAAGTAAAGCCAAACACACGCACACACATACAATAACTGAGACATTTCGTTCCCGACAAACAGCGAGCAATTCAAAATGGATGTACATAGTTACCAGGGTCTGCCTGAAAACCAGCGTTGCAGTGACCTCGCTGTAACATTATGCTGAGGCAAGCTCCTTTTTAACATCACACACACACACACACATCAAAATTGTAACATTAATTTTAAATTTATATTTTAATTCTAATCTTAAGGTTCACATGTATTAATGTTTAAATGTTTAATTATAATTTCGTGTAATCTGATGTTGAATAAAGCTTTTCTACTTCTACTTCTACTACTTCTATATATATCTTTTTGATTGACACATGTATGTCAGTAAAAAAATGTAGATTTAACCCTTTCACTGCCAGGATGCCTAGCGGGCGGCTACGCCGTGGTTTTCTAATACATACGAGAAAACCACGGAATCGGCTAGTGCATAGTGATTCTTGACAGTGAATGTAATAAAAAAATTGCTTTATTTAGCCTTCATATGGTTTACAACTGCTTACATAATAAGTAAGAACAAAATATCTAGTAGCAAAGTTAAGTTAATACTTATGTTCAAATATTACCTACTTATTTATTTATTTATCGTATGGCGGTTACACACTGGTACATACGAGTATATGTTTTCGTATTAATGTCGCTGATACTCTATCAGTTATACTTATATATAATATAGTTATACTTATCCAGTGTGCGCTGCGAGGTTCAGAAGGAACAGTGCAGCTGCCGAGTTTGTTGTTCTTTTAGCACCACCCGGAGGTCACGTGTAGGGTTTCTAGGGTTATTCCTACGGACGTAGAACAACAACGACCTACTCAAAAGTAAGAATAAGTGTCCTCGTTCCGACCATGCCTTTAACAGACCGACATGTCTATATTGCCCTTATTACCTCGCAATGCATCGCCAAGCATGCAGAAATGACGTCATTGACGAAGCGACGCGAGCGAATCACGTCATCAGCGAAGGCGGGCCCGTCAATTACCAGGCTTGGTGTAGTTATTGACGCGCGTGAATTGGTTTTGCCACCGTTATATCGCAAACTAGTTGTTGCCTAGTTTGCTAGAAGAAACGACCAAACATATACTACTGGACTGCAAGGAGGTAGAAGTATACAGAATGAAGCACCTAGGTTCTCCAAACACACTACGGGACGCAGTTAGCAACACCAAGGCACTCACCAACTTTTTAGACGAGCTGGGGTGGTTAGAGTAGCGCCACACCGCCGTTTTACGCAAAATAGGCACAATGTATGTCGACTTGCGGAAAACGCCCAGTATAACTAACTAACTAACTAGTTGTTTCCTGCGATTTTTTCTGCTTCAAAAGACGGTGTGCTCAGTGTACCTATTCGATGAAGCGTACTTTAGTACGTCTCCTTCGTAATCAATTCGTAATGAACGCATCGGAAACAATATTAGGGAGTCTTTGATTAAAATTTTACATGTTTATGTGTGTTTTAAACATCTGATATGTTTTTCTAACAATATTTGATTGCCAAGACTAATGAATAAACATGTTAGAAAAACGCGACAAACATCCGAGCAGCGGAATAGCCTTTATAAATAGGCTGCACTGATTCAGTAAATAAAATTTTCACCTCAGCAGCTCGAACAAGCATATTTTGCTGCGTGAAAACAGTGAGCAAAATGCGATTTTGCTCACTCCGTGAGTCAAAGTAGCTTTTTAATTTTGATATCGAGCACTGGTGACACATCATAGTGTCCACAGTCACTGTGTCACCAGTGCTCTATTACAAATTCAGAATATTATAGGTGCGTAAAAGCCTAGCGATATATTTTTTAACGTGATGATGTTCTCACTGCTGAGGTGAAAAGTTGTATGTATCACACGAGCGCAAAGATATTTGCATCTCGTGTCTTTGAGTCCCTCACTACGCTCAAGATTCTAATTTTGAATCAATCGCTACGCTCGTGATTCTAATTTTGAATCAATCGCTACGCTCGTGATTCAAATATAGTATCTTTCGCTTGCTCGGGGCTCAACATCAACACTCGCAGCAAAAATCTACTTTGCTCTCTTGTTGAACAAATAACTATTACTTAATACCTTCAAAATTTTGTGAAATAGCATGAATAACCTGAAGAATAATCGTTCCTTTTGCTTTTGTAGGTAGGAGGCGTTGTGTTCCTAGCGGTGAGTGTGAAAACGCATTGGTAATACAAAGTACTGTAGCTGGTCTATCACGCAACGCATTGTACGCAAGTTTTTTTTTTATATTTATTTATAAGCCTCTATTTCTCACATTAAATATATAAATATATAATAGATAATGTAAATCTTTTTTTTTTTTACAAGTGAGGTACCCATTTTTGGGCAAAGGCCTCCTCCAGCTCCTTCCAGATTACCCTGTCCTTGGCTTTGCGGGTTCATGCCGGTCCGGCAATTTGGGCGATGTCGTCAGCCCTCCGCCGCCGCGGGCGACTGCGCAGGCGTTTCGCGTCTCGTGGGTGCCAGTGTAGGATCCTCTCGCTCCACCTATTGTCGGTAGTTCTTATTACATGGCCGGCCCATCTCCATTTCAACCTACATGCTAGTTCAGCAGCATCTGTGACTTTTGTTATTTTCCTGATTTCACAATTCCTCTTTCTGTCACTCCGTCTGATATTCAGCATGCTTCTCTCGGTTGCCCTTTGAAATACATTTATCTTCTGGGTTATGTCTCTGGTAAGTGTCCAGGTTTTGCATCCATACAATAGAGTTGGTAGAACTATTGAGTCCATTGCTTTCCTCTTTAGGTGGATTGGGAGCTTTGACTTAAGTATGAATTTTAAGGACCAGTACTTGTTCCATGCATACGCAAGTTAGGTAGATATAAATGTCAAGTTTTATGTGGAAAAATGACAGTTGGATTATCCCAACGTGCGTTCGGAACGTTACGTGATTACCCCTCGAACGCAATCTCACTCATGCTTTCTCACCCTCGCGCTTCGTCCCCTCGCTCTTTCGCTAATAAAACGTTTTATTAATTGAAATATCACATGTCAGCTCAGAGTCAGTCAGAGCTCAGAGGGAGCCGAACCTACTTATGTATGTTTCAAATTAAAAAAAGTTGGCAATACCTTTATTAATATGCTACGAGGTTTATTTACCATCAAGGGGGTTGTACGCTTGTCTGCGTCCGTTTTGGTACACAAAAATAACTTGACGTATTATGTATGTGTTCATTAAAATTAAATAAGTAAGTATACTTACTTAATATACAATAAAAAGTCAGTCTAATTTGCTAGAAAATCAGAACAGAACTCGTTAAATAAACATCGCTGCCTTTAAACAAATATCGTCGCGTTAAAAATTCAGAAGAGGGCCGAATTCGATTGCCACGGAAATGAACGGGATGCGATCGGCGAGTTTAGGCGTCTCATTTCCGTGTTCATCCATCTCCCACCTTAATTACTTGTTTTTGCTTTATAATTTGTTTATTTTCTTTTCCAAAGATGGTTACGTCAGTCATTTAAGAGTTCTTGTATGACGCTCTGAGTATCATCATCATATCAGACAAAAGACGTCCACTTCTGGTCGTAGGCCTCCCCCAAGAGTGCCACAATGACCGGTCCTGCGCCACCCGCATCCAGCGGACTCTCGCGACCTTTACCAGGTAGGTAGTCCACCTTGTGGCTGTGCCTGCCGGTACGTGGTCGCCACTCGAGAACCTTTCCGCCCCAACGGGCATCGTTTCTACATGCAATGTGCCCCACCTACTGCCACTTAAGTTTAGCGCTCTCGGTTGGCTCTTCGTATAACTGGCACGATTTGTTTCAAGTCGTGGGTTCAGGTTATTTTGGAACAGTGACCTATTATGACGTGTCATATGAGATAGACACGTTACGATAAGTTCATATCACTGTTAAACTTCCCAAAGTGTTTAAATCCCACAAGCGCAAGTTTTTGTCAGTTTTAGGTACAGCCAAATTATGTGTTACCCTAGAGTGAAGCTGCGTTTCACAAAGCTTGGTGTATGATAACTGGAAGTTGATGATAATAAAATAATTACCCCATAAACCCTTCCCTAACAACTATCATTACAAACCATCATCCAAGAAAACGAAATCGACATCCAACTCAGCACGAATAAATCCTTCTAACGAGTGACGTGTGTTGATTGACCTATGCGATTCACAACCTGAATCAACGAAACAACCATTATAGATGGATCCTCAGATTCATAACAACTACGGGTAGTGAGAGGTCCAGTTAAAACTGGTGTTTCAGGAAGCATTCCCACAGGCATCGGCGTCATCGATGTCCGAGCTAATCAAACGGCACCCATATTGCAACCGTTTGTACGAATATTCGGGAGCTGACACTGAACTTACGTTACCAAAGAAATTTCAACTTTATTACCCATTGAATAAGATTTAAAACTCGATGGTTGCTTGCATGTTACAACGTTTCGGTTTTTGGGTCGCAAATTAACGTGATCAGAAAGGGTGTATAAATGTCCTGGTAGCCCCATTGTGAATGCGGTTCTAACATTGAAATTAAACGTCAATCATATTGATTTATTCGCTCTCTTTCGCTCGAGTGTACAATCAAACGTGTGGGAACGCGAAGTCATGAGAGTTCAATGGGATGGATATCAAATTGGAATGGAACATTTAGTTGCGAAGTAGAGGTCGTGTTCCCTCGCTCGGACATACCGTTTTGCTTTGATCATAGTACAACGAGTAGAATAATCGTTAAATAAAATAAGGTGTGGCGAATGTGTGTGCGTGTGTTGTAAGTATGTATCATGTACAAACACAAGCACGTACAAAATAATGTTTTGAAAATGCCTATAACTGAGACATTGTCACTGTGATTATATCAGACTATTATCATCTCCGCCCACTCCGCAATGTTATGAACTTTTCTCAAACATGCAATGAAATGTCGTCATTGCGTGGGTTATATCAGGCTTCAAAGTATCACGTTTCGGGTGGATCAACTCGAGAGAACTGTAAAGGAATTTCATACGTAATTGAAGGCCTAGGCCGGGAAGTAATTATTTTTTAATTTTCTTTCTACTATTTGTGGCACAGCATCACGGCATTCAGCCATTAAAATGAGTTTGATTTGAGGAGTTTTTATTGATTTATTTCATTGCATGTTTGAGAAAAGCACTATTCATGCCTGGCCGCGTCTAGACCGCGGATAGTGATACGGATAGTGATACTTCTTTCCCGGCGTCTGCAGTAATGTACTATTATTTGAGTGCCCTGATGGTTCAAAAATTAACGAGTCTTGCAACTATACTGTTATTAAAAGTGTGCAGCAAGCCATAAAATCTGGGAACGTGACCTCTCTGTCGCACTTGCCTGCCATTGTGGGTGCGACAGAGAGCGCAATAGATGTGTCCCGTTCCCAATATTTACAACGTGCGCAGCCAGCGTTTGTTAATTGTATAATTATACCTATTTATACCTGTACATAGTACAACTTGCAGCCAAGTTACGCCACTTGCAGTGACTTCCGTCTCAAAGTTTAAATTGGAAAGAGGTGGGTAGATTTTCTTGTCTTGTAGAGTCGCGACTTCAGTTGATATCAATGGTCGCAAATACTCTACTTCTCTGGTTTACACTGTGCTTCAGTATAGAATAGCAAGCATGTCTATCAAATTCCGACCTTATTATTTGCACATTAAGGTTCCAAAGCGGTAGACCAATTTCTTGGCGTATTGTTACACTGTGAGCATTTCTGCGTTTGTGGTAGTATCGGAGTTATGCTTACCTCAATATGGGGGCTGTGAATTCTGATACAACTTTTAAACTTTTTTTTGCGGCGACAGGTGTAATATTGTGTTTTTGTTATTAATAATGATGTCAGGTGAATGTCATGGAGCCACTCCTTCGATGATACATTTCTCAACCATGATTGCGTAGAGTCAAGAGTATTAAAATACATACATAAATAGGACATAAATATCTGTACACGCCCTTATGACATTCACAATAAAGTCCTGCACAGATATTTATGTCCTTAATGTACGTAGGTATATTAATACCCCTGACTGTACAAACTCATCTAAAAACTATATACAGGATATCCGGTAATCAATGGCCAACCTTCTATCTACGAACAGGTCACCTTAGACTGGTCCAGATAATCTACTTTAAGGTTTTGTAAAAGTTCCGTGGTTTTCGAGATAATCGACTTTTTCGAAGAGCGAATTTTACCAAAACAAGGTGTTCAAATGTGAACATGTTGCTATCAATGTTCACATTTGAACACCTTGTTTTGGTAAAATTCGCTCTTCGAAAAAGTCGATTATCTCGAAAACCACGGAACTTTTACAAAACCTTAAAGTAGATTATCTGGACCAGTCTAAGGTGACCTGTTCGTAACATCATGTGTCATTAACATCTTTATTTGTAAAGATGTTAATGACATGTGTAATACCATTTTAGAATCAGCATTAGACAAAAAAAATCAGCACACAACAATGTAGGTACAACCGGTGTTGGTCCCCGCCAGGTGCAAAGACTATTGCAGTGCAGCACTGTGACTACCATGGAAATTAAGGTCATAGGCTATTTATTTATTTGTCTCAGGCAACAAAGCCCATATTTACAAATACCTTACAGACTAACATACGTATCAATATACAAAACTTATAAGTAACACAATAACATCTAGTAATTATGATTTCAGTTATTAATACTAGTAATAGGTATTCATTAAAATATAATCAATAAAAATAAAAACATGCCAACTTTAAGTTGATTATTATTATTTTTGACTATTCCTTCAATGCTTAACCTATTCATTTTATAAATAAAATGAGTATGTTAACGTCCCGATTTAGAAACTCAGAACAAAACCCTAAAGTCCCTTCACACACGTGAGCAAAGTGTCTCCTTACTAACAGTTAATCCTCCCCCAGTTGAGCTGTAACCCTAGATCCCTACAACTGTTTCAAGAGTCCTACACGTCGGAACACAAAGCGACTGTATCAGGTCGGAATTTAGTTGTGTAATGTAGGTTATATTCAATTCAATTCAACTCTTTATTTGTTTCGGACTAGGTAATGTCCATAAGTTGTTAGTATACAATCACGAATTATGACTAAGGTTAGTATTACAAATTAATTTAATCCTATAATCCTAATGGAGTTAGATGCTCCATCCCCTAGCATAGGGTCCTGCACAATGTAGGGTGTTCCAGTGCCTAGGTAATGGAGCATCCAGCCTCGCAGCCAGCGTCCTCAGGATAGTTATAGTGTCTGCGAGGTAAATAGCTTGAAATTATAAATTCTAGTGTAATTTAAGCATTTTCTGCCCGAGCGTGATCTATCTTATGCATTGTCTTAACTTTCCATCAAGCTAGACGTAGGCCAAAGTCAAACCCATTTGAATAAAAATAAAACAAGACAAAGTAAAAACAAATAAGAAAAAGCGGCCAAGTGCGAGTCGGACTCGCACATGAAGGGTTCCGTGAAATAAATTGCGGTTTACGATTTATGACGTATTAAAAAAAAACTACTTATTAGATCTCGTTCAAACCAATTTTCGGTGAGAGTTTACATGGTAATGTACATCATATATTTTTTTTAGTTTTATTATTCTCTTATTTTAGAAGTTACAGGGGGGGGGACACACATTTTACCACTTTGGAAGTGTCTCTCGCGCAAACTATTCAGTTTAGAAAAAAAAAAAATTAAAAACCTCAATATCATTTTTGAAGACCTATCCATAGATCGTATGGGTTTGATGAAAAAAAAAATCGAGTTTCAGTTCTGAGTATGGGGACCCCTAAAACTTAATGTTTTTTTTCAATTTTTGTGTAAAAATCTTAATGCGGTTCACAGAATACATCTACTTACCAAATTTTAACAGTATAGCTCTTATAGTTTCGGAAAAAAGTGGCTGTGACATACGGACGGACAGACAGACAGACAGACAGACAGACGGACGGACATGACGAATCTATAAGGGTTCCGTTTTTTGCCATTTGGCTACGGAACCCTAATAAGGAGTACTTATTTTACTACCTACTTTCAATGGCAAAAATGTGAGTTAAATACAAACAATTGTGACAAAAAGCAATTGCACAAAATAGATAATGAAAAATGTTACAATGTCTCACACAAGTTTATGCACGACACGACACACCGTCGAAGTTTAGATGCAACGGAATAAAATGTATATTATAACTCACGGTCAAAAATTTCGGGTTACCCTAAATCATCATCCTCCTAGCGTTATTCCCGGTTGTGCCCCTAAAGCTATTCTTTATAATACCCAACTGTATTAGCAATTTCCGGGATCCTATCTTATACATGTTTGCTATATCTCGCTGCGGTAACGTTGTAACGGACCTCGTTGCTGATTTTTTCTTGGGTTTTTTACGAGTCCTATTTAAACCTGGTACTTATAGTTTTTTTTTACTGTTATTTTTTCAGTTTAGATGGAAAGTTGGGTATTTGACAACAGTGAAACTAAATTGTGTTTTCATTAACAACACAAACATTACGAAAATACTCGGAAAGTATCAAGCTTTCATTTATGTTTCCTATTTTAAGATTTTTAAATTCATAAAAACAAACAATAAGGACGTTGTTTGATTGTGATGTGACGTCACAACATGGTACTCTCTACAAATTCCATACTAATGAAGCGTTTTTAACGTTTCATAAAAATAACCTAATTTGACTTTGGTCAAATACCGAATTTAATAAAGATCATGACAGTATTAAAAACACTGTACAAACTTGCACTATTTTATAGGAAATATGACTGTATTTTACCGACCCATATTCTTTGTTTGCGAGTGCATAATAAAACATCGACATTGCTACGCGGTGTTATTTACAACGACAATGATTTGTCTAGGGTGAAACGTGACCGGACATCGCATTCGATGCGAACACATTACATAGTACACACGTACAAATATTCAGATATGTATATAGGATTGTATAAGGATACCCGATACCCGTGAAACCGCGTTGAATACCCATGTAAGATAAAGAAATAAATGTATACTTTTCTTACATAATATACTATCTTAAACATATAGCATACAGCGTCATCTCATCTATCGCACACTAGGAGCAGACAACTGGGGAAGTCCCTCCAAGTCAATGAAGATACTCTCTGGATGTGTGGTGTCGTTTTGTGTTAACAGTGATATGAGCTTTTTGCCAACATCATCATTATTACTATTTAAGAGCTATGCTCTTGTCGGTGGAGTTTTTTTTTGTCGTTGATATACTCAGAATTCCCCGCGAAGGATACGGGCGACTGAATCCGCGCTTACTTTATGATAAATGATTTGTAATGGAATTAGTGATTCTGTGTATCAATAATGACGATAGGTGATGGTTGTAGTGGATGATGGGGTGAAATGGAGAGTGAACTATGTATGTGCCATTGAACTTTTTCAGGTTATTAACTATGGAGGAGGCGAGTTTGCAAAATGAGGCTATTGTAATTTCTTTACGAATGATTTCCTGCAGGTTGTATGGTTCTATATGGAGATTATGGCAGGTGATTTCGTGGTAAAATCTCTGGTTTGTGAATTTCGGGCAGTATTTTAAAAGGTGGTCGATGGATTGTGCGGTGCTTCCATCGCGGCGCAAGCGGTATAGGTAGGATTTGTGGTAGCCGTGTCCGGTGAGAATTTGGGTGAGATAGAATGAGATAATGGTCTTGTTCCGTAGATCTTGGATATGCTGCAAAGTCGGTAGCCAGTTTTTCAGGTGTGATCCAGTGGTCGACGTTGCGTAGAAGTTGCTGCTTAATTCTTGCGTATTAATTTTGCAAAGTCTTTTTATGTAGGAAATGGGGTATAGGTGAAAGTCGGGTGCTTTATGAAGGGAGGCTGCAATTTTGGCTTCTTTGTCCGCCACCTCGTTTCCTGGTATTCCAACATGCGCTTTGATCCAGCAGAATTCTATGGTTCAATTTGTTTGAATGTTCTGAATTAAATGATGAATATTATTAATAGTGTATTTGGTGCTGCTCCTATTGGCTATTTCTTGCAGTGCTGACATGGAGTCGGAGAAGATTATTGAGTCAGTTATTTTGAGTTTGATGCACCACTCGCAAGCAACTTCGATCGCTACGCATTCGGCCTGGAAGACGGAACAGCACTTGTGAAGCTTTCTTCGTTTTATTGTTCTTTTTCCATCCGGATGATATATGACAAAGGCTGCTCCCACCGCACCGTCGTGCTTACTTCCGTCGGTATAAATTCGGTGCTTGCTTATTTCGTTACATTGCTCGTGATCAGTAATATTTTGTATTTTATCGATGACAATAGAACCTCCACTGATGTTTCTCCTCTGCCAGCCTCTTGACGTCTTCGTTCGACTCGACACCAACTTTCTCTTTTATTTGGCTGGCGTATGTCTTCTGGGCCTTTCTCTGCCTTTCTTTCCTTCGACTTGCCGTCCAATATATTTAAAAAGAAGCTGTCGTGACGTATTAGGTGTCCGATCAACAATAGCCAACATCATCATCATAAATTTAAGAGTTAGACTCTTGTCGGTGTAGCTCCCTCCATCTGACTCTATCTAGGGCTGCCTCCTTGACCTCTTTATATGACGTGACTGCTATTTTCTCTTTTATTTGTTTTATGTAACTTATCCTTGGTCTTCCTCTTCTTCGCTTGCCTTCTACCTTTCCTTCCATGATGTTTTTAATAAAAGCGTCATGTCGTATAAGGTGACGAATCATTTTCCCTCTCCTATTATCTATCGTTTTTATCAGTAATGTTATTTTTATTTTTAATAGCCAACAGAGCGAATCTTAAATCAATATTTAAAGGAGTGTCTCTAATATTTGATGATCGGAGGATATTGAGGAGTGTTCTACATCATTAGGCTTGCTCATGTATTAGTGCAACTTTTCCTTTGGGTAAACGCGTTCTATTCCAATTTGTATGATATCTAAATGTCTTAACGTCCACATTCCTACAAAACCGTGCTAACATTTAGGACCTTTTGCCATCCGTTATGGTCACACTTTATGTATCGCTTATAATGAAAGAGCGCCATTTTTTGATAAGCGGTAATTTGCCGCGTCTGTTTGCGCGCGCTAATTTCCCGCCACAAACAAAATTTAATGGAACCAACCGCTTCCGGCGGCGATGGTATCTGTGGGTTTCGTTTTTCATAAGAAAGCAAGTCCTAAAACTCTATAAGCAATAAATAATGTGAAAATCAATAGCTGGTGATATTTTTTGTAAATCGACCAGAACCTTGATCAGAGATTCAGAAACAAAAATAATGTTGCTAATCATACAAAATATTTGTCTGTGTCCTCGCTGAAGGTGAAGTTAAAGAAATTGTGATTGTCGAAATCTCCTTGACTGTATTTTATTAGCATTTTAAGACTTTTACTTGTATATATTTAAGAACAAGTATTTAGAAACAAGTATTTCCAGGCACAATATACAAGTCCTAATACTTCGAATCGATACTTGAAGTTGGCTTTCCACAGGTGGACAGGCAAAAATTGAGGGTCGGCAGCCAGAAAAACCAAAAAAAAGTGGTAAATTTATTGCTAAACGATAGGTTTCTTGGGTTTATTTACATTTGAGATATATATTTGACTTACAAATACATTTTTTCAACGTGTTTCGTATATTTAGGGTGTCAAAGGCACTGGACAAGCCAAAAGCATCAAGGTACAAGAAAAAAAAATATCTACCTAACGTGTACACGTTACGCAATCAACCAGCTGGTTTTGCATGACTTTAAATGTTTGGAAACACAAAAGCCTATGTCCAGTTTCCTCAAAATGTCTAAAAACAAACTCGATCGCCCCCCTAACACCCTTCGCTTCGCGCGTGCTCCTACATAACAAAACTCTTTAAAAGGCAAGGTAATGAGGAATGGAAGTATTCCGTTTTTTATAGCAATATTTTAATGTGAGTTTAATTTTAAACTCTACGCATGCTACGTTAAGTTTTAAATATTTAAATGGCCCAATCAAAGCGCAGGTCCAATGATAGCAACCTTCCCCTATGTATGTTTATGTAATCGACGGTTGTGGCGATGAAACAAACAGCCTCCTGATGGTAAACAGATACTGTAGCTTATACGCAAGCAAGATGTACACCCTTTATTTACAAGCTTTTATTTAGTTTCACCTGTCCCGTTATCTGTCTGTATGTCTGTCTGTAATCAAATCTTGCAAGTTAAATTTGACCCACTTCCCGGTTTCCTATTGAGCTGAAATGGTGCATGCATATGTATATCGCATGACAATGCAACATTATGATGACATGGAGCTGATTTGATGCTGGAGCTGGAAGGTGGCCATAGGAACTCTGCAATAAAACGACACAACCCCATCGAGTTTGTGCTCGTTAGAATCGTCTCAATGAGTAGTTGATGATGGTATGAAGAAAAGTACAGTCGGCAATAAAAACTCACACTAAAAATGATTTTTTTACAGAAACTTGTTAATTTGTGGATTCTCTCTTTTAACACAGCACATGTTTGGGAGCTCTAGTGACTTTACTTATCGAGAGAAACACAATAGCTTTGACTGCCAGAGAGTAGCCAATAGCCTAGACTGCCTAATAGTGTTATTATGGTTGTAGACTTGCAAATACTCGGAAATCACCCGGCGTCTAGGTACAAGATTAAAATTATAACATTATACATATAGATTTTTCAACAAAACTAAAAACGCAATTGGCCAGCCAAGCGGGCTGTAGCGTTGACGAATTTGTCGACGTGTGGTGATCCAAATTTTGCATTTATAACTAGTAGGGCGTCCACAAATTATGTAACGCAAATTGGAGGGAGATGGGGGGGTCCGGCCAAGCGTTACGGTCCTGTTACGTGTCAAGGTTTGCGTTACGTCACGCACGATTTTTTATAATAGTATACTTAAAAAAAGTTTAGTTTTTCACATCCCTAGTTTGCGGTATTTGTCTAAGAAAATATTGGCAACACCGAGCGCGCGACGCGACAATGACAGACAGATACAAAAGTCTACCCTCCAAACGAAAACAAAATACAAGTGCAAAGTGCCGTACTGCAAGTGACGCAGTTGTTTGTGATTTGTGCCGAGTGTTACGCTAAATTATAAGTAAATTATTATATTTGAAGGTGATGACATCGAAAATAGGTGAAATTTATCAAAAGGCCTTTAAGGCATACAAAGAATGTCACTCCAGTATTTCAACAGCCACTGCACAGCAAAATTTCAACGTAATTTGTTACACACTTGTTACACTAATGTTTCATAAAAAAAATGCAGATTTATGATTAAAAAGTATCTAAAATACCACTTATCTTTCTTTTCTGAATATTACCCTGAAGACTTGTTACGTAACGGAATTGAAGGGGGGGGGGGGTCCCAGCTAAGCGTGACGGTGCTGTTACATGAGTGGAGGGGGGGGGGGGGGGGGGGGGTTTAATATTAGTATAAATGTAACATTATAAGAAACTAATTTGATGTACCTTTCTGACATGTAAAATATCGTATTATATGAATAAATATCAGTGACAATATCAGGTCTTTTGTCAGTTGGAGGTACTACCTTGAACTGCCCCATAAGCGAGATGACATTCCGCTGTGCTCTACCTCTTCAAGGGAACGGCCACGGCTTCGAGCGGCAGCGGCAGCGGCAGCGGCAGCGATGCGACATTCATCCAGGAAGCGAGAGATAGGACCACGTCTTCTCGCTACAAGGTATATAATGCTGGAATTTGAGACCAAGGCTTAAGTGTGAGATAAGATAAGATAAAATTAAGTCAAGTGTTTTTTTTTTTTTAAAACAGTTACAATTTGAAATGGTACAAGGTATTTCATATGAATACCTAAACACATAATTTATACAATGTATAATGTCGTTATATTAATTAAATAGTCATTGGTAGTTTCATGAACTCACTAAAACTATAAAAGTTTTGTATGAGTAACCATTCTTCAAGCTTACTTTTAAAATAATGAAGAGATGCTGCATCTCTTATGCTGTCTGGGAGGCGTTTGTATACTGCAGGGCCCGTTACGTATACCGACTGCTCTGACCTAGCGAGTTTGTGACAAGGTGTAACTAGGCGGTCCCGGTGCGCATTGCTGCGGAGGCCGTAGGACGTGACTATTCCCCTACGTTTAAATGTATTTATGTTCATGTGTGTAAAGCTCGCGATTTGGAGGATAACTATGCCGGATAGGGTTAAAATGCGTAGGTCCTTTAATGAGTGCTACCTCATTTAATGAATAATGTCGAAAATTAAAAATAACCATCACCATTATCAATGGAACTGTTTCATCGAATCTTAACTGACTTCCAGTGACGTCGTATCCACTGCCCGACAGTGGATACAAAAGGTCATATTAAGGTCACTGCACAGATAGTCTATACCAATGCGTTGAAAGCGACGATCATTAAATTAACTGTAGCTAAGGGTGAATTGGGGCGTACATTCCTGGGATTTCTGGGAAATGTGGACAAAATGAGTTTATTTGGCTTAATGCTAAATAAAACTATGGCACGTTTCACAAATTTAGATCCTAGATATATTTATTTTATTTAAAAACAACTTATATATATCATTACAAAAAAGGTAAGTACCTTTTTTATAGATAAACAAAGCTTATACATACATACATACATACATACATATAATCACGCCTCTTTCCCAGAGGGGTAGGCAGAGATCACGGATCTCCATTTGCTACGATCCTGCCAAACCACTTTCGCTTCACTCACTTTCATAACATTTCTCATACATGCTCGTCGGTTTAAAGTACTTTTGACCTGGCCTTTCTGTAAGATTTCTCCAATTTGATCGGAGAAAGTTCGCCTAGGTCTTCCCTTTCCAACTTGCCCTTCCACTCTTTTTATATACACTCTCTTCGTTAATCTTCTGTCTTCCATCCTCTCTACATGCCCAAACCACCTTAACATACCCTTCTCAATGTTCGTGACTATATCTCCGTCCATTCCACACTTATCTCTATAGTAATGTATGTGTAAATTTACTGTATTAATAAATAATATGATTTCCTTTTGTTTTTAATGACGGTCACAAAAGTATACTGAACCCTACAGACGCATCTCAATTCTCAACAGTCTCGACAAGCTCCCAATTATTCCATCGTTGGATGTAGGGGTCAGAGCGTCACTTCGGTTCATCCCTTTTTCATCTCGATCGCATTTCAAAATGCTTTGCTTGCCGTTTCTAACGTCAGCTTAGGGCGCGGACTTTGCAATACCTAGTTAATAAATAAACTCATGTACAACTCGTCGGAAATATTTGCGAACCTCGCTTCGCCGAATCCCAAGCTGTCAGATTTTTCTGGTGGTCACATTGCCGGCCTCTGTAAGAAGGAGACATGGTGGGGGTGAGATTTTGATGGGGTCTTATAGAGGCCGGTAAGGTGACCACCAGAAACATCTGACAGCTTGGGATTTGGCGAAGCGAGGTTCGTAGATATTTCCGACGAGTTGTACTTATTCATTGTTACGAAAAGGAAAGCGAAGGAAAGGAGGGCGGAAAGGTTCTCGACTGGCGACCACGTACCGGAAGGCGCGGCGTGGGTAGGCAAGGTGGACTGATGATCTGGTAAAGGTCGCGGGAGTCCGCTGGATGCGGGTGGCGCAGGACCGGCCATTGTGGCACTATCTGGGGGAGGCCTATGTCCAGCAGTGGACGTCTTTCGGCTGATATGATGATGATGATGATGATTGTTACGACGTATTTCTAACACGTCGGGAGTTCACTCGTCCTGAAGAACTCACGGAGAGCTCGAAACATTTGACTCCAAGGGCCAATTAGTATAGTCATTAGTCAAGGGCACCAATATGTATTCACTCAAAGTTTCATAAATATGTATACTACGAGTATAACCTTATTGTTATAGGAATAAAGTCTGCGTGCATATTTTTGAGACTGTGTGGTGTACCTATACATATTGGTGCGCTTGACTGTACGTGAGTTTTAACTGTTAATATTAGTATTCAGCATCATCATTATCATCATCATTAGCCTATAACCATCCCACTGCTGGACACAGGCCTCCTCTAATGGATAAAAACCGGCCAACTGCGAGTCAGCCTCGCGCAGGAAGTGTTCCGTACCATTATCTATAAAAACGGCAAAAAAATCACTTGTGTTGTACATCGCCCTCTTAAATATTTTTTTATTTTTGTTACAGCGGCAACAGAAATACATCATCTGTGAAAATTTCAACTGTCTAACTATCACGGTTCGTTCGACAGACAGACAGACATACAGACGGACAGCGGATTCTTAGTACTTAATAGGGTCACGTTTTACTGTTTGAGTACAGAACCCTAAAAATGAATGAATTCAACATTGGTTTAACATAGAGATGAGAAACGAGAAACAAAAATTGACCTCCATTGTCCATTATCACAGTCATTTGCGCGGAAAACCTCGCATCATGTACACTTTTGATTCACTTAAACTCACAACTGAATAATTGCATTATATTCAAACCCACAAAAACCAAAGTGCAAGCGAATGTTTAAGCAATTCTAGAGTTTAAGGGTGTCAAAATAAAGACAATAATAGCGTGTAATAAAATAGACTTGCGCTGCTAGGCGTTGATTTGCAAAATTAAGTGATTTTTAACGATTCGATTTTAAAGCCGTGTTGAAAGCTGAACAGTGATATTGTAATTTAATTGATGCTCTTTAGTGAAAATATTAAGTACTTATAATGTTCCCTTTCCTTATTTTAAATCTATAGGGTTTAGCTCCGTCAGCCCAAACCTGCCACCGGGCAAACAAACACACGGCCTGCCTAATGGTATGAAGACACCGAAGCCTTATATGGGTGATGATGATGATGATGAACGTGCTTAGCTCCTCTAGACTCATCAGCATCCGTGCTGATGAGTCTAGAGGAGCTAAGCACGTTCATCATCATCATCATATCAGCCGAACTGGACATAGGCCTCCCCCAAAGAGTGCCAAAATGACCTGTCCTGCGCCACCCGCATCCAGCGGACTACCGCGACCTTTACCAGGTCATCAGTCCACCTTGTGGGGGGCCTACCCCCGCCGCGCCTTCCGGTACGTGGTCGCCGCTCGAGAACCTTTCCGTCCCAACGGCCATCGGTTCTACGTGCAATGTGTCCCGGCCACTGCCACTTAAATTAAGCGATTCTGAGGGCTATATTAGTTACCTTGGTTCTGCTGCGGATAGCCTCATTTCTGATGCGATCACGCAGAGAAACTCCCAACATAGCCATCTCCATTGCCCTTTGGTTGATTTTGTGCCTTCTAATCGCGTTACTGACACTCTATTGATTTGAGGATTCGTTGTGATATTTAGAGACGAATGCCTTACTCTTAATACAACGCAACATTGGGAGGTTTGGCAACATTACTCACTACCAGAGGAGTAATCACGTAATGTTTCAAACGTGCGTTAGGATAATTTAACTGTCATTTTCCATATGAAAAGTGACATTTATACCTACCTGACGCGCGTTCGCGTACAATGCACATAATACAACACACTCGTAGGTACCTACAGAGCGAGTAGTGTTGGAATCGAATAGAATATAATAGAATACTTTATTGTTCACTGTGTACAAGATACTTCTTGAATTAGTTTGCACTGAATATGGGCGCGATGTCGTACTATTGTACTCTTACTTCTTAATAGGTGAATAACTGACATGAAGAGAGGTAGGGCACAGCGGAATGTCATCTCGCTCGTATGTGGAGCAGCCCAACTTTAAGGGGGCTCCCATACAACAAACGTGATTTTTTTGCCGTTTTCATAGATAATGCTACGGAACCATTCGTGGGAGACGACTGAATGGCCTAGGAAACGCGGAAGGCCCAAGCTAACATGAATGAGACTTGTTCAGAGGAACCTTAAAGATGCTAATCTATCACCCGAGACGAGCCAGGACAGACGTTCCTGGCGACGCCATACAAGGAGAGCCGACCCCAAGTAGATGGGACAAGGCTAGGAAGAAGAAGAAGAAGCTACGGAACCATTCGTGCGCGAGTCCGACTCGCACTTGGCCGGTTTAATTAAGAATGCCGATCATATCACTCGTCATATCCAGACAACAAATAAATCGTTAACATATCTGGTTACAAAAAGCCGACTCAAATCGACCTCCCTAACAATTAGCCTCGTACTCGTAATTCAGAATCAAGAGTTTTGCGTTCACATTATAATGAAGACTTTGACCAATTAGTGGGATTCTTCAGAAGTAGGATAGTTGAAAGTTAGCGTATTGGAAATCGAATTAAATGCGAGTTAACACCGGCGGGGAATTCACGTTTAAACGAGTGAACATTAGGTATATTTTTTTCTATCGTTTTCGATATCAATCGCATTTTTTGACGCGCTGGCTCTACTTATACTCACTTATTTATAGTAAAACAAACAAGTTTATTTAAAAAATTATACGACACTGGCATACAAGCTTAAAGCCAGCCTAATTGAAATCAGATACAGTAGTATATGGACACTTGCGATTTCAGAAGAATCACAATTGATGTAAGGTTTCATTGTGTTGACAGACTCACCCACAACACAGCGCATGCTTTTGTTTTTTATGACATAATAGTATTTTCCACAATCGTGTTATAATAGAGAGCTTTTTAGTCGAGTACCGTGTTTAGGCCACGAAGCTTGCTGAGTGGCCTAAGTAAGGTACGAGATTAAAAAGCTTGATTATAACACTATTGTGAACAATACTTTTTGTACGAGTTCATTAAAATTAATTTTCTACGAGTCAACTGAACTAATTAAACAAACTCGATACTGTTGAAACGAAGTGCAGCTCATCGCTTGTACGCTTGTTGAAATCTTAAAAGACATCAACGAGCGTACGACATCAAAGCGATTCTATTGGTCCAATTCATTACAGTTCAGTAAAGCAGCCACGTGATTGGTCGAATTTATTTTAGTTGTCTGGAGCGTATCGAAAAGTAGTTATTTCGATTGTTTCGACAGTAACATGGACTACAACTATGAAAAGAGTGACGTTGCAGTATTCTCTATGAAATCTTAATACACATAATTTAATCGTCGAGTACAAAAAATAATATTTTAAATTTATTATGAAGAGGAAAGACGTATCTAATGTGGTGTAGTGAATTCCGGACATATAGAAACGTACAAAGCAACAAAATCACTCCCTGTTATAAAATTAGTACGGACATGCGAATGTGTAGTGCAAACGCATGTTAGCGTCAACCCTACACCAACTCGTCACTCTAAATTCATACGCAAACTGCAACCTTATTAAACAGAACTCATAATGAATCTCGTAGACCCACTACGTTCATCCGCTACGGCGTAGCACAGCTTCAGACCGCTACGCCAGTAGCAAACGAGCGCGCGCCGCGGCCGGACGCGCCGCTTCGCGGGACGTAGTGAGTGTATCTAGTGTGAAATAAACTGGTCTAGTGTGAAATAAACTGATTAAGTGTGAAATAAACTAATCTAGTGTGAAATTTGGAGTCATCATGAAGCGGATTGGCATCCTGTTTAGACTTCTGTTCCTGTTAGACGGTGAGTTTTTTTTATAAATTAGGCGATCGTAATATTTTAATAAGTTTGTACGAAAATGAGTGTTTTAGGTTTATTAGGGTTACATAAACAAACAAAGTGGATCGTCATAGATAAAACAAAACAAAACAAAACTTTTTTACATAAAAAAGTATGTAAAAGTGCGTTTTAGCGTAAATAGCTATGCGTATGAAATTCTTCATAAACTCGTTTTAGTTCTATTAATTACGCGCTTAAAAATATTACGGTGGCGTTACAAAAAATACATTATGAAATGCGAGTTAATTCATTTCAAAGAGAAAATATTTTTGCAGCTTGGAACATCCTCCACTTTTTAGGAGTTTAGAAGCAGTTTTTTTGAGTCTGTATAAAGTTATAAACGAACGTTATGAAGTTCGATTCAAAGATGTCATACATACCACTATAGAAGCACAGATTCAACGACTTTTTTAAATTAACAATTATATGAAATTGTGAATAATATGTGACGTGTAATATTTATATAATATTATAAATAAATGAGTAAGAATTCTCTGGTTACCGCTACGTGCTCACTATTTAATCAAGCTATGTACTCCGTAATTATCGCATATATCAGCTGGAAGTACTTATATAAAAAAAAAGTATGAGTATCAACGTGACAAAATACTGTGTTAGTATCCCATATAGAATTTAATATGTGAGTGGTTTTTCGGTTTGTATTACATGTTTCTCTTATTTTATTTTATTTAATCGTATGGCATATATTATTTTTGGCCTTTTTGGGTTTGTCACTCTTTAGTACCACCCAGGGGACACGTGCAGGGTTGTGGTAGGTAGCTCCTGCGGACGCGAGTGACAGTTGTCCCCCCTTTGTCAAGTGAGTGGGCAACTCGACTGTTAGAGGTTCTTAAGCCGCCCGAAGGCCTCTAACTCGGCTTAACGACTACTGTCATAGACAGCAACCGGGATCAACTGCTTAGCGTGCCTTCCAAAGCACGGAAGCGCTCATTTATAGTAACCACTCAAACAGGCGGTCACCCATCCAAAGACTGACCCCTGCCGTCTTTGCTTGACCTGCGTTATCGTTTCCGACACGCAGGCGCCGCCGGGCTATGAACGTTTCTCTTAAGAGTGCGAAATAAATAACTTTTCTTTCTACTTATACCTATAATTATTCCCTGGTCTTTGACGCCATTTACTTCGACACTTTCTACATAAGGTAAACATCCGAGTGCTCGACGCTAGACTAGTAAATGGCATGGGATTTCTTTGTCAAAGCAATATGGGTTAAGGGGATCCCATACGCCAATGACCTTCGATCTGAATTCCTTAGTTTTCTAATGTTTTCTGTAGCCTATCGTATTAACAACAACAGCTTTAAGCAATATAGTGTCCCATATTTACTTCAAACATAACTGTTGTTAACAACTTTAGACCAAAAAACAGGTTTTTAGGCCATAACTTTTGTGTTAATAAGTTTAAAATCAAAACACGTTTATAGAGACATCAGATACAAACCCAAATATGTAGATTTCGTGTATGTTAGATCTTTCACAAGTAATTTTATAACAAAACATGTGTTTTTTTAGACAATGTTTTAAAAAATCATAAAAAATAACTATTCAATTCTTTCAAAATATGGTACACCTAAATGGAAAATAAAAATTGAAGAATCGATAGCCGTTTGCTTTATAATTCTATCTGTAGTGCAAAAGTATTTGTATCGATTCAAAACTAGTCAAAAATCGATGAAAACCTCGGGTAGGCCCTTAAATTCGAACTAAGAGGATTTTTCTTGATTCAAATTTAAGCCATGTCACTTTGACGTAGAGTGCCCATGCAATATTACTATTGTAGTAACAGCGTCAAGCACTCGGACGTAAACTGTACAATACTTACACTACAAAATACTGTTTAATAATTACCGTTGTAACTACTTCATTCAATCGAAGTTCTCTCGCATCAAATAAATGATTTTTATTCTGCAAGTAGGCCACAATAGCACTTTTACATGTCAAAACGAATACCACTGTTAAGAAGAAACGCCGAAACAAACTCAACAGTCAGAAATATTTTGCTAAAAAAGGCTTATTACATTGATAGTACTTAACCTAGTTAAAATAACTATGTAAACCTGAATATGAACACAACAAAACAAAAACTTAATGCGAATATAATTATTTACTAAATCGTTAGGAATACTTACTTGTAGGAACTGTGTTATCTAGTTCCCTAGGCGTGATACATAGTTCACAATGAACTGTTATCTTTATTGAAGAATGTTTAACTAACACGAGTGTAATAAATGAATTATATTCTGTTTAAACAATGTTAAGTACTATGATTAAACAAAATATTCAATGCTTTTGGTGTTAAGGATAGGTAGTTATTTTTTGTTTTTCAACTCGTCCTATGATTCTCATTTTCAATTAGATATATCATAAAAGTTCTAGTCCAACTGCGAGGCGATCTAATGAAGCCGATCTCCCGAGGGAGGAAACCGCATCGTTACCGTCCGCAGGTCATCCTACATTCAAATACACGTGTGTGTAATGTGAAGTTTACACACTCGTAGGTATATAGAGTACATTTCAAGTAGATCAAACAAAAAGTTGAAATCGATTCCAACGTATATTCCGAAAAAATATCGTTTTAATGTTTACTTAAACTAACTTGAGTTCTATACTGATATTTTAAGTAAATTCAACATTCGGTATAGTTGAGAAAATACAGTCTATCTAATAGTTATGAAATTCATACGAGAAGAATAATAAAATAAAGTTTGTGTGTATAGAGAAAAGCTTAAAATAATGAATATGTACCAGAGGTTTGGAGTTACGAAAGACGTAGTGATGAAATTGGTTGGGGCATGCTAAAATGGTTGGGGCGTGTAGAGCTTTGTTAAAGAAGATTAACAAAGAGAGTACATGAGGGAAAAGTGGATGATACAAATCGCACATAGGTATAAATAAATAATAAATAAATAAATATTTGGAGACAATTTACACAAATCGACCTAGTCCCAAACTAAGCAAAGATTTTACTATGGGTACTAGACGAGGATAAACATACTTATATAAATAAATAAATACTTAAATACATAGAAAACATCCATGACTCAGGAACAAATATTTGTGCTCCTGTACACAAATAAATACCCTCTGGGATTCGAACCCGGGACCTCCGGCTTCGTAGGCAGGGTCACTTCAACTAGGCTACAGAGGTCGTCGAAATTCTAAAGAACGGTCAGTTCAATAGTACCCTTGACCGATGAGAATGTATGTAGAATATCATGGAAGTAAAAGAAAAAAGAAAGGTTTATCAAGATCGTAGCAAATGGAAATGCATGATCACTGCCTAGCCCTCCGGAAAATGAGCGTGATTATGTGTATGTATGTATGTACCAGAGATTTGTACATACATACATTGGAGAGTACTTAGCCTTCGAGCAACGTGGAAGGGAGTAGGCATTCGCACCACCACCATTTCCTCTCTGTCAAGTGGGCATGGTTAGTAAATTGATGAATGTGTGCCAGTTTTTTCAGTGTTTTGTGTAATTTTTAGGGTTCCGTACTCAAAGAGTAAAACGGGACCCTATTACTAAGACTTTGCTGTCCGTCCGTCCGTCCGTCCGTCCGTCCGTCTGTCTGTCACCAGGCTGTATCTCAAGAACCGCGATAGCTAGAGAGTTGAAATTTTCACAGATTATGTATTTCTGTTGCCGCTATAACAACAAATACTAAAAACAAAATAAAATATTTTTTTAAGGGGGGCTCCCATACAACAAACGTGATTTTTTTGCCGTTTTTATAGATAATGGTACGGAACCCCTCGTGCGCGAGTCCAACTCGCACTTGGCCGGTTTTTGATGTATTAGTGTCATCATTTATTACAACTTTAAATGTACATACTTAAAACTTAAAACTTTTCCTTGTTCTACTAATCTACTATTACGCTGAAATATTAATCAATGTAATTTTATATGATAGTTTTAGGGTTCCGTACTCAAACAGTAAAACGGGACCCTATTACTAAGACTCCGCTGTCCTTCTGTCTGTCTGTATGTCTGTCTGTCTGTCTGTCTGTCTGTCTGTCTGTCTGTCTTTGTGTCTGTCTGTCTGTCTGTCACCAGGGTGTATCTCAACAACCGTGATAATAAGACAGTTGAAATTTTCACAAATGACGTACTTATTCCTGTTGCCGCTATACGAGTAACAACAAATACTAAATAACAGAATTAATAAATGTCTTCCGTTCCGGGTCATTCCTGTCGCAAAGGTTGTCGATCGCAATTCAACGCAGCAATGCGGCGAGTGTAATGGGCACCTTTGCACCCGGAATGACAAGGGGCGGGTTATTTGACTAAGTTTTATTGACATGTAAACTTATCTAATATTATGACTTTTATTGAAATAAATATAAATAATTTTATATATATATATTTTTTTTCTTTTACAATCTTACACAAATCGGCTTAGTCCCAAACTAAGCAGAGCTTATACTATGGGTACTAACGACGATAAATATACTTATATGGATAAATATTACTTAAATACGTAGAAAACATCCATGACTCAGGAACAAGTATTTGTGCTCATCACACTAATATATGCCCTTACCAGAATTCAAACCCGGGACCTCCGGCTTCATAGGCAGGGTCACTACCAACTAGGCTACAGGAGGATCCCATACAACAAACGTGATTTTTTTGCCATGTTTATAGATAATGGTACGGAACCCTTCGTGCGCGAGTCCGACTCGCACCTGGCCGGTTTTTTTTGCTACTCTGATTTTACACATGTGTGAGCCTGTGGTCACCTATAAGTGGCTAAGCATCTTAATAGTTTTTTATTGTATTTAAGCCAAATGTATTCTTCAGGTGTGTTATCCCGTTATCCGTTGGTGGTCCTTAAATAAAGGAATTAAAAATTTAATTTAATTTTATTTTATTTAATTTTCGTCCCCCGGTCCCGCACGAAATAATTATTTGACTTTTATATTATAGCTAAGGTTTGGCACATCTTTAGTGGATGAACCCTAAGTCTAGATGACTGTTTAATGTCTTAAGTGACATTTGAACTATTAAGCGCCTTTCCAACTAACCGTCAACTGTCATTTGAACAACTAAAGCGTTTGAACAACTTATAAGTCCTTGCCAAAATGGCCTCTATTAAGTTTTCAGGTGCCTATTTAGGTAACGTTAAACGAATGTGTCAAGTGGTGTCAAGGTTCTAAGGGTTGGTATTGTACAGTAGTCTTTCATTATATTTCTAATAAGTACACTTACTTATTCCCATTACTCATTTCCTAATTATCCTTATTATATTACAGAAAAATAATTGCCACTATTTGCACTGATGATGTGGGAATACAATATGTTATTTTCATTCTATTGATTTATTGATTCTATTAATAAGTTAGCACACTGTACATAGGTGAAGATGTGTTACTACAATGTAGCGTAATTTGGATTACAATATTGAAACTGAAAAGGAGTTAATGACATTATAAATAATAATAACACTTACTTATTACCATTACTAATTACTTAAATATACTTATTATATTAAAGAAAAATGATTGCCACTTTTGGACTGATTTGGGAATACAATAATATGTTTTATATTCTTTTGGTTTATTTTTTTCTATTAATTATTACTCGTAATGATTTAACTACAACGTAGCGTAATTTGGGATACAATATTGAAACTTAAAATGAATAAATGATAGGATATCTTCAAGAAGAGGCTAAAACACAGCTAATAGATACCCTCTAATTAATCTAATATTCTTATTCTTAATTATAAGGTAGATTTTTTTTGCATCGAAAATGAGTGCAATCCTTGGCAGTAAACACTGTGTTTGGCGAACTTATAATAATATAATTGGGAACTTATTACTATTTGGAAAAAAAACATTGAGTGGTTGTAGAACATTGAATTATCTTTACTAATATTGAGAAAAGCAGCCAAGTGCGAGTAGGACTGGCACATGAAGGGTTCCGTTAAATAAATTGCGGTTTACGAATTATGACTTATTAAAAAAAAAACTACTTACTAGATCTCGTTCAAACCAATTTTCGGTGGGAGTTTGCATGTTAATGTACATCATATATTTTTTTTAGTTTTATCGTTCTCTTATTTTAGAAGTTACAGGGGGGGGACACACATTTTACCACTTTGAAAGTGTCTCTCGCGCAAACAATTCAGTTTAGAAAAAAAATATGTTAGAAACCTCAATGTCATTTTTGAAGACCTATCCATAAATAGCACACACGTATGGGTTTGATGAAAAAAAAATGTTTAAGTTGCAGTTCTAAGTATGGGGAACCCCAAAACTTTATTGTTTTTTTCCTATTTTTGTGTAAAAATCTTAATGCGGTTTATAGAATACATCTTCTTACAAAGTTTAAACAGTATAGCTCTTATAGTTTCGGAAAAAAGTGGCTGTGACATACGGACGGACAGACGGACAGACAGACATGACGAATCTATAAGGGTTCCGTTTTTTTTCCATTTGGCTACGGAACCCTAAAAAGTGTCGAAGGGGCCCCGGCTTCCTTCAAGGCACAACCGGGAATAAAGCTAGGAGGATAATGAATATTAAGACCTCGCTCACGTCCTCACTAGCGCCACTGGTAAATAATTGTGATTATTTAAATTTAACGATAGATATTTAAAAAGTACACCTGTATTACCAATACACACTGTATTTTTTTATTTGTACCTTGTTAATATGTCAAACTAGTATTATACATACATACATACATACATAGAATCACGCCTTTATCCCTAAAAGGGGTAGGCAGAGCACACGAAACTTGTGTTCCAGTGCCACTTTTAGCATAAATGTGGGTATAAAAGATCGACAAAATGTGATGTCGCAGTGATAGGTTGCTAGCCCATCGCCCATAACACACTTCAACCCTGTTCCCATATTCGACTCTTACGACACCCACGGGAACTAGTATTATGTTGGCTGGATTCGTCGATCTATGAACTTAAAAGAAAAACGGCCGTTTTAACTTTGGACGCATACTTAGATTGACGAATCCAGCAACTTTAAATCTATAATGATGTTTTCAAAAGATACTTAAATACCAAATACAGTGTGTAGAGTTTATTAAATATCTATCTTTTGACGACCGCTTTAGCCTAGTTGGTAGTGACCCTGCCTACGAAGCCAGAGGTCCTGGGTTCGAATCCCGGTAAGGGCATTTACTTGTGTGATGAGCACGAATATTTGTTCCTGAGTCATGGATGTTTTCTATGTATTTAAGTATTTATTTATCTATATAAGTATGTGTATCTTCGTCTAGTACCCATAGTACAAGCTTTGCTTAGTTTGGGACTAGGTCGATTTGTGTAAGATTGTCCGCAAATATTTATTTATTTTATTTTATTTATTTATCTTTAAATTTAAATAACCACAATTATTGACCAGTGGCGTTAGTGAGCACCTTAACGGGCTCTTAAGAAAAGCCTTTGAGTATGTATCTTTGTAAGTTGGTATGCAGGTAATCTCCAGAATCACTTATCCGATATTCATAACTAAGTATTTATTTAGTAACTAAGTATTTTTACAAGCTTTTTTTTAGTTTCACCTGTCCCGTTGTCTGTCTGTAATCAAATCTTGCAAGTTAAATTTGATCCACTTCCTGGTTTCCGACTGAGCTGAAATTTTGGGTGCTAGTATCGTTTGGATGACGATTCAATATTATGATACCATCGAGCTGATCTGATGGTGGAGACAGAAGGTGGCCATGGGAATTCAGTATTTGACCGACGTAAACCCGTTGAGTTTGGGCACGTTAGAATCATCTCAATGAGCAGTTGGTGATGGTATGCAAAAAAGTACAGTCGGCAATAAAAGCTTGTACCAAGAAATTATTTTTTTTGACAGAAACTTATTTTTTATCGACATAGGTACTTAGGCAATAATCTCGCGGGTTTATGGTTAACTTTTATCATTTTATTTATTTATCATTTATTATTACCATTAATATTAGCACTAACAGTTATACCTTACATGCTAATTGGTAAATTAATATTTATCATGCGAGTTTAGAGTGTATAATGTCAAAAGAATAATAATTATTGTTAAAAAGTAGTTTTTTTTTTTTTGTGGTATCAGATTGAGATTTTTACAACGAAATACAGAAGGTCAATAAAACTTATAAAACTAAAATTATATAATATTAATAGGTCCAGGTTATTTTAATAATATAGATTATGTCGTTATCTATATTATTAAGCCACCAAAAATTTAGGTTTCGGGCTTAAAAATATGTCCAGTTGGCTGTCACTGTCGAGTATGTCATTTAATAGCTTTAGTACTAGATGCAGCGGGGAAGAGGCTAGTGCGCGAGTCCTAGTTGGAGGGACAGCGAAGAGACCGCGGTGACGAGGGCGTAGTTGCTTTGTGGATATACTTGGAACTCGGAGTCCTATAAGAGCAAGCAGTTGTGGATTGGTTATCTTGTATCCTAGCATGAAATTAGAAGCGCAGCACCGCAACCACACTCATTTTACTCCCCTGTCGCCCTAACTATCACTAGACGTGGCTATGGCTCCTCATACATTTCTTTAAGATGACAAGGTAACATCGCCCCGTAGAAAATAATACCATTTGAGAACCTTTTTAAAACTTTCAGAATAAAATAAAACTTGATTTTTCGCTACGCGGGAAGACTTCTCTGGGGAGCTGGCATTTCAGGCATGAATTAACCCTGAGACTGCAGGGACACCTTTGAAAATATTCCAAAAGGTTTGAATCTGTTTAATCTCAACATTGAATTTAAACTATTTATTTATCTTATCTAAATATGGTTTAAGATCATTTAATCTCATAAATAATTTGTACATTAATTCACTTACATGAGATCATAAACACATAAATAGAAACAAAAAAAAATGTAAGCGCACTAAAACACTACACTAAGTAAAAAAAACCGGCCAAGTGCGAGTTGGACTCGCGCACGAAGGGTTCCGTACCATTATCTATAAAAATAGCAAAAAAATCACGTTTGTTGTATGAGAGCCCCCTTAAAAAAAACATTTTATTTTGTTTTTAGTATTTGTTGTTATAGCGGCAACAGAACTACATAATCTGTTAAAATTTCAACTCTATAGCTATATCACGGTTCTTGTGATACAGCCTGGTGACAGACAGACGGACGGACGGACGGACGGACAGCGAAGTCTTAGTAATAGGGTCCCATTTTACTCTTTGAGTACGGAACCCTAAAAACCGGCCAAGTGCGAGTCGGACTCGCGCACGAAGGGTTCCGTACAATTATCTATATAAACGATAATATCGAGTGCCGCTCGCACTGCATTCAGCTGCATAAATCTTACAGGAGAACTTACAGAACTGTACAAAAAGCGGACTTAATGCCATAAAGCATTCTCTGCCAGTCGATCATTAGATTCATAAGGCAACGCAAGTAATATGTATGACTGACTACACAGATGATAACACCATTACTTATTATGTAGGTATACAGTCAACCAATTTGAATCCTAGGCCACCGTAGAACCCGGTCATTTTAACTGCTACATAGCGACGCCATAATCCTAGTAACCCGTATTGACATAGCATTTACAACGGCAAGGTTCTATGATGGCCTAGGAATCAAATTGGTTGACCGTACATAGGTAGGTGTTTTGTTTGGTGGCGTGGCGAGTAAGGTCGTTTCTCCCAAACCTGAGCTTTTGAGTGATATAGAGCGTTTTTACGGACAGCTGTACACGTCAATTCGAAATTTATGTTGAACGTCAAAAATACTCGAACGTGGGCGATAACCGCTATGTCAATAAGGTGAAAAATGTATCTTTGCCGTCGATTTTTATGCTTCATTCAAAGTTTTCAAAACTACCATTATTTTTTCATTCATCCTTTAATCCAGTAAAAGTTCATCCACGTACTTCATAAGGTTCCGCTTTCTATCAAGCGATGGACCTAATGCTAATTCAAAAACAGCATATTACCAGTTATCTTTCAAGTGCACTTACGTCATGGTAATTCTGCGATATAAAGCCTTTACGTTCAAATTGAAAAGGCCTTAGAAGTATCCAATGTTTGAATGTTTTAAGTCTTTTTGACTTGGCAATATTCACTCGGATTATATTTGAGTGCGTACCGTCCCATGGGTTCAGCGCCAGATATTTAGTATTGCATATAAAATCGAATAAAATTGTCGAAACTAATTTGGGTAATGGATTTCCAACGGAGCTAGCTTTCGACGAGTGATAAAAATGAGTGGAGATGGATATTGAAATTGTAAAGGATTATCTTCGCTGATGGATGAAACCGATGACAAAATAGTACGTCAGTCAATTTAAAAGACGTGTTTTTAAATTGAAAATATGTAGTTTTATGTCTCGCCTTGCCACAACGCGGCAATTACCGCCCACTACGCGTGCAGATTTTGGAAATTGCTTATTTTGACTATCAATATAATACTTATCAATATAATATCAATAACATACCACTGTAAGCGATTTGCTGTTTATTTAATCGTATGGCATACATTATTTCGCCTATGAGTTTGTCACTCTTTAGTACCACCCAGGGGACACGTGCTGGGTTGTGGTAGGTAGCTCCTGCGGACGCAAGTGACAGTTGTTCCCCCTTTGTCAAGTGAGTGGGCAACACGACTGTTAGAGGTTTTTAAGCCGCCCGAAGGCATCTAACTCGGCTTAACGACTACTGTCGTAGACAGCAGCCGGGATCAACTGCTTAGCGTGCCTTCCAAAGCACGGAAGCGCTCATTTATAGTCACCCATCCAAAGACTGACCGCTGCCATCTTTGTAAAACCTGCGTTACCGTTTCCGGTTCGCAGGCGCTGCTAGGCTATACACGCTTCAATTGGCTGTAAGGTAATGAAATGATTACTGTACTTGAATTTAAACTTCGTGAGACATGTTTAAAATAATACAAATAATTTATATACGGTTCGAACTTTTCGAGAGTTCTTCTTCGGCATGAGTGTTTCCGCGGCGGAAGTGCGCGAGCGAAAGAGGTTTGTCAGGATCGTAGCAAAAGGAGATCCGTGATCTCTGCCTACCCCTCTGGGAAAGAGGCGTGATCATATGTATGTATGTATGTATTATAATTAAACGGTTAAACTCACTTATTTAATGTCAGTGCGCGGCGACATGTTGTCACGTAGGCACATTCAGCATCAAAAGTAGACACGCAATTAAAGGCCGTCAAAAGCCCTTATTTCCTTTTAATAAAGACTTTTGACGTCTTCGTTTGCGTAGCTACTTCTGATGTTGACTGTACCTACGTGACAACATGTCGCCGCGCACTGACATTAAATAAGTGAGTTTAACCGTTTAATTATAATACATACATACATACATATAATCACGCCTCTTTCCCAGAGGGGTAGGCAGAGATCACGGATCTCCTTTTGCTACGATCCTGACAAACCACTTTCACTTCACTCACTTTCATAACATTTCTCATACATGCTCGTCGGTTAAGGGTACTTTTTACTTACCTACCTAATTATAATAATTATAAAATACTTGTTTGCAACCATTGTAGTATAAAATATCTGAAGGACTTCCAGAAAGCGCAGCGGAATGGGTATATAAGAAAAGATATCCAGCCAACTATGAACTTGGACGAAGAATTAAACGTAGTCTAGGAGAAAGTTTAGATTAAAAGTTTAGCCCTGACTGGCTTCACGGTCTGTAAATTGTAATACGATCATAGTCTTATTTATATCACGAGGATGGCAAAGAAGAATACATTTCTGCCTGGTAAGTGGATACCTAAGCTTATGGACGTCTGTGAGTCCATCAAAAGTACCTAAGTTGCGGACTTTTTATCGATTGTCCCATAATATTTATTTATTTATTTATTTATAACTACTACTTTGAAAAGTTGAAAAACCCCCTACATTTTACACAAGTTAAATATCTCAAAAAGAAACCGGCCAAATGCAAGCCGGACTCGCGCACGAAGGGTTCCGTAGCATTATCTATAAAAACGGCAAAAAAATCACGTTTGTTGTATGGGAGCCTCCTGTAGCCTAGTTGGTAGTGACCCTGCCTACGAAGCCGGAGCTCCCGGGTTCGAATCCTGCTAAGGGCATTTATTTGTGTGATGAGCACAAATATTTGTTCCTGAGTCATGGATGTTTTCTATGTAGGGATTTAGGTATTTATTTATCTATATAAGTATTTTTATCGTCGTCTTGCACTCATAGTACTACCTTTGCTTAGTTTGTGACTAAGCCGATTTGTTTAAGATTGTATAAGAAAAAAAAAGAAAAAAAGATTAATTTTTTATACAATGACGGTGGCAAACAAGCTTACGACATGCCTGATGTTAAGCAGGTACCGTAGCCTACGGACACTTGTGACTCCAGAAGAATCACAAGCGCAAAAAAAAAACTGTTTTTAGTATTTGTTGTTAAAGCGGCAACAGAAATACATCATCTGTGAAAATTTCAGCTGTCTAACTATCACGGTTCATGAGATACAGCCTGGTGACAGACGGACAGACGGACAGCGGACTCTTAGTCTTCTTACACTCACAAAAAAGACAGTAGCGTTTTAGCGAGCATGAGCATTCTAGTGAACGTTACACTCACAAAATAGACAGTAGCGTTTTAGCGAGCATGAGCATTCTAGTGAACGTTACACTCACAAAATAGACAGTAGCGTTTTAGCGAGCAAGAGCATTCTAGTGAATGTTACACTCACAAAATAGACAGTAGCGTTTAAGCGATACATCTACTACTAAGTTTTATGTTCAGCATTGGTTTTGTTGTAATACAGTCTTTGTTATTTATTATACTAGTATCAAGCTTACAGAACGAGTCTGCATTGAATACCATAATTCTATAAATAAATCTAAGAAGACAATGTCACACAAAACTAATTAGCCCCAAAGTAAGCTTAACAAGGCTTTTGTTGTGGGTACTAGACGACGATATCATATTCAACAAATATTTATAAATAACGAAACAGTATTATGTGACTAAGACATTCAAGAATCAGACACAAATACTCAAAATACGATATAATCTGTGGTTTGGAAATAACATTTCATCTCTGGCAAGCAAATATTTGAGTGGTATATTTGTTGTTAAGTCTTAATTTAGTTGTCTTGTCTTCAAAGCTAAGAACTTGTGGGTGATTTATTTGTGTTAGTTAGTCCCCTGGATCCAATTGAATGAATAATTATTTTAAATAAATACTAAAAGGCATATCGCCGAGAGATTTTCTAATGGGAAATTATGCATGAATTTACGAATAACCTCTGGTTTTATACAGATTCGTACGTTGGTAAGTAATGTCAAAGTCAATGAGATATTATCGTATGGCGGTTACACACTGGTATATATCTATATATATAAAAGAAGACTTCCTGACAGATCATCAACGCACAGCCGAAACTACTGGAACTAGAAACTTGAAATTTACACCTATACAACCTTTTATAACGTAGGCGACGGATAAGAAGGGATTTTTGGAAATTCCACCCCTAAAGGGGTTAAATAGGGGTGCAAAGTTTGTATAGGGGAAACTTTATTTTTTGAGCTGGAGTCTTCATACTTTGTAGAAAGATTACTTTATAGAATACAAATAAAGTACTTTCAGCGTTTTGGAAAATTCTACCCCTAAGGGGGCTAAAAAGGGTTGTAACATTTGTATGGGGGAAACTCTTTTTTGAGATAGAAGCTTAAAAGTTTGTAGAAAGATTACTTATTGAAATACAAAAAAACAACTTTCAGCGTTTTTGATATATCCACCCCTAAGGGGGTTAAAAGGGGGTGCAACATTTGTATGGAGGAAACATTTTTTTTTTAGCTAGAGAATTCAAACATTGTAGAAAGCTTACTTATTGGAATAAAAATAAAGTACTTTCGGCGTTTTGGAAAATTCCACCCCTAAGGGGGTTGAAAATCATTGCAAAGTTTGTATGGAGGAAACTTTATTTTTTGAGCTAGAGTCTTTAAACTTCGTAGAAAGATTACTTATTAAAATACAAATAAAGTATTTTCAGCGTTTTGGAAAATTCTACCCCTAAGGGGGCTAAAAAGGGTTGCAAGGTTTGTATGAGGGAAACTCTTTTTTGAGATAGAAGCTAAAAAGTTTGTAGAAAGATTACTTATTAAAATACAAAAAAACCACTTTCAGCGTTTTCGAAAATTCCACCTCTAAGGGGGTTAAAAGGGGGTGCAACATTTGTATGGAGGAAACATGTTTTTTTAGCTAGAGACTTAAACCTTTGTAGAAAGCTTACTCATTAGAATAAAAATAAAGTTCTTTCAGTGTTTTGAAAAATTCCACCCCTAAGGGGTTAAATAGGGTTGCAAAGTTTGTATGAGGAAACGCTTTTTTGAGATAGAAGCTTAAAAGTTTGTAGAAAGATTACTTATTGAAATACAAAAAAACTACTTTCAGCGTTTTAGAAAATTCCACCCCTAAGAGGGTAAAAAGGGGGTGCAACATTTGTATGGAGGAAACATGTTTTTTTAGCTAGAGACCTAAACCTTTGCAGAAAGTTTACTTATTAGAATCAAAATAAAGTACTTCCAGCGTTTTGGAAAATTCCATCCCTAAGGGGGTTGAAAATCATTGCAAAGTTTGTATGGGGGAAACTTTATTTTTTGAGCTGGAGTCTTCATACTTTGTGGAAAGATTACTTTATAGAATACAAATAAAGTATTTTCAGCGTTTTGGAAAATTCTACCCCTAAGGGGGCTAAAAAGGGTTGCAAGGTTTGTATGAGGGAAACTCTTTTTTGAGATAGAAGCTAAAAAGTTTGTAGGAAGATTACTTATTAAAATACAAAAAAACCACTTTCAGCGTTTTCGAAAATTCCACCTCTAAGGGGGTTAAAAGGGGGTGCAACATTTGTATGGAGGAAACATGTTTTTTTAGCTAGAGACTTAAACCTTTGTAGAAAGCTTACTCATTAGAATAAAAATAAAGTACTTTCAGTGTTTTGAAAAGGTCCACCCCTAAGGGGTTAAATAGGGTTGCAAAGTTTGTATGAGGAAACGCTTTTTTGAGGTAGAAACTTAAAAGTTTGTAGAAAGATTACTTATTGAAATACAAAAAAACTACTTTCAGCGTTTTAGAAAATTCCACCCCTAAGAGGGTAAAAAGGGGGTGCAACATTTGTATGGAGGAAACATGTTTTTTTAGCTAGAGATCTAAACCTTTGTAGAAAGCTTACTTATTAGAATCAAAATAAAGTACTTCCAGCGTTTTGGAAAATTCCATTCCTAAGGGGGTTCAAAATCATTGCAAAGTTTGTATGAGGGAAATTTTTTTTTGAGATACAAGGTTAAACGTTTGTAGAAAGATTACTTATTGAAATACAAAAAAGAACTTTCAGTGTTTTAGAAAACTCCACCCCTAAGGGGATTAAAAGGGAGTGCAACATTTGTATGGAGGCAACGTTTTTTTAGCAAGAGATTTAAAACTTTGTAAATAGCATTATTAGAATATTATTAAAGTACTTTCAGCGTTTTGAAAAATTCAATTTTAGAAAATTCCACCCTTAAGGGGGTTAAAAGGGGGTGCAACATTTGTATGGAGGAAACAAGTTTTTTGTGGAAAGCTTACTAACTAGAATAAAAATAAAGTACTTTCAGCGTTTTGGAAAATTCCACCCATAAGGTGTTAAAAATGGTTGCAAAGTTTGTATGAGGGAAATTATATATAAATAATAACTTTTGAAATAAAAACAAGCACTTTCAGCGTTTTGAAAAAAATCCACCCCTAAGGGGGTTAAAAAAGGTTTCTAAGTTTGTACTATGGAAACTTTTTTTGAGATAGAAGCTTAAAAGTTTGTAGAAAGATGACTTATTGAAATAAAAAAAATACTTTCAGCGGTTTAGAAAATTCCGCCCCTAAGGGGGTTAAAAGGGGGTGCAACATTTGTATGGAGGTAACATGTTTTTTTAGCTAGAGACTTAAAACTTTGAAAAAAGCTTACTTATTAGCATAAAAACAAAGCACTTTTAGCGTTTTGGAAAATTCCACCCCTAAGGGTTGTTAAAATCGTTGCAAAGTTTGTATGAGGGAAATTATTTTTTGAGATACAAGGTTAAACGTTTGGAGAAATATTACCTACTTATTGAAATACAAAAAAAACCGGCCAGGTGCGAGTTGGACTCGCGCACGAAGTTCCGTGTCAATAAAAATATTTATTTTATTTTGTTTTTAGCATTTGTTGTTATAGCGGCAACAGTAATACATCTTCTGTGAAAATTTCAACTGGAACTATCACGGTATCAGTGAGATACAGCCTGGTGACAGACAGACGGACGGACGGACGGGCGGACGGACAGCGGAGTCTTAGTAATAGGTTCCCATTTTACTCTTTGAGTACGGAACCCTAAAAAGAACTTTCAGTGTTTTGGAAAATTCCACCCCTAAGGGGGTTAAAAGGGAGTGCAACATTTGTATGGAGGCAACGTTCTTTTTTTAGCAAGAGACTTTAAACTTTGTAGATAGCTTACTTATTAGAATATAAATAAAGTACTTTCAGCGTGTTGATAAATTCCACCCCTGAGGGGGTTACTAAGGGTTGCAAATTTTGTATGAGGGAAACTCTTTTTTGAGATATACGCTTAAAACTTTGTAGAAAGCTTACAAATAAAGTACTTTCAGCGTTTTGGAAAATTCCACCCCTTAAGGGTTAAGATTCGTATGGGAAACACTTTTATTGAGCTTAGATACTTGATAGTTTGTAGAAAAAATGCTTATTACAACAAAAAAAACTCTTCTTCTTAATTTTTCCTCGAAAAGCGTTAATCCCCTAAGTTGGTATAGAGAGTCAGAAAATTTTAAAGTATGAGATTTGTAACTTCGATCCTAGCCTGTTTGTTAAAAGACTACAAAACTTATTTCAGCGTTTTTAGGGTTTCGTACTCAAAGAGTAAAACGGGACACTATTACTAAGACTCCGCTGTCCGTCCGTCCGTCCGTCTGTCTGTCACCAGGCTGTATCTCACTTATACCGTGATAGTTCCAGCTGAAATTTTCACAGATGATGTATTTCTGTTGCCGCTATAACAACAAATACTAAAAACATATAGTAAAACGGAACCCTTCGTGCGTGAGTCCGACTCGCACTTGACCGGTTTTTTTTTTTAAATTGAACCTCTAAAGGGGATTCCAAGTTTGTATGGCGAGCAAGTAATTTTTAATGTAAGGGATTTGTAAATTCGGTTATAGACTGTTTGCTGAAAGACTACAAAACTTATTTCAGCGTTTTTTTTTTTATTTATCGCCTTAGAAGGTTAAAAGGGGGTTCGAAGTTTATGTAGAAAGCAAGACATTTTTAAAGTAAGAAATTTGTAACTACGGTTTCAGACTTATACTATGAGGGTTCAAAGAGGTTCTAAGTTTGTATAGAGAGCAAGACATTTTGAAGGTAAGAGATTTGTAACTTCGGATTTAGACTGTTTACTAAAAGACTACAAAACTAATTTCAATGTTTTTTTTTTAATTCATTCTTTAAACTAACATTTAGAAGATAACATATTCTACGCGGACGAAGTCGCGGGCAACAGCTAGTACTTATATGTATTCGTATCGATGTCGCTGTTCCAGTGTGCGCTGCGAGGTTCAGAAGGAACAGTGCAGGCTGCCGAGTTTGTTGTTCTTTTAGCACCACCCGGAAGTCACGACAACGACCTCCAAGATACTAAAATTTGATCTGACATTTGGTCTAACGCATCTTTATGCAGCGTAACAGTATCTAAGAAATACATATGTCGCTACGCGAATAGGTACTTGCTCTGTAGGTGGAGTGTTCCTGGTTGAGAGTGAGGACCTACGTGTATCACATCCACTGCCTAAAAAACAAAACAAAAAAAAAGCGGCCAAGTGCGAGTCGGACTCGCACATGAAGGGTTCCGTGAAATAAATTGCGGTTTACGATTTATGACGTATTAAAAAAAACTACTTATTAGATCTCGTTCAAACCAATTTTCGGTGGAAGTTTACATGGTAATGTACATCATATATTTTTTTTAGTTTTATCATTCTCTTATTTTAGAAGTTACAGGGGGGGGACACACATTTTACCACTTTGGAAGTGTCTCTCGCGCAAACTATTCAGTTAAGAAAAAAATGATGTTAGAAACCCCAATATCATTTTTGAAGACCTATCCCTATGTATCTATATACCCCACACGTATGGGTTTGATGAAAAAATTTTTTTGAGTTTCAGTTCTGACTATGGGGACCCCTAAAACTTAATGTTTTTTTTCGATTTTTGTGTGAAAATCTTAATTCGGTTCACAGAATACATCTACTTACCAAGTTTCAACAGTATAGCGCTTATAGTTTCGGAGAAAAGTGGCTGTGACATACGGACGGACAGACAGACAGACGGACGGACATGACGAATCTATAAGGGTTCCGTTTTTTGCCATTTGGCTACGGAACCCTAAAAACTGCCGAAAATTGCTGCGTGCTACCCTCGTTGCCAATCCTGTGGTTTTTTCGCTGAGTAGCGGAAAGTGGCTACGGCGTAGGCGCCCGCGAGGAGAGAAGGAAAAAGGAAAAGTCTGTGAGATTGAACTTTGTAAGTTTGTATTATTTGGGTAACCTCCAGAACCGCTTATCCGATTTCAAAAATGCTTTCATCTGCAAGAATGGACTTTCTGATGTTTCAAAATAAATAAATAAAATAAAATAATTATTATTTCATTTAACAAATAGTGTTCAGTTTAGAGTAAGGTTGAGGTCTCCTCGTAGGTATAGGAGATCTCGCTCTTCCAAAGATAGTAAGTACATAATAAAAACCTATCATCATCATCACCATATCAGCCGAAAGAAGTCCACTGCTGGACATAGGCCTCCCCCAAACAGTGCCAAAGTAATGAAAACCTATAGGTAGTCTATATTTTATAATCGTATGATGTCTATATTTCGTCCCACGTGGCCCACAAATGGTCTCGCCGGAAGACCAGCGCCGGCTCATGAGCCAGCATTATGCTGAGGCGGAGACCATTTCGTGATAAACTGCTTAGTATATTATAGTTAATACAGTAATTAAGTTTCTTGTCACGAATAAATTATTTCATTTCTATGTATTTAAGTATTTATTTCTCTATCTAAGTATCTATATCGTCGTCTAGTACCCATAGTACAAGCTTTGCTTAGTTTGGGACTAGGTTGATTTGTGTAAGATTGTCCGCAAATATATATATTTATTTTTTATTTTTTTATTTCATTCATTTCATTTCATCCCGCGCTTTGTCTGCGTTTCTATGCAATACGCGGGCGAAGCCGCGCGGGCAGCTTGTGTAATATACATATATCACGTTTTAAAACCTGTGTTAGGATTAAAATCAAATAAAATGTCTCGTTATAGTCTACCCAATAGTTTTCCCAGGTGACTTTTAGCCATCCGACTTTCTTTAAGTCCTTTTACTCAACTTTCTTTTCAGCTCGCTTGAAATATTGCACAAATGACAATTTCATTGTGAAACTGCCCCGCTCAAGTTAGCGACGGGAGCTCGTTAAAATTGACATTTCGTGACATAGTTTTCATTGTTTGGAGAAGACAATTTAGTAATGATACTTTAAGGCAAATCTTGGTTTAAAATGTTTTATATCTCTCGCTCGCTAGCTCGGTAAGCTGTGCTTGGAATATCGATCGATATGTCAAGACGTATCATTTTTTACAGTAAAGTTAACAGCGGTGTCTAAGATTATGTATTTGAATTATTTTCGCCAAAGAACCGACCACATTTAACTTGTAGTCTAAAAGCTAAAGTTTAAAACAGCCTGATATAATATTTTTGATTGATTAATAAAGTTTTAGAGTGTAGTTGTGTACCAGGAAGGCAAAATAGACGGAGCGAGAGGGAGAGAAAGGCCCAGAATACCATACATGACACAGATAAAGGAATGGTGCTGTAGCCACACATACCAATAAGTAAAGACGAGAGCCCAAGATAGACTCGAATGGAGAAATAATAGACCAGGCCCTCTTAATATTGATGATGAGGCTGACATACAGTTGGGGTAAGAAAAGGTTCCTCACCTTAAAGTCATCATTTGCTTGCACCAAGGCAATTATCAGTCCCTGCAACGTTTCATTTCAAGCGAAACAGAAATATCACATTGACGTTTGCATTTGAAGGCATAACAGGCTAATCTCAGAGTACAAATACAAATACAAATACAAATATTTATTCGTAACAATTGTTATATGTCATACAGAAATTGGATACCTATCTAACTAACAAGTATGTTGTTATGTAGGCTATTATGATTATTGATTACAATTTTTTCTGTAGGTATAAATCTCATTTTTCTTAAATAAGGTAAGTATAATAATTAATAAGGTAACATATTCTAAGTTACAAATATGTATGTAAATCTCACAATGTGAGCGGTAGGTCGAAGAACTCTTCATAGCTGTAGAACAGTTCTGTCATCAGATATTTCTTCAATCTACCTCTAAATCCGGCGGGAGTGGCTGCGTCTCTAACTGCATCGGGTAGGCGATTGTAAACCGATGGGCCTAGATACTACAATGAACGATCTGACTTAGCGAGTCTGTGCGGCTCCGCGACCAGTCTATTTTTATGTTTATTGCTGCGCAGTGGGTAGCCGGTGTTCACGCCTCTACATTTGAACGTATCTATATGGTCATGCGTGAACACTGCTGCGTTGTAGATAAATAAGCACGGTAGGGGCAGTATCTTCAGTTCTCTGAAAATATCCCGCGCGGGGGCGTCTACCGGCTTTCCGACCATCGCGCGAACGGCTCGCTTCTGCATTGAGAATGCACGAGTCCAGTCAGAAGCACGGGCCCACAACTCCGTGCCATATGTTAAGATTGAGTGCACTGTCGCGAAATAGCACTCTCTCACTGCGGGTCTCCCGGCGGTGCGCGCCAGGCGCCGAAGTGCAAAGCACGCACGTCCGAGCTTCCCGCATACCTCATCGATGTGTGTCTCCCACGTCAGTGCACTGTCCAGGTTGAATCCAAGGAGACGTGTGCAGGTTACATGCTGTATAGGGGCATCACCTGCACACACTCTCAGGGATGAACTCGGATGGCCGTTTAGTTTGAACCTCATAAAACTAGTTTTTTCTTTGTTCAAAGCTAGACCGTTCGACCGGAACCAAATGTGTAGTTGCCCCATCACACTATTGAGCGCTCCTTCCAACTCCCGCTCAACTGGCGTGCTGACAACCGCCGTGACGTCATCGGCATACATAAATATCTCCGCACCATCGATGGCCTCTGGCAGGTCGTTCAGCAGTATACCGAACAGGGTGTTGGAGAGACACGATCCCTGTGGTACACCCATCAGGTTTCGTAGTTCCGACGAGACGACGCTCCCCCCCTCTCCAACGACTACTCCAGAGTAGACGTCAAATAGTGTCTCTCGTAATATTCCGGTTTAAAGATATTTCACTTGTTATAGCCAGCTTCATGATCTGCAATATTTGCAGCTCTTTCATGGATATTTAAATTCCTCGGCATTATCAAATTAAATAATCAATACGACGAAGAGTTATTAAGGTTGTTATTGATCGCAAAAATTACAAGAGACATTATTGACACTGACAATTAAATAGAATATTTATATGTGGTTGTAACTCTTACTAAGTTGTTTATTTGACTAGGTCATTAAAAAGGTTTGATATTGATACGAAACTAGATATATATATTTTGATCCTTGTTATCATATCAAGTAAGTATGGGTGGGTGCAGTCACCAGCTTGCCCCTGCGGTGCTGATGTACAGACCATCCAGCACATCATCGAGGACTGCCCCATAACCCGCTACGCCGGTGGCCCTCCAGAAGACCTGATCGTCCTTAGCGACGAAGCCATCGAGTGGCTGATCTGCCTCAATATTAATTTATAGTTGAATATGTATGTTTTGTTACTGTTTCGTTCTGTTCGCCATACGATTAAATAAGTAAGTATAATTTTATATGCACTTGTCTACTTAGTGCTTTGCTTTCAAAAGGTACTAAGAGTCTATGACTTTAAAGGAATTAATCACGAAGATTTTCATACCCCGACACGTGAACGTAACGTTTGATTATATTCCGAAGATAAACAAAAGTTCTTGGGCAGAAATATATTTATTGGTAAAAATTCAGCAGCCAACAGAGCGAGACTATAATAAGTATGGATTTTTTTTGTTAGAAAATCTATTACACACATACTTGTACATATCCTCCTAGCGTTTTTCTCGGTTGTGCCCTAAAGGAGCCTAATCCCAAGATTTGGCATAGGCACTAGTTTTACGAAATCGAATGCCATCTAACCTTCTAACCCAGAGGGAAAACTAGACCTGTTTGGGATTAGACCGGTTTCCTCACGATGTTTTCCTTCACCGAAAAGCTAACGGTAAATATTCCGTACATAAGTTCCGAAAAACTCATTGGTACGAGCCGGGATTCGACCCCACGACCGCCGCTTGACATCCGCAAGCCTGAACCACTAGGCTACAGTAGCCTAAGAAAATCTTTTACATGCCGTAAAAATGCTGCAACATCTGTACCCCAAAAAACCCTGATTTTCTACAAATGACCGCCTTTTTAACCCCCGACGAAAAAAGAGGGGTGTTATAAGTTTGACATGTCTGTCTGCCAGTCTGTCTGTGTGTCTGTCTGTGGCACCGTAGTGCCTAAACGCATGGATTTATCCGAAAGCTGACGTAATCGAGATGCCTTCTACAAAATCGGTTCAGCCGTTTTTGAGATATTGAACTTTGAAATGAAAATGTCGGGGGTTTATCAGCTGTTCTTGTATATCAGCTGTGTTAGTTATTGCAGAGTATAAAATCTCGATATCAATATCCGTCATCCGAATTAAGTCACGGTCAAATAAGGCAGATACATTTCAGTTGGCTAAAACCTGTACATGTCAAGAGCTTGAAAATATGGGCTCTCTAACACTACCCGAAATTTCGTTACGTCCACACGAAAAACCAGGCATCTAAACAACAGGCATCGGTTGGAATGCAGACAGCAGCCCACATTCACAACCAGCTTCCAGTTTCTTTACAACCAAGGTTACTTGAACTTTAGGCAAGTAATAGCAGTGGCGTTCGAGGCTCAGATATATTGGTTTTGTTATTTTATAATATGACGGTTGAAAAATAGGCGTACGGAGCCTGCTGAGGGGTGATCACGTAACGTTCTGAACGCGCGTTAGAACAGCGCGTCAGTTAAAAAACTTTGAATTTTTAAGGAGGGTAGGTTTTCTCGCGTATTGTGCTAGCTATACGCCTTACTGGTGTTGTGTTGTTTGCTGAATAACGGCCTGAAAGCCTTCGCATCGCCTATAAATCTAGCCGACCGGCTAGAATGCGGGGAATGGGCAAAATAGGCAAAAACAGGTGTCAGGACCGAGTGGGCGGTGCGTGGGTATGATCTAAAGCTATGCTGGGTAAACCGGATTCCAGGACACGAATCTCATTAGATTTGAAATAAACTTTTTCACTGGAGACAAATGAGGTTTAAATTGAAATCATATACAATTACCGTGAGTTACTAAATTATAAACAACTTTATAATAATTTCTTGAAGTGGCTGGTGTGCTATTTTCTTTACTAACTGAACGATCGAGCGAAGCGAACGAAGTTCTCTGCTTCAGTTTGGGCCAAAATTATTTCGTTTGTCCGGCTGTTCAGCTGTTCTCCTCTACAGGTCGCATTTCTCAACTGAGTATCTTGCAATTTTTTGAACAAGATCGATAATTATATTGAATTTTTGTCGATACTTTTTAGGTTATTTTTTTAAACTGGCTCTTGATTTCTACTGTTCACAGACCCAATAGTATTATAAAGAGGTGAAGTTTGTAAATATGTACGTTGGGGGTACCTATTAATAAAATAATAAATAAATATTTGGGGCCAATCTACCACAAACCGGCCTAGACCCAAACTAAGCAAAGCTTGTACTATGGGTGCTAGACGATGATATACATACATATATAGATAAATAAATACTTAAATACGTAGAAAACATCCATGGCTCAGGCACGTGATCATCACATAAATAAATGCCCTCACCGGGATTCGAAGCCGAGTATATCTTTGCTATCCTTTGATATTGACTAATTATAGGCCTGTTTTATTATATGTCTGGGATGTATCATTTCATGTATTTAAACACAGAATACATCCAAGACATCAGAAACAAATATTCATGCTCATTTCATTAGTCATTACACAAATATTTACCTACATATGTATATGATTGTATATGATTCGAACACAGGACCTCCAGCTTCGTAAGCAACGTCACTACCCACTAGTTAGGTTAACCGGTCGTCAAACACAAAATGATTTTTTTTTTGAAAAAAACCTGTGTACCTACTGGGGTACACAGGTTTTTAGGGTTCCGTACTCATAGAGTAAAACGGGACCCTATTACTAATACTTCGCTGTCCTTCCGTCCGTCCGTCTGTCTGTCACCAGGCTGTATCTCAAGAACCGTGATAGCTAGAGAGTTGAAATTTTCACAGATTATGTATTTCTGTTGCCGCTATAACAACAAATACTAAAAACAAAATAAAATAAACATTTTTATTGATAATGGTACGGAACCCTTTGTGCGCGAGTCTGACTCGCACTTGGCCGGTTTTTTTTTTACATAAAGGGACTCCTAGCTCCCAATGACCTTCGATCTGTAACTTTACGTTTTTTCGTATTTTTTATGGCATATCGTATTAACAATTAAATAACGCGGTTTACATAAATAGTATCCCATATTTACTTCAAAACTCACGGTTTTCGAGATATATGGCACCGAACTTTATCAGTTTTAGGTCAAAGTTTTTTGGACGTAAATTTTGTGAAAATGAGTTAAAAATAAAAATCTGTCGTGGGTTGTTAGAGACGTCAATAGGAAACAGTTACATTTAAAATTTATGAAAATGCAAAAACAACATAGTTGGAATAAATCATACAAAAAAAACATTTTTTCAAAAAAACTCGTGGAAATGTTGATAAAGGATTGAGGAACCGATTAGCGTTTAAGCCATAAATATAGCTATAGTTATGACGGAGGAATATCAACTAAAAATTTATCAAAACTAGTCAAAAAGCGCGTGGAGCCCCTTAATCTCTTAAGAGGATTGTGAACCTGTAATTTTTCATACAAAGAGCGATAACGTTTTTCACCCCGTAAACATTGTTTGATTTTTATATTTTTTGGACATGTTGTAGATATAATGAAAAACTAGGTCTGTACGTTTTGATTTTTGAGAAATATTGCTTGCGTCAAAAGTTATTAGCATCTAAAAATCGATATTTTTGATTTAAAAACTTTGTCTAATGTTTTTTTTTTTAATTAATCTTAACTAATTTACTGAAAAAAGAAAACGTACGAACATAGATTAAAATTACTGAATCTAATAATATCAAAATCATTTCATTTCATAAAGGTTTAGGGGAGTAAAAACGTTATCACCCGAAACAATATTTCAACAAGGAAATGTAGGCAATTGCCTCCAGGACTTGCTACTCTCTCTATCGCACGATACGGGTGAGGCACAGAGCGGTATGAATTAGATAGAGTTTTTCAAAATACCTACTTGCGCCGCGTATCGGCACTTCACAATCCTCTTAAATGTTCAGCTACAGTACAGTACTAGAGACAGCGTCGCGACTGCAAATATCATTCAGATTTAATCCAATGAAGTGAAAAAAGAGCACTACATCATCGATTCGACTCCCTCGGGTATAATGTATCATACATTACGCTCTGTATAATACTGTGTACTGTGGCGGTCCCAAGACGCCCCATTTTCCTTGTTGCAGGCAACCGGGAAATTCCAAGATATCACGCTAAAGTGGGAATCCCCAGAAATGGTTGACGGAAATAATTTTTTCTTACATTAATGAGCACTGTACAATCGCCCTCGAGTAGGGAAATTGCGTATTTAGCGAAACGAAAGCTACAAAGTTCTACGAGAAATGCCAGTGAAAGTAAATCGAAAATGACGGCCAACCCACCCCGGCGTGCCCGGCGAACAGATGAGTCGGTACCGACAGTCCACACTTCCACAGGCGCGAGCTGATGAAGCACTTGTTGATGCGAAGGTTTTTGGGACGTATTTAACCACATTTGCGAATTTTGGGCGCGACGAAATGGGCTTGCGCGCGGAGCCGTTGTCAGCCATCAAAACGATATACCCTCAACTGGCGTTTTACTACTGTCAAAAAAACTAGACAACTACCCTACCTAACTGTCGCTAATGAATGCGTTCCCTTTCACGAAATATACTATCAAATGCATTAAAAATAACTACTTACACTATTTGCGCTGTAGCATGGTGCGGGTGACAGCTGTCATCTCAGTACAATTTTACGTTTTAAGGTTATAAATTGTACTGAGATGACTGCTGTCACCCGCACCATGCTACAGCGCAAATAGTGTAAGAAAAATTACGATGTCCGGCCGGAACCAACAAACACTATGTAGGTACCTATGTATACATTCTCACCGACCTTGACCGGGCCGGATGTAAAAAAAAGATTATACCGGGATAAAAAAAAATTACATCCACGGTAGGTACCTAGTTACAGTTAGTATCCGCGGTTATGACAGTGTGCACAAAAATGAGAAGCGCCTATCTACATGACAAGTTGCTATTATATTACTATAGGGTGCGATTCCGGGGGATTTACCAAATTATGCCCGTTCCTGGAAATTTCGGTTTTAATGAGGGTTGACATTTGATATGTCGGAATACTGTTAAACAAATAAAATGGATGTTTGGAAACATTGCGGTTTTTTGGTTTCATTTCATTTATCATCATCACTACATATTATAAAACAAAGTCGCTTCCCGCTGCCTGTCTGTCTGTCTATCCTATGTATGCTTAGATCTTTATAACTACACAATGAATTTTGATGCGATTTTTTTAAATAGATAGAGTGATTCAAGAGGAAGGTTTATATCTACTATATACAATACAATACATGCATGTATTATACATATAAACCCGTGCGAAGCCGGGGCGGGTCGCTAGTTCCTTCATAAAACATAGTTTACATGTCAATTTTTGTAGGGTCAAGATCTCAAATAACATTCTAGATAATAATATCACATTAAAATAAGTATATTTCGACGACCGCTTTAGCCTAGTTGGTAGTGACCCTGCCTACGAAGCAAGAGGTCCTGGGTTCGAATCCCGGTAAGGGCATTTATTTGTGTGATGAGCACGAATATTTGTTCCTGAGTCATGGATGTTTTCTATGTATTTAAGTATGTATTTCTCTATATACGTATGTTTATCTTCGTCTAGTACCCATAGTACAAGCTTTGCTTAGTTTGGGACTAGGTCGATTTGTGTAAGAATGTCCGCAAATATTTATTTATTTATTTATGCATTCATTTCAAGTATAGGTTCATGGTTACCTACTTACTTTAATTATTTATTTAATACATTTTGATAATTGTATTACAAATTTTCCAATTTCGCATGTGTCGCAACATCAAAGTTGTTATCAATCAAATCTCGGCCATTTTTACCTATGAAAATACCATGATACGTATATTTTTTTTAACTTAATGATAACTTTTCCTTTTTGGAACGAGAGTCTCTTAGCTTCTATCCGACAAAATCAACTTATCCACGAATTGCAATTTCCCGGCCTCTGCAATAATGTACCATTAACAAAAGAAAGTAGAGAAAAAAGAGATCTAAAGTGATCCCTATTATTTCACTTGTAACCATTTTACTGATCCATTTTTTAATCAGAAAAATATGAAACTTTATAATCTTCTTCATAAAGTAATGAACAATAACTTTATTTTCTTACTTACTTAAATTTCTTAAAAATTTACCTCGTTTTCTGAAACATTCCGGAAAATCATGATATCCGCGCTTTCGAACAATGATGATGATGATGATGACTTAGAGGGGGTTGCAATAACCACATGTGATCGATTGGATAACGTGAAATATGGCGTCGGCAGCTGTCATCTTATAGATAACTGTCAAACTTCCCATACAACATGATTCTAACGGACGCAACATACGATTACAACATTATTTATTATATTATATCATCATCATCATCATCATCATCATATCAGCCGAAGGACGTCCACTGCTGGACATAGGCCTCCCCCAAAGAGTAATATTATATATAAATATATTATTGAAACAATTAATTCTTAGTCTAATTTTGTAAAAATACGCAATGGACGCAAATGCTGCGCTTTCACGAAAACACTCTATAGACATATACAGGGTGGACACAAACTTTCAAACTTCAGAGTCATGAAAGCTGTCTGCGTGTCCACTTATCCGGAAGTTATCCGAAACTATGGCAAAGTTACGGAAGTTCGGTTAATCTCTTAAAGTAGTGTCCCAACCGCTTTAGCACTTGCCACTAAAAGTTTTACGCAGGTTTTTACCTATAAGGACACCAAGAGGTAGGCAGTGACGTAATGACGGGTGAAAGAGGGTTGAAAAACCATATATATATACCTATATACATATATATTATTTAAGTATACTACTTGAGAAGATTTTATTCCGCTATGCTCTTGACGAGAGTGTATTGCCAGTGATGACATATGGCACTAAAACGTGGTCGCATGCTATGGACATCATAAGATATAGGTATGCTGGGAGTTTCTCTGCGTGATCATTTTGTCAACCTCACCTAATTTGCTTAATGTACTAAATTCAATTTAAAATACTTTTTCTCAAAATTGTCCGGCAAAGTTGTGACTGGTTAAAAATCAGGACGTTAAGTGCATAATTTATAGACAGTCAAAATTTCAAAATAAAAAACTTTGCCGGCTCCATTTAGCTCGACAACAATGTTGCATGCAATTTACATGCAAGTTCCATTATTTGTCAAGGTGCAAACTTTAAAAAAAGTTAAATCGGTCATATAAAAAAAGGCATACGACTTATCGCGACATTTTAGTTCTGTCAAATAACTTACAGCGTTTTCGGAAGAAAACTACACTTCTAGTTTTTGATTATAAAAAAAGGCGGCTTTGCAAAAATTATTCAGTGTTTACATAATAGTGGCTAGTTTTTTTTTCGGAAAATATTGAAAATGGTTTCCTTGCACCATTTTTTAGAAAATCACTATATTTGTCTCAGCTGGAAGGGCAATTGCTGGCGTCGTATTAAATTAAACAGACTCCCGAGGTCGTCCGTTTAAAATTAATACTCTGCTAGCAATTGCTTACTTCCCTTGCTATGACGTCACAACATATATTCTCGGCGCGTTTACTATGGAGTAAATCATAAATTTGCGATTTTCGCCACAAAATTTGCATTTAAGTCTATACTTGTTGTACAAAATATCATTTCTAATTCAATATAACGTGATTCATTTATTTCACAACATACAACTACACTTACAAGCATGTCATTTAAAACTACTTAAAAAAATAAAATTACAGAAACGTATCAAAACTTTGCCCTTTAGGCAGGGTGCCCATCACACAGGCAGCATTCCCGCATTGTTGAGCGAGAAAGCTGCCTGCGCGAGAGTCACCCGTTGCGTCCCTCAACCGCTTGCTGATCTCCTTGTGGAGCCCACGCGCGCTTTTTCCCCAAGGGCCGAGTGTCTCGACGCCAAATGCGACAAAGTCGTACTGGGCGCCGAGACAGCTATATTTCCCGACCTTAGATCGCTCTCGGGCATCCGCCGCTGCCCCGGCTAGTTTGGACGTGACTGGCAAGTAGGACGCTGCCAACGTATCAGCGCAAGTAGCGTCCCACACCAGTGCACGGCCCATTTGCCAGGGGATCAACGTCATCCCGTCCGGACGCTTGCGGTCGTCCCGTACAATCCGAGGCTCAAGAGCCACGGGGACGCAGGCGCTGGCAAGCGCCCTTCTCAAGATGTCGTTGAGTGCAGCGTGACGGGACAAGCGGCCGGCACCCGAGGAGCAGGCGAGTCCATGGTGACCAAAGCGATCTACCGCGGCTCCACACAAGACGCAATTGTGGTCCACGCAGACATCAACTCCAATGCGGAGAGCAACTGCAATTCAGAGTGTGCCCGGATCAATAAAATTACCTAACTCAGGTGATGGGTAGGCGTGAAGCCAGTGCCCTGACTCTGGCCTAGATGCTGCCAACAGCCTGGCTCGGTCTCGGCCGGACGAAGAGTCGATCAAAGACTTTATAGTAGCGGCGGAAGCTAACGAGTCCCATGCCCTTTGTAATTTTGGTCTTGATGGCAAAGTTGGGCTCGGTCCAGCTAGCCAGGTGTATATAAGGTCAGTATTATTTCTAACTGTTATGTTATTTTAATAAATTCGTCATTTTAACGTGAGACAAAATCTAATACAATCGTTTTTTTTTTATTTTTTCTTTTGTATGATATTTCTACGTATGTATAACCGCATCGATTGAGTGCAATTTACTTGAAATTGAAGTCCCATGCAAGTTCCCCTTTCGGCCAATTCAAATGGTGATTATTTGCCAATTCAAATGGTGAGTATACAACCAAGCTTTACCACGATCACCGACAAATACTTTGCAACTTTTAACACGATAATTGATTCCCTAAGTTGCGGAAATCGGTTTCGGCTCATGTTATTCACTACCGGTATCACTCCACCTCACTGTTCACCCCAAGTATAATCCTGATCCTGGGATTCCTTATAACAAAGCGGAATTGGAGGTCTGATTTAAACTGGTTTTTCGGTGGGGTGCGGAGAAGCTTTGTGAATAAGCCCAGGTTTCATTTATAAAGGCAGATTCTTGTTGTTTTTGAAGGCTGTTTAGGGATCAGTGGGATTCCAAATTGATTGTTGTGGTTCTGACTTGTTTACGGATAGGCTTTCAGTAGCTGGCACAGTAGAAAGGGGATAAATGAAAATCTCAGAGACCTCAAATGGTTTTTTTACTAGCCTACTATATTTACCAGTGTATTGTGTTGATACGCAAAAAACTAGGAATGATGAACTGGTGCAGCAATTTGCAGAGATGGTAAAAAACGAAACTGCTTCCTGGGACATTAACGCCCCAGTATCTGATGATTGCAGTCGTGTCAACGGACTTCTTACGGATACAGCGGGTAAAGCTTTTGGGTACCAAAAAGCTAAGTGTCAAGACTGGTTTGCCGAGAACTTAGAACACCTCCAGCCTTTGCTAGACTCAAAACGCGAAGCTGCTTTTTCACATCGAATGTGTCCCAGTACTGTTACACGTGAAAAGCTGCAATCTGCGAATGCAGCCCTGCAACGTAACGTGCGTCATTACGCCAACGCTCATTGGGTCAGTGTTTGTCGTAGCATACAGTTGTGCGCCGATACTGGGAACTTTAGCGGTGTTTATTCGGGCATCAAACAGGTACTAGGCCCATTGCCGAAAAAGACTGCACCAATTAAGGAAGCGAATGGCTCTGTAATTACCGACACTCTCCGTCAACTGGAACGCTGGGTCGAACATTATACAGGTCTCTATTCCCGTCCAGTCAACATCCATCTAGAAGCTGCCCAAGGTATGCCCAAACTAGATACTTTGACGGAATTAGATGCCTTGCCCACTATAGAGGAATTCGTGAAGGCAGTCAAACAGCTTAAGAGCGGAAAGAGTCCCGGCATCGATGGCATACTGGCGGAAGTGGTTAAACTTGAGTGCGTGACACCTGTTTTGCACAATCTACTGTGTAAATGCTGGGAAGCGGGACGCGTTCCGCAGGATATGCGCGACGCCAACATCATCACATTGTACAAAGGGAAAGGAGACCGCGGTGACTGCAACAACTACCGCGGGATTTCCCTCTTGAGTATAGTAGGCAAGCTATTTGGACGTGTGTTGCTTGGAAAACTCCAAAAACTTGCAAATCGCGTATATCCAGAGTCACAATGTGGTTTTCGCTCCCAGCGTTCCACGGTGGATATGGTTTTCTCACTTCGTCAGCTACAGGAAAAGTGCCGAGAGCAGAACACACCTCTATTTGTAGCCTTTGTAGACCTTAACAAGGCCTTTGACACTGTCAGCAGAGATGGACTATATACGGCGCTTGAGCACATTGGTTGCCCACCAAAACTTTTAAATCTCGTCAAATCATTTCACGACGACATGAAAGGCGCTGTTGTGTTTGACGGCAAAACATCTCAGCAGTTTGTAATGCGGAGAGGTGTTCGCCAGGGCTGCGTTTTGGCTCCTACCCTGTTTGGCATTTTCTTTTCACTTCTTCTCAAAAATGCTTTTGGTGACAGCCAACAGGGAGTGCACCTGCACACAAGGGTTGACGGGAAGTTATTCAATATCGCGCTCCTCAAATCAATAAAATATCGTGAGGACTTCTTTGTCGAGAGTCTCTTGTTTGCTGATGACGCAGCGTTTGTGGCCACCAATGCTCTCGAGCTGCAAAACATCATGGACAAATTTTCACGGGCTTGTTCTTTGTTTTCCATGTCCATAAATGCCAAAAAGACAGTAGTTTTAGTCCAGGGCAGTGAGGAAACACCAACTATACTGGTGGATGGCACAGCTCTGGAGGTTGTCGATAAGTTTTGCTACCTCGGGTCGACCGTGTCGAACAATCTCTCCCTTGATGCAGAGATCGATATTCGTATCGGCAAAGCGGCGACAATGTTCGGAAGGCTACGTACAAGAGTATGGTGTAACAGACATCTTACCATCAGAACGAAAATTATTGTGTACCAAACATGCGTTCTGAGCATACTCTTGTATGGAGCCGACACCTGGACGACGTATGCGAAACAGGAGCGACGACTTAACACTTTTCACATGCGCTGTCTACGTAATATCTTAGGCATTACGTGGGAGGACAAAGTGACAAATCAGAGGGTTCTTGACATAGCACAGCTGCCCAGTTTGACTGCTATTCTCAAACAGAGACGCTTGCGGTGGCTGGGCCATGTGCACCGGATGGAACCTTCCCGAATACCTCGACGTACCTTGCTTAGTGCAGTAGCAAACGCCAAGAGAAACGTTGGAAGACCGATGTTGCGTTTCAAGGATTGCGCTAAGCGAGACATAACTGCTTTTAAAATTGACTATCGGACCTGGGCAAAGCTTGCCGAAGATAGGGATGGATGGCGCAAACGCGTTGTGGACGGCAGAGCGTTGTGCGATGGAACCTGGTTCGAGACACTGGCCAATAGAAGGTTGCGTAGACAACAAGCTGAAACTAGAGCCCCTGGCACGAATTTCGTCTGCCAGAAATGTGAAAGATCATGCCGGTCGCGTATTGGCCTCTACAGTCACCAAAAACGATGTCTCCAGGGCAATGTTTAAATCGTCTGGAATAGACGCAAAGGCCTGTGATGTGATGATTGTGTTGCGTCAGTTAGGTACTTTGTTGAAGTTAAAGCTGCAAGTTAAATTGTACGACCTTCCCGAAGTCCGAGACGAGTATTAATACACGCATGTTTTTACCTATTGAGATTTACAAAACAGTCTATTGAGAGGAAAAGTCGTTATTAGAAATAGCACACACTCAAACTCTTTTGTATTGAATTTAGTTTAGTTGTGTGATTTTTTTGATTTTTTGTTTGATCTATTGTGGTTCTACGGCTTCTCGTGATATAATGGTGAATATTTTTATTTTTAGTAGTTGTTCTGATATTATGTTTTTGTTTTTTCCTTTTACAGCCTGCCTATATTTATAAATAAGAACCACCCTGTAAGGCACGAGAGATATAACATTATCAAAACCATAATAGAGGATAAAGTTGAGAGGAGAAGGGGCAGCGGAAGAAAAAGATTAACATGGATGGATAAACTCAAGAGTTGGACGGGTATTGACGCTGCCTCCCTGGGCAGAAAGACTGCGAATAGAGAAGAGTTCCAGAATGTGGTAGCCGACATCCGTAGAGGATACGGCACCAAAAGAAGAAGACCACCCTGTACCTAAAAACGCACACTTTGGAGATTACTAGTAATATAATGCAAACAGGTGCCTAAATCAGATAATGGTTTAATAATAAAAGAAGGACAATTATACACGATTACCGAGGAAAACATATCACCGGTTGGTTCACTGGAAGTGGCATTTTTTGTCAGAGAAATAATATGTCTGATGCCAAATTACAGCTTTCTGGTAGTAAGGGATGGAGCTAAAGCCGCCGATCGCGACGCCAGATATTATGGCAAAACCATAAGGGTGTTGTTGACTACGAAACCCTAAATATAATATATCTCTTCTAAGTCGGACACTCTTGGCACTTTATACTTAGCAGAAACGTCCGCTAACGAAATTCTAAGTTTTGATCAAAGTGGAAAATTGAAAAATTATTCGCCACGAGCGGGATTTGAACCCGCGACCGCTGGAATCCGTCTATTACTCTTATCCAACTGAGCTACCGGGGGTCCAGCTAATGGCAACGAATCTTGTTGTTGTTGGATTAGAGGCATTGCGTTCGCATTGGACTAAGGACTCGATTAATTTTCTGATTAGGTCTTTCCAGCAAGTCAGGGATCGACCACGTGCTCTCTAGCTTTCCATTTGTCCCTAAATCACCAGTCGCTCCAGAGAGCATTCATTCCTGGAAAAGAGGCCGTAGAACTTCCATATTCGAGTTGCACAGTTGACGTAAAATAATATAAATAAATTAATATTTTGGACAATCTTACACAAATCAACCTAGTCCCAAACTAAGCAAAGCTTGTACTATGGGTACTAGATGAATATATAGATAAATAAATACTTAAATACAAAGAAAACATCAATGACTCAGGGACAAATATTCGTGCTCATCACCAAATAAATGCCCCTACCGGGATTCGAACCCATGACCTCTTGCTTCGTAGGCAGGGTCACTACCAACTAGGCTAAAGCGGTCGTCAAATATATTATATGTATACAAGATCAAAATCCATTACCTAAATCCCCAACTCTACCCAAAGCCTCAACGATTCTCAAACTAATATTCATCAATATAATAACGACCCTATTAACTCTCTACTGTAATAGTAATTGTTGCAATAACTAGGTTCTCCAAAGAGCTATCCTCTGGAATATTAATTACTATAACGATAACACAATGTTATGGAACTAAAAAGACATAGGAACCATTTGGGGTTCGGCGGTTACGACGTTGTTTAAATGCAAACATGTTAACAGTTTATTAGTGATTTTAACTTGATTTATGTGCGGATAAATTGCTATTATTTCGTTAGGTATTTGTCGAGATATTCATTAAAATTTATTGGTTATTTATAAACTTTGGCTAACTGCGAAGTAATTAAATTGGTAACAAGCGATATTGAGGTAGAAAATTATGGTTTCAATAGCCAAGGTACGAATAAAAATTTGTATGTGCACATATAAATAGCTATCCACACCGTTGCCGGCAATGGCGATCCTAGCTAGTTGCGGGCGTGATATGGTTTGCGAAGCTGAACTTACTCTTAAACACTCGGTCGCAGGAAGCACAGTAAATCTGACCAGAGATATTGTACGTATAATTGTAGTTAGGCTTTGGGCGCGATTTTCGTGCCTGACGTCTCTCATCAAGGTCGACGAGACGAGCAGCTTCAAAATTTTTGTATCGTGTGTGGTAGGTCCTCGTATCAGTTGTAAGAGATTTCTGAGCCGATTTAAAAAAAATATCAGATCATTACATTTCAGGCAGTTGTTATACCTAAATAAAAATAAAATTATTTTTTTCATAACATAGGTACCAAGTTTCCTCCAAATACGATACAGTTGAATATTTTTTGAAAAACCTACCTATTTAGTGGATAGTTTGTGAATACCTAGCCAACCAAAGGGATAGACGTCTACGTTGATGGTCCAACGTTGGATTTTGCGTTCACGACCGTTCCATTTTAACGTTAACGCGTCGCGTCGCGTTTCGTTTGGATATCCAAACGAATCGCGCCAACCTATCGTATTCACATTCATGGCCCGATTGTGGCGCGACACCATTTGGCTTGTTAGAGCGTCATCATCATCATATCAGCTGAAGAGCTGCCCAAAGAGTGCCACAATGACCGGTCCTGTACCATCCGCATCCAGCGGACTCCCGCGACCTTTACCAGGTCATCAGTCCACCTTGTGGGGGTCTACCCACGCCGCGCCTTCCAGTAAGTGGTCGCCACTCGAGAACATTTCCGCCCCAACGGCCATCAGTTCTACGTGCAATGTGCCCCGCCCACTGCCACTTAAGTTTAGCGATTCGGAGGGCTATATCGGTTACCTTGGTTCTGCTGCGGATAGCCTCATTTCTGATGCGATCACGCAGAGAAACTCCCAACATAGCCCTCTCCATTGCCCTTAGCCTTCTTATGAGGCCCATTGTAAGCGGTCGTGCATATCCAACTTAATATTACAAACGTGAAATGAATAATATTAGAAAACTGAAAATCTGTGCCTATAAGTTCCTCGTAAACACAAAAACGTCTAAATAGATTTTGACAAAAGTTTCCAGTAGCTAAAGTTAGTTTAAAGCCTAGATACCAGAAAAGCTCATAACCTTTAGATATATAAAGTTACGGGCAGCAACTAGTCAATAACAAACTTAAGTAAATATTAAAACGCGCCGCTGCAGCGCAACATATTTTATTCCATTACCTCGGAAATAGGTTCCACCCGGAAACTCTTTCATTCCTTAATTAAATGCGAGTTCATTCACGAGTTTTGTGCAAGTTTCCATAGAGCTGGAATATGTAAGTAAATGAACTTCTTTGTGCTCGCACAATAGGCAAGTTGACTTCGATCATACTTCGACGTAGCGTTTTGAGTTATTGCTTTTAAACCATACAATTTAAAGAACCGTTACTTTAATAATCTTAGTACCTAAATTGCAAACTAAAAAAAAATACAATTCTACTGTGACAAATACATTTCGTTTTACTCAGCTTTTATTTAGCTCACTCCGTTTGTTTTATTCTTGGGTCAAATTTAGTAATTGAACTTTCACCCACTTCCATGTTTCCGATTGAGCTGAAATTTTGCATGCATATGTATATCGCATGACAATGCAATATTATGATGACTTGGGGCTGATCTGATGCTGTAGCTGGAAGGTGGCCATAGGAACTCCGCAATAAAACGATACAACCCCATCGAGTTTGGGCTCGTTAGAATCGTCATTAAACTCATTAAGTCAAGTTAGTCATATAGCAACCTTCCGTCTCCATAGTCAGCCCATTACAGTATCGTGATATTGTATTGCCATCCGACTTACACAAGCGTACAAAATTGCAGCTCGATCGGACTGTTTAGTTCACTTCCATGCCGCGATGTGGCAGATAATGTATATGTATGGCTAATTTTAGCTCATTCGGTAGAAGATAACTGCTTAAAAGTGCTGATTAGACTTGAGCATTTTGTTGTTCCTACTCTATGTTAGTTTTTGCACAAATAAACTATTTTCTTTCTTTAACTCAGTTGCAAGATTTGCCCCAAACAAGCATGGCAAATAAAGCTTGTTAAATATTAATATAATCCACAACTCTAACAACAATTTTCGTTGCAAAAGTAACATCCGTAAAAACGCTTCACAGCCCCACAAGACTGACTTTCACTACTTTTTACAATCCTCAGGATAGTTCAGCAAAGAAACTACTTTATAAAAGACTTAACATGAGGCAATGTTGCACGATATTGGCTCTTCGGAGTTGTGAGGCGGTTTACTTCAGATATCAAACATTTCTTGTGTGGAGTTTTCTTTTCGAATTGATAATACTTGACTTATAAATTGAACTGAGTAGTTTGGTACCTTTGAGTATAGTTTGAGCTTAGTGGTTTTAAGCCTTTTGAATTTGTGTATACGTTTAATAGTAAATGATACATAAAAAGTTTGTTAGTCTTGTTAATTTTGAAGCCTGTCATACCGTGTATCATTATGCAGTGCAATGTCTGAGCAATGTTCAGCATCAGGCAATGGTGAGTGTTGCGGACAGAAGTTACCGGGGGCAGCGAAAATAGTGTTTACGTAACATAAATGCGTGTGAAAAAAAAAACAAATGTGCCGTGTAGTGCAAAGTTTGAGTACGAGAATGCATGAGAAACGGCCAGAACGAACGTCGAGAAAGTACTGGAATGCGCGCGAGCCGACGCGCGGACATACCTACCTACAACGTGGCAGCGCATCGACCAATCAGAGAGCGCCGAAACTACGCGGCCTTAACGCGCGAGATTACGGGAACATTCGAGTTAGAAAAGACAAGGACAGTCAACTTCCTTGTCTTGACACGCCCATTTTGTGGAGTATATAAGCGCCACGAAAGGCCGCAAGGTTCAGTTCAGATTCTAAAAGGTTCATTTCAGTTTCTAAAAGGTTCTAAATCGGAAGAAAAGTAAAAGTGAATAAGTGATATCCAAGTACTAAGTAAAGTGCAGTAGTGTTAATTGTGTTGATATTAGTGCTTTGATAGTGTAGTAAATCTAGAATAACGCAAGTACGTAATAATTAAGTGTACTTAGTCTTTAATTCTGTAAATATATGCATGCGCCAGTAAATTCGTGTTTTCTTGTGTGGCACCTGCGTGGACCTTTGAAGGCTAGAGGTTAGCCAGATCTGAGCTCCGTTTACTCCTTTATTTGCTCTGAACCTGGGCAAGTCGATAATAAGGTTAGGTCGTGCTACCCGTGGCGAGGTAGTCCTATCACTGTCGTACGGTAGCCGTGGCTGTGTTTTCCTCTCGCTCGCGCGCCGAGAGAGACATACCTGCCGAGTCGAAGGCGGGGAGCGTACATGTAGGCGTGTGCGTCCGCGGCGGCTATCCCCTCGACGCCCGGTCGGCGACAGTGACGTAATGGTCCTTCGAACCGGATCCGGATTGCAGTGCGGTTTGCAGTACCGGACAAAGTAAGAGTAAACGTAATTTCGTCGGTATTAAGTGCCACAAGTAAGTGAACTCTGTGACTGTGTTCAGTGACGTCATCGCGTTGAATGTTGACTGGCCATTCCGCGAACAGTGATTTGCGCATGCAGAACAGTGGACTCGTTGACTCGCAGTGTAAATAGTGCTCGTTGACATTTTTAGATTGATTAACTCTGGTGAAAGTGATTGATTGTGGTTTTGTGATTAACGATCTGTGTCGATAAGTAACAGTGTAAATTTTACAATGATGACGCGCAGCAAAACCAACAAGGCTGACGATGCCGAGCGTCGTCGCTTCTTGGCGGAGCAACAGAAGCAGTTGAAGACGACCTCGCAGGGCGTTGCGTGGTCGTTAATGCAGGAAACTCGCCCCAAGTCAACTGAAGCCATTCCGAAGACCGTCGGAGGTAGCAGTGGTGTCGAGAAGGACGCCGAAGCTACGAAGCCTACGTCCGCAGCAGTCGCTATGGCAAATCAAACGCAGGTACTTGCATACGACAAACCAGCTTCACCGTCGGGGGAGAACACGGGTGAGCGCACGGACGACGGCGCGCGCGCTTTAGTACAGCGAGTGCCCTCGATCCTTTCACACGCTAGCAGCACTACGGAGCTGAGGCGGAAGGAAGCGGAATTACGCACAATGGAAAAGCTCGCCGAGATCAAGACAAGGCAGCTACAACTGGAGGAGGATATCGTCCGAAAACAACTTGAAGTGGAACTTCATGCAATCGACGCAGAAGAGGAAGCCGAACAAGAAGGATCCCGAGCACATATACCGCAGCCGCCAGCCGACGAGTTGACAGCAAGGATCGACAACTGGCTGAGCCGGCACGAGGAACGTCAACGAGAGCGAAGCCCCGAGCCGTTTCGGGAAACGCGAGACCCATCGCCGCCGCGGGGTCACGAACCACGGGCGCCGTCGCCCGTCAACATGGTTCGCAGGGTACGTACCCAATCTCCTCCGCCGCGTGGGTACGAGAGGGCACCATCGCCCATAGAGCCGCGGGCTGAGTCGCCGCGCGGCCGGTTTACTTCCACACCAGCGTGGAAGCACGAAGAGTCGCGATCGCGGGAGCAGTACAGGTCGTCAGCGGAACCTCCTCCGAGCGACGCGGCTACAGCATTCAACAGGTTAGCGGACCAACTGAAGGAAGCAATGAGGCCCAAGCCTCCTAAACAGGTATACGAATTACCCTACTACAACGGCGACCCGAACGAGTGGTTATTATTTTATAATGCGTACCGTGAGACTACGAACAGGTACAACTTCACCCCGTATGAGAATATGGCTCGACTGAGAAACTGCCTTAAAGGTGAGGCCCGTAAGTGCGTCTCGCATTTACTTGCGACGTCGGGGCAACCCGACTTAGTTATCAGGCTGCTGAAAAAGAACTTTGGACGCACAGATTTACTTATAGATAAAGCTATGGATGAGCTGCGCAGGTTGCCTAACTTAGGACCTAGCGCCCTAGATCTAAATGAATTTAGCATTAAGGTTGTAAATATAGTTAGTACGCTCATAGATCTAGATCAGAAGAATTACGCAGACAACCCTCTGTTGATTCGTGAAATTACAGAAAGGTTAAGTCCTCACCTAAGATCGCGATGGTGTGCATACGCACGCAAACATGTAGGCAAAAGGGGCCAAGGGGAGTTAATGTGGCTCGCACACTTCTTAATGGAAGAAAGCGACGCGGAGATTGAATTTTCTCACGCGAAAGCGCCGCTGGGACGTAGCACCGAGAAAAGGGTGCCCCGAGAACCTCAGCGGCCGGATTACGGTGCGGTACGTCGACAACCACCGACAAGGAACGAACGTACATACACACTGAAGGCGCAAGAGACGTGTTTATGTTGCGGCGGAACACATCGTTCGTCGGAGTGTAAACGGATCAAAGAAATGAGTGTCTCTCAACGGTGGGAATGGGCCCGAGATAATAAGGTTTGTTATAGATGCATGGATCAGAAGCACGCAAGAAAGGACTGTCGGGCCAAGGGATGCGGGGTATCAGGCTGCCCGCATTTCCATCATCGTTTGCTGCACAATTTTGAGCCACGACAACCCAGGGTACAGCAACCCAAGACGTTCACGCCTCGCCCACCACGACAGGAAAGCGACGAGACACCGACCGACGACTCCAGACGAAGCGAGTCGGAATCTGTAAATAGTGTAAATAATAATAGCGTACTTTTAAAGGTAATTCCAATTAGTATAGAGGGTCCGCTAAAGCGAATCGAGACATTCGCACTCATGGATGAAGGCTCAACGGTGAGCCTAGCAGAGGAGCAGTTAATCCTGGAAATCGGCGCAACAGGTCCGGAGGTCCCACTTCGAATAAACGGCGTTGGCGGGCTGGAAACCTGCAACGCATCCAGTCAACGGGTGTCCCTAACAGTGCGCGGCCGGGACGAAGGCACGGCGCACAACATCACCGTAAGGACGGTAAAACAATTAGGCATACGGGGGCAGAGGCTGCACCCCAGTATTTTCTCGCTGAAGCACCTAAGAGGCTTAGGTGAGGCGTGCTACCAACAGGCGGTACCACGAATTTTGTTGGGAGCGGACAACTGGCCATTGATGCTCCCAATGGAGGCTCGGGTAGGACACCACGGCGAACCGGCAGCAGTAAAGACCCAATTAGGGTGGGTCATCTACGGGACCATGCCTAGACTGTGTCGTAGGGAGAACATGCAGGACGTCGCCCTACACATGCAAGAAAAGGACCAAGAGTTGGACGCAATATTGAAAGAGTATTTCAGTATCGATTCTCTAGGCGTGAGATCGATAGAGAAGGTTCGAGCGGTCGACCAACAGGCGGTCGACATATTCGAAGCGACGTGTCGACGGATTCCCGGCCCTCGATACGAAGTCGGACAGTTGTGGCGAGGCAAGCAGGAACTGCCGCCCAGCTATAATCAGGCGTTAACGAGACTTCGGAATTTGGAACGCAAGATGGATCGCGATCCGGACTACGCACAAAGGTATGCGAAACAGATAGAGAATCTGTTAGACAAAGGCTATGCAGAGCGTATAGAGGAACCGCCCAGCGAAGGCAAAATATGGTTTTTGCCTCATTTCGGTGTTACAAATATCAACAAACCCGGGAAGTTAAGACTGGTGTTCGACGCAGCATCAACAAATCAAGGAAAAAGCCTAAACGATTTCCTTCTAGAGGGACCAGATCTTCTTCAATCGTTACTTGGAATATTGTTTCGATTCAGGGAAGGACCTTTTGCAGTTACGGCAGACATAGCAGAGATGTTCTTACAGGTAAAGATAAAGCCTGAAGATCAGAATACACAATTATTTCTGTGGCGAGGCGCCGACAGAATTGTGGCTCCAAAAATATATAAGATGACGTCGATGATCTTTGGAGCAGCCAGCAGTCCCTTCCTTGCTCATAGTGTCCGCAACAGGAACGCCCTCGACAACGCTGAGCGCTTTCCGGGGGCAGTAGAGGATATAACCACAAATCATTATATGGACGATTACGTGGCAAGCTACAAGAATAAAGAAGAACTGGTGAACAAGGCGTTACAGGTGCAACAGGCGCACAAGGCTGGAGGGTTTGAATTACGAGGCTGGAGTTCGAACAGTGAAGCCCTCATGAAAAGGATCCCGCAAGACCTACACGCGAATGGTCTAACTCCACTGGGCGGCAAGGAGTTAAAAATATTAGGAATGTACTGGAACCCTAATACAGATGAATTAGGCTTCAACACGGGGATGCTGCGAGTGCCCATATCAGTGAAGAACGGAGAGAGACCTCCCACCAAGAGGGAGATGTTATCGGCGGTAATGTCTATCTACGATCCGTTGGGGCTATTATCGCACTACACGGTAACTGCGAAGGCGCAGCTACAGAAAATATGGGCTAAGAAAACCGACTGGGACGATCCTTTGCCCGACGAAGAAGCCAGGGACTTTCAAGACTGGTTACAGGCGTTAGAAGGGGTCGCGCAGCTGAGGATCCCGCGACACCTACCAACAGAGGCAGCAGACACACGACAGCTACACATCTTCGTGGACGCAAGCGAGCGGGCGTACGCTTGCGCGGCTTATTGGCGCATCGAGGGCGCCAATGGCATTCGAGTCAGCTTGGTGGCTGCCAAGGCAAAGGTGGCACCGATAAAACAATTAACGGTTCCCAGGATGGAACTTCAGTCAGCTTTGATTGGCGCAAGGCTGAGTCAGGCGATCAAAAAGCATCACCGGGTCGAGATTCACCGAACAATAATGTGGAGCGACAGCAAGACGGTCCTCCACTGGATACGCAACGATGCCAAGCGGTATAGTACTTACGTAGCTAATCGGCTGGGGGAGATAGCCGAGCTAACCGATGAAAGGGACTGGCGATGGGTCCCTACCAAACAAAATCCGGCGGACGAGGCGACCCGATCGGACAAAGAACGGCAGGTATTATTAATGAGTACGTGGTACCAGGGACCAGAATTTCTGTGGCTACCAGAAGAAGAATGGCCGCAGGAACCGACGGGTCACATTCCGACGCAATTACCGGAATACGAAGAAAAATGTCTAGTGGCCCAAGAAGGAAAGGTGAATAATGTACCACTTCCAGAGCTCTTCCGCTTTTCAAATTACGACAGGCTAATTAACGCGACAGGCCGCGTTCTACAGTTTATAGAGATGCTGAAAACTAAGACAAAGGTAGAATTTCAGGTGAAACATAGGAAGAGCGCCGAACATTTATGGTTTCAGCATGCACAGCGAGAGGACTTTCCGGAGGAACTTCGGCAAATGAAAAATAAGGAGCCGATATTTAAGAAAAGTCGACTATTTACCCTGGACCCAGTACTGGACGAAGGTGGCCTTATCCGAATGCGTGGCCGTCTGAACGCCGCACCGGTACAAGGATTGGAAAAAAGGCCAATCATACTGGATGGAAGAAACGATCTAGTACGACTGATGATCCTGCGTGCGCATCGTCAGGCGGCGCACGCCAATAACGAAAGGGTGGTGAATGATCTCCGGCAGCAGTTTTGGATCCTCGGGTTACGACCGACAGTGCGCGCGATAGCGCACTCTTGCCGCCTTTGTCAATTGCGCAAGGCGCAGCCGCAGGTCCCAGCGATGGGGGATCTACCTTTAGCAAGGATCCAGCCCTACAAACGGCCATTCACAAACTCGGCAGTCGATCTGTTCGGCCCACTCACGGTCACCATCGGAAGACGGCACGAGAAGCGCTGGGTGGCGCTCTTTACGTGCCTTACCACGAGAGCGGTGCATCTTGAGGTAGTGCACTCTCTATCGACAGACTCGGCGATAATGGCTCTGCGAAGACTGGCGGCAAGGCGCGGATGGCCCGCGCTGATGTACAGCGACAACGCCACCAACTTCAGGGGATCCGACATTGAACTTCGCAACGCCTTCCGGGAATGGCTCCCGGTACTCCGAGACTACGGTGTTCAGCGCCATATGGAGTGGCGCTTCATCCCACCAGGAGCTCCTAATCAAGGAGGAGCATGGGAACGGTTGGTGCGCAGTGTTAAGACTGCGCTGACGGCTACGTTACACTGCAAATCACCCAAGGAGGAGGTGTTAAACACGCTGCTGGCTGAGGCCGAGAACTCAGTCAACTCTCGGCCCCTCACACACGTATCAACGGACCCGCGAGATGAGGAGGCGCTAACTCCTAATCACTTTCTTCTCGGCGGCTCCACGGGTATGCCTCTCATAGGCCCGTGTCAAGAAGCAGATAGGCGAGCTTGGCGCGCCAGCCAAGCACTGGCAGATCACTTTTGGCAGCGATGGGTGCGCGAGTACTTGCCGACACTCGCGCCACGGCAATCATCGGCCAACCAGGCGAGGCCAATGCAAGTTGGGGACTACGTAGTTGTCGTGGACCCCAACCTACCCCGGAACGTGTGGCCAAGGGGTATCATCGAGGCGGTATACCCAGGACCAGATGGCGGGGTGCGATCAGCGGACGTCCGCACCAAGGGCGGACTCTTTCGGCGACCGGTGACAAAGCTGGCTGTCCTCCCGCTGACATCGGAACAGCCGCAGTAGCGGCAGCGGGGGCAGGATGTTGCGGACAGAAGTTACCGGGGGCAGCGAAAATAGTGTTTACGTAACATAAATGCGTGTGAAAAAAAAAACAAATGTGCCGTGTAGTGCAAAGTTTGAGTACGAGAATGCATGAGAAACGGCCAGAACGAACGTCGAGAAAGTACTGGAATGCGCGCGAGCCGACGCGCGGACATACCTACCTACAACGTGGCAGCGCATCGACCAATCAGAGAGCGCCGAAACTACGCGGCCTTAACGCGCGAGATTACGGGAACATTCGAGTTAGAAAAGACAAGGACAGTCAACTTCCTTGTCTTGACACGCCCATTTTGTGGAGTATATAAGCGCCACGAAAGGCCGCAAGGTTCAGTTCAGATTCTAAAAGGTTCATTTCAGTTTCTAAAAGGTTCTAAATCGGAAGAAAAGTAAAAGTGAATAAGTGATATCCAAGTACTAAGTAAAGTGCAGTAGTGTTAATTGTGTTGATATTAGTGCTTTGATAGTGTAGTAAATCTAGAATAACGCAAGTACGTAATAATTAAGTGTACTTAGTCTTTAATTCTGTAAATATATGCATGCGCCAGTAAATTCGTGTTTTCTTGTGTGGCACCTGCGTGGACCTTTGAAGGCTAGAGGTTAGCCAGATCTGAGCTCCGTTTACTCCTTTATTTGCTCTGAACCTGGGCAAGTCGATAATAAGGTTAGGTCGTGCTACCCGTGGCGAGGTAGTCCTATCACTGTCGTACGGTAGCCGTGGCTGTGTTTTCCTCTCGCTCGCGCGCCGAGAGAGACATACCTGCCGAGTCGAAGGCGGGGAGCGTACATGTAGGCGTGTGCGTCCGCGGCGGCTATCCCCTCGACGCCCGGTCGGCGACAGTGAGACTTGTCAAAATTTTAAGAGAAATTTGAACTGAGGGTGACTAACTGTTTAGGATTAAGTAACTAGGCTATTGTCAAGAGCTAGGAGTAGTCCATCACCGAAGGCTCCTTCAATGCCAAGCGAATCTCGCCCTTTCCGAATGGCTCCTTCCAGAACGTTCAGTAGTATGCAATTGGCTGTCGTCGCGCGCGCATCCCTTCCCGCCGCTGAGACATATATACCACGGTGCTTTCGTGGCTATATACTTTACCGCTTTCTATGTTGTGCTTTTACCCTAACCTGTGCTGAACCATGATCGAGGCTTATAAGACCTAGGCATAGCAGAAGGAGAAAGGAGCTGAGCTTTCACCACATCACGAGCTGCTGCTATTGAGGTGCACAAGGTGAGTGGGTTGCTCTTTTCTCTTGCTGATCGCCTTGGTTACTTTCTCTGGGGAATTCATGCTTTCCAACCCCCCTTTCGCTGAGCTATCGAAGAATCTGTAACACTAACATTTTTAGTCGAATTCAATTTTATGGGATTGACTCGGTATACCATTCGGTCCCACCACGAGGAACCACACCTACCTACATAACAAGTAGTGTTATTGCGGCTGCGATATTCTGTAAGGTGGAGGGAGGTACTTCTCCGTTGAGCTGCTCCAAATATGAGCTACACATTATAACTATCTATACTAGTAGCTCTGTGATCTGTAGAACTCGCGTGTCTGTCATTTAAAAAAAATCTATGACGTGGATTGACAAAAACAACTATATTATTATTGTACCTGCTCACAAAATTTCACGAGAATCGGTTGTGAAATGCGACGTGTAGTAGAGGAGAACAGCCGGACAGCGAGACACCGGACATTTATTCTTTTTTCTTTATTTATTTATTCTTATTCTTAAAAAAAAAAAAAAAAGAAAACGATTTTTGGCCCAAGCTGAAGTGTGCAGGACAACCATCTACGTAAATACTGATAAAATAGATTGCCTGTAACCTAGCTTATAACCCTCTTACAACGTAAGCATTGTATTACAGTCGCCTTATATAATTTGTAGTCGAAATAAATAATAATAGGTCTCACACTTCATTCCTACCTAGTTAAGAGGTAATATACTGTTGGTTTCATAAGTAAAGAGTGGCTAAACACTAGGTTTCCACTAGAAAATAGATAGATTAAGAGGAAGCCTTTAGATCCTATCCGCGCGCTGGCCAAGCATAGACTGATGGGCGAGCGAGGGGGGAAGCTCGGTATTTATACCCCAGGTGGGGGCCGAGGTACGTAAATAGACAGCGCCAGAAAAACCCGCGCTTTAGATGCGATTGGCCGGCAAACGGAGAGGATCTCGAGTGATAATGCATTACGAATGTCATAGAAATAAGTATAAAACACTGTAAATAACGTATTAGCCTAAGATTATTGTCATAAATAAATGAGATGTCGTTTCGCGCCAAAACTTTCCCGCCAATACTTTCCCGCCCATATTTCCCGCCAAATTCACGGGGCGGGCGGGCTGCGGGGCAAGGAATTTCATGGTATAAATATGGCGTCCGGGCCTCATGAAATTCAGTTCTACAAATACCTACGAAACGGCATCAACTCGGAAAAGAAAACAAGTCTTTCACTCAGCTGCTCCCTCATCGGAATCCCGTCAAATTCAGTTGCACAACCAGTGCATAGGTGCATCAGGCACATAATGGTCCTTCAGTAAGCCGGATATTCAAGAAAGAAATTGCAGTTTAAGCACAGCTACAGCCTCAAGAAAAAAAGAAGATTCCAGTGAAAGAACGTTGCCGAGAAATTATCGTCGAAAATGGGTCCAGTCACAAGGTCATCGGCGCCGGGGCAGTCGTTAGCCCAGCTCATCTTCGGGACAGAGCAACCGCCGAGGACCTCAAGAGAAGAAACAAGTAGAGACTCAACATACACGCCACCGACGGCGTCGGACAACGCGACGACGACGGACAACGCGACGAGCACGGACACGATCACTGAGACGCCGCCGTTATCTCAGGAATCGTCACAGACGGGGACGACGCCACGTCCCCCCGCGCCGCCACCGTCGTCGAAGTCACGCGCAACAACCACGAGCCGCCGTGCGCAACGCTTAGCCAAAGCAAAAGAAGAGATGTTACGCATCAAGCTTGAACTCGCCCAAGCACACATCGCCACACTAGAAGCCGAACAAAGCGACGAAGACGAAGGAACTGTGGTTTCCGCCACGCAAGTGAACGAGCAAATCGACGCCTGGTTCGAGAAAAACCACGAGATGCCCGCTATCACTCAAGAACCACACCTTCCTGAAGAAAAGGGGAACAATCCTGACGAAGAAAAAGCAACGGTCCAGCAGCCACTGCCGCGCGCCGAGACCCAGCTCCCCCCGCCGCCCAGCGCACCCGTCGCCGCCGCCGTCGCGACGCCAGTGCCAGCGGGGAACGCCCCCCTCAGGGACCCCCCCCCAGTCTTCACGCCCGCGCCGCCCTGCGCGAATCGCTATGAACAAAGCGGCACCACCAACGCAGTGCCGCAAACAACACAGCAAGTTAACCTATCCGAGCTCGCATCCGCGATCGCTCTAGCCGCCCGCGCTGGCAGCGCCGCCCCCCGATTCGCAACCGAATTACCTGCCTACGCCGGGTCGCATCAAGAATGGCTCACCTTCAAAGCCTCGTACGAAGAATCTCAAATGAAGTTCACCGAAACAGAAAATATAGCGAGACTACGAAGATCACTGAAAGGGAGAGCAAAAGAATCAGTTGAGAATCTTCTCATCTACCAAGCTCCGGCCGCCGAGATAATCAAAACGCTAGAAACACGCTTCGGGAGGCCCGATACCATAGCACTAATTGAATTAGAAAGGCTCCGCGCGCTGCCCCGCCTCACAGACGGCGCGCGGGACCTCTGCTCCTTCTCGTGCCGTGTTGCGAATGCCATCGCCACCCTCCGAGCGTTAGATCGCGCACAGTATCTCTACAGCCCTGAGACTACTAAAGCGATCCTAGACAAGCTGACACCGAACCAAAGATACAGGTGGTTCGACTTCGCCGCCACCACCGTGTCCGCGGAACCAGAGCTAATAAAAATCTCCGCCTTCCTACAACGAGAAGCACAGTACTGCGCAGCCTACGCGCAACCGGAAACAAGCGAACCTCCGCCAAGACGAGTGCACAAAGCCTACGCCACCTCCGAGAGACCAGCCAGCAAATGTTCGTGCTGTCAGAGCGAGACGCACAGCATCGACAAGTGTCCGAAATTTACGGCTGAAGAAATCGACGAGCGCTGGAAGTTAGCTAAAGAAAAAAGACTATGCTTCAGATGCCTAAAATACAAGGGCAGAACGCACCACTGCAAACGGGTGAAGTGCGAGCGAGACGGCTGCGAGTACTTTCATCACAAATTATTGCACAATAAGAAGCCCGCGCCCGCCGACAACGAAGCCGTTACCTCAACGTGGACGACCCGCCGGTCCCGCGCCTTTCTCAAGATATTACCCGTGACAATAAAGGGGCCCAAAGGGGAGGTCAAGACTTCGGCTTTGATGGACGACGGAAGCACTATCACGCTCCTGTCGGAAGAAATCGCCAACAAAGTCGGCCTAGACGGACCTACAACGCCGCTGCGCATAGAGGCAATCACCAGTGAAAAAATAAACGCAACGAAATCCCGCCGAGTCCCGCTCCTCATACGCGGACAAGGCGGGGAGGTGCGCATACACGCCCGCACAATTCCCGACCTACGCTTATCACCCCAAACGATAAGCGAAGACGATATCAGTACGTGCCCACACCTGCGAGACATAGAGCACCTACTGAGATACGACACGGCCGAACCGGGAATACTGCTCGGGCAAGACAACTGGCATCTGTTAATACCAGAAGAAATCCGACGCGGCGACAGAAATCAACCCGTCGCCAGCCGACTACCGCTCGGATGGGTGTTACACGGCGCGCACACCCGCGCCCCTCTACAAGGCGAGGGCATCCACCATATCGTCAGCCATATCTCCAATCAGCCAGCCGAAGAAAGGGAATCGCTAACAAGCGAGGAAGACGTCGACCGGCAGTTAAAAGAATACTTCGCCATCGAAAATATGATGATAGAGCCGAAACGACCCAAATCCGACCCGGAAGAACGCGCCCTCGCTCAGCTCGCGCGATCAACCACGCTCACGGCCGACGGCCACTATCAAGTGCCTCTACTATGGAAAAACGAAGACGACAAACTGCCGGACAACTACGAGAACGCGCTCAAACGCCTACACAGCATCGAGAAAAAACTAGATCGAGATGAAGAGTTCAAGAAGCGCTACAACGCCGAAATGGACCACCTAATCGAGCGAGGTTACGCCGAGCCAGCCCCGCCAAAGAATAACAACGAAAAAAACTGGTATCTACCGCACTTCGCCGTATTGAATCCTATGAAGAGAGATCGCGTCAGAGTGGTCCATGATGCTGCGGCCCGTACTCGAGGCGTATCACTCAACGACAAACTCCTCACAGGCCCCCCCCTCCTCCAATCACTTCCGGGGGTGCTCATGAGGTTCCGTCAGCACAAAATCGCCGTGTCCGCCGACATAGAAGCAATGTTTATGCACGTAAAAATAAAGCCCGAAGACCGCAACGCGCTACGATATCTGTGGCGTGGGAACCGCCGGGACGACACGCCCCCGGAAGAATGGCGTATGAGCTCCCTTGTCTTCGGTGCAACCTGCAGCCCTACGATCGCTATATATGTAAAGAACGCGAACGCCGAAAAATATAGGGAAACGAACCCTGAAGCCGCCGAGGCCATTGTACGTAATCACTACGTAGACGATTACCTACAGAGTTTCAAGTCAGAAGAGGAAGCGATCAAGATAGCCGCCGAAGTACGAGATATACAGAAAAACGCCCACTACAATCTCCGTAAGTGGTCGTCCAACTCGGCGGGAGTGCTACTAGCGGTGGCCAATGAGAACACAGACCCCTCAGAAGAAAACACCGCAAGCAAGAAAAATCGCACCCCCACCACCGAGCCTTCAAACCTCCACGAATACGCCCGGGAGGTGGCAAACGAGCGCACGAGCCCCGCACACGTAGAGCTCGACGCGAAAGAAATGAAAAATGAACGCGTACTCGGACAAGTTTGGAAGCCCGCCACAGATGAAATCGCTTTCAACTTGGACCTGAGCCGATTGCCGCCCGACGCACTCAATGAAAAAAAACCGACTAAGCGCTTGGTACTGAGAGTGATGATGTCCGTCTTCGACCCCCTTGGGCTGGCCTCACCCGTCACCGTCCAAGCGAAGAAAATACTACAAGAAATATGGAGAAGAGGCACGACATGGGACGCAGCAATAGACGACGACCTCGCGCAGAAATGGACCTTATGGACCACACAGCTGACAGCGCTCCGCGACGTCGCCATACCCCGGTGCTACCCATATTATAGCACCGCGGTAACCCGAGAGCTGCACACATTCGTCGACGCCTCCCTCACCGCATACACGTGCGCTCTATACTGGCGTACGGTAACCGCGGACGGACAAATACGCGTGTCCCTCATCACCGCGAAGGCCAAGGTCGCCCCCCTCAAAGTGACCTCGGTCCCACGCCTGGAGTTACAGGCAGCGGCGATGGGCGCACGAATGGCCGTCACCGTGGTAGAAGAACACGACCTGAAACCAACCAGTAAGACATACTGGTCGGACAGTCGCACCGTGCTCACCTGGATTCGCACCGGCGCCCGCTCATACAAACCCTTCGTCGCGCATCGATTAGCCGCCATCGAAGAAACAACGACGGTACGCGAATGGAAATGGGTACCTACGCGCCACAACGTCGCAGATATACCGACCAGAGAGCTCCCGCCAGACTTCAACAGCAGCCACCGCTGGTTCCATGGCCCCGACTTCCTGTACAATGACTACACAACATGGCCCGCCGAACCACAACAACAAAATAATGCACCGACCGGCGAAGAAAATAAAATAGCAACCGAAATTTGTAACAAAATCACGCACACACCGTGGTTACCGCCGGCGGAAAGGTTCTCGCGCTGGGAGCGCCTACTACGCACACTAGCGCGAGTACTACAGTTCATAGAACTATGTCGTCCTAACAAAGGCCGAACTCACTACAAAAGAACACTCAAGAACAAAGAAAAGGACCCCGAGTGGAACAGAAAACACAAGCGACCCGCACCCGCCGCGCCGCGACAGGCCCGGCCCGCATCAAAAACCTACTTATCAATTGACGCGCGGTACCTAATAGAAGCGGAACGCCTAATAGTACGAGAGAGTCAACGAGACAGCTTCAGCGACGAAATTCAGAGACTAATGCAGGGCAAGCCGCCGGCCATGAATAGTCGCTTACGCCCCTTAGCGATCGAACTCATCGACGGCGTGATAACGCTAAAAACGCGCATCAACGAAGCAAACGACATAACCACAACGCAAAAACGGCCGTCCGTATTAGACGGAAATCACGCGGCCATCCGACTGTACATCGACTGCGTGCACCGACAAATGAATCATCACGGAGTTGAAGCGACAGTGAACGAATGCAAACAACACTACGCCATACTACGACTACGTACAGTCGCCCGAATGATTATCCATCGATGTCTGCCATGCCGGCGACGAAAATCGAAGCCGACTGTACCTCCGACGGGAAATCTGCCGCGCTGCCGCCTCGCACATCACGAGAGAGCCTTCACATACACGGGCGTCGATCTGTGGGGCCCCGCGACTATTACAGTAGGCCGAGGGACACAGAAGAGATATGTAGCGCTATTTACATGCCTTACAACGCGCGCTATACATATGGAAATAGTGCCCAGTCTAAGCGGCGAATCCGCCATAATGGCTCTACGAAGAATGATCGCGCGTCGAGGCACACCTACGGAGATTTGGTCGGACAACGGGACGAACTTCCACTCTGCGGATAAGATGCTGCGGGCGGCCGCCGAAGACGCGATGCGAGAGGAGGCGGGGCGACGACAAATAATATGGCGCTTCATCCCCCCTTCGGCGCCATTTATGGGCGGGGCGTGGGAGCGAATGGTGCGAGCGGTAAAAGACACTCTTTACACTGTCCTGAAAGAGCGTCACCCCTCGGAGGAGGTCTTCGCCACGACCCTGGCTGAAGCAGAATACATCGTGAACAGCCGCCCCCTCACACACGTGTCCGTGGAGCCCGATGACCCCGAAGCCCTATCACCGAATCACTTCCTACTCGGCGGATCCGGCAGAGTGCAGTCGCCCGGTACCTTCAACGACAAGGACCTAGTCGGCCGAGCAACGTGGAGGACGAGCCAACGACTCGCGGACCACTTCTGGAGTCGATGGGTCCGCGAGTACCTACCTACACTTCAAGACCGGCGGGAGCCGTATAGGCGCGGCCGGCCCATAGAAATCGACGACATCGTACTCATCGGCGACGGGACCCTCCCACGCAATACTTGGCCCATGGGTAGAGTGATCGCCAAGTACCCGGGACCCGACGGCGAGACAAGAGTGGTGGACGTCAGAACAAAGGGCGGAGTGCTACGGCGACCGACCAAGAAGCTCGCGATTTTACCTACCAAGGATGACGACCTGCACGCCAGCGAGCTGGAACACCGGCCGGGTGTTCCACGGCGGGAGAAATGTGCAGGACAACCATCTACGTAAATACTGATAAAATAGATTGCCTGTAACCTAGCTTATAACCCTCTTACAACGTAAGCATTGTATTACAGTCGCCTTATATAATTTGTAGTCGAAATAAATAATAATAGGTCTCACACTTCATTCCTACCTAGTTAAGAGGTAATATACTGTTGGTTTCATAAGTAAAGAGTGGCTAAACACTAGGTTTCCACTAGAAAATAGATAGATTAAGAGGAAGCCTTTAGATCCTATCCGCGCGCTGGCCAAGCATAGACTGATGGGCGAGCGAGGGGGGAAGCTCGGTATTTATACCCCAGGTGGGGGCCGAGGTACGTAAATAGACAGCGCCAGAAAAACCCGCGCTTTAGATGCGATTGGCCGGCAAACGGAGAGGATCTCGAGTGATAATGCATTACGAATGTCATAGAAATAAGTATAAAACACTGTAAATAACGTATTAGCCTAAGATTATTGTCATAAATAAATGAGATGTCGTTTCGCGCCAAAACTTTCCCGCCAATACTTTCCCGCCCATATTTCCCGCCAAATTCACGGGGCGGGCGGGCTGCGGGGCAAGGAATTTCATGGTATAAATATGGCGTCCGGGCCTCATGAAATTCAGTTCTACAAATACCTACGAAACGGCATCAACTCGGAAAAGAAAACAAGTCTTTCACTCAGCTGCTCCCTCATCGGAATCCCGTCAAATTCAGTTGCACAACCAGTGCATAGGTGCATCAGGCACATGAAGCATAGAACTGGAATAAATATCTGGTCAAATTCAATCTACAGCGAGTGTGCTTAAACTTAAATCTTTCGATAGCTCGCAATTCGGCCGTCATCTAGAGGTACTAAACAAGCAATTTTCACAAGATTCCTCACATAACTCCTATTCGAGTGCACTTACAATAATTTCGTTTATATTTGAGATTAATGTACCGATCTCGGATATGAGCTAAGTGATAAGTCTCTGAAGTTATGGTAATGGCAGCCATACTTACAATCGATATTGTGTGGCGTCGGGCGTACAGTTATGGCCGTGACACTGGGTTATCAAGAATGTCGGAAATACTTAGTCGGTAATAGTAGTCGACTGTAGTGTAGTATAGTTTTCTTATTCAGAAACAAACAGTCTTACATAATAAGTGCACAGACTACATTAAGCATAAAAACAGACCAATAGTATCCTTGAAGATAAACATCTAGAACATCATAATCCTCCTAGCGTTATTATTCCCGGTTGCGCAAGCGCGTGGCGTCCCTGTGGGCGCGCGTGCGGGGCAGCCCTAACACTCTCCTGAAGGTGGTCGCAGATAGGATAGATAGTCCTATGATCAGGCACTGGGCAGGGATGCATGTGAGGCCGAATAATAACTTTAATTTTATATAATTCAATTTAATTTAAATGTAATGTAACTTAATGTATTGTTATTAAATATTATATTTTTAGTAAATTTTGTAGCTACTAACATAGTTCGTAAGTAAATGTATCACTAACCAACTATGGATGATGTCCGAAATAAACAATTTCAATTTCAATTTCAATTTGTGCCCCTAAAGGAGCCCGGGGTCCGCTTTGACACCTAATCCCAAGATTTGACATAGGCACTAGTTTTAAATAATTTAAGATAAACATCTAGAACGATGCCGATAATACAAGAGGCCAATGGGCTAATCACGTAATGTTCCGAACGCGCCGTACTACAATTTAACTGTCATTTATGCATAGAAAAAGTGTCATTTAATTTACCTGACACGCGTACAATGCGTGATCGACCTGCAGCAAATTGGATAATTAAGATAGCTGCTAAGTAGGTATTAGGTACGTATCGTTGCATTTCAATCGACAAAAAAAAAGCCTTTTTATAATTTCATTTTTTATATAGTAGTGTCGGTAGTGTAGTAAGCTATAAGAATAATAACCAAGACGCCACCGGGGACTCCAGCCAAACAGTTATTCATTGATAACCAAATTCTCACACTACCCTCACAACACATTTTCAACATTGCTGCGCACGTACACTCACAAAAACACACCTTTTACACAAACAAACCCACACGTACCCGTCTAGGCAGTAAAGAGCGACTTCTTTCGTCTTGTCACCGACTGACTAAGTCCTCCAAGACAATGCACGAAATAGGTCCCAAGGTGTATAATAAACTACCTGAAGACATTACGATGGAGGAAAGCACAAACACCTTCAAAAATAAATTAAAAAAATGGCTAATTGGACATGCCTTTTATAATTTAAATACATTTTATGAAACTAATAATTGAATGATATTATTATGTATAAACATATAGGTATAAGATTGAATTGCTTATAATATGAAATTGTGAATAATATGTGACGTGTAATATTTTTATAATATTATAAATAAATGAGTATGAGTATGAGTATGAGTATGTACTGATAGTAGGAATGTCGGATAGTAGTTGTTTTTACACCTGTGTTTTACAAATAAATAATATTCTTATTTTTAGTTTATCATTGGACTGGTGATATAATAAAAAAAGCGGCCAAGTGCGAGTCGGACTCGCACATGAAGGGTTCCGTTAAATTAATTGCGGTTTACGATTTATGACGTATTAAAAAAAAACTACTTACTAGATCTCTTTCAAAACAATTTTAGGTGGAAGTTTGCATGTACATCATATTTTTTTTTAGTTCCATCATTCTCTTATTTTAGAAGTTACAGGGGGGCGGGACACACATTTTACCACTTTGGAAGTATCTCTCGCGCAAACTATACAGTTTAGAAAAAAATGATGTTCGAACCCTCAGTGTCATTTTTGAAGACCCTATAGACACGTGTGGGTTTGATGAAAAAAAAATTTGAGTTTTAGTTCTAAGTATGGGGAACCCCAAAAATTTATTGTTTTTTTTTCTATTTTTTTGTGAAAACCCTAATGCGGTTTACAGAATACATCTACTTACCAAGTTTCAACAGTATAGCTCTTATAGTTTCGGAAAAAAAGTGGCTGTGACATACGGGCGGACAGACAGACATGACGAATCTATAAGGGTTCCGTTTTTTGCCATTTGGCTACGGAACCCTAAAAAGAATGTTTTTTATATTCGTATTTTACTGTTAAGGTAAATATCCGAGTGCTCGACGCTATACTAATATGGCATGGGCATGAAGAAAAATCCTCATAGAGTCTGGCAAACGAAAGTTGAACCCGCTAGGTTCAATTACGCGGCAACATTGTTGGTCAAAATGTATGCGTATGACGTTTAGTGTTGCAGCGTTATTGAATCTAGTGGGTTCAACTTTCGTTTGCCAGACTCTAGTTAATTGAACCCATTGCTTTGATATAAAGTGCCCATGCCATATAATAGTACAGCGTCGAGCACTCGGACGTTATCTTAAATGTTGTACAAAATCTTACCTAAGATCTAAAATGAATACAGAGCATAACAGTTTACTTTATTGCGCATCTCAATCTGTAAGTTTAAACAGTACAGATCAAAAACATCCCTCCTTCGAAGGCAGTCAGGTTAAACTTGTGATAAATGGTACATGGCAACAACTGGTGGTCTAATCTGTCAAAATCTCAATATTGAAGTGTGTTTATACCTATAATTATTGTTGACCAAGCGATTGAATCAGCTTTTTTGTAGTTGTATGTACTATGTTAGATTATAATATGTCGCTTGCCTACGGCATACTTGGAGTGCGTAGGATCAATCGGATCAGGAACACGGAGCTGCGTAAAAAAACTGGCATCGTAGATGTGGGTGGTCAAGACCGCGAAGCTTAAATGGGACTGGACTGGACATGTCTGCCAAATTCACGCGGAGCGATGGGCCAAATTAGCCACCGAATGGACCCCACAAGATGGCTTCCGAGGTAGAGGCAGACAGAAAAGGCGATAGCGGGAGGACTTCGACACATTTTGTACAGATTGGTGAACACTAGCAAAGGACCGAGACGCGTGGCAGAAAAAAGGGGAGGCCTTTGCCCAACAGTGGGATACAGTATAGGCTAATAATAACTGCCTGTGCACGTGCATATTGCAACAAAACGCAAGCTAAGTAGCATCATAAAATAAAGCCGTTTTTGACAAACAAGTAAATATATAATTTTATAGCCAGCTTTTCTTGGCCTCAAGTGTATCCTGGGGATTACGTATACGACATTTTATGGTCACATTATTGAGGACGCGACTTTAAAGTTGAAAGGCAGGTGATTTGTCTCTTAAAAACATGAGGACATTTTTCTAAGCAAAACTTTAATAATATTCAAGGTCTCACTACCGGGTTGTTTTGTTATAATATTGTAGGGAGAACCCATTTTTTTGAGAAGCTATAGAGAGAGCTATGGCTATATCCTGAGCGGAGCGCGCCGAGCGCACTACCATCACTGACTTCGTGGCGCTTGCGGTGATCGGACGTCTCCAGAATCTAAGGGACTCGTGAGCCATATCTTTGTTTTTTTGTGATTGGTAATTAGCAAATCGGCAATCGTCATTTAGTTTAAAGTTTGTAAATTGCTTTAAGTAAAGTGTATTTTTGCCTTCTAACGTTGTAATCGTCGCTTTAGTTTAAAATAAAACGGTTTTCTTGGTTTAACTTATTTTTATTGAGTGCACATCCTAGTTTTACCTAACATCAGAAGTTGGATAAAGGACTGATTATAGCCCACATAAAGAGATCTTTAGCTAAGTTTCGAATTAAGAAAACCGTTACCGTTTGTGTTTTTGAATAATAGTGATTGCTCGTCCCTTTTGCTGATTGCTTGTTACTACTTTTGTTTTCATTCGCATTCTTTATTTGTGTGAATTTATTTTGTGAAGTGAACTTCTTAATAATGCGTAGCAGAACACGTAGCCGTGAACGACCACACACTCGAGGTAGGTCGCGCATTCGCAAACGACATCATTTTCGGAATAGGCGGGTTTTGCGTAGTAAATCTAGTGGTTCCAGTAGTGTCGAATCGCGACGTAGCTCGAGTGATGGAGGGCGTGATCCACGGAATGGCTCACGTGTTCCAGATCGAAATGATTCGTGGAGTACCGAAGAACGCCGTTCACGAAGTAGGGTTAGGCGACGTTCGCATGGTAGGAATAGACGTCGGTCGCGTAGTAGGACAACACGTCGCTCGAATAGCAGGGCTAGACGTAGTCATTCGCATAATGTTTCCCGAATCCCTCGGCGCGACCGTTCGCGAAGTAGTTTACGTGGCGAGCCACGACGTATTTCGCGTAATATCTCAAACAATAGGGAGACTCGTGAGCTCGCGGAACGTGTATCCACAGCTAGTACACCAGTCATGCCTAATTTCGCGGAACCTCGTCAGAACTCTTTGGAATCCCGTGAGCCGCGCTCTGAGGCATCTACTCTTGCTCATGCTTTGATGCAAGCTATTCAATCAGTGCAACCCGTGAGGTCACATCATTATTACGTGTCAAATTTTGACCCGTCGTTGCATGACATCGAAGCATGGTGCGAAGAAGTAGATCGCGCCAGAACCGCTAACAATTGGAACGATCACGAGTGCTTATCACGCGTGGCTTCATGTTTAAAGGGTGATGCTAAAGTTTGGTTAAGCGAATGGGTCACCAATGATAGGACGTGGTCAAATTTCAAACGGGAGTTTAAATCTCTCTGCCCTAATAAGCTAGACTACGCTCATATTCTTTTTGACGCCATGAACGCCACGTCTGATAAATATTCGACTTTTGCGGAGTATGCGCGGCGTACGCTATTACGTTTGAGAATTGTTCAAGGCCTGAGTGATGAACTGAGGACCTTAATTGTTATTCGCGGCATAGATAGCCCCCAAGTTCGTGCAGCCGCAGCTAATGCGCATCTTACACCCGAAAACATAGTTTCATTTTTGTCAATTTATACGAAGCCTAAGTTACCAAAGCGAGACAATACAGGTAACAATCGAAAACGATTTCAAACAAAACCGATTGTCAGTGCGGGTCAGAAGTGTTTTAATTGTAACCAACGTGGACACATCAGTCGCGATTGTAAACGTCAAAAATCTTTCACTAATTCTTCTGACACACAACCAGGCCCTACCATTTCATGCACATTTTGTAAGAAACACGGACACACCGAGGACAAATGCTTTGCGAAGTCGCGGTCAGAACAGCGAAATCAGCGTAATATAAATTTTTGTTCTCACCGGCCGAATTCCTGTCAAAACAACGACATAACTACCGCAGTAATAAATGGAGTGCCAGTCGATGTACTCATTGATAGCGGTGCCCTTGATGTGTCCTTGATTTCCTCGAATGTTCTTAGATACATAACTTGCCAGCCTAAACCAAGACGTTGTGTGTTGAAAGGAATAAGCGACAAAGAAATCATCACTACCTCTTATGTCACACTACTCGTTGAATTCAGTGACATATCCGTTGAAGTAGAATTGTTAGTAGTGCCCTCGCAATACATGAACGTGCCTGTTATAATAGGCACTGATGTACTAAATCGTGATGGAATAACTTATATTCGAACCAAAGACAAGCAATATCTCACGCACACTGACACCGTTTTTGCCCGCGTCAATACCATTCAGTTAGACGATGACTCGAAAATAAATACGCCCCTTCAGAGTGAAGATTTGGCAAGCCTTATGACGGTCATTAACAAGTTCTCTAACTTTTTAATATCGGGCACTGCCGCAACAACTGTTCGAACAGGCGAGATGGAAATAAGGCTTACCAAGTCCACACCGGTGGTATATCGACCATACAAGCTTTCGTATCAAGAGAAACTCAAGGTCCGGGATATTACTAATGACCTATTAGACAAAGGGGTTATTAGGCGTTCTAAGTCTGAATTCGCAAGCCCAATATTACTTGTAAAGAAGCGTGACGGCTCAGATAGGCTCTGTGTAGACTACCGAGCACTTAATCGCGTCACAGTTAAGGACCGATACCCTCTCCCACTCATAGACGACCATATCGATAGGTTAGGCGGTAGTAAGTTTTTCTCTAGCCTTGACATGGCTACAGGCTTCCATCAAATTCGTCTCAAGGAGGAATGTATCCACCTTACTGGTTTTGTAACCCCAGAAGATCATTTCGAATATATCAAAATGCCGTACGGATTAGCCAATTCGCCTATCGTATACCAGCGTATAATTAACGATACTTTGCGTGATCATCTAAACGAGGGGAATGTTCTAGTGTATGTCGACGACGTACTCCTTTTGAGTAATTCGGTAAATGAGGGAATCGCACTGTTAGACAAGGTTCTAGGGACACTTACTGCAGCCGGCTTTTCGATCAACTTACGTAAATGTTCTTTTCTTGTAAATGAAGTAGAGTACTTGGGCCGAGTAATATCTCAGGGTCAGGTCAGACCGAGCCCAAGAAAAGTCGAAGCTTTAGCTAACACTATGCCCCCAGAGAATGTTAAGCAGGTTAGGCAATTACTAGGTTTGGCGGGATACTTTAGGCGCTACATAAAAGATTATGCATCCAAAACTGCTCCCATTGCTCATCTGACCCGTAAAAATGTCAAATTTAATTGGACCTCTGAGTGCGAAGCTATCCGCCAAGATCTCATCAAAATACTAACTAACGAGCCCGTTCTTGCAATTTTTAACCGGGAACTTCCCACACAAGTCCATACAGATGCGAGCAGTATTGGATATGGGGCTGTTCTTCTACAAATTGACCCAGACTCAAAAAAACACGTCGTAGCATATTTCAGTAGGTCTACTCATGCAGCTGAAAGCAAATATCATTCCTACGAGCTTGAAACCCTCGCCGTCGTTAAAGCTCTCCAGAATTTTCGACACTACCTTGTAGGCTTGACATTTATTGTTGTTACTGACTGTAATGCTCTAAAATCCACTGAACGTAAAAAAGACTTGTTGCCCCGCGTTGCCCGATGGTGGGTCTACCTACAGGATTTTGATTTCTCGATTGAATATCGGAAAGGGGTTATGATGCAGCACGCGGACTACCTTAGTCGAAATCCTATAGTTCACGCCAACCATATTAATAAACCTCGTAACTGGGCTCAAATAGCACAGTCAGCCGATAATGAAACTCAAGATCTCGTACAAAGACTACAAGATGGTAACTTAGATTCCAATCGTTATTCAGTCCAAAACAACATTTTGTACTACAAGTACATTCCAGTAGGTGGACAACCACGATTGCTGTGCTATATTCCCAAGGGTCATCGACTCAGTCTTTTGAGAGTTTTTCATGATGAGCACGAGCATATCAGTGCGGATAAAACTCTAGACCTTATCCTGAGGCACTTCTGGTTCCCAGGTCTCAAACAGTTTGTCAGTAAATACGTGACCCACTGTCTCATATGTATTTCTCAAAAAAGGGTACCCCGCGCTCCTTTACAGAACATTACTTCATGGGAGAAACCCGACACTCCGTTTCACACCGTTCACGCTGATGCCCTAGGCCCCTTGCCGGTCTCAGAAGGCTACAAATTCATTCTCCTTATTGTAGACTCGTTTACAAAGTTCACTCTTTTGTACCCCATTTACAAACAAGACGCTAGTGAACTGAAACGTGTTGTCACCCAAGCTATTTCTATATTCGGGGTGCCTAAGCTAATGGTTACGGACAAAGGTCGCATGTTTGAGTCTAACGATTTTGTAACATGGATAAAAGAACTTGGTTGCAATCTCCACTATATCACGCCGGAAATGCATCACGCTAACGGCCAGGCCGAACGCTATATGCGAACTGTTCTTAATATGTTACGCATACAAGCAAACTACAAAAACGCGTCCTGGTCAGATACGCTGTGGAAGTTACAGCTAGTGTTGAACATAACAAAACAGAAAACAACACAAACTTCCCCGATGAATCTCCTAATAGGCACTGAAGCAACAACTCCCGCTATTCGCGCTTTGGTGCGTGACGTGGCTATTGAAGGGGGCTCTCCTAACCGGGAAGCCCTACGCGAAATCACCAGGAGCAGGGCACGACTTCTGTTGAAGAGGAATCAGAACAAGCAAGACGAGCAAGTCAACCAACAACGTCATCTACCTCGTCAATTCAACCTTAACGACTTGGTGTTCGTCATTAAGTTTTCTCAGTCAACAGGAAAGCTCGATTCCGGAATGCGTGGCCCTTACAAGGTGGTCGCGGTACTACCAAGTGGACGCTACACACTTCGCCTGCTTAGCGGTGGCTATGGCAAGACGACGCAGGCTGCGGCTCAACATATGGTGCCGTGGCGAGGCGAGTGGTGTCCTGATACGTGTGCCGCCTTTTTTGAAAGTAAGTAATGTCTTTGTGACGCATTTGTTTAAATTACACGTAGAACCGATGGCCGTTGGAGCGGAAATGCTCTCGAGTGGCTACCACGTACCGGAAGGCTCGGTGTGGATAGGCCCCCACAAGGTGGACTGATGAAAAAAAGGTCGCTGAAGTCCGCTGGATGCGGGTGGCGCAGGACCGGCCGTTGTGGCACTCTTTGGGGGAGGCATATGTCCAGCAGTGGACGTCTTTTGGCTGATATGTTGATGATGATGATGATGATGATGATGATGCATTTATCATTAGGCACTCTGTAGCTGCTCTATCAACTATGGTTTGATTGGCGGCAGCTCCACACGTATGAATACGGTCTGCGTGTTGGGGTGACTTGCACACGTACGAATACGGTCTGCGTGTCAAGTAACTTGACGTTCGAATACGGTCTGCGTCAAGTCTTAAACGGTCCACACGTTCGAATATGGTCTGCGTGTTGGAGCTCGCACGTACGAATACGGTCTGCGTGTCGAGTGGGCTTACACGTAAGAATACGGTCTGCGTGTCAAGCAGCTTGGCGTATGAATACGGTCTGCGCCAAGCATGTTTCAGGTTGAGGCTCAGCTCGCGATGTTCAGGGACAACAGCAGTTTCTCCTGGCAACATATCGTCAGCTGGGTTCGATTTTATAAAAAGAGACGTCTCTGTTTACCTTGAGAGTCAGGAATGCGTGTGGGATCTGATCAGATTGATGAATGAATTAATTGGATGATGAATGAGCGCAAGTTTTGAATGCTGGTAGCCAAGGCTGTCGAACTATTTCTGATCTGGTATTGTTTTGTTATCGTTTTCAGGTGAAAACTCTGAGTATGACGAGACTACACAGCCAACTTCATCTACTGCTGCTGCCGATCCATTGTTGCCTCAAGATGACTCATCTGAGGATGCTGACTTACGCCCGGCTCCGAGAATCACAGCGTCACCACTCGAAGACTTTGAAGGTGTCGAGGACGACACTCGGTCAGGAGAGGCCGTGTAGGGAGAACCCATTTTTTTGAGAAGCTATAGAGAGAGCTATGGCTATATCCTGAGCGGAGCGCGCCGAGCGCACTACCATCACTGACTTCGTGGCGCTTGCGGTGATCGGACGTCTCCAGAATCTAAGGGACTCGTGAGCCATATCTTTGTTTTTTTGTGATTGGTAATTAGCAAATCGGCAATCGTCATTTAGTTTAAAGTTTGTAAATTGCTTTAAGTAAAGTGTATTTTTGCCTTCTAACGTTGTAATCGTCGCTTTAGTTTAAAATAAAACGGTTTTCTTGGTTTAACTTATTTTTATTGAGTGCACATCCTAGTTTTACCTAACAATATATATGTATGTAGAATATTTGATATTTTTTGTTATGTAGGTAGGTACTTTTATGGGGAAAAATTTATGTCTTTGGTAATAATTTTATTTATCTAAATAATCTGCCCTGAGCCTGCCTGATTGAAAACAGACATGGTATATGGACGCTTACGGCTCTCACTGCTAATCATTTGTGTTACAATGAATAACTTGTTTTATCCATAACTAATTTTGTTATTGAACTAAAGTTGCTTTTAAAATGCTAAAAGCACAGTAACTTTACTATCGCCTACAGATGTTAAATAAAATAAAAGTTTAAAAAACGAAACACATGAGCATATTAAAACTCTTTGTTACCCTACGTTCTACAATAGGTCTAAATGCAAATTAATATATAGGCCGACCGACAGCCCGGTCCTATATTGTCATAGTAGCAATTTAGCAGATATTGTCATGCTTGTCAAAATAAATAAATAAAAAACGATAAACAAAAATAGATCTCCCGAGCGAAATTCTTAAATGAACGTATTTTTTTTAATATCCTCTTCGTTAAGAACGCCTCGTTAACACTCCAGACGCGCACAAATATTAGTGTCAAAGAAATCATAATTACCCTCAGCGTTCCTCAAACATCATCAGCACTCAAAAGAACGTTCAAACACGTCCCGCAAATACGCTGCGTGCGCAAACAAGCTTGCGCGTGAATTAGTCGAGCGCTGCGCAAACATGCCAGGTGACGGTTCTATTGGAGTTCTATTGAAGAGATAAGCTTACAAAAAGGCCACTTGTGCGGCAAACATCTAAGTGTATTTGCTGAATTGGTCAAATTCTATCTTTTTTAAAGATGTTCGACTACCTTTGTCGGTAATCCAATCTTTATTTTGTTCGGAGAGGAATTTCGACTTTGCTCCTTATTTCAAATTTTCTGTTCCTTCCAACAGTGATTGACAGAAGATATCATCAAATTGCGATTAGAATGGAATTGGAGATGATGTGATGGGCCACAATAACTACGTCAAAGTTTAAACGAACTGACAACTGCTAACTATACCGATAGGGAGCATTACTGCAATGTTCTGCCGCCAGAGTTCACACTTTCACACACTTACCACATAGTATAATATAAAATGTTTACTTATTATATACATTATATTTTAAGTTATGCCTACACCTAAGTCACAACATGTGGAAGAGCGGTGATCTTCTTAGCACAAGTATATTATATACTTAAAAAGAGGCACCAGCACAGATACTTGTATACGTATTTATAAGTTACTGAAATAAATTATTTTGATTTTGATTGATTTTTTGAGAGTGCAGCGCTACCACTAACAGTAAACCAGAATAGGAATATAGGGATTCACACACGCATGCACAATTGATTGTCAAATGAGTGACAAGGATGCTTGCATTGACAATACCGCAAATGGGAACGAGATACAGTGTCCACGCTGCTAGTGTCGCCACCTACGAAGAGTTTTGCGTAATGTTCCCTATTCAAAACTCATCGCTGTTAAGTGTCTGTCATTCTAGTTTCATAATATAATTTATTATTATTCTTCTTCTTTTAAGACAGGCAGCTCGCTCATATTTACGTCTAAATCATGGTTCACTTAGTATGGTTCACACTGCTTTCTTTACTGCTTGATTTTACGCAATATTTGACAGAATCCCTTTTAGAAACTATTGCGAATGATTGTGAAAGAGATTGAGAATGATTGAGAAAAGTGGGCACATGTTTTCTTCTGACAAATATTGCAATTATGGTTACTATTTCCGCTAACAAGACTGGGCCTTTTATTGCAAAAAATTTAGAAAAAAATCCCATCCATATCAAATGTTTTCCAAAGTGTGCAAAAGGGACTTCGCCTTTTCTGCAATAATAGGTCAAGTAATTTTGTTAGAGGGAATATTAACCACAATTGTAATATTTTTCAGAAGAAGAAATGTTGCCAATTTTAACCATTCCGTCCCGTTACAACAAAACTTAACTCATATAATATTCAAGCCTTGAAATTATTATTGGCATACCAGCGTATTCAAGTTCAGTAATTAACACAGTTCTCGGGTGGTTGTGGGTTAGACCCATGTCAAAGTACCTACACGGCTTAATCTAGCCGATCTAGCGTAACTATCTCACTTACTTCCGAAATGTTAATCTTCCTTACACTGAGGCGATTCTTAAGTTTATTTCTTACATATTTACTTAATTGACGACATTTTATCCTTTCTGTTTAGGTACCTATTTATAAAAAAACAAATGCGAGTCGGACTCTTGCACGAAGGGTTCCATACCGTTATCTAGGCAAAAAAATCACGTTTGTTGTATGGGAGCCCCCTAAAATATTAATTTTATTCTGTTTTTTTTGTATTTCTTGTTATAGCTGCAACAGAAATACAATCATCTGTGAAAATTTCAACTGTCTAACTATCACGGTTCATGAAATACTACAGCCAGTGAAATTCGCTAAAACTGGTCACAGAAAGACAGACGGACCGCGGAGTCTTAGTAATAGGGTACCGTTTTACCCTTTGGGTACAAAACCCTAAAAAAGTAAAAAACACTAAAGTAGGTACTATACTTTTGTTTTTTAATTCCATTGACTTTTAACAGAATTCGTTACGACAGAGCATAACTCCATAATTATCTTAATACAAACATCCAAATCCAAATTGGAACACCCACGAAAAATTTGAATGAATTAGAACATAACTATTGGCTCTACATATAAGGTAACTAAAGAACTCGCGAACCCAATTTTTTTTATTTATTTCGAAAAGCCGAATCGACCGAATTTCTTAACTGAATAGTTTGCGCGAGAGACACTTCCAAAGTGGTAAAATGTGTGTCCCCCCCCCTGTAACTTCTAAAATAAGAGAATGATAAAACTAAAAAAATATATGATGTACATTACCATGCAAACTTCCAACTAAAATTGATTTCAACGAGATCTAGTAAGTAGTTTTTTTTTAATACGTCATAAATCGAAAAAAAATCAATTTATTTAACGGAAGTAACGGAACCCTTCATTTGCGAGTCCGACTAGCACTTGGCCGCTTTTTCCTTCCTACGGCAAATGAAAGAGAGGCAACGACGCATCGCGAACACGAACCCCCAAGTGTGGTGCGACAATTAGACTACCTATACATATAATATGTATGTATGTAGGTATTCGTCGACATTTTACTGCAGTTCAATCGCTTCATCAATATAACTTTCGGGGACAGCACAGATCTTGTACCTCAAATTACATTCATACAATACGATACAAAATGTAAGTGGCCATTTTATACCTTATTTCAATGCAATAAGGTCCACATTGTCAACTGACAACTATCTACAGTACGTGTAGCTTCCTCGTTAGTGTTGGGCATAAACGGGTGTCAACGGGAATCCTGAGGTATGCTTTTCAAAAAGACGTAAATGTGTGAGAGGTACAATGGCGCATACGTCCTTTTAACTGTACTGTAGATGCTCCTAGTGATGGAGCGACAATTCAGGCATAGGATGCATCTTACTAAGAGACAGAGAGTGCACTCTATAGAAAGCGAAGTGATCTATTTATCTTACTGACAGTTCGTGATATTGCCGATATTGTGACATTAGTTGTCTCTTTTTTTCTGTCTTTAAACAATACCTCTGCTAGACGGTCGCCAACACGCCCCTCCGACCGAGCGACCTTGGTCGGCACCGACCGCTGTAGTATGAAATTTTACTGCAAAAAACTATCTGCACACTCTGCACGGTCGGTGCGGACCAAGGTCACTCGGTCGGAGGGGCGTGTTGGCAACCGTCTAGCAGAGGCTTAAGTCCCCACTTGAGAGTTGAGGAATTATACATTTTTAACAACCTGTAGTTTCACAACAAGTAACGATAATGTAAAATGGATCAAACTACCAATAAGCCTGATTAACGAACAATATAATAACCATACTTACTAAACCGTAATCTGCATTTTCTGATCGCAATTTCAAAAAAAGGAGCAAAGCTCCGAACTCGTGTTTCGACTTCGGAGCTCAACGAAACTTTCAGGGCAATTCTATTGCATGTGCTGCCTACATAGCGCCATCTGTTTTTGCCTGCTGGTAGCAAATACAGTTGCTGCTTTATCGATCGTGTCAGCTAGTGCGTATTGTGGTTAGAATTGCCGCCAAAGCCGTTGTACGGAAATACCCCGCAGACGAAATTGGCCGCATTGACCATTTATAAAAGAAAATACATTTCGTTAAATCTAACGGTGTCGTTAAACCCTATCGGGTTTGTATCGACACAGCAATTCGTGAACAGTGATAAGATTCGATCTTAGTAATTACCTAATTTATACAGGAAGGTAGCACTAAATAAGCGTAGCTTAGGTACGATAATTCCCACCCGGCTAAAACACCGTTTCTCATAGTATACTCGGTGGGTCTCTGAGGATGAGGCGCCACTTCAAACGGTTCGGGGCATAGCAGGAGAATTGGGCTAGTGAGCCCTCTGTCCCTCCATACTCCGTCCACTTGTGACGCACGTACGGTCAACCACAATTACATGTATGCGGAGCGCGTCACGTACCGCAGAGTACCGCAGATCGCACACCGGACCAATTCCGATTGTGCCACAAACCAATTGCAGATGGTTGTAACCGAGAGCCAACGGATACGGCGAAAGAAATAAATTCTCGTACAGTCGAGTCGTCCAATATTTATGCACAATAAATACCTTTCAAAATTATCTACACTTGCGTCTTATGTAGGTAAGTAACAATAATAATAAATAAATATAAATAAATATTTGCCGACAATCTTACACAAATCAACCTAGTCCCAAACTAAGCAAAGCTTGTACTATGGGTACTAGACGACGATATAGATACTTATATAGAGAAAATAAATACTTAAATACATAGAAAACATCCATGACTCAGGAACAAATATTCGTGCTCATCACACAAATAAATGCCCTTACCGGGATTCGAACCCAGGACCTCTTGCTTCGTAGGCAGGGTCACCACCAACTAGGCTAAAGCGGTCGTCAGGAAATAATAAATTAGAGAATGCCTTAAGGCTAATGCTTAGGTCAGGATCTGATGACGGGATCCTGGAGAAATCGAGGAAACTCTTGAAATAAGGTGAATTACTGAATTGAAGTCGATTCAAACTTTGTTTTGAAAGTAAATAATTCTGCTTACATTGCAGCATTGCCATCACAAACAAACTATTTTATTCAATGAATGCAGAACTACTCCAAAGTTTCGTTAAATTAATAACAGGTGACGAGTCAATAACCTATTTCGTAATATTAGTAACAATTCGCTCCACTCTATAGTGGAAGTCATGTCCGCGCAATTAATATCAGCATTAATTACTGGAGTTTAAGGACATCATTTTAGTTTCCAGAATTACACATTGCTTAACGCTCGAAAGCACGGAAGTGCTCAGATATTCAAAGAAGCAACATACATGCTATGCGAACTTAGAACTTAATGCAAATCCAGTTTCTTATTGAAAACAGTGCCACCTTCTTGATAGCTGACGAACTCTCTGAAGCTCTAGCGATTGCTAGGCTAGGCTGTCAAGGTATTTCAAAATTCGCCGTATAGTCACAAGGCATCAGTAGCCTAGGGGTACAGACGGTGGTATTTGGAGTCGATGATCCGGGGTTCAATCCCTACGACCCACGCACTTTTTGTATGTTTTGTACATTCAAAGAAAAGTTGTAACTACCGCAGAAGAGATGGCGCCTGTATACGCAAGCATTAAATGCCTTCTCAATTTGGTCGAGTTGCCTGTCTATCTAAGTATGTATATTGTAGTCTTTGGCAACATATGTTAACTCATACCATCGGTGCGGTCGTGCAAGCCATGATCACATCATAATCATCTTTGTCTAATAGTATTTTTTTTTCAGTTATTGTAAGGAAAGTGTTGGTTAAAATTAAATAATTATATAGTCTTGATATTTTTTTGTCAGGAATTAAATATAGACATCACGGGCTTTCTTGCCAGAAAACCGCTGGCCGGTTTTCCAGGCACGCCGCTCTGAATGACATTCTACGCCGCTCTCTTGCCAGCGTCAATGTGCCGGCCTTGTTAGAGCCACCCGGCATTTTCAGGGACGATGGCAAGAGACCGGATGGAATGTCATTAATTCCGTGGAAGATGGGTCGGGTGCTCGTGTGGGACGCCACCTGTGTCGACACATTGGCCCCATCCCATCTCCACGAAACATCCTCCAGAGCCGGTGCTGCTGCAGAGACTGCGGAAAAGGCCAAAGTTAATAAATATAGGGATCTCGGCGCTGAATACTGCTTTGTTCCATTCGGCGTCGAGACCCTTGGTCCATGCGGTCCCAGCGCACTCAACCTAATCAAAGAGCTCGCCAAAAAATTAGCCGACACCACCGGGGACCGATAAATAATTAAAGATAATGGCTGTGTTTTAGGCACCACAACACTATGGACTCCATAGTTTAGAATCCTATCACTCCCACCACAGACTTCACATATCCCATTTATTTACTCAAGTTACTGAAATAACATACATCAGTAATTATCAGACAAAGTTAATTTTGTAGCATTTTTGGTGTAGCGTAGTGGTGTTAATGTAATTGGTATAAACTGTTTCAATCGTAATGCTTAATTAGCGTTAATAATGTCAATACTTACCCTAATTAACAGTTTTGGTTGATATTGTCGACGCCAATTCCAATAACTGCACCAAAAATGCTACAAAATTAACGATGTCTGGTGATTATTTAACGTTTGTTAAGTTAGGGGATTCTTACAATATTGACACCTTGTTACAAAATTTAATATTGAAAAACTACCCAAGTTTATTTATTCCGTTTTATAACCATATACATACACGTACCATTAATATACCGTGTGTAATTACTAATTAAGCATCATGTGGCATCTCTAATCAATGAACGAGTAAACTGTAGTTAAACTACACATGTATACATACACTCATGTGTTGCTATAGTCATAATCCTTTGATTAATACCAGTGTTAATTAGACGAGTTCAACAACATCATTACCAACCAGTTCCAGGAAAGACACAATGACGTTTCGCAAATATTGAAGGCTTACCAGCCTAGCTACCAGCTCATTGAGAGCTACGTGTAGAAAATTCTGGGAAATAGTTATTTGATTGAAGTCCACCTGTATGATAATTACATCTCTTGTCTCATGTATCTTGAATTTTACGTGTAGGTAAATTAAATGGGATGACAAATTTTCGCTTAAAAGAATCATCGTATTAGTATTGTAGGTATTGATAACAGTTTAAAAAAAAACCGGTCAAGATCAAGTCTGACTCGCGCATCGAGGGTTCCGTACAAACTTTCATACACCATACGTCATGTCAGGACCCCGTTCAATCTTGAAAAATCTTAAGCAGCTCATAGATAAAGTTACCGTTGCAAAGCGCCTTCTGCATTTTGGCACTATCAACTTACAACTTAGTATGTTTGTTTATCAGCGATAGCTTTTTATCACGCGTACCGATTTCGATTATTTATTTTTTATAGGTATGAAAGAAGGGACTTTAACGATAATCTGATAGGAATTTGAAGACATAAAATTTCATATAAAAGTAAGTACTTAAATTACAAATTTAAATAAGAAATTATTTTTGATTATTAAAAAAAAATAAGCTAGATAGAGATATCGTTTTAATTTTCCTGTATTATTTATGTTACTCTTACTTATGTGTAATTATTTTAGAAATTTCACTTCGTAAACTTCGGAGATAAGGGGGGGAATGGTATTTTTTTCTACATTTTCCATATTAAATCAAAATTTAACCATTGTAGGAAAAAAATAAAAACGGTTTTAGAAGGTGCAATTCAAGTCCTTTCATATGAATCCCCATTTGATCTTTTTACTAGACTTTGATTTTTTAACCCCCCTCATATTCAGAAAATATAAAATGTATATGTTGGAGAAGGAGCATTGCGAGGCGGTGAATAGGGATCGGGATGATCTCCATCACTGTCCATGTTCTTCGTAATTCGACACAAATAAAAACCCAATTTTCCCCCCCACCTCCAGACCTGTCCGTTCATCCAACTGTCTGGCCGTACCGTCATTACAATATTCCGCAAGTATAACGTTCCTATACAAACCAAATGACAGACTAAGCAAACGAATTACTGAAAGAACGATTGTTGGCGCTCTTTGTAAACGCAGTCCAAATGTCATTGTGACAGCGTCACTCCGACATATATATATATTTTTCATTTTCCATACACGTGTCTTAACCCTTTTAACAGTTGTTCCAAATTTCAAATAGATAGCTTGAGTAGTTCCTGAAATATTTAACGTTGTGACAGACGGACGGACGGACAGACGGACAGACACATTAAAGATAATGGCTGTGTTTTAGGCACCACAACACTATGAGCTTTATAGTTTAGAATCATATCACTTCCACCACAGACTTTATATATCTAGACACGCGGCAGCGTGTCAAGCCAAGTTCAAGCAAAAGAACTGGCTAGCCAGCGCCAAGTGTAATATTACACAAACCTTTTGGTACCACTTTTGACCCTTCTATAACTCAAAACCTCTTCAACGTAAACACATAAAACTACGTGTGTTTAATTATATCCATAAGGACAACTAGAAGCCCAAATTTCATGAAGCTAGCTCAAACGGTTTTAAAGATATGACGGTCAAAAAGTCGTATATTTTAGCACTGACTGACATATATATAGTACCTTTTTTTTTTTTTTTTACCCAGGGGAAATCCATTATGGATCCCACCCGGCTCGAGAGAAGCCGAATGGGTATGTCCGACTCCCACGGACTAAAACCCCTGGGGTGTTCCACCACTCGCTTTAAGACAGAGCTCTGGGAACGCATCTGCACTCATCCAGAACTCTGTCAGCGTTGTCCTTGCGGGCCCACGTAGGTTGTAGGGAATGCATGACATATAGTACCTAACCTAACCTACTTCCAGATGACCTACAAGGATGAAAATTGGAATCCAGCTCGGTAATTGTGTGTAAGCATAGCTTAAGTAGTTCGTGACATATTTAACGTTGTGACAGACGGACGGACGGACAGATGGACAGACGGACAGAGTCGCACCATAAGGGTTCCTTTTTAGGGTTCCGTAGTCAAATTGCAAAAACCGGAACCCTTATAGATTCGTCATGTCTGTCTGTCTGTCTGTCCGTCCGTATGTCACAGCCACTTTTTTCCGAAACTATAAGAGCTATACTGTTGAAACTTGGTGAGTAGATGTATTATGTGAACCGCATTAAGATTTTCACACAAAAATCGAAAATAAAAACAGAAAATTTTGGGGGTCCCCATACTCAGAACTGAAACTCAAAAATTTTTTTTTCATCAAACCCATACGTGTGGGGTATCTATGGATAGGTTTTCAAATATGATATTGAGGCTTTAAATATAATTTTTTTCTAAACTGATTAGTTTGCGCGAGAGACACTTCCAAAGTGGTAAAATGTGTCCCTCCCCCCCTTGTAACTTCTAAAATAAGAGAATGATAAAACAAAAAAAATATATGATGTACATTACCATGCAAACTTCCACCGAAAATTGGTTTGAACGAGATCTAGTAAGTAGTTTTTTTTTAATACGTCATAATCGTAAACCGCAATTTATTTAACGGAACCCTTCATGTGCGAGTCCGACTCGCACTTGGCCGCTTTTTTTACCTTTTTGGTACGGAACCCTAATAAAAAATCAATATTATATGCACAAAAATCACTGAAGTGAACTAGTTGCACTATGAGCTTTAGAACAGAAGAGCATGCCTTATTTAAAAAAAATAATAACGAACCTCCTCACAAAATTTCAGGACAATCGGTTGAGAAATGCGACCTGTAGCACAGAATAAGTAATAGTACTACGTACAGCAGGTTCTCTGTTAACAAATTCCCTGTTTAGGTACGCCAAACGTGCCTAAATGTGGCCATCCCTTTCTATCGCATGCAACGCACTGCGACCCGTGCGATCGTCAAGTCCCAACGCGCGGCAGCTACTAATGGGCCGCCAATTTGGCGGCCGCCGGCATGTACTTGTAGCGGCGCGACGGAATCACAGAGTGAACCGCCCGTGCCTGTAGACGAAAACAGCGAGAAAGCGGGTCATCCGAACAACAGGACACTGGACATACTGACGGTTTTCGGTGCAAGGTTGCTTAATGCTATGTAGGACCTATGTTTTAATGCTTATTTAGGCACAAACAAACAGTACAATATGTCTTGAAATTATTTATTAGCTACTTATATCGTAAACCAACGAAGCGCCATAACTTGATAACGATGACGCATTGAATGGCACATAATATAATATAGCCTTTATTTAACCAACCTTAAATATATGTAAAATATGTGTTTTTCTAGTCTTCTGTTTCTATTTGGTTTTGCTTTCCAGCAAAGGCCTCCCTTAGAGACTTCCACATTTTGTGATGATCTTTTGAGATGTGCTTTTCTTTGTAATGATCTATTTCCTTCTATTACGATTTTTTTGTTTATAAGTTTTTTGTTCATATGTTTTTTATTTTTTTTTCTCGTTTGTTCACATGTTCATTTGTCATGATCTCTTGGGGGTTGTGGTCTGTCGTCCAACGGCGACCAGCCGGGTTGGGACCTAGCTTAGAATAATAACGCATAGAAGGATAGTTTCATACGGCCGACGCGCCAAGCGTGAGGCATAAAATGGATTCATCTAGTTGTGATCAACTCGTATTCACACGCGCCAATACGCACACAAACGCACCAATTTTGTTCCACCGATCGGCGTACTGGGCCATTAATGGCCGAGTTTTAGTGGCCTCACCGTTGCGCGTGAACTGCGTTTCTAGGCGTTATTATTCTAAGGGGCCTAGGATAATGGTTCATACAAAGTATCAAAACCTGAGGGGTAATCACATAACTGTCAATTTTCCACATAAAAGAGTGACATTTAGACTTTTAGACCTACCTGACGCGCGTACAATGCGTTACGTGATCGACCTACTGGAATAAGTGAAGGGTCCACGGAAAGAACATGTGTAGTCACTTTTTTTTTTCAAAATTAAATTTAAATGTCGCGTAATACCTAGTAATTCATAACGAACTCAACATATTGACATTAAAATCTCATTTTGAAAAAAAAATGTGACTAGACATGTTATTTCCGTGGGCCCTTCCAGTAAGGTATGACACGGGCACTTTATGTCGAATTGATATGACTTCAATTCGAATAAAGACAAACCCATTAGTTAGAATTTAACCCATATTGCTTGGACATAAAGTGCTCATGTCATAGACTAGTGCATCGTCGATGACTTGAACGTTTACCTTACTTAAGAGGCTGACAAGACCAAATTTGTTGAAATTGATATTATTTGAGCAGTTGTATAAGAAAAACTATTTGTTCTAGCACATCAAAAAAAATATAAGTCAATATTTATCATATTTCCAAGACCGTAGATGGACTCGAAACATAATTGAATGAAATCGGCTCGATAGAAAATAATTGCAAAGATTGGTCTTAAAATCATCTTAAGAGGCTGACAAGACCAAATTTGTTGAAATTGATATTATTTGAGCAGTTGTATAAGAAAAACTATTTGTTCTAGCACATCAAAAAAAATATAAGTTAATATTTATCATATTTCCAAGACCGTAAACGGACTCGAAACATAATTGAATGAAACCGGCTTGATAGAAAATAATTGCAAAGATTGGTCTTAAAATCATCTTAAACGGTTCTATGTCCTTATGTTTTTGACGTATGGGTCTGCAATTAAAAACACGAAGTCCACATATTCATACCTAAACCGTAGACGAGCCATATTTCACAAATAATCCACTTTTTTTTATATTTCAATATTTATTCATTATTTTCGTCTAAAACCTGGCCGCTCAAGTAACACTCGCTCTCGCTTACTCCGATACAAATGTGCGCGTTTTTGGTGTTGACAACGCCTTAAGGTTTTGAAAGCAACTCCCCAAAGTTCCATCAAATATTTCAAATCTTTCATAGTATTAGTTCAGTTATACTATACCAAATCAGAGTATGTAAGTATCCAATTTCCAAAAAACGTGGGGCAATCAAAGCGCAATCACGCTCACAAATCACATTAACCGACACGTCGACACACGACGTGTCGGCACGTACCCCGACACGTGCCCGACTTTTATAATGCCGAGTAAAAATTAGCCTCGTTTTAGTATCCGCGTTATGAGAACGGGAGTCTGTGTTAGTCGACGTATTGTCAAAATATTGGTGTAACATTTGTCAAGGATTAAAGAGTCACTTTGTTAGGTTCGAGTTTGTAAATCGAAATTAACACATGCAAGAAATTGCATGCAAGTTTAGTTTAACTACATTGCGGGGTTTAATAAATCAATTGAACTCAGGATCCTCGGTAACCCGCAATGTAAGGAAACTTGCACGCAATTTACCGTAAATGTAGGTCATCATAAATTTAAGAGTGAGACTCTTGTCGGTGTAGCTCCCTCCATCTGACTCTCTCTTGGGCCGCCGCCTTGATCTCTTTATATGACGTGACTGCTACTTTTTACAAGCTTTTATCTTTTATTTGTTTCATGTAACTTTTCCTTGGTCTTCCCCTTCTTCGCTTGCCTTCTACCTTTCCTTCCATGATGTTATTACTAAAACCGTCATGTCGTAAGGTGACCAATCATTTAATGTAGGTACGTGCCTGAAAAACGATAGGTAATAGGGTGGGATTGCTGAAGCCAAATATTTTAATTTTTTTTTGTATCCTGCAAAGCTTGGCAATCTGTTTTATACAAAACAATAATCCATTTTGCTGTCTGATGTCCTTCATCAGTTATAATTTCTTTAATGGGGAAGCCATCCAATGATGCTTTCCTCATTCCTTGTCTGCGAATCTCCTCGCCAGGTCCACTACACTATTCCTCTTTAGTCGGGAGAATTGCAAGCCAAATATAAACAAATTGTTAGTACGGATTTAAAATCCACACTAAACTCAATTTAGTATGCAAAAATACGAATTAGTTTACGCCCTGCCCTCACTTGTCACAATACAACACGGCTAACACATGTATACCTAAAGTTACAGTACATGTGTAGGTAGCATTACACAGGTCGGTCATTGCTCTTACGCCAGTGTGGACAACAGGCCGCTAGGGCTGTCGATCGTAATGACGATGACGTCACTTACGGTGCCATTGTCACCCTCGCCGCTAGGGTTGCCACGCAGATCATATTAATTCAATGTGTACAGAAATATAAAACTGCGGTGATTCCGTCTTTTTAACAACAAAGACTACAGGTGTAGTGCATACATTCGTATTTGTCATGCTATTTCAGTCAACCTCACTTTTTGTACCGAGATTGACTGAAATAGCAAGACACGTTCGTACGTTTCCGTGAAAATACGATGGAAAATAATTATGCACTGTGCTTTTTTATCAGTTGTGAGGATTTCTTAATTTTTATCACTCTTCACTTCAAAGCGTTATTTAAAAGTGTTTATTATGTTATATGTCATCACTATAGGATCTGATTAAGCTAAAAATGCTAAAATTAGTACGTATGCTTAGATTTTGCAGAGTATCTGTGGATATATTTTTTTCGAAGCCAATGGTTAACGTTGATATGCTCAGTATCTCCCCCTCCCCCCAGGCTTAGTAACTTAAGTAAAGTTTTAAGTTAAAAGTTCAAGCTTCCATCCTTGTCTTTTTTAGGGTTCCGTACTCAAAGAGTAAAACGGAACCCTATTACTAAGACTTCGCTGTCCGTCCGTCCGTCTGTCACGACACACTGAACGGATAAAGAAAACCATCAAAAACCACAATCCGTAAATGTCGACTATTAAAACGAACATCCCCCTTCCAAGTCGCTACTCCAAAATAACTCCAACGACTTGTCTTACAATATTCACCAGTTCGTCACAGCGTTCAAATAATTATACAACCTCTTCAACATAATTAATTCAGTCCTTTCAAATGTATTTTCAGCAGTTCGCGCGATTTCGGGCAAGATCGGACCAATTCGGGCGAGGTCGGACCGAGAGTAATTTTCCACCCGGACGATTACAATACTCCTCGTAATCTTATTTAAGAAGATATGCGTTTAGGAATATTTCTATTGTTGGCTTGCTTTATTAGAGTCTCACAATGAACATAATATTATGAGATGTTTGTCCAAGTAGCTAAATTAAATTTTGAGAGAATTAATTTAATAAACGCGAATGCTTTGAGAATATTAGGGTTTCAATAAAGCGTAGTTACAAAATTTTTTGGGTATCTTTCTTTATTACACTTAATTTAATTTGATAGGTAAGTACTCCATCGTTCTGGCAAAATATTTATAAAATTTAAATCAACATTAATTTCTTGATTATAAAAGTAAATGAAAAGAAAGCATTACATCTTTCTCCTAATAATTCATTATTTTAGTAAGACTACAATGATTTTTTCTTTTTAATATATCGTAGCAGCCAGTTAATTAGGTCCAAACTTAAAAAAGAGTTTTAGGAAAACAATATTATCATAGAGGTTTCTTCTTTAGCTCTGATGTAGAGTTCATTATCAAATCCATACTATGTTAGGGTCACCTTTGTCGAAATCGATGAGAAGTACCTACTATTTTATATATTCGTTCCACTGATGTCCAGGGAATGGGCTGAAGTTTTCCACACTGGACTAGTGCGGATCACATATATTACTTGGTTCAATTAATATAAATAAAAAATCAAATGTAAGGCAGTATTTACAAAAAATAATAACATATAAACCAGAAACCGCGAAGCGCCGTAAATATGCTGGCCTCACAAACAACCACATATTTGCAGCCTTCGCGGTGGAAACTCTCGGCCCTTGGAGTCCGGACGCCCACAGGCTTTATAAAGCTATCAAAAAGGATGATGGAGAACTCGGCAGACTATAGGGTTGGCTACTTCCTCGGTCAACGCATCGGAATAACTATCCAACGAGGATTTGTGGCCAGCCTTATGGGCACCCTTCCCACAGGCAGCGACTTCGGGGAGTATGTATATTATACTAGTTATTAGTTTTAAGTGTATAGGTTTAAGTTTTGTTTATGTTAATTAATATCTTGCATAAAATTTCTTGTTAATATATACTTAATGTATAAACCTGACTATACAATATGAGCACACCTCTCAACTTACCTAATATACCGCGCATCCATCCAACCAAGCGCATCACCGTATTTCTGTTGCAGTTAGCAACGCGGTGGTACGGTCCGAGCGCTTAGCGCAATAATTATTGTAATACTTTTTACGTCATACCTGGCCATAAAGTAGGAATTACCGCACGCTATGCGTGTGGAAAACCCCACTTCCTGGCCAGATAGAGACGTAAAATGTTGTACTCACCACGGGCGGTAATAAAGAAAGCTTCAGAGCGCATATTTATCGCCCTTGCCTTCGGCTCGGGTGTCAAATACCTGCGTTCTGAGACATTCTTTGTGTAACCGCCCTAGGTAAGTAATGTACTATTTACCCACAATGATTTTTAATATGTAATACTTACCTTATTTTGAAACACTGTATGCTTAGTTTTTGTTTTAATTTATATACTTAATGTAAGTGAATTCATGTAATTCTTATGGGAAATAAAGTTCTTTAAACCTAATATCTCAAAAGCGGTTCAGCCGATTTAGTTAAAACGTAACTTAAAACCACCCCGATCACGTCAGCTTTTGGATAAAAAAAACCGCATTCAAATCGGTCCATACGTTTAGGAGCTACGGTGCCACAGACAGACACACACAAAGACAGACAGACAGACATACACACAGACACGTCAAACTTATAACACCCCTCTTTTTTCCGTCGGGAGTTAAAAACTGTTTCTAAAACACAAAAATAAACATTCTGTTAAAATTCGGTACAGTCTAGTTCATAAATATATGTACCTACGTTCCCTACAGTTTAAAAAACCGGCCAAGTGCGAGTCGGACTCGCGCACGAAGGGTTCCGTACCATTATCAATAAAAATATTTATTTTATTTTGTTTTTAGTATAAGTTGTTATAGCGGCAACAGAAAATACATCATCTGTGAAAATTTCAACTGGAACTATCACGGTATCAGTGAGATACAGCCTGGTGACAAACAGACGGACGGACGAACGGACGGACAGCGGAGTCTTAGTAATAGGGTCCCGTTTTACTCTTTGAGTACGGAACCCTAATAACGTCTGAGCAACCTTATGCGCTTACCAATAAAGTCGTGTTCACATGTTTTTGATCATTTTGGTGAACTCGGCTTTACCTAGAAATCCCACCACCTGTGGGTTTTACAACTTATCTCTTTTAAAATTTTGTACGAATCAAAAGGATTATGTTTAAGAGAGCAGAATATAGTAAAGCCCACATTTAATACCAAGGCTCACAATAGATTTTTCTTGCCTAGGAGATAATCCACGGCGCACTACTTAAGCCTAAGTTTAAAAACAAACAGAAGCAGGTAATTTCCTACTTTGTTTACTTGTTGCCCGCTTTGTATATTAACTTTGCTGCTTGAAGCCAGCGTGTGTTTTTATTACTTTTAATAATGTTTGTGGGGATTAAATTAAAGGATATGAATATTTTAAGAATGAGGCGGTTGTTTTAATAATGTTCTTAAGAGTCCCCAGCTCGCTAGACTCAGGTCGACCCTCCATACGAACGTAGTTTGGTCCTCATTTTAAAACGGTATACTGGAATAATATTTTTTCTTAAACAAACAAACAAACATTTATTTATTTATCTTGACAAATTCTGAGCCAGGTTTACATAAAGATTATTCTAGTTAAACTGTTATACAAGCAGAATCTTCAAGATTTGGTGTGTGCCATTCACAAAGGTTTGCCTGGTTCCTACACTAGGCAAGGCCTGTCCTGTAGGAAACCAGATTACAGCCTAAGTACTTATTAAAAAATAAGTCAAATGTTTTAAATTTATTGATATAGCACATGTAGTTGGTAGCCACGGTAGCCTAGTGGTTCAGGCATGTGGCTGTCAAGCGGCGATCGTGGGTTCGAATCCCGGCTCGTACCAATGAGTTTTTCGGAACTTTTGTACGGAATATTTACCGTTAGCTTTTCGGTGAAAGAAAACATCGTGAGGAAACCGGTCTAGTTCCCTCTGGGTTGGAAGGTCAGATGGCAGTCGCTTTCGTAAAATTAGTGCCTATGCCAAATCTTGGGCTTTTTTAGGGGCATAACCGGGAATAACGCTAGGAGGATGATGATACTGGAATAATATGAAACTTTTTATAAACAATGAGATCAGCCTTATCTGGAAGATTTTATAGAAAAAAATGAAGTGATAGAGACTTCGTATGAAAAACGTTCTTCTCGATATATTCATGACATACCTATATCTGAACCATACACATTCACGGAAATAAATCCGTCACATAATATAGTCACAGCGCCGTCTAATTATCATAAAGCACTTAAATGAACACATACGCATAACATCACCCATCAAGCTGCTATACAATTCACAACCTCCCCCTCACTCATCCAGTATACCTGGACTCTGAATCCCTTACAACTATATGCAATCCGAGGTCAGAATTATACTGGTCAACGGTGTCTGGTAAACGTTGTGCACCGATCCTGTTTCCACTGACGCGCAAGTCATTTATATGCAAAGCACGCAGGAGCTCTGCTCCGATTATTAGGGTCGCCATGATAATGTGCGATCTGGCCTGTTTTCACAAAGATATTCAGACAGCCAGTGTACCTCTGACCTCTATTAACACGTAATCGTTACGAAACTGGAGATCAATTTATGGTAGGCGTTAGAGTAAAAACTGGTTAATGGATACGGGAGCTACTGTCCACATGAACACTTCACCCGCTACGAAATGGTATAGTCGAGCAGGACCGTTTAGGGCCACCATTTTGCAAGTAAAAATTCAATTTCAACTTGATACTGATCTAATGCCATTAACAGGTGCATAATCTGACACATACGGTTCGCAGTAAAATTGAAATCATAACTTTGATATGAAATAGAAAATCGATATGCGAAACTTATGAGTCGCATTTAGCCTCAGTGTACTGCGACCTGCACCCTTAGCGTGGGATTGAAGTGAGTCGCGTCTACTATCGACGCTACCGCCTATCGTCAAGATTTAGTATGAAAAGTCTATACACCGCCCCTGGTGGTCACTCATAGAACTAAAAATCCAAACTGTAACATGAGGCACTTATACATTATTTAATTCGCGATCGACTTCACGTTCGTTCACGATTTTCCAATATTTAACCTTATATCACTAGCATTTATCGTTTTAATTTAAATGTTTGTCGGTTATGACATTACAGAATACGCGCATCGCGACGTCGACAGTGTCGACTGTCGATAGAATATGGCGGCGCGTGGGCCATTTATTTGCATTTTTAAATACAAAATACGCGACAATCCGAATTTTGCGGATATATGTTGTCAATTTAAAACCCTTATTTTTATAAGTTCTTTAATTTGAGATAAATTTCGATCGGATCTACGGTAACTCTTGACGGAATAATACGATATCACGGGCCATTTTGCAAGTGAAATAGTAAACTACAGTCGCGACGGTATTCTTCGATTCGAAATGTCTCACACTACCGATTGGTAGTACGAATCGAACGTTAAATTACGCATCGAAAACTTAACGCAAAGTGCCTAACGTTTTGCAGTTGGTTTCGTAGTCCAACGGCAGTGTGAGTTACATGTTTGACGGGTCGAATCGAAGAATACCGTAGCGAGATCGAAATCTATTCGAAGCGCGTTTATTCGATCTCGTATTAGTTACGTAACGTTAGGTTACGATTGTATCTCACAATAAGGGTACTGCCCTGACACACTTGGCGTTACGCTCACGCTAGTGACACATGAACCACATACTACGTCCTATAATATGACTCTACACCTGCCGCTCATTTAATATACACGCGCCAGGTGCAGCATTAACTCGACGGATAAACACACTTTTGATTATATTTTCTATTGATTTGGGTTTTGACTCCTTTTCCCTAAAGAACGTAGCCGGGTGTTCTTGGTTCGAATCCCGGTAAGGTTTGTGTTAATTCGAATATTTGTTTGTAGTTTAAATGTTTTCTATGTATTTGAGTATTTCATTATCTATAAAATAATGTACATCGTCGTTTAGTACCCATGATACAGCATTGCTTAATTTGGTACTACCTAAGTCGATTTGTGTAGGATTCTCGCAGAGCGCACGAAATATATTTAAATACGACTCCCCAGCACGGCGACTGAAGTATTTGATTCATACAAACATATTTGGCTCTTATTTTAAAACGACATTCTGGAATAACATGAAACTTTGTATACAGAATGGGATCCGCCATCTCTAGCTCGGAAAGTAATTTGTTGCTCTAAATTATTATAAAAAAATTGGTTGTCTATAAAGTCGGTTAACGGACGATAATTGCACGTGATAACGTTATAAAGCCGAACGCTCGGCTCAGGCGGAACAGGACAATGAGTCATACTTTCGTGCGTGCTGCCGGTGTTCTGCGATTTCTAAGACGTCATCATGTTAAAAAAGCGGCCAAGTGCGAGTCGGACTCGCACATGAAGGGTTCCGTTAAATAAATTGCTTTTTACGATTTATGACGTATTAAAAAAAACTACTTACTAGATCTAGCTCAAACTAATTTTCGTTGAAAGTTTGCATGGAAATGTACATCATATATTTTTTTTAGATTTATCATTCTCTTATTTTAGAAGTTACAGGGGGGAGGACACACATTTTACCACTTTGGAAGTGTTTCTCGCGCAAACTATTCAGTTTAGAAAAAAAATATGGTAAAAACCTCAATATCATTTTTGAAGACCTATCCATAAATACTTCACACGTATGGGTTTGATGAAAAAAATTTTTTTTAGTTTCAGTTCTTAGTATGGGGAACCCCAAAATGTATTGTTTTTTTTTTATATTTTCGTGTGAAAATCTTAATGCGGTTCACAGAATACATCTACTTACCAAGTTTCAACAGTAGGTATAGCTCTTACAGTTTCGGAAAAAAAGTGGCTGTGACATACGGACGGACAGACAGACAGACGGACATGACGAATCTATAAGGGTTCAGTTTTTTGCCATTTGGCTACGGAACCCTAAAAAACGATTAGAGACTGAAAAAATAATAACCAAACTACGTTTGTATGGAAAGTCAAGCGTCCCGGCGACCCTTTACATGTGAAAGAGACATAACTACAACGTAGAAAAGTAAAAACCCCGACATTTTCGTTTCAAACTTCAATATCTCTAAAACGACTGAACCGATTTTGATGAAACGTAGCTAAGAACCATCTCGATCACGTCAGCTTTCAGATAAAAAAACCGGTCCATTAATTTTGGAGCTACGGTGCCACAGACAGACACACACACAGACATACAGACACACAGACAGTATTGCGTTCATGTTGTAACGAAATAGGTCTTAAGGCTAGGTGTAGTTCTAACATGAGCTCTGTCGAGCATTGCAATATCTATAAATATTCTAAATACATAGCAAACTTGAAATTCAATTTTTACACTAAATACTCGTATTATTACAATTAAATTACAATGACCAAATTATTCCACAATCTTATTCAATATAGGATATTAAAATATACATTATTAGTCAATAAAATTAAAGTTTAAGTGCAGGCATGTCGGAATTTAAAAAAATACAAATCTTAATTATGTCATGTATCACTAAAGAACTCGTTAATTGAGTAGTATGCCTTTTCTAACAATAATAGTAGTTTATGTGACTGTACATAATGAAGGGCATTAAACACGAGTGTTTTAATGCCTAATTATGTACAGGTACATACACTACTTTATCTATCTACATATCATAAGCCTCCATGATGCATTCAGGAGCCGCTTATTATGGCCGGCATCGCGGCGTTGTTTTTTGGCAGCTGTCATAGTTTATTTTTTTAATTCAGAGACAAACTAGAGTCGGATCCAACTAATCCAACTCTCATATCCTTCGATATCTTACTTACCGCGACATTTGTCAAATTTGTATGCAAATTGACAATTAATTTCGAACTAAACGTCATCTCGACAGATATTAGAATCTTTGTTTTTCAGAGACGTTCGAAATTTAAATGAAATAATATTATCGAAATCGATGTTATTATTTAGCAATAATAACATTTTCACAGATAAGACATTTTTGGTCAAACAAAACTGTCTATTTTTTTGGTGGTCATAACGTGCGGTTCTTGAACGCATCATGGAGGGTTTATGATATTTGGATAGATAAAAGTTTTAACTCCTTCTTGAAGTTCATTGTTATTTTGGCTCTCTTTAATGGAATCGGGTAGCATACTGTAATTCTATTGACATTTTTAATCGTTTGCATGATGACATCAAAGATTTGCCTATTGGACTATTCAAGCGTAAACTTAGGAGATGGCTAGTACAAGAATGTTTTTACTCTGTTGACGAATATTTTGATTATTTTAAACATTGAACTTGACATTTATTATTGTGACTAGATTTGTAATATAATTATGACATATTAGGAATATAATTGTAATTGTGACGGTATTAAGTGTTCATATTGACATTGTAAACATTAGGTTTTAAGTATTCTAAATCGTGTTTCTCGATATTTAAGTCTTTTTCCTATGTTAATTTTGCATGCCAGTTTCTGGTGGAATGTGTGAAACCTGATAATTTAATAACGACTTTTGTACCACATTTTTATGTAAAATAAAGATTTGTATTTGTATTTTATTTGTATTTGTATAGCTTATGTTTGTGTGTGACAAATAAATACTTTGAACTTGAACTTGAACTTGAACTTATTATAAATTCACGTTAAACTTATAACACCCTTCTTTTTCCTTGGGGGGTTAAAAAAATAAAGCCCAAGACGTTCACAAATGATTTAACACAACGCTATCCGCAATCGAACCACTTTTTGTCGGAAGTATAGGAACTGACGTCACTCTTGTAATGAAATTGATGTGCTAATGGACGAGCTTTGTCGCCCACGATTACTAGTGTTGGAACGAGGGTGACGGGAACTTGATTAAGAGGTAGGTGGCTTTACTGCCCAGCTATTCTGTAACTTGATTTCAGCTCACCTCAACACTCATCCACAAATATATCTCGACGCCGCGATTCGTAGTAACTAAGTGTAGGTAGAGGTCTAGCTTCGTTAGGGGCGACGGTTCAGCTGAAGCGTATGAGCCCGTAAAGAATATTAGGAACGCGCTAAATGTGCCTCACCTCACTCGTCACGCCCAACAAGACTAGAAATATTTGCAAGATGAGCGTGAATATTTGTTTCTTGACCTTGGATTCACACACACACACACACAAAATGTGTCATCATCATCATCATCATCATATCAGCCGAAAGACGTCCACTGCTGGACATAGGCTTCCCCCAGAGAGTGCCACAATGGCCGGTCCTGCGCCAACCGCATCCAGCGGACTCCCGCGACATTTACCAAGTCATCAGTCCACCTTGTGGGGGGCCTACCCACGCTGCGCCTTCCGGTACGTGGTCAACGGCCATCGTTTCTACGTGCAATGTGCCCCGCCCACTGCCACTTAAGTTTAGCAGTTCAGAGGGCTATATCGGTTACCTTGGTTCAGCTGCGGATAGCCTCATTTCTGATGCGATCGCGCAGAGAAACTCCCAGCATAGCCCTCTCCATTGCCCTTTGAGTGACTTTGAGCCTTCTTATGAGGCCCATAGTAAGCGTACAAAATGTGTGTGTGTGTGAAAATGTCACAAAAAGTGTCCCAAAATGTTATTGTTCCATAATACTCTTCATAATCATAATCATTTATTTTATCCAATTAATTCCTATAATACCTATACTTTTCATCCATGAAACACACTCGGCTGAAAATTGAAAAAATACGGAAAAAACTAATTTTCTCAGACATGAGACCGAGCTAGATCGATTTTTCGTCCTCGTACATTCAAAGTCAAAGTCAAAATTTTTATTTGCGTTAAACACATTCACATGCATGCAAATACAATATAAATACATTACAATAATATTAAAATAAATTCATTCGCAGTACATCAAATATAAAAAATATAAAAAATCTACTAACATTAATTCAATAACAAATGTAAGAAACTGCTCCGAAATTATTTAAAAACAAAATAAAATAGTGAAATTATAATAACAATAATGTCCAGTTAATTTAGAGCATTGGCAAAATATTCGTCAATGGAGTAGTATAATAGTATTTTTCACAATCGTGTTATAATAGAGAGCTTTTTAGTCGAGTACCGTGTTTAGGCTACGAAGCTTGCTGAGTGGCCTAAGTAAGGTACGAGATTAAAAAGCTTGATTATAATTATAACACTATTGTGATCAATACTTTTTGTACGAGTTCATTAATAGTACATTATGATACAAGTGTGCTAACTTCTCGTCTCCATTAAGCCTTCGCCTTCGGCTCAGGCTTAAAAACCGACTCGAGTGTAATGACCAATGCTCACGTGTTTCATACGACGTTTTTCAACACATTTGCGAGGAAAAAAAAAATTAAAATGTTTTTTTTTTTTTTTCTCTCTTTATTTAAGGAGCTTGTCACACAGGTGAACATGTCGCTCCGTTATAGTCAACATAACATATTATTCTAATGACGAGTAATTCTAAAATTAAAATGTTAAAAGATATGTAATGAAAAGGCACTAGTGCGATAATGTAATGTAAAAGTCACGGCATGGGTAATATAATATAATATATAATGGGGTGCGGGAAGGTGAATACGCCTTGGTATGTGACGCTGGGCTATCGATTTACCTTCCAAGTCTGCTCATACACGTCCCCGTCGCCTCAGGCACTGCCGACGTACAGACCTGAGGCGAACCCACCAGTCGGTCGCGTGGGTCGTGCACCCTGGTAAATGTCGAAGATCGAGAACGGGCGTCGCACTATTTATTACCCCGGATCTGAGACAGCTAAGTATGAGAGGCGATACCTGGATAGGCACTCCCGCCCTTCAGGTACTCCTTTACCCGCCATCCTGTCACTCCAAACATCCAATCCTTCCACTATCACCATCCTTTCAAAATCCTTTGTTCCTTACCCAAGCCCCTTCCCGGAGGAGACAACCTCAACCCCAAAAACCCCAATCTACAGGTGTAACCTACCGTGCCCAGAGATGCGTGACTGAGGGGGAGCTCAGTCACTAACGGTGGACCCTCGATACCGGGCAACCTCGAGGAGAACCTTTGCCTTATTTCAGCAAGCGGGGCTCTGCTGGAACGGACCTAATTTCCCTAGCTTCTCGTGGGATTAAAAATGGATGAAGTTAATAAAAAAACAGAAGGTACCCTGGAAGACCTATGCCAGGAACTACTGCCCCTGACAGTATGCGCGGAAGAAACCGCCCAAACGTCAGAGCAAGCAATGGAGGTGGTGGAGAGTGCCGACACGGTGGAAAAGGACGCTAAACGACCTAACCCACCAACGGAGAATCCGCACACCGACGCACGGAAGCCTCGCAAGAAATTGGTAGGCTCCACGCGAGGCCGCTACAAAGCTCTAGTGGGACTGGGAGTGAAGCCTGAAGAGGCTTTCCAACTGTCCGAAAAGAGCTTTGCGGAACTCAAGAAGATGGGCTACAAATTTGGGGGCTCACAATCCAAACCCGGGCAAAAGCCGGTCAAACGGCTCCGTTCGGAGGAGGAATCGCCGCAGGGTAATTTACCCAAAAACCCGAGGGTGAGTGAAACCCCCCCGGCCCAACCCACAACCCAATCCCAACAAGCGCAAGCCTTTAGCGAGGTCCTGAGCCAAACTAGAGTCGGAATCAAGGACACCAGTCCGATGGCGGACACTCAACTGGGGTCACTCTGCTACACCATCCTGCAGAAGATATCGAATCTGAAGATGGCCGAAGGACCTAAATTCACAGGCTACGCATACAAGCCAGGCTGGTTGCTCATCACGTGCGAAGACCAGCGGTCCAAAGCCTGGCTTGAAGAGATGACACCATCCCTCAAGCCATGGCCGGAAGCCAACCTCAGGGTCATACCTGAAAATGAGCTTCCGAAGCCAAACATAGGGATGGTGTTCATCCCAGATTTAAGCGACAAGGACGTGAAAATGTCCCTGTCGCTACTCTGTGCACAGAATTCCGGGTTGTACACAGAGTATTGGAAGATTCTCCACACAAAGGTCGAGAAAGGTGGGGTCATGTTGACTGTAGCCATAGACGACCAATCAGTGGAGAATCTCCAAAAAATGGGACTAAAGGCAAGCCTAGGCTTCCGAAAGGTTCAGTTTCGGATAAAGGGTACCCCCAAGGCCCAACAGCCTGAACTTGACACCTCCCCAACCCCACCACCGCAAAACCCGTCAACATCTAAGGACCTTAACCCAACACCCGCCCGAAAGATCCTCCCGGGACCTAAAAGGGCAGTCCTTACCAATCCCGCATCCAATCCATCCAATCCTGTAGCGGGTACATCGGGATTACGGCGGTTTCCCGCCAACAGGGGGGGCAATAGGGGCTCCAACCACCCCAGGGGTAGAGGAAGAGGGGGCCGGCAAGGGTATGCCAATGCCCAGCGCCGGGAACATTAAAGACGCAGCTCACGGGGGGGTGACGTTCCTGCAGGCCAACCTACACCACGCCATCGCGGCCACAGCGGTCGTGGAAAAACTTTTCGGCGAAAATGGCCTGAACATCGCCCTCATACAAGAACCATGGATCAACACCAAAACCATGGGAATAGGACTCAACAAAGCAGGTAAAGTACTAATACACGAAAAAGGATCCAAACCAAGGGCCTGCATCGTGTTTAACAAAAACATGGATTTCTTACCTGTTACAGAACTATGCAGCGACGATCTTGTAACTGCGTATGTAGATCTCAAAGGAAGGGGCTCACTAAAGGTGTTGATTTGTTCCGCCTACCTGCCCGGAGAAAAACAAGACCCCACAGAAGAACTGGCTAAAGTTGTACAGTACGCTCAAGCACAAAAGGCAGAACTGATTGTGGGTTGCGACGCAAACGCTCATCACACCATCTGGGGGAGCACCGGAGTCAACAAAAGGGGTGAGTTACTCTCAGATTTTATTTTTACTAACTGTCTACACCTGTTAAATAGGGGCAACACGCCGACCTTCGTAACCAGGGCAAGACAAGAGGTACTAGACATAACCTTCGCAACTGAAAAGGCGGCAAACTGCCTAGATAACTGGCACGTTAGTTGCGAGAATTCAATGTCGGACCATATACATATAATATTTAGTGTTAAGGGCCCATTAGATATGGAACCACAAACACGGAGAAATCCACGAGAAACGTCATGGGAAGCTTACAGAGCTCACCTGGAGAACTTTCTAAAGGATATCCCAAAATATGTTAAAAATCCAGATTCCCTCAATATAGCAGTAAATCAACTCTCCAACGGCATCTACAAGGCCTACGAACAGAGTTGCCCATTGCGAGAATCAACCACAAATTACACTACGACATGGTGGAACAGAAGGCTAGAAAAGCTCCGTGTCTCCACCCGTCGAATATTCAATCACTCAACCAGACCAAACGAGTGGGAAAGGTACGGTAGAGCACTGACTGAATATAACAAACAGATCAGGAAAGCCAAAAGGAAGTCGTGGCGGAAATTTTGTGAAGAGATCGCCCAAACACACAAAGGAGCGAGAATTCACAAGATTCTCTCCAAGACTCCAACCAATTACCTAGGTCTACTTAAGAGACCTAACGGAAGCTTTACGACCACGGAGGTGGAAACAATGGACTTGCTTAGAACTATCCACTTTCCAGGCTCGTATCCCACCAGTAATACCCAGTTATGCACCCAAAGGAGCACACAAGACCGGAGGGCACATAACAACGACTGGAATTTGGCTGCAAACATTTTCAGACCAAACCAAGTTATATGGGCACTTAAGAAATTCAAACCATTTAAATCGGCGGGAGAAGACGGTATTTTTCCTGCATTACTACAACAAGGACAAAATCTAGTCCTCCCGCACCTGGTAAGAATATTCCGAGCTAGCTTTGCTTGGGGTACTATACCAGAACGATGGACCAAAGTCAAGGTACGCTTCATACCAAAAGCAGGGAAAAAGGACTACTCACAGCCCAAATCCTTCAGACCAATTAGTCTATCATCTTTCCTACTGAAAACGATGGAAAGAGTCATTGATCAGCACATAAGAGCGAAATACCTGGTAGTCAGACCATTGAGTCTGAACCAACATGCTTACCAAAAGGGGAAATCTACGGAAACTGCACTACTAGATCTGGTCGACAAAGTGCAAAAAACCCTAGAGGATAAGCAAACAGCTCTATGTGCATTCCTTGACGTCGAGGGAGCTTTCGACAACACACCCACAGAGACTATCCTTAAGGGATTGGCATCAAAGGGTGTGGACGAAAACACCATCAGATGGATCCAGAGCATGCTATCAAATAGAATAGTCACTCTGACCCTCAATGCAATTGAGTTTACATTTTACACCACAAGAGGATGTCCTCAAGGAGGCGTACTATCCCCACTACTATGGACCCTGGCAGTGGACCAACTCCTAGCAACTATGAAGGACCTAGACTATGACACGCAAGGATATGCCGACGACCTTGTAGTCATAATCAAAGGTCCCTGCCTCCACACAATTTCGAACCTAATGCAAGGAGCGCTCAACACCATAAACAAATGGTGCAAAGAAAATGACCTGTCCATCAATGCGAGCAAAACAGTACTAGTTCCTTTTACTAGGAAAAGGAAACTAGATAAGCTTGCCAAATTAAAACTGAATGGACAGGAAATACCCTATTCAAATGAGGTCAAGTACCTAGGAGTTACCTTTGACCAAAGGCTAACTTGGAACGCTCATTTGAATAACACAATACAAAAGGCAAAAATGGCCATGTGGACTTGCTGCCGAATGGCAGGAGCAAGATGGGGCATAAGACCCAAAATTGCTTTGTGGCTTTACACAGCCGTAGTGAGGCCGATAATCACATACGCCTCTGCAGTCTGGTGTAACAAAGTCCACCAAAAGACAGCCATCACAAAGTTAAGCAGTCTTCAGCGTACAGCTTGCTTAACAGCAACAGGAGCTTTATGCTCAACACCGGGGGCAGCCTTGGATGCACTGCTCGATCTAACGCCACTCCACCTGCAAGTGCAAAAGGAGGCGAAGCAGTGCATCTACAGGATATGCACACTAACAAGGCCAAAATGGCGCTCTCAAGCGCTAAGCAAACTTGAGGCCCTTGTTTTTGATAACAAAAACCTAAGCATGCCCACTGACGACACATACGTGGAATGCAAATTCACTAGACTGTATACAGTGGAAATACCTCCGAGAGACAAATGGACAAATGACCAAATGGACTTCAAGGAGGGAAGCCACATTTGGTATACAGATGGATCAAAAAAAGGTGATGATGTTGGATGTGGTATCTACGGTGAGAGGCCAAAGTTCAAAGCTAGCGTCAGCATGGGGAAGGAGGCCTCAATCTTTCAGGCTGAACTCTTCGCATTAAATAAATGCGTGGAGATAAATCTTGAAAGAAACCTAAGGAACCAACATATCTACATCAACTCGGACAGCCAAGCTGCTCTGCTGGCACTAGAATCACTAGAGTCCTACTCTAAACTAGTCCAGAATTGTAAAAATAATCTAAACACCCTGGCGAACTCCAACAAAGTCATACTTAGATGGGTACCAGGGCACTCCGACATTGTAGGAAACGAAAGAGCAGATGAACTTGCAAGGCAGGGCGCAGACACGGCCCTAGTCGGCCCGGAACCGTTCTGTGGCATCACAAAACGGAAAGCATATTCTCTGCTAAACAACGCGGAAAAATCAGAGGCAATCAAGCTGTGGAAGTTCACCAAAGGACAAAAACAAGCTAAAGCCCTGATCGAAGGGTTCAATAGTAAGCTGTCTAAAGAGTTATTACAATTCAAAAGGCACAAAACCTGCGCAGTGACAAGAATCCTGACAGGACATTGCAAATTGAACAAACACCTGTTTCAAATGGGTATGAAGCAGGACACAACTTGCAGGTTCTGCCAGGAGACAGAGGAGACTGCAATGCACATTCTCTGCTCCTGCGGACCACTCATGCATAAAAGAAGTACCTACCTAGGGCGGCACATAATGCACCCACAAGAAGTACAACATATCACCGCCCAAAGAATCTGGAATTTCCTGGAGGCAACGGGACTTAACGGTGAACTCTAAAACAAGGGCTGCCACAATAGATCACTTGCTGGTCGAAGCGGCATATTAAGGCCCACAAAATAATAATAATAAAAATAATAATGGGTAATATTCTGCATTATTTTGCTAATATTTAAAAAGATATGTAATGAAAAGGCACTAGTGCGATAATGTAATGTAAAAGGCACGGCATGGGTAATATTCTGCATTATCAGTGTAAATACGCTGTAATAAGACCTACTTTACGAGCAGGTGTGTTGAAAAATTAATTTCTACGAGTCAACTGAACTAATTAAACAAACTCGATACTGTTGAAACGAAGTGCAACCTATCGCTCTCGTACGCTCGTTGATATCTTAAAAGACATCAACGAGCGTACGACATCAACGAGTAAACTCAAAAATCAAAGCGATTCTATTGGTCCAATTCATTACAGTTCGGTAAAGCAGCCACGTGATTGGTCGAATTTATTTTAGTTCTTTTTTCAATTTTTTTTCGGTTGTCAGGAGCGTATCGAAACAGTTATTTCGATTGTTTCGACAGTAATATGGACTACAACTATGAAAAGAGTGACGTTGCAGTATTTTTATAAAATCTTAATACACAAATTTTAATCGACGAGTACAAAAAGTAATCTTTCACTTTTCTATTAAATACTTTCATATCGTCACAATCCCTTTAATATTTGGTCAACTTATTGTATTCTCTTATTGTATTATTGCCTAAACTTTTATTAAAATGTGCATAATTAAAGAAAGTCAGTGTTAATTTATCATTATTTCTTAAATTGTAGTCTTGGCTTTGCCCTACTGACCCTACTGTACAATACAAATTCTTATTTAGATGAATATAGAGACATACATGATATTGATACAACGAAACAACAGTAAGAATTTTATTTTCAATAAATATATGTCTACACATTCCAAATTTCATTGAAATCGCTAGAGCCGTTATTGAGAACGTGACTACAATAGTACATTACTTACCTAGGGCGGTTAAACAAAGAATGTCTCAGATCGCAGGTATTTGACGCCCGAGCCGAAGGCAAGGGCGATAAATATGCGCTCTGAGGCTTTCTTTATTACCGCCCGTGGTAATACTCGTATATACAAATATTGCTCGTTTAATAGTATAGGATGGGTGAATGTCGTGCCTTTAGTCGTATCTCCAGCATGATGTGTCCCACATGCACGATGCGGGCTGTAACGTCAAGCCATCGCTATACCAGTGTTAACAAAATCGTATCGGTTCCATCAACTGTAACCACGCTCCTCAGAGGGGTAATGTCACGTAACGTTCCGAACGCGTCGTCCATATAAAAAGTGACATTTAGACCTACCCGACGTTCGTACAATGCGTTACGTGATCGACCTGCAGGTCACGTCAATTGGGCCGATATTAAATCGCTACTTGATTGATAGTGTTGGAAGAATAGTGCCAAACATTACTTTTCGGAGATGACTTGTATCTATTGTTCAACGGGCCGATAGATTTGCCTTCCTATAGTTATGTTCTAAGGGGTAATCACGTAAAGTTCCGAACGCGCGTCGGTACAATTTAACTGTCAATTTTCCATATAAAAAGTGACGTTTAGATCTACCCGACGTTAGTACAATGCGTTACGTGATCGACCTGCAGATCGAGTGCATTGCACGCAGAACCGATGGCCGTTGGGGCGGAAAGGCTCTCGAGTGGCGACCATGTGCCGGAAGGCGTACTGATGACCTGGTAAAGGTCGCAGGAGTCCGCTGGATTTGGGTGGCGTAGGACAGGTCACTTTGGCACTCTTTGGGGGAGGCCTATGTCCAGCAGTGGACATCTTTTGGCTGATATGATGATGATGATGATGATTAGTGCAGCGGGCGTAAGATGTGTGGATAAGACACCCGTCATTCACAGATCGTGATGGATGTCTTATCGACAACGATAACGACTACATAGCAACCATCTTAGGCCAGCAGAAAAGTCAAGCTAGCACCTAAATCTGCATAACCCAGTCGAATCTCACTACATCCTCTGTAATCATGTTACTGCCTAAACCAACAGCCGGCGCAAACGGAAACTTCTAAATGATTTATACATCAACTTATATATATATATAAATACTCGGACCTGGCTCCGATGCGATTCATAGCGTGTTTCAATTCATCTCAGTACTCGTCGCGTGAATCTTGACCTCGCAATTTTTTATGACTTTAGTGAATAAACATACAGACTAATGGGAAGCGCACACAATTGCATGTTGGACGCTTCTGGCTCCAAAGTCATAAGCGCGTCGACCATTATTGATTTGAGAATTCACTGTTTGAGCAAGAGGCAAATCATTATCAGCATCATATCAGCCGAAAAATGTCCACTGCTGTACATATACCTCCCCCAAAGAGTGCCACATTGACTGGTCCTGCGCCACCCGCAGCCAGCGGACTCCCGCGACCACTTGGGAGTTTCTGCTAGTGATCGCATCAGAAATTAGGCAATCCGCAGCAGAACCAAAGGTAACCGATGTAGCCCTCCGAATCGCTTAACTTAAATGGCAGTGGGCACGCTTCATTACACGTTTAATCGATGGCCGTTGAGGCGGAAAGGGTGTCAAGTGGCGAACACGTCCCGACAGGCGCAGCGTGGGTGGTCACTGTCAAGGTGGACTGATGACCTGGTAAAAGTTGCGGAAGTCCGCTAGATGCGGGTGGCGCAGGACCGGTCACTTTGGTAATCTTTGGGGGAGGCCTAATGTCCAACAGTGGACGTCTTTCGGCTGATATCATATGATGATGATGATGACTGTGTCCGCTCTTATTCATAAGTTGGTTTGCTATTTTTTAAGCAATATTGCCTTTGTGGCCTACAACTTGGAGACTGTCATGACAATCGCCTGACATCGCGCTATTTCTTTTACAATAGTTAGGGTAATTCCGGGGTAGATGGTTATAAGGTTGGCTAGATGGCACTAGCAATAGTTTAGTTCGCTTCGCGACGCGCATGGCAGCAAGGTGCGAGCAGCTTTTTGGCGAAATAAAATCAAAAAGTAAGTAAAATCCATGTAATTTGTTTCGTGTAGTGGAAATATTTTTCAGAGGGTTGCAACGTATACAAGTAACAGTTTGGCCTAACCTCAATTTTGCTCACATCCTGTTGTGACTTATTTTTTTTTTAGGTGTGGTCATCTCTCCCAGAGGAAAAGGAGAGATGGCCAGTGTCAGTCGGTTTATGATGGCCATATCTATCCGCTAGCATAGCTATCCGAATTCTATCTGATAGCAGTTACGACAACCCATTTAAAATGATAGCAAATCAGAATAAGGAAAAGAAGTTAAATGAAAGAGATAATTGTCGCGGGTGTGGAGAAAATTATTATGAAACTCTTTTCTTCGAGGACTGGCTTCAATGCACGGTGTGCCAGTTTTGGGTACACGAGAATAGGGAACATTACTGCAATGTTCTGCCGCCAGAGTGCAGCACTATCACAATTAGTAAACAGTCTTTTTGACAACTTTGACACAGAACAAGTAATATTTAGTACAAGACTTTGACAAGTCCTTCAAAACTCTGGATCAATCAAAAAGGGAAGAAAATATTTCAATAAATAAAATGCATCATTGCTGCGTAATTGGATGCAAGAATGAAGGAAACGATGATACGAAAACTATGGGAAGCGGCAATACGTCGTAAAGCAAAAAAAAGCCCTCATCCACCTTTAAATAACTATAGGATGCCATTTTAATATCACAGTACACGGATGATAATCAAACGATTGTTAAGTAGTTTAACGCGTTTTCATCAATTATTTGTTATTGTTTGTTAGGTAAATAAATATTACATTGTACGTCATGGCGGTTTATTTACGGGTTATGTTAGTGTCGCTCCCTACGCAGAGCTTTGCGTAATGTTCTCTATTACACTGAATTTGAATAAATGTGCTCTAAATGTGGTGCAGAGAAAAGAAGGCTATTAAAAAATAAGAAATAAGAGCAAAAGTTATATTATAATTAAAATTAAGGATATGGCCATCTTACCTTACCTCGAATGCCATGGTCATCACACCCGGGCACCTCGGGAGAGATGGCCAATCGTGAGTTTTAGAAAAAAAAATATTTTTATGTGATCTTCTCATATGAATTTTCTGTTTTTGTTTCTATAATTCCGAAGTTGATTGTTTAAAGTTTAATTACAAATAAAGAATTCTATAATAATATCCAAGATTTTTTTTTAACAGCATTTAATAAAAACTATGGCCAACTACCCCGGAATTAGCCTAATATTTTATTCACCGAGCCGGATGGCTTCACAACTTTTCTGTACCTAGTTAAAGTATTTGCTATTAAAATCAAGGAGTCTAATCATTCTATTACTCGTGTTTCTTTAACCAGCGACATGCTAAATTGGTGGCAATACTGCCGGTTGCCATATTTTTGGGAATTATAATTTTAGCAAGGCCATAGCAAGGTACATTCGATCAGACTTTATAAAGGTTAGCCCGAAACAAATTTATAAGCGTTGTCGTTGTGAACAACCCTGGAAGTCGAAGTCAGGTAAGCTGTCTGTTAGAGAAAGTTTGGGGCCAAACGACGGTTCAGGTGATCGAATACGTGCAGTTCTTAACGAGAATGCGAATGGTTAGAGCTGTCACGAGTTATAGAAAGATGCTCGCGACTTTTTCCGCGTGATTCGTTTATATTGTATGCTAATACAAGATTCCGCCGCCCATTTCATCATTATTGAGGTTGATTTTTGGGATTAAAACTATCCTAAATCCTTCCCCGGGACTCAAACTATCTTCGTACCAAACTTTATGTCAGTCGGTTCAGTGGTTTAAGCGTGAAAAGTAACAGACAGACAGACAGGCCGACGAAGCTACTTTTGCATTTATAATATTAAGTATATGCATTTATAATAATAATATCATTATATATAATATAGTTCATCCATACTTAATCCATACTTTATTTAACTATATCTTAAAATATATTTTTATTTATTTATTTTATTTACTTAAATATAGTAGTACCTGCTTATAGATTTGGATAGAATAACAAAAAAAAAATTTTTTGACGACCACTTAGGCCTTATTGGTAGTGAACCTGCCTACGAAGCCGGCGGTCCCAGGTTTGAATCCTATATTCAAATAGTGGTCGATTGCGTAAAGTTTTGTACGTATTTCACTACTTGCATGGGAAAATGACGTTGAGTAGTATCTAACGCTCGGTCAGTAAGTTACGCAATTACTTACCTCTGTGGATCAAATTTAACCATGCTCATAACACCATCAGAGTTCGAACCTGGGACTTTTAGCTTCATAGACAGGTTCGTACCCACGTCGCTAAATCGGTCTTGAAGAAGTTATATAAATTATAAATGACAATAATAAAACCTCTTCTCTTAAACGGCTAACAGCCGTAGTTTCTTTAAGATTTTAAGAGTCACTCGACTCAAAGCACTCTAGTTATTTAGTTTATTTTGTTAAAGTGAAATATACGAGTTTATTTAGTCTTCGAGCTCAATTTATCTTTCCTTCTCAGCTAGTTTTACCAAATTTCCACTGAATTAGCTCATTTATTTTGCAGCGAAGATGTATTTATCAGGGAGACAAGTGCTAGTTATTTCTCTGTAACAAACAACTAGGTACATAAATAGTTTTTCACTTATCATGCTCGAAAAGTGTGTCATATTAAGCTTAGCAAAGTAGTACATTTAGCCCCTAGGGAAAATATGTATACATATTAATGATTTTAAAACATTTTAGTTTGACCAATCAAAACACTTCACCTTGTTAAATCCACCAATCAAAATCCTTTAAAAAAACATTTGTATTTGCTATAGACCAATCAGTAGGTCGATCACGTAACGCATTGTACGAACGTCGGGTAGATCTAAATGTAACTTTTTATATGGAAAATTGACAGTTAAATTGTACCGACGCGCGTTCGGAACGTTACGTGATTACCCCTCTGGACACAGAATTAATTTCAAGCATCAGGTGTTTTTTTATTCCCTTAGTCACAATCATGCTGTTTGGACGCGCCTAGAGCCAAATTGGACAAACTTTTCACCGTGGAATTTATTTTTGATTGCGGATGAATAATCTTTGTTTTTATTATTTTCTCGCAGTTGAAGTGACAGGTTGAGTGTATAACTCTGGTCTACAAGCCATATTACCACTCGAACAATTTTCTTTCACTTCGTACGGGGAAATAACCATCTCGTGGTAATATGGCTTATTTTAAACCCTTGTCATACAATCTACTATACTATTGTACTATGTTTGGAGTAGAATAGAAAATACTTCAGGCCGTCAACCACAGGGGTAATTATTAATATTATTATGCTATTTGAGACAGGCAGCCCACGCTTATACGTCTATTCATAGTTCACTTAGCACAGGTTGATACTGCTTAAGATAGTTTGAAGAGTCTGTCTTTAAGCTGGTTAACACTTGTAGCGTTTACTAAATGAATATTGAGGGTAATTTCTTTGTTTCTTTACTATTCAATTTGTGATTAAGTTTTTGCTGATGTTGGTTTAAAATTTATTTGCTGACAATTTAAAGTTGTGTCCTCTCGTGCATGCATTTGTATATCTCGTGCATGCGAATAAACAGGTCGCTCAGTTCTGTACAGTCGATCACCCTGCACAGAATCTTTTTAGGGAACTTAAAATACTAACCTTACCAAGTGTGTACGTTCTAGAGGCTTGCACATTTGTGAGACGTAATATGGGCTCGTTCATGACGCGCGCGCAAGGCCACGCGCCCGGCATGATGTCCACGCGCGCCCAGCACCTGCTGCTCGTGCCGCACCAAAGGCTAGCCAAGGCTCGGAAATCACTCAGCGTGCTAGGCCCTAAAATCTACAACGTCCTACCGCCTGACGTTAAAAACGCCGTAACTGATGCAGCATTTAAAAACAAGCTCAAACAGCTCCTCATAAAAATGGCTTGCTACAGCATAGACGAATTTTTGACCAATATATCATTGACCCACTCATAAATCAACAACACTTTCAAAATTATTCAATAATGATAGGTATATAACATCTAAGACAATAAGAAATTTTAAAATGTATTTGACATGCATGATATTGACCTGTAAAATATGACATTTTATCAATAAAGTTCTGAATCTGAATCTGAAAAGCCATTAAATATATTAAACATCCCAATCAATTGCGCCCTTTCACGGTTATTTTTAAGTGTTGTCAAGCAATTGCTTGAATCCAGGTTGATCTGAATTCAGATCTCTTGCTTTGTGAAATATATTATATTTGCAAGTTCATTTTTTACTTATTTTTTCAATTCTTCTTAGAACTTTTCTTTGCAAATTTCACTAAGTTGAGATTTGAAAAAAAAAACCTTTCAACGTTGAATAAAATAAACAATAACCTTTTCAAATTTTTCTTATAGTATTGATGATAATTGATTAACGTTTATTTAAACTACATTTGGAACAACGTTTCTACAATTTACCTTACCAATAAGAATTACATTGTTATAAAACTTAAGATCTTTTTTTTCAAAAAAAACCTTAATGTCTTTATTTTCTAATGTTCGTAACAATATCATTATTCGAAATAGCAGCTCCGATAGATATCTGGATTGCGTAGGAGTCGATAAAAACATAAAGCCCAATTGAATTGTCTCAGAACTGCGCGAGTAGAATATTAATGTCGATCGATTAGGTAGTTGGGTGTCGGTAATCCACCGTACTCGTAGTCAACGCAAGTTATAAGCGACTAGCTCGCGTGGCTTCTTTCGCGTATTACAGAAAATGCAGGCAAACCCGCGGGCTAAAATATACTAATAGTTCAAGTAAGCCTACTCTACACGCAGAATTTTTGAAATCAGATAAGCAGTTCTATCCAAAACATACAAACAAACTAAGCTACACTTCCAGGGGGGGGGTTTCGTTGACCACGCGACGGCCACTCGTTGACGACGCAAGGTCCGATCAATGACCACGCGAGGTACACTGGTGACAACGCGGCGGACCTCCTGTCGACAACGAGTGAGGCAGTGCGGGTCAGGTGCCGGGTGGCTGTAGTGACCTTAAGGCCGCTCATAGACCCAATTGAAATCTAAAATCGAGCCCCTTCTCACGCCACCCGTCCCCGCCCCTCGATACAATGACGATACAACAGCGCCAACATAGAAGTGGCAACTTTAATGAACTAACAGGGCACTGATTTGTAAAACGTATTACTAAAGACCGAAAAAAAGCATGCTGGATCTCGTAGATGGCGTTAAAGTTAAATTGGAATAATAAAATAAAACAAAGTGTAAATGTAATATTAATTTTAATGAAGTCAACTCTTATTTCAAAAAGAGATTTTTTTTAAAGTGTAAATAATAACAAAAAAGTCATACTTCTGTAAGTAGGTACATACAGTTTATATTTGAATTGAACAAATAACGGCAAGTTTTATATAATATAATTATTAGGTGTCTCATCTCTGCAGGTGTATCGTCGATATGTATTTATAAAACATTAGGGCATAAATAAAATGTAGTATTGTTAAGGGTTCCGTAGGATCGTAGTATCACAATATTGTCCGTTTATTTGTCGGTTCAAATTACACAGTTAATTATATTTAATTTATATAATATGACCCTTCCAACGAAGTGTAATATCAGGTACCTATATATATTGATTTTTGAGTTGAAAATATTTCTGATATACTGTGATAAAAATTAGTTATTTATAGTTCACTTTATAGTACTTTATATATTCCAAATTGTATTTATTTTAGTTTTATTATTATAGAAGGACCAATATCGAGATATTGGGATCCCGGGATTTATTATTTTTTGCTAGTTTGAAACATGGGCAGGGCATGTAATATCGGATCATTCTCAATTCCGGGATTGATTTCCGATATTGAGAGTCAATCCCGGGATTTCGATATTAATACTGATATTTTTCTTTATGCTTAAAAAAGCTAATATCTTTGACATTTATGTTGAATTATTAACAGAATCATCTTTTCTGTTAATAATTCAACATAAATGTCAAAGATATTAGCTTTTTTAAGCATAAAGAAAAATATCGGTATTAATATCGAAATCCCGGGATTGACTCAATATCGGAAATCAATCCCGGAATTGAGAATGATCCGATATTGCATGCCCTGCCCTTGTTTCAAACTAACAAAAAAATATAAATCCCGATATTTTGATATTGGTCCTTCTCAATACAGATATTGAAATACCGTAAAAATCATGCATATGAACACAGGATCTCGGATTGCATGCCCTAGTTGCCAAGTCTACATACGTATGGTTAACTTAAATTAAAATACTCAAAATGCCGGTGTTTGTCCATGCAACCCTGTTACATTTAATCAAGATACAGATAACATTTATTACAATTTATACAGGGAGGGCTCTGTAACAGGCGCAAAAATTTAAGGGTATATTATTAACAGGGTTCGGATATTCGGATCGATATTTATCTATTCTTGGGCCTCAGTACCTACACCGCGTTGTTGTTGCGTAGCATGCAGGCGGACTCAATATAATTATACTTTTTAAATATATTTTTTAATTAAAATAAAACCAATTAGGTATAATTTCAGTTTTCTTAAGTGATCAAGTTGCTTAAAAACTAACTGTATACAATTTCTAAAAATGTCATAATTTTCTGTTGCATAAATACGAATATCATAATATGGCATTAATTTTTGACAATAAATAAAAAGGTACAATGAGTGTTAATAAAAAATTATTAACTTAGTCAAAGAGCCCGCCCCGAGCCACCCCCGGTGGAAAGGTGCCCATCACGCTCGCCGCGTTGCCGCGCTGAATCGCGATAGACAGACGTTGCACCAGGAATGACCCGGAACGGGGGTCAAGACCCCTCTCCGCCAGACGGCGCCCGATCTCCTTGATGAATTTTCTGGCCTCCGAACCCCAACAACCAGTCGTTTCTACCGCGAGCGGGACAAATAAATAACCCTCCAAAGCAGAATATTTGTCCCGCTTCCTAAGAGCCGCCATCTCAGCAGCCGCTCCAGCCGTGCACGTGGTGCGACCGAGGTGCGAGGCCGCGAAAGTGCTGACGCACGTGGCGTCCCATAGAAGGCACTTCCCTCTATGCCAAGGCACCAGGGTCAAACCATCAGGTCTTTTACCGTCCGTCCGACTAAGGCCTGAATTAAGGTTTGAAATGAAAGGTTTTATTTTAATATAATTATACTAATAAACTTCTCGGGATTTCCCGGAATACCGAAAATTAGGATAACATAAACACATTCGTATTAAAGTATTTAAATAAACTATTTTAGTGGTTCCTATTTATAAAATATTATTTAATTCATGTGTGTTTCATTTAACTAACAGTACTTAGAGTTTTAGTTAACATCAAACTAACATTGTATTTACCCGACTGCCAAAGGAGAGAGGGTTATGTTTTTCGAGCGTTTGTATGTATGTATGTATGTGGGTATGTCTTTTTCTTTGACACGCCCTGCAGCCTAAACCGTTTGACGGATTTTGACATGTGAGGTGTCGTTGGATTCCTCTTAATCGTGGGAGTAACATAGGCATTTATCAGATCAGGCGAAAGACGTCCACTGCTGGACATAGGTCTCCCCCAAAGAGTGCCACAATGGCCGGTCCTGCGCCACCCGCATCCAGCGGACTCCCGTGACCGTTACCAGGTCATTACCAGGTCTATATAAGTATCTATATCGTCGTCTAGTACCCATAGTACAAGCTTTGCTTAGTTTGGGACTAGGTTGATTTGTGTAAGATTGTCCGCAAATATTTATTTATTTATCAGTCCACCTTGTGGGGGGCCTACCTACGCCGCGCCTTCCGGTACGTGACATAGGCATTAATATTTGCAAAAAAGCATTTGGGTTTTTCGAAAAATTATTTGGTTTCACTCGTTATTTAATCGTAATCGTATGACATGATTATTATTTACTTAATGTTATTTACTATGGGGAAATATTAAATTCAATTTACCTGAGATTTATTCAACTAGCGAAGTATCATTATCATTATTTAGTTTAACGGAACTTGTCGTGAGTACTAGTACTTTTAAAAATTGTTTTCCTTCGACGTTTCAAGGACGACATTATCCCCGTGGTCTCAAATTTTTGCCCTTCCGCTATATCTGCTGCTGCCGCCGTTGTCTTACGCATAGCAGGTAAAAAAAGGCGGGCAATACAATGAAATCACCACGTGTACTTTAGGTATATACGAGTACGTGGGCTTTATCTTAGAACTTAAGTAGGGTGTTGAGAGTTGTCATTTCGTGCGATCCCGGAGTCCCGGAGCATATTTATTAAATGTATAATAAAAAAGAAGCTGACTCCATATTTTCCCAACAATTTCCGGGATTTTGCTAAGTTTAGGTATATATCGATCCGAATATCCGAACCCTGATTATTGAGCTTGTGTAAAATTATTTCCAAATGGTTTTAATTGTTTTTTTTTTTTTTTATAATTAATGTGTATTTTTTTACTCTTCTGTAGTACAAAATATAAGTTTACTTTTATTTTAAAACCAATAAACAAAATAAGCTTATCTTTTGAAATCAAAAATGCAAAAACTATTATGACTCATTACATGATGTTATCTCAAAATCTGCATTTACCGCTGTGCTAAGATCTCGTGGTGCCAAGATATATTTATACATTATGTACTTGGAGGTCATAATCATAACATTAGATCAAAATGTCTCCGAATCCAAAAACATTTTTTGGTTATCTTCCAAAAGGTAACTTTTTTACTTTTTATGGCTTCGTCAATGCCCATTCGTTGGGCTGTAATAGGGCTTTTTATTTTAATGATCATATCATCTCCACAAAGGCCATCTGATGTTTCACCTAGAAAAGGCAACTCAGCGTCAATATGTAGACCACATGGCTTTATGGTCAGATTGTGTTCTTTTTCCAATTGTTTCAGAGCTATTGCCTCGTTGTCTTTATCGTGTTTTATGGATGACACGTGATCAATGTTAACTTTGTATAGCAGATCCTTAACGAAATTAGCGCAACTGGTATTTAGACGTCTGTTGATTACTTTACCAAAACTATCAGTTCATAGAAAAAATACCTAAAACGTTATGAAAATACGGATAGCAAGTCCCGGGATTTTAATCTCCGGGACTTACTCAGGCAACCCTTTTATCATTTTATCAGTGTGCATTTACTGTTATTATAATAATAATAAAAGTGAAAACTATAAGTATTATGTCGAAATCCGTCAAATGGTTTAGGCTACACATTCATACATACATACATACTGGCACACATACATACATACGCTCGAAAAAGGTATTTTATTATTTACATTATCTATAACGCACTTTCGCACTAACAACACTATTTAACTTTTTTACAGTGGATTTCGGGTATCAAGGAAGCCGTTACAGGCAAAGTTACCATTCAGAATGTCATTTCGTAACTGAACCATAAATATAAGTTTAAACTTCGAAACGCACTCGCTTACCCTTCCTACCTACCTAGCTAATAGCCTAATATCTATAAACAAAAGGTCACCAATACCATTTGTTGACCATCTGTGTCGGATTGTAAGAAAGATCTTCTCTTTGTGTCTTTGACGGTTTACTTCGGTTCGGTTTGCTCCGTCCTGCCTCGCCCGCGCTAGTACAGTAGGTACATTTACCTCTTCAATATCAAATAACTGATTAGGGCGTTTATTCCGTATAATGTATCTCGAACGATATTATTGACGACATTTTATTTAGTTTTCGGCGATTATTTACTAAGTGTAGGTACATGTAGCAATCTAAGAAAATAAGTACAAAATATGTCTAAATATTTGAGAAGCTCAATTCGAAGCATAATTAAAAATAAGCATATCTGCGCTGATGGATAATCAGTAGGTATCTAACTAAGGTCACGCGACCATTTATTTTCGTACGGTCAACCAATTTGATTTCTGGGCCATTTCGTACCTTGTCACAGTGAAAGTCAATATGAAAGCCCCTAGAGGTCTCATATCATTGTCATTGTGACAAGGTACGAAGTGGCCCAGAAATCAAATTGTTTGACTGTACGCCGCCACTGTAGGTAAGGTAGGTATTTATTGCAACGCACGAAGTTACGAGCGACGTAGGTATTTAGTATAGTAGTAAGATTTAGTATTTTGTTCGGCTGTGAAAATATACAATTTTCTCCTTTTCCTAAAAATAAAAAAGCAAAAAGTTTAAAATGTGCAAAATTACGAGCCGAGACTTGAACTCTCGGCAGGTTGGACAGCTTTAGGTCACCTTAATTTTCAATCACTGAAACCACTGCGCTACCAATGCTTACCATTAGCGGGTGAAATTCTAGAGTATATGCATCGTCACTTTTGTCACTGTTTAGTAGATATAAATTTTTACTTACGTTTGTTCCATGCATTGTTTTTTGGAATCTTATAAGTTGTATTTTTCGAGATTTTTTCTTTTTATAAATTGTTTGTTGCCCATAATAACTTCGTTACAAAATAAATGTTTTGTGCACACGGTATATCACTAAGACACACAACACAGTTTTGACAACTAACACTACAATATATATTTGTAAGGCAAGTTAAATAAAAACTTTTATTTTTTTGGGAAACGTCGTACAGGTCCTTCTGGCACGAGCGCTCATCTATCACTGTCACATTTAGAAACAGTGACGGAGATAGACCTTGCAGGCCGCAAGTCGATATCATTATACGATAGAATTTGACGATGTTTATTTATTTTAAAAATATTGCTTCAAATTATTGAACTTTGGAAGCTGTCAATGAACTATTTTAGTTATGATTGAATTTTCTCCTTTTTTTGTTTCATAGTGTTGCGTAGTAAAATAACAAGTAAAGTTGGAGTAAAATTTGAATTGGAAGTAACCACTTTGGGAATTAATTGTATCGAGCGAAGTGTTATGAATCGTGTATTAAAAGCTGTGGATGAAAAGATAATATAATCAAGAATGATATATATTTTTCGCAAGTCTACAAATATCAACGTTTCGCACAAAAATAGGATATGATTGGGGTATTTTTGCATATCTGGCTCGGGGTAGGGCCTTAAAGGCTGAAAAGGGGGTTTCCGGTCCTTGCTTATAAGCACACCGCTCTAGGGTGATGCCTATAAGGCTGCGTTGCCTCACTGAATGGCAATGCCAATTATTCGCTGTGCGCGCAACGAGAACCGTAGGGTCACCAGATGACCTGATGACCATGTAGCTTAGCTTTTCAAAAAACTTAATTCATCCATTTGGATGCATACATTAGTCACAGAGACAAACGATGGCGCGGCGCGTCGGTGAATATCCCGTTGCAGCTATCGTGACTTTAAAAACGAGCAGATAATCCTGCGACCACCTCAGGTTTACCGAGCAGGCGTTTGTTTTATTTCTCTGTTTCTGTCTACAAAACACGTGTTTCCGCTTAGTTGAGCATGTCCTTTGAAAATTATGCACGCCACTTCTTCTGTATTGCTTTGACATCGTCACCTGGTTGCTTAGACAAAGGACATTTTTAAAAGGACTACCACTGAACGCTTGCTTGCTTCCCGTCTTCACCTTTCAAGTCCATTTGTTTGTCGTCTCCGAGCCTAATCATACACACACATACATCACTTAACTTAACTTAAGCAAAACTCATGCACAGTATACCCAATCTCACACATTACATAGGTACACACAAATATCAAAATGGCGCTATATACCGCTATTTAACCCGTTGTTTTTGTTTTTTTTTTTAATTATTTATTGTTTTCATCCGCTGTGTCATATTGAAATATTTCTGTAGGTATTCGATTTTAAGCACAACATTTTAGTAAATATTTATATCTAAGCACGGTAATTTGTTAGCCTGCGATCGACCGATCTCCTGGGAGCAGTCTGAAAACCAGCGCTGGGCCTAGCCCAGCACATGCTGAGACTGGGGCCAATTGTCACACATTCCTTACTGTTTGTTAGTTTATAAGTTTTAATAGATTGTTAGTTTGTAAGTTTTAATAGATTTTATTTTTACTTATATTTTTTTATTTTTCATTATATATTTTTTCGTGTGACAATAAAATATTTTTTTCTGATTCTGATTCTAATCAAAAAATGCGTGTCGTCGAGATAACGTGTAAGACTGAAAGAAGCATTGATTTGCGATGGATGTGAACGAGAGGAACCAATCGAGACCATATGCAGGCGACGTTAGAGATGTGTATAAAATTTTCACCTTATTACAATGAAATCATCATCCTCCTAAGCGTTATTATTCCCGGTTGTGCCCCTAAAAGAGCCTGGGGTCCGGTTTGACAACTCATCCCAAGATTTGGCATAGGCACTAGTTTTACGAAAGCGACTGCCATCTGACCTTCCAACTGTAACGATTCAACCTCTCGAAATGGCTGTCTTTTAATGTTTTTGTATTCTGAACTTAAATTAACCCCTAGCTGAAAGCTGAAGCTCCTGAGAAGCTTCTAGTCGTCTGAAAATAGGATCCTACCTGAAGGAATAGCTATTGAATAAAATTAAACAGATAGTAAGCGAGAAAATAAATCATTTATTTACCATAGAAATATCAAATTAATTTTGTTTGTTTTGAAGCTAAAGAACCTTTGATTAATTAATCCAGTAAAATCAAGACTCGATTGTACTAGATATCCACTTTGATCCTATAAATACTAACTCGTACCAAAGCGAATAGAAAAACCGAGTTAGTTCCGGCCGATCCTACTAGAAAGGTGGAGTTTTATTCTAGTCTAGGTAAATCTATCCTACAGATACAGAATCTCTCGTTATTTATGTTAAAGTAGTCGAGCTTGAGTACTTTAACAGACCAAATCATCTCCTAGGATATTGCCGGACGGAAAGAGATTCGGTCAAATAAAAAACCGTCCGACTCCAGGCCTACAATGCCGTAATCTAACCTAGAATTTATTATCTCTGGAACCTAACCTCGAAGACCTATTTAGACCTAAGCTATACGTGATTCGCGCTGGTGAAGTGGCTTGGCGTGTGATTTCGTCTAGTGGATGAGGCCCGTTGTGTGAGCAGACCCCGCTCTTTTCGAGAAGTATGAAGTTTGTATTTCTATAAAGGGAAAAAGTTACACGTTAAATGAAGTTGTACATTAACCCCATTTTAGTAGAACCTATAACTTAAGTAAGACAATTATACCAGTTTCTTAGAATTAATTTACAATTCTGTAGTTTCATTAAGTGATGCACAACTATGGAGGCTAAAGTGGGCATAAATTCCTTGTTATACTAAGTTGTGGGAAGTGATAAATTACGCTATGTGGTAGGCGACGCCCTTTAAACAGACTCGCAATACAATAGTGGTCAACTTGTGTTGGCCATGATGGGATCTCTTTTGATGATGATGCGATGATATAATAATGAAAATAATCGTGAAGAAGTCAAGATATTGATGATGATGCGATGATATAATAATGAAAATAATCGTAAGTCAAGATATTGATGATGATGCGATGATATAATAATGAAAATAATCGTAAGTCAAGATATTGATGATGATGCGATGATAGTCTATTGAAATAGAATATTAGTACATGTTTTACTTACAGGTACATAAATGACGTAATGTCTAGCGCAATATCGATTCTCCCTAACGATGAATCTTAGAGTTGTTCGAGAACTGTAGCGCTCGCCTCTCGTTTGCTCGCGGCTGCTAGTACTCACTAGTAATCCCACCTCATCTGTTGATTCCGTCTACCCTATCGTTATTTCTATCTAATCTAATACCAATTAGTACTGACTTTTCCTAAGCTATTTATAATACAATTCACCCCCAAAATATCTCAATGGATGTAACACAATGTCTTAGCAACCAATCTCACCCAATCAACTCAAAGGCACTTTATAGTCAGAACAATGTTAAATATACGACAATGCACAGTTGAACTGACGAATGATAATTAATTACCAACCCACCGCGATACTTTTGTTGAGATCCCGATAATAACGACCCCACCTAAGAAGATACCTACTTAATTATTGCCGTTACTAAAGCGAAAGTGTTGGATTCCCTCGCAAAATCAATATAACAAAGGCCTCTAGATAAGAGGCCTTTGACTAAACCAAATCGATAGCTCAGCTACTGAGAACTCCCAATTTGCAAGATTGGGAACTCTAAATACCTTTGCCTAATCGATGACACATCCATGACGGTGCTTAAGGTGCGGTCACATCTCACTTGACTAAGGAACCTCTTACGAGCGAATCCTCATTGGCCAAGGTCGTCAATGTGCCCTGAGAACAAGAGTCCTGACACCAAGCGACGCGATCACCGGCGTACATGAACTAAATTACCTTGCTACATTCATTCGGCTAAGGAATCCCACACGGTATACCTATAGGTATATTTGATTCCTCCATAGATTAACGCAACCGCACCCCTTATTAAGAGGTTTGTTAAGACTAAGACGGAAGCTTGACCGGGGAAGATCCCCAATTTGCAAGATTGAGGACCCTCAGCCACTCGCTCCGCCTACACATCCATGAAGAGCGCATAAAGTGCAGTCATACTTCTCTCGACACAGTCGAGGTCTTAAGTATGTCCAAGGGACGATAGTCCATCAACACCGGTGCGAGCAAACCTCTTCTTGACGTAATCAAGGTCCACAATGCGCTCTGGGTGACAAGAGTCAGCGACACCGAGCACTCAATCATAGGTGTACATTATTAAATTACTCAGCTACGTTCACCTATTAAGGAATCCCTCAACCATATCTATAATTAACCACCGGGTCTAATATGTACTTGTAGTAACATTAGTCGCTTATCCGCACCTTAACAATTTATTCTCATATCACAACACGTACCACGGACCGAGTCAATTGCTATAGCTAGGTTGTCGTATAATAATTGATCACTTTATCTCGTGAGGGCGCACGGAACCCAATCATATCGCAGTGACAAAACAACTAGTAATATATATGTAGAACAAAACAACATTCCTGTAATATCGTCAGTTATTTAACCAATGACCTAGATCCGTTCATAACCTATACATAAAACACTCGTACTTTATCTGGCATATTCCCCAATCTACATACCGTAGAACTAGATTTCGACACACAAATACAAGTATGATAACGTTGAAATGGTTAGATAATAGTTCCCAAAAACAAGTTAATAAATTCAGAGTCATTCAATACAGAGATTACAAAGATCACTCACCAGATTTTAATCTCTTAATAGTACAGACACGTACCGGCCTGTCTCAGCGACTTGTAGGGTCCCTGGTTCAGCTTGTCCTCTTTCCGCCTCCCGTCGCTGTGATCCCGCCTTGACGCCCCGAGCAAAAGGTGACCCGCGCCTCCATAAATAAATTACAATATAATATTAGCACATATTTTAATAAAGATTTCCCTCATTTGTACATACAATTAACCACTAGATACTGGTATACAATTAGGAATTATTTACCATTGGACCGTTCCTTAGCAAACATTCTTGTAGTAACAGCATACTACAGACCGCGTCGATTGCAATGACTAGACTATAATAAGTGTTCACTTCATTTCATGGGAGTATACGGAATCCTAATATGATGATGTCTTAAGCGCATTTATTAGGTGATAAACCTATTAGACCGCCACATATTCAAAATACACACGTGATCATATAAGATCATATCAGTTCATGGGCAGAAAGATATTGCCTAAATATTAATCACTCAATTCAAGACAATGTGCGCACAAGATAATTACTCCCTAAGAAATTCTAGAATTCACTATGATTATGATTAGTCACACTTTAAAATAAAATATTCAATCTCACCAGACGATCGCAAAGGCATTTGCGACCTTACCAAACTCTAATTCCTCTCAGCAACAGCCGTAATGCAGCCCAGCAGTGACCAGCCTTGCTCCGCCTCGAAGTAGTACGCGCCCAGAGGTCAGCCTAGCCTGGCCGCCCTCGTATTCTGCCGACGTGAGCTCCCCTTGACGTCCCATAAAAAAGTGAAACGCTCCTCGGCCCGCCGGGGTATTTATAGCCAACACTAACACGATCACGCCACTAATCCGACTCCTCATCTGAAAATATACCTTAACAAAAGGGTATAAGGCCCATTTTCCAGGGAGCCTCCATCGCCTGTCCGCACGGATCGATAATCACTTTTCTCGACTTCGCGGGTAGAATGTTTCTGCAGGCCGCGCGTCCGTCCACGCGTTTTCTTGCTGGCCAGCGATCCATTCTAAAAAATCTAACCTAACTATTCTAATTTATGAATCTATAAATCTAGATCTAGCATACATTAAATGATACACTAATCCAACAATACTGAATTAGTATGCTGAAGTATGTTTTAAACCAATTATTTTGGACGAAACGCGAGTTTTCTACACATCTAATTGTAGTCTAGATTTTAGCCTAGAACAGCATCTAACGCAATTTATATCTAACTTATTTACATACATAATTAACAGGATGATAACGAATGAAAGCTTCAATCCCTTCATATTTGGACCTGAAACCCACAAAGCTAACATCTATCAATTTAAAAGAGTAATTCCGCCCTTAGATACTATTGAGTCTGAGAGCGAAGCTCTCGGATCGTCTCACAACCCAGAGGGAAAACTAGACCTTATTGGGATTAGACCGGTTTCCTCACGATGTTTTCCTTCACCGAAAAGCTAACGGTAAATATTCCGTAAATACGTTCCGAAAAACTCATTGGTACGAGCCAGAATTCGAAATCACGACCACCGCTTGACAGCCGCGTGCCTGAACTACTAGGCTACCGTACGTAGCTTATTACAATGAAATAAGGCATAAAAATTATACAAAAGTGTAAACTGTACAAAAATTGCTACTTAGCTAGTGGTCGTTTTAAAGCTGGTAAATTACTAAAAGTTGCATACCCGATAGGGTAACTGTCGAAACCACTATTATAAATTATTATAAATTATTATAAATTATTATAATAACTTATAATTATTATATTATAATTATTAATAATATAATAATTATAAGTTATTATAAATTATTATAAATTATTATAAATAATGTGTGTAAAAGGTTGACCACACCGAACTTAAAATACGCTGACGGTGCATTTACGAAGTGACGATTATACAATGCTTTCGCTGAAGCAGCCTAAACTACGCTGTGTCAAAATCCCTAAAATTACACATACGCCATGTTATTTGCGCTCTCGACGCAGCTCAATTTACGCTGCATATATTATGTGTGCTTATTTGATAAATGTTTAGTACCAATGTATACAACGCTGCTCGTATTTGCTGCAAATGTATAAACTCCCTAATCACTGATCATATTTATTGTACACCTACACCAGCCCCTAATCAAATTGTAAGATTCGTTGTGATCGCCCCTTAAAATCTGCTATGATTATAAAGGGGTATTTCATGGTCAAAGACTGGGCTACCAAGCAAAAGGCACACTTTAATTGAAATGCTTGCCTTGACCAGTCAAGTATAAACTGCAACAGCCCAGAGTTTCTTCAGGTATTTTTGTCAAAAACGTATTTTTACAAATAGTCTCCTATTTAATCCTCCAGCCAACGGCTGAGAGTAAATACACACTAGTTAGTTCGTGTTGACGTTGCACTTGTTGACCATCTTGTCGAGACTGCGTTAGTTTGTCTTAACCCGTTTGCTGCCATGCAGAAGATTGGTGAATTGTTCTCACGTACAAGTTTCAGATCATATTAATAATTATCAAGTCAAGCGGCGCGGCGGTCGTGGTTTCGAATCCCGGCTCGTACCAATGAGTTTTTCGGAACTTATGTACGGAATATTTACCGTTAACTGTTCGGTGAAGGAAAACATCGTGAAGAAACCGGTCTAATCCCAATAAGGTCTAGTTTTCCCTCTGGGTTAGGTCAGATGGCAGTCGCTTTCGTAAAACTAGTGCCCATGCCAAATCTTGGGATTAGGCAAAGCGGACCCCGGGCTGGTTTAGGGGCACAACTAGGAATAACGCAAGGAAGATGATGATTGCGTGGTATGTCTTAACACGTAAATCACTAAGTTTTTTAGAGTATGACACTGTAGTTGGAAGTTATGAAAGATTTTAGAGCGAATGGTATATTTTTATTACACTTATTCTAATTACACTAAAACTATCTCTTTGTCTGTTTCTTAATAAAATTTGCTATTGAGATAGTTTAAGTCGCAGAAATACCAGTAAGTTCCTACATGGTTAAATTGACAATGCACGTAACTTCAATTCTGCAGATGAAATCGCAGGGCATATTATAACCTTATTTTATTCTAAGAATCTATTGGTTGTTTAAGGCGAGGACGGTCCACGATCTTCTCTCCCTCTCACTGAGCATAAGCGTGAGCGAGATGGAAGTGCGTGTTCGGAAGTGTGTAACATCACTTTTTAGTAGGTACATATTAATTAGTTTTTCGAATACTGGATAATTTATTAAAAATCTATCCGGTTATTGTGTTACAACAATAAAAAAGCTATCTTATTTAAAAAATACATAGATTATCGTTGAAAATTACGAGATCTCGAACATTATATATTTTTTTATATCTATTTTTTTACAGAGTTACCAAGCCATATTTTTAATATAATGTTCGGTTATTGTGTTTCTTTTTCAGTCTACAGTAATTTTTCTGTTTAGTAGTCTGTAGTAGAATTCTGCATTATTTCTTCACAATGGAAGCTCAAAAAACAATATTTTCTTCAGATCGTGAACCGGCCTCGCGTTAATACAATAACACTAATTGGATAAAGGTTTTAAAAACTACTGCAACCTACTTAGACGTATCATTCCTCTACCTTGAGCCGTCAGGTCGGTTGCGAAACTTGTGAATCATATTTTTTGCGGAGACAGTTCACACTGTTCGACTAATGCCCTACAAGCCCCCGGGACCCGGAACCTTGAGGGACACTTATCTTGAAAGGTCGTGCGGTTTATTTATTTAATGCCTGAAACTTGGAAAAACTTGTAAGGAAATCCTTATAAGTTTAATTTATGAATATGTGGTGAAAGGGGTCCGATTTGAAGTAATTATTAAAAGACGATTTTACACAAATCTTTATAGTCCCAAAGTGAGCTTAGTACTCGTATGTATTATGAATAAATGAGTGAATGAATCAATACGTTTATGTCAGAACCAGGTCCATATTGTTAGTAAATAACGGGGTGCGCGAGTGCATGTGTAACAATAGTACATTATTGCCGTGGCCGGGATGGAGGCAATTGCAGGCTAAGTATTTGTTTGCAATTGCCATTCCGGCTGAGGTTAATATAGTGCTTTTCTCAAAAATGGGGGAATAAAAAATACTAAATTGAAATCAGGCTTCATTATTAAATACAAATTGAGGATACTGCAAATTACATAAAATTAAACGTCATAATATATTTTTTAAACAGAATCGCAAGTGTATTTTTCCACCGAAAAACGCAAACTATTTGAGACTCATACAAAAATGTAGCGTTTGCAACAGAAAAATACGAGTTGATTTGGCTGAATACGACCTTCTAATCTACTTTTAAACTACTACTTTTCTTTTTCTACTTTTAAAAAAGTTTGGTACTCGGCAAATAATAAAGGAATATATATGTAACATTCCAGGCGGCCTGCAATGCTTTTTATTTTTTAATTTTGATCTGGCCTTAAACTATACACTTTACCTTCCAATATGTAGGGAGTTATGTTCACTTTGCGGGCCATTTTTGAGAAAAAGTATTATCCTGTCGTGTTTCTTAGATATTAGTACAGTAACTACCCACCTTTGCGTGCTTAAATTTTATATACTATAATAATTGTACTATATACTATTATTTGTAGAATTATAACTACGCTCACGGGCGTATACCTTTGTATAATTTAAGGCATACTTTTTTTATGAATAAGTGAAATGTAATTTTTCTTCTGAGAATAATAATTGAACCCGAAGTATTATCTTAATTTAATGTTAAATATAATAATGGATACTAGATTGTATTTAAGAGACGATAAAAATAGTGTAAAGGGGAGAGACAACCTTTCTCATGGCTATACAAATACAAGCCGATACGCGCTAATCATTATATTTAACACTACGATGGAGGTAAATTAAGCATACTGTCTGCATTATAGCAAGCGATCATTGTAGCCTATGGGCGCTTGGGTCTCTAGAAGAAACACAAGCACTTTGCCGACCCTTTATTGATATGGGAATCCGTTTCAGTCCGGCATGCGAAAAATGCAGGTATGTCATTCAAGCTGGCGACCTGACACACTACCAAAGACACAACACCACACGAAGCAAGTAGATGTGTCATTATTGCTGCAGTCTTCTGTAAGGTGAATGTGTTCCCCCAATTTGGCTGCTCCAATTAATATCAGCGAGATGACATTCCGCTGTGCCGTACCTCTGTTATTCGTGTTAATTAACGTTAATTCCGTTGTATCCGCAGCTATTTGCTTCAGCGCGCGTTATATTCAGTAATACCGTAAAATGGGGTGAGTTGGATCAAAATAGACATACAAACATCGGTAAAAAAATTTTTTTTTGGTAACTGTCTGCACTTGTAAGTTTTTCTGTTTAGCCCTGCGGTTGACTGGTAGAGAATGCCTTAAGGCATTAAGTCCGCCTTTTGTGCTCTTTGTTTATGCAATAAAGTTTAAATAAATAAATATAAAAGTAGTTTTACATGTGGCACGTTAATTTTTATACATAAAGAATGTTCCGGCCGTATGAATTTTAGTTTTTTAATGATTATCTGTATAATACAAAAAATAGTGGGAAATCCCACCTCACCCCTTATTGGAGTTAGAGGGGATAGCAATGGGGTGAGCTTGGAAAATGTATGGGGAAAAACTTTCGAATTGTGAGTTTTGGATTAGGTTGCCTCGATCCGTGTTCCGTCAGTCCGTCATATTTATCGCTTCTCTTCCACATGATCGCTCCTCGCAACCCTGGGTTCCAATCCAGGCCCCATTTCTTTCACCGTTCACTTCTAGAGACTCTACTTTTTTTAATATTATAATTTGGCTACTCCGTGTTAACACAAGATAAGAAAAAATGTCTAAAATAATAATAAAATTACTTTTAGGACAACCTGAGCCAGAAAATCAAAGTTGCAACTGAAAATATTCGCGTCCCATCTACCCCCTCAATTCCTACTCACCCCATTTTACGGTACATTATGTACAAAGCATTCAAGAAATGAGAAATAATATGTGTTCATGACACAAATATTTGCCCTTTCTGCGATTCGAACCTGGAGCCGCTAACTTCACAGTCAGGTTCTCTGACACATTTCGGCTTCAGTAAATAAATAAATAAATATTAGTTAACAATCATACTAGACAAAGTGGACATGGTATTCAATAAGGCTTGTGTTATGGGTACAATACTCAGAAACAAACATTCATGGTCATCACACAATTTTTTGATTTCATTTAAATTCGAATCCAGGGTCGTCAGCTTGGTAGGTAGGCATTAGGCAGGTTTAGGTACTAGGATACTACCTACAACTCCCATAAGTTAAATCAGTCGTGAAACCGTAGAAGTAAATAACGGAATATTCGAAGCTGCTTGTGAAAGGCACCCAAGTTTTGAAACCGTATCAGGAAATCTAAAATTATTTAAAGCTTACATCAGTTACTTCACTTGGCACTTAATTAATGGCATGATATTATAATTTTGATTTCTTTAATTTTTACCTGTGCATGTTTATATTTTTTGTGTTTTTTTACCGTTTAAGTGATTTGGTGACATATAATGTGAGCTTGCATTATATTATTACTAGCAACCCGCCCCGGATTCGCACGGGTTTATATATATATATTTTTTTTTATTTATTTATTTATTACATTTTATTAAGAGCCTGTTGTGTCCCACTGCTGGGCAAAGGCCTCCCCCCTCCGTTTCCAGACTTCGCGTTCCTGAGCAGACTCTGGCCAATCCTTTAAAAAGGAGTCTAGCTCGTCTCGCCATCGCCGACGAGGTCTGCCGCGTCTCCGTTTTGAGCTGTCGGTCGGGCTGCCAGTCAGTGGCAATCTTAGATTTATTACATTTATAAAAGAAAATACATTTCGTTAAATCTAACAGTGTCGTTAAACCCTATCGGGTTTGTATCGACACAGCAATTCGTGAACAGTGATAAGATTCGATCTTAGTAATTAATGTATACAGGAAGGTAGCACTAAATAAGCGTAGCTTAGGTACAATAATTCCCACCCGGGTAAAAACACCATATGCATAATACATGCATGTATTATACATATAAACCTACCTCTTGAATCACTCAATCTATTAAAAAAACTGCATCAAAATCCGTTGTGTAGTTTTAAAGATATAAGCATACATATGGACAGACACACAGTATTTACTATGTTGATGTAGTGATGAATAAATGAAATGGAAATCCAATTTTTAAAAAGACCAGCTAGTTTCGAATGAAGTCCCACTACATTCATTTTTGAGGCTGCACAAAAAGTTTGCTACAAATTGCGGCACATTCTTGTCATAGCTTAAAACAATTATGCTCCGGCATCACTCAGCGTGTTTGAACTCTACGTAGTTTAGTTTGAGTTAGTTCAGTTGATCGCGGCGTCAGTTATGCTGACGGAATACTCCGAATAATACTGGTGGTCGCTTTTGCCAGTTTATAATAACATATTTGAAATTTAACCTTTTAACGGGCAGGACTTAAATTTATCCATAATTGAAGTCTCTTGATATTGCATAAAACTAAATATTCTGCACCATAAAAAAATACGAAAAGACTACCTTAACAGGTGGTCATTTTTACCTTATTTTTTTTTTTTTCCCTGTAAAGGGTTAAATAAAGTTTCGAAGTTGACAATGAGAAGATGATGATGATGTTGACCATGTGGGTGTAAAGTGAACATTACTGTCCGCTACGCTCGCAGTAAACCTTACTGTTCAAAAGACGTTAGATGTTAAACGAATATAATGGAAAAATAAACCATATTCGTCTGAGCCCTCGACAGGACTCAAACATGTGAGTCCCGTAACCCTGTATTGCCGGTACAGTGCTCCCACCACTGAAAACATTTAATAATAGTACATTATTGCTGTGGCCGGGAAGGAGGCAATTGCAGGCTGCGTATTTGTTTTTTTGTTTTTAATTATAATACGAAGCCTGCAATTGCTATTCCGGCTGAGGCTAATATAGTACTTTTCTCAAAAACGGGGGAATAAAAAATACTACACAAGCTTTATTATTAAATACAAATCGAGGATACTGCAAATTACATAGAATTCAACGTCATAATATTTTTTTTAAAGAGAAACACAAGTGTATTTTTCCACCGACAAACGCAAACTATTGGAGACTCAAACAATAATGTCGCGTTTGCAACAAAAAAATACGAGTTGATTCGGCTGAATACGACTTGTGCCGTCTTTAATATGCCAGTTTCTACTTTTTAAAAAGTTTGGTACTCGACAAATAAAGGAATTTATATGTAACATTCCAGGCAGCCTGCAATGTTTTTTTTTTTTAATTTTGATCTGGCCTTAAACTATACACCTTACCTTCCATTATCTAGCGAGTTATGTTCACTTTGCGGGCCATTTTTAAGAAAAATAATTTGTTTCGTTAAGTAGTGCATTGTAAAATTTTATTTAAGTACATTACAGCACGTGGGTTACTAAGAAAGCCTTTAATCGCACATTTAGAGCTGTCATGTTGTAGATTCTTGGTTTTACCACCTTTAGTATGCACTGTACGTATCTATTTATTATAATAATACGATCTTTCCTGGCATATTTGCTTTTGAAATTACCTCAATCCAATTTTTCCTTTAACTTGGTGTTTAGGTTTACAACAAAGAATAACGCGCTTGTGATTCTTCTGGAGTCACAAGTGTCCATAGGCTACAGTAACTGCTTAACATCAGACAGGCCGTAAACTTATTTGCCTCCGTCGTTGTATAAAAAAAAATAACAAGAAAAAAAGTTTATGTACCTAATCTAATATCGAGAATAAATACATACGTAATCAATAATCATGTAATAAGTATCAGTTTTGGATCTGACTTCAGTTGACTAATCATGTAAGTATTTACAACAAACAAGAATATAAAATAACTAACAACTTAGAATAGTTGAAAAACACCCGAACACTTTAATTTCAAAGTCCAATATCTCAAAACCAGCTGAACCGATTTTAATACAACGTAGCTAAGAACGATGTCGATCACGGGCAAAAAGGCACACTTTCGGGCAAAAAACCCGCATTTAAATCTGTTCATTCGTTTAGGAGCTATGATGGCACAGACAGACACACAGACACATAGGCACACATACACACAGACACTCAGACACACATCAAACTCATAACACCCCTATTTTTGCGTCGGGGGTTAATAATGTTTATAATAACACAGTTCAAAACGAAACACCTATAAAAAAGTACACTCCAAGTAAAATATCCATGTTTTATGATAATTCAATTTTCTTAGATCAGAGGTAAAAGTTTTATTTGAGGCTATAATTTTTGGGTTCATGGCATTCAATTTCCGAACGGAATAAAAGATTTCAAGTGGAGATTTCTTGAGAATAGCAACGTTACTAAACAGACTTAAGAGACTTCGCGAGAAGACTCAATTAAGTAGACGCAAATTAAACTTAACTGTAGTTGACTGTAGGTACGCGATAACTAGTCCGCTGGGTGCGGGTGGCACAGGACTGGTCATTGTGGCACTCTTTGGGGGAAGCCTATGTCCAGCAGTGGACGTCTTTTGGCTGATATGGTGATGATGATGGATGATACGCGATTAAGTGCCGATTAGTAATAATAATGTGTCGTAATCGTAATTTTTTTTATCAATATTTTCTCTACTAATATTGTAAACGGACAGGCCATAATGGCTATCCATGTCCGATGTTTGTAGTGGTATTTAAAAAGCCAAAACGAGGTACCTGCTCTACCTAATCAGTTATCAAGGGAGCCCACAAAAAGATCTACACGATCTAAAGCCCCATTAATACCTACTCCGCATCCGAATGGTCCTTCAAATGTAATCTCACTCCGATTGGGAATTTACAACCAGTTAATATAGATAGGGATGAAGATATCAACTGAACTTAAGACAAGGCGCTCGATATTCGAGAGTCCGCTTCGAGTTACAGGGCTCCAAGAAATCGAGTGATAAAGAAATTGATTGAGAATTAAGGCGAGGCAGGGCACAGCGGAATGCCATCTCGCTCAAATTTGGAGCAGCTCAACGGGAGAAGTAACTCCAACTGCCAGCCATAATAATGCTACTACTTACTTTGTAGTGTATACTTTAACTTATTTCAACTGGGCTCATGAATGGTTCTTTGTTAGTCAAGTATTATTTGCTTTTGTTTGCGGACGCGTGCCATTTTTTGCAAGAAAAAGTTTAGCGCCACATAAAATGTTCATTGTATAATGAACTGTATCGCCTTATTCAATAAATTGAAAATGGACTAAAGATAAAAAAAAACCCGCTCCCGGTGAGCCAGTTATAAGGCGCTGTGTAGTGTGTGTGGTATTTTATCTCGTAGCTAATTTGAAATCTATTGTTAATGAAGATAGAGATCATTATTGTATTGTATTGTATTATTTATCGGTAAATATTGTCATTTACAAGTCATTTACAATCAAAAAAGTATTACATTACTTGTCAATTCTATATAATAGTACATTATGATACAAGTGTGCTAAGTTGGTCATTACACTTGAGTCGGTTTTTAAGCCTGAGCCGAAGGCGAAGGCTTAATGGAGACGAGAAGTGTAATGACCAATGCTCACGTGTTTCATACGACGTTTTTCAACACATTTGCGAGGATAAAAATAAAAAAATAAAAAATGAAAATGTTAAAAGATATGTAATGAAAAGGCACTAGTGCGATTATGTAATGTAAAAGTCACGGCATGGGTAATATTCTGCATTATTTTGCTAATATTTAAAAAGATATGTAATGAAAAGGCACTAGTGCGATAATGTAATGTAAAAGGCACGGCATGGGTAATATTCTGCATTATCAGTGTAAATACGCTGTAATAAGACCTACTTTACGAGCAGGTGTGTTGAAAATATAATTATTTAATAAGTGAATAACTATCCAATTAATTTATGCATTAATAAATTTATATACCTACATAGGTAAAGTACTAACATTTTAATAAGGGGCTGCATTAATTCAATTCAATTCAATTCAATTGTTTATTGCGTTTCATGTAAGTATAATAAGATCTTAAAGTTAGGTACAGTTTTAACATGAGCTCTGGTTGAGCATAGCAATTTCTTAAGACTACAAATTTATAATGTCAAAATACGGAAAAGCTTCAAACAATAGTTAGAATAAAGATTCGAATAATAAGTAGGTATATTAAAAAAAGTAAGTAAATTGTATTTATATTATAGTTTTGTTTACATTAAAATAATAATAAGATGACATTTTTATTGCAGTAGAATTAAATTAGGTGCGCGACTGAGCCAATGTCTTGTGGCCATCAAAAAACTCGTCGATGGTATAGCAAGCCATTTCCAGTAGAATAGCTTTTAGTTTGCGGACAAATATTGCATCGCTAGAAGCTTGCTTTATTTCGTCGTCCAGTGTATTGTACAGTCTGATCCCCATTACATGCACAGACTTACTAGTTTTGGCCAGGCGGTTATTATTCGATGAACATTTTATGTGGCGATAACATCTTTATTGCAAACTTTGGCACGTGTTCGCAAACAATGTCTATTCATATACAAAGGGCATTAATGATCCCAGTTGAAATAAGTTAAAGTATATGTGGTGTTGTGTTAGTGGTGAGTCAGGTCGCCAGAGCTCCCGAGGGTGTGTCGTGTTGAGAATGAGGGACCCGTGTTCGTCTCCAGCTATCAACACAACGAATCTTCAAATCCATTAAGGGTCGGCAACGCGTTTGTGATTGTTCTGGAATCACAAGCGTCCTTAGTCTACGGTATATTCCTACCATCAGGCAGATCGTATGCTTGTTTTGCCACCGTATTAGTATAAAAAAATATTAATCTGAGTTGTGACAGTGACAATGGGATTTGGACGGTATTGATATTTCACCACTTGACACCTACTTGCTATCGAAAAGATCTTAGTTATGTAAGTGTGTTTTTGGAATTATATATTGTATTTTATTATCTGTGTGTGTTTGTCACGAATATTTTTTTGAGTATGTATACATATAAATGCCTATGTCCTGACTGACTCACTCACTCACTCATCATCGCACAGCCGAAACTACTGGGCCTAGAATATTGAAATTTACACCCGAACTACCTTTTATGACGTAGGCAACGGATAAGAAAGGATTTTTTGAACCTACACAGTTTACTTCCATCGATAAGTATCAAATGACAATTGACTTTGGTCACATACGTCACGAAAAGATAATACTAGTTGATTCGCTGCATATTTTACATATGTTTCAACGATAATAGTTGCAACCAATATAACTGATTGGTATTCTTACTGGCATGGGTGACATTAATGTCTCATAAATACTGTGTACTTATTTAATTGTGGATATTAGGTGTGGGTGGGGCTAAAATAACAACACACTCCGCAGCTGCACTATTCCTTCTGAACCTCGCAGCGCCACAGAATAAGTAATAGTACTACGTACAGAGGGTACTCTGTTAACAAATTCCCTGTTTAGGTACGCCAAACGTGCCTAAATGTGGCCATCCCTTTCTATCGCATGCAACGCGCTGCGACCCGTGCGAGCGTTCCGTTCCAACGCGTGGCAGCTACTAATGGGCCGCCAATTTGGCGGCCGCCGGCATGTACTTGTAGCGGCGCGACGGGATCACAGAGTGAACCGCCCCTGGCAGCGCACACTGGAACTATATCTGCGACATCGATACGAATACATATAATATGTACCAGTGTGTAACCGCCATACGATCAATAAATATCTTATTGTTCCTACCTTAATTGTTGTATGTGTTAAAGTCTATGTGTGCCTACCTACGACGATCATCGCAGAAGCGAAAGCCATAAAGAAGACCTGGAGTGAAATGAAGCGTGAAGTTCAAGACCGATGATAGCCTTATGATATCTGACACAGTTTTTATTATTATGGAATAAATTGAATTGGTTCGTAACGCATTGTGGATGCCATCTGGGGACTTATGAACTTAAGTAGTATGTGTACCTACCTCATAAGTGTTTTGGTTATAAACTGTTAACTTGTGTGTGTGAATACATACATTATTATGAATATTAGAAGTAGTAGCTGTTGTTTGCGACTTTTGGTAGTACCTACTGTTGGAATTCCGATAAACGAAAATAACCATTTCCTCAATAACCTTCAACTCCACTCTAAAAGGGTTATACTTACTCACGCGCGACTTTAAAACGCGTCTCTTTACGCGTAACAGAAAAATCGTCGAAATAAAATCCCCCAGAATCAAAATTAAAACCTATATTCCTACAACTGTCAATATACGTATTTCCCAATACCTCTCTGCGAATGACTCACAAGTGTTAACATTGATCCCGGATCACTCTGCACCACCCCAGGTACCAATTGAGATATCAATCAGGGCAGGTGCGGACGCGACCGCTGACCCATACAAATGGTGATTAATCGACTTGTTTGGAACTCAGTTGAGTGGATGAGATGAGCAATTTTGATAGCTAGGGAAGTGTTTGTAGAAATTGAGGAGTGAGGACATTAATTACGTCTTATCAATATTTTGATACAATTATTGGAAAATAACAGAAATAATTGTTGTTGATGCTTGATGTTTTCCGATATTATTGTTTCTTTTCGATTTTATACGGAATACCTACTATAAGCGTCCTCTAGTGAGAATTTGTGTTATATTGAGGAAAATAATAATCTGCACAGATTCTTCATGGGAATAGTAGTATGGAAATCAGTGCAAATAATAGTTCATCAACCATACTACACATGTGACGCCACGATGACTGGATGAAAACAATAATAGAGGGAAAAAAAGAAGGGAAAAGAAAAAGAGGAAGGCTGAGGATATCTTACATTGAGCAAATAAAAGAGAAAATAAACGCTTCATCGTATAGAGAAATAAAAAAAAGGCGGAATGTAGAATAAGTTGGAATATACTCCACCGACTAGAGACTAGCTCTTAAATAAGAAGAAGAAGAACCATACTAGAACCATCATTTGAAATACAATAGGTACCTAAATGGTGATTAATAGCCTTGTTAAGAGCGACTAAAGTGGATGAAATAGAGCAATTGGAATAGCACGGAAGCACTTGCAGAATTTCTAGAACATTAATTATACTGGGCTTTATTCGTAATCATTTGTTTATTTTTGCCCGACTACGGCAAATCCGAAATGAAGGAAGGAATGTTTTTATTAGAAGTCTTTGATTGTATTTACGTATGTTCCACTGTAGCGTTTATAATAATGAAACGATTTTTATAAATGGGGTGTCAATCGATTCGAATCTATGCTCCGGGTGACATGAGCTACCTTTTGTGTATAAAGGATAAACATGATGACTGTCACCATACAAATAAGTGACTGACTTTGAAAAAAACATTGCGTGTGGGTGATCAAATGAAAGACAAAAATATAAAAATATTCATATTTATAAAAATAGTATTCATAGTTACTTATCCGTCTTATTTTATCGTATCTTATCTAGGTGAGGGCCCTTTCGGATACATTTCGACACAGTGGGATCTATTGTGCATTTGCCCTCTCCTTTATGCCTGCTCCCAGGCTTGCTCCATCATTTTCACGAAACGGATGATGCAGTTCACCGGGAGCACCTTGAATTCCTTTGGTTGCGGGTAACCGTTACTAAAGTAGTTCATTCTTTGTCTGGCAAGGGCATGACATTCACACAATAAGTGTTCCATAGTCTCGTCCTCCTCGCCACACATTCTACAGTCTAAACTATCCGATAGTCGTCCCATCTTGGCCAAGAGATCCTTGACCCCGAAGTTTACGTTGACGTTGACGAAATTCATTATTTGTCTGGAAAGGGTACTTTTCCGTAGTCGGGATATAGTTTATTAAATTTTTATTCACAAAAGGGATACGGGTAATTGTCAATGTCACGAAAGCGGTGATGGTCCAAGTCTATACTTAATTAAAACATTTTAAATGCTAGTGGAATAGTTAAGAAGGGATTCTAAAAATCAACAAATACACTTAGTATTGAAAAATCTGCATTTTCAAAAGTTGTATGGCAGCCGCCACCATTGCCAAGGGTGTTTCTAATGAAACCGGCTCATCCGTCCCTTTTTCAGCAATTTGATACTTATTACTGCTTCGCAGGGTCCCACCGATTTTTCGTCGATTGATTGGATCCCTTCCCTGTCTTGGATGTTTTACAAGTGTTTCTGTGACAGCTGTTGGATTTAATTAAGTCACTGTCTTTATGTTATTTGGAGAAAGATTTTGTTGAAAAGAAAGCGCGCTTTGACACGTTTTGTATCAGTTCGTTATAATATTTAAATCTATTGGGCAACAGATCCAGAAATTTGCCATAAGTGTTCTCAAACATTATAATATATATATGAATATTTAGTTAAACATATAATAAATACCAATAATACAGCTTTTAACTCGTAATTCATTTATTTACAGGTAAGTGGAACCTACTCTCTTACCAATATATACCTATTTGACATGGAAACCAATCAACCTGCAGGATTTTAATAAACAGGTAAGTGAGTTTAACCCATAAAAGGTGTACGAGTATCATGAGAAAATAAATTTCAATTTTCAATTTCATTTATTTATAAACCAACTGGGATCATGTGTGTTAGTAGATAATTAAAAATAGGGTTAATGATAGGTAATAACTTACAATATATATTCCACCTGCTTATAGTGCACCATACAGCAGTGCCTCAAATATGCACAATCAAGGCGTTCAGCGACCATTCTCATTCTCTGCTGTTAGGACTGGGCCGGATCCTGCGTACCTGCGTTTTCGCATCGTAGCATGGAAAATTGTCCACCCTCGCCTCCGCGAACATCCCCGAAGCACTGCAGTAGAGGGGCAAGTCCCATCAACATCCTGAAGGCATTATTGAACTGAACTTTGAGAGCATTGTATGCTTTTTGAGTATAGTTCGCCCACAGACCGCTAGTGTAGAAGGATGTATAATAGGCCCTAAAAAGGGTGACTTTTGCTTCTTTGGGGCAATTAGCGAATCTGCCATATGCCATAAATTCCAGTTGTTAAGGATGCATCAAAGCATACCGTACCAAACCCTATTTACTCCTTCCAGGTAATCCTTTCAGTAGAAGACGCCACAGTTCATTAGACTTCCTAACCCACAACATTACTACGTAGTTATTAAAAATAGTAACTAACTTAAAAACATCTTTAACCCGAACCGCGAGATTACAGCAATTAAACTGCTGCAATGAATTAACCCGTCCCGCGCCGTGATAACGCGCCGCCATAACGGTTATAACCGTTATAACCCGTTATTAACGCAGATAGGACTCGCTTAAGACGAACGCCGTCTTTGTTAATCTTAATGGGAGGATTTCCTTTAGTACGAAGATGATTAGCACCTCTGCCCCAAAATAAGAGGGGAAATTGGTTAGTTATTAATTTTAAAATTGTGTGACTTTTTCGATGGACTTCTTAAAGAAGGGGGAATTGAAATGTTTTTCCTTAATAAAATTGGACTGGTGTCTCTTAACATCATTCAAGATTTCAGTTACAAGGAAAACTCTTTATGTTTTTTTTTGTTTGTCATCTTAAGTCGTACTGTTTAATCTCGCGTCCCTCCATACCTTACATAGCGTTTTAGTTAAATGGCCGATGGCAGTGGTCATCGCTTGCGGTCGAGTGCTAACCTTATCCTTGCGGTGCCGACCAATTGGGAATGGATGAAAATTTCAGAAGGGCCTGATTATTCTTTTGGTGATAGGAATAACCTTCCTTAGCACTAGAAAAAAAATGCAGACTTTTCAGCTGCGTCAATTATTTTTGAAAAATATAAACAGTTTCCTCACTTACGTTTTGGGTTTAGGACGGCGAAACTTTCCTTGATCTGTCACATATTATCACTTGGCTCTCCTTTTTTACATTTATGTTTTTTGTGGGATTATGTATACCTAGGACAGACTGTACAGTTAGGTAGGTCCAACTTCGAGAAAGTGGTCAATCGTCGAATCCGACTCGGCTGGGCAGCGTTCGGGAAGCTACGGCACATCTTTTCGTCCGATATTCCGCAGTGTCTCAAGACGAGAGTCTTTGACCAGTGTGTGTTGCCAGTGATGACATATGGCACGGAAACGTGGTCGCTTACAATGGGCCTCATAAGAAGGCTCAAAGTCACCCAAAGGGCAATGGAGAGGGCTATTTTGGGAGTTTCTCTGCGTGATCGCATCAGAAATAAGGCTATCCGCAGCAGAACCGAGGTAACCGATATAGCCCTCCGAATCGCTTAACTTAAGTGGCAGCGGGCGGGGCAAATTACACGTAGAACCGATTGCCGTTGGGGCGGAAAGGTTCTCGAGTGGCGACCACGTACCGGAAGGCGAGGCGTGGGTAAGGCCCCCCCCCCACGAGGTGGACTGATGACCTGGTAAAGGTCGCGGGAGTCCGTTGGGTGCGGTTGGCGCAGGACTGGTCATTTTGGCACTCTTTGGGGGAGGCCTATGTCCAGCAGTGGATGTATTTCGGCTGATATGATGATGATGATAATATATTTAATGCAAAAATGTTATTAATGTTGTTATCATATTATGAATGTTAGTATTAAGTTTTGTGTGTCCTTACAGGGCGTCATAGTCTGACCTGAATACTGAATGTAACATCTTAATTGCAATGTACATGTGGCTTTACAAATTAAAAAATAATAAATAATAAAATTGCCCACCCTCAATACAGCCTAATGTTGCCCGGGGCATCGTTGCCAGCGTGTTTCCCTGTCGGATGACCAGGGCCTTTGGGCGAATTACGAGTCCGCCCTAAGATCGCCTGAGACCGCGACCAATTTCTGGGACATTTATTGACAAATCCTTGGTGTCTTGCTAGTGTCTTAATTTTCAGCAGGAAATTTTCCAGAAGAGCAAAGCAGCGTTTGACAATGTAACCATAATATTTATTTATTTATTGGAGAACAAACAGAAACAAGTGTATCAGAAAAAAACACATGGACACTAAGCATGCACTTACTTCCTAACTAGTTCTCAGTAAGATACATTTTGTTGGTAACATAATTAGTTCAACGCTATGGTTACACTGGAACTGTTACTAAATACAACTGCAACTAAATTTCAAGTTAAACTGAGTTTGTTTCGGCGTTTCTTTCAGAAACGCTAGTAGATTTTTGACTTGTAAAAGTGCTATTGCGGCCTACTTGTAGAATAAATCATTTATTTAATTTATAACTAAACTATCATGCCTTAAAACTAAGACAGTATGTATATAGCAATAATGATCAGATTAATCAGTTTATTATCCCGCTACCCTCTCTACTTCTTAAACCACTCGCTACAAATCTTACACACGGCTTAAGTCCCTGCCCTTCCTTGACAAGATCTCGGGCAATAAGTCAGACTGGGGTGGTGATTGGTCAGGGGTGGTGATTGGTCAGAATCTACCTCCGTGTGGTCCACCCCGGGCAACGGCTTCACTTCGAAGACGGCTGAAAGATTCCGACTGTTCCTGGCAAGCTGAACCTGCTCCATCAGAGCCTCTCAGCTAATCTTGTGTTTTAAATTGAAATTGATAATGTTCTCAACAAATTGCGGTCCCTCCAAGGGGCCTCTGACAAAAAGTTTGGGACCTTCTGTCCTAATACTTCAAATTAATGTTGAAGGTATGTCACAGCCTAAATGCGACTACCTTTCTCGACTTGCACATGATAATTATGTAGACGTGATATCCGTCCAGGAACATCATATAGATAATATTAGTAAATTTGACAACCGCGGGATTATCGCGGGTTTTAACTTAGTAGCCTACACCCTTTCTCCGACCTATGGGTCAGCTGTATACATAAGGTCAACCATCTCAAGTACACATGCCCTTGCAGTGTCTAACCAGGACAACATCGAGGTCATTACTCTAAAACTACCTAATATCACCCTGACCTCGGTATACAAGCCTCCTGGTGCCGATTTCTCGAATCCCCCACTAAAAATTAACCCCCACCCAGCAGTTTACCTGGGGGACTTCAATAGCCGACACTCGTCCTGGGGATACTCGTCGAACAACTCCAATGGCGAGATCCTGAGTGAATGGTGTCTTGAAGAAAAACTCCATCTTGTCTTCGACGCCAAACAGCGGGGTTCTTTCCGATCGGCGCGGTGGCAGCGAGACACTAACCCAGATCTATGTTTTGCCTCTGAGGATGAAAGCGGAAACATATTGCCAATCTCCCGACAGATCCTCAGTGACTTCCCCCGCAGCCAACACCGCCCCGCTCTCATAAAGATTGGTTTGGAAGTTCCCATTGTTAACTCCTTACCAAAACCACGATGGAACATGATGAAGGCAGACTGGAAAGCATATGAACAGCAATTGGATGCTAATATCAGATGGGTAAAACCAGTAGCATCAAATTATGACAGATTCTGCGGGGTAGTCATGGGTGTGGCGAAAAGGTGCATACCTAGAGGGTTTCGGAAGGAGTATATTCCTGGATGGTCTCCAGAGACTGAGGCGATTTACCAAGACTACCTCACTACAAACGAGCCTAGTACCGCCACTAAACTTCTGACTGCTCTTGGCGAAGCTCGCCGACAGAAGTGGATGGATAGCGTCGAGGGTATGAGCTTTACGCACTCGAGCAGGAAAAGTTGGGAGTTACTACGAAAACTAGGCGGCGCTTCACAGCCCGATAGAAAGCAGGCAACTATCCATCCAGACGAAGTAGCAGAACGCCTTAAGAACATCACAAAGAGCGCTTCAGTCGACAAAGGATTTGCCAAAGCCATCAAAGGTGCAACCAGGATTTTACTCGGGGATCAAAATCGATGTGAGGCTCTTGATTCTCCTTTTGCCGTGGAAGAGGTTCGCTTAGCCCTCAAACAGATTAAGTGTCGAAAAGCCGCCGGTATAGATAACATTTACCCGGAATTTCTTACACATATGGGTAAGCGAGCCTTACGGTGGCTAACAGATTTCTACAACAACATCTTCGAAACTGGCATACCTCCCACCATGTTCATGAAGTCTAAGGTGATAGCCATACTAAAGCCAGGAAAAACTCCCGATGATCCAGCTAATTTTAGGCCCATATCTTTGCTGAGTGTTACATTTAAACTGCTTGAGCGCCTACTATACAACAGGATTAGGGATATCGTGGACAAGAGGATTCCTGTTGAGCAAGCGGGCTTCCGCGCTGGTAGAAGCTGCAGCGATCAAGTCCTGGCACTCAGTAGTTACATAGAAGCCGGTTTTCAACGAGGTCAGAAGACTTTAGCTGCTTTCGTGGATCTGAGGGCAGCGTATGATACTGTGTGGATAAAAGGCTTGATCTATAAAGCAGGCAAAATTATTCCCTCTGCAAAAATACTCCGTCTCCTGGGCAACATGATGGGACCACGTAAGATAACTGTTCTGCTGGATGACAAAGTTAGCAAATACAGGCTCTTGAAAAACGGACTTCCACAGGGCTCGGTCTTGGCTCCCCTCCTGTTCAATATATACACCAGTGATATGCCCGCTACAGAATGCCGCAAGTTTCTATACGCCGATGACATTGCGCTGACAACCCAGACAAAGAAGTTTGAAGCGGGTGAATCTGTGCTCAAGCAAGACCTCGACATTTTGGACCGGTATTACGTCAAGTGGAGACTCTGCCCGAACCCCTCTAAGACTGAGGTTGCGGCTTTTCACCTTTCTAACAGTCTTGCAAACAGAGAGGTGGATATAACTTTTTGCGGCCAAAAACTGCGTCACAATTCGAAGCCGAAATACCTGGGTGTCATGCTAGACCGGTCACTTACCTATAAGGTACACTTGGAAAACCTGGCCCAAAAAGTGAAAACACGTGTTAATCTCATAAACCGGCTAGCAGGAACATCATGGGGAGCTCGGGCTGACGTCTTGCGCTCTTCCTCCATCGCACTCGTATATTCGCCGGCGGAGTATTGTGCTCCAGCATGGTATAGAAGCGCGCATACGAGTAAGATCGACGTTCAACTGAACCGAGTTATGCGAACTATATCCGGAAGCTTGAAGCCAACTCCCACCAGATGGCTCCCCATGCTGTCGCATATTGCTCCGCCGGATATAAGAAGAACACATGCTGCGGCGCGGGAGTGGACTAAGGCAACAACGCAAGCGCTGCCAATTAGAGAGACACTCCATCACCTGCCTCACCCTCGTCTACCGTCCCGCAAACCCATATGGTCCGACTGCAAGCTACAGGGCTCGGAGCCCTTCAGTATCCATTTGGAGTGGAGGAAGCAGTGGCAGGAACAGGATGGAGCCCCTAACATAGACCCCACTAGAACTCCAACGGGCTTTAACGAACACCGCAAGACCTGGGTCACTCTGAACCGCATCCGGACGGGCGTTGGGTGCTGCAATCACAACCTACACAAGTGGGGCATATCAACAGAAGCTGACTGTGACTGTGGTGCGCCAACACAAACCGTCCTACACATTGTTGAGGAATGCCCCAGAAGACTATTCACGGGAGGTATGGATGAGCTATTGGCGCTGACCCCTGCAGCAAGGGACTGGCTACTCAACTTAGATATTAAATTGTAATCTTTTAAACTTGTACTCATTGTTAGTATTAATTTCAACTGTATAAAAGCCATACGATATATATATAGTCAGACTGATGACGTCATCTGTAACGTCACTACCGCCCTAGGGATCTTGTAGTGTTGTGTGTGTCTTAAGTCGGGGGGATACGGGTGATAATTTGTGTGAACCTTTGGAGTTGACCGTGCTGATGTTGATCTGACACAGTAAGGGTAAACGTTTTAGTGTTGTTATGTGCAGTAATCATACAGTGTGTTATGGACGTTATGGTGCTCTAGACATGCTATAACTTTTCCTGAAATGTGTGACCGGCAGCTACGCCGTCTTGTACAGCGCGCAGCACGCAGTAGCTTGTCTAGCAAGGAAGTAAGAGCAAGACGCCCATTTCTGGAAAAGTATGGCCTGTCTAGGGGGACCTTTAGTGATATCGTAATGAATACTGATGCCAAATGAAACACCAACTTCAGGCAGATACGCAGATGTGCGAACGTCGAATTTCGACCAGTTCATGGTAGCAACGCTGCTGGTCAATTGCGTAACGCGTACTTACGTACCTCCGTTAGGTAGATCTAGACGTAGTTTTTTGTACCTATTTCAAAATGACATTAGAGTTGTCCTAACGCTCGATCAAGTGTATCAAGAGTAACGCAATTACGTCGTTGGTTTCTGAACATGAACTGAAAAACATTGAAAAGGGTTTTCAAGAAAATCTAAATATAATGATTTTAATCTATTAACATCAGAACTTGTTAAGTTTCGTTCATATTGGTATCTTTGATAAGATAAGATTAAATGTCGTATTTTTAACTTGAATGTGTTGCTTAATATTATACCTAATGTATTTTTCGATTGGCTGCGGTAAAAAGGAAACGGAGAATACGTTTGACTTTTTTATATAAAGAAAATTAAAACAATGGTTTTTTAGTTTATTTTAAGCATGCAAATACACAGCCATAATGTAGCTGACAGGTTACTTTTGCATATCTAATAATTTTGCAGTGCATTCACTTTAAAGTAGCCTGAATAACTCCAAGAATTGAAAATGCTTGCAACTTTATGATAACAACTGATAGCAACGATTTGCATCCGATTTCCATTCAAGAAAAGTCACCCGTGGAAGGAAAACTAAATTGGTTCTATACGTAGGTACTCGTACTTATGTATATTGAATAAAGATCTACATAATGTATATTATTACCCATTGTATTGAAATGCATACGTTTGAGTAGAGCCTATAATTGGATATGGACTGAATGTCGGGCGTAGGGCTTATCGGATAACATGTCCAAACACGAATTACATATATGGAGTATGGACATAGGTAACAGATCAAATGATCACTGACGCGTGTAGGTATAACAGCTAAATACAGCTAATATCGATGCAGGTGAGTATGACAGGGTCAATGCTGGCTAGTATTACTTATTTATTTATTTACCAAAGTACAATTTGCAATTACAGCTTACGCCAAAGCATTACAAGCTTAAATATATATTTTCAACTTAACTATAACGGGGTCGACCTAGACCGAGATGGCGGGACGACCTGGATGTCCTCAGCAATTGGGCGGAAGAGGCATCTAGTAGGGACGCATGGCGATCACGGGGAGAGGCCTTTGCCCAGCATTGGGACACACAATAGGCACATAAAAAAAATGCAGGAGCTCGGTGTGCTCGAACGGCGTTGCCAGCAGCGGCGCTCTGCACAGCCGCACGCGCGCCGTGGGTGCGTACAGTCCTCAGAGCATAGAATACTAGAGAGAGGTCAAGCCGCCGGCGGCCGAGTCGCAGCTGTATGCTCAATGGGCATACACTGCCATACTGTTCACGCGTGCTGATCGCAGAGAATATTACGTTTTTTCCCAAAATGCCTGATATGATGCGCGTTTATTGTCAAATAAGCGTGTAGGTATACAAAAGTGTGTGTTTTAGATGTGTGCGTGCTTTGTCTTGTCAATTACTTGGGCGTTGTGTGGGTTAATGTACTTGCGACAGGCTCACTCTATACAAATCGGCCGCCATGTCCGATCTCCTTATATTCATACATCTGTGGTACAGTCGTACCACCTCTTCCACTAGCGATAGGTAATACAGTAGCGCGTTCGTGAGACGCGACTGCGAGCGATAAAGGTGCTGGAAGACTTGAGCATTCACATGTTACACAATGAACACTAGCCGTTTTTTGTATATATGAACAAACAGAGCCAAGCATTTAGCTAAACATTGCTACGAAAATATACGATGTTTCTAGCGAACGCTCTAGTTAATGCATTAAAAGCCCAAAAGAAATGTCTGCGGTCAATCTGATCAAACAGCGTGACTCATGCAAACCACATTTTATTAGTTTAAAAATACTTACCTTACCTTGTTTGTACATATATGAAATAGTCAATTTTGTGATCCAAAATCGAAACCAATTTGGTAAATAAAATATAAAAGTGCCCGCCAACTACAAAATAATGCTAGCAAATATTGACAGGAATTAGGCCTAAAGTGTCATATATTACTACGTAACAATTACAAGTTAAAGTAGGTAAATTATACAATTATGATTACTCATATAATTGTGTAGGTACCTACTACACGCAAATAGGGTAAAAAACATACAAAAGAGATTCCTAGAAACAATATTATGTTCTTATTTCTTATCGTCTTGTAAACAAAATTTGCCGAACTTTATTCTTAGAAACGGACAAACTATGAGCGAAAACATTAATTTAGTGAAGTGATTATTTATAAATATTATAAGAGTGCCTAAAAAAAGGATTTTTTTGAAGAAGCTTTGAGATATCTCCTGTTTATTTTGTGAGTTTTTATCTGTAATTCAACATTTGCTAGAATGCTCAAAAACAAGTCAATTCTCAAGTCTATCAGCAAATTCAGCACCTTAACACAAGGCCACTTGTAGCTGAAATACAAACACGCGTTTCACAAAGACATGACTGTATTGCGACATAAGGCATATCAGACACCCGTTATCGTCATTCATCGATACTGTTGCAGCGCTGCTGAAAGTTTTAAGTTTCTAATGGGGAACTAGCATGGGACTTCAATTTCGAATAAATTGCACTCAATCGATGCGGATATACGTAGAGATATCATACAAAAGAAAAAAAAAGAAAAAAAAAACGATTTTATTAGTTTTACCTAACGTTAAAATGACGAAAACTTATTTTCTATTTTTTCGAGAAAAGAACGTAACAGTTACATAGAATATTAAAGTAGAAATGATATTTTGTATGACAAGTATTGACTTAAACGTAAATTTTGTGGAGATAATCGCAAATTAATGACTTACTCCATAGTAAAGGCTATGCTGTGACTTGCTGTGACGTCATAGCATAAGCCCGTTTAGTATAGAGCGTTTTCGGGGGGTGCTGGCGCGCGCAGATTTCAAATGCATATAACATCAGAAAAATAAATCATAACAAAGTTTTAATGCTACAGTTGTTTTAATGCTGGAGATATATACTTTTGTTTTTCGTAATAAAATATTAAGATGCAAGTTCCCTATTACGTATCAATAGATATAGTCCTATGACAGACGGACGTATAGACAGACAGACAGGCAGTGAAGTATTTATTACTAGTGGCTCTGAGAGCTGTAGAAAATTTTATTCAAAAAACCAAAACGTTAACGAAAAAAAAATTAGACCTGCTGGAAAAAATTACGAAAATCAGCTGAAAAATGCGACCTGTAGAGGATATCAGCCGGACAGCTGGACACCCGGACGTGTGTTTTTTTTTGAGTTAAACTGGCGGAGAGTATCCTGAGCATAAAAAACCTCACATTCATACAACCGAATTTGGAAATGACCGCTAAAATGCTAATTTGACCGCGTCTCGAATAAATCAAGTACACAACGAGCAACAACGCGCAACGGGCCGAATTAACGCATTAGCGCGGGTAATGCATGTATAACATCGTAATCGCGGTGAGGACGGTTTGACAGGGTCACCCGAGACGCCTGTACTGCAGAACCTGGTAGCGTGGCACAAAAACACAAAAACAACACAAACCACAAATGGTCACAAATTTTGTACTTAAATTACTAAAACAAGTTTTTTTTTTTTTATCAGTACGGCTTCACAGGACAGCCCGTGAGTCATGTCGCGGCGAGATAGACTATCTGTCTCTTTCTTAGTGTTTCGTCATCATCATCATATCAGCCGAAAGACGTCCACTGCTGGACATAGGCCTCCCCCAGAGTGTCAAAGTGACCAAACAAAGAAAAACAAGAAAAGAAGTGAAGTGTTTCTTAGTTCGAATTTAACCCATATTGCTTTGACGTAACGTGCCCATGTCATACTTTAGAGCAATGTCGAGGACTAGGACATTTACCTTATCAGACGTAAAACAACAAAAAAACCTTAAGCGGAACAACTTTTGTGTAAGAATAAAATCCGGAACAAATATGTTTCCCGAAAAACAAATCTCCGGCAGTGAATCCAGAAATTCCCAGCTATTTACTACGTTCCACAATACAGCAACTCTAAGGGTCCGGTTTGACGTCTTACAGTTAGGGCTCCATTGAACACGGTGACCCAACTCGCCAAGTTGTCAGTCGGGTTTAGATATCGGCCGCTAATCTTGGAATTTGAAACCATAAGATATAGGTAATGTGCCGACAAGGCACATTCTAAATTAGCGATTAGATATTGTATAATACGTGCCGTAAATTAAGTACGTGCGAGATGTGCGAATGATGATACATGTTGCTAACCGTATATATACCGTGTGAGTTAATGAATAAAGAACTACTATTGTGTTGACAGTACTCCAGAGTCTCTCTCTGAGTGTGGACTGCCATAAACCCCTCTGGGGTGAAGTCCACACTCACCCTGTCTACTCCCCCATCAACATATTAATTATTGCCAGGCAGTGGACACTATCCTCAACCACCAACCACCGTCTGGCAAAGGTAAAGACTTGATAGCCGTCTGTTTTTTTATTTTTTATTTATTTATTATTATTTGGGACACCAACAGAGTACATAACATTATACTATTACAATAAATAGATACATTTTCTATTTGGGCCCTTATGTACCCCATTTACAGGTGAACACATCATTATTATTGATTAAGAAGTGGAGTTTAGTAAATTTAGCATAATCTTGCATTTAGTTGTGCACTGCTCGCAGCGAATCCTCAAATCAAAAGGGTCAGCCATGTGCATGTAACTAATCTAGAGTTGCGGCGCCCAACGACTGTTGACCGTCTGGCATAGGCAATTTAATGTGTCATCAATCATCATCGTGATATGAAAAACAACAAAATCACAAGTACAGTCGGCCAAGAATGTGGTCTACCAGGTTTGACAAAAGTTGTCGCGAAGCCACTTCTGGTCACTCTCATGGCCGCGAATGAGAACCTATAGTACTCTAGCTTAGGTACCTGTATAAGCATATATTCAACTATAATTATACCCTATGAGGTGTGGGGACTAACGTCTCCGAGAATGTCCTCCAACCTCCCCTTATAGACATCCCTTACCACACAACTGATACTGTTTTAATTCACACGCTATTGTTTCAGTTACAATTACCCGTGTGTACCCTTGACTGATGATGATATGGCCTGAGGCCGAGACTATCGAACCTGCGACCCTGTTGTAACTAATCCTCTGACACTAAAGGACTCCACTTCTGATAACTGTGTTGTGTGTCCTACAGGTCACGTCCATGCGCGAACTATAGGAAAACCTTACTCATACTCGTATACATGTTATACCGTCACGCCTCCCAAAGAGAATGAGACCTAAGAATAAGAATAAGAATAATATTTTATTTACCATAACTTACAACAACAATTTTCTTAGGTACAGCGCTCAGAGCATAGAATACTAGAGAGAGGACAAGCCGCCGGCGGCCGTGTCGCAGCTGTTAGCTCAATGGGCATACTCTGCCATACTGTGCACGCGTGCTGATCGCAGATAATATTAAGTTTTTTCCCAAAATGCCTGATATGATGCGCGTGTATTGTCCAATAAGCGCGTAGGTATACAAGTGTGTGTCTTTTAGATGTGTGCGTGCTTTGTCTTGTCAATTACTTAGGCGTTGTGTGGGTTAATTTTAATTTTTTTTTATTGAGAAACAAACAGTCTTAAAAAACACATAAGTAACTTAGCTATGGCTATGTGAGTAATGCTATAACAGACCTATAGTTTCATAAATTTTTACAAAGTTACAAGTTATATTAAAAATTGGAAAATATGTTTAAATTAAGACCAAATGTCATAAATATGTTTATATATATATTTATATATATGTGTTGTAAATACACTTATGACAGTTAAGTACATTTACAACTTAGGTACACCATTATACAATGCAAAAATAATAAAGAAAAAGTTTATGAAAAGGTTAAGGTAACTGCGTTTTAATATTATTAGATTAAAGAAAAAACTAATCTTTTAAATATACTATATGAGTTGAGTTAATGAACTTGCGACAGGCGTACTCAATACAAATTAAATACAAATGTCCAATCTCATTATATTCATACATCTGTGGTACAGCGTCAGCGGTAAAATTATTATTCTGGCGTAAATACTGAATCTTACTTTAGATATGCTGGAAGTTGCGGCGTAGCTCAGGGTGCCTCAGCCACTAATCCTTCCGTAAAGTAGCGCGAGCGCTGTTTGAGATACCTCACATTAAACGATTCTTCTATTTTTCATTAGCTGCCCGCGTCTAACAAAGAATGGAGGCGGAGCCGCGATTCATCAAATATAGCATTATTTCTATCCCACGTCTTTTCTACACAAGATGCTTGGGAACAATCCAAACAATTATACCAGCGTTAATTCGTATTCGCAATCAAACAGTTTGGCGAGCACATGAATGTTTAGTACTTAAGTTAGTTGTAATTTGAATATATAAATAAATAAAACAAAACATATATAAGGTCGCAATGCTTAAAGAATGTTTTATGTTGGGTGCGTACTAGAATATCGGAAATGTATATACCTATTGAATTGACAGTCGAAACGTCGAAGTACACAAAATCGATAAGAAAAGTGAAAAAACCCCTGACATTTTCATTTCAAAGTCCAATATCTCAAAACTAGCTGAACCGATTTTGAAACGTAGCTAAGAACCTATTCGAACTCGTCAGTTTTCGGACAAAAGAACGCATTAGACTCAGTCCATTCGTGTAGGAGCTACGTTGCCGGGTTTTTAAATGTACAAATATAGGAAAATCGCGGGTCACTTCTAATCCGGTCGATCTCGTAACGCATTGTACGCGCGTCAGGTAGATCTAAACGTCACTTTTTATATGGAAAAATTACAGTTGGGTCTACCAACGCGCGTTCAAAACGTTACGTGATTACTGAAACTCAAAATAATCTTCATTCAGGTAGGTCTAGTAACAAGCACACAAGCACCCCCTAAGGATAGCGACGAGTGGCGTACTCGAAGCAAGGCCTATGCTCAACAGTGGGCGATTACGGGTTGGCAATAATGATGATGATGATGATAATCAACTACCTAAGCAAACAATTAAAATGTACAAGCATTGTAATTGCAATATGTAAGGTCGTGTTGCATAAAGATTGTGATATTGGCAGGTATTCAGCCAGCTTCGGAACTTGTGAGCAGTTTTGCAATCTCGTTGCGCAGAAAGACGCCATTTTTTGCTGTCAAACGCCGGTGGCAAACAACTTTGGTAGAACGTATTATTTTGGTTGTAAAGTTTAGTGTTCAAAATAGTCACAACTCACAATAAGTTTGGGGTGCTTGCTCCTTTTTAGGGTTCCGTAGCCAAATGGCAAAAAACGGAACCCTTATAGATTCGTCATGTCCGTCCGTCTGTCTGTCTGTCTGTCTGTCTGTCTGTCTGTCCGTCCGTATGCCACAGCCACTTTTTTCCTAAACTATAAGAACTATACTGTTGAAACTTGGTATGTAGATGTATTTTGTGAACCGCATTAAGATTTTAACACAAAAATTGAAAAAAAAACATTAAGTTTTAGGGGTTCCCATACACAAAACTGAAACCCAAAATTTTTTTTTCATCGAACCCATACGTGTGGTATCATTGGATAGGTCTTCAAAATATATTATTAAGGTTTCTAAGATCATTTTTTTTCTAAACTGAATAGTTTGCGCGAGAGACACTTCCGTCGTAAAATGTGTGCCCCCCCCCTGTAACTTCTAAAATAAGAGAATGATAAAACTCAAAAAAATATATGATGTACATTACCATGCAAACTTCCACCGAAAATTGGTTTGAACGAGATCTGGTAAGTAGTTTTTTTTTTAATACGTCATAAATCGTAAACTGCAATTTATTTAACGGAACCCTTCATGTGCGAGTCCGACTCGCACTTGGCCGCTTTTTATTTAGTTGTATGTATCATTCTTTCATTGATGCATTTTACTTGTTAGACTACGCATATTTTCTATTGAAAATGCATCAATGGACTACTAAAGTATTGAAAAAAATACTTTGTCTGCATCTTGTCGTAAAATCTCGTGTTATCTTGAGAAATATCGACCCTGCGCAGCTGTTTATGCATTTTTAACCGACTTCAAAAAAAGGAGGAGGTTCTCAATTCGGATGTATTTTTTTTTATTTTTTTAATGTTTGTTACCTCAGAACTCCGTCATTTATGAACCGATTCGTACAATTCTTTTTTTAACTGAAAGTATATGCTTCCAAATTGGTCCCATTGTTTCCAAAACCCCAGTTGGATGTTGGGAACCATGAGGAATTGAGGGAACTCCTCAAATATATTAGGCATGCGTGTAATAATTTCGGTATTTTCTATTATAACTCGTGTATTTACACCCGGAAATCATAAATTTGGTGAAGTGGAAGTGATGATGAAGACCACAGATGGCTTGTGGCTTGTGTGATGTCTCAATGATGTACTTAAAACTATATAAGTACGTCACATATTCTGATATTATTCCGTTGAAATAGCAAACAATGAAGTGCCAAAGGTAATTCTGAGATCCTTGAGGAATCGACGGAAGTCCTCAAATATTATCGGCCCACATACAGCGATTTGGTTTATTAGTCTAAAAATCAACGCTTTTGTTCTCGGAAATCAGTTCATGTGGTAAATTGGAAAAAAAAATGTGGAAATGTTAATGTGGCTTGGCGGAGTACTGAATTGAAGTCGGTTAAAACTTTGTTTTGAAAGTAAATTATTATATGATACGTCCACACTGTCCAGTGTAAATTTGCGCCACGCAGCGCTCTCTGAAGATTACATTATGTAGATGTGATTTTCAACAATACGAGTAATTGTTGGGTCGTTATTGTATTCAAATAACATTATCAACAATGTTCCAATACTCCGAGGCACACCACCTAAACTTGATATGAATGTCCCCTACATACCCCACAACGCTCGTCCCCCGTAGGTACTGGGTATCAGAATATCCATAAACACATGCCTACATTATGTAACAATACACTCGCCTTACATGTAAGCTATGTCCATTAAGCAGGACTCTGAATATGTGTTTCCCATTGTCTTAGATAGACACGACTGTTACATGTCTATTGGATCACGATAATTTGGGGGATATATCAAGCATATCGTCTTTCTACTATTCTGTAAAAGTTAGAACAATAAACATTTTTACACATCTAGGATTCCTACACTAAGAAACGAAATGGATTTTATATTGGGTTTTCATAAGCGATAGAAGCATGCAACCCATAAGCTTTTTTTTTAGATCTGATTCTACATATATATTTATTTGTTTATTTATTAATATTAGGATCAGGGAAATACCTTACCGACTAACATACGTAAGTTTGAGGTAAAAGCTGAAAAAGTTGTTGCTCGCCAATGACTCGTTATTTAAATGGATTCTGTTTGTATATGTATATTTTTTATTATTATTATTAAATCTTGATTTTGGACTTGTATTGCATCCATATATTGTTAATATTTTACGTAACCTAGGTATGTTAGTGTTATATACTAGTTACACATTATTTATAATATTCAATTTACTCTATTTGCACACCAATTGTGCAACGGACTTAGTCTGCCCAACCCAGTGCGACAACCGACAAGATAGGGCAGTCATACCTGTCTGCAATGACACTTAGAATGTTTTTGGTGGTTTTTATGAGCCTATTGTGTGTCCCACTGCTGGGCAAATGCCTTTCCCCGTAATATCCATGCGTCCATACTAGATGCCTAACTATACTATTAATTTATATGTACCTATAGATAATTATATATAATTATATATAGTAGGTACCTCTATGTGTTTAATACTATTCTTTTATTGATACTAGCTTGTATGTATTATACGTATTAAGATTAATTAACGGTAGCATAGAGGTTAATACGTCTCTGTACACGTGTTAGTTTGTCTATCTTTTAGTTTCTAATCTCGTCTCAAGTGCTCAAAGGTTAACTGGAAGAAACTCCTTACAGGAATAAGTTCGTCATTGTACCTAATTAACCTATTTTGTCTTGTGTACAATAAAGTATTTACATACATACATACATAAATGGGAGTCAAATTCAAATGTGTGTACTGAACAGCGTCAAAAACTGTAAATTGTCCAAAACGAGATATAAACTAAACCCTAACTTTATAACCTAACCTTGACTTAGTTTGTCAAATCAATGTCATAGCAACCCACCAGACAGGGCAGTATTAGTTCCCAAAAACAATAACTTTTCAGCTTGACGACCAATTAACGAACGTTTACGTTTTTGAAAAGTCATTAACATCCTTTCATTTTTTTTCCCCAAAATCTTATGACTAAAGGTTTTAACCACCGGTATGCACCACTTTAAACTGAAGTCGCCTAGATCCTTGAAATTTGATGCGTTTTCTCAATACATGTTTTAGAATAAGTTTTTTATATCTTTGGTTAATAAATAAAAATAAATAATAAAAAAATAACATCAAACCAGCAGGTAGGTGTTATGTTTCTGCTACCTCCACTCGAACAGTCACTTACAATCATTGTACGTTATGATATGCTTTTCACTTATCAAAATCTGACAACCAGGCAACCGGGAGACGCCAATAGGGAACTTGCATTGGACTTCAATTTAAATAAATAAATAAATAAATATTTGCGGATTATCTTACACATACCTAGTCCCAAACTAAGCAAAGCTTGTACTATGGGTACTAAATGACGATATACATACTTATATATAGAGAAATAAATACTTAAATACATAGAAAACATCCATGACTCAGGAACAAATATTCGTGCTGATCACACAAATAAATGCCCTTACCGGGATTTGAACCCAGGACCTCTTGCTTGAATTTAGAATAAATTACACTCAATCGATGCGGATATACGTAGAAATATCATACAAAACAAAAATAAAATAAACTATTGTATTAGTTAGCTTTATCTCACACTAAAATGACGAAAAAAATATATTCTTTTTTCGATAAAATTACATAACAGTTATGATATTTTTTATAAGAAGTAAAGACTTAAACGCAAATATTGTGGAGATAATTGCAAGTAAGCAAAAGAATATGAGTTGTGGCGTTATAGTATTATTAGATCAGCGCTGGCAGCAATGCCAACATTATGTTGAGATAGAACCGTTTCGTGACAAACGCTGTTTGTTGCTTGTCTCGAATAAATGTTTATTTATTTCTTTCTATTAGCCCGTTTAATATGCTCATTCAGTGGGTGCCGGCGCGTGCAGATTTCAAATGCATATAACATCAGAAAAAGAAATCATAAGAAAGTTTTAATGTTACAGTTGATATTCCTCTGGGTTATACTTTTGATTTTTGTAATAAAATTAAAAAATGCATGTTACCTATTGGTTTTCGCATCGTCAAAGAGTGATAAAAACGTGCAACGCGTCCAATCGCCTATCGCTGGAAACCATACTCAACTTCCTACCAAAAATATCAGAATAACCCTTATTACCATACCACAAGATCTAAAATTGGTTACTAGTTGTGTAGGTTTGTGTAACCTTCTTTTGTTTTCGTCAGAACTTGCGTGAAAAATGTTAAATGCCTCTTGTTTGCATTTTTAGCAATCGGCTTGGGGCAGCCAGATGCCATTCGTATAGCTTACGACCCAATGTGCAGGCCGACCAGAATACATCTAAACTTGGGATACTACAGTTCTAGGGGGCGGTGCTTACTGGATACGGGCTCACTAACAAATGGACTACGTGTTTTGAATGCGTCCATTGGAAATAACGGGCTTTGTGCCCTGAATTCATGTTTAGTTTTGAGGCAAAAATTGGAAATTCAAAACCCAGTTTAGATCTAGACGAATGTGTGCGAAATACGACACGGCAGCTGAAAGTTTGGCAATTTGTTTGTGTAACACTGTTCACGTCGGTTAACGTCGGGGTTTTGGGTTTTTATTGAAACTTATTTTCAACTAGGTGCTTATTAAGAATATCAGATGCGTTATTAGTCGAATCTGATCACAATAAGTATAATATTTCACGTGATACCATACTTTTCGCCGGTCCCTGTCACTGGTATAGGAAATAAGACTAAATTTAGTTAAACAGGCGCTCTTATCACAAAAAAAATATCTATGCCAGACGATTGTTGTATAGTGGAGACGATGTAAAAATGCAACGAAACCTAACCCTAGCCTCAAAGGAAATGCATAAAAATCGCTAGAAACTCGTACGCATTGGATTTTGTTTTGTAATTCTTACTCATGCCTTTTACCAAATTTTTTTCAAGTACTAGCTTAGTTAGGTAAATAGCTTTAAGTTTTTAATAGGAACCAACTCCTCCGTTGGCCACCTTTTTTTTATGGGGATCATTTTGAATTATAATAATAACTCCTCACTCGAAAGTTTTCAAGTAGTGTACAACGTGAAGGATGAAGGCTTCTATTGACCCATAACCCTTTGACTAAATTCCACATTAGACTAACGGTTATGCCTTTGGCACTGAGTGTTGAGGAGATATGAGGCCGGAGACGATTATTCAGGCTTTAATTAGTATGCCTGATGAGTTGACGTTATGGATGGTGTCGTTAAGTTTTAGGAGTGATTTGGGCAGTTCCAATGGGTAACCTATTAGGGAAGTCTTAGGGTAGGTTGTACCAAGCCGTCTGTATAATGGAAAGCGGTGTTTGTTTAAATCTCAATGTCTGGAAAGTCTAAACCCATAAAAAACATTCCATGTAAAAAATAGACCACGTCTCGAAACTCGTCCACAGTAAAAAGTGGTGAGATATTTCGTAGAGCCAAGTCAGGCATTTTTATTAATCTTTATTTGCTTGCAAAATAAAATTCTGCAACTTGGGAGTTAACCCGGTTCTGCGCCGGAGCTGCAGGTAACATTTCAAATTTGTGCGTCTTTGCGATAAAAGCCTTAAAACGCTTATCCACCACTCTGTTGTGATCCATCTTCAATCACAGACCGCTCAAATTACATTTAAAATATCACACCACTTTCTACGCAAGCACGAAGCGTACCAGTTAAAAATGATAATGGTTGAACGACGCAGAATGCTCCAACGCAAACAAAACGAATCATTCGATTCTCAAACCCCAGAGGGTTGATTCGACACGTATGTATAGTGCGTATGCAACGCATTCCAATGTTAACATGTCAAAGTGTTTTGCGCTGACAAGGTTAGGACGGCGCACGGAAAAGCGAGAGCGCAAAACACACTGAAATCAAATTGGAATAATAATAGTACATTACTTACCTAGGGCGGTTAAACAAAGAATGTCTCAGATCGCAGGTATTTGACGCCCGAGCCGAAGGCAAGGTCGATAAATATGCGCTCTGAGGCTTTCTTTATTACCGCCCGTGGTGAGTACAACATTTTACGTCTCTATCTGGCCAGGAAGTGGGGTTTTCCGCACGCATAGCGTGCGGTAATTCCTACTTTATGGCCAGGTATGACGTAAACGTAGTTCTTTAATTTACCGAATGTTGTTTACTCTCATAAAGGATGATTCACTGTATAATGTGTCGAGTCCGCTCGAAACAGAATAAATACTTACGTACACCATGGAGTTATAAGATAGAGCAGATAGCCACTAGCCTAAGTTTGCGCATGTAACCTACTCTATTACCTTTGCGTATTCTCGGGCCCTTGTACTGACACAAGATGGTCGCCTGATGGAAAACGTCAAGAAAAATGGTCTAATTGCCCAGTCTACTTACATGTAGTAATAGTACGTCAATGTAGCTTTTATAGAAACAAATTTGTATGACAACTATGGACCTGAACGCAGTATTTCGCGAGCGAAACAGCAATTTACTTGATTTTCCATACAACGGTTAGTTCAAATAACAGGCGTGACTTTACCTGTGTGTCATTTAGTATGAAGCGTTTATGGCTGCCGCCATTGAGGTCACTATTTTCTCATATTTTTGGGTATTTTAATTGTAGTTACTTCTATAGAAACATTTGTTCCTCTCCAAAAACAAGTACGAATGGCATTGTAAAATAATCTTACTCATCATCCCTATTATCCTTGACTGCCATTAACAACGCGTTTTAATGCTGAGACTTACGTTTCCAACCCACAAAGAAAAGTCTTAGAAAAGTTACTATAGCGCTAAAAAGGAAAATTCCTGCTTCTTGGAAAAGTATATTTGCAATCAACATTTAAGCCAAGGCAATATACAATTGTGCTATTTTTACACCCAACCTAGAGCATTTCTGTTTGTAAAGAAAGACTAACTAACCACTTCCGCCACTGCCATCAGCTCTTCAAATTTAGTATAAGTATGTGTTTGTACCACAGTGGACAAGTTCTTTTATCAAGAACAATAATAGGTACCTACATCATCATCATCATCATATCAGCCGAAAGACGTCCACTACTGCTGGACATAGGCCTCCCCAAAAGAGTTCCAAAGTGACCGGTCCTGCGCCACCCGCATCCAGCGGACTCCCGCGACCTTTACCAGGTCATCAGTCCACCTTGTGGGAGGCCTACCAACGCCGCGCCTTACGTGGTCGCCACTCGAGAACCTTTCCGCCCAAACGGCCATCAGTTCTACGTGCAATGTGCCCCGCCCAGTGCCACTTAAGTTTAGCGATTCGGATGAATTCCTACATACATAGTAAAAAAACCTGAATTATTAATAAGGTAACGGTAGCAATAAGAGTTTTTTTTATTTTTATTGAACTAGAAATAAAATAGTTGAAGGCGGAAAGGCGTCTGGGCAGCGCCTTTCCGCATTTCATTCTACGACACAACCTGACCAGAGGGGTAATCACGTTTAACGTTCCGAACGCGCGTCGGTGCAATTTACCTGTTAATTTTCCATACAAAAAGTGACATTTAGACCTACCCGACGTTCGTACAATGCGTTACGTGATCGACCTGCAGCAGAGCAGCAGATTAGCTACCGTTCTTATAAATATCTCCCTCTCGTCTGAGATGCTGATTCAAGCAACAGGGAAGGTTACGCAGGTTGTATTCGGTACAATGGCAAAAATGCACTTAATGCACAAATGCGTTGCACGAGGAAACCGTGAGCTCTTCGATTACCATTTATCTATACTGAAATAAGTCTCGATTCTGTAAATTCCTACAATTGAGGAGCTAAAACCTATATAGGTAATTCAAAATTGAAACGCAGAAGTGTTTTTACCACTATCGTGAAATAACTTGCAAGGTTGAGGAAATCCTCGTTTTCGACCATGGTTTTCTACTATGTCGCTGAACCGAATTGTTATGTATTGGTACTCATTAGACGCATAATTTCATGTTTCTCATTTCTTAATGCGTAACTTTTCGCTAGGATGCACTGTATAGAAGCAACGAGTGAGAAACCAAAAAAGGTCCCAAAATGTCGAGGATTTGTGGCTGCCAAAAGTTGTCCCGAGATATCTCGTGTAACCATTTTTGATATTATAAAAAAAAGTCTTCTACACAACCTTTTGCAACGTATCCCCCTGCTTTGAACCCCTACGGACTGGCCGACTAACGTCGAATTTTACAGCTAACTATGAAAGGAAAATATACTAAGCTGTTTGATTATAAGGAATTGTTTTACAACCCTGCTTACAGATGATAATCAAACAATAGATGTCAGTAATGGATGATTTTAAGTACTTTTCGTCTTTAACCTGAAACAAACAATACACGAGCTTCTTTTTCGTTTCTCGGTGGCCACTCAGCCTAGCGGACTGGCCGGCTGATTTACGGACGCTACAAACGTCCGAGATGGGATAAAAATGTCGTACTTACCTGACAAATAAGACGCTTGATTCATTATATTTCACGTCGCGGCAATGCTTTGAAATGTCTCAGCATTGTACGTTTCATTTAATGTTTGTTACTCTTATTGATAATGGCGGTATTGTATCTCAGCTCCGCTCGTGACGAAGTTATCAATTGCTCTACTTCCACCTCTTATTTAGTACCCTTTTGGTGGTATTAAAATGTATTATGTCCTTCTTCACCACGTGGCAAGGGCCAGACGGTAAACAAAATGTTGGCAGACCTTACAAACGATGGGTTGATGACATCATCCAGACAGCTGGCACACATTGGACAAAGAGAAGAGTGGAAGAGTTTGGAGGAGGCCTTCACCCAAAGAGGGATCCATATTCAGCAGAAATAAAACTATTTAAATATTATATCAACTGCAAATGTAATATGGAATAAAAAGGCTTAATAATGATTATAATATAATATTAATATCCCTTTGGTGCCGGGGTTTTGTAATACGGGCGAAGCCGAAGAGGAAATGCAATGGCAGTCTCACTACATTGCACTACGCTTGAACAAACAAGCATCTCATTTAACTCAGAACCTGCTACATTTTACTCTATTCCCATTCATTTACCCAGCACATAAATCAGTAACACGATGGCTAAGCAAACGTCTACCGACGGCGCGGAGCACGAAGCGCCGATTTTATAATAATTTTATAGACTATACGTGTCTCGCTGTCGCTTTACATCGCCATAAAACCAACGACAAGGCTTTTTATGCTACGTAAGTCCTGGCACGTTAAAAATGTAGGCGATTACGTAAAATAACAGTGTTATCGGTTAGGGATATGAGCTGAAGCGACATCGTGGCAACAAAGGGTTGTTTACAAAGTGTCTCGGTAAATGGCGATTATCTACGTTGCATAGCAAATCTCAAAGGAATGTCGGTAATCGCTTCTGGAGTCGCAGTCCATAGGCTACAGCATTTGTTTCAGATAAATCAAAATCTAATCACAATAGAAAAAATTACGGTTATAGAATGTGCAACTCAAGCCCTTTCATATGATACCCCACTTGATCCTTTAACTAGACTTTGAATTTTGACTCCCCGTATTCGTAATTTACAAAGAACATAAAATGCATGTTTATTTAAAAACACGACGTGCATAAGTCTTCTTCACAATTATTCCAAATTTCAAACTAATAGCAAACGTAGTGCCAGTGATATTTAGCGTTGTGACAGAAGGACAAACGGACGAAGTCACCCCCATAAGGGTTCCTTTTTCACCTTTTTGGTTCGGAACCCTAAAAACTGCTGAGGCTGCACTTTCCGCATATCACGGATACGTATCATCTGTGATTCGTTACGGATTAATCATGTGGGGTAATTCGGTTGATGTACAGAGAGCTTTTATCTCACAAAAAAAATGTGTCCGAGCTGCCTATGGAGCCCATTATTTGGCCCATTGCCGACCAATATTTAAGGAGCTAAAGGTTCTCCCCTTGCCCTGCTTATATATATATGAGATAACTAAATTTGTAAAAAGACATCCGCACAAGTTCCCTTTGTATAACGTTGTCCTAAATAAAACCAATGGTAGATATCCGCACAAGCTTTATGAGCCTAGACAGAATGTGAAAATTTTTAGTAAGAATGCTTATATTATGGCAATAAAATTGTACAATAATGTTCCAAATGACATGAAATGTTTACCAAATAATCAATTTGACAGGAAATTATTTAACTGGCTGCTTGACGTTTGCTTTTATTCCGTAAATGAATTTTTAAATTATTAATTTTCTAATTATTACTTTTATTATTAATTTGTCGTATTGTATGTTGTATTTAATTAATATTTATGTCTTGATAATTTGAATGTTTATGATTTAACTACTTAAATTCAATAATATTTCTACGCCGATATCGGCAGGATATGTGAAACTGAAATGTGTAAGACATACCAACAATTGTATCATATTCGGAGAAATAAACTTTTCTATTTCTATTTCAAACGACAACGATTTTTTTAAATATGGACCCCAATCTAAAGACTGTATTTCAATATCAATCTGAAATAATAAAGTAATCCGAAACGAACGTCTCTAGTTTAAATTACCTGTAGCTTTTTCTCCAAGTTTACTTTTCAAATTACATTAATGGTTCTTTTAAAAACAAACTGTAAACTTTTATATTACTTTTTATAAGTAGTCATCTTAATTTATTTTTGCTAGTAAGACTAACTTTCAATTTAAAATAAGAGTAATAAAAATTACTTGGATCACATTAAATTTCTTTTTAAACAAAACTTTAATAAAATATTTTAACGAATTATGTAGGTAATTATATGCAAAATAAGATTTTTTTATGTATCCTTCTGAGACCGGTCGTGCAAAAAATACATTTCAATTATATATATAAATTAATGTGAAGCCTCTAAAAGAATATTTCAATTCGTTTTAATAGAATTAGAATCGGATTCATCCGATCCTTCGAATATTCGTGAATATTATTCTATCCAGAACGCTACGCAAGTTTAAAATCAATTTAGTACCTACATAGTTATTGTCACTCATACTCGCTTCAAAACTAGTTTACGCAAATATAAATTGTATTTTCATCAAATACCTTGCTTTAGATAAACCCTAAGTCGATTCGATCTATTTAGAATTACAGGATTTGGCTGTTTGTGGCCGTAATGGAAGAGTTGGGGTTTATCATTTAACCGTAATGCTTTTTAGAGTAGGGTATTTTCGTAAACTAGAATTATAATTGGAAACATTTGATATCAATTTGAGCACAAAATAGTAGTAGGTAGTTTCAAGGGAGCAAAATTATATATTAACGGCGAAGCGAAACGTTTTACAATATAACCCTGAGCAGAATCTTGAGCGGAGCGAGGGCTTCAACTGTTTACGCCCAAGACGGAAATAATTTTGCTACCTAGTAGCATATACTGCTTTTCACACATTTTATGAGGAAAAGTGAAATCACTCTTTTGAGTGCCCTAATGGCCCTTTTTAGGGTTCCGTAGCCAAATGGCAAAAAACGGAACCCTTATAGGTTCGTCATGTCATTGTCTGTCTGTCTGTCTGTCTGTCCGTATGTCATATATGTCCGAAACCATAAGAGCTATACTGTTGAAACTTAGTGCGTAAATTTATTATGTGAACCGCATTAAGATTTTAACACACAAATCGAAAAAAAACATTAAGTTTTAGGGGTCCCCATACACAGAACTGAAACTCAAAAAAATTTTTTTCATTATACCCATACGTGTGGGGTATTTATGGATAGGTCTTCAAAAATGATATTAAGTTTTGAATTGCAGGTGTGACACAGTTTTTGCGAACCGTAATTTAATTAATTGTTATCATATATATATCACGTCAATCGAGTAATTGAAAACGGATAAAATTGTGATTACATACGGGCATGAGAGTGGCAAGCATCCATTGGCTGTGGTGACCATCAGTATGTTAGATCAGACCCCTTATTTCAACTTCACAATTGTCAACTGATAATGTAGTTCGACGTACATTGCCGAGTCAATACTTACGTAACGTTGCTGACGATGCTGTCCATCAGTCACCTTTACTTGACGACCTAGTAATGTACGTCGAATGGGGAATGGATGAAAATTTTAGAAGTGCCTGATTTTTTTTTTGGTGTTAGAAATAACCTTCCTTAACACCAGAAAAAAATTGCAGACTTTTCAGGTGCGTCTATTTTTTTTTTTTTAATATAAACAATTTCCTCACTTACGTTTTGGGTTTAGGACGGCGAATGAGACATTTTCCTTGATTCGTCTCATATTACAAAAAATATCTTAAAAATCCGTGGTAAACTGACACTGGCAATAATATTGACAGCTGCAGCAGCTATATTTGTCATTGCCAGGGTCAGATATTCAAAATACTTTTTGTAATATGAGACGGATCAAGGAAAGTTTCTCATTCGCCGTCCTAAGCCCAAAACGTAAGTGAGGAAACTGTTTATATTTTTCAAAAATAATTGACGCACCTGAAAATTCTGCAATTTTTTTCTGGCGTTAAGGAAGTATATTCCTAACAACAAAAAAAAAACATCAGGCACTTCTAAAATTTTCATCCATTCCCCATTGTCATTCATCAAATCAGGGGAAAGACGTCCACTTCTGGACGTCTACGTGGTCACCACTTGAGAACCTTTCAGCCTTAACGGCCATTGGTTCTACGTGCAATGTGCCCCGCCCACTGCCACTTAAGTTTAGCGATTCGGAGGGCTATATCGGTTACCTTGGTTCTGTATGTATGTTTGTATTTACAAACATTATTGTACACAAGACACATGTGTGTGTGTGTGTGTTCTGCTGCGGATACCCTCATTTCTGATGCGATCACGCAGATAATTTCCCAGCATAGCCCTCTCCATTGCCCTTTGGGTGACTTTGAGCCTTCTTATGAGGCCCATAGTAAGCGACCACGTTTTGGTGCCATTTGCCAGTGATGTGCCTAGACTTAATTAAATCTAAATCACCAAAATTCAATGAATGTGCTTTGTTAATCGTATAGACGGACATTCAGTGTGATCGAAACAGACAGCTCTCAAGCCAACAATACCCTCGTCCGATTTTATCAATCAACATAATGGACCCAAACCCATTTAAGCAAACCCTTAATTGGGGGCAACAAATAATCACCGCTTAAAAATCCCAATATCCACGCACGCTATAATGGGCCTTATGGCCAGTGCTGAAAGTTGGAGGTTGTGTGAAAACGGTTTTTTTTAGGGAATCATTGCGATATTCAGACTCTTCACCCGAGAGGCTGTTCTCTCTGGCAACACAAACATCTCGAATCACCATTTTTATCGAATATCCAATCCCTCCTAACCCTTCCTATTAAAAATCGGCCATACATTACACATATCGCATCGGACCCTCGTCGGTGTTCCGACTGTCGCGATGTAGGATTACGAATTGATTTACTAATGGATCAAATGGCCGTTTATTCAATAAAAGTTTTCTATAAATACTGTTTTATTATAGAATGAAATGATGAAAGTCATGTGACCAAAAGAGTATTAGGTATGAATGTGGATGGATGTAAAAGACGAGGTAGGCCAAGAAAAAGGTGGATGGACTGTGTGAGAGACGATATGAAGAGAAAAGAAGTGAATGATGATATGACGGCTGACAGAGAAGTATGGAAGAAAAAGACATGCTGCGCCGACCCCAAGTAAATGGGATAAGAGCAAGGAAATGATGACTGTTTTATTATAGAATAGGACGGTGGCGACTTATTATACCAACTTCCGGCTCTGATTTCATCCCCTTACAGAAAAAAATCGACTACAATAATAACATTCATAGCAATAATGAAAACTACAAAAAAGGCAACAACAATAACAATCAAACAACAACAACAACATCGTAACATTTCTGGGATAAAGTTGAAATTTTAAGATGTAAATAGAGGTTTCGGTGAGTGTGTGAAGTGAACTTGACTACTGTCACTTGCATTTTGCCCCATTTTTGCCCTAAAATATGTTTTGACCATCACATTATGAAGTTCCAGTAATACGCCCCGCATCAATAATGTTAAATGTATAGTGTATAGCACTGGCGTGTTACAGACCCATCTACTGATGTCATGTTTATTGAAATCCCCCGATAAATTAAGTGCTAGAAGCAAAGTTGTGATTTCAGATTTGGTCTCCACTCACGCCCGCCATATTCATTAAACTCGATGTGCGCCAACACGTTGTCAGCATTAAGATAAATCTAACACCACCTCATTTTTTGGAATTCCTCAAGCATCTTGACCTGGAGGTTGTAGCAAACTATCACTACTTAACGAGAAATTTAATCGATTAAGTACAATTTTTTGGGTTTAGCCGTAGTCGGGTAAAATGTTATTATTAATGTATTTCATGTCCTATTGTGTAAATCAAAGTGCATTTGAAATTCTCCCGAGATCCAAATTCGGAGAATCTTCCCTGGAAGGACATTGAGGGTAAATCTCACATGTGGATTTATTTCTCTCCACGAAGACACGTTTTCTCGTCAAGGTTGTGTACTACAGGCTTGTGCAGAATTTATTCAGTTTTAATGTTGCTCTAGACCACGTTTTCATAGAGTACGTAGTTTTTGAACAAAACCTGATTTTTTTACGATAGCGGCCGTTCTACAAGGACCTGACCCGGGGACTTTAGGGAGACGAAAACAGGGCTTCCAACGAACATTCGTACCAAATTTCATCACACTCCCCGTCGAGGTTGATTGTCTGCATTATAAATAAGGAGCGCGAAACACGTTGAAATGCATTTAGTAAGTGAAAAAGATGTAAATGACGCTCTTCATACATACGGTCAAATCACAAAATCAGTGGCATGTCGAAAAATTTTCTTAATGCTAGGTTTGCAGTAATAGTGTTTATATATATTTTAGTTTATCTATCAAAGTGTTTTCTTAACCCATTTCCTCAAAAGTTTACTGAGGGAGATCCCCTAAACGAATTAGTTCAGCTTTGTACGTTATTTATTTATGTCGTTTTGTTGTTGTATTGCACCTGTTTAATGCACAATAAAGCATTACACGTGTACACACACATACTTGCAGCATTCGGTCGATCAGCGAAGCAAAACTACGTGACACCACTGGGATTCAAACCCGCACCTGATCGCAAACGGTGACCGATGTCAGCCGTAAATACAACTTTCTCTAACACAGCTGGGTAAACACGAAGTTTGGAGTAAAACCAAGTTAGTGACGTCATTTAGTCGTTAGTAGTATTTGGTGACAACTGACCGCAACCTTGGGTTGCCCAGCATTGAACGAACATGGGGGCGTCATTCGACATGTTTGTGATGTGACGATATTTTCTATAAGTTTAGTTGAATAAGGGAGCGATCAGTACAGTCAACTGCAAAAATATGTATCGATTTAACCCTCTTATATATGTACCCAAACCTTGATCCGCTAACATAAGAGTGATGGGACATATTTATGAAAAATTGTATTGTTTACACTTGACTGTATACGCGTTAACGTGTCGTATGCGTCATACCTTAATATATTTTGCTGCGTTTACGGTGCGTCAGCGTCTCTGAGCAGGCGGTGTGGTTGCTGCAGGCGTATTACAAAACGCAAGCGAGGCCTCGGAATAAAATGTAGCCAATGATTCTGGTCACTAGCCATCCTGAAGTAGTCTCGAGTAGTTTCGGAGATTACCCCTTACATACAAACTTTCAAAGCTACGTACACTTAATTTAATAAATATTATTGTGCATATTATCATAGATGCTGATGTATCCCGCTGCTGGGCAAATGCCTCCCCCCTCGTCTTCCACTACTGCCGGTTATGAGCTTAATCCTCCAGTCCTTTAAAATCCCGCCATCGCCGACGAGGTCTGATAATAAATATTATGATATTTTTTATACAACGGTGGCAAATAAGCTTACAGCCTTCCTGATATTAAGCAGGTACCGTAGCCTATGGACACTTGTGAATCCAGAAGAATCACAAGCGCGTTGCCGACCCTTTATTTACTTGAGGTTTCGCTCACTCCCAACACAGCGCATCCTAGGGAGCTCTGGCGACCTTACTCACCACCAGGAACACAACACCACGTGCTTCATAGCATGATATAATATTAACTACTCATTAAAATTTATAAGGGTCATCTCAGCACATCTTCAAAAGCTATTTGGCGGCACTCACAGAAACACAGTTAAGTACTACGAGTACATAGAAATTATCTTTACGTTATATTCCTTGTACAAACATGTTACATGAATAAAGCATACTGCTAGGCTAGATTTTACATCCGTGCAGCTCGACTAACCGTATTTGCTAGATTTGAATCGTAAAAGGATAGAAACGGGAAACACGGAGAACGAAACCTTTCCAGTACCATTTTCCAGCATAAGCCTTGAAAATGCTATTTTTATCCTTTACATTTGGTCGTTAAATGTTTTTAATATTTATCCCCCCATGGGAGCGACAGTGCCTAGTATAAACGTATATGGTCTCGCATATTTTACGAAGGGTGGGTCTGGAATTTTTTGTGCGAAATTTTACAGGAATATGAACCTGTCCTGTCCTATCCTATCATATTGACTAGTGATATTAAATGGTTGAACCTTTCGTTGTGATCCACGATACGACAAGATAATATCATATGATCATCACTGACCAATCTCCCAAAGTGTTTCAAACTTAAAACCGATTATAATTGTGCCAATATTATTCTAAGGTGCCAATTATAGGCTCGGTTGTTTCAAATTCTCGGCAGTCGTACATTAGATTGACTTCCATATAAGATGGCAGCTATTTTTTTAAAGAAGCAGTTTACGTATTGCCGACTAAGCAGGGACACCTTAAGGCGAGGCTGGTTCATGGTCTTCTCTCCCTCTCACTAAGCATAAGCGTGAGCGAGATGGAAGTGCGTGTTCGGAGGTGTGTAACATCACTTTTTAGTACATAATCATTGTTTTTTGGAATACTGGGTAATTTATTAAAAATCTATCCGGTTATTGTCTTAGAACAATAAAAAAGCTATCCTTTTTATAAAAAAAAAACATAGATTGTCGTTGAAAATTACGAGATCTCGAACATTTAAGTTTATTTTTATGGTGATATTTAAGATTTTTTTGCAGAGTTACCAAGTCATTTTTTAATATTATGTTCGGTTAATGTTTTTCTTTGTTTCTTTTTCAGTCTACAGTAATTTTTCTGTAGTAGGAGTTTTCATTATTTCTTCACACTGGAAGCTCAAAAATCAATCTTTTCGTCAGATCGTGAACGGCCTCGCCTTAAGAAATGTAAACGCCAGTGTCATTGTCGTAGTGTGTATTTAAGTCTTTATTTTTTTGTATGTCGCTAGTCTCCGGTTTTATTGGTTTAAATTCAACAAATACTGGCTTATACAAGAAAAAACTTGTTATAGTTTTTTTTCTGCCTGCGTGTAACGTCCATAATACATATAATATTTAAAAAAAGACGCCATATAAAAATGTGACAATCTGTTATTTAATATAAGAGCACTTATTACTAGCTACGAATCAGACTACAAATAACCATAAAATAATAATTCTTATAAAAAAGTTACCTATATAAAGTTTTTTACAAACACGCTATCTTATGAAATTCCTAGGTCGCCTTTGAGTTCCTCTCAGGGCGTGAACATAAGTAACTTACTTTAGTACATCTAGGCTTCTTATTAGAGTTGTATTGAGTCAGTCGCTCCCGAGAAATGCTCTTTCATTTCTGCAATACGTTTAAAGTGAATGCAAACACATTTTAATAGGAAATCCAATCTCGTCGAGTTTATGGCAAAAATCGATGGAACTACGAGTGGTAGGAATTTTTAACTTTTGAAGAAATATAAAATAAATTTAATTCTCAAAAAAAGACAGCGAAGGACTTTTATTTGCGCTCTTTACCACGTTGTTTCCGTTCAATGTTGTCACAAGCTTTATTTAACGTGCACTGTTATCGTAAACGTATTAATAAATGTATTTGTTTTTGAACGAGCCAGCAAAGCAAACGAAGGGATGTCTTGATATCCGGCTGTCCAACTGTTTGCCTCTACAAGTTACATTTTTTTGTGCATTCTCGTAAAATGTTGTGAACAGGTTCAATAATTATATCGATTATTGGCAGTGTGCGGGGCACATAGCAAGTAGAACCGATGGCCATTGGGACGGAAAGGTTCTCGAGTGGCAACCACGTACCTACCGGAAGGCGCGGCGTGGGTAGGCCCCCACACAAGGTGGACTGATGACCTGGTAAAGGTCGCGGGAGTCCGCTGGATGCGGGTGGCGCAGGACCGGCCATTATGGCACTCTTTGGGGGATGCATATGTCCAGCAGTGGACGTCTTTCGGCTGATATGGTGATGATGATGATGATGATCGATTATAAGCGTCATTTCAGTTTTTAGAAATAAATAAAAATTGTAAAAAAGATAGTCTCGCGAGTTCCAACCATTTTTCAGCCACTTTAACTTATTTAAATAACAAATTAACTTATTTTAATTTAGTTACAACCCAATAGTACGGCAACACTGAGATGATTTGATGATGAAAACAGAAGGTGGCCATAGCAACCCCTAAACCACAAAAGAGAAACCTGACGTGTATGGTCCAAGAAGTCAAAGAGAAACCTTAACGTGGGTTCACATCTTAACACTTGTGGACTCTTTGGAACCTTCTGCGCTCATTTGGTTCACAAAATATGAGTGAGATGACATCCCATATATGTTACCTTTCTAACATTTCCATTGAATAATTGTAGAAAAATATTTTCTTTGAATTGCACAGCTATAAGAAGATGCTCAAAATACGCGCTTGAATAGTCGGGGGGCGCGGCGGCACCTATTCACATTATCTTTAGCAATTTGTCATTCCGTGTTTTTAAAGGCAAAGGAAAAGCAATCGTCACCGTTTCATGAATATTGAAATAGCAATCCTGTCATCGTGATATTGCCTTAATTGACGAGCTTGAACTCTGTCGTTAACGAGATGTCTTTTTTAATTAATGTCAGTTTTTTTACTTGTACGCAACGTTTTTCGTTTGGGATGACAAATGAGTTTTGGATATGTTTTCCGGATTGGATTTTTTTGGGTTTTATAATTAATTTGGCGAGTACAATTGAGTTAAATTCAATTAAATTCGTTAATTATAAGTGAATGAAATGAAATTTTGTAATCTATTGAATAGGGGTATTCATATACGTATTTATGTACGTACGAGTATATTAATACCCGTGACTGTATTTAACGAGTAATACAATTTCTGCAATACATTTATTTATCGTATGGCGGTTACACACTGGTACATAGTTACGAGTATATGTATTCGTATCGATGTCGCTGATAGAGTTCCAGTGTGCGCTGCGAGGTTCAGAAGAAACAGTGCAGCTGCCGAGTTTGTTGTTCTTTTAGCACCACCCGGAGGTCACGTGTAGGGCTTCTAGGGTTATTCCTACGGACGTAGAACAACAACGACCTCAATACATTTCTTACAATTATTTTAACAGGTATCAACTTCACAAGAATGAAAACATAAATCTGACATTTCACATTGCAAAAAATAATCCAGTACAAATCTCGTAAAAAAGAAACAAGCAGATGTCAAAACCACAAACACGGCTTCAGACAAGTTTCCAAACTTTGAAGTACAGTCATTTACCATCAATTAAACAAAGTCGCGTGTTTACACCAGAGGCTTTATTCTGTGACGAAAGTACATTCATATTCAATTCACATTAAAGCAATAAGTACTTCAGTACTCATAATTTGAAAAATGGGCAAGTTAAACAATAAATAAATATTTGGGGACAATCTTACACAAATCGACCTAATAGTCTCAAACTAAGCAAAGCTTGTACTATGGGTACTAGACGACGATATAACTATATACCTACTCGTACTTATATTATCAGTGTGAGTCATTATAATGTGCACATAGCAAAATAGAAGAAACTACGCCCGCTGATAACAAAAGATGTCATATCAGTCGTAAGCGTGTAGAATAACATGAAATAATAAAAAACTTAGGTAAATGGGACATTTTATTGAGTTACTTAACATTTTTGAAAAAAAAAGTAGGAAAAATAAACACAATTTTATGAAAAACGTAATAATAAATTGGGGGCGTTTTTTTTCGACTATTAACATTTAAGGGCCTTAGCCTGTTATAATTGATCATTTTTGTTTTTGTGTCGTGTCGATAGGCCGTGTAGTTTAAGAGCAGTAATGTTTTATTTACATGTAGTATGGAATTGCGAAATAAAAAACTAAAAAAATCGTAAAAAATTCAAAATAGCCAAAAAAAAATATATATAATTTTTTCCGTCACTAAAATTGGGCGTGGTTTCTCCCATTTTGCTATGTGCACATTATAAAGGCTCACACTGTATATAAATAAATACTTAAATACATAGAAAGCATCCATGACTCAGGAACAAAATAAATATTCGTGCTGGGATTCGAACCCGGGACCTCCGGCTTCGTAGGCAGGGTCACTACCAACTAGGCTACAGAGGTCGTCACTCTGTCTATCTGTCGCTTTTCCTGCGAATACTTTCGATATCCATAATTTCATTTGCAATAACGCTAGTGTTTGATATAATCATAATTTGTCATACAAGTGGTTTTCTCTGAAACCGTAACATTTTTAAGACAACTTATAATATTAACTTTGTATAAAGCCCTGTAGGTTAGGTTTGTTTAATCACAACCCTGAAAAGTTCACAGCAGAGAGTACAGTCAGCGGTTATAACATACGAACATAAATAAGGGCATAAATATATGTACACGCCTTTATGCCATTGACAATAGAGTCCTATACAGATATTTATGTTCGTATGTTATTACCCCGGACTGTACTGTGAAGAATACAATAGATAGAATTACTTTAATAAACTTTGTGTAGAGCCCTGTACTCGTAGTTTAGACTAAATTTGTATTGTAACGGTTTTGAAAAGTTTACAGTTTCTGAGAAAAACTAGGTACTCAGAGCCAATGATGATTATTGGCAAATGTTACATTTATGGAAAATTAAAGTACCTATGGGTTTCATTAGTAACCCGTATTTCTGTCTGTATTTTTACTTTTTCCTCAACCAAAGCGAGGAAATTCGGCAAGGAAAGAGTTTGAATTTGAATTCCTAAAAATGACCCCATGTTTTTGTAATTCTTTTTTATTTATTCAATTCAATTCAATTCAAATCAATTCAAATCATTTATTGCACTCATGTTAGTATACAGTTCTTAAATTATATATTACAGTTCTACATGAACCCTGTAAGGGCACAGCAATGAAATAAACAATAATTAAAATAATAATAATAATAACCGTCACATAATTTTCACACCTCTTATGCGAACTTAAGAAATATAAAAAAATTGCGACAAAATATTAAAGATATTAAACAATACTATTAAAAGTTTATATTTCACATCTTATAAATTAAAAAAACAAACATTTAAATTTAAGTTAAGAATGTCACAATAATCAATTAATAATAATTCACAATATCAATCCGTTACAATGACCTACAATTTAGTCCACTCCTCAAACTGATCATTAAAAAAAATCGTCTAATGTATAATAAGCTTTCTGCATGAGGTATAATTTTATTGTATTTTTAAATATTTTGTAATTTTCAATGTCTTACTAATTTAACTTTATTTTAAACAATGTATTGTGTTTTTTGAGCTAATAAATATTTTTTCTTTCTTTCTATTTTTCAAAATGAAAAAGTTTTTATCTCAGCCGTCAACCCCTAAGAAAAGAGGTGAAATAAAAATAAAAATTATTTAAGAAGAAGACAACAACACGTAATTAAAAAGATTATCAGACATATTGTTTGGTCACGAAATGCAGAATAAACTATAAAGTTTCAAAATCGAAACATAAAATACCAACCCGATTTTTATTTAATATATTGCCGGTAGGTAAATACAGGCCCAGTTTGTTCGTTCTCCCAAGATAAAATTATTCCCCGGAGCAAACATGTCTCTGTCAACGAACAGAATAAATATTAATGGCTGTAAATGTGTTTGTTTCGAACAAATTAAACAAAGTTTATACAAGGAATAATCTCCGAGAATCCTCTGGCAGGAGGCGCAGTTAGAAAAAACAGTATATTGATTACTAAAAAACGCTAAAACCAACATGTAAACGTAACTAATGATAAAATCAAAACGAAGGGTTTCGTGCCTATTAGAAAGGTCGTGTCGTCACAAAAATCTTATAGCACTTATGTACATCCTTTTCCATAGGGAAGTCAGTTTTTTAGCAATATCACGAAAACCTTGGAACCGATCTTGTTCAAAAAAAATTTAGGTGAAACTTTTTAGGTGGAGGAATTATTGAGCACTTTGTCAATGATTTTTTTCCTAACACTCCTCCTCGCTTCGCTCGTCGTCGTACCAACACCGACCTGCCATAGAGTTGAGTTGGACCAAAGGCGGTGAGAATATGATAGATTAAATAATATTCACCTACATCCAGGATTTTAACTCAAATCTAAATCCGTTTGGAAGTCAAAAGATTTATTACAATCACGTTATTTGTCAGAATATTGAGACCCCTATTCCAAACCCCTTCCCCCTCCCTCTATTTACACTCCGAGCCGTCCACATTCCTTCAGTAATTTGGTATTACACATGTAGTATCGCTTTTTAAAGAATGATTTTATTGCATATGAAATTTATGGATAATACAGTTTCTGGCAAATGATATTATGGCATATGATATTATGGAAAACAACAATTCTGTCTTATGAATATTATGGTAATGAATACTTATGGCACTTATGGCACAAGAAATTATGGTAAACAAAATTATGGCCTGTGAATATGATAGCAAATGAAATTCGGGCAAACGAAGAAATACCCATACAAATAGCTCAACTATAACAAAGTACAGCTATCTTAGCAATTTAGTCGCGTAGCCATTAAGTAACGTTTTAACATAACAACATATTGCTTTATTTATTGACCGTGTTAGCACCCACAAATTGAAACCGAAGACTTAGAGATTCCACAGAGCCCCGTTGTTTCTGTAATTTAGGAAATGGTTATAATTAGTTTGGCGCCATTTTGAGTTCATAATTAAAACTCCGACGATATTATATCGCTTCGGAAATTTAGTAAAATTTATAATGAGTTGACGCGGAGTTGGGAGCTTCACAGGTTGTAATTGAGAAGAGTTTAAAGATCCCAAGTTAGACATCCAAGGGTTGAAAGTTAAAGTATTGAGTGTCATGGTAAAATATAGCTAGACCAGGGAAAATAAGGTAAATGGCCGGTATTATTAAACGAAATTATTACAAAATACGAGACAGAAATTGGCAATAATGGACAATATCGAAATGATGCCAATAATTACACGGTTCAACTCTTCGGGAGTCATATAATACCTACGTGAGTTGAACCGTGTAATTCATTTATTAACATTATTTTCGACAACGTGGCAGACCATAAAGGAGGTGGGTCGACGACATCACCAACACCACCAATAAATGGCAAGGCGTGGCACAGGACCGGTCAGAGTGGCAGAAGCTGTGGGAGGCCTTTACTCGCGAAGAGGTCCACCAAAATAGTTCATAAGATAAGATAAATTAGGTTTTTAAATTAATAGAATAACCAAATTAACTTACACATATATAGTGTTAAAGTGTGGAATTAAAAGGCTTTTTTATTTTTTTATTTATTATTTTCAACATGTCTCACGAAAGTTTAATTTCAAATATCGAAATTTCCTGACCGATTTAGCCCTCAGGTTAGTTCTCCAATGGTCGGTGGATTAAACAGGTTCTCGAATCGTTGGCAAACGTAGTGTTGGTTGCCTTCCGGCCAGATATGCCGATGACTTGAGGAGGGCAGCTGGCAGTGACTGAATGGCGAAAACGGGAGAGCGGGTCTTGTGGCATACCTTGAAGGAGGCCTACGACCAGCACTGGACTGCAATAGACTGATATTTGTATGTATCTTATCTTATCTAGATGAGGGCCCTTTCGGATGCACTTAGACACAGTGGGATCTTTTGTGTATTTGTCCTCTCCTTAATGCCTGCTCCCAAGCTCGCTCCATCATTTCCACAAAACGGATGATGCAGTTCACCGGGAGCACCTTGAATTCCTTTGGTTGCGGATAGCCGTTACCAATGTTATTCATTCTTTGTCTGGCAAGGGCATGACATTCACACAATAAGTGTTCCACAGTCTCATCCTCCACACATTCCACAGTCTAAATTATCCGCTAGTCCCATCTTGGCCAAGAGATCCTTGACCCCGAAGTGACCTGTGAACTACCCGGATATAATTCTGAGTTGCTTCCTACTGAATGTACATAGTATAGTTATACGATCTAGATTAGGTATTCATCAATAATTATCTGGATTATTCTCTGGTGCGCTCTCAAGTAGCTTTCTAAAGGTACGAGCGGACTTTCGGCAGGTAAATACCCCACCAACGTTGCAGTACGGTTGCTGGTAAGCGAGCCTTAAGCTTGAAATTGCATGAGGCAGATACTTACTTAAATAATGGAATACAGTAGTTCTACTTCCGTAACAAGGTGAACTAAATGTTCCAATACAATCGAAGACGATCGTTCCAACGACCCGGTAGACAATAATACTGAGCATTACGGCTCGTAGTGCCCGTGTCGCAGCAATAACGATACCAATTCTGTAACCAATATACTGACGTTCAAAATAATGTTTTGAATAACTTGAAGGTTCCACTCCTGCAAAAGCTCCATAGACGCCCATGTGTATTAACGCCCGATGTAAACGATATGTTATAATTTTAATATGTCTATCTGTGTGTCTCTCGTTGGCATCGTACCTCCCAAACCAGATGACCTTTGAGGGCAGATTTTTTAAATCAAGGTCTCATCTAAAGGCCCAGGCACGCCGCCTTTTTTAGGCCAAAAAATAAATCTCGACTGTACATTGCTATGTTTGTTGTGTTGGGGATGTTTAAATGGAGGCTAACATAGCCGTTCTTTATACCATGAAATATAATACTTTATTTTTTTATTGATTAATGCCCGCGCTATATAAAAACCCCCATTTAGATACCGATTCCAGTTTCACCGGCCGTCGACATCAATCTTTAATTTGAGAGTTGTTTACTCACGGAATTTGTTTTCCCTGTAAACATGTTTTTAATAAATCAAAAACAGGCAATTACTTAATAAATGGATGCTGACGACTAAAATGGCAGATATTACAACATTTGTAGGAACAGTTTAAAACTAAATCCTTATTTGTACTTAGGTGATTCAACTTTTTTTTATCGCTGGTTGCCACAGTTACGTCTTTGGGATTAGTTTTTAAAACTGTGATTTTACGGGTTTATATTCACCTATTGTAAGTCATGTTAATGTTATTGACATTTTAGTTTTTGGGGGTTATATATAGGTTTAGGTTTGCTGACGCGCTATGGAGCGCAGTATTCTAGGTGTCAAAAGGACGGATCGGGTCCGAAACACTTCACTGCGCTCCAAAACACGCATAGCTGATGTGGGTGTAAAAACTGCCAGGCTCAAGTGGGACTGGGCCGGCCACGTCTGTCGCATGCATCCAGATAGGTGGGCTAGTATAGCTAACAAGTGGGGTGCCACATGACGGGCGACGCAGACGGGGCCGACCTAGATGGAAATGGCGGGACGACCTGGATGTATTCCTCAGCAATTGGGCGGAAGAGGCATCTAGTTGGGACGCATGGAGATCACGGGGAGAGGCCTTTGCCCAGCAGTGGGACACACAATAGGCTAATAAAAAAAATGTTCTAAGCATATGTCATAACATTTTTTCCAAGAAACTCTTTCCTATTGTCTTCAGTCCAACAGTACTGAATAACCACAAGAAACTGTTGATTGGCCAACTACTAGCTCTATTAATTGTGGTTTAAAACGTCACAATTTTGTATAAAAGTATAAATAAATATCGTTAACAGATATGAGATGTTATTACTTATTAGAACGAGAAAATTTTGCGAACAAATAAATGACCTAAAACTCTACAGGAAACTTTTTTATGATTTTCTCAAAGAGGAAATGAGAAAAATTTACCTTATTTCCTGAAAAGGAATAAAATTCACCGTAAGCCGGGTGTGTGTCTTGCAACGGTTAATGAAAAGACGGTGGAAACATTTGAACGTTTAGACGCGACAATTACATTTCGGGCGCCATTGTAGCACTGTAATGGTGCTGTTTGTGCAACGGGTCACAGATGTGTGCTTTAATGGTAGTCATTATGTGCTCGATCCATGTTGCAATGTTTAACCATACACTTGGTTAATATTAATTTTTGTTTCATTAAACAACGTGAGGAAACCGGTCTAATCCAAATAAGGTCTAGGTTTCCCTCTGGGTTGGATAGTCAGATGGCAGTCGCTTTCGTAAAGCTAATGCCTACGCCAAATCTTGGGATTAGGTGTCAAAGCGGACCCCGGACTCGTGTGAGCACTAGCGCAAAAAAAGCTAGGAGGATGATGAAACATTGTCTGTCTTGCTCTTAGCAAAAACATGCCTTTATGTCCGTCGTCATAATAAACGATTGTATAATTAGATCCATATGCTGATAGCGCTGATATAAACCGTGGACAAAATGGTAGGTAGATTTTGAATGAAAATGAGACTTATAATATTTTTGTAAGAAGCGTAGAAATGTTAAATGTTACTTATTCCAAATAAAATGAGTGCTATAATTTATATTTATGCTTGGCTGTTATTCAGAACGCGCTAATGCGCCTCACCTCACCCGTCACGCCTAACAAAACTAGAACTCTCATTACGCTTAGTTACTACGACTTGCGGCGCAAAATATATTTGTGGGTGAACAGTGAGGTGAGGCTAAAACAAGTGACTGAATAGCGGGACTTATCCATACCGTATTTTGCATTTAGGTAGGTCCAACTTCGAGAAAAAGGTCAATCGTCGAATCCGACTCGGCTGGGCAGCGTTCGGGAAACTACGGCACATCTTTTCGTCCAATATTCCGCAGTGTCTCAAGACGAGAGTCTTTGACCAGTGTGTGTTGCCAGTGATGACATATGGCACTGAAACGTGGACGCTTACAATGGGCCTCATAAGAAGGCTCAAAGTCACTCAAAGGGCAATGGAGAGGGCTATGTTGGGAGTTTTTCTACGTGATCGCATCAGAAATGAGGCTATTCGCAGCAGAACCAAGGTATAATATAGTATAAAGATATAGCCCTCCGAATCGCTCAACTTAAGTGGCAGTGGGCGGGGCACATTGCACGTAGAACCGATATGGCCATTGGGGCGGAAAGGTTCTCAAGTGGCAACCACGTGCCACAAGGTGGACTGATGACCTGGTAAAGGTCGCGGGAGTCCGCTGGATGCGGGTGGCGCAGGACCGGCCATTTTGGCACTCTTTGGGGGAAGCCTATGTGCAGCAGTGGTCGTCTTTTAGCGGATATGATGTATCTTGCATTCTTTTGTAGAGCTGGGCTGCAAGTATCATTTTTCGTGAATAAATCCTTTGAATGCTGGCCCCGTAGCATGGATGGCGTTATCACGCGACAAGTGACAGGATAAGCGCGTCGTCTCGTTCTATCGAACGGTGTCAGCTTAGCCAGGGACGGAAGCTCTATCCTGTCACTTATCGCGTGATAACGCCATCCATGCTACGGGGCCTGGTTGATTGTGGTGGTTTTAACGTTAATTTTATTCAACTACCTACTTACTGTTTATAAACCAGTGCTAATAGCTTTAAAAAATTTCATCACGAATACCCAGCTAGGATAAAAATGTCGTCTTTCCCTGGTTATACTCCAATATTTACTATTAAAATTGATAATTGAATCTCAAGTTTTGTAGCGAGAAAATATGAAAGTAAACAATTTGAGCGTCACTCGGCGCAACTTTGATTGCGTGAGAATAGTGTTGTCAACTTGTTTCAAGTTGGAACCGCAACTTTCTAATTGTAACAGTTATGTTGCTAGGGGAGTTTTTGAATTAGTTGAGGGATTCAAACAACGGGTTTTTCGACCTTCCTTCAAATAGGGGGTTATATACGCCTGTTTGCTGGGGAGTTATATAGTGTGAATAAAAATAAATGCTTAAATAATAAATATTAGGGTACAATCTTACACGAATCCAACTATCCTTATAGTAAGCTCAATAAGGCTCGTGTTATGGGTACTAGACGATGATAATATTTAATACATATAATACTTAAATACACGGAAAATATTCAAGACGCACAATACAATATCGCTCATCACACAATTAAATATATACCTATTTGTTTGATACTTAAAATCATATCCCGAGAGGTACATTTATAAAGACCTCAGGATTCAAATAGAACTTACCATGTGCTCAGTAGCATGACATAGCAAAGAACCCCAAATCAATAGCATAATCTGTCCTTTCAGTAACATTTCCACATACTCACTGAACACATTCCAAAATAAAACAAGCCACAACATCGGCTCTTTGCGGGTTTCCACATTCATAAGCAAATGCGTCAAATAATACAAAACCTTAGACTTTGCCACAGGAACCCGATCGGATGAATAAAAAGTATAAAAACCTCGCCATTCTAATTGAATAAATATTATTGGAAATATTCTAATACACTTTTCAACACACCTGCTCGTAAAGTAGGTCTTATTAAAGCGTATTTACACTGATAATGCAGAATATTACCCATGCCGTGCCTTTTACATTACATTATCGCACTAGTGCCTTTTCATTACATACATTTTTAAATATTAGCAAAATAATGCAGAATATTACCTATGCCGTGACTTTTACATTACATTATCGCACTAGTGCCTTTTCATTACATATCTTTTAACATTTTAATTTTTTATTTTTTTTATTTTTTCCTCGCAAATGTGTTGAAAAACGTCGTATGAAACACGTGAGCATTGGTCATTACACTTCTCGTCTCCATTAAGCCTTCGCCTTCGGCTCAGGCTTAAAAACCGACTCGAGTGTAATGACCAACTTAGCACACTTGTATCATAATGTACTATTACAACACGGTGCTGCACTCGAGCGCTGAGTTCGATTGCACAATAGATGAATGGTGAAGTATGAAATATCAAAGTGATTGTTGACGGTTTTTGTAATCAAACTACTCGCACTTTTATTTTGTTAGCCTGTGCGTGTCTGTGTTTATTTTCCGAAACATTGCTTTTTCATGGCTACAGAAAGGACAATATTGTTTGTTCGGTATTATTACTAGTGGCTCTGTTAGTGGTAGAACACGCGACCCTATCTTTTTAGGGTTCCATACTCAAAGAAAAGCTTGTACTATGGGTACTAGACGACGATAAACATCCATGACACAGGAGCAAATATTTGTGATTATCACACAAATGAATGCCCTTACCAGGATTCGAACCGGGACCTCCGGCTTCATAGGCAGGGTCACTACCAACTAGGCTACAGGAGGCTCCCATACAACAAACGTGAGTTTTGCCGTTTTTATAGACAATGGTACGGAACCCTTGCGAGTCCGACTCGCACTTGTTCATTTTATTTTCATAAACTGAATCAACAAAAAAAAATACATTTTTTTTATAAGTACGAAAGGTTACCCGGAGTGTAATTTCAAAATGATTGATAAGTACCTCAGACTTTAAAATCAGTTCAATATCTTAAATGCTACGGTGAAACACATGTAAATAGAAACATAGACTGGTAAAATCATCCCTTCCTTTCGATTCAATAAGAATAAGAATAAGAATAAGAATAACTTTATTGCTTTCATGTTGGCATACAGGTGGTCTTACAAAATTTACAGTACAACATGGGACCCTGTAAGGGCAAGTCTTACAATCTAGAACTTAAAACTAAAGTAATATACCTAGTACTAGTAGGAGGTAACAAAAGTGTTAAATCTAAAAATAATACGCCTAGGTAACACACGTTATATAAGATAAATCTCTATTTCAATATTATCTTCAACACTATTTATAATATTTATTTAAGTCAAAGAATTCTTGTAATGAAGCCGTATAGTCGGGCAAAAACAGGCAATACAAACAAACCAAGCGACAAACACAGCGAGGTGTGAGGGGTCGTTTGTCAAAGCGTGCGAAATAAGCGCTCAGCGAGATTGTCCCGCGAGACTCGGAATACCCACCCGGGGAAATAGGTTTCGAATGGAATTAGACAAGACAAATTAACAGTGTAAATACAGTTGTTTTCGGGGTCAATATACAACGCGAATGGGCGAGGATTTGTCGAAACGAAGGCCGCTTCTGCATTTGTCGGTGCGGATTCGGTTCGGTATACGTAAAATTGACTGTGCGCTGTCATTGACGACCGCTTTAGCCTAGTTGGTAGTGACGCTGCCTACGAAGCAAGAGGTCCTGGGTTCGAATCCCGGTAAGGGCATTTATTTGTGTGATGAACACGAATATTTGTTCCTGAGTCATGGATGTTTTCTATGTATTTAAGTATCGTAATTAAGTATGTCTATGTATTTAAGTATATATAGTAAGATATGTTTATCTTCGTCTAGTACCCATAGTACAAGCTTTGCTTAGTTTGGGCCTAGGTCGATTTGTGTAAGATTGTCCGCATATATTTAAATGAGCGCTGACTGATTGGAACGGTATGGACCGAAGCGAGACGGTGCACAATATAACAGTCAAGGTACAGTACATAATTATAAAAAACCGGCCAAGTGCAAGTCGGACTCGATAAATTGCAGTTTACGATTTATGATTAATTAAATAAATAAATAAATAAAAAAATACAATCTTACACAAATCAACCTAGTCCCAAACTAAGCAAAGCTTGTACTATGGGTACTAGACGACGATATAGATACTTATATAGAGAAATAAATACTTAAATACATAGAAAACATCCATGACTCAGGAACAAATATTCGTGCTCATCACACAAATAAATGCCCTTACCGGGATTCGAACCCAGGACCTCTTGCTTCGTAGGCAGGGTCACTACCAACTAGGCTAAAGCGGTCGTCAAAAAATTAAAAACAAACTACTTGCTAGATCTCGTTTTCCTATTTTCAGTGGAAGTTTGCATGGTAATGTACATAATATATTTTTTTTAGTTTTATCATTCTCTTATTTTAGAAGTTACAGGGGGGACACATTTTACCACTTTGGAAGTGTCTCTCTCGCAAACTATTCAGTTTAGATAAAAATTATATTAAAACCTCAATATCATTTTTGAAGACCTATCCATAGATACCCCAAACGTATGGGTTTGATGAAAAAAACATTTTTGAGTTTCAGTTCTGAGTATGGGGAATCCCCAAAATGTATTGTTTTTTTTGTTATTTTTGTATGAGAATCTTAATACAGTTCACAGAGGTGTCTGTGTCAAGTCTCAGTGTTTATGCAATTTTCTGTATTGGTGTACTGTACTAATTTCTTGGTTATGCAAATAATTAATGTTGTGTCTGTGTTAACTAGTGTCAAGTGTACCGAGTGTGCTAATGTCGTGGTTGTATAAATACTTAATTAATGTTATGTCTGTGTCATGTGCTCATGTGTCAGTGGTTGTGCCATTTTCGTAATTGATGTGCTGTACTATTTTGTTGCTTGTGCAAATAGTGTCTGTGTTAACGAGTGTCAAGTGTACCGAGTGTAAATAGTAGACTACGCAGGCACAAAAGTGGTACCGCTGAAATTAATAGATGACCTACTTGTGCAAACTTATACCTGAATACCTAATCATACATCCCGGAAAATGCAAGTCTTGAACACTACGGGAAAAGATAAACAAACGCACCAAGTACTTCTAAAAGGTCAAACCAACAAACGGAGTCAACCAAAGGAGAACGGGAAACGGAAACAGCAACACCTATACACACATAAAAGCCCGGATGGCTACAACATCGCAACATAACTTAAACGCAGTCTTTATCCCTTCTATATATATTCACACAACCATATATCTATACTTCCTTTCACTGGGCACGATGCAAGTATTCGGTCTGGTTTTCTTCCTTCGCTCCTCATCCTGACTGCAACAGCCCCACACTCCTGTCCTGTACTTATTGGCTCACTGGTGTCTCGGATAGGTGAGTCAGTTGACCATGCCAGGGCGGCAGATGACGAAGAGGAGTACAAGAAAGAGCCCGAGTGCACGCTCTGTCTTGGAACTGGTAGTTCCGGACAGGGACTGTTAAGGTTCCCATACACCCTTGGCTGTGTCTGCCCGTATCGTGCCAGCGCATGCCCTCGAGCAATGTCGATGAGCCTCCTCGTCCCTCCCTCCCGGGCATGGTCAACGCTTTCCGCGTCCTTGCAGCAGAACTGCTGGCTGGCTGAGTCACCGGAACGGAACGGAACGGAGAATCTTAATGCAGTTCACAGAATACATCTAATTCATCATCATCATCATTATCATTATATCAGCCGAAAGACGTCCACTGCTAGACATAGGCCTCCCCCTAAGAGTGCCACAATGGCTGGTCCTGCGCCACCCACATCCAGTGGACTCCCGCGACCTTTACCAGGTCATCAGTCCACCTTGCGGGGGGCCTACCCACGCCGCGCCTTCCGGTACGTGGTCGCCACTCTAGAACCTTTCCACCCCAACGGCCATCGGTTCTAAGTGCAATGTGCCCCGCCCACTGCCACTTAAGTTTAGCAATTCGGAGGGCTATATCGGTTAAAGAAAGAAAGAAAGAAAACATTTATTCGTGGACAAAACAATTGGTGTAAAAAACAAAACACAGAACGTAAAAATAGCAGGGTCCACGAAAAGGCCCCGACTCAGCATGGTGCTAATTTAGAAGGCCAGCGCTGGTCTTCTGTCGGAACCTTTACATGAGTTACCTCCTGGAAGGCAACACAAAACAAATACCTACGCTAAACATAATATATCTTAAAACTATTCCAAATCCGACGCCAGAGTGGCACGGCAGATTGCATCGTGTGAACGCGTCGCCAAACTGTGTGTCAGTGTCACTGTCAACTTGACAGACCGAACGCAACTTTTATTTCAGATAGTGAATATATGGTGAATATACGTAAATACAGAAACTGAATACTAAGTTAAAAGTACATTTGTGATACAGGAAGAAAACTAAGAACGAATACAGTTTGGTGCAAAACTAAATATTGAACGTCACAAGCTCAACTGTACATACATAAAACGACAGATTTATGTACCAGGTCATGACTCGGGTGACGAACGGCAGTGCCAAGAATTCACACAATCTAAACATGATAGATAATACAATTATTATGCAAACCAGATGCTGTGCGGATTTATTTATATGCAGATGGGACATATCCCGACAGTAAGTACCTGACTGCAATCCTAAATCTTAATCTAAATCTTAATCTAAAATTATATTAGGCATGGCAAAGCGGTAAACTAAGTTACAAAAGAGGCAGCTAATAAACACACAAGAATTTGACGAACAAAGATACAATGACAAAGACAGGGCACTTAAAGGTTACCTTGGTTCTGCTGCGGATAGCCTCATTTCTGATGCGATCGCGTAGAAAAACTCCCAGCATAGCCCTCTCCATTGCCCTTTGAGTGACTTTGAGCCTTCTTATGAGGCCCATAGTAAGCGACCACGTTTCCGTGCCATATGTCATCACTGGCAACACACACTGGCCAAAGACTCTCGTCTTGAGACACATCTAATTACCAAGTTTCAACAGTATAGTTCATATAGTTTCCGGAAAAAGTGACTGTGACATACGAACGGATAGACAGACATGACGAATCTATAAGGGTTCCGTTTTTTGCCATTTGGCTACGGAACCCTAAAAATAATAAAATTATAAAACCAATTATTTCAGTCATATAAGTCTAATAGTAATAAATACCTTAAAGACTTACATACATACAATAAATAATAAATAATAAATATTATGAGACAATCTTACACAAATCAACCTAGGCCCACGGTAAGCTTAGTAAGGCTTGTGTTGTGGGTACTAGGCGATGATATATATAATAGATAAATATATATAGATACTTATATACATATATATAACATCCATAACTCAGGAACAAATATTCGTGATAAACACACAAATAAATGCCCTGACCGGGATTCGAACCCGGGACCTCCAGCTTCGTAGGCAGAGTCACTACCCACTGGGCTACGGAGGCCGTTAATTAATAATATATACATTAATTAACAAATAACAATACAATTAAAAAATTTAAAACTAATTATAACTCGACATAACAGCGAGGCTCCGTTGAGTCGTCGAGTCCGGTGTCGGTAGGTTGCCCCGGACCCGCCAAATTACGACACCCTTCGGCCAGAAGTCATCACAAGCGACTGTCTTCTGCAGCGGCCGCAAAAGAGCCAAATACAATTATGGCCGCTACTTTATTCCTGTTAGTTCCTAACTCAGCATTTGAAAAATCTCATAATTTTCCGATTCATTGCAATTCGTTTAAGAGCGGTACTACAATCAACAACGCATTTGCGTCATACACAGATTTAGGGTATTTATATGATAGTGTATCGTAAAACGTAAGTCATATTTTTCGTTTCGTATCTGTCTGTCCACGCAGAGTTGGAAAGAATGGCATGTGTACCGTCGAGCCACTGACACTTAATATTGGTGATATATCGTCAGCGCCGTATCGACGGCGATATACGCCCAACCCTACCCCGTTGTGTGCCCCGGACCAGCTTGTTTTAATACAAGTCACTTTTGTGTACTTATTATTATTATTTTTACATATTGAACTAAAAAAACATACTTAAAACTTATAGTTACAGATTTTGTTGTAAGGTTGATGTAAGGACATTAATAAGCTTATAGGGCGGTAAAGGCAAGTAATATAGAAACTGTTGGTTTTTGATGGCTCTTATGATCCGTCGAAACAAAATAACTTTTTTCTGAATGTTTGAGTTTTTAGTAAGACACTAAACACTAGGTACGTCTAAATAATACGTGAAAATAGGCTGTTCCAGCTTAAAATTAGCTATTGCTTCAAAACTACAAGCGATACCTTCGCAGCTGTGTTTTCGAAATCCTTATGCATCCACATGCCATCCAATCGAGAGTGCAATAGTGTAATTCTATCTTTGGCATCTACTGTATTACGTATCAGAGTAAATATTCTTATAATACCCGTTTCGTTTTGTATAACGCCACTATTCCATATTCCATGGAATAAACGGTCCTCACTTCCTGTCCGGCCCCACAAAGTACCCCTTAATAACTCTCGTTCATTATATATTATCATTGTCTAATATCTTCTTCTTGTTGCAGGTACGAACTTGGGTTAAGCCGGTAAGCGCGGCTTACTGTCTCGAGACCCGAAGGAAGTAGCTACGTTACTACTATTAAAACGTTATAGTTATATGCAACTAATGCTTGGGACACTGGCGTTTCATAATCCACTGAAGTTTCCCCTTTAGAAACTAATAATGAACCATTATTAGGTAATGTACAGCCATTTATTACTTGCCGGGTAGGTTAGATAGTTAGTAATACTGGGCATTTTCCGCAAATCGATCAATGTGCCTATTTGGCGTGAAACGGCGGTGTGGCACTACTTTAACCACCCCCCAGCTCCTCTATAAAGTTGGTGAGTGCCTTGGTGTTTCTGACTGCGTCCCGTGGTGTGTCTGGAGAACCTAGGTGCTTTATTCTGTATACTTCTACCTGCTTGCAGTTCAGTAGAATATGTTTAGAGGTTTCTTCTGCCTCCATGCACGCTCTGCACATGGGGCTGTCTGTGATGTACCTTAATTATAGAGGTGTCTGTTCAAGGTGTTGTGTCCTGTTATTATTCCTACTATCTTGCGCAGTGCGGTTGAGAGCGTTTCGACAGAATCTCTTCGGTCTGTCTGCGTGTGTCTATCTCCTCCCATTATTTTTTGTGTAGCTTTTTAGTCAATCTTTGTCCGGTAGGTACCTATGTGGTGTTGTTTCTGGTGGTGAGTAGGTATGGTCGCCAGAGCTCGTGAAGATACCCTTTTTTTTGTATCCCAGGGAAAATTTTCATAGGTTCCATCGCGCTTTGGGCCTGGTGGGCGCGGTGGATATGCCAGATTCGTACCGGCTAAAAACCCTGGGGAGTTCTTCCCACTGACTCTGTCACGGGAACGATCTCGCACACATCTGCGACTCCGCCAGCAGTTGTCCAGCTCACCGGACCCACCTGTGGGGGAATTGGTTGAGTGTTCCCCCCCACCATCATTTGTGGCGTACGTTTTTTTTTTTGTACCACACGCACTCCTACCCTGGGACCTCGATCCGCTGGGCGACAGTTGTCCCCGTGCCTGTCACCCGGAGGTCCTTACTAAGGGGGCAGCCGGCGGTCATGCGCCTGCCGTCTGCGCCCAGGGGCGTGAAGATACCCTGTGTTGAGGAGTAAGGGACCCTACTTGTCTCTAGCTGTCTGCACAACGAATCCTCATACCAATCGGCATCCATCACGCATGCCGATTGCTTGTTTGGCATCAGCGTCATCATCATATCAGCCGAAAGGCGTCCACTGCTGGACAAAGGCCTCCCCCAAGGAGTGCCAAAGTGACCGGTCCTGCGCCACCCGCATCCAGAAGGCCGCGGGAGTCCGCTGTTTGGCATCGTTAGTTTATAAAAAGTAGTTTACGTGACTGTACACAATGAAAGGCATCAAACAAGAGTGTGGGTTTATGAAACGAACTTCAGCGAGTTTCATAATAGGCTCACACGAGTGTTTTATTGCCTAATTATGTACAGTTACATACACTACTTTATATACCCACATATTATAAATCCTCAATGATGTGTTCGGGAACTATTAGAATAACCGCCATTGCACCACCATGGCCGACTAGATTTCAAATCATGACCAACTAGAATCTCTCGATATCGATGTTATTATGATTTTTCATACATTATAATAACACTGGCACAGATAAAACGCTGATGTTACGTTACTGGTTGCAATAATGGTGGTCATTATGTATTGTTTCCGAACACATTATGGAGGATTTATGAAATGGGTGTATATAAAGGGCTTAATAAATGTATCACGACTTAATAAATGGTCACTCTTATCTACCGACTTTGTTACTCTTTGGTTCATTGCGAGCTGAAAATTCAAATATTTATCTATTATGTTTCACATAAACTTACTCACTAAGGGACGTGGCAGTGAGCGCGCAAGCTGATTCAAAATCAAATTAGACTGCGTGTTTGTCTCAAACTCACCCCCAGTTCTAAACCGTATTAAAAAACCGAAATAGAAGCTCTAAGCATCAAGCGTCAGCCAACTGGCGTGAATAAAAGGCGTCGGAACACTTAATAATACATTCCCAAGTGACTGTAGGAGAAGCGGGGCAGGAGGGGGTAAAAGGGGGGAGTTTGATCAGATTAATACGATACACTGAGTGTTCCGGATTTGAATAAACTAGCCTTTTCCAGCAACAGCCCTCGGGGGACTGCGGTGAATTTTTTCATATTTTTGTTCAGTTTATAATACATGAATACGTTCTGGAAACGAGCAGATATTGTATTACAATGCGTAATAGAGCCGTTTCATATTGTCCTACATGATGTTGGCGTAGAAGCTGACATCGCTAAAATGTATTGGCTATCGCTAAATTGTGAGTACCTACATATCATAACTTCCGGCAGTATCAGGGTGTACGTAAAGTTTTAGTTTAAAATACACGTGGTACTCTTACTCAATCCATTAATTTCAGTCTATCACAGACTATAAAATGGCTATGCAAGCCGATAAAGATGCCTCTGTAGCCTAGGTTGGTAGTGACCCTGCCTACGAAGCCGGAGGTCCCGGGTTCGAATCCCAGTAAGGGCATTTATTTATGTGCTGAGCACAAATGTTTGTTCCTGGGTCATGGATGTTTTTCATATATTTAAGTATTTATTTATCTATATAATTATGTTTAAAGTCGTCTAGTACCCATAGTACAAGCTTTGCTTAGTTTGAGACTAGGTCAATTTGTGTAAGATTGTCCCCAAATATTTAATAATTTTTTATACTTCCACCACGTCTGACAGTGAAACTTGCTGGAAGAGAACAAGTACTATGCCGTTGCCGGACGCCTATTAGCTCGCTAACACACGAGAATTCTAAACTAGGCTTCGTCATGAACTTTACGCCCTTCCAACGTCAATTAACGCCATCGCCTGTCCTAATCTAAAAAAAATCAGAATAACAACGATGTTCAGCGGCACACTTTCATATTGTTCTAAACTTGCCACAACGCCATCTCAGAGGAAGAAATCATCTGTGATATAGTATCGATTCAGCTTGACTGGCGTAAAAACTACTTAGTCATACATCATACTAATAACAATATTTCACACATTGAACTATATTGTTTCCTTTAGCCGTATCTCCCCTTGGTTCGGCGCCAACGTCTTCGAAAAACTCAATTTGCGTCTCAAACGACCGGAATGAATCGTACTCTACCCGTCTGTGCTGTTCTCAACACGTACTAGACGACCAGTATAAACCTGACCTCCCAATCCGCATAGCTGTTATAAATATAGAGGCCTAATTACGCTGGATGATAATCAAATGTTTCGTAAATAGATAGGCTGGTTGATTCGGCTACACGAATTGTTAAACTATCGGCAACTGTTCTAAGAAAGTTCTAAGCGCCAAGAAAACATGTTTCATTTTATACCTAGATTCATATGTTAAGCGAACATAGGCTATTCGCTTTTTATGTCTTATTATGTATGTCAATACTTTAAAGGTACATAAGGATTCTTGAGCGAGCTGAAAGTGTCAAAGCAGCTCTCCGCTATATGCCATGAGTGGGCCTTCAGCTTCTTCGGACATTTATGCGGTCAACAAAGCATGATCTGGAGAAGCAAATAATCCTAGGCCAAATGGATGGTAGGCGAGCGCAGGGTAGGGCACCAACGAGATGGTCTGACACCATCATGAAGGCGGCAGGTGGCAGTGCACAGCTTGCGGTCCACACGGCCTATGACCGCACCCTTTGTAGACGGACCGTATGTTGTCACGATCCTCATCAGTGAGGGAACGAGAAATAAGAGAAGAAAGATTCACTGGGTCGTCAGTTTAAAAGGCAGTCTTTGGAACAACACATTCTTAAGAGTTCCGACCGCCTTCCCTACCACCTAAATAACACTAGGAGTACATACATACTGAATTTTAGCGGCATGATATTCCGCTGCTCCCACAAAACTCGTGCCGTTGTCCTTACGCTCTTCTCAAGTTGGATACTATTTCATATATCACTAGAGTATGGGGGTTAAATGTCCCTTTATGTCGTTATTTAAGTGTTATCATGTTATGTTGTTTGTGACGACGTTATGAAAGTTTTTCATGGTATGCTTAACACGCATGTAATGTTTCATGCTTTATACGTCACGATTTATGGGTCTCATAAAAATGTTTAATGGTTTAACTCCGTACTGGCAGGAATGTTTTTGTAATTTAAATATAATTGTGGTATTTCATATACGTGAATTGACGCTGGTAATATCGTTAGTATTTTTACACATTCAAAGCCAATGACTATGAGTCACATACGAGCCTTGCCTCTACGAGTGAATTCCGGCTACAGAACAAAAAAGCGGCCAAGTGCGAGTCGGACTCGCACATTAAGGGTTCCATTAAATAAATTGACTTACTAGAACTCGTTCAAACCAATTTTCGTTGGAAGTTTGCATGGTAATGTACATCATACCTATATTTTTTTTTCTTTTATCATTCTCTTATTTTAGAAGTTACAGGGGGGGGACACACATTTTACCACTTTGGAAGTGTCTCTCGCGCAAACTGTTCAGTTTAGAATAAAACGATGTTAGAAGTCTCAAAATCATTTTTGAAGACCTATCCATAAATACCCCACACATATGGATTTGATGAAAAAAATTTTTTTGAGTTTCAGTTCTAAGTATGGGGCCCCCAAAATTAATTGTTTTTTTTCTATTTTTGTGTGAAAATCTTAATGCGGTTTACAAAATACATCTACATACCAAGTTTCAACAGTATATCTCTTATAGTTTCGGAAAAAAGTGTCTGTGACATACGGACGGACAGACAGACAGACAGACATGACGAATCTATAAGGGTTCCATTTTTTGTTAATTGGCTACGGAACCCTAAAAATGCCGCTACGCGCTACTTTTACTAAACGTTCGTAGCCAATCCCTTAATTTTCCCCGTATGTAGCAGTGAAAGTGTTAAGCAAGTAACTAAGAACAAAGTGAGAAAAGCTTTTGCCCTCTCTTTATGACGTTAAATTATCTTAACCTTTATGATAGTTGTACACTCACATCAAATTGAATTTATTTATATTAACTTGGCAAGTGGAAGAGGTTTTTACTATGTAGGTACAGTCACCGGCAAAAAAATAGTTTAAGTTACTAACCCCTAGGCTAAGTTTTACTAAAGATTATGGACCATTGTAATGATGTCTGATATTGAAATAAATAATAATATTAATAATAAGGCGTAGGGATGTGACGGCCCCATCGCCCACCAACCAGATTTCTGGTGCAATCAGTCAACGTAAGGCAGCTTGTGGCGGGCTGTTAGGGAGTAGCGACCCTACGTACCTGAGTGCTCCTGAGGGTGTCCTGTGGTCAGGCTGAGCCGATCGGGTGGTTGGTTGGACAGGCCCCCCACCTCTGGCTTGCCTTAACTGGCTGTCCAGAGTGGAGTCGCAAGAGCTGTTGCTCGAGGGTAGATGTGGACAGCGAGTTGGCTATATGTTTAAAGTCCAGTGCCACCTCTCTACCCCCCCAGCCTCTCTGACTGGTGTTGCCCTTAAACCATCTAGCAGTTGGCGAGTCACCGTCTGCCAGAGATAAAAAATTAAACAGTTTATTAGGCAGGCATCCGATGTTTCACCCAATAGCCCAGCCACTAGTCCATCATTTTCACCCAATAACCCGTTTTCTTTAGATTCCATCAACCAGCAATAGTCCCTATACACCCCAGCGGTTGCTGTCTCTGTGTGCGTCCCATGACACGAGCAGGGACATCATCCGCTCGGTGTACTCCTTGCATTTCATTAAATTGTCAAAAGGGCCTCTACGTGTTGGCTCAGTTGGTACTTTGTAGGTACCTAGCCCCACGCACGCATCGTTGTCTCGTGAGCGGGAAAGACATACATAATAATAATAAATAAATGATGGAACAAAGGCCGCAAAAATATCTGATGACAACTCTATTCCTAAAGCCGTAAGAGCGTGTCAGATGTTTTTGCGGCCTTTGATTCATCATATATTGATGCTGGTGACTATACACCTGTAGGTAATGTATATCAGGGCATTTTCAAAAAAATTTGCACCCAATTAGCGAGAGTGGTTGAACAAAAATTAACTCAGTGTCAGTTTTGTGACAGTTCGGTCCGTTTCATTGATATACCTATGAAGCCTACTAAAAGGTACCCCCGCGCTAATCGCTCTTAGCCAAATCTTTTATTTTACCTTAACATTTATCTCTTTTTCCCAAATCCACAACCTTTTCATTCCTAAACAATTAAGTAAAAGGTAGTCTCAAAGGTCGCTCGGCTATTTAACGTTGACGTTTGTAAGAGGTTAACCTTTTGGCTTCCATCTTGAAAGTGCCCGGAGATCTGAACCTTGACCCGATACGGAGCAAAAGGAGACATTTCGAGTGGAAAGGACTTATAATGAAATTGATTTACTTATCTTTAGAAATATAATATGGTGAAGAGGAAATATCTCAAAAACGGCTAAACCGATTTTGATGAAACGTAGGTATGAATCATCTCGAAGCTTTCGGATAATAAAAACGGACAATTCGTTTCGGCGCTACGGTGCCACAGACATACACACATACAGACAGACAGACAGACAGGCACGACAAACTTATAACACCCTTCTTTTTGCGTCGGGGGTTAAACATACTCATGTATAGAAATAACCACTCGCACTCGTTAGAATAACAAACGTTGAATTCCGATTGTGAAGAATTACGAATTGACGTAAGCAAGTTCCTCATACAATGTGTGAAAAGCAGTTTTGTACTTGGTAGAAAAACTATTTACGCCTTGGGCGTAAAGTCTAGAATCCTTCGTTATCAAGATTCTACTTTAGAATCCCTCGCTTCGCTAAAGATTCTATTGTAGAATCTTTCGCTTCACTCAGGACTCAATGCGCCCTCGCCGTAAATATATAATTTTGCCCCCGTGAGCCACAACCTACTATTTGAATAGACTAGTGCAGATAAGTTATTGTAAATAATGTAATAGACCAAGAGCCCTATGCATTTATATTTTTGCAAGTTTTATGCGTGTTCAACAGCGGGGTAGTACATTCAGCATCAAAAGGAGCTACGAAGTCGTCAAAAGTCTTTATTAAATGCGGCCAAGTGCGAGTCGGACTCGCACATGAAGGGTTCCGTAAAATAAATTGCGGTTTACGATTTATGACGTATTAAAAAAAACTACTTACTAGATCTCGTTCAAACCAATTTTCGGTGGAAGTTTGCATGGTAATGTACATCATATATTTTTTTTAGTTTTATCAACCTCTTATTTTAGAAGTTACAGGGGGGGGGACACACATTTTACCACTTTGGATGTGTCTCTCGCGCAAACTATTCAGTTTAGAAAAAAATTATATTATAAACCTCAATATCATTTTTGAAGACCTATCCATAAATACCCCACACGTATGGGTTTCATGAAAAAACAAAATTGAGTTTCAGTTCTGTGTTCACCCCTAAAACTTAATGTTTTTTTTTAATTTTTGTGTGAAAATCTTAATGCGGTTCACAGAATACATCTACTTACTAAGTTTCAACAGTATAGCTTTTATAGTTTCGGAAAAAAGTGGCTGTGACATACGGACGGACAGACAGACAGACAGACATGACGAATCTATAAGGGTTCCGTTTTTTGCCATTTGGCTACGGAACCCTAAAAAGGGAATAAGAGCTTTTGATGCTGACTGTACCTACCCCGTTATTTCGAACACTAACATCGAACAGAGAAAATGCTAACAAAATGTATAGTTATTTGAATATTGAATAATCAAATTACACATCATCAATTAACTTCATTCCCAGTGATTTCCCACTGCATGATTAGTCCCCTCATCCCCTCATGCATAATTCAGCATAGAAAACTGCACACTATGCAAATGCATGCAGTTTAATTATCTACCCGATGGAACGCGAACGGGTCAAACAAGCCAGCGCGGTTACTGGCACAATATTTTATGAATTTGTAATGGTGTTTTTGGTGAATAACATAAGGGTAAATAACGGGAGGAAATAAATGATTACAGTACCTTAGTTGCCTCACTTACATTTTTGGTTTAGGACGGCAAATAAGACACTTTGATTGATACGATTCATATTACAAAAAAATATCGGAAAAATCCGTGGTAAACTGACACTGGCAATGATATTGACGTTTTTCTGGTGCTAAAAATAAATATTTGCGGACAATCTTACACAAATCAACCTAGTCCCAAACTAAGCATTTTTTTAATTTTTTATTTATCATTTATTTCAAGTAACTTAGACTCATATATTATATATTTATAGCAAAGCTTGTACTATGGGTACTAGACGACAATATAGATACTTATATAGAGAAATAAATACTTAGTAAACACTAAATAGATACATAGAAAACATCCATGACTCAGGAACAAATATTCGTGCTCATCACACAAATAAATGCCCTTACCGCGCTTAAACTTACAGACAGACGGACAGCGGAGTCTCAGTAATAGGATCCCGTTTTACTCTTTGAGTACGGAACCCTAAAAAGTAGTGGTGGTGGTGGAATGTGTGTCTGTCCTTATCAATATTTACAGCAGGTTTTTCTTAGAATATCCTCAAAGTTTTCATACGTTACTTTAAAGAGTAGTAGTAGTAATAATATTCTTTATTGCACCACAACACAAGAAAAACATGATACAGGAGTAGATTCAATAAGAGCGCTTTAGAGCGATCTCTTCCACACAAACTTTGGATAGCAGGAAATTTTCAACAAGAGTTGTAAACAGGTAGTGCAGGAATAAACCAAGAAAAGTTTACTAACACATACATCCAAATTATTTGACAATAACTCACTTAAATACCTGCAATACTTCCATACATTAGTATAGTATAAATTAATAGATACATACACACAAGCTATATTCTGATATAATATCACAATATATAAATATAGGTAAGTATTACAACAATATTATATGTATAAACTAATTTCAAAAGAAAAAGAAAAGTGAGTTGGTTGGTTGGTTAAAAGACATTTTAAAAAAAACTTATAAAAACGACTTGGGCAATATTATTTATTCGTATTTATGTAATGAAACAATGACACATTGTTCAGCTGTATTTGTTTCAATATGTTTTCTCTTGTTTCAAAACCTTTGTATTTTCAATAGACACTCGCCTGTCTAGGTAAACAATACAAAACCTAATTCAATTCAATTAAGAATTTGAGAGAAAAATAAACATTTTCACAGCCTAAAAAGCCTTACACATATTCTATTATCTTCGTCTAAATGCGTACTAGACTGTATACGTGAAAATACTTTGAGTGTACATAGATGTGTGAACACAGAATTTGCCATTTGATTTAGAATCTAGACCGAATGCGTAAAGAGTCGCTTTTGCGTGTAATTTATCATTATTAAGCTTATTTTCTTTATATGTCTCCGTGAACGTGATCCGAAACGTTTTAAGACGCTGTCAACGCTAAAAACGCGCACACTGTCTTTTTGTATCGGAGTAAGCGAGAGCGAGTGTTACTTGAGCGGCCAGGTTTTAGACGAAAATAATGAATAAATATTGAAATAAAAAAAAAGTGGAATATTTGTGAAATATGGCTCGTCAGCGGTTTAGGTATGAATATGTGGACTTCATGTTTTTAATTGCAGATCCATACGTCAAAAAAATAAGGACATAGAACCGTTTAAGATGATTTTAAGACCAATCTTTGCAATTATTTTCTATCGAGCCGATTTCATCCAATGGGGAATGGATGAAAATTTTAGAAGTGCCTGATTTTTTGTTTGGTTTTAGGAATAACCTTCCTTAACACCAGGAAAAAATGGCAGACTTTTCAGCTGCGTCAATTATTTTTGAAAAATATAAACAGTTTCCTCACTTACGTTTTGGGTTTAGGACGGCGAATGAGACATTTTCCTTGATTCGTTTCATATTAAAAAAAATATCTTAAAAATCCGTGGTAAACTGACACTGGCAATGATATTGACAGCTGCAGCAGCTATTTTTGTCATTGCCAGGGTCAGATATTCAAAACATTTTTTGTAATATGAGACGAATCAAGGAAAGTTTCTCATTCGCCGTCCTAAACTCAAAACGTAAGTGAGGAAACTGTTTATATTTTTCAATAATAATTGACGCACCTGAAAAGTCTGCAATTTTTTTCTGGTGTTAAGGAAGGTTATTCCTAACACCAAAAAAAAAATCAGGCTCTTCTAAAATTTTCATCCATTCCCCATTATGTTTCGAGTCCGTCTACGGTCTTGGAAATAAATATGATGAATATTAACTTATATTTTTTTTGATGTGCTAGAACAAATAGTTTTTCGTATAGGTACAACTGCTTATATAATATCAATTTCAACAAATTTGGTCTTGTCAGCCTCTTAAATACGAATATATTTGTGGAGGCGATACAAGAAAACAACGAATAATTGCCTACTTGAGATCTAACTTGTAATTAGTTTTTTTTCGTGTTAAGACAAATGAAAGAAAATCTGGTGGTAACCCAAAGCTTTTATTTCGTTTAAAGGTCCTCACTAAAAGCTAGCTAGATATTTAAAGAAATGTTAAGGGTAGGGTTTGGATGACGCTTTGGTCGATTGCGCTAAAAACATTTGATAATGTCAAAATAATAGGCTATGAGCTTAGCTGCATCTCCATCGCAGGCAATGCTACGGCGCGTTCCCGCCAAGGGGAGTGCTGCCTCAGCTGGCGCGGGTGGCTTCGGGCACGACCAGGCCCCTATCAAACACCTCCTGTCGGAGGAAAATTGTCCCACGTCGATGGGTATTGACAAATGTCAACTCCGCCACTAATGGCCCTGGCCTTGCTTCCCGTGGCTCGCCGATTTAACCGCAACACGGTGGTATTCAGCCAGGTCAAGTCGCGTGGGGGAACACCACGGCCTCAACTTGCCTGTAAGGCTAGATTACACCGGCAAAGAGGAAAATACTCCAATTGCCCAGAAAAACGTGTCTCAGCACACGAGAATCAAAAAGGAAGTGCGCTATCTGGCACTTCGACATTGCCAGCTCTCTCAAACCCGGTCCCCGAAGTTTAAGTAGACGCGCCAACTTGTTGCAACAATCTGTCGTGTTGATTTGTAAACAAGAAAACATCTAGTCATCCGCTACAGTAGAAATGCAATAAATTATGTGGATTATGAATTATGAAATGGAAACCCGTGACGAACAAAACATCTAATCATTGATTCGTAAATGTTCAACGCGATATTCCTTTTTTCTTCTTGTCGCTGGTCAGCGGGCGCGAACTCTGGCAACACTGGAGTCCACAGATAAGCTATCCAATAGAACAAGGGTTCCTTCCTGACAGAATATTAACCAAAAGAACAGTTAGCCAACTTGAGAAATAACTTTTGAAGATTTAAAAGGATAATAAACCCAGCATACGGGTTTATATATTACAAACTGGGGGCATGGTAGTGCCCCCGACAAGTCGGCACGGCTGACATCCTTTTCTCGAAGCCATTTCGGCCATTTTCGACCCCCCCTATAACTAACTTAGTTTGTGGAAAAAATTAGAAGCCTACATTACTATAGTGACATAGAGGGCATTACATAGCTAGATATATTTCCAAACAGTAGTTTAAGAATTATTGCAAGTCAAAATTGCTAAATTTTGTCACTGACTCACTTACTCACTGACCGATCATCAAAATTCTAAGGTACTTCTAGCAGACCTACAAACTTGAAGTTTTGCATGTGGTTAGTGTTAGGTGTACAATGCACTAGAAAACTATACAAAAGTTATTTGCGGTTGGTAAAATATTTCCATTAAGGGCTATGCAAAAATGTTGTTTCCAGCTGCATTCATAATGTAGGTATTGATAACCCATTACCCTACAAAAAGAAATGAGATCCCATAAAAACATTACATGTAAAAAATAGGCCAAGTCTCGAAACTTTCTACCGTAAAAATATGTGAGATATTACGTAGAGCCAAGTCGGGCATTCTTAATAATCTTTATTGGCTTACTAAATAAAAAAAATTGTGACTTGGCACAATACTACAACATAGTTTTAGCCTAAAACTACATATATGTAGTATTGAGTGATTGCCAAGCTACGAAATTTGATGCATTTATTCGTTTGTGCATACCAAAAACTTTTAGGTACATAAAATAATAAATGCAGTGAAGTTGTATGATTTCCATGGTACAAAATGGTATTTTTTTCTACATTTTCATTTGTAAATCAAAATTTTACCACTGAAGAAAGAAAAGTCAATTAAACTTATAAACAGACAACGTAGATACGAAGCTTCCCTAATACCAATTACCACTGATCAAAGACCCGATCATTTTTTAATTATAAAATCATTAATTAATAGATCGTTTGTTAAAGTGAAATCCCGATTTCATTATATTAATTGGGTCTTGCTTCAACTTGTTTATTTAAAAGGAAATTAGTTGAATAAGTTGCCCCATTTGATCCAAATTTAATTTGGCCGACGGGAGACGGAATTTTAAACAGGCTTGCATTAAAATTAAGTTTTATGAAGCTGTAGGTACTAATATTCATTTTAAATTGTCTGTGCTTTGATTTTACAATTTCGTGTTTTTCTCCTGTTTTATAATATTTCTTACGTCTTTAGCTACTTCCTTAATGAGGGGGGCGGAATCAGTAAGCAGTTTTTTAAAGTGGATACTTCTTTGCTCGCGTTAGTATAGGGGTACAGTTCAAAATGTATCACGTGACTTCCGGAATAACTTTTTGTAGAGAAGCCTAATCTGATATTAAATAATTGTTTGTTACATGTATTAATCCTTCTTTATTTGCCATTAGTTGTTAATCACAAAATGTTATTTAGTTTATGTGGCGGACGTGAAAATAATGCTGAATGACCACCATTTTGAATGTATCGCGAGTTAAATGAGCTACGTCACAGTCAATGTTGCCATATATACCGATTTATCTGTACTTATACAGATTTTAGTGAATTAATTCAGATATATTAAGGTTCCATAGCCAACAAAGAAGTATCCACTTAAACTTAATTAACGGTTGTATCTGCGAAACAACCCGCTTCTTTTTTACTTTACTGAGAGATTAACTGGCGGTATCATCATCACTATTTAAGAGCTAGGCTCTTGTCGGGGGTGTAACCGCGACTGATTTTTGTCCTCTGCCAGCCTCTTGACGTCTTCGTATGATTCGACTGCAACTTTCTGGCGGCATACTGTTACTTTTTCAATTTCGCAGTAATGTTACATTGCGCGGACGTGGCATTCGTGCCACCACTTTCCGCGCACATTACATAATCTCTACTGACTTAAGTTAAGGCGACGTAGGCTCAGAAAACGAATTTATAAAAAAATCTTAGCGCTTGTGTGGATCATAATACGGCGGCCCTAAATTTAAATAGCAATCTTGAGACCTTTCTCGAGGGACTATAGCTATTCGAATCCTGAGTTTTTTCTTTTCGCTCAATAGAAAAAAAATCACGAACATAGGTCTAAAATACACTTAAAAATTCGTAACAAATTATGCACACAAGCTAAACATATTAAAATTGGTAGTAAAAATCTGCAATATCATGTTTGAGGGAACTCAGCTATTCCTTTTTTATTTATTTAAAGTCAAAACACGCACCTTCCGGAAGGACATGCACTTTCATCTCGCTTATGCTCAGTGAGAGGGAGAGAAGACCGTGAACCTACGTCGCCTTAACTGACACTAGCCTGCTCCAATTTCTACATCTACCATACGACTTCTAATATTTTAATAATAAGTAAAAAATATAACATACTTAACTACAGCCGAATAAATATAAAATCAAATTGTTTATGCTTTATGTTATCTCCAATCAACCCTGCGCTAAGTAATTTGGGGTTGCCTTGGAATCTGCAACTTGAACAAAACGTTAATTGAGATACTTTGCTTCGCCTTGTTAAAATAATTGTCTTTCTAATATTTCCCTTTATTGGAGCTATAATTTTACAATAGCAGGCTTTGGAGCATCATTTCAACTGAGTAATTAACCATAATAGGTGATAAGTAAATAAGAAAGGTTTGACTAACCTGAAGATTCATACCTACTCTTCTGACATGATTCTCTCTGATGCGCTCTGAATCTCTGATGTATAACACCAATGTCGTTCGGTTGCGTCACTAACACATTCACTTCTGTGGCAACATTGTTGCACGACTGGCTGGTCAGGGATTCAAAAATAGAAACATATTTATGTCAAGATTTTTATTCTCTCTTGTCACATCGATTTGTTCCAAAACGCTTGTGAACATTGTACCTATCTTGATTTATGATTTAGTTTTCATAGTGCACTCAGTTCACCACAATACAGTTTTCTCCAATCCAACCGGCATTCGATTTTACGATCCAAGAAAGGCAACCTGAACACGCAACCAAACGGAGATAGGACCGGGAGGCCTATAACTAACCAGCCTCCACCTTATCATCCTATACTTCCAATCACTACGCGCTACGCTCGCTGCCAATCCCGTGGTTTTCCTCGTAAGTAGCGGAAAGCGATGCGTAGGCGCCCGCTACGCGGGTTCGTGGCAGTTAAAGTGTTAATCTTTTTCTACACGGAAATTTTGAGCAAGCGTATATTCAAAGCACCTCTGCCGCCACTTAGTTAAGCGTTAGGCAGGAAAAGTCCTGCATTTTCTCATCCCCACATCTACAATAACATTTGCATTCATCTTGACATTAAAACGTCACCCGTGATTAAAGCGAAATGTGTAGTGAAGAACTGGTTACTGACGATTTCATACTCTCTGACTGAAAACCTATTATAACAAAGGTAACCAAACCGATACTGTACTGTACTGATACGCACAAACTCACGTACCTACACACACGCCCATGCACAAATAGTAATTTTAAATTGTAATGTTAATGTTAAGGTAATGAAACAGGAATTAGAGTTTTGTACTGCAAAATGGTAAAAGTGTTAATTGCACTCGCAGGCGCCCAAGATACAGGCTCAGCCTAGTTTGGCGTCTGACGGATATAACGTTTATAATTTAAGTGTGTTTTTGTTAAATTAATAAATTTTAATTTTTAATTTTTTTTTTGAGGACAATCTCACACAAATCGGACTAATTCCAAACTAAACAAAGCTTGTACTATGGGTACTAGACGATGATATACATACTTATATAGATAAATACATACTTAAATACATAGAAACATCCATGACTCAGGAGCAAATATTCATGCTCGCCTAGTCGCTTCACAAATAAATGCCCTTACCAGGATTCGAATCCGGGACCTCCGACTTCGTAGGCAGGTTCACTACCAACTACCACCTAGAGGTCGTCAGAATTGTTCACTAAACTATGCGTTTTAAGGATTGAATTGAAGCTTAACCCTTTAACAAATAGAGTCTGAATAGTTCGAGAGTTCGAGCCACTACACTAGCTACACTTCAAACGATTCTTCACAAAAAATTACAATTAGACGGTCTGTTGTCCTGCGCATTGCCTAATTAAGGGTTAAAATTAATACCCATTTACTTAGTAAATGCCATATAATGAAGACATTACCCTCCGCTCACCGCATTCCAAACTAGCCAAACCAGAAACCTATTATTACCGTGTTACTGTGGTCAACCATGTTACTTACCTTCGTAAAAGCCTTAATAACATGGTAGAAAAGCTTAAAATTGTTTAACTGACGTGACTGTTATTTTTGCCCGCGACTGCTCAGCTGAAGAAGGTTGTAAGTCTATGTGAAATTCGTAAAGTTTTCAGTCATTTTTATACGGAAAGTTCACGTGGGGTGGGTTTGTTCGATACAGGCTCTTAATTCATATTTAAACGGCCGTAGGGAACTGGGAATAATGTCAGTGTAAATGAAATGGTAAGTTCGTTAACAAGGTAAACATTTTTTAAACCTGGTTTTTTCGATAGTAATAATTCATGTCTCGTTTTAATTATAACTCATGTTGGTTATTATACTTATTATTTTCTCATATTAAGCTCTTTGTATTTTACTTTTTCCACGTAATATTATTATTTAAGTCGTATAACAAGACCAGCTTATACACGGATACAAATGCGCATTTTACGAACGCATGACTGTATCACGACTAGCCATGGAAAGTCACGTGCATCGACACTGCATCACTGCATAAAGTCGCTGTGTTTCGATTTACAGTGTAATAATAGATTGAGTCCCAAAGGAGCAAAATTATATAATTTTACAGTTAGTCGGTATACTGAGTTCTAAGTGATGCAAAAGATTCTACAATTAAGATTCTAAGGTTGAATCTTGAACGTAACTACGGATTTAAGTGTTTACGCCCTAGATTGAAATAATTTTACTTCCGAGTGGCACATACTTTTTTCATAATTTGATATTAATATTACATTGCATTATAAAAAAAAACGAAAGAAGAAGTTTCGAAAAGGAAAACTGAAATACCTCATTTAAGGGCAATAATCGCTCTTTTCAGGTTCAGGAAAGAAAAGTACAACTTTGATCACTCGTTTGGGGACAACAATGACTCTTTTCTGCTGTTTTTTTTATCATTATTTTATTTCCAAACAAAAAAAATACAAAGTTACCTTAAACTAAAGATTGCGAAGCAGTTTGTTGTTTGTTTGTTTTTATTTGATCTTTTCTTCCTCGATGCAAACAGAGTGATAAAAGTTCAGCATTTGCGTCGGTGTGCCAGGTATTAGGACGTCTCAGCTCCTAAATAAATTGCAGTATCTACTGATTTTTTACGACTGTCGTAATATAACAAAAATACTAGACTATTTTACTAAAATCGCCATTCCTCAAGAGACATAACAACTGTGTATAATCTAACTGTCCAGTTTTAGTATGCAAAGTCAGGCAGAAATTTTATTTTGGAGGCCTTAACCTACACGACATTAGAGTCATTAGTTATTCAGTTTATTTTATTTTCTGCGGCTTGGCTGAATGAGCGAGGTTTACAAATATCTCTCGGGAGCCTGCCATTTATACAGAAATATTTAAAGGATATAATTTTGTTACAGAGGACTTCTTGCATAACAATGAATCAACAGTGATATTATATTTTTGAAAAGTATGCATTGAATTGAATACAGTCTAAGTTAAAAAAATATTTAAATTATGAAAAACTAAAGGTTCACTTGAAATGAAATGAAATGAAAGTTTATTCACGAACATATATGGTAAGTTCAGTAGATGTTATAAGTGTAGTTACATTGTTGACCCTTAATACATTCTGCCTCAAGGCATGTGAAAATAATTATTATGACATGACATAGTCAGTCATTCATGTCAAAATTAAAATTAAGTTTAAATTGCGTGCAAATATTATTAATGTCATAATACTAATATACTAAAATATAAATTAAATTAAATAACTGTCAATTGCCTAAGGACATGCTTAACATAAATACAAAAAATTTAATTTGGAATGTCATTCATTATTATTAGATTATAATTTAAAGTACAATTTTAAATGTCAAAAGTGATGTAAGAATTAAAATTTATAACTAAAATATTCGTCAATTGTGTAAAAACATGCGTTATTTAAAATACTTTTGAATTTAAACTTGAATTCGGCATTAGGCAGTGTCTTAATAGTTGAAGGTATTTTATTGAATATTCGTATACACATATAGTATGCACTTTTCTGTTTTACTTTGAGCTTGCATGGAGGAAGTGTCATATTATTTTGTCTAAGTGGTCTATTTGATATATTATTAAATTGAGGAAAGAGTTCTAAATTATGTTTTACAAATACAGCTGCCTCATATTACACTTTTAAATGAAAACTGCCAAAATCCTACAAAAAAATCCGTCAAGCTCAATAAAGCTTATAACAATCCTTACACCGTAAATTGATAACCTAACACTACATTGTCTAACCGAGGCTTACCCCGTCTCTTACCGTCCACAAGTGGCTTGAAGGGTTATGGGTTATTAGGACTTGGGTTGTTTGCCAAATGTGTTTTGTTCCCATGCTTTACCCTTTTAGGAAGGGAGTGTTCTAAGCGTCAATATCCACCGGAGATGTGTTTAAGTACATATTTCACATAGAATAATAGAAAAAATAAATATTGTTAGGTAGGTATGTAAACAATTTATTTTAAAACATTTATCAAGCCTAAACTTAGAAATTAGCTAAGCTTAGCCAATAATCTTGAAAGGATGAGATTGTGCTAAGTAATTAGTAGAATTTTTTTGTACCAATTATTACTGAAATAAACTGTTTATTTTTATATTTTTTATATTTCAAAGCTAAGCATAGTAATCGGCTTAGCCACGCCCCTTGACTAATAGGTCACTGTAAAGTAAATTAGAAAGCCGTGTTCATGGATCAGTTGATGTACGGCCTCCAAACGCACTAACGAGCATTTTGCTTTCAAAATCGGACAAAAATATTTTGAGTAATTTTCAAATAGGAAATAAATGAAAATACATGTAAAAGCTTATTAAAAGTATATTTTAGTAAAAATAAGTGCATATTTGAAAAAAAATACATTTATTCTTCTTCATCCATTAATGAATAGTCGTCGTTATTTGGTTCGGCCTTGAAAAGGTCTATTGTTTCTTTTAAAACGGCTGGCTTTTGCTGGGTTTCCATTTCTTCCACAGCTGATCAATGGATCTGATGTGAGAAGAAGCCTATTTAAGACGTCTTCGTTACATTGTAACCGCGAAAACTTCCTTGCAAAATTTTGTCGGTAGGAGCGGTAATGCTTGTTCCGTGCCTCCGCAGCCTCTTCAGATAGCTGACCGATAGGTAATATGGAATGATCCACTACGGTAGGGCCATGTACTATAATTTTGTGCAGAGTGGGCGTCATAGGATGCCAACCGTAAAGCTCGACGTACATTTTAGCAGTATCCTTACAAAACTCTTCAAACTTTTTTGTATCGAGTTGGTGTCCAGAAGATATTGCTTCTAGGATAATTTTTAGTTTTATGATAAAATCTTTATTAATGCCAGTGATATCGGCTGCTAAATCTGGGTCGGCGAAGAATCTTCGAGATGTATTGCCTGAATTCGAATTTCCAAACCCAGCTTTAGGCATATCTATAATCAGTCCCGTTCTTTCTCTGTATTCCTTCTGAATTATTTTTTTCCTCTCCTTAACAATGTTCTTTTCTTCCGTGGTTCGAGCTTGCCATTTCTTGAAAGGAAGCTTATATGCGAGATGCAGCACAGTTTCAAATAGTCGAATTTTGCATGAAGAATCGACAAACCGAAACGTAATGATTGCGGGTCTTCTTCAGTTCTGTTTTCAAAGTCGTTGAAATATTTTGAAGTTTTCCTACAAATATAACACCTCATGGTTAGAGGAGGTCCCAGTTGCTGCATTGCAGACTTTCCCATCTACCATAATTGGAAGCAATGTATGTTGCACGAGGGCTCCATTAACAGGCTCGATTAGGGTTTTAACGGTACAGTCACGTCTATTGTCAATTTTAAAAATGAATACCTCATCTATGCGTAAAATAAAAGTCGATCAATAATTCATAGCGGAGAAAGACGAGTAATTTACAATAATAGAGCAAAATTACCTTTTATGATTTTATGAATGACAGAAAACGAATTGTGATTTTTTTACCTCAGTATAAATACGCCTTTACTGCAGTTGCACTGATGAGTCAATATATTCTAAACGCGAACGGAATATAGTAGTCAAGCTTGCGAGGTGTCAAGTACAATTTTTCAGTAAAATTTAGGCCTTGGCCGCTGCACTGCACTCTTCATGAGAGCCTCGCAGCGATTAAACAGAAGCATTTATATAAATACATCCATGCAGTACAGATACGAGCATCCGAGAGTAATGACCAACCAGACTAGAGATATCGGATCCTCAGTCCGAATCTGCCAGATAAACGTTGAAGGTATCAGTAGCTTCTAGCCTGGTGTTCTTTATGTACATTATAATCTTGCCCGCTGTACCTAGGTCCTTGATGTATACGAAAAGTCTAGTTACTAAACAATCTAGGTATACTATGGAACAGTAGCAGGCGCCCTGACCTTCTGGAAAGTATTTCAGCTGGCCGGCAGGTGTGGCTGTACGAGTAGATAGCTGTGAAATATGGCCGCGGCACAGCACACAGTTTTGTGCACAGATAGTACAAAAAATAAAGAAAGTACATTTGGAATGCTCAGAACAAGTGTATGTCTATAACCTTTCTTGTACCTTGTTGTACATGTTGCTTTTGTCTGCCTCTTCCCGTTTCTACTCTCATCTACTCAACTTTAATTTACGTTAACTGGAAGAGATCCCCCAAAGGGATAATTTCGCCTTTGTACATAACTTATCTTGGTGTTAATTGTCTACTATGTTTATTTCGTACAATAAAACACACAAGTTAATGTACAGGAGATATAAGCTAAGCTGCCTGGCCATATTAAAATTGCTTAGCTTTCTTAAAGTCAAAATATGCAGGATAAATTCATATAAACAAGTTGTGTGAAAATTCTGTTACCAACCTTGGTAGGAAAAGGATGTTCTGAGATTATCGATTTGAATAAAAGAAGAACCTGTAGTAAAATTGATGAGAAAATCTAAGTTTAATAAGTTTCTGTCAAAAATTTCATCATCATCCACTCATTGAAACGATTCTAACGAGCCCAAACTCGATGGGGTTGTGTCGTTTTATTGCGGAGTTCCTATGGCCACCTTCCAGTTCCAGCATCAGATCAGCGCCTAATCGTCATAATATTGCATTGTCATGCGATATACATATGCATGCAAAATTTCAGCTCAATCGAATAACGGGAAGTGACTGAAAAATAGATTGCAAATTTTGACGGAGAACTTACTTACATATTTACATACATACGAACACTGCAAGATAATATAAAGCTTATTGTAAAAAGATGACACAAGCGTCTATTATTATATCGTATGGTTTTTTGTTTTTTTTTACAGTTGAAATTAATACAAATTTAACAAAGAGTACAAGTTTAAAAGATTACAATTTAATATCTAAGTTGAGTAGCCAGTCCCTTGCTGCAGGGGTCAGCGCCAATAGGTCTTCCATTCCTCCCGTGAATAGTCTTCTGGGGCATTCCTCAACAATGTGTAGGTCGGTTTGTGTTGGCGCACCACAGTCACAGTCAGCTGCTGTTGATATGCCCCACTTGTGTAGGTTGTGATTGCAGCACCCAACGCCCGTCCGAATTCGGTTCAGAGTGACCCGACAAGCGTCTAAATACAACGACACTGAAACATACTCGTACTAGCGTAGCAGACCGAGAATGGACCTTAGTATCTTTAGATTACCGGTTCCCAGTGTATATATGCCTCCACCGTCATCACCGCTGCACTGTTTTGTACTTACTTACGTACTAGGTTAGCTTGATGATCCAAGAGAACCCTGGTCTAATGACACAAGAGAACGCCACTCTTCCCAATTATTCGCCAACCTCAAGCAATTCAGTTGCCCCGAGGGTGATAAGTTCTTTGAGGCGTTCATCACTCCAGCGCTATTTAGACCTTCGAGCAACACGGAGGGGAGTAGGCATTCGCACCATTTCCCCTCCGTTAAAAAAAAATGATGAAGGTGTGCAAGTTTTTTCGGTGTATTGTGTTATTTTTGATGTATTAGTGTCATCATTACAGAATTATTAGACTGTTATAAATATTCATAGGTAAGGCGTCTCCCCTCCGCTCCGTGTTGCTCGAGTATTTAGATTTAGACCGATCAACGACACTGTGTTGCAGTACCTATGCTTTAATTCCAAAACTGTGTACTGTGACTACTCGTATACCCCGCTGCTTGGAGAGCGATCTCTCTGTCGAATTCGACGTTGCAACGAGATTGTGCTTCGAGGTTCAACACACACTAGCACATAATATACAGTAGCTACGTAGTAGAGAATGCATCTTGTGTTCACTGTACCTTGCACATTGCATATTATCTTCGTTGTGTATGCGTTGTTTTAATTATTTTGTGTTCCCGAGATGCGCTGTGTTGAGAGTAAGCTTACTTGTCAGACTCTTTGTGCAAGAATGCTGATTAATTTATTTGATCTCATACCATTATGTATAGACTCACAAGTGTTATAAACGTCGTGTAAGTAAATAAATAAATAAATAATATCAACCGCATGCAATTCTCAATTATGGAACAAAGCAAAAGCGCTAAAGGATCTTAAATGCGCCTGTAAAAAAGTTGCGGCCGAAAAGTTGGTAATTGTTTTTAAGCACCAGAGTATTTTAATGTTCTTTGTAATTCAGTTTTATTGGAGTGGCTGCTTTTCTCTAATTTATTGTTAGAATTTAGAAAGTTGCGTATTTCGTGAATATTGTGTTTTTTGGAGGGAAATATTTTATTACCTCTAGGTAACTCAGGATAGAAATAAAAATCTAAATTTAAGAGAAGGAGAAAGCGGAGCTTTAGCTGATATTAAGAGTAGCTCTATCTTACAGACAACACCACTCCTTCTGTAGGTCTGTGTAGTGTTACAGATGGCGAGAAAAGCCAGAACTTTCTTATCAATAGCAGTCAACACCGTTGTGAAATGAAATGAAATGTTTTATTGATAACATAGTTAGGTTATATGTAAGTAATAGGCAGGTGGTGGTGATGAGGATTCGTAAATCCTCACATCGATACGTGTCAGAAAAGAGCTTGACTTATCTGTAGTGGCAAGTTTCAATAGGCTTAACCCGGCGAGCATGACGTGAAAAAAAGTTACATCAAGCATGAGGCAGGGTATGACATACCCGAAATTTAATGTAACATAATATAGTTTTTATTAATTTTATTTTATTTCGTGCAGTGTATATTGTTTAATAATGAATTATATAATGCATTTAAATCATAGACAAGTTTTAATTATGAAATTATTTGTATTTATTCGTGTTTACCTTATACTATGTAATTATAGGAACAAAAGTATCGAGGTTTACAAAAATGAACAATTAAACAAAAAATAACTGTCTTTGGAATATAAATCAACTTTTAACTAAAAGATAATGAGATGTTCTTCTCAAAAAAACATAACAATCTTTTTTTTATTGAAAATATGGTTAATCACTGCCATCGAGATTATCATGCTCCATATATATGGGCTTGCTGCAACCTTTACAGGAATATTTGGTTTTTTCTGTCCTTCTTATATGGAAAATAAAAGTAAAACAACTAATATAAATAAAGTAATCTCAAGCCTATACATTGAAACCTTAAAAACACAAAGAATAATAAAAAAAATATTTATAAATCATACATAAAAAAAATACGTCTAAAATGACGTAGGGTGTGACATACCCGAAACAGGTTTGTGCAGAAATATTTCGGACGACGACTCACGTCACACAGCGATCACGCCACTATCCCCTCCCGCACTCCCTTGCCTCCAGCTACTGAGCGAGCTAGTGTTGCCAGACGAAGATTTAAAAAATAACAAACGTTTTTAATACTGTCAGGGTATGACATACTCTGGGTCATGCTCGCCGGGTTAAACTGTCTACTTACCACATTTTAGTATAAATAGCGAGATGATATTTAATATTATTTGAACATTCGATTTCTATTAACCGATTCTTGGCTTTTCCAGGGGCTCAATTGGAAATAGCAAAAGGTTAAGTACACAAGTAAACATGACACAACACTGATCATTTTGGGATATCCTTTTTTGTCATTTAAAAGATAACGGTTTTCTCAGAAAAACGACGGCGTTTTTGCGCGCGGAGCCATACCGACCGAGCCTCAGCCGTGGCTCGGCCGGGCTTGGGTATGACTCGGCCGCGCAAAAACGCCGTTCTAGCGTGAGTTATCCTAAAGTCGAATGGAACCGCAGGCATGATGCTTTCCACGAAATATCAAAATACTGCAAAATACACCAAGGTTCATTATTTCAGGCGAAAACATCGACTGCAGTATAAGCTTATTACAACGTACCTAACTATAAGTAGTCATGTGTCAGTGTGTCAAGCTCAGAAGATGGCGAGAGATAAGTTCGTTATATATTAAGACGCAGGTATGTTCCCCGAATAATTTACTTCGTGCAGCTACGTAACTTGAGAACTATTCAACTTACGAAGTTCTAATTTTGCGTGCTTAAAGTTCAGGCCAATTACTTCAACTTTAAAGTTTAATGAATAAAATTAACACGGTTCTTGATTTATTGAATTAATTACGACATGTTGACTATTTCATACTACAGACAAGTATTTACAACCTCAGGCTAGTCATATCATGAAATATAGTTATGAGGATTTCTGGTTTTTTGAACATTTCATTCCTAAAACAAAGGATTAAAAACATCACTTCTTCGTGATGTTTTAATCGATTGTCTGTAAGCTGAAAATGCGAGCCTGTCTTAGAAAAACATTTATTATTATATGTCTCGAAAAAAAATATTGACAATAAAACTACTTAAGTATATAATTATTGAAATTGCTCACAAAGTTTCACAAGACCGGAACAAATTTGCGAAATGCCACCTGTAGAGGAGAACAGCCGGACAGACGCCGGACATACGAAATATTTTTTGCCCAAGCTGAAACGGCGAACTTTGCTCGCTTCGCTCGCTCGTTCAATTGGTGTATAATTCCGGTTCATTTGTTTGGGAGTTACGGTGCCACAACAGACGTAGAGATATACGGATTATACTTATAATACCTCATTTGTATCAGGGATTTATAATAAAATTAATAGTAGTCAAATAAACCACACACGGATACACACGCAGACACTTTAACAAACAAACACACTGTTTACTGTATTTTTTATCTAAATTGATAATTTTTATATAATAATCCCATTTTGTTTTAAAATTTTAATCCATGCAATTTAAAATGTAATTTTGTCTCCTAAAAGCCTAGTGCAGGCTGTACTTAATGCTACGGGTGCTGCTAAATAAATGTCTTATGTCTTAAGTAACGGAATATTACATTATATCAGCATTGTAGTTGCCTCGGTCTGAGTAGATACTACTTATCTATAAGTAGTTACATTCAAATCAAAAGTACCGCTATAATTTAATAGAAGCACGTTTCCAAAAGCTCAGCATATATTTCTTCCAAAGCTTCTGATATAAATCACGAGAGAAATATGAAAACACGCATTTTACGCTAAGGCTACCAATGTTAATGTTATACAGAAAAAGTTTTGAGGATGAAATTACGTTTAAGAAAATGCGGGGTTTAGGAAACGAATGTTTCGCAGAATATTTATGTGAAATTGCTTGCTTTTTCATCTCACAGAGGCGGGATTAACCCAAATTAGTAAGTATATCAGGCTACAAATAATAAGGTCTACCGACATGGGCCTGGCCACATGTTTTCGGTGCGGTGCCGCAACGCAAATTTTTGTGGCGCGCGCGCCGCAGAAACCCTCGTTTAGTACCTAGCAACCCCGGTTTTGCGCGCGCGTGACGCAAAATTTTGTGGCGCGCGCGCCGCAGAATCCCTCGTTTAGTACCTAGCAACCCGGGTTTTGCGCGCGCGTGACGCAAAATTTTGCGATGTGGCGCCGCGCCGCAGACTGTGGCCAGGCCGTCTGGCTACAATAAGAAAGCTGTGGCCTGTTTTCCAAGCAAATAATTAAAATAAATACTTCTCAGAATAATGTGCATTTACTCATCATCATCATATCAGCCGAAAGACGTCCACTGCTGGACATAGGCCTCTCCCAATGAGTTCCGAAATGACCGGTCCTGCGCCACCCGCATCCAGCGGACTCCCGCGACCTTAAGTACTCAAGTATACCTAAGTATAAAAATACTTAGATCATCATCATCATAATTATCAGCCGAAAACGTTCACTGCTGGAAATAAGCCTCCTCCAAAGAGTGCTTCAAGGGCCGGTCCTGCGTCACCCGCATCCAGTGGACTCCCGCAACCATTACATCATATCATCATCATATCAGCCGAAAGACATCCACTGCTGGAAATAGGCCTCTCCCAAAGAGTGCCAAAATGACCGGTCCTGCGACACCCGCATCCAGCGGACTCTCGCGATCTTAAGTACTCAAGTATACCTAAGTATGATAATACTTAGATCATCATCATCATTATTATCAGCCGAAAACGTTCACTGCAGGAAATTAGCCTCCTCCAAAGAGTGCTTCAAGGGCCGGTCCTGCGTCACCCGCATGCAGTGGACTCCCACAACCATTACATCTCAGAGCATAGAATACTAGAGAGAGGACAAGCCGCCGGCGGCCGTGTCGCAGCTGTATGCTCAATGGGCATACACTGCCATACTGTGCACGCGTGCTGATCGCAGAGGATATTACGTTTCTTCCTAAAATGCTTGATATGATGCGCGTTTATTGTCAAATAAGCGTGTAGGTATACAAGTGTGTGTGTTTTAGATGTGTACGTGCTTTGTCTTGTCAATTACTTGGGCGTTGTGTGGGTTAATGTACTTGCGACAGGCTCACTCTATACAAATCGGCCGCCATGTCCGATCTCCTTATATTCATACATCTGTGCATTACATCATATCATCATCATATCGCCACTAGAGAACTTTCTTGGTCGCCAGCTCGCCAGTCGAGAACTTTTCCGCCCCAACAGTTACTCCCAGCATAACCCTTTCCATTGCCCTTTGGGTGTTTTTAAATCGCATAGCATTAGGTACATAGTGAGCGACCACGTTTCAGTGCCCTAAGCTATCACACTTATCACTAGCAACACACATTGTTCAAAGACTCTCTTTATTGGGATAAATACACATCATTATATACGTTATAGCACATTAGTCATTACTCACCTTGGGCAAAACAAAAATGTCCCGCTGGTCGATCACGTAACGCATTGTACGAACGTCGGGTAGGTCCTAATGTTACTTTTTATATGGAAAATTGACAATTAAATTGTACCGACGCGATTACCCCTCCGGATCTCAAGTATTCGACGCCCAAGCCGAAAAAAGTACCGACCGTGATGAGCACAAAATGTTAAGCCTTAAAATTGTTCAGAAATTGGCCAACACTTTATGGTCGTAAAATATTATTCCACCACTATACCTATAGGTATATTTCAATCCAGAGGGGAGTGCGACAAGGGGATACCATTTCACCCAAGCTTTTTACGGCTGTTCTAGAGGACATCATAAAAACGCTTGCATGGGACAGGGCCGGTATTTATATCAATGGTGTGTTCTTGTCGCACCTGAGATTCGCCGACGACATCGTTTTGTTTGCCGAGACCCTGGATGAGCTGCAAAATATGATCCAAGACCTTTACCATGCTTCCTTGCAGGTAGGTCTCAGGATGAATATGTCCAAGACTAAGGTTATGGCGAGCATTTCCAGTGACTCGAATTCAGCAATAACAGTTGGGAACGAGTCACTGGAGATGGTTGAGCGGTACGTTTACCTTGGTCATACTCTATCCTTTGACAAGGAACATCAAAACAAAGAGATCTCCAGGAGAATTCAGCTGGGTTGGTCGGCATTCAACAAGTTAGATGACATCCTCAAATCCGTTGACGTTCCACAATGCCTGAAGACTCGTCTCTATAATCAGTGTGTCCTGCCCACAATGACGTATGATGCTGAGACATGGACGCTCACAAAGGAGACTGTGCATAAAGTACGGGTAGCACAGAGAGCCATGGAGCGCGCCATGCTCGGCATTAAGCTACAAGACCGAGTGAGAAATATTGAGATCCGACGTCGCACTAAGGTGCGTGACGTCGGCGAAGTCATAACCAAACTCAAATGGAGTTGGGCAGGACATATTGCCAGGCAGCGTGACGGTAGGTGGACCAAAACGTTAACGTATTGGTGGCCACATACAGGAAAAAGAAGCGTTGGTCGTCCACCAGCTCGATGGGTTGATGACATAAAAAAGACCGCGGGTCATTTCTGGATGAGACTAGCACGGGACCGGGATAAGTGGCGTACGCGAAGAGAGGCTTATGCTCAGCAGTGGGCGATTACAGGCTGAAAATGATGATGATGATGATACCTATAGGTATGTCTGATGTCTGTCAATGCATATGCATGCACATTGACGTAGATGTCCGTCAAAATTGACACTTCCATTTCCATTCGAATTGAACTCGATTAGGGGATACATCAAATTTCCCCTTTTAAAATGTTTAAATGTAAATAAATATCGCATTAAACTCGTGTGAAGTAATAGGTGTGTGTAAATTGTGTAATAAGCGCGAGAGTTTAAGGTGTTCTGTAAACCGTCGGTAAGTAGGTTGATACCATCTTAAGAGGAAATACCAAAATCTCCCCCCTCTCAAAACTGCGTACAACCCTCAGCGCTGAACACCTGTAATGGATACCCCATCGCTCGCCCAATTTAATTGAATTTCCGATCGAAACAAAATCGACTTCCACAAATTGCGCTCTAGTTTCATATTAATTCCTTGTCTTCAACTTTTCCTTCACCCTTCCCAATCAATTTTCAATCCTAAGCATACAGTTTCAGGGCTTATTTCGGCGTGTCAGTTGGAAAGTTTAAAGGTATTCCAGTTTCAATGAGCAGAGGATCCAATGTGATTTATTTTAAAGTAAATTCAGGCGATATGCGCCGGGATTATTTGGCGAGTTTCGCAAATTTATTGCCCCGAAGAGTTTCGCGAGTAAAAAAACAACTTTGAGAATTATTTACGTCTAGTTTTAATACTTTTAATGCAAGAAAGTTTTGCGTTTCAGCGGCTTGGTAATTAGTCATTGGAAATGTTCAGCAGTAAATTCCGTGGGAACATATATTAGGAAAATATACGTACACATTTAATCATGCAAAGAGGCTGCTGGATACATCCATGTCAGATAGAAATGTCTGATAGAAGCTAGTTCCGTAAAAAAGAAGTAAACTGTTGGGATTAGCCCCTGATAACCCCAAACTGTTACAATCGGAAAGACCCTAAGATGAGGAAGGGGACTGGCGGATAATGGACATGTCTTCAAAATGTCCATGTGTTGTTTATTTATTGGCATAGGTAAATGGTTTCATATTCCTGGTGTTGAGTAAGGTCGCCAGAGCTCCCAAGCGTGCTGTGTTCAGAGTAAAGAATCCTCAAATCAATTAGTGTCCGCAGTAAGCTCGGCCAAATTTCACCTTCCCATACAAAGAAAGAAAGAAAGATACCTACATTTATTTACAAACACACAGGACACACATATTAAACAATAAAATAAACAAGAAAAAACATATAAAACATGAAACAAGTGTGCCTCTGCATTATGCTGAGGTGTCAACCTACAGCGCTGATTTTCAGCCAGCACCGTTGGTGGCTCACGGAAACGTCATACAGTGTCGCCATACAAACGGAGTTTCGTTCTCATTTTAAAACTAAGTGTTGTATTGAGTCTACTAAGGGAACAGGGTTGAAGTGTGTTCTGGGCGATGGGCTACGAGTAGCAACCTATCACTGCGACATCACATTTGGTCGATCTTTTATACCCCCATTTATGGTAAAAGTGGCGCTGGAACATAAGTTTTATTTGCTCTACCTACCCCTTTTGGGAATAAAGGCGTGAATATATGTATGTGTGTGTTGGATTGTAACATAACTTTGCATAAACAATGACATGAGGTATATAAAGGTCTGTAATTATCTTATATGGCTCCAGTTTATAAAACGAACAAAATAAAGCAATAACAAGTTTTGTATGAAAAACTTAAAATTGTTTTTTTTTACTTTGGCATCTGAAGCTACATAAACTAATTACAGACCTGGATGGTAGTTAACGTATTCTAATTACAGTCAGCATCAGATTTAGTGGCAGCCAAGTTAGTCAAATATATCGCAACACGTCTTTATTACCTACTATAGGAGTAAGGATGTGTTACGATACTTTGGCTGCTACTAACTATATGACGCTGTCTGTACAAAGTTTCAGAGCAAACTAGGTAGTCGTTTTTAAATAAGAGCGTAACTACGTTTGTACGGAGAATCGAGCTTACTGCGCACTTACCTTCAGACTGTATGCCTTTTGGTATAAATAAAGAAGCATTTTATTTATTTAAACTTTATTGCACACTTGATGTCATAAGGCATTATCTACCAGTCAACCAGTTAACCGCTCTGAACTTCCGTTCAAACTGTTATCCTCAGCTGTACCATATTTTAAATTGCACGAATGATAAAAGTCTCGTCACACACGCCTTAATTCCCTTAATGATGCTCGTATTAAGGTCGTGTGGCATTGACTAGGTCTTAGGTCTACGGTCTCCCCCGCCTGTCGTAGAAGGATACTAAAGGGGGTCATCGGGGTCGCAGTGTTTCTGGCGGGGGCCGGGGCACTCACCTAAAAACCCCAGGGAAGGGGACCATCATCATCCTAAGACGAGCCAGATGTGGCGAGGCGCGAGGAGGGCTCCAGTGCGTTCAGTATGAGATCCTGGAGTCCTCCGCATGAGAGCGCAGATGCCGGCCGCCGTGGAGTTTTTAGTGGATAGAAATACCACATAACCCAGTCATCCCCCGATGATTGGGTACCTATTACGCAGGTTTCCTCCACGAAAAAAAAAAAAAAGGTCTGTACCTGTACCTCATCATTTAGTTAGAAGAAAAATAGTAGAGGAGTGTGTATGTCATAGACTTATTACTTGTAAAATATTGGTCTGACTGGATACTTTACATTTGCTAGACTAAGCTATGAGAATATTCACCAATGTTCTTTGCTTTATAACTACTTATCTAATAATAATAACAAGTAAAAAGACTGCGTATGTCTGTATAATATCGCGTTCCATTATTTGATTTGTAGTTTTTATCGCGTTCCATTATTTGATTTGTAGTTTTTATAGGTCACGTAACATTTATATTAGGTACTTCTATTTCACATTACTCGAAATTCGTATCCCATATCCCAAATACCAAAACAGAATCCGCACGCGTACAGTTTTATAAGAGTAAAAGATGTGCTCCAGAATCGAATAAATCCGACGAACACTCAAGTTCTAGTTCGTTCCACAAATCGCTCCATAGCCAGCTCAATCGGTTCGTATGTAAATCGCCATCTTTTGCACTTCCGATTTCCATACAGACTCGTTGGAATAGTTTATTGTTTAACTGTATAGGGTGGGTGGGTCTGATATAGAGCTTTAGTCGTGGAATTTGCCTTTACAAGTGGTTTACGTCAGATTTTCAGTTGAAGATATTTGACATATTTAAATTCAATTCGGTTTATTCTTTAACATTTCGTTAAAGCTTCAGTTTACGTATCTAGGTTAAGTTTTATCTACTGCTTGTCTTATTCTGTGTATGTTATAAATAAATGATAAGTTAACACATTCAGAACTTTTTTTGTATGTTGTTTTTAAATGCTAACTCATTGGGACACACGCGTGAGAGCTTTTCTTTACATATGGAGTTTAAGTTGCTGATAGACACAAAACACACACACACAAACACAACAGACACACATAAAACCGAGCATTCACCGTTTTTAAATTTCTTGAACTATTCAACAAACAGAGCCAAATATCGCTCCGAACATTTTCGCGATCATGCTTGCGAATGCTCTTGTAAACGCTCGTCAAAAAATGTATTCTTCACGAAGATGTCAAATTTGACCATCGCTTAACAAAATTGCTCGCGAAAAGCTGGAAGTACATTTACTGTCGCTTCGCTACACTACTCGCTAAATCGTTCGCTAGAATGCTCGCTTAACCCATTCAGCACCCATGACGACACACATGCGTCAGAGTGCTACGAGCGCTTTTCGCTACATACGGAGTTTAAGCTGCTACGGACTACGGCGTAGCGCTACGAGCGTAGCGTGGCTGTGAATGGGTTAAAACATTCAGTGCCAAGTATCGCCACGCGCTACACTCGTAGTCAATCCTAAGGTTATCCTCGTATGTAGCGTAAAGCGGCTACGGCGAGCCACGTGATAGTAGGGTTCCCGGCACTGAATGTGTGCTGCTACGAACGAGACGAGATGTAGTACGCTCGTGCTATTTCGCCACTGTGCACTCGCTTCTACAATATGGTACAGAGTTGTGGGGCCGCGCCGCCGACTGGGTGCGCGTATTTCGCATGCAAAAGAGAGCCGTACGAGCGATTGCACAGGTAGGCCAAAGAGTCTCTGCAAGACCTTACTTCCAGTCCCTCGGGATACTCACGCTACCTTCCATCGTTATATTTCAGGTGGCTACATACGTGCGGTGTCATTTAGACGAATACTCGATACACGGTCGTAACCTGCGTAACGCTAACAAACTTGTTGGTGTTAAACATAGACTAGCGAAGTCTGGCAAACTAACACATGTCATGGGACCAATGGTGTACAACCAATTACCGGCACATATCACAGATGCACCATCATTGGCCAGCTTCAAATCACGACTCAAATTATGGCTTATCGAGCACACTTTTTATAGATTTAGCGACGTAATGTGTACAATTATGTATATACAATTCGTTGTACCTATGCTTTAATTTAATTTTTTGACTTTTATGATTATTTATTATTTTTACAATTATGATTAAAATATTGACATGTAATATGAAATATTATGAATAAATATGATTATGATTATGATTATGAACTCCGGTGTAACACTACGAGCGTAGCGCGGCGATGAACGGGTCAAATGATAATTCATACTCGTAATAGATGATAACGTGGTGTTGCTAAATGGATAGTAAACCATCAAATGATTGTAATAAAGTATAAATTACAAAATATAATTCAAATCATAAAAAGATTTATGAACCTTGAAAATTTAGAAAAAAAAGTTTTTTTTATTTATTGGCCAAGAGTAAATTTAAAGGTACCAATAGAATCCTTTCGCTTTTATAGAAACAAATTTGTATAACAACTATGGACCTAAACGCAGTATTTCGCGACCGAAACAGTAATTTACTTCATTTTCCATGCAACGGTTAGTACAAATTGCACGGTGTGACGTCATACTTTAAAGCCAATCAGTATGAAGCGTTTTGGCTGCTGTCAGCGAGGTCCGTCTTTAACTCGATTTTTTGGGTATTAATGTCCTTTAAATGTAGTTGCTTCCATACAAACATTTGTTCATCTACAAAAACTGGTTCGAATGGCATCGTAAACAAATGTAAGGTCACAAGCCCATTCACCGTTCAGAGCGGATATTTTGCCACCTTATTCCGATTTCGACGGGTATCACCGTTTGCGCATGCGCCGTGGCTAATGTGTAAGAACGAGTGCGCGAAACGTATTGCCATTAATTTGTATAACGAAATAGTCGATTGTGTCTCAAGGAAGGGTACAAAGTATATTCAGTTTCTGTATTTACGTATATTCACCATATATTCACTATCTGAAATAAAAGTTGCGTTCGGTCTGTCAAGTTGACAGTGACACTGACACACAGTTTGGCGACGCGTTCACACGATGCAATCTGCCGTGCCACTCTGGCGTCGGATTTGGAATAGTTTTAAGGTATATTATGTTTAGCGTAGGTATTTGTTTTGTGTTGCCTTCCAGGAGGTAACTCATGTAAAGGTTCCGACGGAAGACCAGCGCTGGCCTTCTAGGTTAGCACCATGCTGACTCGGGGCCTTTTCGTGGACCCTGCTATTTTTACGTTCTGTGTTTTGTTTTTTACACCCATTGTTTTGTCCACGAATAATTTTTTTCTTTCTTTCTTTCTTTCAAAGTGAAGCGCAAGATTCTGCAATAAAATCCTAAGCATAGCGAGGGATTCAAGTGTTTTCGCCCAAAACGGAAATAAATTAGCTACCAAGTTCACACTTTCTATGAGGAAATTTTAATCCCTCATTTCATAGAAAAGTACTCCCATTTGAGGGTAACAATGATAGCAGGTATGGAAAGTATATTTTAGCTAAACCTCTTGGTTTTTTTTGTTGCATCATCATCTCATCTTTCTCTTAGTTGTTTAATCTTCAGAGATCATATTACCAGTAATATAATGGACATATGCCTCTCACAAAGAGTGCAAAAATTACCGGTCATGCGCCACTCGCATCTAGCGGACACCCGCGACCTTTACCAGGTCATCAGTCCACCTTGTGGGGGGCCTACCCACGCCGCGCCTTCCGGTACGTGGCCGCCACTCGAGAACCTTTCCACCCCAACGGCCATCGGTTCTACGTGCAACGTGCCCCGCCTGTGCAATGTGCCGTGTAATATGATGTGCAATTATTAAAATGATTAGCCATTTAGGCAAGTGCCCAAATCGAATCATGATGGGTTAAATAATCATATGACACTCTGCCTAAATCACAGGCTTTCTGAACCTCTGTGTTTCTGTCCAGTCAAAACCTCGGAGTCCACCCAGGTTATAAATAGCATATAAGTTGTACGCGGGCTGTGTTTCCAAAACTCGACGTCATAATGCGCCTATTTTGCGTATGGATTTTGGCACTACTGTTATTCGTGCCAACCCAGTTCCACCAGGAAGCCTAGCAGACCCTTTATGTTGCCGACGGCCTCCGGTAGTGACCCCGGTGTTCCGAGGTGCTTTGCCCTGTATTCTTCCACCCCAGAACATTTTTTTTGATACAACGACGGTGGCAAGCCAGCCTACGGCCTGCCTGATGTAAAGCAGGTACCGTAGCCTATGGACACTTGTGACTCCAGAAGAATCATAAGCGCGTTGCCGACCCTTTATTCACTTGAGGATTCTCTGTGTTGGCAGATAGAGACATGCAGGTCCCTCACTCCCAACACAGCGCATCCTAGGACATGTCAGGAGTTCGTTCAGGTTTTTTTTGCGTTTTATTATACCACCCGGTCGGGTACCGGAAGAAGCAGCGTGGGTAGATCTCCGCAAGCTGATGATCCGGTAAATGTTGCGGGATTCCATTGGATGCGGATGGCGCAGGATGATTCTTTGGCACTCTTTGGGGGAGGCTTATGTCCAGCAGTGGACGTCTTTCGCCTGATATGATGATGATGATGATGACCGGTACCTAGGACGCCCAACAGATCCTCAACCTGTTGGAATAGACTTAGCGTGTAAAATGCTGTTGATTTGATACCAATCTAATACTTATGTATGAGAAATGTTATGAAAGTGAGTGAAGCGAAAGTGGTTTGTCAGGATCGTAGCAAATTGAGATCCATGATCTCTGCCTACCCCTCTGGGAAAGAGGCGTGATTATATGTATGTATGTATGTATGCTAATACTTATTCAGATCTCCATGAATTGCCTATTTAGTGCAATTACTAGCATTAATTAAACCCGCAGTCGCTGATTAGTTAATCACGCCAAATGCAATTATACCGCCATTTAGTGGGTCGGATAGTTGGCGGGAATTTTCAAACTTTGTTGCCGGCACGTTGAGTGAGAGTTTTTAACCGACTTGAAAAGAGGAGGAGCTTCTCAATTCTTTGGAATCTTTTATTTTTTATGTATGTTCCCCGACTACTCGGAGACACCTGGATTGATTTAGAAAATTCATCGCTTTCTTTATTTTTCTTCTCCTTTCTTTCTTTTTAGGGTTCCGTACTCAAAGAGTAAAACGGGACCCTATTACTAAGACTCCGCTGTCCGTCTGTCTGTCTGTCTGTCTGTCTGTCCGTCTGTCACCAGGCTGTATCTCAATAACCGTCATAGTTAGACAGTTGAAATTTTCACAGATGATGTATTTCGGTTGTAGCGACAAATACTAAAAAACAGAATTAAATAAGTATTTACAGATAATGGTACGGAACCCTTCGTGCGCGAGTCCGACTCGCACTTGGCCGGTTTGTTTTCTTAAATTTTTTTGTTATCTTTTTGTTCCTATTTTGTTTGATACTTCCCAGGTGATCCCAAGGTCACCAAGTCAGGATCTTATGTTGAGATTCTGGAGAAATCAGGGGAACTCTTCAAATTTTATAGGCAGACTTGAAAAGGTTTAGGTTAAGTTTTTTTAAGGAAATGTTCATGTACGGGTATGTGGCTTGGCAGAGTACTGAATTGATGTCGGTTAAAAAATTGTTTTTAAAGTAAAATATTTTGTATCACACTCTTTTTATGATACGACGATGGCATAATTAGCATTAGCTAGCCAGTTGATAAGCAAAGACTATAACATAAATAAAAAATAAAAGTCTCCGACTAATCGAGAATCTCATCTAGTAAGTAAATTAAATAATATCAGGCCTTCAAGCCACTGTAACAATGCCTCGCAAACAAACTTCCGTTGCCCATGGCAACTAAGGCAATGACGAGTTGCTACGTGTGTGCTCCCCTTTAAATCCTTTGTTTCCAAAACCATCCGAGCGAGAATGGAACCTTCATACTTTCACAGTACAAGGTGGCTCAGTTGGCAACCCTTTAACCAGTTACTAGTTACAACTGAAACAGAAAAGTCTAACTCGAGCAGGGGCACTGATTTACAACACTCCTCGCAGCGGGAATGTCCATATATTAGGGGAGCGATATCGAGCTATTTGAACCTTCAGTTCTGGAACTTGGCTTACTGTATTATCGAGTAGGTACCTTCTAAATCTCTCTGAAGAACTCTCTAACTTTGCAATGGGTTGGTTAAAGCATTGATTTTATTTTACAATGCCATTGGTTCTGGAGATATTGTAACAGGAGATTTTGGAAACTATATACAATTGTGCCCAAATATACTTAAGAAAAATTGTATCTATAACAAGCATCAAACGTTCAAAAACAGCATCCTGACTACGAAAAAATATAAAAAACTGCATTTTTCTTACAAAAGGTAGCCTAAGTCACCCAGAACAAAATTTCACAACATAGACTGTTAAAATCACACAACTTCAGCAATCAAAATCACGCAACTGCTAAAATCGACAAAATAATATATAATAATGGAGCCTGCCCACAAAATTTCACGAGAATCGGTTTAGAAATGCAACCTGCAGGTCGATCACGTAACGCATTGTACGAACGTCGGGTAGGTCTAAATGTCACTTTTTATATGGAAAATTGACAGTTAAATTGTTCCGCGTTCGGAACGTTACGTGATTACTCTGTAGCGGAGGATAGACGGACAGACGCCGGACATACGGAAGAATTTTCACCCAAGCTGAAACGGAGAATTTCGTTCGCTTCGCTCGCTTTTTCAATTACAGTGCCAATATATCTTGGTATCTTGGTCGAACCTACATAACCCGCTAAAGCAGTTTCACAATTTAACTACCTTGTCCATTGGGTCTCCGAGTCCCTCTGTGATGATCTGGCCATAGAACGGGAGAGGAGAGCGCTGGTAGTCCGATGCAACATGGTAGCCCGCAGGTTTGCAAGGTACTTTTTAATGCTTTTTGCCAGACTTTCTGCTTACTGCAGCCTCTGGGTTAACTACACGCAGAAGGCTATCAGTGCTCTTAGAGTACAGTACAACAATGGTTTCAGGATACTGTTGGGGCTGCCTCGTTTCTGTAGCGCGTCAGGGATGTTCACTGATGCGCATGTTGACGGTGTTGCCGCTATTATGCGCAAAAGGGTAGCATCCGTGGTTATTACAATTAGATCTTGTAGTAAGACACATGCGTAAAATAGCAATGCTGTGTACTTGGCGGCCAGAAAGTTGTAAAACCAATTACATAAAATAAAGTTCATTCTATTCTATTCTATTCTATATTTCATGTAGTTACCTACTAACACTAAAAATGTTTTTTTTTACTAAGGACCTGTTCTGAAATAAATTATTTGAATTTGAATTGAATTGAATAACATCTAACCCAATAGAAACTTTAAACAGTACCTATTCAATCGCTCCAAATACCCGCAGCGAAGCCAACCGCAACAGGTAACCTTTTGAACGAGTAATTTGCTCGTAAGCTGTGCTCGACACCATTACTGTCCGATCGAGCGCAGATTAATAAGCGGAGTCATGGCTTATAGCGCACGACATTTGCGGGAACACGATGATTTCATCCTCATTTATAATTTGTCCACAAGGTCACCATAATTCTGCACGGCTATCACAGAACGGCCCGCGACGGTAAACACACAGCTTCTGTGTTGCGGAGACTTTAACTATCCCTTTCTTACGAAGCGTTCTTATTAGAAAGAGGTAGATAGTCTATCTCGTCGTGACACAGCTCGTTGCCTTGTTGTGATACCCGTGCTGCTGTCATTTCGGTGACGTCATTGCGCGAGACTCTTGAGAGGCTGTTTGCCGGCAGATTTGGTATTCAGCTAACATGCTGGACAACATACTGAACGGTGGTGTTATTTTCCAAATAGTTTTTTTTTATATATATGTAGCTGTGCACGACTTACATCTCAATTAAAAGTCAATATTTTTATCGTCCACTGTCTTAATTTGTCAACATTCGTCATTCTTGTTCACATTAATATAGCCTCTTCCGTAATTTTCAAGGCTGACTGATTTAGCTCCCTAGTAAGTGGAGCCAAGGCCTTTATCACACGACATTGAAATTGTAAGCCGAAACGGGCAAAGTCTAAATTAAATTCGTCGGTTTTGCATCGCAATCGTTATTTTATTTATTTATCGTATGGCGGTTACACACTGGTACATATATGTATCAATCGTTGTCAATGTGTTTCGCACAATAAATATCACCGATTTAATAATTTGTGAGAGCAACGCTTTAAAACACAAACACAAATAAATTTAAATGACATATAAATAAAACTAAAGCTGCCTTATTCTAATTTAATTATCGATACTTTCTTTAAAAAACAGCCCGTGGCATCTGACTAAAGACGCCGCACTACCTCACCGTATAGCTCTCAAATTACAATGGAATACTTTCCATTGTAATTTGAGAACATACGGTTCATGCCTGTAGCAACGATTTTGAAGTCTGAAGCATACTTGCTTTAGACTTCAAAATCGTTGCTACAGGCATGAACCTCCGAGATCGTACTCCCTATATCATTCATTGTATTGTGTCGGCGACGTCCCGTCATCGCCCCGCCCTCGTCCCGTTTGTTCTGCCGCATAATTCCGAGTAGCGAATGAATGATGAATCAAACACGAGTTGATTAAGACTCAAAGCGGTGAGCGATCCGGATTAACCTGCAAATTCAATTGTTTCAATTGAACGGGCACTTTTGATGCGTAGGAAGATTATCGATTTTGTGAGCGGTGTAAGAAAGATATTTAGGTGCGTATTTGAGTTTTCTGATCCCAACAGTTAAGATAATTATATGAGTATGAGATAAAGAATGAGTGAACTTTAGCTCAATTGTTAAAACTGTATCCCAAAACTTATAATGTATTGTGTAAGTTGGCTTCAATGTGTATTTTATAAAACAAAGACATTAACAATATCAGTGATTTCAATAATACCTGCGAAAACATTGCAGACCTGTAGGTCAATCACGTAACGCATTGTTACGCGCGTCTGACAGTAAAATCACAATCTAACTGTCATTTTTCCATATAAAATTGACATTTAGACCTTACAGACGCGCGTAAGAAAAGTAACGTGATCGACCCACTGGACACAATTTTTTCTAGAGATGTATCCATTACGATCATATTACGAGTAGGATTTAGGTCTACGAGAATCATAATATTATATTAAACTAAATTAAATACATAGGTAATGTGATATTAAGTTCTTATTGTTCTGCTTTCCCCTTTGGGAGAATACTAAATTATAGTTTATGTAAGTGGCAAACAACTTGTCTCGTAATCAACTCAATATTATAAATGCGAAAGTAACTCTGTCTCTTTCCTTTTCACGACTTAACTACTGAACCAATTGTAATGAGACATGTCTCTTAATTTTCTCGCTGCGAAGCCGCGGGCATAGCCAGTATTGAAATAAATAGCATCTCGCTACCTGACTCGAGTACAACACCGCAGCCGCAAGTAATTGCGTTTAGCTAATTTTCCTCCTCAAGCGCCCTCAATTATTCTCACAGTGTAAATAACACCGAAAATAAAATCTACAGTGCAAATAACATTTACGCCGAAATTATCACCGGCCAGCCCAAGCTTCGTTAGCGGCAAAAAAAATGAAAAGCCGGTAAAAGCTGGGAATATAAAGCCAGGCGCAGATTAGAGTAATTTACAGAAACAAAGCGTATAAAAATAATACGAAAGCGTTGCTTTATGGGGTGTGCAGCGATAAAAATTTAATTTACGCTGCAAACAAGTTGGGTTGCAGGGAGATATGATGGGGTGACGAGTGGCCACGATTTATACGTACAGTCAGAAGTAGCTAAGTGGGCGAAAAGCGCAAAATTATCTAAGCAAGCTCTTATTGCCTTGTAAAGGCGTGAGTGGATAATTTCGACCGTTTCACACGCTACTTTTGCTGCTATAGAATAGACTTGTTGTTGTCTTTTTTTGGTTAAATACGTTGAAGGTGTAATTTAATGTGACTGTGACGGCATAAATGTGAGAGATTGTAAAAGAGATTGAAAAATCCTACTCGAATAAATCATTTTTATATTTTATCTGTCTTTGTGTATTGGTCTTTGCACTTTCTAGTTCAACTGCTAGAAATATGTACAGAATAGAAGCATTTAACCACAGTTCACCGAGTTAGAAGTTGGAAACGGAGCACTTGACTATATATTTGTTTTCCCACTCCCAACATATTTAATTATGCTAAAACCAAAGTTTAATTATGCTAAAAACAGCCACATCAGACAGTTGAAGTGGCATAAGTATCCACAGAGCTCAAAGAAACCATTATTTTAATTAATTTCGTAAATGAATCCTTCATTAATAATGAAACCAACGATACCTCATGTAATAAAGCTCGTCATTTGTCACACATTCATATTAATTAACCTAAACCTTACTGAGCATTACTTTAATTTCTCTCACTCCGGTCACGAGGGAGTAATCCCTTTGCCGTTCGCAACGTAACCTTACCTCAAAAACCAGTGTACCTCAGACCCCTGATTACGCATTGTTATTACGAATCCTGGTGTCAAGATATATTGGAGATTAGTGAGGTGAGCTGAAACAAGTGAACAAAGTTGCTCAAACGCAAAAGTTGTTTCTCAGTGGCAAGCACTTTGCTTCTGAATTGTAACTGTCTTGGGGAGATGGGGAAAGTTTGTAATAAGCTGTGAACAGAATACTCGTATTGAGCTAGTGGTAAAGAGTGCGTAGAGAGAGTTGTGATCAAAAAGTGAGTGCTGTAAGTTTAAAAAGTGTGGATCTCCACTTATATAATAGAAGACCGGAGCCATGATAACACAACGACTTTACCTATAGCGGCGGATCCACCGCTCGTAGTCGGTTACGGCCCGGCCACGACATTGCACGAATTCATCATCATCATCATCATATCACACTTTAAACTCTCGCGCTTTGTACACATATTTAAATACTGTTTAAACTGGGTCTAACGCGATATTTCTTTATCATGGTCGCAGATAGCAGTAATCTGCGACCAAACCCGGTGCAACCCGTGTCGAATCGTCAGAAATAAAGGTAAATAAATATCGCGTTAGACCCGGATTAAACAGTATTTAAATATCATCATATCAGCCGAAAGACGTCCACTTCAGGACATAGGCCTCCCCCAAAGAGTGCCATAATGGCCAGTCCTGCGCCACTAGCATCCAGCGGACTCCCACGACCTTTACCAGGTCATCAGTCCACCTTGCGCGTATTGCGGCGAGTGAAGTCCCACTTAAAGGAAAGGTTTTCGAATGGCGACCACGTACCGGAAGGCGCGGCGTGAGTAGACCCCCCACAAGGTGGACTGATGAGCTGGTGAAAGTCACGGGAGTCCGCTGGATGTGGGTGGCGCAGGACCGGTCACTTTGGAATTCCATGGGGGAGGCCTATGTCCAGCAGTGGACGTCTTTCGGCTGATATGATGATGATGAAGTCCCACTACTGATGGGCACAGGCCTCCTCTCAAGGATGACAGGGAACTGGCCCAGTGTGGGTTGGGAACTTTACCAGCCTTAAGATTTCTTCGCAGATGTATGTAGGGTACCTAGCGATGTTTTTCCTTCGGAAAAAAGCTAACGGTAAATATCAAATTACATTCGGTACAAAAATTCCGAAAAACTCATTAGTACGAGCCGGGATTCAAACGCCGTTTGACAGCCGCATGCCTGAACCACTAGGCTGCCGTACTTACAATACACAATAAAAAACCCCAGAAACACACAATTAAAATCTGTCTGATTATTAGAAAGAATATCCATCCCATGCAGACGCACAAAAACGTATCTATTTTAACCAGCATGTTAAAACTCTGCCCATAACAGGTATGACTAAATTCACCAGTTACAGTTTACGGGCAGACAGACAAACAAATTACGCTGAACTTTTAACAGGCGATAAGGGTGCGAGATAACAGCGTCGCCTGTGTTACAGAGTTGGGTCTGTAGAAGAGAGCCCTCTCACTAGTGGAAAGACGCATTGGGCTTAATAAGACCAATGCATTCACTTGTTTTTTGTTTTTATTTATATGTTATTTTGCTTTATCTGCCCTGATGTTTGTAAGTAATTAAATCATGGAATAATCCCAATCGAGTTGAAATTGTGGACACATTGAAGTCGGGTCTCGAATCTCCTACTCGAATGAGCTTCAATTCAGGCAGCCATAAATAGACAAATAGACTGGTCAGCCGTAGAAAAGTAATCAATATCTGCCAAATTTATCCGAATCACTAAATATAAATAACTTTTGAATACTCGTGAGTTAATCTATTCGTATAAAATATACTTAATTTATTGTTATTTGTTTGTTACAGGTACGTTAAACATGGACGTTTTAAAGAAACGCAGACCGAAAAATGATGAATTTTTCACGTGATCGGACACATAACAAAGTAGTAAAATATATACAGAACCTAATACGTCTAGTTTAATAATAAGTCTGGGAAAAATAATGCTCTAAGTTAGCTAAACCGCTTAACTCAGAAAGCATGAACACTACAAATATGCCGTCTTATATCGGACCTCATTAATAAGTAGAAGGTCTGCGATGTATAAACGCCCAGTCAAGACGTTCCTATATGGACTGCCATCTTTGGTCGTGATCGTGGATTCCACAGTTTCGCAGTCGTATAGTTTGTAACGTTATCTGTTATTGCAGTTTTCGTGTTGCTTATCTTTATCCGGACGGCGGCCATAAAAGGTCGTTGCGAACTTTCTCTCGTAAAACTATATATATTCGATGCAAACAATTTGAATGAAAATTTGGTTGTTGTTCATTGTTTCATTACAGTCAACCTCCATTGTGGATTTTATCTTCTATACATTTATATATTTACGCCTGTGTCCCGGAGGGGTAGGCAGATCACGGGTTTAAACTTGCTACAAATCTTGGCAAGACATCTCTGATTCCTATTTCTTGATATTCTTCATTGATACTGTAGAGAAGATGCTCAGGGTAGAGGATGACACAATAGACTTATAACACTATTACTCAAGTACGTTGCGAGAGGTATGAGATTCGTGGCCCAGAGGTCAAAGCCTTTGGGCCGACACCTTGACATCTTCGAATCTTCTTGCATTTAGACTTCCAGACAGCTTGATGTAAAATGAGAATATTGCTTTACAGCCAGCACTGTAGAGGTTGCATAACCGACTACAATACCTACCTACTTGTCAGTTTTACTCTTTTTTATAATTTCCCGGATTCATTTTCGTTTCTGTTGCATGTTTTTTTACAGTTTGATCTAAAAACTAAAGTTGTTTAATTTAAATTTAAGGTAATGATGAAATATGATTGCTTAAGTTATGAGTTAGTCAATAATAGGAGTTGAATAAATAAAGTAATATAAGAAGTTTACAAAATTACCTCATCGTATCATCATCATCATATCCAATACCCAAAGTCTTTCTGGGTGGAATTACTCTATTACAAAATCGCTTTTAATTGTAATATACAACTTGTTACATTTACAGAATCCAAGCAAAAGCGTTAAAGTTAACTTTCATTCTAAAAATAATAGTCATGTGAAACACGGTTTACTTCGTCAACATTTTGACAAATTGCTTCTGTACTCATTTGCTAACGCCAACTCGGAGCTCCGATGCGTGTGGATTTAAAGCGTTAACACAAAAAGGGAGTAACTTTGTGGGTGCCCCAAGGTATGCACGCCCTTACTTTACTAGTGCGGTGACAGATCCGAGGGTTTGTTTAATAAACCCCTAATCTTCGCAGACAAACATGGCGACAGATTAAATCGAAACCGACGAAGATACTTCAGAGCTACTGATACCAATAGCATTAATTCATATGTAAATAAAGGAATCTAAAATATATCGAAAAATCTTTTTATGAGATAAGCTAGCGTACCGCCAAAAGTTAAATTACTTAAAGAAATGTTAGAAGAATACGAGTCATTCTCAACAGCGTCTCAATTATAGTATAGGATAGTTTAGTTTAGTTTAGTTTATTTCATTGTACAATTTTCACAGAACATTTTTCTTACATTTTATTACTTATCGTACAGCGATCGTCGAGATATGCAATAATAAAACATTGAAAACGAATATAATTATGTGTTAGGTATATACGATATATTATTATGTATATACCTACAATTAAAATGAAATGAATATAAAATTAAATGTCAAGTCAGGTTATTCCTGTGTATACAATACAAATACAATGTCAAGAGAAATACAACGATGTCAATAATTTACAAGATTAAAATAAAAATAAAAATAGGGTACAGAGAGTACCTACCAAAGAACATAATAAAAATATAAAACAATGTCAAAATCACTTATGAGAAATAAAGCACTATAATTAAAAATATGACGGTTCTAGATACCTAATACAAACAAACAAATATTATATAAATATAGTATATATCTTAATTGTATGAATTATTTTACGGAGTATAATGGCTCCTTCAATAAATGGTTTCTTAGTTTGCGTTTGAATGTTTCGTCGCAGCTCTCAGTCTTTATGTCATCGGGCAGGTGCTCATATACGTTGGTCCAATGACACGCGGATTTCTTTCGTGCAGAACTGTGCGACGCGGCACCGTCCGAAGGTTTCCCGTACTGCGGAGGCACTTGCCAAGAACTCCCACTCGCTCAAACTCGGCTAGATGTCTCCGCGTGAACATAATGATCTCGTAGAGGTAGTGGGAGAAGTGGGTCATAATCCTGTGTTCCACAAACAACTCTTTGCACGACTGTCGCTGATTCAAGCCAAGCATAGCACGCAGTGCTCGTTTTTGCATAATCATGACTCTGCCAGCGTCAATCGAGTTCCCCCACAGGATTACGCCGTACGTCATAAGTTAATGGAAATGGGCAAAGTATGCCTGCCTAAGCGCATCAAAATAAATCAACGGTTTAAGTTTGCGTAAGGCAAACACCGCACCACCCAGCCGGTCACACAGTGAATCCACGTGTGGTTTTCAACTCAAAGTTGAGTCCAAAGTGAAGCCTAAGAGTTTTCATTTTGAGATGTTGCACTGCATGTTGGTATTTCAAGTGCACCTACCTGAGAAGAGCATAATGTTCGATTTAGTCACGTTTAGTACGAGTCCGTTTGCCGAGAACCATCTCTTCAGTTGATCACATGCCGTATTGATCTTTTCGTTCAGTTGAGCGTATGTACGCACACTCACTAATACTGTGGTGTCATCGGCAAACAGAACGACTTCACCTTCCGTTATGGCGGATGGTAAATCGTTTATAAACGCTAAAAATAGGGTATTTCCCAGTGCTGATCCTTGAGAAACGCTACCGCTGCCTGATTTCATTCTTTTTCCATTTGACATCACCTCCACTGTTTGAGTTCGGTTTGACAGAAACGATTTTAAAAGGTCACTACTACGCCCTTGTAGTCCATAGCGCTTTAGGTTTTTTATTAGTAGCTCGTGATTTATGACGTCGAAAGCCTTCGACAAGTCGCAAAAAAAATCCAGCTGTTTTTTGCTTCTCGTCGATGCTGGTAGTGATGCTGTTAACCAATTTATATGCTGCCGTTGTCGTGAACATCTGCTTCCTATAGGCAAACTGTCGGTCAGTCAGTATGTCAGTCCCGAGGTGTTTCATTAAATGTTGTGAACAAATGGACTTAACAATTTTGGATATGTTAGGTACTATCGATATTGGCCTATAATTATCAACGCATGTTCTGTCTCCCTTACTCTTATACACCGATACAATATCGCAAGTCATGTGACATGACCGTCATATCTCGATTTTGTCGTATAGAACCTAAAACTTCTACAAGTATAGTGAAATGCCTTTCAGACATTGCCACATTAAATAATATATAAGGAATCACATGACGGGTCGTCCAGAAATCATTTGAACATATTTTGCCTACGTAAAAAAATGAATACAGTTAAAATTTAAAGATTGGTCTTTAAAACGTCGGGCAAATTCAACCGCTTTCAGATTTATTTTCTAGTTCTTTGATGTTTGGTTCGAATCTAAGGTGTTTATTTCCCCACAGAATTCCCCACAGAAACCAATTAAAGTGGACTAAGTAAAGTCTGCTAGGCAACAGAATGTTTCTGTAGCCTAACGAATAAATAATGAAGAATAGTTATTTCTAGGAGCCCCACTTTAAAGAAACCCAAGCGTCGGCTAAACTCCTTTTATTTGCACCAATTTCCAGCAAAACCGATATTTTTCAATAGTTTATTTTTCTATCAGCAACCAGCGTTCGAACAAATACGAGCCATTAACTTAGAAATGTCGCGTTACAAATTCTTTCAAAACAGAGAACTAAGACGGCCCGACGTTGTTACCAATAATTCCATCTCCAGTGACCTATTTTCGTCGCAGTTCCATTTTGGGTTTTACGCTGGAAATTTCAAAGTTGTTTTTCGCTTGGGAGGTGCGGATCGAAGGAAAAATGCCACAAATAGTCTCGATCGAGTTCCTATTCCGGCTAAAGCCTAGAAAGGTGTTCATATTGGTTTTGGCGAACCTTCCACCCTTTCAAATTTAGTTTAAATAACGTTGGGTGTGCGTGGCCAATCTCTTTTAAGATTATGTAACGAGAGAGTAAGAATTTGTGATATCTTTGGATTTTTTTCTCAGTCAAAAGAAGGATACAATACATGTCAAATCCAGAAAGTAAAAGAACAACACTCTATTAATATTAATAAAATTGTTAATACGGAAACCAGAATACACAGTCGCTGTGGCCGAAATTAGTCAGTACGACATCGTCATAATCATCATCACATATCGAAATGATCTTGAGACATGGTCCTGGTGTTGTTCATTGGTTCTCTTCTATTTCATATTTCAACATATTGTTTCGTTTATTTTATAAAGTAAATTAAATTTAACATTAATATTAACTAAATTAAATTAAAACTAAGCTTAATCTAAAAATGGCCCTCGAGACACTGTACCGAGGATGCTGGCAGCATTTCCTCGCTGAATTGCAATGCAGATGCGTAGCGCGAGAAAGCCGCTAGCTCTTCGGTCACCAGTTACAACAACCAGACGTTTCGCGATTTCCTCAAATAACTTATGCGCACTGGGACCCCACGGACAAATTTGTACTCTCTGCCGAGTCCTCTTTATTTATTACATCTCAGAATTTCGGCGTTTTTCGCCGCTGCACCCGCTTTAGAAGTAGTCTGTGGGAGGTGGGACGGTGTCTCTCGTTTACTTCCACACATGCTAAGCTAATGTTTCGGAACACGCGCGCGAAACATAATTTTTAAACGTGAAACACGTGTCAATACACACGTGTTTCACGTTTAAAAAGTCTCTATAGACACTACGATTAGAACAATTATTTTCATATGACAATACAGTCAGGTGTAGATCATTTTGAGCACTTATTTCATTTCGTTGCTTCTGGTGATATAGGTATTAAATCCAGCGCGTCATCACGTCAGCTAACACAAAATCAACGGCGAAATTGCGGCGAGTTCTTCGTTTCACCAGCAGCGTCCTGGGTAGATATCCACTAGCACTAGTCTTAGTGTAAAACCACGGGATAGTATATTGCCTATGTTTATTCAAAAGGCCTAATCGATATACTAGTGAAAGGATATTTAAAGTGAATAGTTTCAGTGATTACTACATAGCATAACTGTATTCTTTGCAATACGTGGGCTGTTTGTTTTGGCTCGTTTTTCGGCATATCTAAAACATACCAGTAGTTATATGAAATGTTATTGCTGGGGACTAGCGGCAATTTTTTTATGAATTGGTGAGAGATTCAAGGTTAAATAATGTATTAACTTGTAACCTTCGTCTTTCTTCAGCGGTTTTTGGGTACTGGCAACTAATAAAGTAATCGTTCGAATTCTAACGTCAAAAACAAACATCAAAGTGCGTTCTGAATGGTGGTGGGCGGTTTTTTTTTTAATTATCGCGCCGTCTTTTCGCAACACTAATTGGATTGTTTAGCAAACAAAGGGGCTATTGTTTCGCCCCCACTTCTTTTGCCTCTTTGTTAGTTGTTCTCTACGCGATACATTTCCGGGACCCATTGCGTGTTCGAATTGCTATGGATGCCTTTTGGGCTGAGTAATGTACCAAATACAATACACAATACTCTTTATTGCCCGCTAAAAAGGAAAACAAAGTTAGAAGCTTTGATTAAACTTAAAGAATGGGAGGTAATAGGCTGTAGTTGATGGCACAAAAATAATTCAATATGTGCAGCCAAGTACTTTCAATATTTTAAATCTACGATCCGTCACTGATGACGGAGTATAATGTGGGGCAGGAAAAAAAACGGTATTTTCAGAGATTAATGTGCTTCGAATCACAACGCTTATTGACTAAATCTGTACACTCCAGGCTGCTTATAATCATCTGAAGTTGCACTCTAAACCTCTTGGCAATAGAGTCGTGTTTCGTGTGATCACTTTACCCACTCCCATAGAACTGATCCACACAACACATCGAAATAACATTGCGATATGAAGTGACGTGATTCAAAGCCCGGTAAGGGCAAATATTTGTGTAATGAGCATGAATATTTGTTTCCGAGTCTTGGATGTTTTCTATGTATTTAAGTATTTATTTCTATGAAATAATATATATTGTCGTCTATTTCCCATTACACAAGTTTTATCGGGCTAGTTCGATTTGTGTAAGACTGTGTCCTAAATTTTTTTTATAAAGTTAATAATATTTGACAAGTTTGGAAGCAATGAGTTCGTTGAGATCCTTAACAATCTTTTTTTCTTTTAACACATACTTAACACATAACATATGTTACTTATTACATTTCCAAAATATATATAATATTCTAAAATGCACGAAAGTTTTTCATTTATTACTAGTTATTACAACTTTTCAGACCATTTAAATTTTATTTTACATCAAAACTATCATCATGCAATGCAAATAAAGAAGTAAGGTACCTGGGCCAGTTTTCAAACAAAATTTAAATAATTTGGAAAGTAACTCTTCAAAACGTTGAATAAACCTCAGCGAAATTCAACATAAATTAAATTTTAGGTTCGACTAAAAACATCAAATGCTGAAACTAGTATTTCGTTTTACAAAACATGGCAATATAATATAGCTTTCACATTGAACCTACGTTCAAACTTGTACAAATTACAGGCTGGCAATAATGATAATGATATAAATTGTGGGATTTCAAAAAACCGTCGTCAGTTCTATACATGGCTCACGCAATTAAATATTCACATGAATTATCACGCGAGGGAGGGTCTCATACATAACCTATAATAACATTTTATTTTAGAAAATACACATACCTACAGTTACTGAATAAATTATATAATTATGTAACGTAACACTATATAAAATGTTATGTTTGAGACCCTCCCCTTCATGAGGTTGCCATAGAGCAGTGTAAATTTTCGAACGCTCAATAGGACAAATAAACTCTCATTTTCTCCTACAAAAGATGACCGTTTGATAAGTTATATCGCGTGTTCGAAATCGAGGTGTTGATAGACTTGAGCATTCACTTTGAAATAGCATTTTAGTCAAAAATAAAAAAAATCGTTTTAACATGCAAGTATTTAAAAAAACAGAGATATCCGGCGGACCCAAGGAGTGCAAGTATGTGAAACAGATTTGGTAGAAAAAACATAGAAACAAATTAACAAGCAAAACTTACAATTCAATACAAGCAATGGTGGATGTTACATCACAGGTAAAATGTCACAAAATAAACGGGAGCGTTTTAGCGAGGATTTTAGCGAAACGACAGCGAGTTTGCTTCAAGCTTTATGCCGAGCCGAGCAACTTTGTTCTCGCTCATACCTCAGCACAATATTTTATTTACTTTTTCACGATCCGCTGGAATGATCGTGAAAATGTTCGTAGCCATGTTTGGCTCGATGCTTGGCTTGACTCTGTGCGTTGTTCAATTCGTCAAATTTAAAAACGGCGGTTGGCCGATATTCTGTTACATGTGAATGCTTAATTCTAGCACATAACGCAATTGCCTTGCAGTTCACTCGATTTCATGGATAGCCATAGCAAGACGCTTAACGTATTTAGTTGTCTCAAACGGAAAGATTCTCTTAGTGGCGGTTATGTGCTCACAAAGGATTTAATATCGTCTGAGATTATATAACAGTGTCACTGATTCACTTATAATTGTGATTGTAATTAAGTTTGGTACATACTAGCTTGGGGTTAGACAAAGGTATATTCGTTTTATACAGTGGATACTGTTCAATGTAATAGAATGAAACGAGCCACAATTTAATTAATTACAACTCAAAAATATATATCATATTTGGCTGCATTTGACTTGAATATAGCGAGTGCGATAGAGTTGAAAATTTTCAAAAGATTTTCACTTTTACAGCCCTGTACATGTTTTTATAGCTCAAAGCTAATTTCTAAGCGTCCTTATAAATTTAAAGACCTCTTAGAACCTCTTAAAGAAGTGCTCCCAAATTGTACGTCATACGGCTTAAACCACTCGCAAAATCCTGTCGTAACGCTGGCCCTAATAATAATCTTTTGTTATCCACCATAATCTGGGATAGAACTTTTATGGCCCAATCAAATTTCTTCAACAATTCTTTATTAGTCGGAGTCAAGAACCATTTTGCCTTCCATTTCTGAGAGGGTTGTAAAGTTAAGATTTTTATGTGAAGCTGGAATTCATCCTTACTACTCATACTTTCTCATTCATACTTTTATTTTTTAAGACAACGAGCGGTGGCATAGCATACGGCTTGCTTGATAGTAAGCTGGTATAGCCTATGGACATCTGGGATTCCAGAGCGGACACCCAAGCACTATCCCCAATGTAGCACTAATCCTCTCAAACCGTGTCAACGCAGTAATAACGGAATAACTCGAGCTCTACCGTGGTAAGCTCGTCCCTGCAAGCGTTTTAAAGCTGCAACGGTTTTGCATTTCGCCTGTTTCATCCGAAAAGATGTCAAGGCTGAATACAGAAGCTTAATTTGAATTTTATACAGCAGCGTCAAGTCAAACGAATACAAACTTTAAAAGTCAAATTTTCGTGTCAAAGACATGCAACTAGTTTGTTCTCTCAACAAGTGCAGAGTAACATCAAAAGATGATGTACTCTGAAACTGTTTTTGGACCACGATATGGTTACAAACAAGCGTACGAGACACCTGAAACCGATACAGTTGTAGCCTTGTGGATCTCTCACACGCACACATGCACACATACACACACACACACACACAAACACACAAACACACACACACACACACACACACACACACACACACACACACACACACACACACACACACACACACACACACACACACACACAGTCGCCCACAAACTCACGTACACACTCGCCCATGCATAAACAGTAATTTTAGTTTTAAATTGTAATGTTAATGTTAATCTTATCTCAATTTTGTACTGAATTTTTTTAATATTTTAAGTATTTCGTGCACCCGCAGGCGGCCAAGATGCAGGTTCAGCCTAGTTTGGCGTCTGACGGATATAACGTTTATAATTTAAGTGTATTTTTGTTATTTTTTTTTTTTTTAATAGTTAGATGGATGTACAGTCAAGTGCAAAAATAAGTATCGATTTAATGTTCTCATAAACATGTACCAAAACCTTAATCCGCCGACATTGGAGCGATGGGACATATTTATGAGTATCTTATCTTATCTTATCTAGGTGAGGGCCCTTTCGGATGCACTTCGACCCAGTGGGATCTTTTGTGCATTTGCCCTCTCCTTTATACCTGCTCCCAGGCTTGCTCCATCATTTCCACAAAGCGGATGATGCAGTTCGTCGGGAGCACCTTGAATTCCTTTGGTTGCGGGTAACCGTTACCAAAGTAGTTCATTCTTTGTCTGGCAAGGGCATGACATTCACACAATAAGTATTCCATAGTCTCATCCTCCTCACCACACATTCTACAGTCTAAACTATCCGATAGTCCCAACTTGGCCAAGAGATCCTTGACCCCGAAATGACCTGTGAACACCCCAGATATAATTCTGAGTTGCTTCCTACTGGATTTCCAGAGTTTTCCGGTCCAGCCCGAGTCCACTCCTTCTATGAAGAGCTTAGAGTGCCTTAAGCCAGCCTCATTCCTCCACTCGTGTTGGTGTTTGGTTTTAGCGTAGGCTTTAAAGGCCGATATTATGGTCCCCTGCGAGAGTCCCACAAATGGTTCCGGACCTACAAAGTGATTTGTAGAGCCCCCTCTTGCAAGCTTATCTGCTCTTTCGTTGCCGATGAAGCCCTTGTGCCCTGGTATCCAAACTAGTTGCACCTTATTGTGCCTTCCAAGCTTGTTTAGTGCTTGGAGGCCATTGTAAACTAGTCTAGAGTCCACTTTCGGCGCCGTAAGCGCTTTAAGGGCCGCTTGACTGTCACTGAGTATATAGATAGTCTGCCCTTTGGTTTGCCTGTCTATATTCTCCTGTGCACAGGCAATTATGGCATATGTCTCCGCCTGGAAGACAGTTGCCAAACTACCCATGCTTACACTACTGCTATAGTCATTTGCATAAATGCCTGCTCCCGTACCGGATCCCATTTTTGATCCGTCCGTGTACCATATATTGTCTTTGATACCAGACTTTGGTGGTTCTAGACCTTCGGCCCACTCAGCCCTGGTTGGAACTTTTGCTGTGTAGTTCCTATGGAATACATACTTGGGTAGCATTTTGTCGCTTCCCATGTTTGTTATTCTGTCTAAGAAACCATCAGTCTCCATGTTTGTGTGCTTAGTCTTTGGCTTGCTATCGCTCCACAGTCCAAGAGTTCTCAATCTGTAGAGCGATTTGCGCGCCTCTGACTTAATCACCATGTGAAGTGGCGGTAGGTCTAGTAGGACTTCTAGCGCCGCTGTAGGCGTGGTACGAAACGCCCCTGTTATAGCCATGCATGCCGTTCTCTGCACCTTTCTCAGGGCCTCTCTGCATGTGCTCATTAAAGTCCTTGGCCACCATACCAGGCTACCGTACAGTATTATGGGTCTCACCATCATGGTGTAGACCCACTTCAGTACCTTAGGGTTCAGTCCCCATGTTTTGCCATACGCTGATCTACACATTCCAAATACCCTCAGGGCCTTTGTAATGGTGAGATCTGTATGTTTCTTCCAGTTCAGTTCCTTATCCAGTGTGACACCTAGATATTTCACGTCATTGGACAGTTTTAGTACCCTTCCGTACAGCTTCAACTGCTGTATGCCGCGAAGAGTCCTTTTCCTAGTAAAGGGTATTACTACAGTTTTGCCTGGATTTATGAGTAAGTTGTATACACCCATATTATATGCTGCAGCGACATATGGACAAAATTAGATTTAAGTAACACTAAAACACAGGTAAGGTCCAACCAATCGTTATTATACACGATTCGTTGGACCTTACCTGTGATTGCTTAAAATTGTATAATTAACAGTAAAACCATACACATATTATAAGGATTCGCTGCGTTGAATGTAATGGGAATACAGCCGATCCCTTAGCGTTACCATAGCGATGTGTGATGTTAATCTATTTAATACAATGACACTTAAATAGTTTAATTAAGGCTTCTTAAATCATACAAAAAACCTTAAACACTCGTTGCAACAAAGGTCAGTATATTGACGTTAGAATGAAGACTTTACACAGAACTATACAAACTCGACTATCCGGGGGACCGATTTTTGACTTTCGAGCGCTCGACTCTTTCACTCGAAAACTATCAAAAATGATGAAATACAATTTTGAAATAGCGATAGAAAATTTAAAAACGAGTGGTACTGACCACTCGTATTCAAATATATCGGTAGAAAGTAAGTGCCTGCCATTTTGACACTACAATTGTGTTTACTTTTATAAAATTTTCGAGGGCTCGAAAGTCAAAAATCGCCCCCCTGGCCCTCTAAGATCTATAATAATACAGATAACCTCAAACCAACTCGCAATAAAACCGACCACAAACAACCAAAATCCAACAACAAGGCATTCTTTACGGACCCTGGAACCCTCGAAAGGTCCAATTACACATTAAATAATAAAGGGATCCGAGCGATTTTGGGCGATCTTAAGCGATGGGCGATTGAGGCCAGCTAATCGCTGCGGGCCGGCCACTCGATAGTTTTCCACGTATTTTAAGCGGTACATTGTTTCATTTATAATTGAAATTCAATTTTGGAACGTTTATGAAAGGTTTTGGACATTGAATTATTAAATTAATTAATTAATGTCTACTAGAGGTACGCGACTACGTAAACTGCCAGATTTCGACTTGTTTATTTATTTAAGTTTAGTTTCATGTATTTCAGGATAAAAATTACAATATCAGTTTGCATAAATGTCAAAATTACAAGAATTTCTACCATGATCGTCAACATAATTGAAATGTAAAAATAGAATATAATTCTATCTCCCAAAAAGGACCGTCATTTGTTCTACAGTAGGTATTATATTATAATACAATTTTAAAACTATTCATGTCAACATAATAAAAAAAAATGAAATCTTTCAATTAAGACTATCACTAAAACTTAAAACAGAATATAATAATACTTAATAACATTTGATAATAAATCAATCAACAGGCGGCAATGTCAATTTAATAGGTACCTACATCATTTAAAATGTAAGTTCCATGTAGGTACTCGTTCACGGAGTACAGAGGGTTGATTAACAAAAGATTTCTCAGCTTGCGCCGAAATGTTTCGTCAGATTGTTTATTTCTGATATCGTAATCGTTGATAGTATGTGGGGCCGATGACGCGGGGGTTCTTTGTTGAAAGCGCCATGCGACGAGGAACCGTTCTCAGCCGCCCTGTAGAACGAAGAAAGAAAGTCCACGCGTTGGAACTGAGAAATGTTCGTTCTTACAAAAATACATTCAAAATAGGGAACTAATTTCACATTAACATTATTAGATTCAAGTGTGGCATTTTTCGGGTTTTCGCTTATATCTCGGAAACTATGCGTTCTTAGGTCTTAAAGTAATCCCGACGTTTCGAGCCGTTTACAGCGCTTGGCTTGTGATCAACGAATAGGTGGTTGTTAAATTACCCGTTACAATCAAAACCCCAATTTTGGTTGTAAACAAATGCTAGAAAAATAGGGCTCTTGTTGTCCCTTATTTCATTTCTACTTATTTATTTACAATTAAAAAGCGGCCAAGTGCGAGTCTGACTCGCACATGAAGGGTTCCGTTAAATAAATTGCTTTTTACGATTTATGACGTATTAAAAAAAACTACTTACTAGATCTCGTTCAAACCAATTTTCGTTGGAAGTTTGCATGGCAATGTACATCATATATTTTTTTTAGTTTTATCATTCTCTTATTTTAGAAGTTACAGGGGGGGGGGGGGGGGACACACATTGTACCACTTTGGAAGTGTCTCTCGCGCAAACTATTCAGTTTAGAAAAAAATTATGTTAGCAAACTCAATGTCATTTTTGAAGACCTATCCATAGATACCTCACACAAATGGGTTTGATGAAAAAAAAAATTCGAGTTTCAGTTATAAGTATGGGGAACCCCAAAAAATTTTTTTTTTCTATTTTGGTGTAAATATCTTAATGCGGTTTACAGAATACATCTACTCACCAAGTTTCAACAGTATAACTCTTATAGTTTCGGAAAAAAGTGGCTGTGACATACGGACGGACAGACAGACATACAGACATGACGAATCTATAAGGGTTCCGTTTTTTGCCATTTGGCTACGGAACCCTAAAAAACAAGAAACGGAAAGAAAACTTACAAACTAACTAAACCTAACTTAAAGTATGTGAACCTAAACCTCTATAAAATAAGTTTACTTGTACCTATTGTTTTACTCTTCTGGAGTGCTATAAGTAACATATTTCCCCATTTTTTGTTTACCGCATAATTACAATATTTACCTGTTTGTGGCTACTTGACGTTTAGGATGTGTTGCAACATCCTTGTCATGTCGCGAATAATTTTATATCTGAACCAAATTATGGGCCATTTTACTTTTAAATTTTATTTGTTCTATTATGTTAGTTTCATATTATGTATCAAATATTTGTTTTGGTTTTGTTTTCTTCGTTTTTATTTTTGTGTCTTTGTAGCAATCGTAGCAAGCAAATAAATGCTCTATATATTTATCATGTGATAAATTAAGGTACCTACCTACTTACTTACTACATACTTGTACTTTTTTAAATTCCAAAGCATCTCAAAACATTGAAGTAGAAATTAGAAAGAAAGAAAGAAAGAAAGAAAGAAAGAAAACATTTATTCGTGGACAAAACAATGGGTTTAAAAAACAAAACACAGAACGTAAAAAAAAAAAAACAGGGTCCACGAAAAGGCCCCGACTCAGCATGGTGCTAACCTAGAAGGCCAGCGCTGGTCTTCCGTCGGAGCCTAAATTAATTACTAAAAGTCGTATACAAATAAGAAAATTAAAAGTAGTTAAGTATGCCTCAGTTGACGTCCTTAATTAGTAAATTTTTTTTTAAATCCTCTTTTGCACTCTGGCCATATTTTGCTGGCGCAATGAAAAAAACACCTCAATCTGTAGCGGCATATTTTGCGATTCCAATCCCGGACCAAAGAGAAATTCGACGATTTCATTTTTCACCGACAGACACGATAAAATGTTGTCCTGTCCAAATTCCGATCAGGATTTCTGTCGCATTGGTTTATGATTGGAGATGCACACTTGCAAGACTTACATACTTATCCACCATTCGAATCGTGAATTATCTTCGGAGGTCGTTATTGCTCTACGTCCGTAGGAATAACCCTAGAAACCCTACACGTGACCTCCAGGTGGTGCTAAAAGAACAACAAACTCGGCAGCTGCACTGTTCCTTCTGAACCTCGCAGCGGACACTGGAACTCTATCAGCGACATCGATATGAATACATATATGTATGTACCAGCGTGTAACCGCCATACGATAAATAAATAAATAAATCGTGAATTATGGTTTCGAGTCGATACAATATTACAAGGAACAAAAAATTTTAACACTAGGCACTTAAATCTACTTAACTACTAGTATATATACCCTCCCCAAGGTCACAGCCCTTGGGAAGGGTGCCCTGGGGGCTGGCTACTTCCTCGATTGGAATTGCAATTCAACGAGGAAATGTAGCCAGCCTTATGGGCACCCTTCCCAAGGGCTGTGACCTTGGAGAGGGTATATATACTAGTAGTTAAGTAGATTTAAGTGCCTAGTGTTAAGTTTTTTATGCACATTGATAAATAACATGTTTTATTCATGAAATGTAAAAATATGAAGTAACTACAATTGAAATTAAAATTAGGAACAAAATGCTTTCAGTTTTTACACGGTAAAGTAGTCAAAAAGTAAAGGTAATAATTTAGCAGTCTTTTAAGTATGTTTGTGCTTTATTCAAAATTGTCACGGAGTGACATTTTTATATTTAATATTCAAAGATTAATGATGTGATGATTTAAAAAGCAGAAAGGAAAAAACGGCATAGTGTAGTACTGTCTTAAAAAGTCAACACAGCATCTGAAAGGGAGTCTCAAATAGCTTTAATTGCGTTGTATTGAGCCTGTGGTCTGTGTTGTCAGCTTAGGGGAAAATCCTATTTTTAAGGATAAAACTGCGTTAATTCTACTTGGGTAGCAATCCAACATTTAATAGATATATAGGGGTTGTTGTTAAACTTAAAGAATGAAATTTTGGAAATAGTGTCTAATTCTAAACCAAAGGATAATTACGAAGAATTAAAAATACTACAGTTAATTTCCTATAACTTAATGTTAGTAAGAGTCAATTAGTTGAGATAAAAATTAAAGGACAATATTCGGGGATGTAGAATTTATTCCACTGCAATACTAGAGATAAGGTCTGAGGCCAGGTGGCTTTCCTGGATGCGACCATTTTGAATTTGCTGTCGACAGAGTAGCAGCTTGGTGAAGGAAGTTTTTCTGACCCATTGGAGGTCATCATTTTGGGAGCTGATTCCGTACCGGTGTCCTGAAAGGGAGAAAAAACACAGGAATTCAGCGAGGTGGAAGCTTTCACAATATGAATAGCTAAGAAAGTTATAGTTCACTATTGGTAAGATAAATTTGCACCTTTTTGGTAGTATCTCAGGTCAGCTTGTAGTACAGGTCCAATGGAACCAATTTTATTATTTTCAGTGAGACGGGAAGATCCAGTTTGGATAAATTTAAAGACTAGATTCTTTGTTTGAAGAGTGCATGGTAGCTTGTCCACCTTTCTCTTCACCTTTGGAACCGGCGAGTCGCCGCACGCTGTTTCTCCAGTGCGCGCCCGGTAATCCACAACTTCCTCGAGCTGAAGGTCGGTGAAACATTTGTTTTCATAGTAGGAGTCTGCCATTCTGCGGTTCCCTGGAAAGATAGGTTAAATAATATGAAAGACTGTTCCAATTTAAATACATATGAAAGTTAATTTCTGGTACTATAACTTAGGTACTAACACCTTTAGATAGGAAAGATAATCTGGTTAATTCGTGATTTAGAATCCGTATACGACCCAAGCTTTAAGCTGAGCAAAACAAATACAGGAATTACCCAGATTACTAGAAATACAGACATAGTGTTGTATAAGAAAATACACCTAAAGAGAGGAAATAAAGTGTGCCATATATGTACTAACCTGTTTTCTTTTGAATTCCAAAAACTTCCCATGACTGGTGCAGCGTTTGTTTACATCTTTTTAAACACATTTGTATAGTTTTCATTTTCTCACATATCCCTGGTGGCAGCTCGTTTTGAGCTTTAGCCGAGCATAAGCAAACCGGCCAGGTGATAGTTTTGCTATGATAGGTGAAGCTAGCAAGGTACACAATTATGTATATTTTCAAACAATTGAAAGATCATTATCATGTTTGTGCTAAGGTGTAAATGGGAACTGACGTCAGTGGCATTATTCTTTAATTTTTATTTACCATCAGAAGTATGTATGTGTGTCAGCGTGCCCATTCCCTCTCATCTATGAAAGAAGGCCTGTGCCCAAACATCATCACTATCATGAAAGACGTCCACTGCTGGACATAGGCTTCCCCCAAAGAGTGCGACATTGACCGGTCCTGCACCATCCGCATCCAGCGGACTCCCGCAACCTTGACCAGGTCATCAGTCCACGTTGTAGGGGGTCTACCCACGCGCCTTCCGGTACGTGGTCGACACTCGAGAACCTTTCCGCCCCAACGGCCATCGGTTCTACGTGCAACCACTGTGCTCAGTAGTGGGACGAATATATAGGCTGATGATGATCATGATCAGAAATCATTTCTTTGTACAAATTTAATGATGATGAATGTTTTCCACAATAGGGATTATTCAAACTGACATGTATGTATTTTGGAGTCTGTATTGTGTTATAAATAAATCTGAATGCCACTGTAATTAATTTCTGGGATTTATAGGCACTGTAGATTTGTGGAATATAGTTGTTGACCCTAAACTCGTTACGCCAGAAACACGCGCTAGTAAACCGCCGTGTATACTTCTGATACGTACCGTAACCTACACGTTTAACGGTGGTAGCTTCTCAGTACTCGCTTTGCCAGAATAAAATAGCTTGAATGTCAGTTTTTCAATATCGAGCGCGCAATTCGCAATTTTAATAATTTATAGGAAAAAGCGGCCAAGTGCGAGTCGGACTCGCACACGAAGGGTTCCGTGAAATAAATTGCGGTTTACGATTTATGACGTATTAAAAAAAAACTACTTATTAGATCTCGTTCAAACCAATTTTCGGTGGAAGTTTACATGGTAATGTACATCATATATTTTTTTTAGTTTTATCATTTCTTATTTTAGAAGTTACAGGGGGGGGGACACACATTTTACCACTTTGGAAGTGTCTCTCGCGCAAACTATTCAGTTTAGAAAAAAAATATGTTAGAAACCTCAATATCATTTTTGAAGACCTATCCATAATTTTTTGAGTTTCAGTTCTGAGTATGGGGACCCCTAAAACTTAATGTTTTTTTTCGATTTTTGTGTAAAAATCTTAATGCGGTTTACAGAATACATCAACTTACCAAGTTTCAACAGTATAGCTGTGGAAAAAAGTGGCTGTGACATACGGACGGACAGACAGACGGACGGACATGACGAATCTATAAGGGTTCCGTTTTTTGCCATTTGGCTACGGAACCCTAAAAAACGACATTGCATTTAATCGCTCTGTGAAATGAGACAAAGGAGTCAGTATATTGTTTATTTATTTAATTTCTTAGATTTGTTTAAGGGGGTTAAATAAAGTGGTAGGTATCAACTTGCGCCCATTTTTGGGTACTGCAATATTTATAGTTAAGGCTCCGTACGTTCATGGTCTTCTCTCCCTCTCACTGAGCATACGCGTGAGCGAGATGGAAGTGCGTGTTCGAAAGCGCAGATATCATGTTTTTCGGAATATTTCAGAAAACGAGAAGAAACTTAATTAAAAGTTATTGTTCATTACTTTATGAAGAAGATTATCGAATTTCATCTTTTTCTGATAAAAAATGGAGCAGTAAAATGGTTACAAGTGAAATAATAGGGTTCAATTTAGATTTTTTTTCTCTACATTCTTTTGTAAAATGGATTTCTACGAAAACTATATTACTTCTCATATCTTGCAGATTATGATATATTTTTTCCTACGCTAAAATTGTTACGTCATAATCATAATGTATAAAATGGTCACTAAACAACTGATTTTTCAACAAATTTTAAAGGTCAAGCCTTTGCAGTGAATTCAGCTCGTCGTCGAAGAAAATTCTATTTACCTATTTACACCACGTATTCCTATTTTTGCTATTCTACAAGTTTTTGCGCTCTATTTTTATTTTCTCCAGATATTGTATTCCAAGCCTTAACAAAAAGTAGCAGAGCTATCAAAATCCCAAAATCTTTTTGCAATTCAATTTAGAAAAACAAAACTCGAAGCGCACAGCAGACGACGAAGGATAAAGAAGTATCCCGTAATCTATCCCGCGGGATACACCGGGATGGCGAGTTAATGACACTTTGCAAAATTAAAAACCGGAGGCCGACAATTTGCTTAAATTAAAGTAGGACCTGAGGACTCATTTTAATGGCGTTTCCGGGTTTGGTAGTTGATTAGGGTCACAGAACGGCCGTTGAATTCAATTCTATTTGATACTTATCGATAGTTTTATGACGAAACAAAGCAATGAACCTGTTATTTAAAAAAAACACTTCGCTGTCATAATTAATCGTAGTTTTTGAATGAGCGAGCAAAGAGGACGCGCGCGCGATTATTCTCCTTTTCAGCTTGAGCCGAAATGCTTTCGTATGTCCGTATGTCCAGTCCATATGTGTGGCTGGTTCTCCTCTACGTGTTCTCAATTTCTCAACCTATTCTCGTGAAATTTTGTGAGCAGCTTCAATAATTATACAGGGTGGAAAGATAAGTCGGGCCCTGGAGGGAAACTACCTTAAATCCTTAAGCTGGCTCATTTTACTTAAAGGAGACATTCCTTTATTTTCAAAAAGAAACAAAACTGCATTCAAAGATTTTCAAATTTTGGCGAAATCATGTTTTTTGGCCGGAACTAAGCCTAAACCAAAACTTCGGTCGGACAATGAAACTACTTAATTGTAACGGTTTTGTATTCGTTTCTATGAGTGCCAAACTACCCTGTTTGCTTGATTTGGTTGATGGATGTATAACTAGTTGGGTGTCATCAACCCTCAGATGTTACCTGTTACCAGAGACGTGACTTTTTTGAAACACTTACCCACATGACATCGGGTTATAAATAATCAGACTCAGGTCATTTAGCAATCCAAAAGGTCCAAATCCCCAAACGGAGTAATGAACCTAAAATCAGATAAAATAAGACCCATTATCGTAAAGGACCGTTCCAATTTTATTATTTATATGACATTGAAAGTTTCTCCTTACTTTTTCGCCGTCTTTGTTGAAAAATATTATCATGATTTCATTAATCAAAGTTTCTTTCTTATCTGAGACGCAAACAAGATTAAAGAGGCTAAATAAAAACAGGGAAAACTTGCGGGAGAAGATGACGCAAACATGTGGAGGTAATATGTGCTGATGTTCGTGAATAAGGCTGGCGTAAACAGAATGTTTAGGAATGGCCTCACCTTGATTAAACTGTAGGCGACAGAAGGAAGTAAGTACTATATGAAAAAACAAGCTGAAAATTATTTTTTTAAGAGCGCATGTGAATACATTATTTATTTATTTAAGCTTAATTGCCCTGTGCAAAAAAATATCAATAGCGGACTTAATGCGCTTAAATTGGGCTTAGTAAAAACCTTAACGAACGAATCACTATGTTTTTTATTGAGGTCCGCAACATGTTCGCAACACGCTAGTGAAACTTATTTTATTATTTTAGTATTAAGTAGCTGCTAGTAATAGTACTTACATAGATTTGAAGGCAAATTGTAACTCACATTATATGGACCTATGGTCCGACATTTGAATTTGAAAAATTTGAAATAATCAGCTATTTTTTTTCATCGTATGGTGGTTACACCCTGGTAAATACATACCTACATGTATTCGTATCAATGTCGCTGATAGGGTCACAGTGTTCACACTGCCAGGTTCAGAAGGAGCATTGCAGCTGCCGAGTTTTGTTGTTCTTTTAGCACCACCCGGAGGTCACGTGTATGGTTTCTAGGGTTATTCCTACGGACGTACAACAAAAACGACCTCCTAAGCAGCTATAACAACTATCTACTAATATGTATGATAACAATCATTATGATTTGATTAGTAGCTTAATTGCTGATACACGTAAAAACGTACCACAAGATTGGCTATAATTAATTTAATGTACTATAAAAGCGATCCCTTCACATTTCCCGCTTGCAATTCGCGAATCATGTCATCCAATTCCACTCAAGCTAAAAATACTCAAATCTCAAGGAAATCCTAAAAATACCACTCGACCCCGAGGGTAGGAAACAAACGACCCTCTCTCAATTATTAATAGAATTAAAAGATGGCGCCACAATTGCGGGCCGCCATTTAAGTTGATGTGGTCGGAGATCATTGGAGGGCTGGGTGCCTATTGGGTTTCCTAATGCGCCGGGCGGTATTCGAGCCCGTAAAGAGCTTCTGGAGTAATAAAATCATTTCAACTGATTATTGGCTGTGTATTCAATGGCTTCTTTTTATGAAAGGAAGCGGTCCGGGCTGTTTCTGGGTGATCGGAATGAGAATAATTTTTAAGCAACTTCGAAAAAGTAGGAGGTTCTCCAATTCATAGGATTTTTTTAAATCTTATGTATGTTTCCCGACTCTATAGTAATGACTCTATAATAATACGCATGGACTGATTTGAAAAAAAAATTAAAGGGTAGTCCCCCAGTACCAGATATCAGTTCCAGGTAGATCTGCTGTTGGGGTCAGAAATCGAGGAAACTCTTCAAATTTTATAGGCATACTTGAAACGATTTTGGTACTGATTTGAAGTCTGTTAAAAGTATGTTTTTAAAATAAATTATATTTATGAATTACTTATTTCTTTTTTACATGTTTAGGGTTCCGCAACGCAAAAAGAAAAAACGGAAACCTTATAGGATCACTTTGTTGTCCATCTGTCTGCCTGTCTGTTTGTCACGATCATTTATCTCGAGAAAGCGTGACGGTATCGAGTTGAAATTAAAAACCATATACCTACTCAAGTATACAGTCCCTTGAAGCTATGAAAAAAACAAACTTCTAAGTTAACGTAAAAAAAGATACGGCAGTTTATGCCGCAAAAAACGCATTATATTTTGACACTCTCAAGGGAATCAAAATTTATAGGGTTTTTTCCGTTGATCTAGAACTATGAAATTTGGCAAGTAATATCGTCTTATACTACAATTATAGGGAGAAATCTCAAAACTATACATTTGTCCAAACACACACACACACGCACACATTCACACTCACACACTTATCTTATTATTTTAGATTTAATATTTTCTTAGCACGGTCAACTTGTTCCTTTATTTTAAATTATACTTGTAAAATCTGTACTCTCGGCTCCCAAGATACAGGTTGTGCCTAGTTTGGGGCTGACGGATATCTTTCTCTGTTTGTTAAAAATGTGTATGTTACCAGAATAGTTTAATTTAATCGCATGTAACGTTGTTATGGTAAATAAATAATTTGTATTTGTATTTATACATTTGTACGGAACATTCGGTGGGCGACTCGCACTAGTGTTTATTTTTTACAAGCTTTCATTTAGCTCACCCCATTTGTTTTATTCTTTCTTGGGTCAAATTTAGTAATTGAAATTTCACCAACTTTTCGGTTTCCGATTGAGCTGAAATTTTGCATACATATGGTTATCGCATGACAATGCAATATTATGATAACATGGAGCTGATGTGATGCTGGAGCTGGGAGGTGGCCATAGAAACTCCGCTATAAAACGACACAACCCCATCGAGTTTGGGCTCGTTAGAATCGTCTCAATGAGTAGTTGATGATGGTACAGAAAAGTACAGTCGGCAATAAAAGCTTGTACCAAAAATTAAATTTTTGACATAAACTTTTTATAGATAATGGTACGGAACCCTTCGTGCGCTACTCCGACTCGCACCTGGCCGGTTATTTTTTAAATCATTTGAAATATATTGTTGTAATATATTTATATAATTGTAATTTAGTTTGTATGTATGTATCTATGTATTTATACCATTCCTATGTATGGAAGTATGGTATTTGGGTGAGTAATTGTCAAATAAGGTGGATGTGTTCAAAAGATTTTTTTGGTTTATTCCTGCACTTATATTTAGTTAGCTGATGTTTTTGTTTAGTACGTAATTAGTATGGGGGTAATAGTAAGGTCCGTTCAAGGCGCAGTCTTTAGTTGGTAAAACAAAAATGTTTTAACGCGCACGTAGAATTGACGTCAGAGCCGAAGGTAAGAGCGGTAAATAAGCAATCTGATATTGTTTTATTACTGCCCGTGGTTTGTACCAAATTTTACATCTTCCCTGGGAAGTGGGTTTTCACGGTAGTAAATTTATTCATTTTTATTTAGTAAAATCATAAAGTGCTGCGGTAATCACTTATAGAGGTGAAAATAATATCTCAAACCGCAGATGACGTCCGAGCCAAAGGCAAGGAATATAAATATATATGCGTTCTAATGCTTCCTTTTTGTTTTTTTTTTTATTCTACGACGGTGGCAAACAAGCTTACGGCCTGCCTGATGTTAAGTTGGTACTGTCGCCTATGGACACTTGTGACTCCAGAAGAATCACAAGCGCGTTGCCGACCCTTTATTCACTTGAGGATTCGCTGTGTTGGCAGATAGAGACATGCATGTCCTTCACTCCCAACACAGCGCACCCTAGGGAGCTCTGGCGATCTTACTCACCACCAGGAACACAACATCACATGCTTCATAGCATGCAATTTCTTTATTACCGCCCGTTGTGAGTACACAATTTTACGTCTCCCCACTAATTTGATTATCGGAGGCATGTTAAGGGTCAGGAGGACGCTCAACTTTCCATACAAACGTAGTTTGGTTCTCATTTAAAAAAAACATGCTAAAATCACATGAAACTTTTTGTACACAATGGGATCCGCTTTATCTAGGTTGAAAATTAGTTTTTGTACCTGTAAATTAAAAAAGAAAAAAAATAGAGTGAGTAGATCGTTTTTACAATACAAAGTCTCTAATCGTTTTTTAAGGGTTCCGTACTCAACGATTAAAACGGGACCCTATTACTAAGATTCCGCTGTCCGTCTTGTCTGTCTGTCACCAGGCTGTATCTCAATAACCTAAAAAACAGAATTAAATGAATACTTTATCGATAATGGTACAGAACCCTTCGTGCGCGAGTCCGACTCGCACTTGGCCGGTTTTTTCTATTATAATTAATAGCAACCGAAACTAGTTTCTGACCTAGATGTGGCGGATCCCATTACGTATTAAAAGTTTCATTAGAATGTGATTCAAAGTAGGTTTTTTTTTTTTTTTTTTTTAAGTTCCAAATAATTCATACTTATCGCAGAGTTTCATAATCCGGAAGCGTTCATAGCCCGGCGGCGCCTGCGTATCGGAAACGATAACGCAGGTCAAGCAAATACGGCAGGGGTCAGTCTTTGGATGGGTGACCGCCTGTTTGAGTGGTTACTATAAATGAGCGCTTCCGTGCTTTGGAAGGCACGCTAAGCAGTTGATCCCGGTTGCTGTCTATGACAGTAGTCGTTAAGCCGAGTTAGAGGCTAATGTGTAAATAGTTTATAAGTATTTTGGATAAATAAAAAAAAAAAAAAAAAAAAAAAAAGGCCTTCGGGCGGCTTAAGAACCTCTAACAGTCGAGTTGCCAACTCACTTGACAAAGGGGGGACAACTGTCACTTTGCGTCCGCAGGAGCTACCTACCACAACCCTGCACGTGTCCCCTGGGTGGTACTAAAGAGTGACAAACTCAAAGGCCAAAATAATAATTGCCATACGATTAAAAAAAAAAAAATTAGATGCTAAAGCCATTAGTGGCTTATTTACAGCTACAGTTCGGTCTAACTATTTACTATTTAAGTAGGTATCGATTTGAGTCAATCGTGGTGGGGACTCTTAAATTTGTGACCGTGGCGGCTAAGCGGAAACGCCCATACAAGCCGATTCTCACCAGCTTGCCTAAAAGTTCTTGCTATATTAATATTACCAAACATATGTGATGACATATGGCACTGAAACGTGGTCGCTTACAATGGGCCTCATAAGAAGGCTCAAAGTCACCCAAAGGGCAATGGAGCGGGCTATGTTGGGAGTTTCTCTGCGTGATCGCATCAGAAATGAGGCTATCCGCAGCAGAACCAAGGTAACCGATATAGCCCTACGAATCGCTAAACTTAAGTGGCAGTGGGCGGGGCACATTGCACGTAGAACCGATGGCTGCTGGGGCGGAAAGGTTCTCGAGTGGCGACCACGTACCGGAAGGCGCGGCGTGGGTAGGCCCCCCACAAGGTGGACTGATGACCTGGTAAAGGTCGCGGGAGTCCGGGTGGCGCAGGACCGGTCATTTTGGCACTCTTTGGGGGATGCCTATGTCCAGCAGTGGACGTCTTTCGGCTGATATTAATATTACCAAAATAATGATATTACCAAACTCGTAAATCATCAAAAAACAACCCTTTTTTGCTCCGAGTTGTCCAGTGGAAATTCTCACACGCCGCCACTGTAAGCTTCTCACTCGCGGGAAAGCGATGAAGATTCGATATTATTAGAGTGCTCATTACGCGACTTCCGAGCGCGATAAATCTGCGCCAACTTAAATTGCTTCGACAAATTTATCGCCAGTATTGTTTATTGCTTGCTAGCAGTTAAAGCAGAAAGCAGTAGCTTCACTTGTATCATTGAATGAAGAATGAATGATTTATTACGTACTAGCGACCCGCCCCGGCTTCGCACGGGTTTATATGTATAAGACAATGAATACCTGCATGTTTTATACATATAAACCTTCCTCTTGAATCACTCTATCTATTGTTAAAAACCGCATTAAAATCCGTTGCGTAGTTTTAAAGATCTAAGCATACATAGGGACAGACAGACAGACAGACAGACAGCGGGAAGCGACTTTGTTTTATACATACACACATACATACATATAATCACGCCTCTTTCCCAGAGGGGTAGACAGAGATCACGGATCTCCATTTGCTACGATCCTGACAAACCACTTTCGCTTCACTCACTTTCATAACATTTCTCATACATGCTCGTCGGTTTAGGGTACTTTTGACCTGGCCTTTCTGTAAGATTTCTCCAATTTGATCGGAGAAAGTTCGCCTAGGTTTTCCCCTTCCAACTTGCCCTTCCACTCTTTTTATATACACTCTCTTCGTTAATCTTCTTTCATCCATCCTCTCTACATGCCCAAACCACCTTAACATACCCTTCTCAATGTTCGTGACTATATCTCCATCCATTCCACACTTATCTCTTATCACACTGTTTCTGACTCTATCACTCAATTTCACTCCACACATACTTCTCAACGCTCTCATTTCTACTGCATTCACTCGACTTTGATGTATTTTCATACTATGTAGTGATAAGGAATTTCGTATACAGTTGCAGATACAATTGTATAAAGGAAGTTTCACTGAACCTTTGGCAGATGTACACGTTTATTTTAGTCAACTTACTCTACAATCATTCATAGGAGTAATTAGAGAACTCCTTACGTAGACATGTAATAAAATACGATATTCCAAAAAAAAAAAAAATAGACCACATGAAATTTAATTTTCAGTGTTGGTAGTTGTACCTAACTGTAGGTTTCATGTTGGAGAAAATGTTATATGTATTGCGGTGAAAGGTTTATTCAACCTAAGGTGAAAGGTTTATTCAACAACATTTCATTATTATTAAAATAAAGAACACTAAAAACCATGCGTAGTATTTTATTGGTAAGATAAGTATTAAAATATTTAAAAAATTACGGAGCTACAACCGTATCATTGTTGTTAATCAGAGCGAGAAAACACCAATGACGTCTGACGCCACGCGCAAAATTAAAACCAATCGAGCATTATATCCTATCACAAACAAATTAGGCTAAACAACGTAAAGGCAAGTTTCACTGATAATTTTTAAATGCCAGACAAGACACTGTCTATATTGTTTGTACTGTGGCAGTGCTCTAATGAACGGCTACTGTGCTATGACATTTCTGTATATGGGTCAATTTTTTTTCTGTGTCTGGTTGCCATGGAACCATAAACTTAAGTCTCCTGGGTCACTTATGAAAACTGTGGTTTTATGGGTTTCAATCAACCAAATGTAAGGTATTGTTGAAATTTGAAATGAATTTTATATGGAAAATAATCTAAATATTATGTTTTACTTATTTTCTAAGAAACTCTGTCATTTAGTCGGCTGGCTAACGGGATAGAATAAAAAAATATAATTTTTTTTTAATGTATGGACTTAATGTATGAAATTTGCTTTAAAGAAATAAATCAATATTCAATTCAATTCATTTTTATTTCAGACAAGGTCCATACACATTTGTTAGTAAAAAATAATTAACTTATGACTAAATGAGTGTTAGTTAATAATAATACTTAGGGTCTAAAATTCTCGTGTGCGCGTCTTTACTTGCACATGCATGGACGTCCAGCGGGCTAGCATAGGACTGTCCCAGTGGTAAGCGAACACGCTCAGGATGCTGTTGGGGCTGCCGCGCAAACGAGACAAAAGCGAAGCAAATCTTTCCTCATCACAGCCGCGAAGCCATCCGTCCGCGCTTCGGCAAACATGCCGGAAGCACTACACCATCGCGGCAGCCCCATCAGCACCCGGAACGCGTTATTGTATTGGACACGAAGTTCGTTGTACGCCCTCTGCGTGTAATATTACACAAATCGACCTACGTAGTCCTAAACAAAGCAATGCTTGCAATATGGTACTGTCAGCCTCACCAGGGCTTAACCACTTTGTACCGTGTCGCATTAAACGCCATGTTAAACTGCCATACGAAGTTGTGAAACGAGTGAAAACGACAAGGTACTTAGGAGTTCAGAAACTTACGAGGGCGACGATATACACACGTTTTGTTTAAATATTTAATTTATTAAATACGTACATATAAAACATCTCATACATAATCATACATACATATCATGTTTATGACTGTTTTGTGTACATACAAACATAAGTACATACATGACTCAGGTATGTAAATAATGTGCTAAATAAATAATTGTTGACACATATTCATCTCACTCTCGTACATACTTCCTTTATTAGAGAACATATGACTCAAGTAGCATAACGAGGGTTAGGGCCGTAAATAAAAATAAATATTGTAATTATTCAAGTTTGATCAGAGCGTGGTTACCTTTTTTTTAACCCAGGGAAAATCTTCATAGGTTCCATCGCACTTTGGGGAGGCGCGATGGATATGCCGGATTCGTACCGGCTAAAAACCCTGGGGAGTTCTTCCCACTGCCTGTGGCGGAGTCACGGGAACGATCTCGCACACATCTGCGACTCCGCCAGCAGTTGTCCAGCTCACCGGACCCACCTCTGGGGGAATTGGTTGAGTGTTCCCCCCCACTATCATTTGTCGCGTACGTTTTTGTACCTTCTTCTTCTTCTCGCGTCGATGGCTTCAAATTGTGCGGGACCAGAAGGTGGCGACGCTTATCGCCCTGTCTGTCGCGTCTCGAAGGTCTTTCTTAGAGCTGCTCTAAGCAAGACCTTCGAGACGCGACAGACACACGCTGGGCAAGACAACATGTGCTCCATCGTTTGCGGGACCTCGCCACACGGACATTGGGCGTCTGAGCTACTTAGGGCGCCCCACTTCAGCATGTTTTTGTACCGCACGCACTCTTACCCTGGGACCTCGATCCGATGGGCGACAGTTGTCCCCGTGCCTGTCACCCGGAGGTCCTTACTAAAGGGGCAGCCGGCGGTCATGCGCCTGCCGTCTGCGCCCAGGGCACCTGCGTTACCTGCAGTTCGATCACGTAACGCGTATGCTAACCCATTCACATCCACGCTAATCTCGTAGCGCTACGTCGTAGTCCGTAGCAGCTTAACACATTCACGGCCACGCTAATCTCGTAGCGCTACGCCGTAGTCCGTAGCAGCTTAACACATTCACGGCCACGCTAATCTCGTAGCGCTACGTCGTAGTCCGTAGCAGCTTAATACATTCACGGCCACGCTAATCTCGAAGCGCTACGTCGTAGTCCGTAGCAGCTTAACACATTCACGGCCACGCTAATCTCGTAGCGCTACGTCGTAGTCCGTTGCAGCTTAACACATTCACGGCCACGCTAATCTCGTAGCGCTACGTCGTAGTCCGTAGCAGCTTAACACATTCACGGCCACGCTAATCTCGTAGCGCTACGTCGTAGTCCGTAGCAGCTTAACACATTCACGGCCACGCTAATCTCGTAGCGCTACGCCGTAGTCCGTAGCAGGTTAAACTCCGTATGTAGCGAAAAGCGCTCGTTGCCCTCTGACGCATATGTGTCGTCATGTCAGGGCCCATGACGACACATATGTGTCAGTGGGTTGAGTAGATCGAAATGACAATTTTTAAATGGAAAAGTGATAGCTGAGTTGTTAACGTTAACGTTTGGAAACGTTACGTGAATACCCCTCTAGTGACATAAGCATTTTTCAATGCATTTTGTGTTACCAGTGTGCGATTTTTTTTGCCACGTTTACTATCATCATCATCATATCAGCCGGAAGACGTCCACTGCTGGACATAGGCCTCCCCCAAAGAGTGCCAAAATGACCGGTCCTGCGCCACCCGCATCCAGCGGACTCCCGCGACCTTTACCAGGTCATAAGTCCACCTTGTGGGGGCCTACCCAGGCCTATAATATATATATATATATAAACGTCAAAGTCCTGACTGACTCACTCACTCACTCATTTGAATTAATGCCCAGCCCAAAACGTTGAACCAAGAAAGCTGTTTATGTCACAATAGGTAATTTGTATAACTAAGACGAGATTTTTGCAAATTCCACCCTCAAGGGGGTAAAAAGGGGGTTGAAAATTTTCATAGGGATGGAGTAAAATTTTAAGTGAGAGACTTGAAACTTTGTGTATGGATTCCTTATTATAATATAAGAAAAGTAATTTGAGGGTTTTGGAAAAACACATCCCTAAGCGGGTTAAATAGGGGTGCAAATTTTGTAGGGGGGAAATTATTAGAATTATTAGACGATTTTTTTTTCTTTTTTAAATCTTTATTGAGAAAAAGAAAACAAGGCCTTCATCGCATAGCGATAACGCCGGCCTCATAGGTAGGTATCACATTTGTTTCATTGTCTACACTTGAGCAATTCAATAATTAATCGGTACAGCTTAATTGCCAATTCAGTAGGGTTGTAGGAGTAGACAATATTATATTACATACGCCAATTTCGACCAATTTAAATTTGGCTTGTGTTTCATTTACCCTCCGGTCTGCTCCGATTTTGCTAGACAAAATTTGGTACAGAGATAGTTCGAGTCCCGGGGAAGGACATAGGATAGATTTCATCCCGAAAATCATCTTAGGGGATGAAATGGGGGGTGAATATATGTATAGAGCTCCGATATAAACGAGTTTCACGCGGACGGAGTCGCGGGCAGAAGCTAGTATATAATAAAAATTGTGAAGTGTGCAATTCGTTCTACAATCTAGAATGAACTAACTATTATAAACTTTCTAAAAAAAAACCTTTTTTTCCACCGTTATATAATAAAATTCAATTTGCAACGTAATAACTAAATTCCAAACGTTGTAATAAAAAAAACTAGCCGTAGAATTTTCATTTTAAAAGTCAGCTCAGTTGCTGACTATATCAATAAAATTTTCCAGTTGAAATTTAAAATGCAGTTGAACGTTTATCAAAAAGTACCGCTTCATGTTCTTTATTATTTAAAAGTTTTAACCGACTTCAAATCAGTAGCCAAATCGCTTCAAGTTTGCCTATAAAATTTGAAGAGTTCCCTCGATTTCTCCAGGATCCCATCATCAGAACTGGGTTTTGGTGACAACGGGACCAATCTGGAAGTAAGTATATGCTTTCAAAAAAAGAAAGATTTTTTTTTTTTTTTTGAAGTCGATTAAAAAGGTGCGGTCAGCATTGCACGTAGAAATCGGTTCTAACTAATGGCCCTTGGAGTGGAAAGGTTCTCGAGTGTTGATCACGTAGCGTGGGTAGAGCCAACAAGGTGGAATGACCTGGTAAAGCCTCAGCTAGACGGTCGCCAACAAGCCCCTCCGACCGAGCGACCTTGGTCCGCACGGACCGTTGTAGTATGAAATTTTGCTGCGAACAACTGTCTACACGGTCGGCGCGGACTCGGTCGGAGGGGCTTGTTGGCGACCGTCTAGCTGACGCTTAAAGATCGCGGGAGTCCGCTGGATGCGGATGGCACAGGACTGGTCATTGTGGCACTCTTTGGGGGAGGCCTGTGTCCAGCAGTGGGCGTCTTTCGGCTGATATGGTGATGGTGTACCGCTGTCAGCAAAATACGTTGCACATAAGCATTTGTCCCCCTCGCACTTACGGTCTTACGTACTTGCTAGTATGGGATGAATGCTTAACGTCTGACGTTGGGACTTATCAACTGTAATTGTATAAAAGTGAAAATGACGCCTGGTGTAACCTAACGCTCGTTTGAAAAGTAACGTAACTACCTCGCACAGAAGTGTTTTTTTTTACATATTTTTTTATCAAGTTTATATACTTTGGCAGCTAGAAGAACAATACCGTGGCTTTGTGAGCTCACGTGCCTGTCTTTTTGACATGATAACGTCTTATAAATCGATGAACACCGGCAGCATGCACGAAAAAGTATGACTCATTGTCCCGTTCCGCTTGAGCCGAGCGTTCGGCTTTATGACGTTATCAACTTATGACTTAAAATTATAGTCCGTAAACTGACTTAATAAACAATCAATATTTTTATTTTTTATATTTTGAAAAATTTAACTTAACAAAAAAATCTATACGGTTATGGAACTTGCTCATAAAATTTCTGACAATAGATTGAGAGATACGACCTGTAGAGGAGAAGAGCTGGACAATGGAGATACGAATGAATAGGCTTGTTGCGTGGTGTTAAAATTGATAACGTCGTGTAGCTAAATGGATAGTAAACCATCAAATGATTGTTATAAAGTATAAATTACAAAATATAATTCAAATTATAAAAATATATGAACCTTGTAAGTTTAGAAAAAAAAGTTTTTTTTATTTATTGTCCAAGAGTAAATTTAAAGGTACCAATAGAATCCTTACGCTTATATAGAAACAAATTTGTATAACAACTATGGATCTAAACGCAGTAATTCGCGACCGAAACAGCAATTTACTTCATTTCCCATGCAACGGTTAGTACAAATTACACGGTGTGACGTCATACTTTAAAGCCAATCAGTATGAAGCGTTTCGGCTGCTGTCAGCGAGGTCCGTCTTTAACTCGATTTTTTGGGTATTAATGTCCTTTAAATGTAGTTGCTTCCATACAAACATTTGTTCATCTACAAAAACTGGTTCGAATGGCATCGTAAACAAATTTAAGGTCACAAGCCCATTGTGACCCAAGCTGAAACGGAAAACTTCGCTCGCTTTGCTCAATCGTTCAATTAAGCCCCTGCTAGACGGTCGCCAACACGCCACTCCGACCGAGCAACCTTGGTCCGCACCGACCGCTGTAGTATGAAATTTAGCTGCAAACAACTGTCTACACGGTCGGTGCGGACCAAGGTCGCTCGGTCGGAGGGGCGTGTTGGCGACCGTCTAGCAGGGGCTTTACGTACATTTTTAGGGTTCCGTACTTAAAGAGTAAAATGGGACCCTATTACATAGACTCCGCTTTCCATCTGTCTGTCTGTCTGTCTGTCACCAGGCCGTATCTCATGAACCGTGATAGTTAGACAGTTAAAATTTTCACATAAATTTCATTTATATTGCCGCTATAACGACAAATACTAAATAACCGAATAAAATAAATATTTAAGGGGGGGCTCCCATACAACAAACGTGATTTATTTGCCGTTTTTATAGATAATGGTACGGAACCCTACGTGCGCGAGTCCGACTCACACTTGGCCGGTTTTTAATACCCTCGGGATCAAAATCAAAAAAATCAAAATATTTTTTTTCAAATAGACTCAAAGAGTGCTTAAGAACCGTCAAAAAAGAAAGTTAAAGTTGACTAAATACACGGAAAAGATTACGATATGATACAAAAAAGTTAATCATAAGTATCAAAAAAAATACATAATAAAATTTAACGGCTGACAGTCCACACAAAATTAGAACCAAAAACAGTTCACGTCAAAAATAACAAGGTCAAATAAATAAAATGTCACTTAAAAATTATAAAAATTAAAAACTAGAATAAAACTGAATTTCACTGAGCAATGACTTATTGGCTTAAAAGAAGTTATTGTCTTCTACAAATTCCATAACACTAAAATAGGCCTTACATACTAAGCGGTCTTTTACAATTTTCTTAAATTTAGTAAGTGACAGACTCAAATCTGGCTACCTTACCCACCACTAGCTAGTCTATTACTTATGTAACACATTGTACGCGTGTCAGGTCAATGTCATTTTTTATATGGGAAAATGACAATTGAATAGGGGTGTAGACTTAAAATGTATTATTACTCCTAAAGAAAGAAGGCCAAAAAATATGCCTAGGGACAAAAATCATATTTAGATATCTCAAAAAATTACGAAGTAACAACTGTTTTAATATTGCTTGTCGAAAGACAACATAGTTTAAAATGACAATCGTTTCATATGAAGGTGTGTTTTGTGGAATAAGGACAAGTTATACCCCCTTTAAAAAAATATTTTTTCTCCATTCAACAACATTTTAACCCTTTTTCGAGAAAATTCACCCCTATTGTTTACCGCACGTTCGAAACCTTACGTGTTTACCCTTCTGGAAAAACACCGCTTACCTAGTAAAGCAAGTACTTATTAGTATTTTCAACCGACGAATAAAACGGAAGCGGTTCTCAATTCGACGCGTATATTTTTTTTTTTATGTATGACCACGCATAACTTTTTACAGAGTAGTTCAATTTTGATAATTCTTTTTTTATTAGAAAGGGTATACCCCGAAGTTGGTCCAATATAAGTTTAGAAAAAAAAAACAACCCTAAGGGTAGGTAAATAGGGGATGATTGATTTTTCGTCGGTTAAAACTTTGTTTTCAAAGTAAATTATTGTGGATGTGGTCTCTAATTTAGACTTAAGGACTTTGCCAGTAGGGCTGCTACAAATAGAGACGAGATAGCATTTTGCTATGCCTCTCGAAATATTCTAGAAAATCTTGAAACATATTACGCAACAACCCATCTCTATCAATCTGCCTTGGCAATAACTACAACATAGAACAGTTGAAAACGATTTTGTTGAAACGTAGCTAAGAACCATCTCGATCATGTCAGATTTTGGATATAAAAAGCGGCCAAGTGCGATTCGGACTCGCACATGAAGGGTTCCGTGAAATAAATTGCGGTTTACGATTTATGACGTATTAAAAAAAAACTACTTACTAGATCTCGTTCAAACCAATTTTCGGTGGAAGTTTGCATGGTAATGTACATCATATATTTTTTTTAGTTTTATCATTCTCTTATTTTAGAAATTACAGGGGGAGGGACACACATTTTACCACTTTGGAAGTGTATCTCGCGCAAACTATTCAGTTTAAAAAAAAAAGGTTATTAAAAACCCCAACATCATTTTTGAAGACCTATCCATATATAGATACCCCACCCCACACTTATGGATTTGATGAAAAAAATTTTTTTGAGTTTCAGTTCTGAGTATGGGGACCCCTAAAACTTATTGATTTGATGAAAAAAAATTTTTTGAGTTTCAGTTCTGAGTATGGGGACCCCTAAAACTTATTGTTTTTTTTTCGATTTTTGTGTGAAAATCTTAATGCGGGTTCATAGACTACATCTATTTACCAAGTTTCAACAGTATTACTCTTATAGTTTCGGAAAAAAGTGGCTGTGACATACGGACGGACAGACAGACAGACAGACGGACGGACATGACGAATCTATAAGGGTTCCGTTTTTTGCCATTTGGCTACGGAACCCTAAAAACTGCATTCAAATCGGTCTATTCGTTTAGGACCGGTACACAGATAGACAGACAGACACACAGACACGTCAAACTTATAAAACCTCTCTTTTTCCGTCGGGGGTTAAAAAGTGTTGTTAGAAAATCCTCTGTAGATACATCCGTACCGCATGATATGTTTGTCTCGTTGTTCTTCCCTTGGTCTGACATCAATTTATATTTCAGTTAATAAATACCATTATTTGGTTATAATTAATACTTTAGTGTCTCAATTACGAGCATTAATTTTTTAATTAATTACGGAAAGTATAATTTTATAGACAGTTCCAATTTAAATTACCTTTCTGTAATTAGAATGCGGGAATATGCAATAATTTATAATTCCATTAATTACTTTAATTAATTGGTTTTGGAATCATGCAAACATATTATTTTTACATTTATTAGTATCGAAACGTAATTCAAAAAACGTATAGGTTTTTCCGAAGTAAACTGCTGTCACTAAGTATGTTCAGTCAGCGTCATTTAGTTAGTAGCAGCCAAAGTAGCCAAATATATCGTAACACATCCTTATTCCTATAGTAATAAAGATGTGTTGCGATATATTCGGCTACCTTGGCTGCTACTAACTATCTGATGCTGATTGTACATACAATATATGAACTCGGTTATTTATTATTTAATCGTATGGCGATCTGTAGAATAGGCAAATATCCATCTGATATTTTTATAGTTGCGCCCTATTACGCCGGAAGTGTTGTCACTCATTTAGCACCATCTAGGGGACACGTGCAGGGCTGCTATGCTATGACAGGGCAGGGTTCTTGAACGCATCATGGAGGGTTTGTGATATTTGGATAGATAAAATCCTATATTTCTTTCCCTCAGTACCAATGTAAGTAGTAGCGTTCTCATAACGAGCATTAGATAACTCCCCTGTTCCCTATAAGACAGGTTTACCTAGTTTAGGGCACAGGACACCGTTCCTAGGCTTATCTAAAAAGAGTGCACTCTATCTATCATGATGTTTTACTTACATAAGCTGATGTACTGGTTCTACAATAAATATATTTTCATATTTTCATATGGTAGGTAACTCCTGCGGACGCGAGCAACATTACAGATTGTCCCCCAATATGAACTCGGTAATTGTAAACTATAACGTTGTGAAAGAATAAGGTTGTGACACTAGCTGTCCGCGCGGCTTCGGTCGCGTATTGAAAAGAAAGCAGGCATACCCGCGGGATAATATATATCCTATAACCATCCAGAAAATCCATTCTAAACGCACGTGAAAGAATAAAGATTCAGATTCAGATAGTTTATTTCTCAATTAGTAATACATAATTTTCATACATTAGAATAAAAACATGCACATGTTAGATTATTATGTAATATAGCACATAAGCTTACCAGTAATTTAAGTTAAGACGCGAATTAACCTTCTTTATTGATTAGTTTGTCATTTTTCTGTGTCACCAGACTATTGGATACTGATTTGACACTTCAATGAAAATATGTCGGGTAAGTGTATAATCGTTGACTTACTAATAATATTGCCAATGCTAAAATTAAAATAAATATCAGTATGTAATTTTCATGGTGCCTATTTATAATGGTTTTAATATGTTTGTGTATATTTTAAATGAATACTAGTAAGAATTTATTGATCAAGTGATTGAAATGACTGACTAAACTATCCATGACGTCACGTGTTTATCGAACAGAGGTGGCGTGGTCGAACACCTAGAATCAGGTATAAAAGGGTTCGACCGGCCGATTCTATTTTATTATTGTCACTGCTGTTCCATGGTGAACATCTCCTGGGAAGTCCAGTCAGTTAAGTAACCCTTGGTATTAATTATGTACTTTGTGATATTGCTGTGTATTTCAACTCCATTATATGCTTGAATTATTATTGATGCTTTGATTATTAGACACGTTATAAGTGAATTAATTAACTTATGGATAATTTAATGATAAATAAATGAATACTTATGGTTTGAAGGTTTTTACTGGTATTTTGGCCAATAAAAGAGTTGTTACAATAATTCTATGATTTTTATTATAACAAATACTTTATATTTCCCTTGCCTAATCAACATAGTAGTAACGAATTGTCTAAATCGGGTACAGGGTACACGAATAAAGGGGTAAATAAGTAAATACTACAATGTTGCAGCTTTTTATTCTCAATCCATACACGTGGTAATAAATATTACAAATAATATGTTGATATCATAATTACTATAATGCGCTTTTATTTACATTTCTGTCACACACAATATTGAGATCGTCAGTTATAATCCAGGTTCACAAATATACCATCAATAATTAGGAGTTTAATGAAGTGTTGTCATATGTTTACATGGGTAAGTATAATACAATTCCAAAAAGTATTTAGGTTTAAGAACATTCATCATCATCAGTCAGTAAAATTTTAAATTTTTAAATGATGTCGGATAAGCGGTTCCGGAGATTACCCATTACATACAAACTTACAATCTTATAAACTTACAAAGCTATTTACTCACACTTCCTATTTATAATATTTAGTATAATGTAGTTTTTTCGCAGTACTCAGTGTTTATAAAGTTTATAATAGAAATTGAAAAGCTGTTACGTTTGTGAATTTAAAATATGGCGTCTTAATAAAACTTGAGTTAAACCAATTCCCAACTTTACATAAAAGACTGAAAACAACCATTTGAATACCAATCAGAGATATTTGCATTTCAAATATTTGTACAGATTCTATGCATAGTTTATGTACTTATTGTGTAGTTTGTTTTACATTAAGGACTCTATAAATGATGAAGTTTGTGAAGTAAGCATGTGCTCACTAGCAAATAATATGATTAGGGAGTTTTAAGTTAATACTATTTGACCTGGTAATTGACAATATCACAGTTTAATTTCAAATTACTCGTGAATTGTGAATGCATTAGATACTTACCGAAAAAATACTAGAAAGTAACTAAAGGTAATTTATTGCTTAAGTTGTCTGCATTACAAAGAAAAAGAAAAATAATTTAAGTAGGTCTCACGTATCGGTCATAAATTAAAAAGCATTTTTTCTTTAATCACAACATTTTCCGGATAAAAGTGCAAGTTTAGTAATACTATTCAATATTTGATATTTACCTATGCAATGTTTACAATACTAGTAGGAATCGATTGATTTGTTTGTACATACGACTGTAGATGTGTAACTAAAAAGTTGTACAGAATTGGAAGACATTAGTATAGTTTTGCAAGTTAGCACATTATGACATTATTTTGGACTATGTTAGAGTCTGATTCGTTTAACACTGTTAGTAAAATATCCCTTAAAATTTGTTTTTCCTTATCCGTCACTGTGACATTTTATGTTTATGTTAAAAGGAAAAATCACATTTTAGTTAACAGAGGTTTGGAGAAAAAGGATGGCGAAAGTGAACGTCCCTTACGGTGTACATCTTATCCTATTTCAGTTCTTCCCTTCTCCTTCTATCATGGTTTCCTGTTCTTTACCTAGTTTCTTCGTTCTTTACCATAGTTTCCTGTTCTTCAAGTTAATCCAGTTTATTTTATCAAAAGTTTCTTCTTATTCTATATGCTATATGGGTCTAAATTTATTATAAATCAATTCAAAGTATCGGAATACATCAAAGGAATCACAATCCGAAACACTCTTTAATCAATTGCCGAAGCGAAACCGCGTTTAACAAGATTCTTGATGAATCAGCAAAGGAAACAAGAAGCTTAATGGAAATATAACGGAACAGGGTGGAACAAAATGGAAATTAAGAAGCGACGTCTAATAGCGAAATACTGAATAAAGTAATTAAATCTAAATAAGTGTGTATACAAGACTATTTTTAAGCCCGACGCAAAAAGGGGGGTGTTATAAGTTTGACATGTCTGTGTGCCTGTCTTTCTGTGAGTCTGTCTGTGGAATCGTAGTTCCTAAACGAATGGACCGATTTGAATGCAGTTTCTTTTATCCGAAAGCTGACGTGATCAGAATGGTTCTTAGCGACGTTTTAACAAAATCGGTTTAGTTGTTTTTGAGATATTGAACTTTGCAATGAAAATGTAGGAGGCTTTTCAACTTTTCTAAGTTGAAGTTATGTCACCATTTTGGAACATAATACTAACAAAGCAATGTAGTTGACAAAGCTGTACCTACTAATAACGCTAGTTTGATATGAAACGGCGATATTTTAACTGAAAGTATAAAATGCATCGTTTATAATATTCCTGAAATATCCGAGTCTATTACATCGTATTATAAATACTCATTCCAAAGAATGAATGCTGTTGGTCAATCCGGCTCGACATTTTGCATTTCAATGTGAAATTAAATATGTAAATTCGTGGTTTTGAACAACATGACATACTTATGTAATTGTTGTGACGACCTGGATGTTGATTTATAATAAAATAATAAAGCCTACAATATAGAATACGCCATACGATTAAATAAATAAAACTTATGTAATATAAAATTAAAAGTAGTACTTACCTAATGTTTTGAATAGTTTTTTAATAATTTTAATGGTTAAAGTTTAATTTAATTTAATTTAATGTTTCATGGAATAATGTTCTGAAATGAAGATATTTTATTTTATTTATAATAATAATAAAAAATATTGTCAAGTCGCTTTCAGCAATTTAATACTTAAATGCAATTTAATACTAAAATTTAATACCTAATTACTACGCAAAATAGACGCATTTATGACGTCGAGTTGCGGAAACCCAGCCCGCGTACAACCTATAACCTACTTAAATGCAGATTCAGTATGCGTTTTGTTTATATTTATCGTACGTTTTTAATCTTTTATACATTTTAATTGCAATAATAGGCTCATGTCATTGAGAATGCTAAGTAAATTGAGTTTATTTTTGGTTTCAGGTATGTAAATTATTGCAGGAATGAATATGACCGAGCACTGCAAAGGCCGTACGTATATTAAAACCAAATTGGACAATATATTATATTGTAAAGCATTAAATGTATTGGATTCGCGTCCCAGCATGGAACATAAAATATTTATCATCATCATCATCATAATAGATATGACGATATCAGCCGAAAGACGTCCACTGCTGGACATAGGCCTCTCCCAAAAAGTGCTTAAGTGACCTGTCCTGCGCCACCCGCATCCAGCGGACTACCGTGACCTTTACCAGGTCATCAGTCCACCTTGTGGGGGGCCTACCCACGCCACGCCTTCCGGTACGTGGTCGCCACTCGAGAACCTTTCCGCCCCAACGGCCATCGGTTCTGCGTGCAATGTGCCTCGCCCACTGCTACTTTAGTTTAGCGATTCGGAGGGCCATATCGGTTACCTTGGTTCTGCTGCGGATAGCCTCATTTCTGATGCGATCACGCAAAGAAACTCCCAACATAGCCCTCTCCATTGCCTTTTGTATGACTTTGAGCCGTCTCATGAGGCCCATTGTAAGCGACCACGATTCTGTGCCATATGTCATCTCTGACAACAAACACTGGTCAAAGACTCTCGTCTTGAGACACTGCGGACTATTGGACGAAAAGATCCCGAACGCTGCCCAGCCGAATCGGATTCGACGATTGACCTCTTTTTCGAAGTTGACAACCAACCAACTTCGAGAAAGACAAAATATTGAAAGGAAAAAAATCTTACACAGAACACTTAAGTAAGTAAAAATATAATTTTAAAGTGAACGGCTTCGGATAAACCTGTGTTCCATTTAATTCTCCGTTCTTATGAAAGGAAAAATGCGTGTATCTCTTTGACATACATTTCTTACTAAAGTTGGATTAACCTAGGAACGATTTAGTAAGACTTAGCTATGTAATTCACTACACTTTACGATCAGCATTCAAAACCACGATACAAAAAGGGTTTTAACCCTTCTAAGGGTCCCACCAGAGCTGTGCGAGACTGCTAGGCGGTGAGCGAGGTAAAAATCCACGAACAGCGTGAAAGGTGCGCTCGCGCATCGCTTTATTGGTCCACTATTGGCTCACCGCCTCGGAACCTAACACAGCCCCGCTATTCTATAACTTGTTTCAAGCTCACCTTAACATTCACCCACAAATATATCTTGACGCCGCGATTCGTAGTAACTAAGCGTAGATAGAGGTCTAGTTCCGATAGGCGTGACGGGTGGGGTGAGAAGCATGAGCGCGTAAAGAATTAGCCCACCCTAAAGCTGGTCATTCACGACTGCTCCAAATTCGATCCATGAATGTTGAAACTGTAACGTTTAAAGATAGTTAGTGCGGCCCGTTCAATATCCAAACAGATGGACGCGACAACGCGCCATCCGAATGGAACCGGCCGTGAGTTTCAAAATTAACGGTTGGAAGAATGTTATGTCCATCCATTTGGATATGTCCATGTGTCGCAGAGAAATGTCGCGCTAGTGAATTACCAAACAACACACACGAGAGACTTTTATAAAAGTATAGTTTCAAACTTCACATTGAGACAATCTCCCCTGAAAGGAGATTGAGGGGATGTCGAGCTCGTGGACGCCTCTTTCTCCATGAAGCCTTTTTTTCTTGTCAAAGTTGTGTACTGCAAGCTTGTGCACAACTTATTAGGCTTTGATGTTGCCTTTGATTACATTTTCATACAGTACGTAGTTTCAGGAGAAAACATTATTTTTACGAATGAAGTAAATTACTTTTTCCAAGACCACGTAGAACAGCCACCGGTCCTGGTGCGGAGACTTGTAAGAGATGAAAACAGGGCCTCTAATAAACATTTGTGATTTTGAGGTTTGACATTATTGACTGGATTACATACATATCGTATCGTTCAAATGCCAAGCGCAAATCACCCAAACGCCATATTTATGTTAATAAACCGAAAATTCAATTTTTGCGACTTACATCGCGTTGGCGGCGTTGCCGGTCGCACTTGCCAGAACCCATTATGTGCATCTACATTGGGTTATCCGGGCATTCCGGTGTTTTTGAGAATAACCGCGGGTTATCGCTTGTTGAATGGGAACTGGTGGTTTGCATGCCAACTCGTTGTCTGCGAGTATGTGAGGCGTGGAAAATGGGAGTGAGCAATTGAGAGCTTTTCGCGAGGGGAACACCCAAAAGTTCCGGAGAGTCATTTATACGAAAGTGATACGCAAGCATAGTTGTGTTTTTTTTTAATTCTAAAGCCATTTTCTGCTAAGCGATAATTTAATGGGATATAATCTAGGTAAGGCTAGGTTTGTATTTTATCCTAAAGAATCAAAAATAGATACGTTTAGCGAAACATACGTTTTCAGAATAATTAATTCGGAAAAATTATGGTTTCGGAGTAGGTAATTATTTACCGTTTGGAATTATGTAGTGTAACCACCCGCAAGATACGGGAGGTCCGTTTTAAAATTGGGATGTTGACTGATAAAATGGACACCAACCACCTTTATGACACGGCATAAACGCTTTGTTAATAAGCTAACTAATAAGCTTACTAGCTACCCGCGCGGCTCCGCCGCGTATACAAAGAATCTAGGCGAAGCAATGGTATAAAAATATAGCACATACTTAATCCTGTAGGTCCATTCTACATATAACCTACTGAAGAAAGGGTTTTTAGAATAGAATGGGTATAGTTTCTGAGATTACCCCCAACATACAAACTAACATTTCACAGACATTACACCAGTTTATTATTAGTATCGCCACAGTTCAAAGAATACTGAATCGGGGACCGTTAATTGTTTAAAATAATATTTTACCGGTTATAGTTGCATTTGACTATTTATACCGCTAAATAGTTTAATACCTACTAATTTATGTTTCCCAGTATTTAAGTCATATCGGCTTGACAAATTACAATTTATATTACCTACCTGTAATTAAATTATAATTATCTGAACCTGAAATAATTTGGATGGTATTCTAGTCAAGTCAACAAAGTCGCCAATGGGAGTCCCCGGCATTCGAAAAGAAAATTTTGTAATCGAGCTTCGTTTTCTACATCTTTATAGGTAGGTACTGGCAATTAGGCGAGCCTATCGGCGCCTACGGCATTGTGCTAAGTAAGGTTACCACAGCCGTCTATGGGGTCGATGACAATGAACACGTCTGTCAGTTTTTGTAAATATGATCGTCATTAAGATCGTTAATTTTCTATTTTCTTTCGCATTCCTAGAATAAACTTTAATAATCTAGGTTAATCTGAGAAATTGGTTTGGGACGTGATATTTTGGGAAAACAATTTTTCTCAAATTAATCTAGTTTAAAAAAGTTTATTCTAGGAAAGGGGGAATTTGGCGCAAATGGGAAGCCAATTGATGAAAATTTGTTACATAAGTTTCTTAAAATATCACGCCGTTAGCCTGCGAATGTCAAATAACGTTTTGTATGGCAATCGAACCATCTTAAACAAATGTAAGTATTTAAAAAATAATAGAAAACTATCATCATACTAACTAAGTACTCAAACTCAAACACTAAGCAATTGGCGGAGCAGATGAACAAAATTTCTTGTGCATTATTCACGTATGAAAATGATTCTAAGCGACTTCAATACATTTTGAAAACATACTTTGGTGAAAATGCTACGAAATGCCGAGAACTCATAATTTCATTTGAAATAAAGCTCCATTCGAAACATTTCATTACAGGATGTCTCATTATACTCCTCGCTGGCTCTAGAACAAATTAATTCCACTATAAGCTAACAGAAGCATTCATTATACGTGCTCGATGCTAAGAGTTGCTGTTATGAAAGCACTTCCATTTGTATCTATTTCAATTTAGTTTAATTTCATCCATTTGCCCTTATTACTCCAGCTTGACAATATTATATTGTCACGTGAGAATTCGACTTTGTAAATAAATATTTGGGGACAATCTTACACAAATCGACCTAGTCCCAAACTAAGCAAAGCTTGTACTATGGGTACTAGACGATGATATACATTATACATACTTATACAGATAAATAAATACTTAAATAAATAGAAAACATCCATGACTCATGAACAATTATTCTTGCTCATTACACAAACAAATACCTTCGTAGGCAAGGTCACTACCAACTAGGCTACAGAGGTCGTCGACTTTACTTGATCATCATCCTCCGAGCGTCATTCCCGGTTGTGCCCTAAAGGAGCCCGGGGTCCGTTTTGGCCCCTTATCTCAGGATTTAGCATAGGCACTAGTTATAGAAAAAGTTAAGTTTCAGAAAAAACCCAGTGGCACAAGCCGGGGCTTCGAACCCACGGCTTCCGGATTGAAAACCGCGTGGCTCACCGCTCGGCTTCAGTGGCTTACTCGATCTAAAAGTAAAATAATAGCCGAATTGGGAATTAGACCACAAAATAAATTCAATCAAAATAAATTGATTTTTTCATTAGCGACAGATAAAATTACGAAAATACTCGGAAAGTATCAGGCTTTCATTTATGTTTGCAATTTATATATTTAAATTCATAAAAACTAACAATAAGGACCTTGTTTCATTGTGACGTCACCACCAAGTAATCTCTACAAATTCCATACTAACGCAGCGTTATTGACGTTTCATAAAAAAAGCTGATTTGACTTTTGTCAAATATCGTAAGTAAGTATTCTGATTGCTTCGATATTTTTCGTTGTTTCTTCGGATCACGATCACATTTTTCAATTTGTTTCGCACGCTCGCTTGCAAATGCGGCGGGCTGACATGTCAGAACAATTTTGCATTTGAAAGAGTAACTAAATGAGGCTCTGATTATGAGTGCCTCACTCTTATAGGATCTGGAGGAGTGGGTCTTCCTGACACAGCTATTTTTAAACCTACTAGGAAGACCCAACCCTGTTGTCATTTTGTACGCGTTTTTTATGAAATAAATCATTTTCATTTTACATTTTTATACCTTGCGCGAGGTGCATCAAACAAGACAATGATTTCGATACGTCATAAATGCATTTACAATTGGGTCCCTAAACTTCTTGAGTGCTATATATTAAGCGTTATGATTTCAAATATCTGCGAACTTGGTCCCTGTGACTGGCTGTCTATCCGAATGATCAGTGATTTAAAGAAAAATCATAGGTTTAAGAGATTCTATAATAAATCCTCTCCTCCAAGGGCCTGCTATTCTGTCCCGCGAGCCAAGAGACAAAAAGTTACAATTTGGGCTTCTTACAAACTTAGAAAATGGTCCATATCAAATGCGTTTGACAAAACCCTATATTTAGTAGATATTACCCAATAACACCACAGGCCAGCAGGAGACTTAACCATTGCTAGTGAAGTTGATCGGCCCAAATAAGTAATATTAATAGAATCGTTTATTGCATATCACATTACAGACGTGGATGGTATTAATAAGTAGGTATTATATACATGTAACACCTTGCAAGGGCACAACAATATCAGAGGGCTAACTAATTAAAATTATTAATAGTAAATTTATACATAAAAACGCCTGATAAGAAAAACACACGGTAAACAATTTCTAGTTGAAAATCAAAGTTTCACCCTGTTATTCGCCGCGGTGACCGAAACATCCAGCCATTGTTCCCCCGTCACTGTAACGCTAACGCCGAGTTACTGGCGACGACGACCGCAGGATAATTGCAATTTAACTCATGTGGGGCCTTAAAAGCTTCCCAAATTGTTTGAGACGCCTGGAGGGGGGGGGGGGGGGGTGACTGTTTAGAGCTTAATGAAATTAAACCACCCGCGCTCGACACTCAACACTTAGAGCCAAATTAATGTCATCAGCGAAATACTTGGATGAGCGAAGAGTTTTAAGAAAATATTTTTACAACGTAATGAGGGTAGGTCTGAAGGTGAAGATGAATTTAGGGACATTAAGGAAGGTGCAGCGTGAGTGCTATTAGCTTTAATTGATTTGAAGTCATCATACTGCTAGCGTTTTCCCGGCTGAAGCCTGAAGAATATTACCTATACCTTTTAACCACAGGGAAAACAAGACCGTATTTGGGATTAGACCTCTCGAAAAGAAAATAATCATTTGCCAACTGAAGTTACCATAAACATATTTCTTAAGCAAACCCATATTTAGACATTAATTTAGTTACTCATGGAATATTAAACCAATTTTTCATTTTTACTTTAATACATTCTTTAATTATACAATACCCGAAATAAAATATAGCAAACATAACGCTTTGCAAATACATGTTTAGGCATTATTGTATTATTTAGTCTTAGTTTGTTCCACCGATTTCCATTTACTCAATGTTCAATTCTAAATTACAATCTAATTCCAAAACATGCCAAACTGAGAATACATCTGGCAAATAATCAGCATCCTTATATATTATGCACGTAGTAGGCAAAAACTCTCCTCCTTTTTGGGACCTTTCTATACCGCCCTGTGGTCATCGTTCTATCTACATATGTTATCCTCTTCAATGAGCCCAAGCCCCAGTTCAACTTGACAGCCCTTCGTTTCTGCATACGACTTCCCCGCCCTCCACCCGACCTCCCGCCAGAGACTCGCTTCGTCAGCCCTTCGTTTCACGTGCGCATTCGCACATTCAGGGATAGTTCACTCTGTGATTTCGTCGCGCCGCTACAAGAACAGTCGCGATCACATACATCGGAGCAAACAAGCACGTCACAAACATCGGAACACACCTCTATTTTCAAGGCATTAAGGTGCATGTGCCGATATTTTTGAACACCTATAGTGTACCGATGTATGTGATGGCGACTGTACATGCCGGCCGGCCGCCAGCTGGCGGTCCATTAGTAGTTGCCGCGCAGTGGTACGGGACGCACGCACGGATCGCAGCGCGTTGCATGCGATAGAAAGGGATGGCCACATTTAGGCACGTTTGGCGTACTTAAACAGGGAATTTGTTAACAGAGAACCTTCTTACTATTACTTATTCTGTGCCTACGCTTCGCTCGGGAAGTCGCCGGCTCGCTTCACTCGCCACCTCAACCCCCTCGCTTTGCTTCGGTCTCACACGCCTGTTCAACCCAGGATCTCCTTCGCAAGCTCCTGGCTCCACGGGCTTTTATATACACTCTAGGGGTAGGACAGACATGTGGAAGTGCGGTGCTCTGATTCGGTTTTCGGTAGCACGTCTTTTTATGTTCTTTATTACTTCATGAATTAACATTTTACTATCTTATGGCGTTTGGCCTTTATGGCAATTGAAATTTGGGACAAAAAGTTTACCAAATGAAGCTCTAAAATACCAGCAAACATTTATTAGCGCAAACATTTTTCGCATAATAATTTGTTTGCATTAAAAAAAACATAAACAATATGTTGTCTTAATTACGGATTTGGCAAAATAATCATAGTCCTAGTGAAATTCACTTTAATAATATGCTTACAAGTGATCATTTGACTGTATCATGATTTGGCAAATAAAAAAAGGAAAAAATTTAGTTGACACAGTTTGGTTGGAAAATGAAATTTGGCCACAAATATTTCGTTAAATAAAAGAACAGGCTCCCATATTTTCTACACATTATATCAAATTCAATAATAAATAATAATGTGAGTATTTGTTACTGTTTCAACCTTTATGCCATACTATTAAATAAATACGAGTAAATTAACTTTTAATGGGAACTACGTAATAGTTAATTAAGATAAGATGGCAATTTTTAAACCATATATTCCAAGTAAATAATACATGCATCGTTTCACAGACACTGTGTTTAATCTAAAATATAAATGAAAAGCTAGAATACATATGAATAAAATTACATACATACATACATACATATAATCACGCCTCTTTCCCAGAGGGGTAGGCAGAGATCACGGATCTCCATTTGCTACGATCCTGACAAATCACTTTCGCTTCACTCACATTCATAACATTTCTCATACATGCTCGTCGGTTTAGGGTACTTTTGACCTGGCCTTTTTGATTTCTCCAATTTGTAATAAAATTACATTCTAAACAAAAATTATTCATAATTCCTAGATGGAAAGCAATTGTGAATAATTTAAAGTTAAGTCACGATTTCAAAGAAAAAAATATTCATTTTCCGAAGCAGCCTTCTTTATAAAAGTATTTATTTTAATGCAAAAAAACGAATCCTCTGAATGAACGCATCGTTGGAAAAACCTGTTTTCTATCGTTGTTTTTATAACTTCTTGCTAGGACTTAGCTTTTCATTTTGCAGCGATTTTATAGGAGCTTTAACTTTAATACTCGTAGTGTTTTACCTATACTAAAGAGGTAATGATAAAGATGCGATGGCACTCTTAAGAGGAGGCCTATGTCCAGCATTGGACGTCTTTCGTTTAATATGATGATGGTGATGGTGAAAGAGGCTAAGTATGTCTGTGAAATGTAAGTTAGTAGACTTTTACAAGTAGCCTGCAAAGTGACCTTCTCTTGTTTCATTACCAATTACATCATGGCGTTCAAACATTGAAAAGAATCTTGGAGTTTGTTTTTCTCAGTGCATGGTTCAGAACAGCATTATCCCATAAAAAATATTCCATGTAAAAAATAGGCCAAGTCTTGAGACTCTTCCACAGTAAAAAGTGGTGAGATATTTCTTAGACCCAAGTCAGGCATTCTTATTAATCTTTATTTTCTTGCTAAATAAAAATTTGCAACTTGGGAACTTGATATAAAAATATAAAACGTATAAAAATATCTTGCCCGAAAATGTCTAGTTATATATGAGCGACGAGCGTGTTGATGGAATCCTGGCCCATCGTGCTGGTGCAGCATTAAGCCCCTGCTAGACGGTTGCCAACACGCCCCTCCAACCGGGCGACCTTGGCCCGCACCGACCGTGTAGACAGTTGTTTGGAGCTAAATTTCATACTACAGCGGTCGGTGCCGACCAAGGTCGCTCGGTTGGAGGTGCGTGTTGGCAGCCGTCTAGCAGGGGCTTTACACTCTACCTCTAAACCTATATTGAACTTATTTTTGAATTTCCCGCCAAAACTTGGGGTAAAATTTGGTTAGCCAGACAGGAAAAGTCCTTGGATACAAATAGTATTTACAGCCAACCTACTTTACTACATCCAAGAGTAAATACAACAAAAATAATGAAATAAGTTAAATAACATTCAATAAAAACGCACAAAGGTAAACGTCCCAGTGCTCGACACTTCTTGACTACTTCAATCTTAAATCAGTAATAAAGTTAAACGGCTTGGTGTCAATTATTGGAATAAAGTGGTCTAACATTAGGACATATAGGTACCTTTAGGTAAGGGATTTATCCCTTGTTGTAAGTTGTTTATATTTTCACTCTCAGTTAACTTTCTTTAGCAACAAATAACGGTGACGACTATCGCACTACAGCTATTATCGCAGTATAAATGGGAATGATCGCGATAAATCCTTGCACATCTGTGTTTGCACTGGCACAGTCGGTAGGAACACAAAAACATCAACTCAAACAATCCCTAAAAAACATCACGTACACTTGTTTATTCGCGTAACAAACCAACAAAAATGCATCAGCATTAATCCAACTCAAATGCTATTTATCTAAGTTATCTGGGTCGTGTAAAATCCCCAACAAATGCGACCCAAACGCACAGGGTTCCCGGAGGCCGGAAATGGGTTTTAAATCGCCGGGCGCCGGCCATGTTGCAAAAATGGGGTAAACAAGAAAAACGAAGCGTAAGCCGGGATTTGGTTAATTAATATATTGGATTTGAGGTTCATTTATTAAAGTTGATCGCAACTTGTGTGTTGTACGGTTCGGTTACGGAGTTACAAGGTGAAATTGTGTAGTCAGAAAGCTTTCTAAGCAAACGTAAGCCTCTATTTCGCATTCCATAAATAAATTCAAATTTAAACCTGGGTCAAAATTTGGGGCTGGCCCTGAGTGTATCGCATCGCGCTCACATACACTTGGTTGTGCGCTACAGCAAGAGATATCTTGTGAACCAAAATGATAATCATCAGAATTGGGCATCAGAGGTGTTTAAAGGTGAATAATAATAATATAAATGATATATCCATGATTTTTTTTTTTTTTTTTTTTATTATTATTATTTATTATTATTAAAACTAGATTTAAAATTAAAACTAAAACTAACATAAAAATAACCTACCAAAAACTATAAATTACTATCTAATATTGGACCCTTTGGTAGGGTTCCCATCACGCAGGCAGCGTTCCCGCGTTGAATTGCGATTGCAAGTCTTTGTGCAAGAAAGCTGCCTGCGCGAGGGTCGCCTGTTGCTTCCATGAATAAGATCTCATCAAAAAATCAAAATCAAAATCAATTATTTATTTTGCATATAGGCAAATAGGCCACAAGGGCACTTTTACATGTCAAATGGTATTCTACAATATAATATTAATAATTTTACACAATAATCATTTTAAAATTGCAGATTTTAACCAATTAGTACCTAAATGGTTAACAAACTAAATGTCACTAAATGAAAACTAAAAAAATCCAAAATTGTAAAATATTATCAAATACATTCGATATAAGGTCTGTATCAGAATTAACAATAAGTTTATGATATTAATTTAGTACCCCAGAGATGTATAATGTCTCGGAGCATCCAAATACAATTAATAATTATTCTAATGTTCTTATAGAGATGTATACTGTCTCTAAGCGTTAAAACAGAAAAAAAGGATCATTAATGTAATATTGTCAGAGATGTACAGGGTCAATAACAATAAAACGTGTCAAGAACAGAATGATGTCTCTCGTCAAAATAATGATAATAACACTAGTATTTAGGTAGTGCAGGAAAACTTGCGTAAATAAAACAAACACACATCTGCAAACCGACACGATAGCAATTTATTATATTTTTTTATATCGGAACATACTTAAAAGAAACATTGTAGGCTTTTACGCTGTAAATACAACACAATATTAATTTGATTTACTCTCCTAAACAGGACTCGGTTAAAAGTAAGTTATAGAATTTAACACTCAGTTTGACCAGAGAGTATTCGTGGGATTTTCCCTTCCCTCGTTAGTTACCTACGATAAAGCCCTTAAAATGCTAAACAGGTAAAAGGAAAACAGTTGTATCGTCGTACGGCTAGCAGTGGGATACAGAACCCTATAAGCAATAATAGGTATGGGTTTCAAGCCGCCAATACGCTTGGTCCTAGACCGCGAATACGGAAAGCCGCGAAGAATAGGCTCACAGGTTTTTTAAGTAGATGTGAAGGATGAGATCATGAAGAATGCGTGGTATGGATGACGGGGTGAATGATTCAGGACGGTGAAAAAAACCTAGGGCATAAAACGAAAATATGTAGACGGTGGCGAGCAAAAAGCCTTTCTAAATTTTGAGGTAAATGGTAAGTCCGGAAAATTATTCACTGGCGGGACACGGAAGCAGAGCGCATTAGCGGGTTGCGACACTTTGCGACCCTACGTTAGAGGTGTAAGGTCTGTAGGTACAATGCTAAGCCTAGATGCAGATGGTCAAATAAAGGCTAAACCTAAATGCTACAGTATACAAATCCGACTGAGAAGTTCCTCCACCGACGCCTCCCGAAGAATAGACCACCGGATGCCTGCGCGGCAGGTTATACCAGGATGACCGCAACAGGATAACCGGCACGTGTTTCCCAACAGAACAGGCCTGTGTCGCCCGTAGAGAGCCTTGCGGGACGGTTGCGTCTAACCGCTAGTGAATGGCCAGCAGGTTCTCCTAGCGCCCGTAACTGGCGGCTACCAACAAAATAAGCTAATTAGCATCACACGACGAAAAACTATAGAATCCGGTAAATTGACGGAACCAAACGTTGTAAATACTCACCCGAACTCTCTTCAAGGTCCGGCCTTGTAACATAAAGCTTGGATTATCTAATCCAGCAAAGCTGACTCCAAACACAAAAAACCTCTTGTGGCATCCAAGCACTCGCTGAAAATTTGGCGACTAGGACTTCAATAAAATATATTACAGCTGAAAAAAAATCCCTAGAACTTGAGGTACGCGCACTGGATTATCAAACTTCAGCAAAAACTGTAATAAGCGGGCTGCTTCTCAAAGGAAAAAGGCACTGTCTCCAAAATGCAAGCTCACGCTAGGGCTTCTATATCGAGAATGATCCTTCATAAGTTTGTTTACAAGAATTGACAAGATTCTGGAAAAATTGTCTATCAAATTCAAATTTGAATAATTTAAAAAGATAATAGCCAACAACCAGCCAGAGTCCCACACAAGGATATAGACGTGAAGCAAAGAGATTTGACTCTGCTAAAAAAATAAAGAGCAAAATATAATACAGATAGCGTAATAAAGGCAAATGCAGGGAGTTATCACTGCAGTAGTTACTATGCCCTTGCAAGCATGAACAGACCGGACTCCACAAACACCACCCGATTACGAGCATTTATAACTATTCAAGAAAAACTGACTAGGTACCTACTATTTATTATATTACTACGTAGTCATGACAGAAATGTAAGAAATGGTTGATATAACAAGTTACAAATCATCATTCTGACTTCATCGTGTTTGTTAGACGAAATATACACAATATTTTCACATTATAAGTCTGTGCTCATCGGTGCAAACTCCTCAAACTTGTTCACAATATTCACGAAACTTGCGGTAATATACCTACCGAAGATACTAAGTAAATAAAGGGTAGCAAGTAATGTTCGCAATAAGAAAGAAGTTGCGGGCAAGTTCTTAAATTCCCGAAGTTGGTATATTTATGTGCAGATTCAAGACTGTAATGTGCATATTTGAAATATGTTAGCGTTGTTGGAGGGCAGACAGGTTGTAAGGTATACTATAGTTGCTATAAGATGTCTTTGAGTTTAGAGTGACTGGCTGGATTTTCTGACAAGTGACACGCGTTAGATGATGTTTTGTTTTAGAGGGCTGACAGGGCTGTGTACACCGGAGATAGGTTAGATTGACGCACAGGACAGCCCTTTGTCTCGTTAATGCCAGACTCTTTAAGCGGCATACAGGTTAATCTACTTGTGTGCAGTGCAGTTTGTACATTATCATCTTCGATACAATCTATACCGATACTATTTATACTTACTATAAAAACATATGGCTTTGGCGATGAGCAGTCGAAGTCAAAGATTTGTTGTTTTTTGGAACTTCTTGCAATGTAGAAGGGCCATTTCGCCGGTTGGCGACCACCTAATTTTATGTGCTGGTTAGCGACCACTTAGCTGACTTGGAGAACTGAAACCATATTTTCTCGTTTTTTTTTGTAAATTCATATTCCATAACTACAAACAATAAGGCATACGACTGACTGTTTCAATAGGCTCTGTAAAATTAATGTTGTCTTCAATTGAAAAAACCATGTTCTTCAAGTGGTCGCTAACCGAAGGTGGTCGCGTAACCGGCGAAATGACCCTAAGTCAATAAATGTATATATTTGGCGTCGACTGTAATTAAAAGCCTCATTGTATCAAGGATTATAATGTACAAGGTGCTCAGGAATCCAAATAAATTAATAGCGTGTTCCTTACCGTGTTTAGAAAATGAAATGTCACATAAAGTATCAATCAAGTATCTTCGGCTGTTTTTTTGTACTGTTTTACTGGTCAAGAATTTTTTTACTCCCTGCAGTATCATACGCTGGTAAAATTATAAAAATATTCTGGAATGCGGATGATCATTCCAGAATATTTCCACCTTGTAAACCAAACGAGGCATCGCTTTTCTCGCGATTGGGCAGTACCAAGGATCTTGATCGCTCCAGAAGTTTCTTCAAGTTTACTTTTGCAGATAACTAGAGTACGATAATGGCTTATCAGTATCAAAACTTGACACTTGGTGGAGGAGCTGGGTGATGTTGCTACATTAACATCCGACCCTTACCAATAGAAGGTAATACCTGAAACCAACCATCATTATCCTTAATCAACCATCATTATCGTTATTCCCGGTTGTGCCCTAAAGGGGCCTGGGGTCCGCTTTGACACCTAATCCCAAGATCTGGCATAGGCGCTAGTTTTACGAGAGCGATTGCCATCTGACCTTACAACCCAGAGGGTAAACTAGACCTTATTAGGATTAGACCGGTTTCCTCACGATGTTTTCCTTCACCGAAAAGCTAACGGTTTTATTTAATCGTATGGCATACATTATTTGGCCTTTGAGTTTGTCACTTTTTAGTACCACCCAGGGCACACGTGCAGGGTTGTGGTAGGTAGCTTCTGCGGACGCAAGTGACAGTTGTCCCCCCTTTGTCAAGTGAGTGGGCAACTCGACTGTTAGAGGTTCTTAAGCCGCCCGAAGGCCTCTAACTCGGCTTAACGACTACTGTCATAGACAGCATCCGGGATCAACTGCTTAGCGTGCCTTCCAAAGCACGGAAGCGCTCATTTGTAGTAACCATTCAAACAGGCGGTCACCCATCCAATGACTGACCGCTGCCATCTTTGCTTTACCTGCGTTATCGTTTCCGATTCGCAGGCGCCGCAGGGCTATGAACGCTTCAGCATGAAAAGCTAACGGTAAATACTCCGTACATAAGTTCCGAAAAACTCATTGGTACGAGCTGGGATTTGAATCCAAGACCACCGCTTGACAGCCGCATGCCTGAGCCACTTACCGTAGCTTATCTTTTTTTTTTATATTTATTTATATATATAATTATTTTACAATACATGGCCAGGCAGCGGACAAAACCCAGCAGAGTTTAACTGCCACTGCATTCACTCAATTAATATTTAGTTTATACATAGGATATCTAAAACCAACCATTAAAAAAATCTACTCTGTGAGCTGTAAAACTCGCAAGGGTGTTTTATTTAAAAAAAAAAAACCACAATCTGAATTGATATATTTTTTAATTATAATTAAAGAACCTGCTTACAGAATAAAGAAGCGGAGAGAAACAGTGGGATAGCAGGACATCCGGACATACGAACGAATTTTGGGCCAAACTGAAGCACAGAACTTCGTTCGCTTCGCTCGCTTGTTCAATAATAGGAAACTGAGTAATTTTGTGTTGTTTTAAAATCGAATGAAATAAAACAAATGCAACTGTGTTCCAATTGAGAATGGTATAAATTCTATAAATGAGAACATGCCTCTGGATGGGTGTTAAACTGACCACTTTTAATCTGGTCATCCCAGAAAAGAGGGTACTGTTTTCAAAATTAACTAATGTATATTTGCAGTGCTTGCTTTGGTACCTACTTCTTAAGCACGCTCCGTAGCCACAACGGCAACACAAAACTACATGTCCAAAATTAAATCATCATCATCATCATTATCATCATATCAGCCGAAAGACGTTCACTGCTGGACATAGGCCTCCCCAAAGAGTGCCACAATGACCGGTCCTGAACTAAATACATGAATCTTAATCTAATCATTGATATAAAGAGGTCTGATTAAAATTTTCTAAATGCATGTAAAGAGTCAGTCAAGACTCGTTCCATTTAATAATTTGATCCTACTTTATATTCCATTCGAGTGCCGCAGCCCTAGACCGAAAATTTTTTGCACCATAAGATAATGATCAGACTTCACCCTTTACCACAAACTTATTAATATTTGCTACATTCGACCGCAAGAACGCTCAATGTCAATCACAAAACTCTTATAACGCACTCGCCAACTTAGCCAACTTAGCCGACACAACCGAACATAGCCGAACTTAGGCTAACTCGGCTAAGCACCCTCTACGTTTCTCAAACACGCCCGGTCATTGATTAAGTTAAGTTTTCACTTAATTAGGTTAAAAGGGTTCTTTTGCTGATTGCACTGGTTTTTGCGCTTTTTAGGAATTAGTCTCGAGGGAGATTCCTTTGTATTGGGTCCGTTGTGAAAAAGGTGTATTTATTAGTGAACTTAGGAAAACAAATGTAGGTGATTTTGTTTCGTATTTTTATTGGTTAGCTATGTATAGTAATAGTTGTCTTATAAAAATACAATAATTGCTTTTTTTAGTAGGCTATCTAACTATCTATATAATGTAACCGCCCACTAAAAAGGAAATTTACGAAATTTCATAGTTTTACTATATGATTAATCCTTTTCGAGCACATATATTTAAAATTGTTATTTTTTTCATGTATTGTCAACATCCTTATTACTATATATAGGTAAGTACAACAGCCTGCTGTGCGCTCCGTTTCGCTGGATGAGAATAAATCTCAATTAGATGCCCCATTACTCACTATTACCGCCTTCGATCGCCAGACAGAGACAGAAGACTGCACGTGTCTTGCAAGCTACCAGTGTTCAAGGATGTGTGGCAGTTTCCTTTTTAGATTAATTACATAATGCAGTTTTATCTCTTGTGAATTTTTGACGTATTTCCAATTCAGTTCAGCAACTGTTTTGCAGAGCAAACTAGTTCCTTATTTTGATTGAGTATTATGAAAACAGTGAGCTTATAACTTATAACAGTGTAAGGAGTGGCTCTAATTAATGAAAAAACTTTAAAAGTTAATAGAAAAAATACTATTTTTATTGAAATAAAGACTTTTCAGCTACGACAATTATTTTTGAAAAATATAAACAGATTGCTCACTTACGGTTTGGGTTTAGGACGGCGAATGAGACACTTTCCTTGATCCGTCTAATATTACAAAATATATCTGACCCTGGCAATGACAGATATAGCTGCTGGGGCTGTCAATATCATTGCCAGTGTCAGTTTACCACGGATTTTAAAGATATTTTTTCGTAATATGAGACGGATCAAGCAATGTCTTATTCGCAGTCCTAAACCCAAAATGTAAGTGAGGAAATTGTTTATATTTTTCAAAAATAACTGACGCAGCTGAAAAGTCTGCAACTTTTTTCTGGTGCAGTGCTAAGGAAGGTTATTCCTACCAAGAAAAAGAATATCGGGCGCTTCTAAAATTTTCATCCATTCCCAATTAGGGCACCCCTTACATATTCCAATCGACATCTTTGGCAAAAAGGGATAAGTCCCTACTTACCCATCTGGTTTCAAAATAACAATGACAGATACATCAAAATCAGGAAATAAAAGTAGATAATAGATATAAGTATAAATAAATTAGTAATAGTTAGTTACATTAATCTTAATCTACCTAAGGAAGAGCGGTGTCTCCCAACACATGCAATCTTTTGCTTACAGGGAGACTCCATCCCTTGGATCAATTACCTCAAATATTTAATGTAATAAATCATTTGTACTTAAATGGCTTTTGTGAATCCTAAATGTAACATTCCAGATTTTTTTACCGAAGTTTCTCGAAACATAGAAAAACTGGTAATTTGCGAAGACCCTCATAAATGTTTAAGATTGTTCAGATTTGTTCGGTTTGAGGAAATATCGAAAGGGCATTTAGCCACCGGCGATAAGCCCGCAATACATCACGCGAGATTGATGCGAGCGAGTCTCGGCTGATACCAGTGATTTATGTGGGCCCGGCGATTATCGCCTGCACTTGTTAACTACTGGAAGAGTACGAAATACTTCAATTCTTGTGTGACTGTGACTCAGCTCCCAAGTGATCCAGTAACCTTGTCGCCTGACAGTACGGGGTAGTCGACGTCAAATCAGGTAGTTTTGATTTTTTGCAGACTTCTTTATGATGTTGGCCCAATGAATAATCCAAGTTTGTGACCTCGAGCGCCGAACGCAATTTTGTCAAAAATCGGAAATACCACAAAATCCCTAAAGGAGCACCTTTTAAGGACGTTTTTAATTTATTTTAAAGTAGACTAAATTTTCTACAATATGAGACTAGCATTGTCTCTGTAGACCCAATAGTTTCTGAGTAAAGCTTTTCAATATTCATAATTCTGTACAGCTTTGCAATTTTTGCAATATTTTTGACGTCACTCAAACACCTCTAGCGGGATGAAGTTCCAATTATCCCCGACGGAGTGTACTAGTGTTGCGAAGTTCGAAAAATTATATACTTTGAAAAGTTTTATCTCATAAACTATTGGGTCTACAGAGACAATTCTAGTCTCATATTGTAGCAAATCTAGTCTACTGTAAAAACGTCCTGCAAAGGTACTATTAAAAACTAGAATATTAGGGTAATAATAAAAACTTACAGGGTATTTTCGATTTTTGACAAAGTTGCGTTCGATGCTCGAGGCCACAAACTTGGATTATTCTGTGGGCCAACATCATAAACAAGTTTGCAAAAAAGCGGATTTGACGCAATCTCTGGATGTACAAAGTTACTGGACTTTAGTCCACCAATTAAAGAACAAATTAGACAAACACATTAGTACAGAAAATAAAATTTTAGCTCAACAATTATATACTTAAAGTTAATTGGATTTATTTATTATCTGTTTATTTTTTCCTTGATTTGGGCCGTAAACGATCTCCTTGGTCTCTTCCTCATTCCCTCTTTCTTCTCTTCTGTTCATGTAATCATCGTGTCGTAACAAGTGTCCAAACATCTTGCCTCTTCTGTTCTCTATCGTTTTTATCAACGTCCTTTTATCTGTCACCTTCTCAAGCACTTCCATGTTCGTCTTTTTTAAAGGTATAAGGTTATTATAAGAAAAGTATAAGGTGTAAAAGTGTAAACATAATCTTTGATGTGGGTTGTACACGTAAGTGTGTAAACGCAAAGAGTGGAACTTTATAAGATGAAACAAACACTCGTAAGCAATTAGTTCAATTTAGTCACTTCGTATCTTGCACGGTGTAATGTTTAATACTGCGTTACGTACAAATCATGTTCTGCAGATTGTTTATATTATTTTTTTTGTCCTTCCCGCTTACGGCAAACTCCATCCATCTACCTTCTCTTCTCTTCTGCACCTCTGGGAGTATAATAAGTACCGACGTACCAAATATATACTCGCAGAGGAAATTTAAAAAAAAAAGCGGCCAAGTGCGAGTCGGACTCGCACATGAAGGGTTTCGTTAAATAAATTGTTTTTTTTTTATTTATGACGTATTAAAAAACAACTACTAGCTAGATCTCGTTCACACCAATTTTCCTTGAAAGTTTGCATGGTAATGTACATCATATATTTTTTTTAGATCTATCATTCTCTTATTTTAGAAGTTACAGGGGGGGGGGACACACATTTTACCACTTTGGAAGTGTCTCTCGCGCAAACTATTCAGTTTAGAAAAAAATTATGTTATAAACCTCAATATCATTTTTGAAGACCTATAGCCAACACGTGTGGGTTTGATAAAAAAAAAATTGAGTTTCAGTTCTTAGTATGGGGAACCCCAAAATTTATTGTTTTTTTATATTTTTGTGTTAAAATCTTAATACGGTTTACAGAATACATCTACTTACTAAGTTTCAACAGTATAGCTCTTATAGTTTCGGAAAAAAGTGGATGTGACATACGGACGGACAGACAGATAGACAGACAGACATGACGAATCTAAAAGGGTTCCGTTTTGTGCCATTTGGCTACGGAACCCTAATAAAATGAAATGCAAGGGGTCCACCGACCGGTTACTGTCCCTGCCCGTGTAATGTACAGTCAACCAATTTGATTCCTAGGCCACCGTAGAACCCTGTCATTTTAACTGCCACATAGAGACGCAATAATCCTAATAACCCGTATTGACATAGCATTTACAACGGCAAGGTACTATGATGGCCTAGGAATCAAAATGGTTGACTGTACATATACAAACTATGGTGCTTGATGAAATATAAACGAATCGAGTTATTGGGCGAAGTAAATTATTTATTCAGTGACTGAAATTATGGTTGTAGAGTATCATCATCATCATATCTGTCTCAGTTAAAGTACAATTTTAGACCACGAGATCGCAACTTACCGGCAGTTCCCAAAGCGCGCACTTTGGCGTACAGGAAATCACCACTAGTTCGCGCTTTGGATACTCTAAACGCGCTTCTCAAATCAGCACCTGACAGCGATGTGTTTGCAAGTAGTTGGAAGATAATATGTGATAAATATAAGAGGTTATGCGAGATAATGGATGACCGACCGTCTTATGGTTTAAGAATTTATTTCTCCAAAAGAATACAATTCACTTACCTAGAGAAATACAGTAACATGCCTTAAAGTATAATTTAACAATGTGTACGAATGCAAAGAATACATTTCAAATAGTCTTAATATTATATAATAGTACTTATATTTATCACCGCAATATGCACAACCAAGTGGGTAGAATACAAAAGTAAGTTATTTATTATTTCTATTGTCCATCCCATAACTGATTAGCCGGTAGGCCGAGCGCTGCACAGTTGTCAGTCTTTATTACGTGTCGATTTCAATCGCTATGATGATAGCAATGTGATACTACTCGTATTTTATTTTATGAGTTATGACATAACTATTGAAGTATTTGTTTTTATCTTATCTTATTTATTTTTTCCAATTTATATTGTTTTATTTATCTACTTTCATAACCGTACTACTACAAGGCCATAGTATCTATTATTAAGTTGCCATAGCTGATTCTAATCTGGTGAGTTATTTAATTCGCGGCGTTTTGTTCTTCAGTAGGTGCTCCGGGGGGATTTTTTTTGGAATGGCATTGACTATTTTAGGAGCGCCTCTTATGTACCTTATTGTAAGGTTCCCTTCACCTTCTTCAGTTCTGCGTTTTAATTCACCTTTCAGGGATTGCAGTGTTATTTTCTGGAGTGGTGTTTCGTCGTAGTACGTTTTGATGTTGGTGCTATTATTGTTTATTGCGGCTCTTTTCCGTAGAATGGATTTGGCTGTATGCGAATTTGCGAAGCACGCTTTAATCGGACGAGCTTTTCCTTGCGTAAATTTTCCCAGTCGAATTACTCTGTGTGGTTCGGGGCAGTCAGGAATAACGGTTTTAAACAACTCGTTTACTTCGTTGGTGTCATGGCAGCGCCTCTCTTCAGCATTGGTGCTGGTTATTTCACTTACTCCACATATGATTATGTTTTTCTCTCTTTCAGCTCGCTCTTGGATTTCATTTATCATGCTGTCGCAAGTGGCTGGTGAACTTGATTGGGCAGATATAGCTTCTTTAAGTGTTTGGACATCAGTTTCGATGGTTCTAACCTTCTGCTGGATATTATCGTTGAAGTTTGTAATGATCATTAAGTCCTGTTTTATTTTATCCTGCTCCAATGCTAATTTATCAGTTGTTGTCTTTATTTGACAAATTTGGTCCTTTATTTGGGACATATCCTGCGATATAGCGTTTAACTTGACACACTGGCTTTTGACCGTCTTCAGTTATTTGTTAAGAATTTTGTTATTTTAAGTTCATGTTACTTAAATAACATTGTGTGCATGCATTTCACAGTGCCTTGGTGTCTCACTGTAATACTGTGTAATCTGTTTTAAAATAAATAAATCAGCCGAAAGACGTCCACTGATGGACATGGGCCTCCCCCGAAGAGTGCCTCCTGAGCGGACTCCTGCGATCTTTAAAAGGTCATCAGTCCACCTTGTGGGGGGCCTACCCACGCTGCGCCTTTCGGTACGTAGTCGCCACTCGAGAACCTTTCCGCCCCAACGACCATAGGTTCTACGTGCAATGTGCCCCGCCCACTGCCACATAAGTTTAGCGATTTGGAGGGCTATGTCGGTTACCTTGGTTCTGCTGCGGATAGTCTCATTTCTGATGCGATCGCGCAGAAAAACTCCCAACATAGCCCTCTCTATACAATATAAATTATTATGATTTTTTTATCGATCTATTGTGAATGCGGAGTATGTAAAAGTAGGTAGCTAGCCACATTTCGGCACGCACCTGCGTTAATCAAACGCGCACATAACTCGTGGAGCGTCCCGCTATCGTCGTTTCACGCACAGTTGCCTCACCGCAATGACGTGTGAAGTGGATAGACCGGCGGTTTTTAAACGCTCTTTACTAGTAGCTTTCCGGCGAAGGATGAGGTGGTAGAAGATATGTCACCAAATGTTAAACTTATTAAATGTAGTAAAATATACATAACTCATAAGAATAACACTAAATTGTTTTTTGAAAATAAATAATTACCTAAGTCTAAATATTAGGTCTGTCACATTGTTTTCTTCTTTGCGGGGGTGAAGAGTAGCTCAGCTTTCCGGGGAAGTTGTACTATGTGCTTAATTAACACATTAACGGTAACTTAACGTTACGCCCTGCAACACCTGAAGAACGTAATTACGTAATACCTATCGCAAGTAAACAAAAACTACATATAAGTACTATAAGCTAACGTATACGTAAATATAATTTCAAATAATAAAATCAAAAAATAATAAAAAATATAATCACAAAATCAAATTTTGATCTACCGACAGTTCAACAATTTCGGTGAAACTATGACTGGTTTTACTTAGAGCCTACAATGCATCCCTCTACTATCTCAACATATCTCAGCTCTTCGGCAAATTTTAATTCCAGCAAATATTTTGTCGAAAAAAATCTCGATTTTATATGTATATCTACCTAAATCTCGGACTTTTCATTTTGTTTCAACAAAGCCCGAAAGCTGCCAAGTACTGCAAAGTATTCTTAAGTAACAATTAAAAAATATCCGAAAAATATCTCCGTAGATTAAATACCATACTTTTATTGGATTGTCCAGTAGTGTTCATAAACACATGTACGTTTTCAAAGGTTCAAAAATGTCTAAGCAACTTCCATGTCCTTAACAAAATAGTCGCGTTCACCTATAGATCACTTTATTCGTACGCATATTTTAATGAATGAATGAATAAAATAATTTATTCGTGACAAGAAACTTAAAATACTGTATCAACTATAAGATACTAAGCAGTTTGTCACGAAATGGTCTCCGCCTCAGCATAATGCTGGCTCATGAGCCGACGCTGGTCTTCCGGCGAGACCATTTGTGGACCACGTTCCCTGCTGTCTGTCACGGCCTTCAAATTATATTTTTTCACTGAAAGCAGCCGTTTCCATTGCACTGACAAAAACATATCCTGTCCTTTTAACATAGTTCATGAGAAAAGCCGCCCGTCTGTGATGCATTCATTAGAGCGAAGCGTGTTTGTTTGCGGGTCGCCTGCGAACAGACTACAGGACACTCGGTGTACATTTATGCACACTTGCTCAACAAGTATATGTGTATTAGAACATTCCTGCATTACATTAGCATTTCAGGAATTCTAGGAATTCGGACCCCAACTTCAGACTTACACATTTATTGACGGCATTTTCGTTATTGTGTAAAATGTTGCTGATCGATTTTTTTACGTCATGGTCATTTGTGCTATGACCGCACATGGCCATGGTTATCAGTAGTCTTTTGCCATTAATTGCATTGGTGAAATGAGAATGCTGTTAGTAACATATTCACTGCAAGGAACTCGTGTAGCGTGTGCCTACGCCGTAGTCGGTTTCCGCTACTAAACCACGAGATCGACTGCGAGCGTAGCACGTAGCGATTTTTGGCAGCAAATGTGTTAAGAATTTGTCGAGGTGCTTATACTTCTTCTGTGCCAATCATGACGTACATGCGTAACAGTGCTACTGGTGGATTATCGCTAAATATAGGGAGGGTTGCACCAAGCAGTGAGGGGCAAAATGAAATCCACTAACGATTAAGATTAACCTACTTAATCGCGACTAACGACTTATGACGATGAATCAATCATAGTCGTAAGAGTTTCGACTAATTTAGTCACGATTAATATAATCGTCGATTAACTACGAGTGACAAAATCTTTAATCGATTGAATAATTAATTTTCTCTCGATTGATATCAGGAATGAATAAGTTTTTTTGTAAGTGTAGGTTTCGGGTTACGTTGACATATTGTTACAAACTCGTTTTAAGGAATGTTTAACAATACCTAGAGCTGACTGGAAGCATATTATATTCCTGGTTATGTTGCTATATCATACAGCATACCTGCTAGAATGATTTACAAGTGTACAATACATGACAAGACATATTGAATTTTTGTATCGTGCTGTATTCCAATTTCTATTTAAGATTTAATCGTGTAATTTAGTCTATTAAAATGACGATTGATCAATCGTCAATCGAACTCTGCGACGATTAATTTAATCTTGATAAAATAATGGCGATTAATTTTGTGACGATTGATTGTTTAATTGATTAATTATTTTGGTTAAAAATTAAACGATTAATGCCCATCTCTGGCACCAAGTTACGATTACAGATAGATCAACGATGAACATGGTGCAGGTAGCTGTCATTTCATAGAAACTTGTCAAACATTCCATACATTCAGATTTTAACGAACACAGCTTACGTATACAGACGGTTTGGTGCAACCCACCAATAAACGTAATGCCCGGTTCACATTATTCCAGTAGCATTCCAGTCCAGTGACCCAAACCAGTGCTGGAATGCTACTGGAATAATGTGAACTGACACTGGAATGTACCCATTCCAGTGAGCAATCCAGTCCAGTGACTGGAGAGACCATCTACTTTTTAATTCCAGCTCACCCGATCCTGGAATAGTGTAGACAGGCAATCCTGTGCTGGATTGAACGTTGAACAGTGAATACGACATTGTTTTTTTTAGGGACAAACTCCATAATTCGATTAATAATGAAGTTAAATGAGGACCCAACTCTTCATTTCGTCTCTTTATACAGAGAACATGCATGTCATTGGGACATCTCGTCGGATTTTTATAAAAACCGAGATCTGCGCCAATTTCGCTTATCCAATTTCTCATTCAATCATTAACTTCTTGTAACAGTAGTAAATGAGCAGTTTTCAAAGATTTTTTTAGTTTCTTTCTAGAAATCATTGTCACAATAGTGTTACCACTCCATCAACTTTTAAATGACTGGAATAATGTAAACGATATGATCCAGTCCAGCACTGGACTGGATTGGGCTGCTGGATTACTAGACTGGAATAATATGAACCGGGCATTAAGCTGCTACGGATGGCGTAGTGCTACGAGCGTAACGTAACACTCACTGCCAAGAGTTGCTACGCGCTACGCTCGTAGCCGATCCCGTGGTTTTTCTGCTAAGTAGCGACAGCTACAAGCGACGACGTAGCATATCCAGCATTTTGCTGCACTCACTGCACTGTGCCTTGCTTGTTGAGAACAATGGGGAACTTGCATGGGACTTCAATTTCGAATAAATTGCACTCAATCGATGCGGATATACGTAGAGATATCATACAAAAGAAAAAAAAAAGGAAAAAAAAAACGATTTTATTAGTTTTACCTAACGTTAAAATGACGATTTTTTTTTTTATTTTTTCGATAAAATAACGTAACAGTTAAATAGAATATTAAATTAGAAATGATATTTTTTATGACAAGTATAGACTTAAACGTAAATTTTGTGGAGATAATCGCAAATTAATGACTTACTATATAGTAAAGGCTATGCTGTGACGTCATAGCATAAGCCCGTTTAATATAGAGCGTTTTCGGGGGGTGCCGGCGCGTGCAGATTTCAAATGCATATAACATCAGAAAAATACATCATAACAAAGTTTTAATGCTACAGTTGTTTTAATGCTGGATTATACTTTTGTTTTTCGTAATAAAATATTAAGATGCAAGTTCCCTATTAGGGCATCTGATGTTACAAAATGGGCAATAATTGTCACGTTATACGTGAAACGTGCCCAGTACTCTGTCTTGGAGCCAATGTACGACTTTGTGCCAGCGGCGATAGAGACGACCTTGGGGTTCGGAGGCCAAAGACTTCACAGGATTTGGGTCGGCGGCTTAGAGATAGGTGCTGCGATCCTCGTTCCGTAAAGCTCCTGGCTCCACAGATTTCGTTGGCCATCCAGCGTGGCAACGCCACCAGTGTCATGGGAACTTTCGGGCCATCAATCCGGGGCGGTACTTAGGGTTCCGTAGCCAAATGGCAAACAACGGAACCCTTATAGATTCGTCATGTCCGTCTGTTTGTCTGTCCGTCCGTATGTCACAGCCACTTTTTTCCGAAACTATAAGAGATATACTGTTGAAACTTGGTAAGTAGATGTATTCTGTGAACCGCATTAAGATTTTCACACAAAAATTGAAAAATAACATTAAGTTTTAGGGGTCCCCATACTCAGAAATGAAACTCAAAAAAATTTTTTTATTCAAACCCATACGTGTGGGGTTCATTTTTTTCTAGTTTGCGCGAGAGACACTTCCAAAGTGGTAAAATGTGTGTGTCCCCCCCCTGTAACTTCTAAAATAAGATAATGATAAAACTAAAAAAAATATATGATGTACATTTCCATCCAAACTTCCACAGAAAATTGGTTTGAACGAGATCTAGTCAGTAGTTTTTTTTAATACGTCATAAATCGTAAACCGCAATTTATTTTACGGAACCCTTCATGTGCGAGTCCGACTCGCACTTGGCCGCTTTTTTGTTACTTTAGGTTAGTACGTAATGTTGACGAAGCCTGTTGCGGACACTATCATTGTCTTAATACCTAACAATGCCTAGGGAGATGTGTTTTTGTAAACACTTGACAAAGCCTGCGTTGCGGATACTTGTATTTATGTACCTAATCATTCTTGATTGTCAGTGGAGTAACTTGTGTTAATGTTAAGAAAGGTTAGTTTTTGATAACGCTTGTGCAATAATTATGGACTTGATTTTTGACCAGATTAATAAATTGTCAGTAACAAACTTGTACAGTTGTTTTGTCCTTGTATTTACTTCACATCAACCCAGCCTCCGCCGCACATTTTTAAGTGTAAATCTAATTAGAACAATACGAAGTCCCATACAGTCGTCGCATTAATCCCCGGAACAACTTGTTCCATTAAATTCCTCAAAATGCTTAACGCGCCATAAATAATACACCCTGTACACACCCCAACCAAGCAATTAACAACTTAAACACAAAGCGACACGGTTCAAAACAGCTTCCAACAACAGTCGCGAAACATGATGAAGCTGTAGCAATTCCACCATTCGAAATTGGAACTAAACCGTTTAATTTATGGTCCAAATTTGTGTGAACGCCACAATGCAGGACATTATAATAACAATACCAAATAAGACATTTCTCATGCAATAAATTAAGCTGTAACGGCTCACAAACGCTCTCAAAGACCTCTCGTCACTTGCCAAATAGCCTTGCACAAGTTGCTGGCACTAAAACCCTATTACATTAAAGTTAAAGTCGATTATAGCGTGGCGTGGTGGTAGAGGGGTGGTGCATTTTCGTGCGTGTGAAATTCTGTTTTGAAATGTTGTGTTGTACTGTACCGTTTCGTTAATTTGGCAATTCGCTAGCTTTTGTCTTTATGATGCAAGTAATTATGCTGCATGCCGTCGTGTTTTGTTTGAAATATGAGACGTCTTTGTAGCAACATGCTGTGAAACATGTTGTGTTACATTATGAAATGTTGCGGCAAAGCTTTGGTGCGTGAATGTGTTATTTTACGCTATACCCCGAGAACAATACTGCAAGGTATGTAGAGAGATCAAGTATGTATACATGAGAGAGCGTATTGTATTACGTTCTGTATCTTTGTAATATGTGAGTATATCCAGCCGACTGCGCCAGTTGTACGCGGCAAGGAGACTAAAGGGTTTATCACGAACAACGTCAGAGGTGTTTATTTGGTAATCATTAATTATTACAAATGTGGAAAATAAAATACTAGATCCTAAAATCAGGCCAGGTTTAGACAACTGACTTATTTAGTAGCTCCTCCAAATAAAAATAAAAAATAATTCCGGACTCCAAGGGTACCGCTTGCTATCATTTAAAGTTACAGCAACCGGTTATTACACACCGAGGGTTCCGTACAGAATTATAAATGTAAAGATTACAGATCTTTACCTGTACTTGTAGTATAAAAAAATAGATTTTCCTGATACTTGATAGATTTTTCCTAATCACGGATTAAAAACGTATCAATCTCCATGAGAATGACAATACACCGTTAATGGAACATAGCCTAATTTAATTTACATTTCATAACTCTAGTTGAGACGTGATGTCATTAATCAAGATTGAGGACGTCATTATGACGTCAGCACAAAGACGTATGTACTCTGCTTGCGAATCCATTTAACCACAAAAAGATTTCAACTTGCTTTTGGCGTAAGTAAAATTTGAGTCTTACCACGATCATGTTAAGGTCAATATTCCCTGGGAGTTGTCGTCGTAGATGGAACCTTGCCCCTCTGAAGGAGTTGCTGCGTCAGCGTGATTTGTGATTTGGGAAGATGCAAATAAGTTTGGTAATGATGGAACTGACAATGCGAAGGCTGATTTCTGAAGTAGAATAATAAAACTGAGTGTCATCGTCATTATCATCGGGCTTTAGACATCACTGTTCAATATCCTACACATCCTAGGTACCTACCTAATTATAAAAAAAAAAGTAACATACGCCAGACGGGCTATTTTTTCCGCCGAAAACAAGAGGTACTAATCAAATGGTACTCTTAATCTGTGTGTTTGTCGTACGAAAGAATCGGTACTGACTTAGGTATCCCATCGCAATCACTAAACTTAATTTCCCAGCTGTTACAGTTGCGAAATGAAGTTTAGTGAATATTGTTTGTCCGAATTATTATTTCTGCAAAAAGCTAGTTTTCTGGAAGACCCAAAAGCTTTTGTTTTTTTTAAATAACAACTGTCGCGTAAAACCATTAGGTTAGATAAGGTTTGTTTTATAATAATCCTAAAAATTTCATGGTTTCTGAGATAAAAGCCGAACTGAATATTCGGAGAAACGCTACAGTTGGGAAATTTAGTGATTGCGATAGAATACCACTGGGTTGGTACAAATGCAGTACTGCATGCATACCACCTCGATTCCGCGCAAATATAATACTGACAGTATACTCCCAAGTAAGGAAATCTAGGCGACACTAGTGACCTCTCTATGTAGTACAAATTACCGCACACTGATTCCGCTCAGCCAAACGCAGAAGCCTAACTACGCGTTTACTGCACTACAATCCAATTCTAAACGTTTCTCAGAAGCATTGCAGTACACACTCAAAGCTACATTCCTAATTTACAATCGCAAAGCGAGTTGGTAACTACGTTTAGAAATATTCACAACGCTGACTCCAGTCACACATACACAGCCAGTATGCATACATCTATTGAATTGATCTTTACTTTCCCTTATTAAACAATAAATACCATGCAAAAATTATATAGGTACATCAAAAAACACACACATAGAACAAAAAACAACTTTTTTTTTATGTCAAGTTACGTTAGACACCGGTGCTGAATTGAGTGGAAACTGGTGGCGAATCGCAGAGCAGTAAATTCGCAAAACGCAACAATCCTTGAGTTTGTGCCGCCATGTTGCTTTTCGAGTACACTATAATGTGTAAGTTGCTGTTAACATTCCCAAAAATCTGTAGCTGAAGCCCATACTGTATGTTTTCACTCAGCCGCTCAAAGTTTAGCTGGAAGAGACCACCTAAAGAGATAAGTTCGCCTTTGTCCAAATGTTGTTTCTTTTTATCTCCTTCAATGTACTTGTTTTTTTGTTGTGCAATAAAGTGTTAACTACTACTACAACTGTAGCAGTTTTTTCTTTGCTATTGCTACTCCAGCTAGCCGCGCAGCTTCGCCCGTGTTTTATATAGATAAAACAAAGTCGAAATAACGATATCATCATCATATCAGCCGAAAGACGTCCACTGCTGAGTCTATGTTCATTATGAAGGTTTATTCAATCTACTGAAATCAAATGAGTAACTCTAAAGATTACTCCCTACATACCTACAGACTTACAAAGGTTTTCGGAGCACAACCTATATCACTTAGTACTGGTATTGTCCAAGTATAAAACAAAATGTTCTGCCTTCGAAGCTGGAGGTCCCGGGTTCGAATCCCGGTCAGGGCATTTATTTGTGTATTTATCACGAATATTTGTTCCTGAGTTATGGATGTTGTATATGTATATAAGTATCTATATGTATTTATCTATTATATATATCATCGCCTAGTACCCACAACACAAGCCTTATTGAGCTTACCGTGGGCCTAGGTTGATTTGTGTAAGATTGTCCCGTAATATTTATATTTATTTATTTAAATGTTACCCAAAAGCCAACTTCTTTCACTTCTGAATACATCCTGAATACCTTAATGGCACAACACCTAATTTACAATTGCGCCAGGAGTTGGTAACTGGAAAGAGGAATGTGCCAAAACGCGGAGTTAGAGCGCGCGGACCAGCATTTTGTTGCAGCAAGTTTGTGATTAAGTATTGTACAGTTTGTTCGTTGCCGAATTGCAAATATTTTTAAAGTTTTGCGCTACAGATGCTTGAACCTGTGACTACATAAACATGTGGTTCTGTGAGCTGTAAAATTCGCGGCTTACCTTTTGACGTGATAACGTCTTATAAATCGATGAACACCACACGCACGAAAACGTAAGACTCATTGTCTCGTTCCGCCTGAGCCGAGCGTTCGGCTTTATGACGTTATCACGTAAAATTATCGTCCAAAAACAGACTTTATAGACAACCAATTTTTTTTATTCGAAATACTGAATTAATTATTGAACCTCACGAAATTTCACGAGAATCGGTTGAGAAATGTGACCTGTAGAGGAGAACAGCCGGACATACGAATGATTTTTTGCCCAAGCTGAAGGGGAGAACTTTGTTCGCTTAGCTCGTTCGTTTAATTAAGTATATAAAAGATCCATGACATAAAAAAACATAGATATTATGAGAACCATCGTGTTAGGTTACGTTATATTTCTATTAATAATTACGGCTTGTTAATTACTAATATTACTATTTATTAGTACATATTCATTTATTTGCATTATTCGTAATGACAGTTAAGCGACGGCTAGGGCCACATTGGCTGTGAGCGATGTTTTTAAAAAGGCAATGATTGACAGTTCAAACTGTCAATGTCAGAGTTGGAAAGCGCGGGGAGAAGGCGTTGATGGGAATTACAACATGGTTTGTAAATATTTAATAAACATTGTACAACTACTGGATAATGGATGGAAATAATGGATATTGTATAATAAAACACATAGAGAGTGATATTTGTTTGATTCCAAACTGACCTCCCCTATAATCGCATCGTAGAAAACGTTGAATCTCGTTTCAAAACATAAATTTATTTGGTAGGTAGTAATAACGTCCTACACGAGCAACCTATCGCAAAATAGATAAATAGGCTTTCTACTGCAGCAATGTAATTTTATAACACTGTGATACTGAAATTATGTATTAAATAGGTACTGTTTTGAAAAAAATATACCTCGCCCAGGTTTTTACGTCGGTTTTTATCAAGGCGTTTTTTTCTAAACGGTGGTAGTTTAATCGACATTCATAGATTAGATTTGAAGAATAAATAACTTTAACTTTGGTCCTTGTTGACAAGAATAAAGGCCTCCTCTTAACTCCCCTTTACAACCATGTTAATACTAGAGACACATAAGCTAGCTGTTTAATGTAAAGCAGCGCGAGATGGGGTTTTAATAGTTCACGCGCCAGAACTTGGCTTTTCCGAACTCGATTTAGTTCCGACTTTAATGAATGTACGTGAACTTTGCGTTGCGTGAGGATTAAGTATTCCACGTTCTACGTCGGTGTACTAATCGGTCTTTATATTTACACATGCAGGCCACTTCAGGATTGTCAGTGCAGTATCAGTACATATATATATGTCACCGTTAGATTGTGAAAACCGTCAGTTTATAATCTAACCCGTTATATTGTAAACTGACGGAATATTGTGAACTGCTAAAATAATTCATAATTTTACGCATTCATTTTCGTTAGTTTATAAACTAACAATGTCATATCGTCAAATTGTGAACTGAATCAAATTCGCCTGATTCGGAACGCAATCTGTGCGCTGTTAGGTTGAGCGAATTATTCCACTTGCATCAGTTTCCACTTACGTCAAAACATCATTGTTTTTTTTGTAATTCAGATATTTTATTCCATTTATTTCGGCATCCAGCAGTGTCGACGGAGCCCCGCTGCGCGGGGCTCCTATTTCTGGGCGCTTTGCCCTTCGGGCAACTGAAGATACCTAACTAACCTAACCTATACCAAGTCTTTGTGTAAGTTCCGTAGCAAGCCGATTTGATCTCAGTTCACAATTTGGCGATTCGACATTGAAAGTTTATAAACTAACGAAAAATATTACGTTAAATTGTGAACGGTTTTGGCAGTTCACAATATTCCGTCAGTTTACAATATAACGGGTAAGATTATAAACTGACTGTGTTCACAATCTAACGGTGACATATATAGTCCTCCTTGTCGTATCCGACCACGGCGACCCTTACAATTTCCTCTGATGAGCACGAATATGGCTCATCTCAAAGCCTGCGATATACCTGCTGATGGCTGGGAGGAGGTCGCGTCTATGAGACCGGAATGACGTAATAAAGTCACAAAAGGTGTAGTTTCTTTTGAAGTAGCTCGACTTGAACACCTGGACCTTAAGTGCCATTAACGGAAGACTCAGCCTAGACCATCCTATGCATATACTTACAATGACCAGTATCAGTAAGTGGTCAGCTGGTAGACTGTCAAGTGTGTTGGTCAAGTGAAGTGATGAAATATCAACACGCTATTAGAATGGGTTCAGAGGTCAGTTTTGCCACATAAATACGTCAAAGGTTGTATGTTACAGCTATTCCAATCCAATACTCAACTGACATTTAAATACACTACATATGTATAATTTACTTTAAAAAAGTTATAACCGACTTCTAATCAGTAGCCAAATTGCTGCAAGTTTGCCTATAAAATTTGAAGGGTTCCATCGATTTCGCCAGGATCCCATCAACAGAACTGGACTTATGGTTATAGTCCAGGCAATGAACTGACAACTTGTATTGGAAATAATGTCAAATTTGGAAATAATTTATTCTAGCAAACTTTTTCTCTGTAATGGATATATTATCAATTAAATAGTTAGTTACCTAGGGACAGAATCCAACAAAATTTCAGACATCAAAAAAATTATAACTTAACAAGCTTTTGAAAAGTCAGAAAAAATATTAATAAATGGTTTTATGTTTATTTTGGTTCATTTACATTTGTTCTATAATATTCAAGATGAATAATAATAATAAAACAATTCATGCTTTATTTAAATCTATATAATTACTTCCGGATGGAAAGTTTGTTGGATTCTTGCAAAAATCATCTTAGGGTAACGTTTTAAAATGAAAAAAACAAAGAAAACGCTATTATAAATTAACGTTTTTCAAAAACGTATTTTGCCTTGAATACCTCTTCACTATTTTACCGCCGAACCGATTTAGATGAAACTCGGTATAGAGATAATTTGAGTCACGGGGAAGGACATGGGATAGTTTTTGTCCCAGTAATCATCCCCTAAGGGGTACAAGTTTTTATGGAGCTACGATATAAACCAGTTCCACGCGAACGGAGTCGCGGACAGAAGCTAGTACCTATTAATTATTACCTAGTTATGGCAAGTACAACCATAACTAATTAGCTACATCATTCCCACTTACACAACTAACGAGCTACTGAACTTACTGCAAGATGCAACGCATAAAAGGCATTAATAATTATGATTCTAGTTCACTCGTAACGTTGCCATACCTGCCGATTAGCAACACAAAGCACTACGAGAATACATCTATTTTTAATTCCGACCGTATCACCATCACGTTACAATTCAATTTTGAATGCAGCTTTTTGGCAGTCTACTGAGGGCATACTGCTTATTAAAACTATGTCGTATTCCAAGACTTCTCCACTTTAAAGTCTACTGTATCATACTTGCGTTAGAATTCCATTTTGGATGCAGTTTTTGACAGTTAAGACGTTATGAAGGCTGCGATGGATTTTTAATAGGGTTTGCGTGGAACTTGGCTGGTTTTCGGAACTCGGTGCTAGATGTTATTAATGTAAGGCATTATGTGCGAGTTCCGTGAACGACGAGCGTGGCTAGGGTCTGGATGAACAGAATACTAAGCAGAATTCAGGTGACTCTAAGGGTGACCTGGGTGACTATCTACCATATACTGGGCGAGTAAGCGGAGCGTTGTGCGAGGTAAACATCCCACAGTAGGAGTACTAGCCTCGCTAACTTCATTTCGTATAACCCTCAAATTTTTGTCTCTCTTGGTAAGTAAGGCTAGTTCGATATCCTGCGCTCTTCTTCCGTGGATCAATTTGCAACATTTGAATTAAAATTAAATATTGACAAAAATAAAAAAAATGTAAGTATCCCGACTACGGAAAACCAATTGAAAAATATTGTTTTTTTATACAAAAGGTAGCCCATGTCACTCGGAGCATAATTTAGAATCGATTGATACCTCATGAAAATCGGTTCAGTATCTTAACCGCTACGGTGGAACACACGTCAATACAAACATAGATTGCTAAAATCATTAGTATCATTACCTATCCCATACAGTCGGGCAAAAGTAAGCATTATTACGGAATTATCTCTAGCTACGTTTACATTTTCAAATAAATGAAAATGAATGAGGACGGTTTAAAATAATGACTTATCATCAAATGAATGAAGAGTAAGCAAAAAGCTTGTGACACTATGCTACAGTGTCTGCTTCTTAGACCGACCGTTTGCTTGTTTACTACCATTATCATCCTCCTAGCGTTATTCCCAGTTGTGCCTTATAGGAGCCCGAGGTCCGCTTTGGCACCTAATCCCAAGATTTTGCATAGGCACTAGTTTTACGAAAGCGACTGCAATCTGACCTACCAACCCAGAAGGAAAACTAGACCATATTGGGATTAGACCGGTTTCCTCGTGATTTTTTCCTTCACCGTAAACCCATTGTTAAATATGAAATGATATTTTCGTACCTAAGTACGGAATATTAATTTAGCTTTTCGGTGAAAGAAAACGTCGTGAGGAAACCGGTCTAATCCCAATAAGGTCTAGTTTTCTCTCAGGGTTGGAAGGTCAGATGGCAGTCGCTTTCGTAAAAACTAGTGCCTCTGCCAAATCTTGGGATTAGGTGTCAAAGCGGACCCCGGGCTCCTTTAGTGGTACAACTGGGAATAACGTTAGGAGGAAGATGATTTTCGTACGTAAGTTTTTTGAAAAAATCGAGGTCTACGAGCCGAGATCGAATCCGAAAGAAAGTCGCGTGTCTTACTGCTCGGCTAACAGTTATCTTGTTTGCCACCGTTGTGGATTAAAAAAAACTATATTTCTAGCCTAAAACCACTGCATTAGTAATATAGTGTCAACGTTAAAGTTTGCAATATCCTGAACTGTTACAACGCTTAATGCGCCAGTGTTGCCACTGCAGCGTTAGATTCATTAATAATCGAGCTCATATTCTGTGCAGCTGCTATCCAGCAACATTATCGCAGTATACGTAGTGGAAACAGCAACGAACCTTAATCGACGACCGCTTTAGCCTAGTTGGTAGTGACGCTGCCTACGAAGCACGAGGTCCTGGATTCGAATCCCGGTAAGGGCATTTATTTGTGTGATGAGCACGAATATATAATAAAAGTCATGGATGTTTTTTATGTATTTAAGTATTTATTTATCTATATAAGTATGTTCATCTTCATCTAGTGCCCATAGTACAGTCGAGTTCTAAAATATGTGCACGAACAAGTGATCAAAATATGTGAACACGACTTTATTTTAAAGGACATAAGGTTGCTCAGATATTATGGAACCTTCGGGAACGTTTATGAACTCGACGTACAACCTTTGCTTAGTTTGGGACTAGGTCGATTTGTGTAAGATTGTCCGCAAATATTTATTATTATTAATATTTATTAAATCTTGAACACTTTCAGTGGCAGGAGCCCGCTAGGTGGGCGCTCTGCTCGGAGGCACTTTCCTCTACGTTACAAATTTCCCCGTGTTATCAACTACGAAGCACTACGACATTTTTGACACTGAATATGTTATTCCCCCACATAGTGGACTGATGACCTGGTAAAAAGTCGCGAAAGGCCGCTGGATGTGGGGGGCGCAAGACCAATCACTTTCATGGCACTCTTTGGTCCCGGGAGGCCTATCTCCAGCAGTAGACGTCTATAGGCTGATATGATAATGAATGTTTTTATTCTTCAATTGTTATAAACATATCGAATTAAATTAGTAAAAAAGTAAAAAAAAAAAATAGAAATCAAAATGTAGCAATGCCAATATATTAATTAGGACAACGATTGCGGGAGAAAGGTCGCGATCCCAGGCCCGGCTCGTATCTGGTGCAGCACATATCGTTGGCTGTGCAGCGGGGTAACGCGGCTAGCATATTGGGCACATTTGCGCCAGGTACCTGCCGTCCCGGGAATCTATTAGTTTAGCATTAATTTAGTTTTAGTTTTAGTGTACATATTTTTTAATTTATATTGTATCTAACTTTACATTTTTGTCAATAAATACCTACAATATTATTTTTCTGTTAAAAAATATATTAATAATAAATCAATGTCATGCAAAAAGGAAAGTGGTCAGAGAAAATAATAAAATTCATAAGGCATTAGTGGTTACAAAGTGTTAATTAACAGTAGGTATAGAACATTTTCTTTGTAGACACCACCTAAATAATTTGGTTTTGAAACCTTGATAATCCAAGGGTTTCAGATCATTAGGCAAATGGTTGAAACATTTGACAGACACATGAAAATAATTCTTTTTCCGAGATGAGAAGAGATATGATTTGGATAACAGATATTGAGTCCATGGTATTCTTGGATTTAGTACATTTAATTTATGTCTGTAGGTTTTCCTTTTTTTATAAATCAGTTTAGATTAATCAAAAATATATATTTTTAGGTAACGAAATATAAAATACAATCGACCTTTTTAGTCAACTTGCCCCGGGTATCAAAATTATAAACAAAGAATCGCTTCACCTCCTTGGTTGTCCCGTCTTAGATCAATCCTTTGAAAACTTCGTCGACTCAAAAATTCAGAATTTCAAAGAAACATCACACCGTTTGGCCAAAATAAATCTTCATTCAGCCTATTCTATCATTAAGCATTGTCTTTTCGTCCCAAAATTTACATATATAATTCGAAGAACCCATTTTTGGAAATACCCCACTTTGATTTCAAAATTAGATACATTAGTCGTAGAAACACTCACATCGATCTTCAATATTCCTTTTGACGACAGATCTTGGTCCCAGGCTAGCCTACCCATTCGATTCGGCGGCCTGGGTATCCGCAAAATTTCTTGTGATGCTCTACCTGCTTTCTTGTCCTCGGTGCATGGCGCTCAAAGCCTTATAGAAAAAATATTACATCCTTCCATTGGATCTAGGCCAGGAACGTTTGGTCCATAACCTGCTCCGATTCGGACCCACCTGCCAATCCCTGCTCGCAGAGGCAATGGGACGAGCCGCTCTGTCAGCTAGTACGGAAAAACCTTTTAGATACGTCAACTAGCTCGGCAGACCGTGCTCGCCTCCTTGCGACTGCAGTGTGGGAGTCGGGTCTGTGGCTGCAAGCGCTACCCTCTCCAAACATAGGCACTTTCCTAGATAACACCACCTTCTGCCTGGCAGCTAGCTTGCGTTTGGGGGCATCAACAAATCAGCCACACTACTGTCAATGCGGCGCCATGGTTGACATACTAGGCCACCATGGCCTCTCATGTGTCCGGAGCGCTGGTAGGATCTCCCGCCACGCCAGTATTAACGATGTCATCCGTCGGGCCCTTGTCAGTCAGAGTGCCGGCAGTCCTCGAGCCCAGTGGGCTGGCCAGGGACGACGGCAAGAGGCCTGACGGAATGACGCTGGTGCCTTGGAGCATGGGTCGGCCGCTAGTTTGGGATGCTACTTGCGTCGAAACCCTGGCACCGTCCCATGTTCCAAGCACCAGTGCCACCGCTGGCGCTGCGGCATCCTCGGCCGAAAGCCTCAAGCGCCGCAAATATGCCATCCTAGGAAATAGCTACATGTTTGCGGCGTTTGGCGTTGAAACCTTGGGGCCATGGGGGCCAAGTGCGCGTCGGCTATACAAAGATTTGGCGACGCGCCTAATAGAGGCATCGGGCGACCAGAGGGCTGGCCACTATTTCGCACAGCGTATTAGTATCGCTATACAGCGAGGAAATACGGCCAGCCTTCTGGGCACCTTGCCTGTTGACGGCGACTTAGGCCAAATTTTTTACCTTTAGGTTAAGTTTTATATTGTTGTTTTTATTGATTGCCTTGTTATTAAGGAATAAATGACCATAATTTTTAGGTGGTAATAACTTTTAACGTAAGCAATATTTCTTAAAAATGAAAACGTTGAGACCTAGTTTTTCATTACATCTACAACATGTCCAACATTTTAAAAATCGAACAATGTTTGCGGGGTGAAAAATGTTATCGCTTTTTGTATGAAAAATTACAGGTTCACAATAGGGAACATTACGCAAAACTCTTCGTAGGTGGCGACACTAACAGCGTTGACATTGTATCTCGTTCCCACTTGCGGTGTTGTCTATGCAAGCATCCTTGTCACTCATTTGACAATCAATTGTGCATGTGTGTGTGAATCCCTATATTGCTATCCTGTTTTACTATTAGTGGTAGTGCTGCCTCTGGCGGCAGAACATTGCAGTAATGTTCCCTATTCTCTTAAGGTTAATTTTATAATAATCCCTAAATGCTTACTTTAAAGATGAAAATAAATCAGAGAAATAATCAAACTTTCCCTTCAACATATTTTGCCCAATCAATCAACCAAAATTGCTGACAAGAAATTGTGTTTCCAGAAAAAAAAATACAAAAAAAAAAAAAAAAAATTTGAAGTGAAATTGTGTAATGTGAAATATATAAATCTAAATCAGCGACGGCGAACTCGGTCAAATATTTTATTTGTAAGTATTTTTATTTTATAAGTAGTTTAGTTTTAGATATAAGTTATTTTATTTGATAAGTAGTTTAATTTCTTAATTAAATATGTTATATTTTTAAAAAACAACATAGCTACTATGTAAAATATAAAGCATTTATTTTTAATATATTGTGACATCTGATTATATTATAGGTTCAATCTAAATCATCAGTGCAACTAAACTATGCACCCAAATGAGTCTACTGCGATATAATTTCATATGTATTTAATAAGCTATTATAATTTCACCACTTCACACTACAAAGGCGTACACGTTAATTAACCTGTATATACAAACATAATATGTATAAGTATGTAGGTACGGTGCATGTTAGGGCAATCTAACACGTACTCGCATGGTTAAGCTCTCTATGATGAATTTAGAAATACAGACTGACAGACGTGATAACTAACAACCAAATTGGTTAGGTTGCTTGCTTTCATTTGATACCAATGTTTGCCTAGTTACCTACTCGGTACGAGTATATTAGCTCGCGAAACACCTAAATTGAAAACCTCTTTTGAACCCCTCAAAGATAAATGAATCATGAAAAATGTTTGATTCAGTTTTCTTAAACAAAAACTCTCGCTGCCAAGATTTAATTTTCTTTCTACAAAGATAGTTTTTTTTTGCTCATACAAAATTACAACCCCGTTGAAACCTTTAAGAGATGGATATTGAATTTCACTCAAATTGAAACATAGAGTCTATTGCCAACCTGTAATTTCTCTTAGTTAAAAAAATACTGGTTACCCCCTTTTAAACCCTATTGGGCAATACAATATTTAAAATAACACTGTTCAGCGAGGCAATGCCGCAAGCATTATGGGGATCTTTGGTTCGGGAGCAGGATGTTATTTTACTGAATATTGTTTTTGGCTTACCACTTGTACTTACCTATGTATATTTAAATAAATTATTATAAAACAAAAAAAATATATCACTGAAAACAATTTTATTTTATGTAACAAAGAGTTTCTCAGCGAAGTCCCAACGTCTAAAATTAAATAAAAACTTGTGTTCCATGCAAACTTGTAACCCCTTTCAAATCTTCTAAGGGTTGAATTATGTAAACCCCTTCTTGCGTGACACCTTGTTAAAATTACCCACTCTGAAAATATCAACCTTCCTACTACAGTTTCATTATGATTTTGATAGAAAGAGGAACGAAAATGGGGACAAGTCCCTTTATGTCAAATATCGCGAATTAACTGGTATATATTCTCTGGCTCGAATATTCATTCGTATTTATAGCTGTTAGGGATCGGGTTTTCGATATTTACCCACGTGCTGTACGTTATATTTCATCGACAAAATACCATACAAAGGGGGGTCGCACCCCTCGCCCCCCTGAATGGCAGCCATTTTTAAATTTAATGTCTCGTATTTTTACGAGTTCATTGAAACTCATTTTGTTCATGTTTTTATGTTGCCCACATACACAAAAGTGGTCTTATTTGAAAGGTGATGATATTTGCTAGCATTTAAAATAAATTTTGTCATGAAGTATTGAAAAATAATGAATGAAATCCTTTGGTTTAGTCGAAAAGCTTGGTAAAATGTTGCTATTTTTTCTTATTAATACGCGCTGTCTAAAAAACCAGCCCCTTGACATATTGTTTTTTTTTCATCTAATTTGTTCGCAAGGAGCTGTTTTAACATTAAATTAGTATCGCTTATTATGCTAGTAATAAAAAAAAGAGTCTAGTCTTTCAATAAATCTGCCCACACATGTATCGAGAATTCATGCTGGAATTGACCAGGCGTGTGTGTTTTCAGGCAATCCACAAGTGGTCATTCCGATGGTCGACTATTCCTGCTCTAGTAAATTTCGCCTCATCCGTCCACAAGATCCGACGTAATACTTCTGGGTGAGCGACGTAGTTCTTCTACTTTTGCGTATGTGGGCAACATGAAAACATAAACAAAATGAGTTTCAATGAACTCGTAAAAATATGAGACATTAAATTTAAAAATGGCTGCCATTCGGGGGGTTGAGGGGTGTGACCCCCCTTTGCATGGTATTTTGTCGATGAAATATAACGTACACGTGGGTAAATTATCGGAAACTCGACCCCTAACACACTATATATATCGTCGCCTAGTACCCATAACACAAGCCTTAAAATTGAGCTTACTATGAGACTAGTCGATTTGTGCAAGATTTTCCTCTATTATTTATTTATTATAAAGTGGAATAGTCTGTGATATCGTAACTTTGTACGTTTTTATGTAAGGGTTAATCTTTGGAACTCCCTAACCGATGTCAAACTTTCAAAGATTTCAAAGATTTTTATTGAATATAATAAACAGGTATGCGAGATTACAAAACTTTCGTAATCGGCTGCAGTAGTCAGGGACTGAGTCGCAGCGATTACGCCCACCTCAGGACACAAAGGACTTAAGTTCTAAAACATTCATCGTGTGGTTCTTATACATAATAACTAAATTAGATACATATATATTTCGTTCATCTATAGAGTGGACTTTCTGAATGGACATGGACTATAGTTTTACCCGCGGATTTGTCTGCGTTCTTTGCAATATTCGGGCGAAGCCGCGGTGTGAGGTGGGTGTGTTCAGGCATAATTCAAAATATTTAGTTTAAACTTAGGCCACAAAAAAAAATACGAGTTAACTTATAATAAAATATTTGCGAATTAAATCCATTATATTTCTTACACGCGCAGAAGTAAACGTTTATTTTCCGTATTCCAATATCAAGACACTAATTATTTCCAAGACTCGCATCGCAAGAGAACCTTTCGCAGCGAGGTTATTAATTAAAAATAACACAACCACTGACTCGCAACTTGAACCCAAGAACATGCTAATAAGGCGCCAATTGAAATTCTCAAGTCGATAAAGTTGCTTCGGAACAAAAGATTTAAAAAGGCAAGTTGGTTGCCAAGAGTCTTGGTAGGAATTTTAAAATAACGAAATGCGGAGAGTTGAAGAAATGCGAGCTGAAGAAATGCGAAGTGCCAGAAATGGCGATAGATGGCGACACTGGCGCTGACACCGAATAGGGGTGGCGATTTGTGGTACTTGATATTGTAATGCGGTGCGGATGTTAGCATTATGGAAAGTTCGAGTCGAGTTTGAAAACGGTTAGTGTGGATTTAGTGTACATACGTTTCATAAGAATCTGAAGGCTATAAAAAATGGTGTATAAGAGTTGATGTAAATAGGTTTTCGTGTCCTCTATGAACCTCTATTTTTATTATAAATTGCCTATAAAGGCGAATGTCTTTTTAGGGTCGAAATGTCCAATTTTGACGGCTCTTAAATTATATAAATAAAAAAATGATTGACTGAATTGACAAAAAATACATATAATTATTTAACCTCCTCCTAACATTTTATTAGAATCGGAGAGCATATATAAAAATAAAAATAAAATAAATAAAAATTGTTTATTAAAAGAAAACCTTTTTATATACGAAAGCATTTAAAAGCAGAAACGGAGAATTTCGTTCGCTTCGCTCGCTTGGTCAATAAATGCGATAGTTATCTATCTAAATACTCTGATACCTTTTCACAAATATTCAATTCAATTCGTCTATGTACAATAAACACATGCAACTTAATGCTAAGTACAAAGGCCCTGCTAGGGCATAGCAACAATAAAATAATTTAAATATAGTTTTTAAACAAACACCTGCTACAAATAACAAACATTGTAAAGTGGTAGGATTGTTTGTTAAAAACAATTTTTTATTGTGACAACATTTATTCTCGACTAGCTGTTGCCCGCGACTTCGTCCGCGTAGAACTTTTTATCGACTTAGAAAATGATTTCTCTCAATACAAAATTTGAACCCTCTTTTAGGGGATAATTAAAAAAAAAGTTGATGTTCATGATGTTGGTGAACAAACAGTCTAAAACCAAAGTTAAAAATCTCATACTTTAAAAATGCCTTGAAATACTCAAACTTTGAACCAATTTTAACACTCTTAGGGGATGAATTTGGAAAAACTCTGAAATCAGTTTTGTAGTCTTTTAACGTACAGAATAAGACCGAAGTTAAAAATCTCTTACTCACACTTTAAAATTTTATTGCTCGCCATTTAAAATTTGAACCCCCTTTTAAACCCCCTTAGAGGTTGAATTTTTCTAATCGCTGAAAGAACTTTTTTCGTAAACTTTTAAGTCTCTAGCTCAAAAAAAGTGTTGCCCATACAAAGCTTTCTTAACCCCCTTAGGGGTGGAATTTTCTAAAACTCTGAAAGTACTTTATTATTAATTTTAATAAGTAACATTTTGAATAGTTTTAAGTCTAGTAAAAAAAAAAGTTTTTCCCACACAACACTGGCTACCCTTCTTAAGGATCTTAAGGATCCCCTTAGGGATGGAGTTTTCTAAAACGCTGAAAGTTCTTTTTTAGTATTCTAATAAGTAATCTTTTTGCAAAGTTTTAAGTCTAACTCAAAAAAAAGTGTTGCCCATGCAAAGCTTGCTCTCCTTTTTAACCCTATTAGGGGTGGAATGTTCTAAAACGATTTGTGTTCTTTTTTTGTATTTTAATAAGTAATCTTTCTACAAAGTTTCAAGTCTCTAACTCAAAAACATAAACTTTCCCTGATAAAAACTTTGCACCCCTTTTTATCCCCCTTAGGGATAGATTTTTTCAAAACGCTGAAAGTCTTTTTTTTTGTATTTTTATAAGTAATCTTTCTACAAAGTTTTAAGTGTCTAGCTCAGAAAAAGTGTTCCCCATACAAACCTTGCACCCTTTTTTAACCCCCTTAGGGAATGATTTTTGTAAAACGCCGAATGTAGTATTTTTCATGTTCTAATAAGTAATTTTTCGTCAAAATTTTAAGTCTCTATTAAAAAAAAATATGTTTTTTCCATACAAACTTTGCACCCTATTTTACCCCCTTAGGGGTGAAATTTTCCAAAACGCTGAAAGTACTTTCTTTTTATTTAAATAATCTTTCTACAAAGTTTTAGGACTCTAGCTAAAAAAAATAGTTTCCCACATACAAACTTTGCACCCCTATTTTAGCCCCCTATTTTTAGGGGTAGAATTTTCTAAAACGCTGAAAGTACTTCATTTGTATTCTGATGAGTAATCTTTCTACAAAGTTTTAAGTCTCTATTTAAAAAAAATATTGTTTCCCCCATACAAAATTTGCACTCCTATTTTACCCCCTTAGGGGTAGATTTTTTTAAAACACTGAATCTAGGTACTTTATTTGTATTCTAATGAATAATTTCTCTACAAAGTTTTGTCTCTATTTAAAAAAAAAGTAGTTTTTCCCATACAAACTTTGCACTCTATTTTACCCCTTTAGGGGTAGAATTTTCTAAAACCCTGAAAGTTCTTTATTTGTATTCTAATGACTGATCTTTCTACAAAGTTTTAAGTCTCTATTTAAAAAAAAAATGTTTCCCCCATACAAACCTTGCACCCCTATTTTACCCCCGTAGGGGTGGAATTTTCCAAAACGCTGAAAGTGTTTCATTTGTATTCTAATAACTAATTTTTCTACAAAGTTTAAGTCTATAGCTCAAAAAAAAAAGGTTCTCCCATACAAACTTTGCACCCCCATTTTACCCCCTTAGGGGTAGAATTTTCAAAAATCCCTTTTTATCCCTAGCCCACGTTATAAAAGCAACATACTGTGCAAAAATCTACTCTCTAAGATTTATGTATAAATAGATAGAAGATAATGAAACTCCCATTCAAATATCTCAAAAAATTATGAAGCTACATCCGTTTTAATGTCGCTTGTTAGAGTGAGAAAACGATGAGGGACTGTGACGTCAATATACTCGAGCGCCATAGTAAAAAACAATCGTTTCATATGAAGGTGCGTTTTGCGGAAAAGGGACAGAACATACCCCCTCAAACTTTGGACTCTTATAACTTAATCATTACCTATATAACCTCTTTCTTTGTTTTTTTCTCCATTTGACTATATTTATTTTAAATTCTTTTTCGAGAAAATACATTATGATTATTTACCATATTTTCGATTCCTGAGCTATAACCACGAACTTCGGAATTCGAAAATATTCGGGTATCTCTATCTCTATCGCACTAACCATACTCGAGTGACAGGGATGCAAATATATGAACATTGAGTATCGGTTTTCGTGGTAGCGCCGCAGGTACTTTGGCTGAATGCGCCGAGCGCGTGCCATTGTCATTCAAAAAAAACAAATTCGTGTTAATTATATTGTTCAAATTTGTTGATTTCATTTATTGAAATTACGACATAAAACGACATTTGCGCATATAAGTTCTCATATCAGAATCGAATATTTTTTTATGGTTTATATTTTAGCATTTGTCTCGTAAAGGTCTATCGTAGACGGGATTTAAATTATTAATAAGTGAAAGGCAAAGCAATTCCGCCATTTTGACGAAAATTTGACGGTTCTTATAGCTGACAGTTGGAGCAGCGTTTGATTTCAATAAAAATAAATGAAAAATTAAATGAAGTCGTATATTTCGGAAAATTAATTAACTGTCGCAGTCGGATAAAAACTATCCTAAGTTGCAGCTAGAATAATAATGTACCTATATAAAATGTTTCATATTTTTCCGTTCATGGGATGCTGAGAACATTCGAACCGCGCAAAGCTTAGTTTCAAACTGGCTGATTCTTTTTTTAATTTAGAGATTTATTATAAGTGGAGATTACGCTGGCAAAATTAATTAAGTGTAAATGGATAAAAATAACTTAGTAAAATAATCTTGTAAAAATAAAAAAAATAAAAATTGGGTGAAAACATTGTTCATGACCATGGTCATATCACAATTATACCTAACCTATTAAAACATATTATTTTTTTTAATTTTTGTATTGAGTTAGATTGGAACCCGGAGAAGGAAATAAGTTGCTTCGTGTTTTTAATTTGAAAAGCAAGGCGTATTGGCTCAAACCGAGTAGCTTCAGCAGCCTTTTTCTCTCACAGCCTTTATCTCGATAACTATAACTTTCCAGTCAAATACGTAATCATATTTTCCGTCAATCGAGTAATCAACTACAACGTAATAAACACCTTTTGCAGAAAACTGCACCTTTCACCGCCCAAACACATACTTAAAAAACCCCTCAGACCGATCTTACCTCCAAATTGGGTGAGTGTCGAGTGTCGGTCTAGAGGCAACCCTATTGCAGTCTCGCGACACTCACGGTACCGTAACGAACACTAACAAGATTCTGCGGATTATTTTATGGAAATGTTCATGATGTATGTATGTTTGTAACATGACTTATGTCTGTGTTTAATATTATGTGGACTTACTGAAAGCTTTACATTAAGTTACCTTCTTAGTATGCTCATTAGAGTTATATGTTCGGATCAAATATTGCAACTGCAAGCAGGTTGGTGAGGCTCTAGTATAAGTTTTGTCGATACAATACGTTATCGAACGCGTTTGCGTTTAGTTTCAACTTGTATGCCAGTGCGAACAGCGCCTCTGGTGGTAACTATTAGGAACTACGCGTTGCCATACAAAATAAAACTAAACGCAAACGCGTTCGAAAACGTATATCATCAACATCATCCTCCTAGCGATAGCGTTATTCCCGGTTGTGCCCCTAAAGGAGCCTGGGATCCGCTTAGACATCTAATCCCAAGATTTGGCATAGGCACTAGTTTTACGAAAGTGACTGCCATCTGATCTTCTAATCCAGAGAAAAAACTAGACCTTATTGGGATTAGACCGGTATATGTATCGATAAAACTTATACTACCTATAGCTACTGATCAAATTTTGCATACTCGTTTGACAACGCAACATTATGGCACCGTCGAGCTGATCTGATGATAGAGACAGAATGTCTGTGTTCATATCAAATTACGCAAGATAAACCCGTATTTCGGCTCAATGTAACACTCTAAAGTTCTAAGCGTTCAGTTTAAAAAAAAAGTACAGTGGGCAACAAAAGCATGTACTACAAAAAAATAACAAATTTCAAAGAAAATTATTTCTGTGTAGTATAATTATGTGAGCGTTGATACTGAGTTTGCAAATTAATTCGTTTCTAATTAAAACAGTTAAAACGAATTTAAGCTAATTACTTCGTTGTCTGGAACGATAAATGCTGCGAATGTGTTACGTTCACCACATTCATTTCAACATTTGGAAATGGGTGTTTTTCTATACATAGATAGAGATATAACTCTATCTTTAAAAAAAAACATAAATGTAATAGAGTATACACGTCACTTGCAAGTGGGTTTTTTTTAAATAGGCTCAATTAACAAGTAACTAAAATTCCGACTTTATTTTACTAACATCATTTTTAATTGCCAGCAATGTACATCAAAGTAAAATGACAAGTAAGTAAGTGTAAATGACAGCTGTTCTTACTTTGTTCATTAAGATGACATCAAGATATCTAACTCTGTCTGTTCAGTTCGGATTTTAGAAATTTATTTGTGCAATTAAATTATTCATTATTCAGTAATTTATTGCTTTCATAGGTATACATACATAAGGTGGTATAGCCCTACATAATTATGATTTGCTAATACATGCAATTAATTGCAAATGGAACATATTATTATCAGGTTTATTCGGTTTAATAAATCCCTGTGTGCCTGTTACACACTTTATACTTCTAATTATGTAATACATTGCTTTTTGCTTTAGCCCACGAACGCGTAAACTCTACGCCTAAGTTCCATACTACCCAACTTCTACTGATAAATTCATCTGCTTGGGGGATGATGCTGGGGATGAAACGGACCAAGAGCCTTCCTTTGTGATAGGTGGAAGGAGCCGCGAGAAAGAATATATGTAAGGTCAGTGCGGCCAATTGGCACAATTGAGTTGCACGGAAATACCCCGCAGACGGAATTCCGTCTGAGGGGTATTTCCGTACAACGATTTTTGCGGCAATTCTAACCACAATACGCACTAGCTGACACGATCTATAAAGTAGCGACTGTATTTGCTACCAGCAGTCAAAACAGATGGCTCTCTGTAGGCAGCACATGCAATAAAATGGCATTGAAAGTGTCGTTGAGCTCCGAAGTAAACACGCGAGTTCGAAACGTTGCTCCTTTTTTTTGAAATTGGGATCAGAAAATGCGGATTACGGTTCAGTAAGTATTTTTATTATATTGTTCGTTAATCAGACTTATTGGTAGTATGATTCATTTTACATTATCCTAACTTGTTGTGAAACTACAGGTTGTTAAAAATGTATAATTCCTCAACTCTCAAGTGGGAAAAAGCCGTCCGGTATGAATCGGTCAAAACAGTCATATGCCGGATATGAAATGGGGATTCCATTTCATATATTGCCAACCTTTTTTAATTTAACTATACACACGAAACTATTATGTAATTATATTTACTAAAATTGCAGAGGTGATCGAGATCTAAGTATCAAAATTCTGTATTTTTATTCTAAAATTGTAAGCTAATTTTACCTTTAAAGGCAAAATAGCACCATGTCGCACACGTCGTTGTTTTTAATTAAAAAGTAGACGTTGATTTTAAATTTCAAGAATAGGTTTATTATTTCTGATTTCCAAAAGAGGACGGAATAGCCCCAAAAAATATTTGGCCATAAAATTAAAAATAAAACTTAAATTGAATTCGCTAAGATTTGGTTTCGATCAAAAGTACATTAACATTTGCTTACTTGACGTACAGATTTGTAATACGTCCTGGTACACGAAAAGTAACTGCTAGACTGAAACGCCCCAAAACCCAGGGAAAATCCGTCTGCTGACTAGTTTTCAAAAAAAAAACATTTCAAAATAACCTGAAGTATTAGCTATTTACACAAATATCCTCAAAATGTGAAATAAATGCTTAACCTATTATAATCTATCTATCTATTCAGCCCGTATCCACCCACTGTTGAGTATATGCCTTTTCTTTATTACGCCACTCTCCCCGATCCTGTGCTAATCTCCTCCACTGTTTGCTTCCTGTTCGGCAGATATCATCGGTCCATCGGGCTGGTGGTCTGCCCGCTGTCCGTCTCGATGACCTTGGCCACCATTCAGTAACCCGTTTTGTCCATCTCCCATCGTTTCTCCTCGCCAAGTGTCCCGCCCACCCCCACTTTAAGTGTGTAATTCGTTTGCCGACGTCCGCTACTTTCGTTCGGCGCCGGATTTCAGTGTTAGGGACACGATCTACAAGGGAGATGCCTAACCTATTATAAGCATCAAGTTTATTAAAAAGTGTATAATAACATAGTTATGGCCAACCAAATTGAACTTATACAAAAATACGACGGTTTTCCCCTCATTGACCTGTAGATACATAGGTATATGTCATATAGGTCACCTATGACCATCCTCGTCTCCAAAAGGTACCAACGTTTTTCGAGTAGGTAAAAGTTTTTTTTTAATCGGCGGGCAAACGTTGATGAGTTTTCACATGCGTAGGTATTGCAAACTCGCGACACAAACATAGCCTATAACTAACTATCCAGAAACTCAGGCCTACACTCAAATCAAAACAAATTGAAGTTGGATAAGCGGTTCCGGAGATTACCCAAAATATACAAACTTACATTTTACCTACAAAGCTACAGTCTCACAGACTTTTCCGCTTTATAAATAATATTAGTAAAGAAGTATAAATAAACCTTTTTGTACTCGACGATTAAAATATGTGTATTAAGATTTCTTAGAGAATACTGCAACGTCACTCTTTTCATAGTTGTAGTCCATGTTACTGTCGAAACAATCGAAATAACTACTTTTCGATACGCTCCAGACAACTAAAATAAATTCGACCAATCACGTGGCTGCTTTACTGAACTGTAATGAATTGGACCAATAGAATCGCTTTGATGTCGTACGCTCGTTGATGTCTTTTAAGATATTAACAAGCGTACGAGCGATGAGCTGCACTTCGTTTCAACAGTATCGAGTTTGTTTAATTAGTTCAGTTGACTCGTAGAAAATTAATTTTAATGAACTCGTACAAAAAGTATTGTTCACAATAGTGTTATAATCAAGCTTTTTAATCTCGTACCTTACTTAGGCCACTCAGCAAGCTTCGTGGCCTAAACACGGTACTCGACTAAAAAGCTCTCTATTATAACACGATTGTGAAAAAAACTAATTTGTATCAAGACATACCCATTAACAAACTTTTATTTTGTTTCAGGTAATACAAGACATCAAAATGTGGACAAAGAGTATCATCTTATAAAGTAATATCTTCCAGTCACCGAGATTCCGTTTCACAGAATGCAAGCCAGGGGACCGATTTTTGACTTTCGAGCGCTCGAAAATTAAAAAAAAGTGTATACGATTGTAGTATCAAAATTGCAGGCACTTACTTTCTACCGATAGATTTGAATACGAGTGGTCAATACAACTCGTTTTTAAATTTTCTTTCGCTATTTCAAAATGACAGAGGTAGGTCGCCCTTCATTAGGTGTTTCATGGACCAATAGCTCCTCCAGGCGTTGTCGGTCCGTCTTTCGACCTCTTTCTCTTGTCGCGCCTGGAAAGAGACTAATTGGCCCAAATAAAGATACTCATGGACATATGCTATATGTTCTCCGTTTATCTCTACCCTACGTTCTGTGCTATTGGTCATGACTTTGGTCTTTGACATGTTTATCTTTAGGCCAACCTCGAGGCTTGCGGTGCTGAGATCGTCAAGCATATGACAAAGCTCGGAAGCGGTGGGCCAAAGGGACCAAGGAGTGGAAGCCCCACAGATGTATGAATATAAGGAGATCGGACATGGCGGCCGATTTGTATAGAGTGAGCCTGTCGCAAGTACATTAACCCACACAACGCCCAAGTAATTGACAAGACAAAGCACGCACACATCTAAAACACACACACTTGTATACCTACACGCTTATTTGACAATAAACGCGCATCATATCAGGCATTTTGGGAAAAAACGTAATATTCTCTGCGATCAGCACGCGTGCACAGTATGGCAGTGTATGCCCATTGAGCATACAGCTGCGACACGGCCGCCGGCGGCTTGTCCTCTCTCTAGTATTTTATGCTCAGAGGGAAGCCCCAACACTCAAAACGTAGACGCGGTAGACCTCGTCGGCGATGGCGGGATAAATTGGACTCCTTTTTAAAAGACTGGCCAGTTATTGCTCAAGACAGCAACAAGCAGTGGGACATAGCGGGCTCGATATAATAATAATAATAATATTTCAAAATGTAATTTCTTCATTTTTGACAGTTTTCGAGTGAAAGAGTCGAGCGCTCGAAAGTCAAAAATCCGTCCCCAGGCTGCGGCATAAAATATCCCGAGGTCCGTTCTGCGTACTGGTGAAAGATAAATCGTTCCCGAGATCACCTCCTAGATACAAACTTACATATTTAACAATCTACAGACGCACAGACTTTGCCTTTTTAGATATATCAATTCATAGTATAAAACAAAGTCGCTTCCCGCTGTCTGTCTGTCTGTCCCTATGTATGCGTAGATCTTTAAAACTACGCAACGGATTTTGATGCGGTTTTTTTTATAGATAGAGTGATTCAAGAGGAAGGTTTATAATATGTATAAAACAAACCATACATGCATGTATTATACACATAAACCCGTGCGAAGCCGGGGCGGGTCGCTAGTAAGTACTTAATATACCTAAGTTTAGATCTACAGATGAGGGTTTTCCCGTTGCGTAGGTACTACTCTTTAAGGTACATAACTATTTGATTCCACAAACAGACTTATTATTTACCAGATTCCACGTAATGTGACGTAATTATGCTCATTTCACTATTTTAAACCAAATACACTGAAACCAAATCCCATGTCAAAGCATCAGCTATATCATTTAAAACGAATCCTTTACAGATCAGGAATTTAATTCCAGTGGCTCCATTTGAGTTAACTACATACTAATATCAACCTTATTTTTATAAAGTATAAGACATACAATCCTATAAAGGATTATAGGGAGATCGTTTTTCCGCGCAGTCATTTGTTTCTGTTTACCTGTGCGTGGGAAAATACGAATGTTACGTGACACCAAGTAACTTGCAACGCAAATCAAGCTAAAACAGACCTTATGCGGTTAGGATAAGGAGTTGCCGCTGGAAAATTATAAGATTGTAAAGAGTTTACAATTGTGAGGAGGGCGCAAAATGTCTTCGTCTCACAATTTGATGATAAAGAGATACAGAGATAGGAGTGAAGTTCGATTTTATTTAGTAGTATAACTTTGGAATTTTCCTTGTAACTGTGCAGTATCTTGAGTATAACAGTTAGCAAGTTAGATTGTCTACTCATGTGGAAACTTGGAGGATAAAATCATTGTTAAGGGCGCTCTCGAAAATGTATCCCTCAGGACGTTGGATAGGGGATGAGTCTCTGTGCAACTTCGTTCATGGGATGGTTTCTGAACTGCGTGTAGAAAATCCAATCGAAATGGGTTAGATTAGTTAAGTTAACTTGCTTCCCCGGCACGGTCGAACCAAGTCGACTCTCCATCTTTTCTTATATATCTTATCTTATCTAAGTAGGTGAGGGCCCTTTCGGATGCACTTCTACCCAGTGGGATCTTTGTGCATTTGCCCTCTCTTTTTTGCCTACTCCCAAGCTCGCTCTATCATTTCCAGAAAACGGATGATGCAGTTCAGTGCATCGGAGCACCTTGAATTCCTTTGGTTGCGGATAGCTGTTACCAAAGTAATTCATTCTTTGTCTGGCAAGGACATGACATTCACACACTAAGTGTTCCGTAGTCTTATCCTCCTCGCCACACATTCTACAGTCTAAACTATCCGCTAGTCCCATCTTGGCCAAGAGATCCATGACCCCAAAGTGACCTGGGAACACCCCATGTATAATTCTGAGTTGCTTCCTACTGGATTTCCAGAGTTTTCTGGTCCAGCCCGAGTCCACATCTTCTATGAAGAGCTTAGAGTGCCTTAAGCCAACCTCATTCCTCCATACAAACGTACCTAGCATAGCCAAAGGGCAATGGAGAGGTCCATTGTCTTTTGGGTGACTTTGAGCCTTTTTATGAGGCCCATAGTAAGCGACCACGTTTCAGTGCCATATGTCAACACACACACTCTCGGTCTGGGACACTGCGGAATATTAGTTGCTTCCCGAACGCTACCCAACCAAGTCGGATTCGACGATTCAGCTCTCTCTCAAACCTAACCTTGGACCTACCTAACTGAACAGTCTGTCCTAAAATAATAATCGTCTACATCTTTGACCGTACAGCGTCAAGAAATAAAAGCAGTTTAATAATCAATTTGAACTTTAAGAATTCTTGGCCCCTCAGGTAAGTCTACACTTCACAAGCCGAGTTGAAGACCAGAACAATTTCAACAAACTTCGGACTTTACTGTATTTCATTAAGTTTTGGAACCTGATACAAGATGGCCTAAAAATACGTTGAAATGTAATATTTTTCGGTACAAAAATTACAGCAGCCCAAAAACAGCCTCCTACAGAACCTTCCTACTGCATTCGGATAAAATGCATTAGGACGTCTAACTGAACCTGACATTTTTAATTTTATTTTTATGATTTCATAATGTTGGTGTTTATATTTAATGTTTTTGAAATTTGATGTAATTATTTGTAATTTTACTTTTTATGTATATTTGGTCTGATAATAAAGCATAAGTTATATAAGTTATATATATATGTATATAACTTCGGTAATATGACTTTAAAAAGTAAAACTTCAAAGCGCCCGTGAGATTCAGTTTATTTTTAATACAACAAATACAGGTCAGGTTTTTAAGGTCGAAAATCACTCGAAATGTTTCGAACAAATCCGCGGGTCTAACTCATGAGCATACGCGTTCCCGGCACATTTTATAGACAGGTAAGGGTTCAGGATATATTTTAAATTAAATACTTTATAGCACTTCAATAATTCTCATTTATTTGGTTATGATTTGAACTTTATACTGGGAAGCTAGGACACGTCTATCTACGAGCACAGTCTGGATCAAAGTGAGGCATGGCGCAGGAATAACTAAAAGAGCTGAACAGAGAATGAATTGAATTTAACATTCACTCGATCAATCGGTCTTATTCATTCCTTGAACAAACTAGTCAAATCAATTACCTTTTATTTACAGGATATGTTAATTTTTGTACAATAAAATATAATAAAATCAACACATTTAGCACTCACTTTAAAGTTTTTTTTACAAAAAAATTGAATTAAGTAACTTCTAATTATCCTTCGCTTTCAATATTACCCATTGAACTTAGCTAATTTTTGTTAGAAACAAATTAAGTTTCACAAATGGAAGCAATTGATGGAGAGGCTGGTCGTCCAGGGATCTGTAGTGGGGAAAAGAGCACGGGGCTATGGCCAACACGCTGAGCGGACAAAATAAAAAAAAGCCACGGAGACCAGCATAGTCCATTGCTCCCGCAGTACCACAAACCTTCTGAAGTGGCGCGTCATAGCTAAAGCAACCGTCTGAAGTGGCGCGTCATAGCTAAAGCAACAGTCTGAAGTTGCGCGTCATAGCTTAAGCAACCGTCTGATGTGGCATGTGGCGCGTCATGGCTAAAACAACCGTCTGAAGTGGCGCGTCATAGCTAAAGCAACCGTCTGATGTGGCATGTGGCGCGTCATGGCTAAAGCAACCGTCTGATGTGGCGCGTCATGGCTTAAGCAACCGTCTGAAGTGGCGCGTCATAGCTAAAGCTGCCACCATTGGCAAGAAGCACAACACTGATGGAGACCCACTGAGTATATCATAATCTAACGATAACGGTTTTACCACGACTACTCTGACAAGACTGTACGACTGAGAAGAAGAATGAAAGTAAGCAATGTGTATTTTTTTGGAAAATGCTTGCGTATATAATTCTAGCGTCTACTCACAATGCAAGCTGCCTACTGGATAACTCCAATAAACATACAACCCAGTTAAAGCCGTCGACCCAATTTCAAACATTTAAAGTACAAGCCACCCCGCTGGGAACAGTCGCGAGCATACACTTGTATGAAAAACGGGTAATTTGAATCGATGCCAAATGCGCCAGGGTTTCATTCTGAAGCGCGTTTTTGAATTATTGAAATCATTTATACGACACAAGATCTCAAATTTTAATGCTGAAAAGAAAAGAGGGTAGAAAACTATACTATGAGTTATGACGTCAATTCAATTCAAATATCTCATTAAATTATTATGACACTAAAACCGTTTTCTTTAGAGAAAGTGCTTCAAGCTCGTGAGATCACTAAACTGAGATAACAGTGAATAATTTTTAACCGACTTCAAAAAAGGAGGAGGTCCCTTATTCGTCAGAATCTTTTCTTTTTTATGTACTTATGTTCTTCGATTACTCGAAGTCGCCTGGACGAATTTAGAAAGTATTTTTTTTGTTTGAAAGGGTGTCCTTTCTAGTTGGTACCATGGTCATCATATCAGGATCTGATAATGAAATCCCGGAGAAATCGAGGAAACTATTAAAATTTTATAAGCCCACATACAGCGAATTTGCCTCGCTTAGGTTTTTTCTTTAATAATCAACGCATTTCCTTACGGAAAGCAGTTTATGTGGTACTTAAAGTGGAAATGTTCATGTGCTTACATGTGACTTGGCGGAGTACTGAATTGAAGTCGGTTAAAACTTTGCTTTTAAATTAAATTATTTTTCATTGATATTACTCTGAGCACGGCATGGCACTGTGTATTTACGATTATCAACCCTGGTGTGGAAATAAAACGTATATGTTGTATGTAAAATAGAGGCCTAAACTGGCACACACTAAATTAGCCAACCAAGGCCACTGGCACACACTAAATTAGCCAACCAAGGCCACTGGCACACACTAAATTAGCCAACCAAGGCCACTGGCACACACTAAATTAGCCAACCAAGGCCACTGGCACACACTAAATTAGCCAACCAAGGCCACTGGCACACACTAAATTAGCCAACAAAGGCCACTGGCACACACTTAATTTGCCAACCAAGGCCACTGGCACACACTAAATTAGCCAACCAAGTTGACCACTTGGCTGTCTACTTGACAAATGCATAGCCTAACTATTATTTCGATTTGTATTATGTAATTTACGGCCAATTTTGGTAATTTTAAATGATAATGATTACATTTTTCTAAACCTAATGATAAGATTGCTACGTTACCCCAAAGTTCCATACGTAACGTTTTCTAATGTAGGAAATGTTTAATTTACAAGAATCAATCAGAAATAAAAATATTCAGGGATTGTTTGTGGGCATTCAAACTACCAATAAACAAAACTTTGGAAAACATCCACTTACTTGTGCTATTATATTTTTTATATTAAAGCATTTAGAATGAATAGTAATAGGAGATTAATAAAATGGACTTTGTTTTACTATAGAAATGAGAGCCGTTACTAGCCTGTAGGTATGTCCTTATTTATTTATATTAACAGAGCGTTTATGGCCTTTTATAAAAAGTTGCTTATTTAATTATCAGTTAAACGGTAACCTATCGCAATCACGACATATTCTTGTTCGAATATTTTTGTCTGGAAACTTTTCGTATTTTTATGACTCCGAATATACAATTTATAACTTTTTTTATTTACCATTTAATGTTATCCAAGTGTATCAGTTGCCCGAAAAACGTTTACCGTTACAGTCATTTGAACTTTAGCTTGTTAGAACTTTTATTTAATAGCCAATTTCTTACTTATACATTACTTTCCGCATTCGATATGTTTAGCCAAATGTTCATTTTGAGTGAAGTTCAAAGTAGTTTCAAAGCGTTGCTAAGGCAGGTCGGTGTAGCTACGCCGACGAGTTAAGGATGACTCACGCTAGAACGGGCCGTATCCGGCCCAGACTGTTTTCTAAGTAGAACGACGGCGTTTTGCTCGGCCGAGCAATACCCAAGCCCGGCCAAGCCACGGCCGGGCCGTGCAGACATCGAGCCGCTTTCGAGCCTCGGCCGTGGCTCGGCCGGGCTTGGGTGAGGCTCGGCTGCGCAAAAACGTCGTCATTTTTCTTAGAAAACGGCCCGGGCCGAACACGGCCCGTTCTAACGTGAGTCATCCTTTAAGCGAGGAAGAGTGTTAAGAAGAACTGCGACCCTACAGCGCGCGAGCCGAGTGAGCGAAGCGAGCGTGCCGCAGCAGAGGCAGGCGAAGCGCCAGAACCGAACACTTTTTAATACCTACATTTGACAATTACTTACATTAACATGACATCTTCTTAGTTAATACAGAAACTGGGCTCACTTACTATGCAATACACAATAGCAAATATTGGATACGGCAGGTAGGGTTTATTTATAATATAGTACAAAGCGGTTAGATTCATAGAGGGGTTTACCATACATAAAAATGCATCGGTAACAACAGTGAAATGTTCATAAAACCATGTGCAGTAACATATATTATATACTTGCTCCGTATAAACAATAATATGACAAATATAATAAAGACGATGACGATTTCATAAAACGCGAACAGATCAACCACGGAATCGTAACGATGGAATACTAATATTGCGGGTATACCAATAATAGGGAATCGTTGAAATGTCAAACAATTACACAAGAGAAAGCATAATATGACCAGCTGTAACCCTTTGAAGTGAGGTTTCGGACAAACGAAGAAAAAGTGAAACGAAGATTATCGAAGAGTTAATGCCAAAATAAAAAAGGTCTAAATCATTTTGTGCTTAAGATAGTTAACCCAGTTAAACACCGTATAAACGTGTCCACGTGGACAAAGCAGCAAAAGCTATTTGAACTTCCAAGCTACAAAACACCCTAATTGACACGCAGCTACCTAAACTGGTAATAACCAATACAAACCTGTATAAACGAATTCCTACCTAATTGCCAAACGGTGTCCAACCAAAGCGAAGCAAATATCAATTCATAAGCCAATTTGATCAAAATAATTTGTTTCTTCCAAAATTGATTTTTACGATTCGAGGGGGGAAAAAGGTGTGGAAGCGAGGCGAAGACTTCAAAGGAAAGCTACTGACTTTAATTTCATCATGTTGCGATGACGAAGGAACTTTTTAGGGTCCCGATTTTTTGCGGAATTTCACCTTTTAACCTCATATGATTAATAGTTCGTAATTGTTTTTTTTTGGGAATTGTACTGTACGTAAGTAATAAACGCTTTAAATAAATCACATAATGGCACAAATGGTATTAATCCGTTTTGATTGTTAATTAGGCAGAGCAAAAAAAATATATATTCGAAATAATTACAATAGCTACAAACAGCATATCCAAGTTGTCCTCTGTAGACCATTCAAATACAATTTTTTTCTTAATTTATGCTATTATCGTTACTTTCTATTCCTCGATCTGGTCGATAACGTAAGGAATTGTTTTAACTTGCGTCAGGTAGATCAAAATATCACTTTTTGTATAGGATAACGACAGTGGCGTTATCCTAACGTGGGTTCAAAAATTTACGCGATCACCCCTTTTGTATTTAATATTATTTTTACACAAATACACTTAACTAAAACCATCGTCATCCCCTCGTACATTTCCGCAGACAAAAGGCGAAAAACTCGCCAATGGACGGCAAACGCCATTACAAAAGGTCCCCACTACGGCCACTACACCATATTGTCTGGTATCGACAGTCGTGTCGCGGTCTCGCGGCGGCGTCGCTGCGCTGGTGGCCATTGTGCCGATTACGAAATGCATTGTCGTGAATTCGCATCGCGCGTCTATTGTTTTTAGTGCAAGTGTTCTGTTGGACTGTGTTGTTTCATGCTATAAAGTTGCTGATAGACTTAAGCATTCACATGTAACAGAAGATCGAGCATTGGCTGTTTTTAGGGTTCCGTACTCAAAGAGTAAAACGGGGCCCTATTACTAAGACTTCGCTGTCCGTCCTTCCGTCCGTCCGTCCGTCCGTCCGTCCGTCCGTCTGTTTGTCACCAGGCTGTATCTCAAGAACCGTGATGTCCGTGATAGCTAGAGAGTTGAAATTTTCAATTTCTGTTGCCGTTATAACAACAAAATATATTTTTTTAAGGAGGGCGCACATACATCAAACGTGATTTTTTTACCGTTTTTATAGATAATGGTACGGAACCCTTCATGCGAGAGTCCAACTCGTACTTGCCCGGTTTTTAAATTAGTCGAACTGAAAAACGAATATAGGCAAGCATAGAGCCAAACATCTCTACGAACATTTTCACGATCATTCTAGCGAACGCTCTAGTAAATGCTGTGCGAAAGTTTAATATCTCTAAAACGGCAGAACCGATTTTGTTAAAACGTAGCTAAGAACCACCTCGCGTCAGCTTTCGGATAAAAAAACCGCATACAAATCGGTACATTCGTTTAGGAGCTACGATGCCACAGACAGACACACATACACACACAGACTGACAGACACACAGACACGTCAAACTTATAACACCCTTCTTTTAGGGGGTTTAAAAATTGCTCTGCTCAGCCAAAAGCTCGAAGCAAATTTACTATCGTTCCACTAGAACGTTGGCTAGAATGCTCATTACAAGTGAATGTAGTATTTAAGCATCTTAAAGGTGCGTTTACACGGGCTTTTTTGGGCAATTATTGCTGGTTAACTTTACGGTTGCCTCTTAATGGAGAGCTAGAGAAGGACGCTTGTACCTTTGACGAAAAAAAAAAGCTCATTAAATTGCTAGTCTAACAGCCGAACAGCCCCATAAGGCTTAGGTGGTTTATTTGAATCGACGTATTGGTATGGCAAGAAGAAAGTCATGATTCGAATATTTCGGTACGTTTTTTGCAAATAATAACATTTGATAAACTTTTTACGTATTTTTTAAATATTGTAATGTAACTTTATGTCCGATATTGCTCAAACATAAGTTAAGGTCATCACAGGCCTTTGCGTCTATTCCAGACGATTTAAACATTGCCCTGGAGACATCGTTTTTGGTGACTTGTAGAGGCCAATACGCGACCGGCATGATCTTTCACATTTCTGGCAGACGAAATTCGTGCCAGGGGCTCTAGTTTCAGCTTGTTGTCTACGCAACCTTCTATTGGCCAGTGTCTCGAACCAGGTTCCATCGCACAACGCTCTGCCGTCCACAACGCGTTTGCGCCATCCATCTCTATCTTCGGCAAGCTTTGCCCAGGTCCGATAGTCAATTTTAAAAGCAGCCATGTCTCGCTTAGCGCAATCCTTGAAACGCAACATCGGTCTTCCAACGTTTCTTTTGGCGTTTGCTACTGCACTAAGTTGTTTACATTTTTTTTGTAAATAATGCGTTACCTTACATTTCAAGCATTATTATGACACTCGAACAGTGACAGTAAATAATTTTTCAACACACCTGCTCGTAAAGTAGGTCTTATTACAGCGTATTTACACTGATAATGCAGAATATTACCCATTACATTATCGCACTAGTGCCTTTTCATTACATATCTTTTAACATTTTCATTTTTTTTTTCCTCGCAAATGTGTTGAAAAACGTCGTATGAAACACGTGAGCATTGGTCATTACACTTCTCGTCTCCATTAAGCCTTCGCCTTCGGCTCAGGCTTAAAAACCGACTCGAGTGTAATGACCAACATAGCACACTTGTATCATAATGTACTATTACCGTCTGGTAACAACAAACTGATTTAACACCCAACACATTTCAGAAACACTAATTACCTATGCATTACCTAACGCGTATTGACGCATCATTAGTCAGACATTATTAGCTGATAATCTATCACTGTTTCAATTTACATCGTTATGCGAGAGCTATGCAAATAATGCCAGTGGAGTGAAATCTGTCATTATTATAGCCTGCTAATATTGTGCATTACAATTGGGTCAATCAATTATTCTACCTCGTTACCATACGTGTCCGAGAAAACTCTTTTAAATTATGATTGTATAGGGTTTAAACTCTCTAAACCTGTATTTTGATTTTTAACCGACTTCAAAAAGGAGGAGGTTCTCAATTTGTCTGTATTTTTATACGCGATATCTCGGTAATTTATGAACCGATTTGATTTTTTTTCTTTGATTGAAAACATATACTTCCAGATTGGTCCCGTTGTCACCAAAATCTAGTTCTGATGATGGCATCCTGCAGAAATCGAGGGAACTCTTAAAATTTGCTACTGATTTGAAGTCGGTTTGAACTTTGTTTTGAAGGTAAAATAATAATAAATACTTTAGGGACAATCTTACACAGATCGACCTAGTCCCAAACTAAGCAAAGCTTGTACTAGGGGTACTAGATGACGATATACATACTTATGGAGATAAATAAATACTTAAATAGATAGCAAATATCCATGACTCAGGAACTAATATTCGTGTTCATCACATCACACAAATAAAATGCCCTTAACGGGATTCGAACGTGGTACCTCCGGTTTCGTACCCAGGGTCACTACCAACTAGGCTACAGAGGTCGTCAAGGGGCATCTCCTAGGCATGCTGAGCGTCGTATTTATACTATTTCTTTCTAATCACCCTGTCACTGTTGTTTTTGGCTTACCAGGGCATAATAACAACAAGAAAAAAGAAGATCCTGTTCCTAATGTGGACGACATGTAGCCATTTTTGAGTTGGATAGTAGAACAGTGCAATCGACTAAACTTGAAACCAATACGTCCGCTTCAGTGGTTTAGGAGCTACCTCACTGAAAGGTTTCAAAATGTTAGAATCGGTGACTGCACCAGCAAAGAAAGTCCAACTCGTTTCGGGGTGCCGCAAGGAAGCGTCTTAGGTCCAACGCTGTTTACTCTGTACATGAATGATGTATTCAGTGCTGGTGCCTCTGAGTCAGATATTATATGTTACGCAGATGACACTGCTGCCCTCTTCTACGGTAAGACCTGGTCGGATGCTATGGAAAAAGCTGAAGCAGGCATGAATAAAATCAAGCACTGGCTCGATAACAATCTTCTCTCCCTCAACCTACAGAAAACAAAATACATTTGTTTCCATAAAACTAAGGCTTCTGCACCGGATATAGCCACAAAACTAGGTATCAATTGTAATGCAAACCCATCGGACTTATGGACTCCGATTGATCGTACAGAGTCTATACGATATTTAGGAGTAGAAATCGATCAAAACTTCTCTTTTAAACCGCACATTATTTCCCTATCACATCGCGTAAGGAAACTTATCTTTGTTATGCGCCTGCTCCGCAACTCTGCTGACAGCCGGGTCCTTCAGCTAGTCTACAACGCACTGCTGTGCAAGTCTATATTGGACTACTGCATTTCGGTTTGGGGTGGAGCTGGCATCACGACGTTGCTGGCATTAGAAAGAGCACAAAGATCGGTTCTAAAAACAATGACACGGAAACCCTTTCAATATCCAACCGCTCAACTTCTGTCTGAAACCCAGACACTTTCTGTTCGCCAGTTATTTATTTACAGAATAGCTGTAAAAATGCACCGCTACACTTTACAATCCTCAAACCTGGCAGCTCTGCAAAGCAAGAGAATTTTCCGTATTCCGCAAGGCAGGCCAAAAACTTCCTTTGCCCGACGCTTCCCTCAAAATTCGCACCAATTCATATACAACCGAATAGCAAAAGCTCTGGATGTTAAAGTATTGAGTCTTCGAGAATTACAGACTAAAGTAAAGAAATGGCTACTCACGCTCTCTTACAAGGCCACAGAAGATATTTTAATACCCTTGCGTTAACTGGTAATATCACCATTTGCCGCACACATTCACACGTTTACGCACTCACGCACTATCGCACGCACATATTCACACACACGCATGCGCCCACACGCACGCGCCCACACGCAAGTGCCCACACACACACACACACAAACACTCACACACAGGTACACCTAAACACTCGCTCAAACATACACACACAGTCACACATAGATAGATAGATATGTGCAGTTAAAAGTATATCTTATCTTTTTATTTTCCATATTTTTTGTTTAGATTTAATTCTTTATCAATGTTATCTGTACACGCATCTTCATATTGTATAAAATCCCTAACTGTTTTCTTTCGGTCCTCACGACACAGGCTAAACCTAGTGTGAGGGCCACTGATAATGTATTTATTGTTTTGCTGTTTTGGTAAATAAATAATTTTGTATTTTGTATTTTTGAATACGATTTCAAGTTTAGTCTCTAAAAACTAGCTACGTCCTTCATTTGGAGAGGTTTGAATTTGCCGGTGTCATCCTCGGGGTAGCCTGATTCCCTAGAGGACGCGTCCCCAGGTGGCGGATAGGGGGATGCCCGATGGATGCTCCATAGGGTAGGAGGGAAATAAAATACCTCCCGCGGACCAACAAGGCCAGAGAAGGACACTCTGTGAAAAAACCCCTGCCCCGGGCTTCTCCGACATATTCAGAGTCGAGGCCGTGGCAGTGCTGCGTACCTAGACTGGGGCACGCAGAAGAGATGGCGGCGGATGAGCTCCTAGCGGGCCAACGACGGCGCTCACACCCTGAGTGAGGATGGTTACAGCCTTGGCGTCAGGTGGCAACCGGCCGTAAAACTTAATAGCCAAAACAAAACTTCTCCTAATTATGAAAGTCAAAAGCAAAAGAAATAAGTATAAAACTAGGGCGTACCCCTCAAGCGACGCGAACTCGATTAATGCGAAAAATGCTAGGGCGTTCCCCCCAAGCGACGACCAATATGACAAAAATCAAAATCAAGGTTCGCAGTCAATACTCCAGCTTAGGATAGCAACGTGGAATCTGGGATCGCTTACAGGACGTGGACAAGAACTCGCGGAGACCCTGAAAAGGAGGAACATAAACATCTGCTGTATACAGGAGACGCGCTGGAAAGGGTCAAAATCCAGAGACCTAGGACAGGGGTACCAGCTGGTCTACCATGGAATAGACAACAAACAAAACGGTGTAGGGATTGTTCTAGACAGGCACCTAAAAAGCAGGATAGTAAACATAGATAGAAGAACAGACCGTCTCATAACCGTAAAACTAGCACTTGATGACTTACCAATACTAAATGTCATCTGCGCCTACGCTCCGCAAGTAGGATGTAGCAAACAGGAGAAAGATGAGTTTTGGGAGGAAATGGACGATATGACTACAAGTATACCACCAGAAGAACACACATTTGTCCTAGGAGACCTTAACGGACATGTGGGGGAAAGAGATATCACACGTAAAACCGCACATGGGGGTTACGGCTACGGATGCCCCAACCCAGAAGGTGAACGGAACGGAGGACGCACCTGGAATTTGCATCGTGTCATGACCTCACAATACTCAACACCACCTTCCAAAAGAAGCCAGAACACTTAATAACATACAAAAGTGGAGGGAAGTGCTCGCAAATAGACTTCATAATGGCCGATAGTAAGCTTAGAACGGGATTCAAGGATTGCAAGGTTATACCCGGGGAGGCATTAACATCGCAGCACAGAATTCTAGTGGGTATTTATAAACTACCAAAACCTATCAAAACTCAAGTTGATAAAACAGTCCGCATAAAATGGAAAGAACTTGCTAGTGACAAATCAGACCCCTTTCGTGAAAAACTTAATGAATATCTGATTAAGGATATGGAGAAAACCTATGAAAATGCCAATTCTATGTGGTCAAACTTCGAAAATGAATGCAAAAGCCATGCCAAGTCCATTTTAGGTATATCAAAGGGAGGGATCAGCACCAACAAAGACGCAACATGGTGGAATTCAGTAGTCAAGGAATACCTCAAACCAAAAAGGACTTGTTCAAAACCTGGCAAGAATCAGAGTCAGAAGAGGACCTAATGAAATACAAAGATGCAAAAAAGCTTGCTAAGAAAATCGTTGCCCAAACTAGAGCAAATTCACGGGAGGGTTTCTACGCTAAACTTGAGGATGTTCAAACAGATTCGGAAATCTTTAAAATCGCCAAGAAGAAACATTTATCAACACAAGATGTAAAACGTAACAAATTCATAAAAGATAAAAATCAAAATATACTCACTAGAAACGACGACATAAACAACAGATGGTTTGAGTACTATGAAGAGCTAATGAACGAAGAGTTCCCAAGAGAAGCGTATGTGCCCAACGCCCTTGTAGAAGGACCAATACGTGAGATAAATGCCGAGGAAGTCAAAGCTGCTGTAGCGAAAATGAAAAATGGGAAAGCAGTTGGACCCGATGAAATCCCAGCTGACTTTTGGAAGTTTATTGGGCCTGTGGGTGTAGCTTGGCTGACAAGACTGTTCAACACCATAATGCAAGATGGGGCTATACCCGAGTCATGGCGTCTTAGTCATCTGGTTCCTTTCTACAAAAACAAGGGTGACGTTACACAATGTGGCAACTATAGGGGCATAAAATTGACATCACATACATTGAAAGTGTGGGAACGCATACTTAACAGGCGCATCCTCACGATGACAACCATAACATCAAACCAGTTTGGATTCACACCATCGCGTTCAACAACGGATGCTATACAGGCCGTGAGGATACTCACGGAAAAACATCGACTGAATAAAGAAGATTTACACCTTATCTTCATTGACCTTGAGAAGGCATTCGATCGTGTCCCAAGAGAACTGGTCTGGGAGGCTTTGAGAGCACATGCGCTACCCGAATGCTACATAACCTTGATCCAGGATATGTACAGAAACGTGCGCACAAAGGTAAAGAGCCCTGCCGGCACTAGCCGGGAATTTGAAGTGCGCGTCGGTGTGCATCAAGGATCTGCACTTAGCCCTCTCCTTTTTAACCTTGCTATGGACTACATCACAAGAAATATCCAAACTCAGCTGCCTTGGAATCTCCTCTATGCCGATGATGTGGTGCTTATAGCCAAAACCCCAGACGAACTGCAAACGTCCTTGTCTGCATGGGTAAATGCGCTCGAAAAATCAGGACTTAAAGTAAATAGGACGAAGACGGAACACATGGAATGCTGCTTTAGTAATGGAAACAATATTAACGGGTCTTCTACAATCTACTACCCCGACGCAACTGCAGTTCCAAAGGTCACCCAATTTAAATACCTCGGCTCAGTGCTTACCCATGCTGCCGATATAGATGCGGATGTAAAGCATAGAATAAATGTTGCCTGGCAAAAATGGCGGTCATTAACAGGGGTTCTATGTGACCCACGAATGCCTATTCGCACTAAGGGCAAGGTTTACAAAACGGCAGTTCGGCCGGCTCTAATGTACGGCGCAGAATGCTGGACGGTAAAAGAGACGCATGTACAGAAAATACACACGACGGAAATGAAGATGCTAAGATGGTCAGGGGGAGCAACCAGGCATGACAAAATCAGAAACGAGTATGTTCGAGGCAGTTTCAAAGTTGCTCCAATACCAGAAAAGCTTTCTGAAAGCCGTCTTAGGTGGTATGGCCACGTCATGAGACGACCTGATGACTACGTTGTCAAAAAGGCCTTAAACATCCCGGAACGTAAAAGAGGCAGAGGCCGCCCCCCTTCTACATGGTGGACCAGCATGACCCGGCTTTTGAAAAAGGAACAATTACCAGACCCGACAACCCAAGACCGAGCGACTTGGCGCCGATTAATTAGGAGAGCCGACCCCACCTAACGTGGGAACAGGCACAGAAGAAGAAGAAGAAGAATTTGCCGGTGTCAGTTATTTCATTTTAATTTATTATTTCGAGGTTATTTTTTTGGAATCTATATACGGTTTCAAGTTTAGGTACCTAAACATTGCAGTGTACGAGTGAAGATTGTTCTTGGATGTCGGAGCATTCGAGCGAATATTACATGACAGGTAAAAGCTCACAAATAAACAAGATCGTTTTAGCGAGCATTCTAGTGGAACGACAGTACTTCGAGCTTTTTTTCGAGCCGAGCAATTTTCCCTCTTCGCTCACACCTAGCACGCTCGCTGTCGGTAGATGCTAGCTGGTAGTCATGATGAAAACCTAATTACATCCATTTCGAAGACGAAACTGATTAGGTTGCCACCATTTTCTAATTTTCTTTTTCTTTTTTTTATATCGCTCGTAGGCATAAATGCAGCACACGCGACCGTCCAGTCTGACATCTTCGTGACAAATACATTTTGACGAGCATTCACTACAGCGTTCGGTAAGATTATCATGAAAATGTTCATAGCGACGTTTGGCTCTATGCTTGGCTGTGTTCGTTGTGCATACAAAAAATTATATTTAGATCTAACTGACGCGCGTACAATGCGTTACGTGATCGACTAGCTGGACGTGGTAGAGGAATAATTTACTTTAAAAACAAAGTTTTAAACGACTTCAAATCAGTAGCCAAATTGCTTCAAGCCTATTATACAATTTGAAGAGTTCCCTCGAATTCTCTAGGATTCCACCATCGGAACTGGATTTTGGTGACAACGAGACCAATCTGGAAGTATATGCTTTCAAACAAAGAAATATTTTTTTAAATCGGTTTATAAATTACCGAGTTATCGCGTAACAAACACACAAAGTAGTTATTGGTTATATACATATGTACGTTGCAAACTCGAATTCGGAGCTATTGTATGGGACCCCTACGAATCTAAGTATATTAGCATGGTAGAAAAAATACAAAAGAAGTTCGCTAGGTATTTATACAGTAAGCGTTTTGGGTATTATCCTTATCTGTATCCGTCACTTTTTGTCTCGGGTATGTTAGGGCTTGACACTCTAGAACTGAGGCGAAAACTGTTGTTGATGTTACTACGGAATCATTAATAACAGGATACATAATTCGTCTGTTTTGGAGCGAATGGAAATCTGCACGTACCTAATTGGTCTCGGGTCGCCTCAGCTGGCGTTGCCGCCGCGGCGCCGTCGCCGCTTGTTTGCGTGGCTGTGCGCGCGCACTCGCCAGGCCGACAACGCGCCCACACCCAGGGCACTGGCGCTACTAAATGCGATGGCTGTCGAGGGCTATGATATCGACATATTTGTGGATAGTGTTGGTGGATTCCGCAGAAAGTGCAGTCATATTTTTAATTTATTATTGTTTAAATGAGTTCTGTTGATATAATTATTGCTGCGTATTGCTATTCATTTATTTTTTATTCGATGTTTTTAATTTTAATTTAATTTTATTATATTTTACTTTGGACACTGACATTTATATGTGATGAATTTGTAATTTAATTTAATTTTTACTTTTATTTTGACACAAATATTTTATAATTTTACTTTTGTGACTTGTACAATGTCTGAAATGTTTGTGAATGAATTTGTTTATGTAATTTTTGTAATTTATTTTGTTGTAAATGTTTTTTGAAATAGCATGTAAACGACTTGGTGACCGCACTGTAAGTTTATTATGTGACTGAATAAAATGAAATGAAATGAAATACAAGGGGGGAAAGTTGTATTTTACCTGCGAGTGTTCATTTAAAACACGAGCTAGCGAAAGGATTCTATGATTGACTACGAGTGATGCGAGTGGTTCAAAAATAGAATCCTGAGCGTAGCGAGTGTTTCAACACACGAGACGTAAAATAACTTTTCACCCGTGTATAGCAAAAAACTTTTCACCTCACTACAGCGAGAAAAATAAAAAAAGGGTAAGACAAAAAAAACACATAGGGAAACTTAAACTTTCCGAGGAAGTTACCGGTATGCATCAACCAAGTCTTGGAATATAATCCCACCGCCAGTAAGAACCCTGCAAGATGTCCACAGTTTTAGAATTAAACTTAAAAAGTATCTGCTCGTGCATCAGAAAAGCCAGGAAACTTGCCAGCTAGACACGAGTTGTATTTAAATAAAAATAAAATGCTTTTGTTATATTTGTTTATGCTTACCACTGTGTTACGTCCCTTCGGCATTGCTTTAATATTGTTTTTCATTTTGTTCAGTACCCTTTTGTTATGTAATTATGTATTTGTTGTAATGTGTTCGCTTCGTTATTGTTTATCGGTCATAGTCATAATTGTGTGTAGTAATTATCACTTTTTAAATTGTAATCGGTTTTCAACCTTGCATGGCACGCGTGTGTTTTTTCAGTTATAAGTAAAACGTATTAATACTTAGCAATTACATGTTAGATTTAGATTTAATTGAAAAAGAATGACGCCTTACTGCCACCTGCCACTCCTGTCAGTGTCAATGGCGCTAGTGTGCTGTTACAGATCACGCAAGAGTGAAATGGCTGCGTTCATAAATCGCTGCCAAAACTGTCACGTTACGTGGACTACTAAGATATTGATAGCCCACGGAACAGTTAGAAAAGCTAGACTACAGAAAGGAAATAAGGTATTCGGGTCGGGGTTGTATATTTATTTTTTTAGTTTTGGACAATATTATTATATCTTTCTTCTATTCTTAATTTCGTTAATTGTCCCTTCTCGTGTTTAATTAAGTTTTTATCATTATTTTGTTTGTTTTTTTTTGTTTGTTACCCACCGTGAACTCACTCGACGGTTCTATCGGAAGACCAGCGCTGGCAGCAATGCCAGCATTATGCTGAGATAGAACCGTTTCGTGACAAACGCTGTGTGTTGTTTGTCTCGAATAAATGTTTCTTTCTTTCTTTCTAAACGAGCCAAACATTTAGTACTTTTAACGTTCTACGTTTTGTTAGCTGTCACATGTCACATAAGTTACGTTCAAATGTCAAAACTCTTTCTTCACATGTGGATAAAAAGCGATTTTCTCAATAGGTATCAAACATTCAAAAAGGGCTTTCCGAGCTAGTGAGGTGCAAATATATATATATAAAAGTCGAATTGAGAAGCGAGACCTGAAGTAGGTTAAAAAGCACCCAACCATCAAAAACTTACCATTGACGGCCTGCATGTAGTATTTGAGTCGGAAGGTATTATAGAAACTTTTGACTGAAACACGAGTAATGACATTAGTGTCATAGGTTCACATGTTTAGGTTCCCTTTCGAACTCCGTACAATTTTGCCACTTGGGATTATACAATTGGCATAACAAGGTTCCATGTCAAAACCTGTTACCACAACTTACTCTTTAATCTAAGTAGACCACTGTCGCCCAAACGAGTTTTCTGTCCCGTATAATCGTGCCTGACACTAATTAAACTAGAATTTGTAGTGCAATAGCAGTCAGTTGTTCCCAACCTGCCCATAACCCTATAACGGCCACATTCAATCGTCGCGAAAACAAACTCAATTAGCTCCATACGACAACATTAACCCTGCCTCTTTGACCTCTATAATGGTCTGTTAATTGCTACCCTTTTTATTGAAACCCTCTTAAACGCCCCTTAATTCGACAAGGTTGTACAATAAAAGTGGCCTGGGGCGTTAGGGAACTTTGTCGCAATTAACTGATATTATTTTAGGTGGTATTGTGCGCTGGGTTAATTAGGCCGGTCGAATGGGAGTGGAAGGAGTTGTGATACAAATGCACGATTACTGGCTATGGGTCTATGTGACGCGACATTTCACATTCCGATATGATATGAAATGAATATTGCAGAACCTTGATTTGACACGTTACACCTTGGTCTACTTCTCGATTAACGCTGAGGTATTTTATTGACACAACACTAGCTTCCTTTTCTAGATTAAAGGTATCCACCAGAGATGGGAAACACTGGACTTAAATATAGCTCAGCGCTCGTAACATTAATACCACATTGGAATACGAATAATCGTGTCACATTGACCTCCCAACGGGGACTGGTTAGTTATTTACGGCGAGGGATAGAGAGGGAATTACACGGGTGCCGAACAACAATGAGACTCGGTGCCTTTTCCGAGCTAGTTTTTAAATGGGCGGCTTTTCAGATGGCGGGTTTTGAAGTATGGCTTTGGCCATTTTTTGTAAACCATGGTCGTTACAACATATTCCAGTATTGAGATGTAAGCCTCGAGAATACTTTAATTAAAAAATACATTTTTTAAACCTTCCAAATAGTGTATCGGCACAAAACTTCCATATAATCAAACACGCTCACTTCGTAACAAATTTATGGCGAATCGGTAAAAAATGCGACCTAAAGTTTCTAATAGGACACTATCCGACTCTAAGTATTTAAATCAAACTTAAGAAAAGATTCATATGTCCGGAAAGCCATCATCATTGTGCAAGCAGCCTAAGGCAAACAAACAATAACACGTGAAACCTCGAAACCGCTTTGTTTCCGTAGTGGACGCTGATCTTTGTTATCTTTAAATTTTGAGAGTGCCACGGGTATTAGGCATTTTTGGATTCGGTCAGTTTCATGGAAAATTTTCCGAGTTCTTTATTTACTTCATTATTCATTGATTTATTTATTTAAGGATAATACATCAATATGCTATAAAACTAAACTAGTACCTATACAAAAATCATAGTAAGATGCTTAGCCACATACAGGTGACCGCAGCTCACGCATTTCGCACACGGTTTAATAAAGAAATAAAAAAAAGAAAAAAATAATGAAATATCTAGCAATTAAAATCCAAAAATAACTCATTTGTACGTTTATTTGAATTAAAACTCAAGCAAGTGTGCATCAATGTTCCTCTGAATTCCCATATTGGCAACGGCTGATCAGTAACTTAACCTAATTGTGTATTTGGTCGGTTATGGCTGAAACAGCGGGACGCACCAACGCGGCGCCGATGCCCGTCTGCTTTTATGGCATCTTCCATCATACGCCCAAATTGAACCTTATGGCCGCTCTACACAATCGGCCATCATCATGGGCTAGATGGCCTAGCATACAAAACGCAACTATGATTTAGAAGGAACAAGACATACTTTCATCGCACTACAACTGATAAAGGCGTCGCTGTCCTGCGCCATCATGGCCCATTATGTATATGCCCTTTAAGTTTAGTCTTTCAATATGATGTAGGGGACCTATGTAGTATATGCTTCTATAGTCATGCGTATTGCTTAGAACGCAGGCAAAGCCGCGCGATAATAATACGTAGCCTATGACCATCCAGAAAGTTCATTATATATACCTACACTGAGGGTCGACGTACCGAAGGTGAGTGGCGAGGCAAGAGAAGCTGAAGGCCGAATTTTTCGTAGGACCGAAGGCAGAAGCGCCCCTTCAGAGTAGGCTCACTATGCGATCTCGAGGGCTAGCCTACGTGAGCACTCACTATCCCCGAATGTTCTTTTAGTGAAACCCGAGGGCCGAAGGTTTGCGGCGAGGGACGGGAGGCCGAAGGCCGCCCTCCGCTCCATGTATTTCTTTTTAGTGTCGCGTTTTATTAGGAAGCACTTATTCTAGTCTAGACAGACTTTTTAAAAGCCTTTAACCTTTTTTTTTAAAGAAAGTTGTGAATAATTATTTTACACGATTTCTTACTTTACCTACAATACAATATACTCTTTATGCACACTTTATTTCTCGAATATTCTTTATGTTAATACATTTCCTTGCGTCAAATCTTCCATGAATTCACTTAAGATTATCTGCGTTTTTGAAAATATTTCCGAAAAAAAATTTAAATTACAAAAAGTGCATGCTGGTCTCTGGGTTTGAAACTTTGAAATCACCAAACTACGCATCAGTTGTAAGAACACGATGAATTTTCGAATATGGCGACGACGTGTTACCATGGTAACGAAACTGTTATAACCCCGCTCTCGCAACATTGACTGTCTGTAAATCTGTCTGTCTGTCTGGGTTGTCACTTATATTTTTCAGAATCTGGTTTTTCGAGCCTCTAATCGTAGTGATGGTTTTCTCATTGTATGCAAGTAACTCAGTTTGTATTATTAATTCCGCACGGTACTTGTGGCTGCACCGCACCTCCGTTCGGCGTTCGTCCGCACACACGCGGAATGCGGCGGCAGTGTGATAACCGCCTAAGCTAATGGAATCGACCTTCCGGTTCCGACGGACCTCCCGTAGTCAAATCTGTAACGCTCAGTTCATTCTGTTCATGTGCAAACATACATATGAAAAGTAATACCACGTGTAATACTTTATTGGCTAAGTGAGTTGAATGTCAACCCTAATACTTTCCTAGTAAAAGCTTCACTGTTTTATACGTACAACAATTTTCTGTAACGAATATCAACTTTATTACAATATAAATAAGAGTGTCAGCGAAATATACTTTGCAATCAGGTTAAGCGGTCCATGCGATATCGATCCTTGTTACCTAGGGCATACGACACAGTCAGAATCCTTCTTTGTTGTAAACAATCACGTCTCGCGGTGCGGTTATTCAATTTGAAATCTTATTGTTAAGACGGTAGAGTCGTGGCATACTTTGTAGTCGCAGCAATGCGTTGTACATGTACAGCTGGTTTGTGAGAATTCGACCTTATTGTCTAGGTGTTAAAGCGGAGCGGGGCGCATTGTAGTAGTGCTAATAAAGTGCTGGCGACGCGGAGACAGACGCCAGCAATTATCGCAGGTCGCGCCCCGGGACACGCCTTGGTTTTAGCGTTTTTAACAATATACCTACCTCAACTGGTTCATATGTTTCACATTCCAATCGCTTACTAATCTGAACCGCGCGCTCGTTGGGACGCGTTAGTTTTGCCCGCGAAGAGGCGAAGGTGCGAAACAGATTGAAACCAAATCAAAATCAAATTAAAATGAATGATGCATATTCGGAAACGTCACCACTAAAACCTTGCATCGCATGCACTGTGCATGCGATGCAAGGTTTTGGTTGTGACAGTGTCCATAACATTTAGTTAGTGAAATCTAAGTAAACTTATCTCAAGTAGTGTAAGAATAAGAATCAATTAAAGCCAATTTGTTTTTATTACCATTTTTCTGTTTTGGTACATACTCGTTATTCACTATTTAGTCTATCGTAATACGTAACCACCTTTTGACAAGCTCGTATGTATGTAAATATGTAAGTATGTAAGTTGTCCGTCAGAATTTGCAATCCATTTTTCAGTCACTTGCCGTTATCCGATTGGGCTGAAATTTTGGGTATTAGTATAGTTTGGATGACAATTTAATATTCTAGTACCATTGAGCTGATCTGATGATGAAGACAGAAGGTGGCCATGGGAATTCAGTACTTAACCGACAAAACCGCGTTAAGTTTGGGCTCGTTAGAATCTTCTCAATTAGTAGTTGATGATGGTATACAGAAAAGTACAGTCGGCAATAAAAGCTTGTACCAATTTTGTTAGCGGGGAGAGATCCCTCAAAGGGAAAAACTCGCCTTTGTACGAGTACTTCTGTTTTTGTTTGTTTTTTTTTTCATTTTGACGGGTGCAATAAATAATTGTAATGCTCTGAAATCAAAATTAAAAAGATCCGCTCCTCTCCGGCCGCATCCTCAAACCGAGAAGTTCTCAGCTTTCTTATAGAACTCGCAATCGTAACAATACAAACCTCGTCTCAGTTGCCCCTCCGCAAATATATGGGGGCATAGTTCTCCCGAATTATACGCTTTAGACGGGCGCTGGTGCGACTGTTTCTGGGAATTTTAACGTCTACTGCACATTGTGGTGGATAATAGGATTTCTAAAACACCGCACCAGAACTTATTATTTTACTAGATGCCTGCCTGCGTATAAAAGAGAACCCAGGCCATGTTATATTACGTCTTTATTTGTATTGTCAATTATATCAAACAATTAATTAAAATAAATAACTAAAATATTTATGTCCATTCTGACGGTTCATCACCTACAGATGAAAGATTTTTTTAAATCGAATTAGTAGTTCCTGAGATTTCTGCCTACATATTTACACACTTGGAATCACGCAGACTTTGCCTCTGTATAATATCAATAAAATAATATGCATACAGCTCCATATTCAACCTTTTTTAGGTATAACATACCGACGATAGAAAAACCTATTTATCTTTCATATCTTCCACATCCTCGTCCCAGTAAATGTATTGATAAGTAATTTTGTACAACAGTAGATAGCTAGTAACTGATGGTCTGAGGTAAAATCTAATATTTATATCTTTTAGATATACCTATAGGGAACAATTGTGAACACATAGTTATATTTTAACTATTAAGTATATAATATAATAACTTTCCTTGGAATATGAGAAGGACCGAAAGAATAAGTTACGGTAACGAAATCCAATCTAAGGTTGAATCTGAATGACTTCTAAATTGGTTTAGAATTTGTCAGTCTTCCATATAAATGATTGTTGAAATCGAAACGCAAGTTTCTTTCGCAATTAACAAACGGAACTAGTAAAGGTACGATTTCATTCCATCAAACTTTGCATGAAAGTGATTGAAAAACTTTAAAGTTTGAGAGAACATATTATATTATGATCTATAATCATATTTAATTATGTTATATACTAGTGACTCTGTGAGTACACGCGACCAACAGATTTATTTAAAAGAAATGAGATTACAAATAAAACCGGCCAAGTGCGAGTCGGACTTGACGAACGAAGGGTTCCGTACCATTATCTATAAAAACGGCAAAATACAAATACAAAATACAAAATAGTTTATTTCACAAAACCAAATATAACATTGAATTGAGGCTGTCCGTCAGTGACCAAACTAGGCTGAGCCTGTATCTTGGCCTACTGCGAGTGCGGTTAACAGATCGTACTTAAATTAAAATATGATTTTAGCATTACATCTAGCGTATGACAAATGAAGATAACTAATTACAGTATGTGTGAATGTATGTGCGTATGTTTGTGCGTGCGTGTGTGTGTATGTGTGTGTGCGTGTGCGTGTGTGTGTGTGTGTCAGTGTGTATTTGTGTGTGGTTGTGTGCGTATGTGCTGTGCGTGAGCCCCCATTTGTAAATCAGTTCTGGGGTTCATATTACTATCATATTCATATCTGTTCATATTATTATCTTGCGCTTTGAATAATTTCTTCTGTCTGATCGTAAGATAACGTGAATAACCACTGTCTCATTATTCTCTTAGCTATCAACGTAACATAAAATCACGTTTTTTGTATAGGAGCCTCCTGTAGCCTAGTTGATAGTGACCCTGCCTACGAAGCCGGAGGTCCCGGGTTCGAATCCTGGTAAGGGCATTTATTTGTGTGATGAGCACAAATATTTGTTCCTGGGTCATGGATGTTTTCTATGTATTTAAGTATTTATTTATCTATAAAAGTATGTTTGCTTAGTTTGGGACTAAGCCTAAGATTGTAAAAGAAAAATATAAAAATATATTTATTTATTCCGTTTTTAGTATTTGTTGTTATAGCGGCAACAGAAATACATCATCTGTGAAAATTTCAACTGTCTTACTATCACGGTTGTTGAGATACAGCCTGGTGACAGACGGACAGACAGACAGACAGACAGACAGGCAGACGGACAGCGAAGTCTTAGTAAAATTTTATTTATTTATCGTATGGCGGTTACACACTGGTACATATATGTATTCGTATCGATGTCGCTGATAGAGTTCCAGTGTGCGCTGCGAGGTTCAGAAGGAACAGTGCAGCTGCCGAGTTTGTTGTTCTTTTAGCACCACCCGGAGGTCACGTGTAGGGCTTCTAGGGTTATTCCTACGGACGTAGAACAACAACGACTTACCGACGAGTAATAGGGTCCCGTTTTACTCTTTGAGTACGGAACCCTAAAAATAGTGATATAGTTACTTACTTAATTATTGAACCTGCTCACAAAATTTTACGAGAATCAGTTGAGAAATACGACCTGTAGAGGAGAACGACCGAACAGACAGCCGGACATACAAAATAATTTTTGCCCAAGCTTAAACCGAGAATTTCGTTCGCTTCGCTCGCGCGTTCAATAATTAAGCCGAATGTAACTGTGCTATTCGACCACGCACGGAAACTTGCTAAAATCGATATAAAAATTAGGTTTTTGTAAAGACGGATCATTATTTCATGAAAAATTATGTTTTATAGATGAATTATCGAAAACATGGAATTGCATTTGTAGTGGTAGTATGAGAAAATAGAAAATTCAAATATAGAATGCCTGTAAACATACAATACGTATGCAATCCCATGCTCTCGTTAATTTATCTATACATTACTGGCTGACTATTCGAAGAAAGCGATCAGCGCTCTACGGGTCCAATATAATAACGCCTTCAGGATGCTGCCGCCCCTACCGCGCGCCTGCAGCGCGTCAGGCATGTTCGCGGACGCCCATGTAGACGGCTTCCACGCCACAGTGAGGAGGCGCGCCGCAGCGACGCGCCGCAGAGTGTGCGACAGTACGAGCAGCATCCTGAGAGTGATAGCGGACAGGCTTGACAGTCGCTACAGTCAGCACTGGGCAAGCCTGCACCGCTCTTTAGCCATATTTGAAATATAATGTAACCTAATACTTCTTATATTTAAGTGTACCGTACTAACCCAATATGGATTTTTTTGTTGTCCGAATTAAATGATTTTTATTTTATTTTATTTTATTTATTATTTATTAATCACATTTTTTAACCAAAAAGAATATCTGTAAGGTCCAGTGTATTCCTACACCTTGTGCATATTATGTTACACCTCCTGGAAGAGCAGTGTCTCTTATCACAAGTGTCTTATGTATGCTTAAAAAGAGACACCAACCTGCATTTTTGTAAAGCATTTGATTTAATGATAGTAAGTACCTATTAGTAATGTTTTTTAAGCTGTAAATTGCAGATAATGTACTTGGAAATAAACAAATCAATAATGTATGTAAACTCTCCTCTCCGTTATAGTTATGGGAGCCCCTGAATCTAAAATCTACTTCAAAGCCGGCCCAATTGTTTCTGCGGCGACCCACATCTGATGATTAGTTGAACCCAATTAGTCTTCGCCATAGTGCCTAAGTAATGTCGGTTAATTATTCAAGGTATAACGGACAGGTATCAAAATCTAATTAACACACACAGGTGAAACACTATATTACTAATTAGTAGTTTATTCTGTTGGGACTGTCTCTGTGTCTTTAAAGTCAAGTACCCTTTGGACTTGTGGCATATAACACCTTTTGGCTCATATTTAATGCCTTTTTGTGTTTGTTTAATATTATTTATTAATTTTGTCCCTTTTTAAGGTCGAATATTGCTCAAAATGTTTCGAACAGTTATACGGTTCTTAATCATAAGCGCGCGCAATGCCAGCGCGTTTAGTTTATTATTTTAATATGTCTGAAACTCATGGGAGTATTTTATATAAAATGTTATGATATTTGACATTGTATTTTAACATAATTTGCTATAACATGTCTCTGTCTGGGAAACCTTTGAATTTTAGATTAATATGGATGAATTCATGTAGGTATGTAACATTAGGCTAGGAACACTCAAACACGACAATATTTATTTCACCCTTATTGGTTTGCTCTTTTATGAGCGTTACTAGTCTTAAAAGTTTGAAAAAAAAATCAGCACAACGTGTAGCAGTAACAAGCTTAAAAAGTTCAAAAAAACTGCACTCTGCCAATGAAAAACTGACTGAAAAAAAGCGTTTTTTATACAAAAGGTAGCCTATGTCACCGGGAGCAAAATTTCGAATCGATTGACTCCTCATTTATCAAAATCGGTTCAGTAACTTAAACGCAACGGTGGAACACACGTACTAGGAAATACAAACACAGACCGCTAAAATCGTTTCCCTTGCCGTCAGTTCTGCCGCAGTCCGGCAAAAAAATCTCCTTAATCAGGCTATTTAAAGTGTGGCTGTGTTTTCATTATCTAAGGTAGTGGATTGAAAATAGATAGCGAAAAGTTTCCCGGCGGTTTTCTCGCAAAAGCCGGCCTACATTTGGAATTCCGGACGAAGCGAGTAGGCTGGTCTAATAACGTTATCGTGGAAGGATTTCTTTGACTCTAAAAGCGTGCAAGCTGGGCAAGGATATGTTTGCTATAACAATTTTTGAACTTCATTGGTAGAGTAACTACAAGCCGTGGATTTCATGGTAGTTATTTTAATATTTGCTACTACTATCAGTTACTATACTAAACAAAAGTATCTATGTATATTAAGTATGTGTCCGCGTGATGCTGTCTGTTCATCTGTAGGTATGTGTCTAATACAATAACCTATACGTAACCCATATGTTCCTGGAATGGTGGATGTAACCGGATTGAATGATATATATATACGATAGGTACTCACACATTATTTATTTGTCTATTTACCGGAGTAAAAGATTTGTTTTACTTAGTTTTATTTACTTTAAAAATATACATACCGATCAAATTTCACTATTTGGTCAAGTCCTTATTCGCGCGCGTGACATGATTCAGCGTGTCATATCAAGATGTTAAGAAGAAAGCTGAGAAAAGAGACGAATGGAAATTGCTCCACCGACAAGAGCTTAGCTCTTAAATATATGATGATGATGATGATGATGACATGATTCATATAGAATGGGTTAGTAGTGCACTGACAATGGTCTTGTTCCATTATATTTTCGTATACCTACAAGATAATTCCATTATTACGAATGCCGCACCCAATAACATAAAAAATAATAATAAATAAATACAATACGTGCGGGGGAGCGGGGCGTGCGGCGTGCATGTTAAACAAATGAATCTCATGCTGAAAGAAAAAAAGAAAGATACATTTATTTACTAACACACAAGACACACATATTAAACTAAAAAATAAAATAACAGTAAAAAAACATGTAACAAGTGCGTCCTGAGTAGACGCTGCACAAAGTGAATGCACGCTCGCCCGCCCCGCTGCACGCCCCGCCGAACGCTCCGCTCCGAGCGTCCACTCAGGTCTTACACTTACACAAATTAAGCTCGTCCCAAACTAAGCACAGCTCGTACTTCGGGTACCTAGACGACAATAAACATATTTATATAGATAAATAAATACTTGAACACATAGAAACATCCATGACTCAGGAATAAACATTCGCAACGAACATAAAGTATGTAATTAATACTTTAAATTACGTTTAATTAGAAAAACAAATGAATCACCAATATCTATTAATTGTCAATTAGAAATAATTGCATCTAATAGAAATCGTCGACGGAGAAATGCAGTCATTTATCAGCGAGCTCAAACGAAGATACGAATAACGCTTGTCTTTTATTTTACATTTCCAATTAGTGTGATCAAACTGTAAAACATAACACGGGTCTACACATTCATGCTTTTTCTAACGACATTTACTTTTCCACTGAAGTCGAAGTGTTTAAAAAGCCAATCATGCGAGTAATTTCAGCGCTTCAAGTCCAGTCCACTCGCGTATCGGTGTGTGGAGTGCATTAAATGTCCGGTGCACAGGTGCTGTGGACGAGGCATGAGCGTACGGCGGATGTATGAGCAGAGCGGGTAACTTTTGAGAATGCAATTAAGCTTTCTCGTAGATCGTATACAATACAAACATTGCAAATACTTATTTACACATTATTTAACAAAGAATTCATTACCTATTTCCAGTTAAGACTAAAAAATATTAAAATGTACCAGGCACTCTACGCTCTAATATTTGTTTTAAGTACTGGCGTTAAATCTTTTGAAAATGAAAATGAAAAATGAAAAATATTTATTTCCGTAACACACAGTGATATTTAAGTTGATTACAACTATTACAAGGTAGGGGCTTCCTATTAAGTATGAAATACCTGTATCAGGAAGCCCCGCTCCTCAACGGCGATAATTTACAGAAAAAAGGACATTATTTAGAAAAAAATTGTGTATGTGTGTGTGTGTGTGTGTGTGTGTGTGTGTAAGGATAATCGGTGTGTGTGTGTGTAAATGTAGCTGTAAAAACCTATTACAACTACTATGTCACATTTCCTGCAACAATTTCAATAATAAATACTAAGTTTCAAAAAGTTAGTCATTATACCACTCGATACAATAAACACTCCGTCTCTTCATATCTAAGAGTTTTAAGCCATTCTGTTGTAGTTTTTTTTACATTTATAAAGTTGTAGAGGATAAATACTTAACCTTTCGTTTATCCTATTATATAAGTAGGCTGATTGAGCTGCAAATTGTCGCATAGCGAATGTAGACTTTGTTGTTGGGACGGGAGCAACGCTGTGTTTTCGTCTGCGAGTTAAAAGTGCAGGATTAAAGGTTAGTGTTTTGTGTAGACTCGTTGTTACACTGAGTATGTACAGTTTCCTCATTGATAGTAGGTCACTCAAGTGATACATATCTTTCGTAGGGAATCTTAAAGGTTTAGAATACATAACCTTTAGGAGACAGTGTTGCCCTCGCTCAACTTTCAGAAAATTGGTCTTTGCTGAACCACCCCCACTCTTGTCTATAAAATAACGCCAATACTCAACAATATTACATATGATAAGGAGTAACATAAATAATTATGGAGTACTTACACCGGTAGTTGGGTTTTGTCCAACTACCCGCGAGTTAGTCTGTAATAAGACTAATAAGAGATTAAACTGTTAACGTACACTCCGTCGTTAAATTAGCGTCGATAGCCTAAACAACATATTCATCATCATCATCATCATCATATCAGCCGAAAGACGTCCACTGCTGGACATAGGCCTCCCCCAAAGAGTTCCAAAGTGACCGGTCCTGCGCCACCCGCATCCAGCGGACTCCCGCGACCTTAAAAAAAAATATAAGTGAGTATCTTAAATGTAATATGCACTGGACCGTTTCAGAACTCATGCACCTTTTTTGTTGATGGCGTGTGTATGTAGTTTTAGAAAACATTTCTGTTTTCCCGAAAATAAGCTACCATGATAACATAACCATGTCTTGTTACGGTTATAACAAATAATCGCTATATGTGACTCTATTTTCCCGTGACTTGCGCCACGCACCTCCACTTCGCAAGTTACGACTTATATTTCACACGTTGTATTTCCACCTTGTTATCGCTTGTCGCGCCAACTCTCCTGGGTTTTTACTACCAGCGGTCGCTTCGTTACGGACCACTTGTGAAACAACACACATTTTACCCGTTTAATACTTGGTCACCCTATTTCGCGTGCATTACGTGCCCGCGCCGTGTACGCGAGCTAGGGTGCACATGTTCTCTGGACTTTAATGGACTTATTAAATATCTGAAAGCTTTGCAACTTGCTAATTGGACTTTTATTATAAGTTGATGGATTTTGTCGTGAATTTTCGAGCTTAATGTGATTTGTATTTTGATGTTCGGAAAATATGATAATGTAGGAATTGTATAAAGTTGGACTGGAGTTTGCGCATTCATAATTAATTTGTGTCGTCTTTTTTGTATCAAAATGAAAATCTTTCTAGTGATTTTGTGATAATTGGTTGAATTAGACATCATCGAGAAGTTACTAAAGCAATATACTTTTACTTTCTTTAAATCTTACATATTTTGATTTATATAAATGTATAATACTTTCTTGCTTATTAAAAGTTTTTATTCAACTTGCACTAAACAGTCATACAAACGTATATAACTAACTTCGCCTTCAAAATGTCCAAACCATTTTTTAGCCCCTTGCCGTTGTCTAATTGAGCTGAACTTTGGGGTCGCATAATCTGAGGGGTACCTAATCACGTATCGTTCCGAACGCGCGTTAGGACAATGTAACTGTCATTTTTCCATATAAAAAGTGACCTTTAGATCTACCTGACGCGCGTACAATGCGTTACGTGATTGACCTGGTTAGGTAACAACGCAATATTATGAAACCACCCAGCCGATCTGATGACGGTGGCCGTATCATCTCCGAAATTACACCAGATTAGTCCGCGTGTTTGGACTCATTGGGACCTTTTCACCAAGAAATTAATGACTGAGCAATTAAAGTACTTACAGTTGGTAATTTTATTTCGTTCGCTTCTTTCATAAGAAGTATTGTAATATCACCAGTTGACCTTTATTTGTACTTGATATATTTAAAGTACCAAATTAGTACAAAATGGCTCATATTTTTGTGCAGAATCCACAAACAAATTTTTCTTGTTATTTAAAGTCTGCAGAGAAAGACAAATACCCTAAGACTCCGTTGATACCCTAATTAATTTAACCGTGAAAGCCTGTTTATTAAAATTCCTCCGTTCGCCCCTGTCGGCGGCGGCGTTCTAAACTCCGAATAGTTGGACTTTTCAGGAACGCGCATCCGTCAGTCGTCGCCTTAATTGGACCTAACTCCGTTCTCGTTGCATACAAAAATGAACTCTTTATCATTAATTATTGAGTGTATTTTTGGTCGAATAGTTTAAGGTGGAAACACCGTACTTCATTCACGTTGACGAAAATGAACTTTTTGCTGCTGTTAATTGGGTGTATTTTGGTTTGGATAATTTGATACGGTTGTTAAATTGTTTGATTATTCTAGGCGCTGCCTATACAGCCTGTATTTTTAATATTACCTCAAATTGTAACCATACGTAGCTTATAGTACTATGAAACGATATTGTAAGAAAATTGTAAATAAATCTTAACTACCAAAGCGTAATTAATTTTTGAAAATGTATCGAGCAGCAATGTAATGCTTGACACATGGAAGAAGCGGGTTACTTGTGACAGGTTGTGACGTCACATCAGTAAGACAATGTAGTGATACATTGCGTGATGATACTGATGATTTATTTTAGAAGGAAAAAAAAGTAAGTATTTAAGAAAAAAATTCTTGCAATATCGGTTCATAGCCCTAACACCTACCTCTGGTTACAATTTGAGGTAATATTAAAAATACACGCTTTATATTGAGGATATTTAGAGAAGATTAAAAGTATGCGTTGGTAGTTATTTAAATACAAATTCTTCAAGCATTTGTTTAAGTAAGTACACTATTTTAATACGCTCGTGTGTAATCTTAAAAATACTAAATGCAGAACCCTCACTCTCAACAGAGCATCCTCGGGAGCTTTGGCGATGATTCTTAATGGTGATTATGGTAACACCATCAGAAACATCACACTACATACCTACCTACAGAGCAAGTTATAGTGTTATTATGCTGCAGTCTTCTGTAAGATGAAGATACTTTCCCAGTTGGACCTCTTAATACGAGTGAGATGACATTCCGCGGTGTCCTTGTTTTTTAAAATATGACCTTTTAGTACTATGACATTAAGGTCCAAATTGGTAATTGGAAGATCAACATAGCACGCTTATAAACTTATCCAGATTCTTCTTGAATAATAGATTTGATCGAAAGCACCTCGGTGTGATATTTCTTCGTTCCTTGGATGATATTCACAACATATACAACTCGCCTCATACTGGACATGTCTGACCTCTGATCACGCACAAATGTTATGAACCACGAGTTCAGAGAATACTAGATATAACCTATTGACTAGACTAAAAGGGTTTTATGAATGGATGTAAGCCGACCTCACTTCCCGAGTCATAAGTATCTCTGAGTAACTTATAAAGTCTGGAAACCATATCTCGCTGCACTGTTCTTTATTGACGAAAAGAAGGGGAAAAAAGACACAAAGAAAAAAGAAAACTAGTATCTACAAATGCTTAAAATCATTTTCAATTATATTATGTGAATCAAATATTTTTTCAGGCATACCTACCTAGTAGCCCTGTGAGCTTTACGTAGAACTCGTGAAGCTGTATTTTTTGATTTTGTTTTTTATTGTGAAAATACAAATCGACAAAAAAATCTATATTGAATGCTGCAGTGCAGCTCACAAAACACGAGTATCTGTAAAAAAATGCGACCACGTAGCGCAGGTCGATCACGTAGCGCATTGTACGCGCGTCAGGTAGATCTAAATATCACTTTTTATATGGAAAAATTACAGTTAAATAGGCCTAACGCGCGTTCGGAACGTTACATGATGAACCCTTAGTAGAGGAGAACAGCCGGCTAGCCGGACATCCGGACCAACGAAAGAATTTTGGCCCAAGCTGAAACGAAGAACTTTGTTTGCTCGCTCGTTCAATTTATTTAATATGGGAAATACTGTTGTACCATGAATTAATTTTAATTCAATACAGACACGACAGCGATTGAATACAGACCACGGCAGAAATCGAAACTATAAAAGACCATACAATTTTTCAGCCATAAAATATATTTAACTGAAAACGAAACCTCATCTCCTTGTACATTCAATAATAAAGCAGTTTTATCGGCAAGGGCAGGATTAAATTCTCACAATCGGCGTTAAACAAAGACTAGTATTTTAAGGCACATGAAAAAAAACTCACAACCTAAAAAAATACTGTTACGGTTAGGTATATTGAAACATTAGGTCTGATGAAACATTAGGGCTAAAGTTGCTAGGTCTAACAAGGGAGACCCGATTTTTATAGCTACAATAGGTACTAATTGTTCATCAAGCATGTACTAATTGTTTTGATGAGCAATTGTAAAATTTTGATGTGCAAGTCAGTATTTTTTGGTGTGCAGTCAGTATTTTTTTTGTAAGCGATTAAAATATTCCCATAAATAAATCATTATTTTATAGCCAACACTTTGAAATGTCCGGTGGAGTGCCACGATTACCCGGGTCTCGCCCGGTGAGGCGTGACGGACAGCTAACAGCTCCTAATTACCCGGACAACCGGATGTCCGGAGACTGCAGCTGCAAGAAAACAGCTGCAGATGAGACCTTGCTAATTGCTTCTTATCCTGGATCAAAGGCTGTAGCGTTAGCGAAATAAGTAAACAAGGTGATTTTATAATGAAATGTTCAATTATTTATCTTTGTTCTTAGAATTAGGACGTGATGACTTTTAAACTCCCAAGTTGTTAATTTTGAGTAGGTAAGGAAAGTATCTCCGTTTTTATACATTTTACAGATACTTTCACGCGTCTCATGGATGAAAGAGAATCAAGCTCGACCAGTGCGGGTTGGGAACTTACACACACCTTTGAATTTCGCAGATGTAGGTTTACTCGAAATGTTTTCCTGCATCGAAAATGACATATTCAAACAAAAAATGGGGACATTTTGTCTTTCACTCATGATTCCGATTGCTCTTTAATTGCTACCAAGATTAGGCACCAACTCCTTCGCCAACATCTGGCACCAATAAGTAGGATATTTATACCTTTTTAACCAACTTCAAACAAAATAAGGTTTGTTACCTCAGAACTCCGTCATTTATGAACCGATTTCGTACATTTTTTTTTAAATTGAGAGTATAGGCTTCCCGATTTGTCCCATTGTTTTCAAAACTCCAGTTTGGATGATGGGAACCATGAGGAATTGAGGGAACTCCACAAATATATTAGGCACGCGTGTAGTAATTTCGGTATTTTCTATTATAACTCGTGTATTTAGACCCGGAAATCATAGATTTGGTGAACTGGAAGTGATGATGAAGACCACAGATGGCTTGTGGAACTTCTCAATGATGTACTTAAAACTATAAAAGTACGTAACAGATTCTGATATGATTCCGTTGAAATAGCAAACAATGAAGTGCCAAAGGCAGTTCTGAGATCTTTGAGGAATAGACGGAAGTCCTCAAATATTATTGGCCCACATACAGCGATTTGGTTTTTTTCTCTAATAATCAACGCATTTCCGCTCGGGAATCAGTTCACGTGGTAAATTGGAAAATAAATATGGAAATGTTCATGTGGCTTGGTGGAGTACTGAATTATTGAAGTCGGTTACAACTTTGTATTAAAGTAAATTATTTAAATTGTGTTAGTGCCAAAACCTATCGTCACATTATATTTATACTTTATCAAAACACTTCCTGATCTCCAGTATGACAAAAGCCATGCCTAACTCTAATTTAGGAATCCTTTCAAAACTGATTACAGGAAGTGTGACGTCACGAGCCACGCTTTGGCACACTTGTCACGTCTACGTAATGACCCAAGACAAAAAACTGCCAAGCGACTCTAAACCTTATCCCCCTTATTTTAAGGTCTACATACTAAGGGTTTAAACTAGCCAAGCTATATTAAACCTTTATCCAGCTAATATAAGGTGTATGTCTGTTATTAAACGATTCCATAAACGAGGAAGCTCTATAAATAAATGTTGTAGGCGTAATGAACAGAGGCTGTTTTCGAAATTAAGTCTATTGTAACCCCGTAAGGCCCATCGGCCTAAAATTAGGACATAAAATGCCATGCTTGACAGCCCAACTCCTGAAATTTTTGTAATGCAAATTGAAGTACAGATGATGTATTTCTGTTGCCACTATAACAACAAATACTAAAAACACAGAATAAAATAGTTTTTTTTATAGATAATGGTACGGAACCCTTCGTGCGCGAGTCCGACTCACACTTGGCCAGTTCTTTTATGTACAGTCACCGGCATCAATATATGATGAATCAAAGGCCGAAAAATATCTGACACTCTCTTACGGCTCTAGGAATAGAGTTGTCATCAGATATTTTTGCGGCCTTTGTTCCATCATATATTTATGCCGGTGACTGTACCTGCATGTGTATTATACCTTATTCTTATTTTTATAATATTAACTGTGTTTCTTTAAAAAAAAATTACATTTCCAGTAATAAGGCCTAACCTTATTATTTTATGATTTTAGATTGCCTAATGTATTTATAACATAATGAGAACAAAGATTAACTTAAGAGTGTAAGTTGTCTATGTGGACATAAAAAGGCATATATTTTGAATCTAATATTTCAAATTGATACCGATAGTTGACTTTTAAGAAAATAAATCTTAAAAATTTAGGGCTTTGTTAGCATGTTGACCCATTTTTACGGGCCACCTTTCAGCTTCATAAGGCCCAAGCAATCTTTGGGACTATTGTAATAAATAACGGTCCAGTGTCCTGAATATAGGTTATAAATAACTAACTATTTTGAAATTTTGAGCTCCTAAAATAGAGTTCAAATTCAATTACAAAAAGCTAATGAGTTGGGCTGTTAAGCCTGAAATCTTTTGTCCTAAAATTAGGCCGGACGGCCTTGCTAGTTAGAAGTCCACGATTTTTTTTGGGAATTTTTGTCACATTGTCTTTTGGCTATTAGGTGAAAACAACAACAAGAAACAGTTGATTGGCCAACATCTCAAACAGAGGGGTAATCACGTAACGTTCCGAACGCGAGTTAGGGCAATTTAACTGTCATTTTTCCATATAAAAAGAGACATTTAGATCTACCTGACACGCGTACAATGCGTTACGTGAATGCCACATAGCTAAAATACTTATAATACAAATAATGACGACACTGTAATAATAATCAAATCATCATTTATATAGATAAACACGAGATACTTCTGAAATTGCATGCGACCAATGGTTACGGGATGCGGGTGGCGTAGGGCCGGTCATTTTGGCACTCTTTGGGGGAGCCCAAAGAGTGCCAAGGCCTCCGCCTATGTCCAGTAGTGGACGTCTTTCGGCTGATATGATGATGATGATGATGAAGGGTTACGGTATACGCTTATTTGCCACCACTATGTTATAATACCTACCTAATCAAACTGATAATAAATATAAATAAAAAAATATTTGCGGACAATCTTACACAAATCAACCTGGTCCCAAACTAAGCAAAGCTTGTACTATGGGTACTAGTTAGGCGACGATATAGATACTTCTATAAAGAAATAAATACTTAAATACATTGAAAACATCCATGACTCAGGAACAAATATTCGTGCTCATCACACAAATAAATGCCCTTACCGGGATTCGAACCCAGGACCTCTTGCTTCGTAGGCAGGGTCACTACCAACTAGGCTAAAGCGGTCGTCATAGTTTATCACTGTTATATAATAACAAAAAACAACACCTCTCAGTCGGGATGAAAAGAACTGCCTACGTCAGCAAAAAATATGAAAACGGCCGTCAAAGTTATGTTTACACCATTGTACCTTATTACCATGTAATAAGGCGAACAATGTACACATATTTTTGACGCCGCCCAGAGGTAAGTATCGATTAACGGGCCAGCTGCTGGTTTTTATTAATCCGGACCCGGTTATAAATTACGTCCCGGTCAAACCGGCCCGGGCATGCCCAGGTCCACTTTTCAGTATTTTTTATAGCCATGCTATTGTGATACTGACCCGGAAAATACGGTAAATATTGACACGATTATTATGACCGGATTTTTTTTATTTGAATCCATTGTTCGTAATATTGATAATGGTTGAAAACTGAAGCAAATGGCGCCACTACATTACTGTCCTTAAAATAAATTTGCAATGTTTTGTCGTATTTACTATGAGACATATTTTTTATGGCAGTCTTTTTTCTAGTACAGTCAAGGTCACCAATATGTATATACCCAAAGTTGCAAAAATATGTATACAACAACCTTACTTCCGTAGTAATAAGGTCTGTATACATATTTCTGTAAGTTTGTGGTGTATACATATTGGTTACTTAACTGTACAAAAAAAATAATCTGACATCTTCTAATAACGTAACATGTAACAACTAAAGCGATCAATATTTATGCATTCTTATTAAGGTACAAAATATTAACACGTATGTACTTAGCACTTAAGATTTCTACCACCTTATGTAACCATGGTTTTGCAATAAATATGAATATGAATACGTTGGCGGCCATGTGAGTCACCAGTGACTGACTGACACAGTATCTACTTAGGCCATATCTGGCACTAGTGGCAGTAACTGATAGCCACACTATCTTCTTAGGCTGTTTCAGGCACCAGTGACTGTCACTGAAGCACCGAATTGAACACAAGGCCTACACAGATACTGTGCCTGTTGATCTGTTCTGTACCTGACAGTCATCGGAAACTGACAAATCTGTCTCTCTCTCTCTTCCATCCTCTTAATATATAGATCTACAAATAGTACAAATACCTACGTAAAACTATATAACACAGAATGCGGCTATAGAATAACTAGTGGTTGTAAAGTAAAAGCTTGTTTTATTAGTTTAGTTAAATCATATAAATTTAAAATGTCGATCTATGATAGTTATTAATTTAATTTAATTGGGAAAATGTAAAAAATATACTATTGCAGTGCCCTTGCAGGGTTGTTTTGATACATATTACATAAGATGATAGTGATAAGACCCTTTTGTACACACAAAGCAAGGATTAAATGATGATTAAATGTAACCAAGCACTTGTTAACGACATTCACTCATTTGATATTGTTTTTGGGGTAAGATCAAGGTTATGAAGGAAAATTTATGTATATAATACATACTACAACAATAATATAAAATATCGAACATACTCAGGTCGATTAACGATGTTTACATCGTTAAAAAATATTGTTATTATCACCTTACCACCTATTAATAACACTAACACACTACAGCGATGGTCACTATTTATCATGCTTATCTACATGGGCTATTTATACACTGTACAGTATACTATACAGCATGCTTTACGAGGACTTAGGAGAGTGTTAAACACAATGTCTGTACAGAGGATCTAAGCAACTTCACAGTAACTTAAAGCAGTAAAACGTATCCGTACCAACACACGTCCGATGATGTGACGCATTCACACGCGACGCTAATCGACAAGTTTAGGCGACGTGAGCTCGGACGGACTTTTAAAAAGTCGTAGCTCTTGTTTGGATCATAATACGGCTGCCCTAAATTTTATTAGCAATCTTGAGGCCTTTCTCGAGGGACAACAGCTATTTGAATCCTGAGTTTGTGACTTTCGCTCTATAGAAAAAAAGCACGAACATAAGTCTAAAATACACTTAAAAAATTCGTTACAAATTATGCACATAATATAAAAGTTCGTTTTAAAAATCGGCAATATTATGTTTGAGTGAACTTTAGCTATTAGTTTTTTATTTATTAAAACGCACAAAAAAATTAAATTAAAAAACATGATATCCGCGCTTCCGAAATCCGAACACGCACTTCCATCTCGCTCACGCTTATGCTCAGTGAGAGGGAGAGAAGACAACGAGCCTGAGTCCCGTCCTCCTTTTCAAAATTCTATAATTGCTCGTTAAGTTTTCAAGCCTTTGGCGACTTTGGATTTCTCTGCCCCTGGACTTAAGGCATGCTAGACATACATACATTTCTCTCTCTACTTTTAAAGCACACCTAAAGAAGCACTATCTGTCTCAGCTGCCATGATTCTTTAGTTTTTTTATGATATGATATGATATGATATGATTTATTTATCTCACAATATACAATGTCACTTAAAACTGTCTTTGGTTAACAGCATATTTGTATGTATAAGTATTTATGTCGGAATTTACATATGTTTATTTGTATGTTTTATGTTGTGTATGTAGTAGATAAGTTAGTTCAGTTCTAATTTTGCCACCTACCTACTTGTAATTAATTGTTGCAATTTCTCCGCTACCCAAAGCTTGTCTGGAAGAGATCGCTCCTTAGCGATTAGACCGCTTATTGCTAACCTCTACTTTTAAGTTCTTATGTCCTGTAGGTACCTATTGATTCATGTTTTGAGGTGTGCATTAAAGAGTAATCATCATCCTAACGTTATTCCCGGGTGAGTAAAGAGTCATCACATCAGCCGAAAGACGTCCACTGCTGGACATAGGCCTCCCCCATAGAGTGCCACAATGGCCGGTCCTGCGCCACCCGCATCCAGCGTACTTCCGCGACCTTTACCAGGTCATCAGTCCACCTTGTGGGGGGCCTTACCCACGCCGCGCCTTCCGGTACGTGGTCGCCACTCGAGAACCTTTCCGCCTCAACGGCCATTGGTTCTACGTGCAATGTACCCCGCCCACTGCCACTTAATTTTAGCAATGCGGAGGGCTATATCGGTTACCTTGGTTCTGCTTCGGATAGCCTCATTTCTGATGCGATCGCGCAGAGAAACTCCCAGCATAGCCCTCTCCATTGCCCTTTGAGTAAAGAGTATTTGAATTATATTGGAACCTTATAGGCAAGTCGGGGGAGTAGTCGGCAGGATATCAGCATGCGTGCCGCATATGGGCTAGAGAACTGGTTTTAGTAGAACTGGGTGTAAAAAGGTCTAGAAGGCTCTAGTTGAGATACTGTCTTAGGTAATTATATTTGCTGTGGCATGTGTGTGGTATCGGACATGGTGCAGACACATGTACGCTATAACTCACGTCACGACCGGTCAAGTTGGTGAACCCGGATAACCGGTATGATCCGGATGTACCTCCGTATTTTGACATCGATTTATCAATGCGTAATATGTATATTAATATGAAGGAAGGTATAAATAATATTGAAAAGTCAGTAATTCAATTACATTTCAGAAAATGAAAATAACTCGATAAAATTGGAAATAATCGAAAAAATCATGTCATGATATCAGTACAATGAGCTATGTGATCCACCGGTTCGATTAAAACCTGCTAAGTATAGTTACATCATTAGAATCTCAATCAATTAGAATGACGTAATAATCGCCAAAGATCGCTAAAGGCTCTTGATCACATAATAAGTACCACACACAAGATACACCTTCGCATGCCTAACGGCCGAACGTAGGTCCAATTTTATTTAACTATTTCATAAGATATTTTGTATGTATGTAGGGTCACTTGATAAGACACGACATTCTCTTTAGAAATATTATAGAAGGTAAGATCGAAGGATCAAGGGGTAGAGATCGACCCAGGATAAGCTTTGTACAGCAACCAAAAGTAAAAGCAAATGACTTGTCTTAACGGGACCTAAAGAAATAAGCCGAGGACCGAGAGAACTGGCACCTACTCCACCGAGAAGAGCTAAGCTCTTAAATGTTGATGATGATGTATGTATGTACCGTATGTTCCTGTGAAATAAACTTTATTCATTCATTCATAAACAATAGTAACCTTATACTAGCAGTCGATTTGAAGTTGAATGAAATGAAAGGATTCCTTTTGATTCCTTTTATAGGTACTTTTACACTAACTGATGTTATTTTTGTATTAATTATTCTAGAGTATGTAACTAGTTGGCTTAACAAAAAAAAGGACCATTAGCGTTCTTAATTTAACAGTGTTAGTAGGTAAAAAAAAAACTGTCCACTTATTATTTAACAATACTTTATGTTGATTTCGCTAACTCAAATAGCCCAACTAAACATCCCATTAAAAACCTAACACAAATCTGAACCGAGATACAGGGTAACCAAATCCCGCTCCCACTGGCCTTAATTCCTCAATTTACTGCCAGCAAAGTCCCCCGAAGACACCACCGTCCACATTTATGTCCCAAATTCACTTACCCCCATGCGTCCCCCCTCATCCCACTGGACTAAGCCGTTCACAAATTGGCCGCAGTCCAGAGTCGTTGTTTCGAGGAATAACAATTTTTATATAACATCTTGGCGATCGGGAGAAAACATGTTTACGCGGTGCGGGTGGGTTGTTGTCGTGATTATTGCGGATGCAAGTACAACCTTGAACTATTGTAGCTCAAGAAGAACCAAAATGAAATGTATCGAGACAAATATGTAACTCTCACACGAAGAAAACAATTTGGGAAACTTAAATCTTGAGCACTCTAACGCAATGAGCTTACGTGTTACTTATAAATAAATAAATATTTGCGGACATTCTTACACAAATCAACCTAGTCCCAAACTAAGCAAAGCTTGTACTATGGGTACTAGACGACGATATAGATACTTATATAGAGAAATACATACTTAAATACATAGAAAACATCCATGACTCAGGAACAAATATTCGTGCTCATCACACAAATCAATGCCCTTACCGGGATTCGAACCCAGGACCTCTTGCTTCGTAGGCAGGGTCACTACAAACAAGGCTAAAGCGGTCGTCAACTTGAAATATAAATTTAAATAATGAAACCTATGAAATTATAATAGTTGCTAATGTTGTCATATTTTGAACACAATTCACGAGTTTTTACTATATTAATATTGACCAGAGGGTTAGTCACGTAACCTCAACTGTCAATATCCCATACAAAAAGTGACATTTAGACCTACCTGACCCGCATATTCATACTCATACTGAATTATTTATATTATTATATAAATATAACAATGCGTTACGTGATCGACCTGCTGATTACTTGTGTCAGCCTTGCTTAAATACTTACTCAGAGCTTAATTATTCAGGCGTAATTATTGATGTTTTAAGATGTATCAGCGCAGTCTGTAGGATCTTTTTTTTTGTATTTTTATCGTGACAGGTTTTTAGGGTTCCGTACTCAAGAGTAAAACGGGACCCTATTACTAAGACTCCGCTGTCCGTCCGTCCGTCCGTCTGTCTGTCACCAGGCTGTATCTCACTGATACCGTGATAGTTCCAGCTGATATTTTCACAGATGATGTATTTCTGTTGCCGCCATAACAACAAATACTAAAAACACAGTATGAAATAGTTTTTTATAGATAATGGTACGGAACCCTTCGTGCGCGATTTTTCTTTTAGTAAGTATTGCAATACAAATAGCAACACACTAAATTTATCATATCTCAGTTAAATAATAGTCTTAAATATAATATTTCAAGCAATTACGCGCAACATTCTATAGATTTTCTAATTTTTCATAAGTGTACTTAACTAATGTAATGTCTGCTTGTTTCAGGTAAAACTATTGATGTTGGCAGTCTCCTTAAGTTAGTCTCTGGTTTCAGTGACCTTCGCCACGCATTATGTAGTCAAAAAACGATGCAACATTCCCAACAGGGACGAAAGTTGCTAAAAACGTCGTTCTTTCATTCCATTAAAAAGTTTAAAAGCCGGATCAACCCCGGGAGTGCAATGCCGTGAAATATTCAAGTCCTTGAAAAATATGGTGTTTTGCCAAGATTTGAGCTCGTGACAGAAGGTCTCTAAGGAGTGCGGACCCTTTTTAGCCATGTATCACAGACGATGTCTTGACACAAAATGCAGATATACATATGTATGTAACGTAGCGGAGCACCGTTTGGGTAAGTAATACGAGATATAAGAACTCATCAGATAGGTAACATTCATAATATATACGCTCACTTTGTATAAGCTTGATGAGTATAACATTCACTGGATATAATGAACGAAATATATTATTTCAAAATATCTATTTTTGTAAAGTATAACGTTATTTAGACATAATACCAATTGATATAACGATTAAAGCGTATAATGTTCATAACTCCTAAGATTGAAAACATAAATTATAAAATTAATCTAACATCAAAAAGCATAATGCTCGTATAGTATAAACGCATACAATTATTTTAAAAGCAATATTGAAAAGCTGAATTATACTTAATGTGAATTTCTTAGAGGCCTCACATTTGTGTTTGAAGAAAAGTAAACATTGAAGATAGACATGTTTAGTTTAGTTTATTTATTTCATTGTACAATTTTCACAGAACATTTTTCTTACATTCTATTACTTATCGTACAGCGATCGTCAAGATATGCAATAATAATCAAACATTGAAAATAAAAATAATTATGTAATAGGTATACAGAGTGTTTTTTTTTTAAATGGGACAGTATGGGGAAATCCGAATCTAAAGGAGATAGAGGAAAAGTGTTCAAGCGTGAGTTGTTCTTAAAAAAGTATAAAGTTGGTCAATTTTTTTTTTGACGCGGGTCGACTCTGTTTCATGTAAGGATTATTTCATTGTATGGAAAGAAAAAAATCTGAACAGCAAAAGTTGGTCAAATTTAATGAAAACTAATGATTTTTATTTATTTCCAAATGTGAAGAATAAATTACGTGGTCAACGATTTTCGACCCGTGAAGATGCGGTCGACGCGTTCAAACAACACGTTTTGGAGATACCTCATTCAAAATGGCAAAAATGCTTCAAAAATTGGTTTACACGTATGCAAAAGTGCATCAATCATCACGGAGAATACTTTGAAAAACAATAAAACCATATTTAGTAACATACGTTTGTATATTTTTTCTATTCCGGATACAAAAGTGGTAAAAGTTGTATACAATATTGTTGACATTTTAATGAAACGTAATACTATTAATTATTAAGATAAGCGTGTACACCTGCAAAGGTAGAGTTCAGTGAAACTTTTTTTATGTAACTATATCTGCAATTGTAACCTGGATTCATTATACGCAATAAATTTCATTCATTTCATTCATTCATAAGTAGCAGCCCTCGTATTCGACCATGGACACATGGACAGTAGAGTTCCTTTTTAAAAGGACTACTTTTATGCAATTCGGCCAACTAAAATAATCTCAAGTAAACTAAGGTTTGTCGCATCCATTTTGAGCAATTGAACGGCTGTTCTTTATCAATTATGTGACGTCAATGCGAGCGTGCTTGAAATAGCATAAAAGTTATTTATTATTAAGATACGTTTCGTATTTTTTTGATTAAATATTAGTAGATACTTACAATGACCCAATATTATAAACAACTCAAATTTATTGTCTTGATTCTGTGTGGTAGAACCCAACAGCCACCTGTGTAGAATTTTCTACAGCCACTTAGAAACTAGTGACTATTAGCTATAGTCAACAGAAAAGAACCTAAGTGCTTCAAATTACCCTTCTTATGTTAAGAATTTAAGAACTGTGTATAATGTTTATTTTTATTTTGCGTAGCAACTTCTGCTGCTGTCTGTACTAAGCTATAAGCAGTTCTTGCATCAAGAAGCATACAAACAGATCTAGAACACTCGTAGGTAAAGCGGTACAGGGCTAAATGAACACCTCACAGATAATAAACAGCGCGCAATTAATATTATATCCGTGACGCCGCGCGACCCCGAACCTCAAAGTTATGCGCTTCAGCTTTCACGAAACAAGGATGCGATTCGACGTACTTTTTTGATAGCCAGTGACATCGTCAAACTTATGACATATGATGTTACTCAACCGCAATGAGTTTGGAATTGGTATAACTGTCAGTTCATATAAACTGTGACGTATTATGCCAAAAGTGTCACCTTCAATCCCATTATAATCTCGGTTTGATAATACCACGATATTAACAATATTTTATGTTTATTTGACTTTCAATGCCTTAAGAGACTTCGTAATTGTATCAACAATTTATAAACTACGGCGAACTAATGTTCCCGACATCACCATGCCCCACATTTACTTACACATGTCCATATGCGTTCGTAGGTACCTGAGTACGAACTCGTCAGTATGACAGAGAGGGGAAACTTCGAATGCCTTTCGCGGTAGGCCCTCTGTAATTTCCGTATCGGTCTAAGCCATGAGTCATGTGCGTAAGTGCCGCACCGTTATAACAAAGACGCTGTTTAAATCATCTTTTCATAATTAGATAACTATAAAATTAGTCATATGCTCGCCATGTCACGAGTCGTGATTTTAACGAGTAGAATCGCGTCCCAGCTTTAACGCGGTCTACAGAGACACGTGTGTGTTGTGTGTTATACATATGTTGTGTTGTGTGCACACCGCACTCCACTTCAAAGGGGAGAGGAATGTTGTGCGGTTTTTATTATTATGCGAATTATGTTTTTGGACGTTTGAATCGCTTTTAAAGTACTTATCTAAATAAGTATATAAATTTATGGAAATATTTTACTGTTTTTTTCTGGTTCTCAATTTAGGTTCGGAATAAAATTAGTAAGCTTTGAACTGTATTCAGAAAATAAAGGATTTGTACAGTCGACTACAAATACATGTATCCACACTTGTAGACTTTACTGCCATAGTAAAAAGGAATACACACATCATTTTGTAACATTAAAAAATATATTTACATCTCTTTGTAGTCGACTATACTTGTACTATTGGAACAAAAAGTGGAAATCTGTGTAAGATACACATTTGTCAGTTATATTTGTTGTTGATATTATGGATATTTATTTGTTTGTTTTTCACTAATATTTTAATTCAATAGTCACTAGCTGCCCCCGCGGCACCGCTCGCGTATTTCAAAGAAGAATTTCCAAACCCACACCGATTTCAATACTTCTTTCACCAGAATATAGAATGGACCCTTGGAATGGACATAAACTATTTATTACCCGCGGCTCCGCTTGTATTCTCTGTTATACGCGACCGAAACCAACTGGACAGATATTATTGTATATTATGTCTCCCTTAGATTGTGAACACCATCAGTATATAAACTCGCGATATTATTAAACTGCGGCGCTACCACGAACTTCGAATCTCGAACTTCGTATATCTCCGTATCTGTCGCTCGAGTACCATAAGCCGTAAATGCGATCGAGACGGAGATATACGAAGTTCGAGATTCGAAGTTCATGGTAGCGCTGCTGTCGAAAATTTGTGAACTGTCAAAACTGTTCACAATTGTACGCATTCGCATTATAATCTATCTATGTCAACTTATCAAATTGTGAACTGAGATCAAATTAGAACGCATACACGAAAACTAGGCAGGTTAGGTTAGTTAGGTAGCTTCAGTTGCCCGAAGTGCAAACCGCCTAAGAAATAAGAGCTCCGTCAACACTGCCAAATGACAATACTTTCTTCTCTTACTGAAGAGCTAGGCTCTTGTCGGTATAGCTCAAAGTAAGCCCTCCATCTACTCCGATGCCACGCAATCTCTTTGACCTCACGATACGACCCAACATCAACTCTCTTTTTGAGTTGCTCCATGTAGTCTATTCTAGGTCTTCCTCTTCGTCGCCTCCCCTCTATCTTTTCTTCAGTTATGTTAAGTACGAAGTTGTCATGTCGTATGAGGTGCCCTATCATCTTCCCTTTTCTATTTTCTTCCTAACTAACTGCCTGGTTTGCCTCACTCTATTCAGCACTTCTTCATTGGTTACTCTCTCTCTCTCCAGCTAATTTCTCCATTCGCCTCCAACACCACATCTCAAACGCTTCTAATATCTCCGCATCTTTCTGGGGTCAAGGTCCAAGTTTCACTTCCGTACAATGCAATGCTTCATATGTATGATTTAACAAATTTTATTTTAGTTTCTTTCGATATTTTTGAAGTTAATAATATGTTTTTTGCTGTGGAAAGCTAGTTTTGCCATTGCTATTCTGGACTTTATATCTGGTCTGCATCTAGAATTTGCGGTGAAAAGGCTTCCTAAATATCTGAATGAGTTTACTTTTTCGACTTTGGATCCGTTTAATGAGATTGGTGTGAACGATGGACTTTCTGTTTTCGATGCTATTACAATTTTTGTTTTATTGAAATTAATTTCAGCACGAATTCTTTAAATACTGTATCTATTGTTTCTAGTTATGTCTTTAAATCTTTGCCTAATTCTGCTATTGCGGCTATGTCGTCTGCAAATCTTATGAATTTTATTCTGTGTCCATTAAATTTTACACCTACATATGTTTTCTCTTGTATTGTTCTTATGGCAGATTCAATGAAAACATTAAAAATTTGGGGAGAGAGTGGGCAGCCCTTACCCCCTTTTTAATTCTTGCTGATCCCTTCTCCTCTCCAACTGTTTTTATAGTTTCCTGGTCCTTATACAATTCGAATAAAATCCTTCTATCCTTATAATCTAATCCTATTTCTTTAAGCTTTTTTTAGCATTTTCTTCTAATCAACACTATCAAAAGCTTTTTCCAAATCTACAAAAGCTATATATGTGTTTAATCCTAGGTCCATTCTCCTGTCAATAGTCTGCCTTAGTGCTAGTATTTTTACGGAATCCATATTGATCATCCCCCAAATGCCATTCGATTCTGTATCTAATTCTATTTTGGATTATCTTTGGAATAATTTTGACGATGACATTAAAATTGAAAATTTTGTTATGTTAAAAAAAACAGTCATGTTCTGACGTAAGTGGAGCAATTCGTTTAACCAATGAAAGTGGAATTCAATGCCAATTTGATCTTAGCTCACAATTCGGCGATATGACATTGATAAATTACAAAATAACGAAAAAGAATGCGTTAAATTGTGAACGGATTTGACAGTTCACAATTTTTCGTCCGTTTATCATATCCCGAGTAAGATTATAAAGTGACGGTGTTCATAATCTGACGGTAACATATGCACACACTTGTATCTAAAGTTTCTAATCGTGGCATAATCAAAAACCTCCCAATCGGCATTATTAGTAAAATCCAAAACGTATCGTTAGCCATTAATTAAAGTAATGGCCGTTTAAAGCCAGTGAGGGTGTAATTGATCGACAGTGAATCTACGTAATAGATGCAATATCTTGTCTGTCGGCGCGGGGTGCTCGACCAACTTAACTATTATCTAGGTATTTGGGTCAAACAACTAATTCTTGGTGTCCATTCGATACTGTTAGACAGGAGACAAAATTACAGAATATTTTGGAAATAATGTTACACCATAGACTTCTAGCACGCTTAGAAGATAGTTCATAAATAAGCCTAAAAAGTTAAAAAAAAACTATTCCGACTACAAAAAACGTATGTTACCTGGAGCATCATTTCAAATCAAACCCGGTTCAATCTGTCTAAAAATCAGAGTTAATTTTTTGCGTAAATAAATAGTACCGGATGTAAGGAATAAATTGTTGCTAAGGTACATTGTGAACGTTTTCACAGGAAAATACCGTATTAAAAAAACCTTATCTCATGTAGTTTCAGATGTTCCTTCACTGCCCCGTCTGAATAATACCTACACCCTGTACATGTATAAAGCTTCCAAAAAACCCTGTGACCCAGTGTTACTTTTGTCATTATACCTACAAATAAAATTCAAATTACACTTATTTATGACACTTAAACAATTTAGGTAGGTAGGTACAACATTCAAAAAGTTGATAAAAAGCGCCATCTATATATCTTGTAACAAATGATGCAAATAATTCCTCTTGGGCCTGCAAGTGACACCCATTGTTTAGGCAATAGGCCCCATTGTGCCCGAAACGAGTTTTATAAACCGGCGCGTTAAGGAAGAATACTTTTTGGAAGAATGATCAGCCTATTCGGATGGAGGCTTTATGAGAGGAAAGTTTTTAAAGTCATTGTTTTATATTGTTTTTATGAGTGGGCAGGATCGCTAGACTTTACTTTTTTGTTAGAATGTTTACCTGTGTCTTTGATCAATCGGATACTTGAGATTATGTGATGTGGACGAATTGCTACAAAGTGGTGTCCATACAGAAAGCAACTTTACCGTCCAGGGCAGAGAATTCCAATTCCAATTACCGTTTTATAAAAAAAGTTGAGCCCTATTTATAACCTCAAACATAAGTGGAAATTCTTTCATAACAGCACAAGCAAGAAAAACTTTGAAATCTTAAACTTGTTTTTTGTTTGACAGAATTTTGTATAGAATTTGTTTCTAACCGTACTAGCTTTTACTTGCCAAGTTAATTTGAACAGTATAAACGGTAAATATATGTACAAAAGGGCAATTACGCTCATCTATAACTCATTTCTGAAACAAAGTTGTTTCTTAGGAAACAAAGAATATCAATAAAATATTGACGCACAAACAAACGACACACAAATTAATGGGCTGGGCATAGATATATTAGCTCTAAGTTTGTAACCACTATCACTATGGATTTTATAGTCTGAAATAAATAATTTGTATTTGTATTTGTTAATCAGTTCTTCAATTCTTTATCTACTTTTGCACGAGAGTTTTTTAGAAAAATATGTACACATATTTTTTTATGATTTATTCAAACATCGTCCAATAAAGCTCTGTTTTCGATATTAGTATGTTGTTTATGCACTTTTATATATGAAATTTACATGTAACTATTCCTTATTGACGTCTCTAACAACCCACGAGAGATTTTTATTTTTAAACCCATTTTCACAAAAGTTACGTCCAAAAAACTGGTTTTTTGGCCTCAAACTGCTAAAGTTTGGTGCCAGATATCTCGAAAACGGTGAGTTTTGAAGTAAATATGGGACACTATTTCGGTAAACCTCGTTGTTTTTAATACGGTAAGCCACAAAAAATACGAAAAAACAGACAGTAACAGATCGTAGGTCATTAGAAGCTGTAAACCCCTTAAGCTACCAAATTCATTCTTCTTTCAAATCAACAGTATGAGTCAGGTAACACAAAAGTTATGTAATATATTGTAGTTGCCATATACGATTTGAAACCATCGTGTTATATCACAATGTGTTGACACGATGCAACAAATGTCCGAATTGCACTGTTTGCAATTCGCAGCTTAAATAAATGTGCTCCGCTAGCTTTTACTGGCTGATGATGTGCCAACAGTGAAATATGTTTTTAAAGTTGAAGTACTGTACAGTTAGCACCGAAAGAAACCACGCGTTCAAAGCTAAATACGATTCATAGTGTCTTCTTTATAAGGCAACTAACTGCCCGCGTGGCTCGCCTGCATATTACAAAGACCGTTGGCAAACCCGCGGGTTAAAATATAGCCTATAACAATTCAGAAAGTCTATTCTAAACGCAGGTGGAATATATTTTTTATCGGAGATGCGGTTCCGGAGATTAGCCAAAACATAGATTTAGATTTTTTATTACATAATATAAAAATACAATAAAGATAACACTACGTCAATTTACACGAGTTTATTTATGATGGTCAAATAATTAAACAAAGAATAAAATTAAAATGTTATTAAGTACAAATTATAAATGCCAACATACAAGTTAAGTCAACTAAAGAAATTAGATAATTCAATAAAGTTCGTCAAAATTCAAATTATAATCACACTAACCATAATAAAATATAACTACTACAAATCAATAATTAATGTCACCCATATTTAATTTTCATACAGTCATTAACAGATTGAAATCAATTTTCCAATAAAAAGATTCTAAATAAGTTGGCGCTTGAATGTTGATTCATTTTTTAATTTGACGGGTAGATGCTTATAATAAGAAGGGCCTATCACGCGCGGGTTTCTTTCCGAAATAAAGTGCGATGCGAACAAACTAACAAACTTATTAACTTACATAGCTCATTATAACATTAGTGTATTACAGAGGACGCAGAGGGGTTCATACGTACAGTAAAAGAATTTAATTTCCTACCCATTTAGGACTATTTCAAAGTGACACTGTAAATAAAATCATAAGAAGTCTCTTACGTTTTGATTGATTACGTCACTTTGACAAAGTCCAAAGTGGGTAGGAAATTAAATTCTTTGACTGTACCTAACTTTTCGAACGAGAGTTAGGAAAAATAAATTGTCATTTTCCCGTACAATAAATGACATTTAGATATACCTAACGTACGTACGTTACGCAATCGACCCGCAGGTGGAGCCGTATGAAATATAGCATACATTTATATATCCTGAAAGATTATTCCTAAAACTCCTAGAATCGCAAGCTACTATACCTATATGCTACGGTGTCTGTGTGGCGCAGACCGTCGTGTGTGACTTGTTTGCCACAGTCGTATAAAAAAAATCGGAGATTACACACCTACTAACTTAAAAGCTACCAACTTAACGTTACAGGCACCTCTTTATTAGTTAAGATAAGAGCTTGCGTAATATTTATTTGTTTTACAAGGGGGGAAAGTTGTATTTTACCTGCTAGTGTTCATTTGAAACACGAGCTAGCGAAAGGAATCTATGATTGACCACGAGCGAAGCGAGCGGTTCAAAAATAGAATCCTGAGCGTAGCGAGTGTTTCAACACACGAGACGTAAAATAACTTTTCACTTGTGTATAACACAAAACTTTTCACCTCACTACAGCGAGGAAAATAACAAAAAGGGTAAGACAAAAACGAAAAAAATATAATAATAAGTAATAATAAAAAAATATATACAATGTCACATAAAATATGTCAGGAAAATAAAAACTTAAACGAGCCAAACATTTAGTACTTTTAACGTTCTACGTTTTGTTAGCTGTCACATGTCACTTAAGCTGCGTTCAAATGTCAAAACTCTTTCTTTACATGTGGATAAAAAGCGATTTTCTCAATAGGTATCAAACATACAAAAAGGGCTTTCCGAGCTAGTGAGGTGAAAAAGATTTTGAGCGCTTCACCCGCGCAGCTACTTGTGCTGCCGACTGTACGAGTTTGTACTGGCAGCAAACTAATTAAACTTATTCTAAATGGTGTGTGGTGCTGTAAAAGTTTCTATACTCCAAGTATGCGGATAACCTCTTGAGATATGAGTAACTTACAAGATAAGTTTTTGTAAGACTTTGGATTTTACGTAGGTTATATTTTTGCTACGCTGTTAACGCTTAAGTAAGTAGTAAAACAAAAGGTATGCCACATCCGAAGGCAAAAGCGATAAATATGCGATTACAATATTAAAAAAAACTTATTTAATAATTTATTCACATCACAATTTGAGTACATTCTATCAAAAACAATTATAGCCAAAATTAAATGATACAACTACAAACTGTTATATAAAGAAGGTAACCTATATTCTAAAACCCCCTAAAAAGACATATATTTAATACGCCAACTAAAAGCTTCTAGCTATTTTTCTTGGAACTTTATTATAATGATACTCATACCTACCTGTTAAAAGGCAGAAAGTAATCATGGAACGCATTTCGCATTGTCCGCATTCGAAAGGCATTTGCATTCGTCCCGCGGGAAATCCCGTGGGAAATCCCGGCGGATAAACAGCCTGATTGAAACGCGGACAATCTACTAATTTCCGTAGTTCCGCTCCCTGTTCCAATTTGTAGGAGGAAATCGACTGCGCTTTTGAAATGTGATGCCAACTAATTAACTGAGACTTAGAACGTGATGTTATCTACAAGGCACACGTATGTCGCTATTAAATAAACTGTATATTAAGGAACAAACGTTCAGGAATCGATTTATCCCCATAGCGAGCTCAATAAGAATTGGGTGTTGGGTACTAACTATACGACATCCAGACCCCAGAAACAAAATATGAAACAGAAACAGACAACACACGCACACACACATAACACACAGACAGGGTACAGAAATTATCATCCTTTTTTCATTGCACCTTTTATGAGCCTCTGTTTAGCACTGTTAACATTTTATATGGATTACTATTTTCCGAAATAAAAACTTTGAATTGAATTAGTCCAATAGCTAGCTGGTAGAGAATGTAATTTGGCAGAGACAGCGTCGAGCACTAGGTCTTTAACAGTACACCATATTTATGTTAATTTCCCAAACTTTAACTTAGAAAAACCGACTGCTAGCGAAATTAAATATTTTAAAGTAAAAAACGGAGGTTCTTGTAGGATTTGAGCCTGTGACCTTTCCACTCCGTTTTTTTAGATTTCACTGGAATCTCGTAGGTTCAAATACTAAATCAGTTGGAATCAATGATTTTTCCTGTATTTCAAAATTTTTTAAACACATAGAGCAACGACATCTAAGTAAATATTTAAAATTTAAATTGCATGCATTGAAATACGCTTTATGAAAGGTTCTCAAAACATTGTTACAATAGCTGTTCTAAAATCAATTGTTACCCGAAACTCGGTTGTAAACGAGCAAAAATCAACAATTCTCATCAGGCACGAGCGACTCGCATCCAACACGCATCTGTTCCGGTCATTACGGGCATTTGCATCCCGGGACATCCCGCAGCGTTCCGGGGAATCCCGGTGAGATAAACGAGCGAAAACATAAAGCTGATGGGCTAATTTCTGCTCCTAAATTTAAACTGCGAATTTAAAAATACGATAAGGACATTTATTTTGGAACAATCGAGAGATCAGGTCATGATTACCTTAAACTGACAGTAATTTTTATCGTACCTTACAATAAAAAAATCTGTTGATCCCGAAACTTCACTCACTCACTCTATAAGCAAGAATGAGAAATGTTGAAATCAGACCATAAGCTCCAGAGATAATACATAATAATCTACAAACTTACGTTTATATGTATATATACATGTAATGAAAGCTAAGGACGCAAGAAAATTCTGTCAGGATTGTAGCAAATTAAAATTGATGATCACTGTCCACCTCTTCGAGAAAGAAAGGTTAAGTTTTCGGTATATAATTATGTTTGTACGCATATAATCGAGTTGAGACGTCTAGCTTCGGGCCACAATAATCAGATAGTTTCGCGGTCGGAAGCCTGTGAGGGCCGGAAATTAGCTGATCATACCGCAAGATCAAAGCGCGAATAGGTCGCGCGTTCTGGGATGCGGTTGACATCAATCGTTCCATACAAATTTGAAAAAGGACAGAGCTTTAAATAATTTATTAACTTATTTATGACACCAAAAACGCAGCATCATGTTTGCACCAAGGCACAGGAAAATTCAGTTCCTCTTCATTTTACAGATGTAATAACAAAATCTTACATGTCTTTACTAGCCAATATAAAGAATCTATATTTGAAGACACGAAAAAAGAACGCGGGTGCTTTGAAAAACCCCAATGGCAGCCTAAAGAATCCGCATCCATATTGTATGAGCAGGAATGGAATTCCACTCACTTTAAACGTGGTTTCATTATTAACCCTGTTTTTGCTCTCTGGAGATCCTTGATCTATTATGACACGAGTTTTGTGAATTGTGCAAATAATTGCAGCAGCTTTGTGAATTCTTATAATGGATTCTGAAGCGTAATGTGACCTGATGATGCCCTTGCCAGACAAAGAATGAACTACTTTGGTAACGGTTACCCGCAACCAAAGGAATTCAAGGTGCTCCCGGCGAACTGCATCATCCGCTTTGTGGAAATGATGGAGCAAGCCTGGGAGCAGGTATAAAGGAGAGAGCAAATGCACAAAAGATCCCACTGGGTCGAAGTGCATCCGAAAGGGCCCTCACCTAGATAAGATAAGATAAGATAAGATAAGACCTGATGATTGCAAACATGTCAGAGTTGTTGTTAAGAATTGCTAAAGACTTCACAGGCAACTTAAAGCCAAAAACACGTTTGTATGTAGGCTATGTGCTTGAGGCTTTAGGCGAACAAGGGCGTTGCCAACCCTTTACCGATTTGAAGATTTGGCGTTTTCCTTATTCAATACAAATAAAGATACATAATAATAATTTTTAGGCGCCCATCTAATGAGCGGCTAGTCACCGCCTGCCTCGATAACCTTGTGGATAACATTGTTATGGCAGGTGTCCGGACCACTTTGTAATAACCCAATTTTATTGTCCACCCAAATGTCATCACCATAGACCCAATTCTCTTTTCCATTTTCCTACAATAGCTCCAACGCCTGCTGGGACCAGTTCACGGGTATCTACCGATGTACCCGTGAATGGGTTCTAGCAGGTGTACTACATGACATTAAATTTCGTCTCCAAAGGGCCTCTACGTGTTGGATCTATATCCCCACGCACGCCTTCCAAATGACCGGGGTTCGCCCCGTGAATTTAAATCGGAGATACATAATAATAATAATAATAAATAATCGACACCCCTGAGCCGCTCACCCGGTGTTGCTCCTGGCCGTCTGTACGACGACGCTTTCAGGGGCCCATCTAATGAGCGGCTAGTCACCGCCTGCCTCGATAACTTTGTGTATAACAATGTTATGGCAGGTGTCCGGACCTTTTTGCAATAGCCCAGTTTCATAATCCACCCAAATCTCATCACCATAGAACCCATTCTCTATCCATATAACCCACAATAGTCCCAACGCCTGTTGGAACCGGTTCACGGGTATCTACCGATGTACCAGTGAATGGGTTCTAGCAGGTGTATTACATTACATTAAACTTCGTCTCCAAAGGGCCTCTACGTGTTGGATCTATATCCCCACGCACGCCTTCCAAAGGACCGGGCTTTGTCCCGTGAATTTAAACAGGAGATAATAATAATTTATTGATAAAACATAATGTACATCAGTGTTTACTATAGACTAGGATCTTAATATTAGAGGCAAATAACACGTGCCTGAACTAGGATACCCTGTGTTTCAGGCAAAAAAGAACTAACAATTGAATATGTTATTCACATGCAAAATATTATTCTTATTTACTAGGTAGTACAAAATAATTAGTAAGTTAATAACCTATATATAAAAAAGGTATAAAAAGATAGAAGATAGAACAAAATTATTTTAAAATAATCCTCGCTAGCTCTGGCGACCTAATCAACCCCAGGAACACAACACCACATGCCTACGGAGCAAATAGTTAGTTATAATAAATTCTTTGCCTACTTACTATTAGAATCCTCTAGAAATAAAATTACGTCAAAACGAAATCATAATAGAACCATCTGATAAAACAATCTAAAACGAATCCTAAACAAAAGTTTCCGTCATAAAAAGGATCTTTAATATTAATTATATTATTTTTCCACTTAGAGAAGGAACAAACCAGATCAAATGGCTAAGCGCCGGCCCTCGCAATCCTAAGAGGGTCTGAGGGCCCTTATCGCCGTTATTATAGTATTTTTCAGAATTTTCCTTTGTTTTCCTATAACATTTGTAAAGTTACTTGGAAATAAAACGCTGAAAGGTCGTAAATTTTGTACGTGTTAAAGTCACAAGTTCTATGTTCACAAGACTTTTCATCAATGACCTTCGCCATCTCGTTTCAACATACTCTCCGTGTTTGAAAACTTTACGTATCATCATCATCATCATCATTTCAGCCGAAAGACGTCCACTGCTGGACATAGGCCTCCCCCAAAGAGTGCCAAAATGACCGGTCCTGCGCCACCCGCATCCGGCGGACTCCCGTGACCTTTACCAGGTCATCAGTCCACCTTGTGGGGGGCCTAGCTTTACGTATGTATCTGATCAATCGTCCGATAAAACTAAAGATTGCTTGACTTTGAAATGTGCCGAGTACAGAAAATTATTTAAAACGAATGGACCCGTAAAATACTGTTTTACATAAAAGGCGCACGCACGCACACAAATGTCCTATGCATATTTACATCGCCTCTCGCGCGAACCAGCAACTTGCAAGTGAATCGTGTATTTCAAAGCTTTGGCTCATTTTACTGCAAGTAACTAAACCGATATCAGCTGTGCTTGTCCCTGTACGGGCAGTAAGCCGATAAAATGGTAAATAAAACGTTTTTATTTAATGAGTGACTAGGCTGCCAACATTTCAGCTTGTATACACGTGCTTGGACGACGAAGACTCTTAAAACGTTATTTTGCTGTCCTCGGACCCTTCTCCTTTGAACTCTCTCGCCATGTGGGCATTTTCACAACTAGGATACTTTTTTTAGAATATAATATAACGTACTAGCAATTTCTACGCGACTCCATCTTATTGTACAACAGACACAAATACACTTTCATTTGTTCAAATTCGCTTTAGCGATAATGCGTACCGTAAGCGTAACATATTGAACATTATTATTACTGAGCTTTCTATGGGGCTAGTTCGATGTGTGTAAGATTGTCCCCAAATATTTATGTATGTTATTTTAACTTAATTATAGTACGCAGAATTTAGCACCCGCCTAACCAAAGTCCAATATCTACCAGAGATGTGCAGAGATGTGTTTTCAAATACACTTGGCTTGCTTGACAGCTAGGATTATAATTTGCATATATAATTTCAACTTAGAAAAATTGAAAAACCCCCGACTTTTTCATTTCAAAACGGCTGAACCAATTTTGTTAAAACGTAGCTAAGAACCACGATCACGTCACAGCTTTCGGATGAAAAAACCGCATTCATATCGATCCATTCGCTTAGGAGCTACGATGCCATAGACAAACACACACACACAGACACACAGACAGACAGACAGCCACGTCAAACTTATAACACCCCTCTTGTTCCGTGGGGGAATAAAAAATAAGTTTTAACCGAGTTCAAATAAGTAGCCAAATCGCTTCAAGTGTGCCTATGAAATTTGAATAATTCCCTCGATTAATCCAGGATCCCATCAGCAGATTCTGTCCTGATGAGCACATGGGAAGGCTACCCTTTCAAATAAAAAACAGAATTTTCCAAATCCGTCTAGGCGCGTTCAAGTAATCGAAGGGATTATATGTATCTACATAAAAAATATAAGATTCCGGCGAATGGCGAACCTCTTCCTTTTTTGAAGTCAGTTAAAAATGTGGACACAGCTTTGCTCGTGCGACATGCATTCTTAGAGTGAAAAAGTTTAACTCGCAAAGGTTAGACCCAACTGTCAATTGTTATCTAACTATTAGTTCATGAATGTCTCACTAGCGCAAATAAACTAGTTATTACAAACGTCTAACCCAACTCACGCAATAATAGTCCGAACCTAAAACTTTAAACAGCCTAGTTTTTCAAAAACGTCCTAAGTGCCATTGGGATCCTTACCCGCTAGGTCATTTTTCTTCTGACGTAGGAAAACGTGCAACTCCCGCGGTGCCAGATATTATCTGACGCGGGTTAAAATCTTTATCATGTCTAATATAGACTTAAGTTTAAAACAAAAATAAGTCAAGTCTGTTGGGACTACTTTTAGTCGAAATTGGTTTTCGTTAAAAGATTTTTCTTTTCAACTTCGAGTTACTTTGATTTGTAATTTAAGAAATAATAGACCTGTCTGTTTAAAGCTTTCTTTCCATTCATAGAATTGTTAAATTTATTTGAAATTTAATCTCAGATCCAATCTGTTTTATGTAAATATGTCGGACCACCAAATCACACTAAAGTATTTTAACTCTTTGAATATTACATTGTGTTTCTTATTATTTCAAAGGCGAGATGATATTTGCACTAAGTAGGTACCTACTTCTCTACTCAATTTCACAATGTAACATGTAGGTAATGAATGAGTAGCAATAGTACATAACATAGATATAGAGATACGAGGCCGGGAATCCGTTTTCACGTCGAGGCATGTAATAGTGCTCTTCTCAAACATGCAATGAAATAAATAAATAAAAATCCTCAAATCAAACTAATTTTTATAGTGCCACAAATAGTGGAATGAAAATTAAAAAGTTACTTTGCAGGCCTAGGCCTGAAAAGTTGTATGCAATCCCATTTCAGGCCGCCTCGAGATGCTGCGCCCGAAAAAGGATACTTCCGAGTCTATTATAAGAAACGTAAAGAGAATATTTCATTGCATGTTTGAGAAAAAATATATTACATGCAACCTGGCCGCGATGGCCATGATCCATAAAACTCCATCAGGACTATTTTAGTTAAAATGCCGTTAATATTCGCTTGTCATTATCTGTCACTTTGACATTTTGTGTGTGAGTAAATAACATCATCATCAATTCATCATATATCAGCCGAAAGCCATAGACAGGCCTCCGCCAAAGAGTGCCACCACAATGATTGGTTGCGCCTACCGCATCCAGCGGACTCCCGCGACCGGGGAACATGACACATTTTAATTAACAGGGATTTGTTAAGTTGTATAAACAAGGCCACATATCTTGAATCCAACAAAGACAAACATGAAATATCACATTCCACTTGAATTAACATTAAAACAAACCCAAATTGTGGCAAAGGAATACCTCACTGGAGTGCCAATCGAGTCGAGTCCCTCTCCAGGACTTGCCAGGACAAAGGAACGGCCGTCGGTGGAACAACATTTGTTCTGTCCGCAGATTCAGAGCGTGCCGACAACTCGTCGCGAGATCCAGTATTATCTGGTCTCTGATGAGGAACAGTAGATACGAAGCTGGGGGTCATGTTATACTAGGCAAAGGTGAGTGAGTTTCTGAATGGCGTAGCTGTGAGTGACCGTTTTAGAAAATAATTCAAATTGAACACGTTTTATTATTGTTTTAGGTGGCTTATAAGGAGAAAGTTTTTTTTTCACACTACTATGGAGTGTGTTTTATATTATTAATGTGTGGTCTCAAGATACTGTATCAGGGTATACAAGCGTATAACCTGCGAATATCACCTAGGTATATTTCTTCTTCTCTTACTTAAGAGCTAGGCTCTTGTCGGTGTAGCTCAAAGTAGGCCCTCCATCTACTCCGATCCCACGCAATCTCTTTGACCTCACGATATGACCCAACATCAACTCTCTTTTTGAGTTGCTCCAGGTATATTTAGTCGCTTGTAATTCCAATGGTACGTTTCCGACTTTTTATGGGTTATTTATGTGTTGCCTAAAACATAGTGTTGTTTAAAAAAAGATTATTCATGTCCTGTTCTCGTAAATATGCGTTTAAAATTAAATAACTTTGAAGATTACGAGGAATGTTTGCAGAATGTTCCCTAACACACTGTAAATACAGATAGTTCAACATCTGCATGTGGCTGTACAGTGTACAGTACGTCAAAAGTTTTTATTCCCTTTAATTAAAGACTTTTGACGTCTTCGTTTGCGTAGCTACTTTTGATGCTGACTGTACGTGTGTGTGCGATTGTAACTGCCTCTGTGTGGGTGCGTGCGCTTGTAACGACGACTTTGTCATCTCCACACAAATCAAACAGCACAGTTACAAGTGCACGCGCACATACAGCTGCGCGTTTGGGACGCGCGAGTGTCCATGCATATATGTATAGCGTATATTTTTAATATTACCTCAAATTGTAACCAGAGGTAGGTGTTAGGGCTATGAACCGATATTGCAAGATTGTATTCTTAACTACTAACTTTTTTTTCCTTATAAAACAATTAATCACGCAATGTATCACTACATTGTCTTACGGATGTGACGTCACAAGTGACCCGCTTTTTCCATGTGTCAAATGAGTGTAAGCATTATATTGCTGCTTGATAAATTTTCAAAAATGTATTATGCTTTGGTAATTAAGACTAATTTACAATTTTTTTACAAAATCGGTTTCATAGTACTAAAATCTATGTATGATTACAATTTGAGGTAAAATTAAACATACAGGCTGTATAGTGGAGTTCAACTCCAAAAAAATATGGGAGATGGAAAAAAAGAAAAACAGCTGCGCGCCAAGATGAGGTAAACTATCTATAAACAATTGACTTTAAACACAAAGTATTGACCGACCTGAATTCCATTCTTTGCCTTAGGTATTTGAAGAGTTCCCTCGATTTCTCCAGGATCCCATGGTCAGATCCCTGCCTGATTACCCAGGGTATAGTCTGGAAAGAATACCCTTTCAAACTAAAAAAGTAATTTTCCAAATCTGTTCCAGGCATCTTGGAGTAATCGAGGAACATAATGTAAACAATAAAATAATTGAGAACTCTTCCTCTTTTTAAATTCGGTTAAAAATAATCAAACAGATCGAGCAGTAACAATATCGTCCCGATATCCTCTAAAGCTTTTAAGTTCTCAGCCTCAGAAAATTTAATATAGTCACTACAATAAGATATTCTGAAATATCTCCCAACAAAGAGTCTTTTCGGTACGCGAGGTTAAAAACGAGAGCTTTGCAAGTTCCGGATAAGTCACCGAGCTTACAAGTTCTGCGTCTATTGCGGAGCTTTGGCTAAGAGCCCTGTCAATATTTCACTAACGCGGGAGAGTTCACTGAGGACTTATTACGAGTACTTCAGAGACTTTACACGTCATTTTATAAATCGTGGCTCCCCAAACTGCTCGCCACGTGTTACTAAGAACGCATACAAAGCCGTCGGAAAAAATATAGCTTCTGTCCATTCCGAAGGTATATTAGGTAGCAATAGCATTAAGGCAAGCCGATTCCCACCTGCTTGCCTAAATATAATTTTTAGCCAAGAGTATTCCAAACTCTTTGATATTTTTTGTTGATCCGGGTCGCCATTCCAAAATTTTCACGCGCCATTACTGTTTTTTTTTTATTATTTATTTTTTTATTCACACACAAGTCAACAGTTTATAACCAAAACACTAACGAGTTAGGTACACATTCATAGACTATAAAAAAATAACAATTTATGTAGGAAAAATTTGATAAGTACAGTCGCCATCACATACATAGGTACACTATAGGTGTTTAAAAATATCGGCACATGCACCCTAATGCCTTGAAAATAGAGGTGTGTTCCGATGTTTGTGAGCTGCTTGTTTGCTCCGATGTATGTGATGGCGACTGTACTACTGTGTACCTAGTACCTACACAATTTTTATGAGATATAAATTTGAGATTGAATGATTCGTTCCGGAGATTATCCTATACATACAACGTTACAAAACAACACTCTCACAAAGCTTTAAGGGTCCCCAGTACGGTCAACTGAAGTCGACTCTCCATACAAAACGTGGTTTGGTTCTCATTTGAAAACGGCAAACTGGAATAACATTTATACACAACTAGCGACCCGCCCCGGCTTCGCACGGGTTAACTCGTATATATTATGTATAATAAGTACATATGCATGTAATACATATAAACCTTCCTCTTGAATCACTATATCTAATAAAAGAAACCGTATCAAAATCCGTTGTGTAGTTGTAAAGATCTAAGCATACATAGGGACAGACAGACAGACAGACAGCGGGAAGCGACTTTGTTTTATACAATGTAGTGATGTGATCCGCGATGTCTGGGTCGGAAACTTGCTTCTGTTGCTAGAAATTATAATAGAAATTATAATAGAGAAAAAAAAAATAGCGATTAGAGACTCTTTTTTTTTTAAACACGGCATATGGACACTTGTGACCACAGAAGAATCACAAGCGCATTGCCGACCCTTTATTTACTTGAGGTTTCGCTGTGTTGGCAGATAGAGACATGCAGGCCCTCACTCCCAACACAGCGCATCCTAGGGAGCTCTGGCGACCTTACTCACCACCAGGAACACAACACCACATGCTTCATAGCATGCAATAATATAGCAACACTACAAAGTAGTGGTGCTATTATCTGAACATCTGTCTCTGTATGAAAACGGTTCTACTCGCTCTATTTTACAAGCTTTCTAGTAACTTGCGATGTATGTAACTAACTACATATTATGTATGTCCCTATGTCACTAAGTTTGTTCGGGTGAAATCTTGCACCTCAATTTTGAAGCAGATATATTCAACCGATTGAGCTGAAATTTTGGTTAAAGGTATAATTTGGATAACAATTCAATATTATGGTCATCGAGCTGATCTGATGATGGAGACAGAAGGTGGCCATGGGAATTCAGTTCTTAACCGACGTAACCCCGTTAAGTTTGGGCTCGTTAGAATCGTCTCAATGAGTAGTTGATGACGGTATACAGAAAAGTACAATCGGCAATAAAAGCTTGTACCAAAAGTTAAATTTTTGACTTATTATTTAATCGTATGGCATATAATTATTTTGGCCTTTGAGTTTGTCACTCTTTAGTACCACCCATGGGACACGTGCAGGGTTGTGGTAGGTAGCTCCTGCGGACGCGAGTGACAGTTGTCCCCCCTTTGTCAAGTGAGTGTGCCACTTGACTGTTAGAGGTTCTTAAGCCGCCCAAAGGCCTCTAACTCGGCTTAACGACTACTGTCATAGACAGCAACCGGGATCAACTGCTTAGCGTGCCTTCCAAAGCACGGAAGCGCTCATTTATAGTAACCACTCAAACAGGTGGTCACCCATCCAAAGACTGACCGCTGCCGTCTTTGCTTGACCTGCGTAATCGTTTCCGATACGCAGGCGCCACTAGGCTATGAACACTTCAGTACTTAGTATGAGAGTCGAGCGTCCTGGCTGCCTTTAAACTCTCAAGACTTTATCTCCTACCTACTAATATTAGTACAAATGACATTCATCAAATTATGATTCTTCTCAATATAATCATTGGTAAATCAAGGAGTCACTAACCCTCCTTTCTTCAGCATGCGTTCGCGGATCGCCATTTCTGAATCATCGTATCTCCCCATTCAAGTGGCTAAATACAATCCCTTACAATCACAAGGACCATTCACCCCGGCATTGCCACAGATACAATAGTCTTTGTCGTCGCGGGCCGACAGAGGCCGACAGAGGCTCACAGAGGCCGACGGCTAATCGAGGCGGCATTGTGTCTAGATCAACGGGCGACTTGAGGTGGCGAATGCGAAGTGAGGCGGCAGAGCCTATTTGAGACAATCGATTTGGATTTTGTGTTGTTTTGTTATGTTACGCGTTTACTTGTAATTTAACGGCCTCCGTAGCCCAGTGGGTAGTGACTCTACCTACGAAGCTGGAGGTCCCGGGTTCGAATCCCGGTCAGGGCATTTATTTGTGTATTTATCACGAATATTTGTTCCTGAGTTATGGATGTTATATATGTATATAAGTATCTATATGTATGTATCTATTATATATATCATCGCCTAGTACCCACAACACAAGCCTTACTGAGCTAACCGTGGGCCTAGGTTGATTTGTGTAAGATTGTCCTGTAATATTTATTTATTATTCATTTATTTCTTTTCTGTAAATGTAGTACAGTATGGAGGTGTTACAGGTATGTTGTGGCCATACATTTCAGGAAGCAACGCAAATTTAAACATGTTAAGATTAAAAGTAAACAAAGGATCGCGTGAAACATATTTAATAAAATCAAATTGCTGCGCAACGCAATGTGAATGCATCCCCAGAAATTAAAGATGATAAAATATGAAATCTTCGGATAAGAAAACCATCTCAAGACTTGGATCTGTATTATCGTATACAATCATGAAAAAGTCGAAAAAAAAGTACACAAAACTTTTCTAATAGGTTACAATTTATGACTCCCAAGCTAATTTGCAATCTGGGTAGTTCAAAGACATCGTAACTTGTTTATGCGACGAAAAACAGCAGTCTTTGAAAAAATATGAAAGACTTTTATTTATTTTGATCTTTAAGAGTTAATTAAAACTTTCTACTACACAAAGGATCTTCGTTAGGGTTGTTCTAAGTCATAAAAGCCAAAATACGGGGTAGATATTATAACGAGGCGCCACCACCAAGCGAAAACCAATTCTATGCCTATGAACCTAAAGTTGGTTTTCATTTGTTTGAAATTCCACGAGGATAGCGATATTTGCGCTTTATTCCATTATGAACACTATGCCATCATTATAGGGTCTGTTTTCGATTGTGAAATAAAATAGAGCCGTCGCGAGGGATTAACCAGGAATCGGATTGTTATCGAAAATAATCATTTTTGTATCGATTTTGATTGTAGTCGAAAATAACTTTGTGTTGAGAGGATTTCATTTCGAGTGAAATATCGCTTTGATATAGGTTCACAAAAAGGTATTGTTAACGTCCCGCCAGATCTGTACGTCGAGGAATTCTGAAGTATTAAGTATAGGGGGTTCACACCTGGGGTTCTATTTGTAAAAGATTGAATTGGAATCCGTATTTTATTTGTGGTCCTTTTCCACACGCTTGAAGGGCTTATGGCCTATTGGTACCCGTACCACCGATTGTGCAGATTAAGCAATTTTGGTCGTTTTGCGTGATTACTAACTGAGTGGTTCAAATTCTAAATTCAAATAGTTTATTTGATCAAACACAAGTACAACGTTCTTGAATCTAGAATAGTTCATGCGTATTCAACCTGTGAAAAAAAAACAATATTTTTTATGTCTACTAATTTACCATATGGAATTCAATAGCAATTAATTACAATTTCAAATGTTCATTGTAATATTTTAACTATCGTTCCGCGAGTTAAACCGTTGACCCCAATTGTTGTCTACGACGACTTAAGTCGTTAATTCGAGTAATAGGCTTACGGGCAGCTTCTAAGTCTAACCTAGACGGTTCTAGTCATCCAGGCTTCTAGTAAATATATTTGACGAAGCCCAATCCCCGACATGGTAAGAATTATTTATTTTGTTAGAAGTGGATGCAACTTGTCTCCTGGGTCAAGTAAACAAAGTCGCGGGAACAAGCTAGTATACAATAAATCAATAAACCATTAACGCCTGTCACGTTTATTAACCAAAATAAATACTCAAAATAATGAAACGGGTTTTAATAATGTTTTAAAGATTATTAAAACCTATTAATGAAATTTAATGAACGTAAATCACTCCCGATTTCACCAATAAATACGAAAATTATATTTCATTTTAATAATAACACTTTCTAAAAATCAACCGTAATATAAGAGCATAGAGGTGGTTATCGTTTGAAACAGAATGTTATTCGTTCCTGGCCTAGTTCAATACGGAATAACAATTTGTTGCTGGGCCGGTATTGATTCCTACTATTAATTTCACATGTTTCTCCCTAACCATTATTACCCGTCTCGAGAAATAGAACGGGACTTACACTTGTCAATAAAATGGATTCATATTATTTGAATAGGATTAGAAACAACATACTTACTCCTGTTACATTATATTATGTAATATCAAACACCTACACACGGATTTTTGGTTTATTTTGGGTTTTTAAATCTCTAAGCGTACTTCGTCAAACAATATTTTTTGTATAGGGTTTATAATCCTCCATAGTGATTACTTTTAAGGTCCAACACAACTTTAGTCGAACGCCAGCTGTGTTAAAATTATTCGATGATGTAAACGTTGGTCTCGAATAAATGTTTCTTTCTTTCTTCTAAAGTAAACATTACTACTCTTAAAATTGTAGTACCTACTTAATTAAACACTATCTGCTAGTATTCTTACTGTTTATTACAAAAGTGCTTCTGATAGACTCATCATCATCAAGAGTTGAAACGAGTGCGCTAACATATCGCATGCTAATATCATATTAACCCATTCAGTACCGATTACGACTAATTTGTGTCCGTGCGCTTCGAATTTGAATCGAAAGTCACTTACAAAAACATTACTGTCTCAAATCACCCTTAGTCGAATTATAGACACTGGCAAATCATTAGTTTCGTGCGTAGCACGTCTCGGCTTTCGTAGGTCGTTCGTAGCCGTAGAGGATGCAACCGGTCGTAGCGTAGCGATGAATTGCGTTGCGAATAATAGGGAGTCTACATATGACGCGACATAATTGACACATTCACTGCCGCGAATCGCTACGCGCTACGCTCTTAGCCGATCCCGGTATTCCTCGTATGTAGCGGAGAGTGACGACGGCGCAGGCGCCCGCTAGGCGGGTTCCTGGCAGTGAAAGTGTTCCCCAAGAGCTACATTCAAAGCGTTACGCGGAAGTCTGTAGAACATAGTTCATAAATCATAATATATATGTGCCGATAATTGCCCGTAGTGATATACGCATGTACGCATGTGTCATCGTTGTCGCTAAATGACTGAACATGTTCACTGCCAGGAACAAAGTCAAAGTGATTTATTCTTCAATTTAGGCATATTACATGCACCTAAGAATTGATAACTTCTGCCTCGAGAAGAACTAGCGTAAAAAACTCGGTCAGGTATACTTTTTTCAAAACAGTCTGTAATACATATATAATTACAGTATCAGAGTATTATTATGTTACATTGCTACAGTAAAAAGCCAATTTATTTATTTTGCGATAGATTTCTAAACGAAAATTTCCAAGTAGACACTATACAATTGCAGAAAATATGTAAAGTATTGAGTTGGAACGCGTAAAATGTGTAACATTTTCCTCTTTTTCGACCGGAATACCAGGAAAACAAACCTTTTAACCTCTGAATAAATCATCGCAGACGCACTGCGAATGCTAAGCCTGACCCAGTAGCCGATCAAATTAACTAATCGTATTACAATCGGAAGTTTTAACTGTTAAAGTAATTTCGAAGCTTATAATTAAGTATCGTAAAATACAGGGAAGGCATTCAAGATGCTTTGATCACAGATCGTAACATACCAACTGTATTAAACACTACATTATACAATACAAATTAAATTTATATTGTCATCCAGTATAGCTCCAAAAAACAGCACGGATATTTATGGACTATCCGCGAACCTCCTCAAACAATCCGGTCCAGCGTTTAGCTTCATCTTATCGGAGCTTTTCAATAGTTGCATGCGGTTAGGAACGTTCCCAGAATACCTCAAAAAAGTAAAAATTTGCCCGCTATACAAAGGGAAAGGCAAAAAAAATGTTATCAAATCGTACCGACCGATTGCGTTAGTGCCCGGCCCTAGCTTGCATTGTGTTTGTGTAGTGCTTTGAGGTAGGGCTGAACAAGAGGCTGCTGTCTTTTTGGTTCCCAAGAAACGTACTGTCAGACAGCCAATACGCATACCGACAGGGCCGGTCCACCACCGACCTCATGCGGGAGGTGCTACACTGCGTCTTGCGCGCTCGTGAAGCAGGACAGCACGTGGGCATTATATGCTGCGACCTTTCGCGCGCATTTGACACCGCCGACCACGTGCTTATTGCCGACAAACTGGACCACTATGGCATCCGGGGCCCAGCCCTAAAGCTTATGCTTTCGTTTATGACTGAAAGGGCTCAGGTGGTCGTCGGCGACAACGGCAATGTGAAATCCGCAGAGCGCTGCAACCTAATAGGCGTGCCGCAAGGATCCTGCCTTTCTAACACCCTATTTAGTATCCTCTTAAATGACCTACCGCAAGCGATAGCAGGTGCTAATATTTACATGTACGCCGACGACGTCACAGCAGTGGTGAGCACGCCAACGAAGAGCAAATTCGAAAGGGCTCTAAACAACGTTGTCATGCAACTGCACGAGTGGTTCAGGGCTAATGGGCTGGCACTAAATAAAGATAAGACCTGCTACATGACAATAAAATTAAACGGTCATCAAACCGAGAGCCTGCAGGTGTGCGCAGGTGATGCCCCTATACAGCATGTGTCCTGCACACGCCTGCTCGGGTTCCACCTCGACAGTGCACTGACATGGGAAAAGCATATAGATGAGATATGTAGTCGGCTGGGGCGCGCATGCTTCGCGCTGCGCCGGCTGGCGCGCACCGCTGGGCGGGTCGCCGTGCGAGAGTGTTACTTCGCGACGGTCCACTCGGTGCTGGCGTACGGCGTGGAGCTGTGGGCCCGGGCCGCCGACTGGTACCGCGTGTTCTCCATGCAGAAGAGGGCCGTGCGCGGCATGGCCGGCAAGCCGGCCGACGCCCCGGCACGGGACCTATTTGTAGACATCCGAATTCTGCCCCTGCCATGCATACTGATACACCAAGTGGCAGTCTTCACCCACGAAAACCTTGATCAGTTCAAACGCAAGGGCACGAACTCAAGATATCCTTAACGGAGCAACAAGCATGGAGACAGGCTGGTGGCGGAGTACCATAGACTAGCGAAGTCAGCGAAGTCGGTCTATAGCCTTGGACCTTCCGTTTACAATCGTCTGCCAGATAGCATCAGAAGTGCACCTTCCACTGCAAGATTTAAATCCAGTTTAAAAAAGTGGCTTTTAGAAAATATGTTTTACCAATATGATGAATTTTTCAACATACCATTGGCCATATGACATTGAAATAATTTATTAATATAAATAGAACAATGTATAATATAATAAATAACAACCATTATGAATAAATGTATGTACATACCTAAAACCTAATTAGGTATTTATAATTAGAGCATATCTATTCTACTGTAAAATGACCTATAACAATTGTTATCAATAAAATTTTCATTTCATTTCATTTCATTTCATTTCATTTCTACATCATAAATTTAAGAGCCGGGCTCTTGTCGGTGGAGTAATCGCCATTCTGTTCTTCTTTGCCACTGTTTTGAGCTCTTGCGACCTTGCATTAACTTTCTCTTTAGCTTGGTCCATAAACGCACGTCTTGGTCTTCCCCTGCCTCTCCTTCCTTTTATCTTTCCTTCAATTACAGTTTTTTATGTAATTGTCATATCGTATCAGGTGGGGCATAATTCTGCCCTGATAATCGCAAATGCAGTAATCGACATTTTTGGGATTTTCACTTTTTTGCAAAAATGACATCCCAAGAGCCTAATCTATACATAAAAAAAAAAAATTCATTTTTTTTTAAATTATAACCATGTTTTTTATGTAACCAAAAACGCAGTACTTGCATAAAAATATAACTTGTGCTAACAAAATCTGCAGCATTCAGCATGTGCTAGAAGTTTGTGCAGTACTTGCTACGTTTACTGCGGATTCATTAGCCATAAACTTTTTTGCAACGAATACTAACTAATGCCAAACGCAGTATTCGACTTTACTAAATTTGAGTGTAGCAAGAATAACAAAGAGCTACTCTTGCGATGCTAAACTAAACGCAGTATTCTACAGTGCTGCGTTTAAGAGTAGCGAGAGTAACAAAAATATTCGTACGCTTCGAAGCCGCACGGTACAGTGCCGCGTTTCGTGCTAGCAAATCAGAGCGTCGACGTCATTCGCAGACGAGACGCGTGTGCCGGCTGAGCCGCCGTGCGCTACATGTTGCATTTTCTTTGTTTAAATTAGGTTTGTTTTATTTAATTACTCTTTTAACGTTTTTCAACGGCGCGTGTTTTGTGCTGACAAGATTTTCAATAAGTACATTTTAGGTTATGTAACCTATACACTCACGAGCAAAATAATTGCATCACTTTGCAATTTTTCATCAGCACCCTATAATTTTGTAAACGGGGTTATTTTATAAAATATTTTAACGAGTTTTTGTTACCTGAAATCTAAGCTCTGCAAAAAGCTAACAAACATGAAAATTGACCCAATATTTTTAACATTATGGTCATTTTCTTGGTTTGTGGGCATTACCGCCTTAGTAGGTGCACGAGCTCCCTTTGTCGCCTATATAACGGGGGTACAGGAGGGGGAGGGTTATCAGTCACTTATCAGAAGTCAACCGGTACACATCTCCGCATATTTTCCCGTGAAGAAGAATCTGAAAACATGGATACCACTGAAGCTGAAGTCGCCGCAGTCGTCAATTTGCTGCAAGAGAGCCGTAGCCAACAATCAGTAGCTGCCGAGCTGAATTTAACGCAATCTACAGTTTGTAGAGTCTACCCGAGGTTCCAGCAGACTGAGGCAGTCACTTCAACACCAAGAACCGGCCGCAGAAGGTGCACATCGGAGCGGGACGACCGCTTCAATGTCACGTCAGCTCTCCGAGATCGTCACCAGACAGGCGTTTCCCTTCAGCAGCAACTCCGTGAGGTTCGAAGAGTGACTGCCAACATGTGGACAGTCAGGAGAAGACTCAAGAAAGTCAACTTGACACCGAGAAGAACGACGGGGCCCAGATTGCTGCCACAACACCGAAGAACACGACGTGAATTTGCTGCAAATCACGTGAACTGGACCATCGAGCAATGGACCCGGTTCTTTTTTCGGACGAGTGCAGGATGTGCCTGAACGGCAGCGACAGAAGAGGACGAGTCTACAGGAGAGCAAAAGAACGACTAGTATTCGCAGTTGATTAGTTTTATTGTATAGTGATAATTTTGTATTTCGATTAACAGTGTATTAGATTTAAGTAAATCTGTAATGCTGTCTAAATATATTTAAATAAAATAAATAAATATTTTGGGGCGGCATTTCTTACAACGGGTGGACCGAGCTGGTTTTCGTGCCTTCTGGGGGTCATGGACGTGGTTTGAACGCTGGAAGATACATCACCGCGATCCTGGAGATGCACGTTGTCCCTTACAAAGGAATGTTTGATGAGGTGTTCATATTATGCAGGATAATGCCCCCTGCCATACCGCAAGAGATACCATCACCAACCTTTCCGAGGTGTACATCACCACGATGAACTGGCCAGCGATGAGCCCGGACCTTAATCCGATCGAACACATGTGGGACTGCCTAAAACGCAGGGTTCAGAAGCGGAAACCTGCCCCGTCCAACATTGAGGAGCTGAAGGAAGCCTTGCTGGAGGAGTGGGATGCCATCCCTCAGGATTACGTCAGGAAGTTGATAAGATCCATGCAAAGGCGCCTAACTTGTGTCATAAGAGCTAGGGATGGCAACACCAGGTATTAATTTGTAGTAATACATTCTATGATTGTTAAATTGTCCTTTTATTGTCTGTTTTCATAGATCAATTTTTTATACATTTCTGACTGCTTTCAGTTTTCCGACGTTTTTCAGTCTTTGGACTGGAATTTCCTTGAAAACTTTTACATTTTCTACTGCCAGCTTTCATTTGGTACCTCATTTGTCAGTTTTGGGTAACAATTTACAAAGTAATGGGGTGCAGATGAAAAATTGCTAAGTGATGCAATTATTTTGCTCGTGAGTGTAGTTTGAGTACTGGATATGTACAAAGAATCGATTTTATCCCAGAAATCGTAAGTAAATGAAATGGGGGGGTGAAAATTTGTATCGAATCTCATAAGTAGTTATAATGGTTTCTTCTTTCACTCGCTAAGAGGAGATCATTTTGTACTTTCATATTAAGTGGAAGTCACGTAAAAAGTAACATTTTGAAAGTTATTTCGATAATAAAAACATTTTTTCTAGAACTTACCTAAAATCTGTTTTATTTCGTCTCTTCGTCACTTAAAATATCCAGAAGTTAAATCCTAACAATACTTTTAACTAGTACCAAGTACAAAAATTGGGCATGATTGCGAACTAGAAACGCAGTATTGAACACTTGCTAGGTGATTTTGCAGTAATAAACACAAATACTGCATTTAGTCTTAGTAATACTGTAAGGCCCGCAAGCCCAGATAGTTGATGAAAATGCAGTACTGCGTATTTTATCCAAATAAGGCAGTAAAGTAAAGAAAAAAATACGTCAATAAAAAGCTTGATTTTTTTTACTATTTTTCAGTACACTTCAAAAGTTATACCACATAGATTTGTTGTATAGATATCACAAAATATGTTTACCGCGTTTATCTCGAAACCGCCATTTTGCAAGTACTGCATTTGCGATTACCAGGGCAGAATTATCTCCCCTTCTATTTTCAATCGTTTTTAGTAGACATCTCCTTTCTCCTATCAAATTTAAAACATCTTCGTTTATTCTTCTTTCTGTCCAACTAATACCTTCCATCCTTCTCCATGCCCACATTTCGAATGCGTTCAAGTATGTCTCTGTCACGCTGGGACAGAGTCTAAGAGAGAGATTAAACACTACTTACTAGAAAATAACAGCACTAAATGGTTTCTAGGTACCTATGTGGCGTTGTCCCTGGTGAAAAGTAAGGTCGCCAAAGTAAGGTCGCCAAAGTAATTTCGCCAAAGTAAGGTCGCCAAAGTAACATCGCCAAAGTAAGGTCACCAAAGTAAGGTCGCCAAAGCCTGGAACTTGCATTTGTCTCTAACTATCACAACGAATAATGAAATCAATCCAACATCTGCAACGTCTGCAACGTCCGTAGACTTCGATGTTTGCCTTCGTCATTCTACTTTGAAAAGTAGCGATGTCACTAATATCTTTGAGATGTCCCGAAATAGGCAATATGACCAGTATCCGTATCATGAAATGAATTTTATGGCGCACATGCGGCCATGTCACCACAATGCTGCAAAGCATTTTTATTAGTAACTGGAAATTTCAGAACCAACACAAAAAAACATGGTTAAACTATTTTTCTTCAAAAAAAATTTACTTTCTCAAGTCACGAAATTTTCGTCACCACGTCGTCCACGTCAGTCATATCGCGAGCCATCATTAAGGCAAGCTGAATACGGCCCCCTACTTACGGTCAGGTAACGGCTGTGCGCACGCGAGCCGGCGATGAGCGGTAACTCATACGCTTGCTAGGCGCGCCCTTACATACATTACATAAATTAGTGTAATTTGCCACTATTCATTAGTCTTTTGTTTAATACCCACTTTTACTTCTAGTGGGCATTTAATTGAACGACCAAGCGAAGTGATCGCAGTTCTCTGTTTCAGCTTGGAACAAATTTCTTTCTTATGTCCAGATGTCCAGCTGTCCGGCTGTTCTGCTCTACAGGTCGTATTTCTCAAACGATTGTCGCGAATTTTTGTGAGCAGTTTCAATAATTATATAGATTTTTCACTCAGGCACGCGAATTTTATAGATTTTGTCCTCTGGTTTGCGAATTTTATAGATTTTTTACTGAGGTTCGCAAATTTTAAATCTCACAGAGTTAGTAATATTCGGTCTCACTAAAGCAACTCTTCTTAGATGGTGCGGAGTCATACATACATACATATAATCACGCCTCTTTCCCAGAGGGGTAGGCAGTGGTGCGGAGTCAGTACGTCATTAATTCAGCAAGCTGCTAGTTGTCCGTGTCAACTGACAATCAAGTCAAAATATTAATTATAATAATATCGCCATATATTAATATTAATTCGCAGCTTCATTGGATTGCAGTTGGATTGGATTGTATTTTTTTTGTTTCCATATAAAAAAAATAGTTATTTAAAATTTGATATAAGTTGACATTTCACTGTAATTAATATTATATTTGACGAACATGATATAAATTCATATAGATTAAGCTAACTTTAATTTATATAGTAATTGTATATTAAGAAATAAAAAAACTAAATCTAAATGTATTCTGAAACTTTTGGATAACAGTGGTTTATCTTGAAATTACTCTTATACTTAAACTTACACATCTTATAATATAGGTTTGCCTTATTTCAGTGTGCCTTTTGGAATAGGCATAGGCATAGGGATTCTTTACTACAGTTAAATTAAGCGGGGTGGTATACATGCAGTAATGTATTTGCATTACATTATGTACTGCGCAAAAGTAACACTGTTTACTATATACAGACTACTAAGGAGATCTTGGCGATATTGGTAAGCTCTCGGTAAATTACAAAATACACACCACACACCGATTCCGCCCCGCTAAATGACGAAGTGGCCTTACACGGACATTTTGTCCCTACATTTTGTCGGACAAACATTTAAAATGAGTAGGTATGTGGGTGGCTTTCGTTTTAGATCTAAATGTAGCAATCTAAACGTGGTATTACCATGGACATTTCTATTTTTGTTTTATTTTGTTACTGGACTGTAAGTAATCTGAATTCAGCTTTTTTTCAGTTACTAGGCGTCCCGTATTTAACTCATCATTCTCCTAGGGTAATTTCCGGTTGTGCCCTAAGGTCCGCTTTGACACCTTATCCCAAGATTTGGCATAGGCACTAGTTTCGTCCCGTATTTAAATAAATAAATAAATTAAATATTACGGGACAATCATACACAAATCAACCTAGGCCCACGGTAAGCTCAATAAGGCTTGTGTTGTGGGTACTAGGCGACGATATACATAATAGATAAATACATACATAACGTCTGATTGTTCTAATAGGTAATTAAAATAGATATATTTACATACCTGGAGCCTATTATAGGGTTTAATTAATGCTGGTACTAGGCGATGATATATATAATAGATACATACATATAGATACTTATATACACATATAACATCCATAACTCAGGAACAAATATTCGTGATAAACACACAAATAAATGCCCTGACCGGGATTCGAACCCGGGACCTCCAGCTTCGTAGGCAGAGTCACTACCAACTGGGCTACGGAGGCCGTTTATTTAACGGAATAAATGTATTTTTATTATATTCCTATATTCCTCATCTGTTTTGCCGTTAATTGCTACAAAAATTACCTTTTCTGAAACATTGAATACGAAAATATCAAATATACCGTTGTTCTAAAAAGTATCGCAATATTTTCTAATATTGTTTTTATATTGTCTTTGAAGACTTCATTTGGCACAATTTGGTGTGCTCTATTTATAGTTTATTAAGACCTGCGGGCTATTTATTTAAACTGAATTGCACAAACAAAAAGTACAAAAGGCGCACTTAATGCCTTAAGTTATTCTCTACCAGTCAACCGCAGGGCTTGACCGAAAAGCTTATAGGTGCAGGCATTTGCCAAAAGAAAAACAAATCAAAAGGATAAGTAGATATAACTAATGAAAATCTATAGCGTTAGGATATAATTATCAACAGTCATTTTCACCTTCAAAAGTAACGGTTATTAATTACCCTGCTACGAAACGCGATAGAAGAAGCATTCTTTACTGCTGCACAAGTGCATATACTTAAGCCATAATACTGATGAAGACGAACTTCACAAGCATAAAAAGTGAACACTTTATGTTTCAATAACCACGCCTTTCATTTCTGATCACGTTCCCTCAGCCACTGTACCTGTACTAACCTTAATAAAAAAAAACCTCTCTCGATCAGGTTTACGAGTGACTCGATCTTTAAGCGATACTGAAAAAAACATTATCGAGGGCGGCCATAGTTTTTATTCGCCGCGCGCCTCCGAATGGTGCCGTTTGCGAAGGTAGCTTTTAGATTCTGGCAATTCAGCCCCTTTTACGCCTCACTTCATCTGTTCCTAGTGTATTTTGATCTTGAGACTGGTAGCAACTGCGTGTGATTGAAGGTCAGATTTGTGGTGGTTAAACAGCGGCGAGTAGTATTGTTATTGCGAATAACGAGGCAGGAAATTGGGCTTTCAATGGACAGAGATAATAGTAGGTGTGTTGTGATGAACATTTAGAGAGTAGGTTTATAGAATGGTAACGTTTGTGTTCGCTAGATTTTCATTTACAAAATGTGATTGTATACTTTCTCATTTAAGTGAATTCTTGTAATTCTTATGGGAAATATATTTTTTTAATACAGTTGCTCAAAAAGTGGTACTTTTTGTGGCTGCGTAGCGTGCGAGAAGCTCAATTTCTCGCACTAGTGCTTTTTACTTTTTAGTTCCAAACTATAATTTCGAAACGCAGTAATTTTATATTAGATTTTTTACTTGGAAATTATGAAATTAAAAACGCTTACGAATACTAGGAGTATTTATTTTTGATCGCGTTAGTATGAAAGTCATTTTTGAAGCTGAAAATGTACGCATCTGTAGGTAGACCGCTTAACTCATTCCTCGCTTGCGCAGCGCGCGGGTGCAGGGGTATGACGATAACGGGGTGCGGGCGCCGGGGTTTGCCTTCCGCACGTCGCCCGCAGCCCGTTATAGTCATACCCCTGCACCCGCGCGCCGCGCAGGCGAGGACCGAGTTAAACGGTCCACCTATAGGTACCAGGAGCGCATACGCAAGCAGAAGTTTCGATGCAGCCACTAACAGTTGAGATCGAGGTACAATAATATAAATTTATTTAAAGAATTCATTAATATATAAATGACGAATATTAATTTATTATTTTTTCGCAATTCTATTAAAAAACGTCGTTTACAACACGTGTGAAATGTCTTTTACCACTCGTACCGAGTCTTGCCACTCGCTTTCAGCTCGTGGCAAGATACCTCGGTACTAGTGGTAAAAAGACATTCTTTTCACACTAGTTGTAAAATGTACTAATTTATACCTGATTGATATTTTCCTTGGTGTATTCAATTAAAGTAAAAAACCAGACGGACTTTGCAAACAAGGATTTTTGTTTAATGATTCAAACTTTCCCAATTCTCACAAATTATCTACCCTTAACACATTGATGGACAGTAGACGCCTATAGGCGTAACTTTATTGTTATTTATATCGTGTCTGGAGTAGTGTCCATCAATGTTTTAAGAATCTTATTTTAAGAATATGTTAAAAAGGAGAAAATAAATAAGTTTCATTTATAAAATAATAGGATTTCTGTTTGTTTCACTCATAAATCCCTTTTCTGGCATTCTAATTTTAAAATGGAAGTATGTAGGTCGATTGCGGTTGAATTCCGAAAAACTAAATTGCTCATGGAGGCATGACTAAGTGAGTGCATACCTTGAACGAGTTAAAACAAACCAAAAATAGCTTCAAAAGGACTGACTACGGACTTACCAAATAACCAACAACAACCATTGCAACAAGTCCAACAAGCATTGTACGGGGATGTGAATATCATAACGTCTAATGACAACTCACTAGAAGACCAGTATAAGCGTGACCTCCAATCGCATTCAATTATTGTAAGACTTACGATTGGTCAAACTCGAATGAGTTGAGAGGAAATGCCTAACAGGTTGCGAATCGCTTACATATTGGCATGAGAAACGGTGTTTTTACCCGGGTGGGAATTATCGTACCTAAGCTACGCTTATTTAGTGCTACCTTCCTGTATAAATTAATTACTAAGATCGAATCTTATTACTGTTCACGAATTGCTGTGTCGATACAAACCCGATAGGGTTTAACGACACTGTTAGATTTAACCAAATGTATTTTCTTTTATATATGTAATAAATAAAAAATAAAAAAAATAACCGTCACATTTTAAATGACGTTATTAAGTAGAATTCTTGTAAAGTGCATTAAGAAAGTATCCTTCAAAGTCTCGAAAAGGCATTTCCTCCGGCTTCGTTAATGGGGTGTGAACTATTACATGGGGTATTCACGCTCGACTCGTCGAGCCAAGTTTCCACTAAATCTACTCTGATGGGTGTCGGAACTTGAAATCAGAATAACGTCTATGATAGCCAATTATTTTTGTATCAACACTGTTGTCATGTGCAATTATGGTACAACCATATAAAATACATTAAGGTGGTTCGACGACCATACAAAACGTTTTTCTACATTCGCAGGCTAAGGGCGTGATATTTTAAGAAACTTATGTAACACATTTTCATAAATTGGCTTTCCATTTGCGCGAAATTTCCCGTTCCTAGAATAAACTAGAATAATTCGAAAAATTAGTTTGTCACTTGATACTTTGGTAAAACGATTATTCTCAAATTATTCTAGTTTATACAAGTTTATTGTAGGAAATGGGGAATTTCGCACAAATGGAAATCTAATATGTGAACGATTGTTACATAAGTTTCTTAAAATATCACGCCGTTAGCCTGCGAATGTCAAAAGACGTTTCGTATGGTCGTCGAACCACCTCCACAAAGTGTTTTTTTATATGTATTATATCCTTCATTGATTAACATTTTCACTGCCAGGAATCCGCCTACCGGGCGCCGTAGTCACTGTCCGCGACTTACGGGGAAAACCATGGGATCGGCTGTACCAGTGTTTCTCAACCTGTGGGTCGCGACCCCTAGGGGTCACAAAGCTACTCGAAAGGGTTCGCGCGGCTACTTGAATTTTGTAAGTTAAAACATGTAGGGATTTCATAATTCACCTAGAAAATAGAAAATCTTATGTAACAACAGCGTAGAGTGGGGGGGTCACGAAATATTTTATTTTTCGCGCGCTGTGGTCGCACTATTAAAAAGGTTGAAAAACACTGGCCAATATAAACGTAGCGTATAGCGGTGAGTGTGTTAAGGCGCTGTAGGTTCATTGTATTCTCTCCCTCTCACTGAGCATAAGCGTGAGCGAGATGGAAGTGCGTGTTCGAAAGCGCGGATGTCATGTTTTTTCGGAATATTTCAGAAAACAAGGTAAATTTGTAAGAAATTTAAGTAAGTAAGAAAATAAAGTTATTGTTCATTACTTTATAAAGAAGATTACAAGATTTCATTTTTTTTTCTGATAAAAAATGGAGCAGCAAAATGGTTATAAGTGGAATAAATAGGGTTCACTTTAGATTTTATTCTCTATTTTATTTTGTTAAAATGGATTTCTACGAAAACGTTATTACTTCTCATATCTTGCAGATTATGATATATTTTTTCCGACCTGAACATTGTAACGGTATAATGTATAAAATGTTTACGAAACAACTAATTTTCACGAAAATTTCAAAGGCGCCTTAAGCGCCAATGAGAGTGCGACGGGCGCTTTAAGCTACATATGTGAATGAGCTAAGTTAACACAGTCAAAGGCAATGACAACGAGTACACTTGAGTGTTTGTATGTCTTACTGCTTCGATCTGCCGTTCGCAAGACACACGCTAGTACGCTTGTAAATCCTATAAAGTTTTCATTTGTCTGGGAAAGCACGAAACCCTATAAAACATGTTTTCACGACGTAACAAATAGCGTCCACAAACCTCCCCATGTATCGAGAGATTGTGCCGAACTCACTCGAAACTCGCCCGTTTTTTATTGGTCGTGTCGCCAAAGTATACGAATATAGGAGTTATTTCACTACTGGTAACAAACGCTTGACACGAAACTTCACAGGGATTCCAATATTCTCAGGGATATTCTTTGTGTTTTGACCTTTGTATCACTGGCACAAGCAAATTTAGGTGTTTTTCTACATAAAACGAGACACAACGATTACATAACAATTTTTCAAAAAAGTTCGAGCTCCTCGCTGTTTAAAACGCTTCATCGTACGATTGACACATATCGCTGACATATTTTGATTTTAGCGCTTTGAGTCGGCTTTCGATCTGTTTTGAGAACACAATATAGTGTTTCCCTGTCAGTCTTTATGACATCACCTTAAGTTTGAAAACTTAAAAGTGAATTGTTTTTTCACTATACACGTTTGACGCGTAAACTTCCTTAGACAGTTAAACTTGTGTGTATAATTATTATTATCTATAATGTGAATTTATAGTGGTCCCCACATAACGCGGTGCAACGCTCCGCCTACCCAGAAATAAGGCCTAAATTATGATGCCTGAAACTATAAATATACTGTGTCCTCTCTAACTTGCACGCTTCTTCAAGGGGGCTGAGATTTATCGCTTTATAGTGGTGTAAATTTGATAAGTAAGGGTTAAACTAACCCGGGATGGTGAAAAAGTTAAAGGGCTTTGGTGGTTTTAGTATCACTTCACGGGATAAGTTAGTATGATTTGTGATAGTGGTAGGAGAACGGCGTAATAAATAAACTTCTAAGATTCACGAAGGATAGTCAAATTAGTATGTGAAAATGGTTGGGGAGGCTTATTTTTTATCAGTGTAATTGAACAAAATCGAGAAAAATTCTTATTACGACTTGTACAGGAAATTCCCACGAAGTTGCTATTTAACTTACTGTGCAGTTAAATTATTTTAATTGACGGATTTCTACATTAATATATTAAGTAAGTTACAGTACATTATTCGTAGTTTATAACATGCATTAAATGTATAGTTTTAGACAGCATGTTGGGAATAAGTAAAGACTTTATCAAAAAGTAAAATTTTGAATTAGGTACAATTTATAATTTTCCGTTAGTTACAGTACAAGTCAAATGATAAGGAGTTAAAACTGATTTTTTAATACAGTTGCTCAAAAAGTGGTACTTTTTGTGGCTGCGTAGCGTGCGAGAAGCTCAATTTCTCGCACTAGTGCTTTTTACTTTTTAGTTCCAAACTATACTTTCGAAACGCAGTAATTTTATATTAGATTTTTTACTTGGAAATTATGAAATTAAAAACGCTTACGAATACTAGGAGTATTTATTTTTGATCGCGTTAGTATGAAAGTCATTTTTGAAGCTGAAAATGTACGCATCTGTAGGTAGACCGCTTAACTCATTCCTCGCTTGCGCAGCGCGCGGGTGCAGGGGTATGACGATAACGGGGTGCGGGCGCCGGGGTTTGCCTTCCGCACGTCGCCCGCAGCCCGTTATAGTCATACCCCTGCACCCGCGCGCCGCGCAGGCGAGGACCGAGTTAAACGGTCCACCTATAGGTACCAGGAGCGCATACGCAAGCAGAAGTTTCGATGCAGCCACTAACAGTTGAGATCGAGGTACAATAATATAAATTTATTTAAAGAATTCATTAATATATAAATGACGAATATTAATTTATTATTTTTTCGCAATTGTATTAAAAAACGTCGTTTACAACACGTGTGAAATGTCTTTTACCACTCGTACCGAGTCTTGCCACTCGCTTTCAGCTCGTGGCAAGATACCTCGGTACTGGTGGTAAAAAGACATTCTTTTCACACTAGTTGTAAAATGTACTATTAATGTGTCTTGCGCGACTTTGGGCCATTTCGCTCGATGTCGCGGGACGCCCTAGTGAATCCCTAATTTTACTGTGTTAAAACAAGCCTACGAAACACTTCGAAATCAAATTGGAAAGCGAACGCCAGACGTATGTGTCAGATGGAGCCCCAGGGTTACCCGTGCACCGTGTGATCACGGGCCTGTCGGATTTTTCCTAAGCATTTTATTACACATTTAACGCCGTCAGTCACCAAGTTTCTCTTCAGAGCGTGTTTTCCCTAGTCGGCCGCACATTGTTGTCTCTATTACCGGAAGTCGCCCCTCGAAACTAAGTTCGGAGCGAGCCAAACATACCCAGTATACCCACAACATCGAGAATTCGCTTCTGGACAACCAGTATAAGTAAGAAAGGTTTTAGGTTTGGTTTGGCATACCCATTTATCATCATATCAGCCGAAAGACTTCCACTGCTGGACATTAGGCCTACCCAATTATTACAATGGGGAACTTGCATGAGACTTCAATTTCGACTAAATTGCACACAATCGATGCGGATATACTTAGAAATATCATACAAAAGAAAAAAAAATAAAAAAACACGACTGTATTAGTTTTATCTCACGTAAAAATGACGATTTTTTTTTTATATTTTTGGTAAAATAACGTAACAGTTACACATAATATAAAATTAGAAATGATATTTTGTATGACAAGTATAGACTTAAACGCAAATTTTGTGGAGATAATTGCAAATTAATGACTTACTCCATAGTAAACGCGCCGAGAATATATGCTGTGACGTCATAGCATAAGCCCGTTTAATATAGAGCGTTTTCGGGGGTGCCGGCGCGTGCAGATTTCAAATGCATATAACATCAGAAAAATAAATAATAAGAAAGTTTTAATGCTGCAGTTGTTTTAATGCTGGATTACACTTTTGATTTTCGTAATAAAATAAAAAGATGCAAGTTCCCTATTATTAATTCATGATCGATACAAAAATGGAAATGTTATTTTAGTTTATTTAAATCAAATATGTGTATGCTGAAATACGAGCGCGATTAACTTCCGTTGTACTCTATTACCCTTCTTTTGACGACTTTCCAGACCAAGTTATACTAGCAATTGTGAGTTTAGTCGAGACAGATTGTGAATTGTATTTGCTCAACTGTTTTGGCGGCGACTGCTCCGGGTAGATGACATGCTTCGTTCCGCTTTTCTGCGTTCAGAAACTCGCGATAATTATGGTTATTAGTTTGCTATTATTGTCGGTAGTTTTGGTCTCATTTACACAAAAAATACATGCTTACGTACTTAAGTACTTTTGAAAATGAAATGAAAGTGAAAATTATTTATTTTATAAAAAACGCGTACAAAATTACAACAGGGTTGGGTCTTCCTAGTAGTTAAAAAAACCGGCCAAGTGCGAGTTGGACTCGCGCACGAAGGGTTCCGTACTATTGTCTATAAAAACGGCAAAAAATCACGTTTGTTGTATGGGAGCCCCCTTTAAAAATTAATTTTATTTTGTTTTTAGTATTTTTTGTTATAGCGGCAACAGAAATACATAATCTGTGAAAATGTCAACTCTCTAGCTATCACGGGTCTTGAGATACAGCCTGGTGACAGACAGACGGACGGATGGACGGACGGACGGACGGACGGACAGCGAAGTCTTAGTAATAGGGTCCCGTTTTACTCTTTGAGTACGGAACCCTAAAAATACCTGTGTCAGGAAGACCCGCTCGTCCATAGTAAAAAAGAAAACAGTTAAAAAAGCGGCCAAGTGGGAGTCGGACTCGCACATGAAGGGTTCCGTGAAATAAATTGCGGTTTACGATTTATGACGTATAAAAAAAAACGACTTATTAGATCTCGTTCAAACCAATTTTCGGTGGAAGTTTACATGGTAATGTACATCACATATTTTTTTTAGTTTTATCATTCTCTTATTTTAGAAGTTACAGGGGGGGGACACACATTTTACCACTTTGGAAGTGTCTCTCGCGAAAACTATTCAGTTTAGAAAAAAATGATGTTAGAAACCTCAATATCATTTTTGAAGACCTATTTATAGGAACCCCACACGTATGGGTTTGATAAAAAAAATTTTTTGAGTTTCAGTTCTGAGTATGGGGACCCCTAAAACTTAATGTTTTTTTTTCGATTTTTGTGTGAAAATCTTAATGCGGTTCACAGAATACATCTACTTACCAAGTTTCAACAGTATAGCTCTTATAGTTTCGGAAATAAGTGGCTGTGTCATACGGACGGACAGACAGACAGACAGACAGACGGACGGACATGACGAATCTAAAAGGGTTCCGTTTTTTGCCATTTGGCTACGGAACCCTAATAAAATCAGAAACATGGACGAAACATGGACGAATTAGGTTTCACAGGCATAGCATATTGCCGTGAACCTGAAATTGAGTGTGTGTGTGTGTGTGTATATATATATATATATATGTGTGTGTGTGTGTGTGTGTGTGTGTGTGTGTGTGTGTGTGTGTGTGTGTGTATATATATATGTATGTGAGCGCGTGTGTGTGTGTTTGTAATTTTGAATCAAGAGATTAATTAGGAAGATGTTAATTGATCTCGAACGAAGCGAAATTATCTTGACCCAAAGTTTTATTGATGATATCTGTTTCATACAATACAAATGGCTATATTCCTTATTTACCTGACTTAAAAAAAAACTATGTAAGATGGCATCTAGGCATGACCAACGATTGTCATAGACTTTGAGTTTAGTGCGTTTGTAGGGGGATTGTCCACTTTTATCAAGGGCATTGCCTCAAGTCGAGTAAGACTTCTTCGGGTGGCTCCATAATTTGTAACAGATCGGTTGTCCGCTTATTTTACAGGCCTTCTTATTCCAGAAATACATCTTCGGTTTAGGAGATCAGTCGGAGATCTGATATCGATTGAAAACAGAAAATAAATATACTTCCACAAATCGAACTAGCCGACCCATAGAAAGCTCAAGAAGCACAAGTACTGAACATCGATGTACCCAATTGAATAGATATAAATATTGTCATATTTAAAAGAAAGAAAGAAAGAAACGCTTGACATGACTTACTTGACTTAATGTCCTATGGCCTCTAAATGGGGCAGAGGACTTCCACAGTGCTTCGCCATCACGTACTGTCGTGAGCTACGCGCTTCGCCTCTGACCACATACTCGTAAGCCCGATTGCCTTCAGTTCCGCTGCCACTAATCGTCTCCAGGTGTGTTTCGGCCGGCCACGTTTCCTCTTCCCTTGTGGTGTCCATCCCAGGGCTTGGCTTGGGAGCTCTTCTTAGAGTGTGACCGATCCAAGTCCACTTGCGGCGTTTAATTTGTTGACCGATTGGCGTTTCGGAACAGATATCACAGAGTTCTTTGTTAGAGATTTTTTTCTTCTTTGTTACCTTAGGCATCGGTTGACGAAGACCAGGATACGGTGCGTGATGTCTTTAGTGACTCGCCACGTTTCGCACCCGTAGAGCAGGACTGTTTTGACATGATAGCGAAATATTTTTAGTTTCACCCTTTGTGTAAACTTCTTAGACTGCCATATGGGTCGCAGTTGCGCGAAGGCCGCCCGGCTACCCTAGAAGCGATGTCCTCTTCCGTCCCACCAGCTTGCGACACGACGCTGCCAAGGTAGGTAAACTGCTGTACGTGCTCTATAGGTTCCGAGCCTAGTAACAGTGGTGATGAGTTCCTTACCTTCAGTACGCATGTCCTGGGTCTGGGTCTCATTCATATTCGGGTTATATTTGCCCTTACTTAAACCCAAAACCGAATCAAAAAATAAACAAGATAAAATAATAAAGGGTAAAACGATTAAGATTATTATTAATTACTCAGCCAGCTTTACCTGTGGCTTTACTTTTATTTTATTTTGAGTGAAACCGACGGTATATTAACTTAAAATCGGCTTTTCTCTTGATAATTCTGTTTCGTTCGCTGTATCGACGCAAAAACGCGTAAAAGCTCATGTAAAATAATAAATTCCTTACTATGTTTTAAACAGTATTTAAGAAGATACTACTAATCACTAAAAGTCTGGCTGATTGCAAAACAAAGACCTGTTACCTTTCGTTGAAACTCAAATGTAACAGATGGCAAAATTACCGTCTCTATACGAACCCAAATTGAAAGACACAGCCAAGTACCTAAATAACTTTAAGAACGTACATTATTCCCCCCCTTTTTCCCCTTCCAACCCCGATGGGGGTCGCAAGTTTTTTTCGTCTGCATTATAAACAACTACATCATGACTCGAGACTTCTGTTAACAATTCTTAAGTTTTGTGCTTAACTTTTAGTAGCGTCTCCTTGGCCCACGTGAAGTAAATACGGTATTGTGTTACATAGTGGAGTTGAAAGATCTGTTTTCTAATCATCAAGCAAAAAAGTAAAGGACCTATTCAGTTGTGTCAGAAGATCTTGGATTTATATTATATTTCCATGCCACGTATAGTGTATATAGGTACAGCTTTACACAGACCTCATTTTATATCATTTTAAAGGTTTACTTTTTAACCCTGTTGTTTTTACTAAATGGTAAGAATAAAATGGTAGGTACATACAATAGTGACAATACACTGCTATATCACAGTGAATATAAGCAGTGAGATGTTGATACTTGCTTTTACCAGTCTTGTCGCGACCAAAGATAATTATGGCAACAATACGCCTCGTTTGGTAAAAATTACATATTTTTTGCTATTTATAAGATTATACTTTGTTCTACCTGTTGCTTTTCTGACAGTGAAATAGATGCGTGTGTTGGCATGCGTAGGTTAGGATGCTCAAAAATATCTGTACACGCTTTAATGCTTTGAAAACGACCTTGTTGACATATTTGTGAGCACCTTGTTTCCTACAAGAACTGACGGCTGTAGGTATCTATGGAAGGTAAACCACGTGCTATTATTGGTGATTCCCCGTGGAATATAAAAGACGTTCGTCGCAAACATCCCAACGCCCAAATCCGAACGTATTTTCCGCCATTGGTTAGAAAATTGCTGAAAAACATAAGATATTTTTCCATTCTGTCATATTTTCCATTTCCTTATTCGTTATGATGTAATCCTACGTAATGAAAGGACAAAATAAAAATATATGGGAGCTGCAGTGTATAAAATATATCATTTTCGGTTCGCTTGTTTCGTGCCCTTATTAGAGGGATGATAAGAAAAGATTTTGCTTATTTGTGTACCTCGTATAGTTAATGTGTTTTTAAGAGCGGTAATATTGGGGTCACAAAGTTATGTGATTACTTATTCGAAATAATATGATAACAAACAACTACGTCATCGTTTGATTCAGAGTATTTAAGAGTGAAAGTACATTATTAATTAATAAAATGTTGGAAAAGAAAATTACAACAGCGAAAAATTTTTGGGATAATAAATAGTTCTGTAAGATTTTTTTTGCTCGCAATAATCCTCTTCAAAATGAAATTATATACTTAGTGTGCGGTGAGCTATGAACTTTTCGAAGGAGCGTTAGAACAACTGAACTGACATTCTCGCCTACAAATAATTTTATTCCGTACGTACGAAACGTTACCGAATCGACAGGCAGTAGGTCGATCACGTAACGCATTGTACACGCGTCAGGTAGGTCTAAATGTCACTTTTTATATGGAAAATTGTCAGATAAATTGTATCGACGCGCGTTCGGAATGTTACGTGATTAGTGATTACCCCTCAGGTCTACCCGCCATACTACATGGCCTGCATCTGGTTGCAACCTAAGTAGCTAAACGAGCCAACTTGAGCATATTTCGATAAAGCCTATTAAATAATCTGGCTATTGTAAATCAATCATCCTAACACGCCTTTCACCCTAATATTAAATTCAATAGAACGGATAACCCCTTTTATAATAATGATAGGCCGGGCTCAGAGGAAAGTTGAACGGACATTTACACTAATGATGGTTCTTTTATTACGACTAATTACGGGATTATTGGGACAACACGACAGATACACGAAACACGGCACGGGGGCGGACAGATACAAGTTTGGTACTAATCTATACTAACATTATTAAGAGGAATAGTCGAGATTGCAGCATTGTAAATTTGTGAGTTTGTATGTAATAGGTAATCTCAGGAAACACTGGACTGAATTAAAAAAAAACTTTCACCTGCGTGTAGAATGGGCTTTCTGGATGTTTATAGGGTTTATTTTATCCAGCGGGTTTGCCTGCGTTCTATGAAAAACACGTTCAAAGCCGCGCGGGCAGCTATAGTAGGTTATTATAATGGGTTTGTATGTAGGAGGTTACCACCGAAAACGCTGACCGTATTTCGAAAATTCTCTCACCTGGTTATAGAATGGACTTTCCTGATGGGCATACGCGTTTTAGGCCTATGTCCAGCAGTGGACGTCTTTCGGCTGATATGATGATGATGACAAGCTTTTTATCCCGCGGGATTGTCTGTGTTCTTCGTAATAAGCGGGCAGAGCCACGCGGGTAGCTAGTATGTAATGGTTATTTGTACCCCCCAAGGTGGACTGATGACGGGTGACGCAGGACCTGAACTAACCCTTATGTAACACCTATATTGTACTACATGATAACTCTATGCAATATAAATGAATTATTAAGTAGTAGATTGGTATCAGTTTGGTAGACGCGCTCGCTTGTTGACCCCTTCACGTCAAGCTGAGTATAGTCAGCATCAGATAGTTAGTAGCAGCCAAGGTAGCCAAATATATCACAACACGTCTTTATTACTATAGGAGTAAGGATGTGTTACGATATATTTGGCTACTACTAACTGTGTGACGCTGCCTGTACAAGCGGAATATTATTAGCCTACCTATTAGTCCAGTAATTTTTGACAAAGTTGCGTGCGGCGCTCGAGTTCACAAACTTGGATTATTCATTGGGTCAACATCATAAACAAATCTGCAAAAAATCAGAACTACCGGATTTGACGCAAACTACCCCGTACTTTCAGGCGACAATGTTAACTACTGGATCATATCCAAAAACTAACTGCTACCAGGGTCGGCTGTTCGGTTGATGGTGTTTTTATAAACAACATTAACTATGCGGACGACATGGTCTTGTTGTGCCCTTCGTTCAGTGCGCTGCGTGACTTGCTGCAAATTTTATGAGTCATATGCGGAGGCCCACGGACTCAAATACAATGCAAGAAAAAGAGAGTTCCTAATTTTCAGGGTTGGTAAGAAACCTTACGAGGATGTGCCCCCGGTGACTTTGTGTGGAACTCCCTTGACTCAGGTAAAACATTTTAAGTATTTGGGTCACTGGGTCTCTGAGGACATGAGTGATGGCATGGACATAGAGAGAGAGCGCAGAGCGCTGTCCGTGCGGTGCAATATGTTGGCTCGTAGGTTTGCACGTTGTAGCGACGAGGTTAAGTTGACGTTGTTTCGAGCCTACTGTCAGTCTTTCTACACGTGCAGCCTATGGGTCAATTTTACAGCGCGCACGTACAGCGCACTGCGCGTGCAGTACAACAACGCGTTCAGGGCGCTGTTCCGGCTGCCGTGGAGCTGCAGCGCGTCCGGCATGTTTGCCGCGGCGCGCACCGACGACTTCCACGCGACGCATAAGGAATAAGGAAGCGTTGTGCCTCCGTGCTTACCCGCCTGCGCACGACCACAAACAGCATCCTGAACGTGTTTGCTGACAGGTGGAACACACCCGTGATGAAGAGGTGGTTGGCCCTTCACGGTCCTAGTTATTAGTAGCTTAGTTAATTCTTTTAGTTATGTTTATTATTTTAAAATTCAAAATTTCCTTTGTTATCATTTTTGCTTTTATGTATATACCCACCTATGTGTAATACCTATAGATGAATGTCTGAAATAAATTGCTATTTATTTATTTATATCTGTTACCTGAGTTTTGCGATATTTATCTATGTGCGTTTGTTGTTTGAAAATCAAAGACATTTTGTAGATACCGGATAATCTTCGGAACTATTCATCCACAGGTCGATCACGTAACGCATTGTACGAACATCGGGTAGGTCTAAATGTCACTTTTTATATGGAAAATTGACAGTTAAATTGTACCGACGCACGTTCGGAGCGTTACGTGATTTACCCCTCCGGTTACAAACATATTTCATTTTACCTATACAAAATGGTCTTTTGGAAATTCTTATCCCGTGACATCGCATGCGTTCTTTATAGCGTGTAAAATGAAGCAAAATTAATTTATGCCCAGACTTTTTTTCTCTTGGTTTATGGAATCTTCTGTTCGATTCAAAATGGCGAGCTTCGCAGTAAATATCTTGATCCAAGTAAAAAATATGATTTTCTGTGTTATACTCATAGTATATTCAAAACCGATCCCAACTATGCTCCCTTGAAGGCTCGAGTGCGAACTTCCCAGAAATATTAATACGAATAATAAAGCTTTAGGAGAAGCTTTCATTTAAAACTGGATTCAAATTTACTCCGCGAAGCTCAAGTTCTCTGCTTACAATGGTGGTATTAATTTGCAGTTTTTATTTAAGTTGGAGTTTTTTTAATTAATTCTTGTGCAGTTCTGCACATAGTTGTTAATGTTCAATGAAAGTGTTATTATATATTCAGTTGCATGAGAACTGGTTAGTCATTAACTTGTTTTAAGCCAAGAAATCACTAGGGGACAAATGTGCCGCGACGAGAGTATTTTTCCACTAGTTTTATTATCTGCTCCATTGAAGGAACTAGTTAGAATTTTAATGTAACTACTGGGAAGAATAAATCCAACTAGTTCCTAGTTCCATTAGAACAGATAATAGAAATAGTAAGAGACCCAATACACTGACGAGTAACTTCCAAGGTAACGAAACTTTCTATGTGGATAGTTCTTGATATTATTACAACATTATTCTTACAAAGTTAAATGTTCTCTTCAGGGCACATCCTAAACGGAAACTTGGCTTAAGTTCTCGTGAATTCTTCCAGAAATTTCTCAGAACATCCCAACATTTTTTTAAGAATGTTCTGCAATCGTCTGTCGCCAGTGCTGCCACATGAATACGTGCGTCTTTTTGTTTCACATGTATGCGATCGACACGAGATGCAATTGTGTGCCGGCGTGTAACATCTTGTCTAAATGCGCAATGTCTGACATCGTTGACGATTTTAATACGCCCTTACCATTATACGACCACCTAGAACTCCTTGGCATGTATATCACCACTAAATTTTGGTCGCTCCATCGAATATAAGGCAAATACAGCTTCCAAACAACTTCACATTCTTTGTAAGGTCCGAAGTACTTCCTACTTACTACTACTAAATAGTTGCTTCACCTATACCAGGCTGAGATGAGATCGTGTATAGTATGTTGTCATCTCTGGGATGGTGCAGCTAAATGATAAGGGTCGCAGCATATGTGTCTCCTAGTGAATTGTCTAGTGAAAACCCTCTTCCTATCCCCAGTACGCTTCTGTAAAATTTTAGAAGCAATTTAGGCTACCGTTTCTTAATATCTTAATTAAGGGAGCGGATACGTTCTGGAGGATTGGAAAATGCTGCAATTAGGGCATTGAGGTAAACGGCCCAGTACTCGACACTAGCCCAATACTTGACACTTTCAATCTTAATGCATAATAATAGAAGTGAAAAAAGGTTGTCACAAGTAGGAATGAAGGTTCATTGGAAAGTTCATTACAAGCCCATTTTTAACTATAACCTGCAGTCCCTCCGAATTGATAAACTTAAGTGGCAGTGGGTGGGGCATTGCACGTAGAACCGATGGCCGTTGGGGCAGAAGGGTTCTCGAGTGGCGACCACGTACCGGAAGGCGCGGCGTGGGTAGGCCCCCCACAAGGTGGACTGATGACCTGGTAAAGGTCGCGGTCGTCAAATTTTCGCAAACTAACGTTAGGGTGATGAACATGATTTTGAGTTATAAAGTAATTCCTTATTCAGTTTTATTAAGAAAAAAAAGAACGTTTGTTTTAGGCAACTTGGAGTTCATCGTGTTTGGTAACAATTACAGAATTAGAAAAGTTAGCTCCTGATCACGAATTAAAAATCACAGTGTATAAGCAATGAAATACAGTGCACTTCATTCAAAAGTATGATCGCACGTCCTATAAAAAAATCTCAACAACCACAATGCGTCAAGAAACGTCGCCCCAACCACGCAACGACACAATATTTCACCAAATAAAATCAGAACAACAAGACATATCAAATTAAACCGCCTCGGAAGCGGCGATTCGGGCCTCCTTGACAAAGTGCCCGGAGATCCGGGGGGGGGAAAGAGTAAAGGGGGGAAGGGGAAGCAAAGGGGGCAAAAAAGCCAACTTTAGTGTTATACGCGGTGAATCCGGCGGAGATACGTGGCGAGATTAGGTTATAGTGGAGTTTTTTGTACGAGAATTGGCTCGGAATGGCTTTGCTTGCGAACGTAAGTTTTGCTGCGTTTTTGATGGTATTTACTTTAATGGAGTGTGGTTTCCAGTATGTGTAGCATTGCATTATACAATTTGCGTGTCAAGTCGAGTTCATAGATATATACGTTCCCAAAGGTTCAATAATATGTGAACAAACTTATACCCTTAGCAATAAAGTCGTATTTACACATTTATGATCACTTTGTACGTGCACAAATTCTCGAACGCGACTGTACTTTTAATACTTTACAGTTTGTATCCCTCTTTATTACGTTACCAACTCTTATAATCGATAAGTGCTGCATAATATTATTTATCTATCCAAATATCATAAACCCTCCATGATGCGTTCAAGAACCGCACATTATGACCACCATATCATTCATATCTGTGAAAATTTTATTATTGCTAAATAATAACATCGATTTCGATTCAAATTTCGAACACCTCTGAAAAACAAAGCAATTTGATTTGACCTCTATTCTAATATCAGTCGAGATGACGTTTAGTTCGAAATGAGTTGTCAATTTGCATACAAATTTGACAAATGTCGGACGTAAGTAAGATATCGAACGATATGACAGTTGGCACCGACTCTAGTTTGTCTCTGAATTAAAAAAAATACTATGACAGCTGCCAGAAAACAACGCCGCGATGCCGGTCATAATATGCGGCTCCTGGATGCATCATGGAGGCTTATGATATGTGGATAGATAAAGTAGTGTATGTAACTGTACATAATTAGCCATTAAAACGCTCTTGTGATGTTATTATGAAACTCGCCTGCGGCTCGTTTCATAAACCCACACTCGTGTTCAATGCCCTTCATTATGTACAGTCTACTAACTACTATATCTTAATTCACAATATATATTATTTTAATTCACAAACCTACCTTTTCTATTAATTCCAACGTTTATATCGACGTTGAATAATCCGATCCTATATATTTTCGTAGTTTATAATTTGTAATAATAATTATTAAGGAATGTATTCTCGTATAATTTAATTTATTTTAATTTATTTTATTTATTCTGATGTACTCGCTAATATGGACTTGTTCTGGATTAAATTATTTTCATTTCATTTCATTCATTTCATTATATCTGTCGTTTGTAAATGGGACCAACCCTTGCCAATAAGTTCGACCTTCGTGCATCAAACGAGTTAAGATGAAATTATTTAACTTAAAATACTTCCAAATTGGTACAATTTATCGTAGTTTATACTACTTAACTATTTGAAATCTAGAAATGAACCCAAAAATGAACTTAACCTTAAGGTTCACATGTATCGTTAATTATAATTTCGTGTCATGTGATGTTGAATAAAGCTTTTCTATTCTATTCTATTCTAACTCGATCATTTCACAAAGCACGCTCCACTAAACGAAAGAAAACATTCAGATCCACACACAGTCAAATTGCGATTAATATTAGGTAAGTATCAATCGTAGTTAACGCTATCCAAATTGCGATTTTTGTATACTTAAAGAACCAAACGCCATTCAAATTACGACTTCATACACCAATAATAAGATGCAAGTTCATTTATTTACAGTGTATTGTAGTTTTTGTTGCCACGGCGTGCGTGAAGCGGGCGTGAAGCGTAGTCACAGTAATTGTAATAGCTAAAACAGTATCTGAACTAGTCTCTTTTAAGATTTTTTCAGGCCTTCGCTCCGTTTAAAATCAGTTCTCCATGGCACATGCGGCCCGCGCACTTGCGCTTAACTTTATAGCGACGCGTGGCTGTGTGAGTACGCCACGTCGGACATTTGTACGGATTGTTTTTACTGCAGACTGCATATTTTAGAGCAGCCCAACTGGGGAAGAAGAAACGCCAACACAGTTAACTGACCATTCGTGACCCTTATTACAATGCACATAAAGTGCATGAATGGACAGTCGGCCAAAGCCAGAGTCGACCAGATTCAAAACAGAATCGCTTGCAATGCTGTACGGCTGGAACCAAAATGCGATTTTAAGGTGGTCGACTCTGGCTTTGGCCGATAGTAACTCCACCTTACAGGAGACCGGGTACATAATAATGCCACTAGTTGCTCCGTATCTATGTAGTGTTATATTGAACACAACGAATCAAATCAATACAGGGTCAGCAACGTTGTCAGACCGTACGCTAGTTTTCTACCGTCGTAGTACCTCCCTATAAAAAAACTTCAATGCGTTATACGGGTGAAATAATAATCACCGTTCAAATTTTTCCCAGGCATACGGTATCAATAAAAGATGCCATTTCTGAAAAAAATAACAGGTTAATTTTCACAATAAAATATATTGCCCAAATAAATATTTAGTAACGTGTGGATAATCGGGAGCAGAGTGACGCTCGGGGTTAGCGGTGCGAGGGAGGGGCGCGCTTGCCGCCTCCCGCAACGCGTGGTTTTTTAGGACATATTTCAGCTGCTGTATCTCAATAATATAGTAATTAAAGATACTGAAAGATAATTTACTTTAAAAACAAAGTTTAAACCGACTAACTTCAATTCAGTACTTTGCCAAGCCACATAGGTATATGAAAATTTCCACATTTCCTTTTTAATTTTCCACATGAACTGCTCTCCGAGAGCAACTGCGTTGATCATTACAGACAAAACCCAACTCGGTATCTGTGGGCTGATAATATTTGAGGAGTTCCGTCGATTCCTAAAGGATCTCAGAATTACCACTTCATGAGTTGCTACTTCAACGGAATCATGTCAGAATCTTTGGAGAACTTTACATCTTTGAGGAGTTCCAAAAGTCATATGTGGTCTTTACCATCAGTTCCACTTCACAAAAATTGCGATTTCCGAAGGTAAATACACGAATTATAATAGAAAATACCGAAATCACTACATGTGTGCCTATAAAATTTGAGGGTTGCCCTCAATTTCCCTGGGACCCCATCATCAGATTCTGATTTGGTGACAATGGGACCACCTCGGAAGGATATTCTTTCGAATAAAAAAAGAATTTTGGAAATCGGTTCACAATTGACGGAAAAATCGGCGAACATACATTAAAAAAAAAAACATACAGTGGAACATATAACCTCCTCCTTTTTTGAAGTCTGTTAAAAAAACACTTGTTTTTTTTTTATTTTTTGCACTGTGATAATTTGAACGGTCAATATTATTTCACCCCGTATAGTTGACACATATTGTTTACCTAAGTAAATTAAAATAAATAAAGTTTGATTGAAAGTTTAAACTATTAGGGCAGTGTACAGTGTCGCCCACTGGGACGTCCGCCTTATATCTACTGTGGCGCAGCGAAGCATTAGTATGCCGTGCGCAAGTAGCGATCGGTTTCCGATACAGCGGGTAATGGAGGCCAGCGAAGGTAATTAGGTTCACCAAACAGTACTTCGGTTGAGAGCAAAACGAGTTCGGTTGGCAAAAAGTGTTTAGACGGATAATTTAGAGAAATAAAATGTTCGAGCAAATTAGTACGGACTTAATCTCTGACTAAAAAATCTAGGTGTTAATTCGAATAGGGTAAACAACTAATTAAAACGTTTAAGGCTGAAACACATTATCAAAACGTCACGCGACCCGATGAAAAATGAAACACGACTATTGTGTTCTACGTCGCGTTGGATGTTCATAGTGTGATAGAAAACAATAGAATTAATCCTAATCAACATGCGTCGCGTGTCATCGGGTCATGTTTGATTCCGATTCAGACTGACCAACCATGAATAGAGCTTTTCTCAAGATAAGTCCGCACAATTTTGTCGTTTAACATCAGACTAAGACTAATCTCGGAATCATTTCCATTTAAGGAACCCAAAAGGTAATTTTGCTTATATTTAAATAGCGTACAGTCAGCGATCAAAAGCAATGACTATTTTATACCAGCAGGTCGATCACGTAACGCATTGTACAGTCAACCAATTTGATTTCTGGGCCATTTCGTACCTTGTCATAATGACAATGATATGAGATCTCTAGGGGCTTTCATATTGATTTTCACTGTGACAAAGTACGAAATGGCCCAGACATCAAATTGGTTGACCGTACGTACGTTAAGTAGATCTATAATGTCCCTCTTTGTATGGGAAAATGACAGTTGAATTAATTGTCCTGACACTCGTTCGACAGTTACGTGCCCCTTTGATTACCCCTTTCATATTGTGTAATTTCCCGCTTCAACATCCCTCGCCTCACCGAGGAAAAAGCTTCATGATAGATTAGGCTAGCAGGAATTTGCTAATTTTGCCTAAGCAAACGAGCAAGCACTTTGACATGAATCGTTAACCTTTGTTAGCAAAATTTTGTAATATTTCGAATTTAAAATATTTTCCCGATTTCTAGTCTTCAGATTAAAAATCATGCTTATTCTATAGAGGAAGCTATAAATAGTCGATACAATATCCGATACGGGTTTCTTAAATTATATATTGAGACTATTTTGACGTGGCTGTAAACCTTTAAAGTGTATTTACATTTTGTTCCCGTTTTCACGGAAAAAAAAACAAACGACTGTCGTTGATAAAAGGAATATGAAGAATATCCCCTAATCGGAGGACACACGTGTGGATTTTCAATCAAAGCTAGGTGCGGATGTTTGTCGAATCTGGAATACACCGCGGTTTACCCGGGTTACCGGTTACCGGGCGCAGCGCGGGCGAGACGTACACGGTGCGATTCATGTTATTTAATTAAGGCGACGTACGCTCAGAAACCGGATTTTTAAAAAGTCTTCGCTCTTGTTTGGATCATAATACGGCTGCTCTAAATTTAATTAGCAATTTTGAGGCCTTTCTCGAGGGACTATAGCTATTCGAATCCAGTGTTTATGACTTTCGCAAATTATGCACCAAAGCTAAATAAATTAAAATTGGTTCTAAAAATCGGCAATATCATGTTTGAGGGAACTTAGCTATTACATTTGTATTTATTGCAAAAGACTTAAATTAACACGCACTTCCATCTCGCTCACGCGTATGCTCAGTGAAAGGGTGAAAACTTAACTGTGTGTTGCACCAAACCGTCAATAATCGCAAGCAGTGTTCATCAAAATCTGAATGCATGGAAAGTTTGACAAGATCCAATGCAATGACTGCTGTTGGAGTCATACGAGTATTAACGTTGATCGATCTGTAATCGTAAGTTGGTGCAACCCGCCTTCATAACATCGTTAACCCATTCACGGCCACGCTACGCTCGTAGCGCTACGCCGTAGTCCGTAGCGGCTTAAACTCCGTATGTAGCGAAAAGCGCTCGTAGCGCTCTGACGCAAGTGTGTCGTCATGGGCGCTGAAAGGGTTAACGGCTTTTGGGTCTCCTATTGACTATTAAAGTTATGACTATATTATGACAGCGTGTTTCATGGCTTTGCAAGCCAAAGCGGTAGCGGCAGACTTGTAAAGGATGGTACTGTTACAAAGTTGGATATCACGTCATAATTATGTCACTAAGTATATTTTTTGTGCTCTAATTGTAATTAGTCCCACACAGATAATCCTCTCTAAAACCTGGGTTACATGGCATTATCTTTGTCCAACTAGTTCAAGGTGGTATCAAGTAACGCTGGCTGCATGTGTTAGGCCGCTCTATAATATTCAAGAAAAATCAAACAAAAAAGACAATGCATGCTTCATTTTAATATACATAACTATTTCCGAGTGGGAAGTTTGTGAAATTCTTGAAAAAGCATCTTAATAACGTTTTAAAATTAAATAAACAAAATACACGCTATTATTAATTAATGTTTTACAAAACCGTATTTTGCCGAGTAAACATGTATTGTGTTTAAACACCTGACGGCCTAACTTTCCTGTTTTTTCAGGATCACAGATCGTACAGTATAAACGTCCTGCAGCTAAACCAATAGCTCGGAACTCGCGCCATGCCCGCTGAAGGGAATTTAACCTCCTTTGAGCGCCTGAAAAATGGTGCTGCGGCCGAACCTATCGGAAATTAGCGCAGCTAACAAACCGAGCACACGATCGACCACAATACAATACTTTAAAATATTCTGTAGTTCTCAAAAATACAACACACTAATACAAAACGAAAATAAAATCTGTTAACTCTTCATTTTATTGACGTTTCATTAAATGATGCTAATTTGACTTTTTGGAGTGAGAATCTTCATCATTTAGGTACCTATATTTATGATACATGTAAGATTAGTCCTTGTCCTTACAACATACACCGTGTACCCGTAACCAGATCATTAGTCGCCCGGGTGACGGCTTGTCTCGTTACATGTCCAATTAGCCTGTAATTACTATTTGCGGACCCAGGTTCGATCCAGGTTAGGGACATTGACCCTTTCACTGACCTACACATATCTTTGTCTAATACAGCAGCTGGATCTTTGAAGTAAACACTCAATATTATCTAGATTGTAAGTTATATATATATATTTTTTTTTTTTTATATATAATCACACATTTTATTACTTATAGGATTATAAACAAATATTTACAACAAATATAAATATAAAAAAAAAAGAATGGATGGTTGTATGTAGAGAGTAGAGAGGGGTTAGGGAGGGGTTAGGGGGCGATGTTGGGTAGAGCTGCCCCGTCGTTGAGGCCGAAAAAATGCTTAATATAGTTATATTAATTAAGTAAGAACATTTATCTCTGTTTGTTAACCAAATAAATAAATACTTAATGATATATTACTCACTTAGAGCTGATTGTCGCAGATCGAAGGGGTTCGTCATCCGAGCCGAAGGTAGGGCGTTAAATATGGGTTCTCTATTATCGTTTCCCCGAATTTCATTTTCAACAATTCATATGCCATAAATTTTATTTTCCATAATTTCATATGCAATAATTTTATTTGACAGAATATTCATTTGCCATAATAATAGTATTTTTCACAATCGTGTTATAATAAAGAGCTTTTTAGTCGAGTACCGTGTTTAGGCCACGAAGCTTGCTGAGTGGCTTAAGTAAGGTACGAGATTAAAAAGCTTGATTATAATATAACACTATTGTGAACAATACTTTTTGTACGAGTTCATTAAAATTAATTTTCTACGAGTCAACTGAACTAATTAAACAAACTCGATACTGTTGAAACGAAGTGCAGCCTATCGCTCGTACGCTCGTTGATATCTTAAAATACATGAACGAGCGTACGACATCAACGAGTAAACTCAATAATCAAAGCGATTCTATTGGTCCAATTCATTACAGTTCGGTAAAGCAGCCACGTGATTGGTCGAATTTATTTTAGGTCTATTTTCAATTTTTTTTCGGTTGTCTGGAGCGTATCGAAACAGTTATTACGATTGTTTCGAAAGTAACATGGACTACAACTATGAAAAGAGTGACGTTGCAGTATTCTCTATGAAATCTTAATACACAGATTGTAATCGACGAGTACAAAAACTACATTTCTGCGAGCCGTTCGAATGTTGCGAATGTTCGGGCTTGGCCGGCCGCTGCAAGGGCAAACGAAGGAATACCTTAAATATGTGATCTGACATTATTTTTACTACCACCCACGATGACTACACAGTACCGTGGAGACAAAAACGTCCGTAGGCCAAAATTATCTTGAAATCTTTGAATGCAGTAAAATAAGCTTCGTGACTCCTTCGAACAAGCTCACTAATAGATTTCAGATTTTCCCTCACTGCCCAATTTGGGTTATACACCCTGCATATCTACACCGCTACAACATCCATCCAACATAAGTAGGGTGTGCTCCTAAATTGGTTCCTGATCAACATTGATGAGGTCGTCTCAGGCCCCTGCGCCGGTGTGATACCGCGGAACTAATAACAACGGTGTCCGCGCGTGATTTATCAACCATTACCCCCAGGGTTGTCACACGAACACACGCGTTACATTCATTTTTAGTCCGTACTGTCCCACTGGTGGCCAAAAGTCTCCCTGTCATTCTTCCACGCATCTCTATCAACTGCTCAACTTGACCAGTCCTTCCAAAAGCGTCATTGCAATAGGGCCCACATTTTTTTGTATCAAGGCGGTGGCAAATCATACGGCCTGCCTGACAGGAGGAACACTGTAGCCTGTGTACGCTTGCTATTCTAGAGGAAACATAAGCGCGTTGCTGAGCATTTACCTAGTCGATTTGAGGAGTGTATCGAGTTGAGAACAATAGACACAGGCAGGTCCCTCACTCAACAAAGCATCCTCGGAGTTGTAACCCTACTCACTATCAGGAACACAACATCACATACTTATTATGATACTAGCTGTTGCCCGCGACTTCGTCCGCGTAGAACTTGTTACCGCCTTAAAAAATATTGCAAACCAACGTCTACCATCTTAAGGGATGATTTCCGAGGCAAAAACTATTCTATATCCTTCGAAGGGTCTAAAATTATCTCTATACCAAATTTCATCTAGGTACCTACATGGGTTTTATCCAAACTTTCACCCCCTATTTCATCCCCTTAGGGAATGATTTTCGGAATAAAAACTATCTAATGTCATTCTTCGGGACTCAAACTACCTTTATACCAAATTTCATCTAAACGAGATCCATCCAAATTTTCACCCCCCATTTCACCCCCTTAGGGAGTGATTTCCGTTATTAAAGCTATCCTTTGTCCTTTCCCAGGACTCAAACTATCTCTATACCAAATTGTATTAAAATGGGTTCCATCCGAATTTTCACCCCTAATTTCACCCCCTTAGGGGACTTAACCTATATCGACACCAAATTTCATCAAAAAAGATTACATCCAATTTTCACCCCCTCCCCCCTTTTCACCCCCTTAGGGGGTGATTTCCGGGATCAAACCTATTATATGTCCTTCCCCGGGACTCAAACTATTTATATACCAAATTTCATCTAAATCGGTGCAGCTGTTTAAGTAGCTCCATACAAATTTCCACCCCCAATTTCAGCCCCTCAGATATAAAAACTACCCTATGTCCTTCCTCGGGGCTCAAACTATCTGTATACCAAATTTCATCTAAATCGGTTCAGCGGTTTAGGCGTGAAGAGGTAACAGACAGACAGACAGACACACTTTTGCATTTATAATATTAGTATGGAAGTATGGATAGTATGGATTCTTTCCGCTTGTCTTGCAAATAAAGGTGTAGACATAGACATAGACATAGACATAGAAAAACTTTATTCAACATCACATTTAATACAAAAGGAACAGTGTACAAATTAGACTTAGGAATAGACAGACACACTCAAACAATATCGTACGAGGCATTTACATTTTGTGATGCCAAAAAGGGGCTAGACTCAGCATACTGTTGCAGTGAGTACCTACTGAGTACCTACACTGCAACGCTGATTTTCAGTCAGACCCTTACATATAATAAGTTTTAATTCTAATTAATAGGTGTATGTAGACTCACTTCAAAAGAAAGAAGAAACGAAAAACTCATTCAATTATCTCAAAAAATTACACGATCCTCGAGCGTCATAGTAAAAAACAATCGTTTCATTATAAAGGTGCGTGTTGCGGAAAAGAGACACAACAAACCCCCTCTTAAAACTTTGGACACTTATAACTTAGTGATTATCTTACCTATATTGCGTTGCGTTGCTACTTGCGTTGTTTTCTTTTTAAAAAAATACAACATTATGATTATTTTATTTAGTGTCTATGTACATGCCTATTTTCGATAAGATAAGATAAAATAAGATTTCCTTATTGTCAGAACTGTGTACATTTAGTTGTTTTGGGTAAAATAAAGTCCAACAGCTTGCCCATTTCGGACGTACAATATTAAACTTAAAGCTAGTCAAATATACTAAAACAATAACAACAATAGTATTTCCAAATAATTTTAACCATATTTACACATAAAATATTAATTTAGATCTATCCGACATCCGTATTTTCTTTTAAACCACGAACCTCGGAATTCGAAAATATTCGGGTATCTCTATCTCTATCGCACAATAAGTGACAGGAATGCAGATATACGAACTTCGAGTTTCGGTTTTCGTGGTTTGGCTGAATACGCAAAGAGCGCGCGCGCGTGCCATTCAAAAAAACTAAGTTTATATTGTTCGAATTTGTTGATACATTTGTTGAAATTACGCGTTAATACGACATTTGCGCATATAAGTTCGCATATCAAAATCGATTAATTTTATATTTGCTTTTGGTACCTATGTGTCTCGTCAAGGTATATCGTAGACGGGATTCAAATTATTAATAGGTGAAAGAAAGGCAAAGCAATTCCGCCATTTTATCCGTAGTATCTCTTATTAGTCTGTGATTTTGTAAAAAATGTTTTATATTTTTCCGTTCATGGGATGCTGAGAACATTCGTAACAACACAAACTGGCTGATTCTTTTTTTAATTTAGAGATTTATTATAAGTGGAGATGATTTACCTATACTAATATTGTAAGTTGGTATTAAGATAATTATAAAAGTAGGTAGATCGTTACCAAGGAATATAATAAACAAGAGAAAAATAATTAGGCAACTAAATACTACATCGTTCGTTGTTATTTCGGTATAAACCGATAACCAAGTCATATCATATTACACCCGTGTTAATTCTGAAGATGCCACGCCGAAATAAAGTGGCTATTCCATCGAGCACATCACAGGTGACCGGTGATCGGCATGACAGCTTATTACTGAAATATGTCACGTGACAACGATGGCATGACGCACGTGACACGATACAAACTGACGGCCCGTCCGCAGACCAATCACGTGATGCTTTGATGTCGAGATTTTCCTGATACGCGATTCGATATGTTTTTATGACATGGAGTAAGGCAACGTCATATAGGATGACGATGGGTGTGTCAGTGTGCTCTGAGCGACAGTCTTCAGTTGACTGGTGGAGAATGCTTAATGGCATTGAGTTTTAAATTAATAAATAAAATTGATGTAATTCAGGCCAAAGCCAATATTTTTACATTAAGAATAATAACTGACAAGTTTATAATTAGGAAATAATAATAATAATAAAGCGACATAAATAATTAGTATTACATATTTGCGACACCGGGCAAAGATCATTACTTTATTTGGCCAGTGATGATATTTACCCAGCGTTTTGTCATCGGGCAGTCCAGGCGCTCAGCAAACATATTCAGGATGGTGTTGGAACTGCCGCGCACTCTGCTCAACAGAGACGCAACTCTCTTCCTTCTGATGGCGTGGAAGCCATCAGTGTGCGCCTCTGCGAACATACCCGACGCGCTATAGCGTCGCGGCAGTTTCATCAGCATCCTGAATATGTTATTATACTGGACCCTGAGCGTATTGTATATGCGCTGCGTATGACTCACCCACATGCTGCTGGTGTAGAAGGTCTGGCAATACGCCCTATATAACGTACTTTAACTTCTTTCGTGCACCGAGCAAACCTGCGGGCTATCATGTTGCCTCGAACGGCTAAGGCCCTCCTCTCTCTCTCTATATCCGTATCATCTCTCAAGTCCGGCGTGACCATATGCCCCAGATATTTAAATTGATCTGCCACCTTTAGAGCAACGCCGCCTAACACTACCGGAGGCACAACTGTCGGGTTATATTTACTTGTTTTAAATATAACAACTTCACTCTTTTTAGTACCTCAGGCCATGTTAACCTAACCTAGGCTAACTAACCTACCTAAAAAACAGAAATATCTCCAATACATCCAAAATGAGACTCGTAAAAACGGCGATATTTCTATGCGGTTCCAAATCATGGACAATTTGCGTAGTGCAAAGGAAAAAAATCTAAACTTTTGACATGTGGTGTTGAAGAAGGATGTTACGCCATACTTAATGCACACAAAAAACTTATCTACTCGTATTGTGTATGAAACTAATCCTGTATAATAAACAGATTCAGATTCAGATTCATTTATTCACAATAAAAGATTACATTATAAATTACATCTCAATTTACAAGAATCCCTATTGTGATCGTCAAGAACATTCAATAAAATAAAAATTAAAGAATAATAACAATTTAAATATAACTAACTATGTCCACTTAAATAATTTAAATTTATAATGTCATAGATATCAGAGTTCACCTAGAAGGATCGTCATTACATTACATATAACCACAATTTAATAATAATAAAACAAAAATCAGAATTATGCGGTTATGTCAAAAAATTCACTTATAGAATACAATGGATTTTCCAATAGAAAGTTTCTTAATCGACGCTTGAATATTGTTACCGATGTTTCCATTCGTACTTCGGCGGGTACACGTTCATAATAAGTTGGACCTATGACGCGCGGGTTTTTTTCTGCTAGTGCCATGCGACGTGGGACTGTCCGTAGTCGCCCTGTTGAACGAATAGTCATACCTGGTACCTCGACGCGACTAAACATGGGTAAGTTACGTTTCACAAACATCAGAATTTCAAACAAGTATGTGGAGTAGTGCGTCATAATTTTGTGCGTTACAAAGAGTTCCCTGCATGAATGTCGAGGTTTCACACCGGCCAGCGTTCATAATGCCCGTTTTTGCATTAAGAAGACTCGATTGGCATCCGTTGAGTTTCCCCAAATGAGTACTCCATATGTCATTAACGAATGAAAATGAGCATAGTACACCGATTTTAATGAAACATTCGAAATTAGGGGTTTTAACTTTCTGAGTGCAAAGACCGTACATATTATTATTATGTATCCCGGCGAGGCAGCCCTAGCGCACAATCATCGAGAGATTAGGCCGGGTTCGATACCGATACCATCTCTTGTTAAACAATACTCGCCGAAGAATGCCGCGCTGCTGATAAGATTGGTTGGCGCTATTCAGGCCATGCAAATATGAAATTAAGATACATGATTATTTGGTAATGAATGCACGTTCCCCGCTCATGCGTAATCAAACTGTGGGTGAATATATGAATGCGCATTACTTGAGCACATCAAAATATTATTACTAACGTTTCGACAGACCGAGAACGAGTGTGTACAGCCGGCATTAGATGACTGACAGTGTAGATGTGGGTAAGTACACAACTACCCTACAAAAGTCTATAATAACGTGGAAGATAGACCCGAAGAAAGTCCATTATCGGTCCATTATTTTACTAATAGTCTAAGGCACGACACAAACTGTTGTATCTCATCAAGTGTCCTCAAGCCCATGACCCAACACAAATTGATCAAGCGACACGGTGAATTGAAAGCGTAGGTGATATAAACGTAGACGCGTAGGAAAATAAATTATTAGTTGTTTTATGTTGGAGTACGAAAACATCTGCCTAAACCTATTTTCCCACGTGTTTACCTCCACTCGGCCTAATTCGGTACATTATCGACCGATGATCGCCGATAAAACAAATAACTCCCAAATGAAACCATTTCCCAAAACGATTGAAACTTCTCTTCAGATCCATCAAATCCTCTTAAACCGCGCTATTTAAAAGCCAACCTAATCCCTTTCTGCTACAGTTCGATTTAGCTTGGGAACGTTAAACGAGCTCCTTATTTATAGACCCTACAATTTGGGTCTTGATGTTATTAGGTTAAGGTTTAGAATGGACCGTCCTGGTCAGTTTAATTTGAGTTAGATGACGTATGGCCGGGACTGATTTAATTAGTTTTGATCGTGATTAGTGAAGTGAGGGAATTAAATTGTAAGTTGATTTATGAACCGGGCGAGTTGGAAACATTACCCGCCGCCCGGTGCGGTCGGGTAATAAGGTCAGTAACGTGCTTGTAGAGGAGTTGAGGTGAGTTATAATTATAATTGCTTCCAATAAAACAAATGACTATTGGATTTAGGGTAATCACAATTAAGAAATGGGAAATGTCTATAAAATTAAAATATATATTAATGAATTGGAAAATTAGTGAGATTATCTGATTATATAAATGATATTATTACATTATATACTTAAGATATATTAAACTCCTGCACTAGAAATCTATCGCAAAGTAAATAAAAAGGCTTTCTACTGTTATTTTATAATACTCTGATACTGAAATTATATTTAATATGTGAGCCCTCTCTGACCCAAAATTGACTCTGGACAGGAATGGGATCGATTGGCATCAAAAAAAAAGTTTGTCAAAAATTACCATTTTCTCGCAACCTGTATGTTTTTTTCCAAATCTGTACTCGCCAATCTTCATTAATTTGAAATCGAAGGAAGGTCTCTTAAGACCATTTTCGCCTAGCAACACGGGATCTGTTAGCTGTCCCCACTGACCCAAAATCTATTTCCACCCTGTATATTGTATAAATACCGTTTTGAAAAAATTATACCCTCGCCGAGTTTTGTACGCCAGTTTTTCTCGAGGCAGAGGTTTTCTTTCTGAACTGATGGTAGTTTATCGACATTCATAGGAGCATGTAATATGCCTAAATGGAAGAATACATCACTTTGACTTTGATTTCTTTCTTTGCCACTCTAAACGTGTATGTCTGTTAAATTGTGTTGTTATCATTTAAAAAAATATATAACGTAACGGTAGGTACGAGGTTTTTGGAGTGGCGACCCGTACCGGTATACGCAGCGTGTGTAGACCCCCCTCAAGGTGGACTGTTGACCTGGTAAAGGTCGCGGGAGTCCGCTGGATGCGGGTGGCGCAGGACCGGTCAATGTGGCACGTTATTGGGGTGGCTATTGTCCAGCAGTGAACGTCTTTCGGCTGGAGCAGATTAACGTAAAATTCCTAATAAAGGGTTTCTAGAGTACATTACTGATGACGTCCCCCCAGACGCATCCGTCGACAGCGACATCCTAGCAAAAGTAATACAGATTCAGATTTAGGAGAAAATGTTCGTTCGAGCGTGACTTGCATCAAAATGGCCGTTTTTCTAATGTTATATGCATTTGAAATCTGCACGCACCGGCACCCCCCGAAAACGCTCTATATTAAACGGGCTTATGCAATGACGTCACAGCATATAATATTTTTGGAGCGTTTACTATGGAGTAAGTCATTAATTTGCAATTATCTCCACAAAATCTGCGTTTAAGTCTATACTTGTCATACAAAATATAATTTCTAATTTAATATTCTGTGTTATGTTATTTTATCGAAAAAATAAAAAAATAAAATTCGTAATTTTAACGTGAGATAAAACGAATACAATCGTTTTTTTTTCTTTTGTATGATATCTCTACGTATATCCGCATCGATTGATTGCAAATTATTCGAAATTGAAGTCCCATGCAAGTTCCCCATTGTGAGTCTTTTTGACATCAGCTTTCGAAATACCCTTATCAAATTATTAAGGGTCAAATGTAATTGATTAACTTTAGTACCTAGACCGCTCGGCACAGTGCTGCCATTTGGTGACATAATGCATTATGAAAAACCATTGGCAAGTCGGCACAAAGCATATTTTAGTAACTTTATAGTCTTGTGTTTGTTTTTAGAAGAGAACTATACTAAGTTTTGTCGTTAATGCAGCTTTAGGTATTTTCACCATACTTTACTCTTCAGCTAGTTATACAGGGTGACATTTTATTCACTGTTCAAAATTTGTGTATGCGATGTGCATTGGCATGAACAACTTTTTGTATGGGAGCAACCCTGAAATCGCGAAAAAAACCAGCTGTTTCACTATCTATACGTTCAACATGTTTGAAACAGCTGTATTTTTTCGCCATTTCAGGGTTGCTCCCATACAAAAAGTTGTTCATGTGAATGAGTACATTGCGTATACAAATTTTGAACGGTGAATAAAATGTCACCCTGTATAGAACCAGTGTACCCCATTATTATTTCAAGAGTTCAAAACAACTTCACAATTTTTCAGCTCCCGCGTCCAACTCGTTGTAAAATAAACAGCCGCTTTGTAAACGCCTTTACAAAACTCCATTGTGGAGTCCAATTTATTCCAAAACGCCCCACACGGATGAAGCCCGATCAAATATTAAAACGAAAGCTCGGAACCGCAAAAATCCATATTTAGAAGCGTTTATTTTTAAAAAGCAGGAAGCGTTTCAAACGAACTGCGTAACTTGAACGCAAGGTGCCCATTGGAAAATGAGAACGCCTACATTAATGTTCTTTTTTTCTGTTTTGACGCTTAGTGACCGTATACATCTCTAAGAACATTAGAATAATTATTAATTGTATTTGGACGCTCAGAGACTTTTGTGCAGGACAACCATCTACGTAAATACTGATAAAATAGATTGCCTGTAACCTAGCTTATAACCCTCTTACAACGTAAGCATTGTATTACAGTCGCCTTATATAATTTGTAGTCGAAATAAATAATAATAGGTCTCACACTTCATTCCTACCTAGTTAAGAGGTAATATACTGTTGGTTGCATAAGTAAAGAGTGGCTAAACACTAGGTTTCCACTAGAAAATAGATAGATTAAGAGGAAGCCTTTAGATCCTATCCGCGCGCTGGCCAAGCATAGACTGATGGGCGAGCGAGGGGGGAAGCTCGGTATTTATACCCCAGGTGGGGGCCGAGGTACGTAAATAGACAGCGCCAGAAAAACCCGCGCTTTAGATGCGATTGGCCGGCAAACGGAGAGGATCTCGAGTGATAATGCATTACGAATGTCATAGAAATAAGTATAAAACACTGTAAATAACGTATTAGCCTAAGATTATTGTCATAAATAAATGAGATGTCGTTTCGCGCCAAAACTTTCCCGCCAATACTTTCCCGCCCATATTTCCCGCCAAATTCACGGGGCGGGCGGGCTGCGGGGCAAGGAATTTCATGGTATAAATATGGCGTCCGGGCCTCATGAAATTCAGTTCTACAAATACCTACGAAACGGCATCAACTCGGAAAAGAAAACAAGTCTTTCACTCAGCTGCTCCCTCATCGGAATCCCGTCAAATTCAGTTGCACAACCAGTGCATAGGTGCATCAGGCACATAATGGTCCTTCAGTAAGCCGGATATTCAAGAAAGAAACTGCAGTTTAAGCGAAAACTACAGCCTCAAGAAAAAAGAAGATTCCAGTGAAAGTGAGAGAACGCCACCTCCGAGGAAATTATCGTCGAAAATGGGTCCAGTCACGAGGTCATCGGCGCCGGGGCAGTCGTTAGCCCAGCTCATCTTCGGGACAGAGCAACCGCCGAGGACCTCAAGAGAAGAAACAAGTAGAGACTCAACATACACGCCACCGACGGCGTCGGACAACGCGACGACGACGGACAACGCGACGAGCACGGACACGATCACTGAGACGCCGCCGTTATCTCAGGAATCGTCACAGACGGGGACGACGCCACGTCCCCCCGCGCCGCCACCGTCGTCGAAGTCACGCGCAACGACCACGAGCCGCCGTGCGCAACGCTTAGCCAAAGCAAAAGAAGAGATGTTACGCATCAAGCTTGAACTCGCCCAAGCACACATCGCCACACTAGAAGCCGAACAAAGCGACGAAGACGAAGGAACTGTGGTTTCCGCCACGCAAGTGAACGAGCAAATCGACGCCTGGTTCGAGAAAAACCACGAGATGCCCGCTATCACTCAAGAACCACACCTTCCAGAAGAAAAGGGGAACAATCCTGACGAAGAAAAAGCAACGGTCCAGCAGCCACTGCCGCGCGCCGAGACCCAGCTCCCCCCGCCGCCCAGCGCACCCGTCGCCGCCGCCGTCGCGACGCCAGTGCCAGCGGGGAACGCCCCCCTCAGGGACCCCCCCCCAGTCTTCACGCCCGCGCCGCCCTGCGCGAATCGCTATGAACAAAGCGGCACCACCAACGCAGTGCCGCAAACAACACGGCAAGTTAACCTATCCGAGCTCGCATCCGCGATCGCTCTAGCCGCCCGCGCTGGCAGCGCTGCCCCCCGATTCACAACCGAATTACCTGCCTACGCCGGGTCGCATCAAGAATGGCTCACCTTCAAAGCCTCGTACGAAGAATCTCAAATGAAGTTCACCGAAACAGAAAATATAGCGAGACTACGAAGATCACTGAAAGGGAGAGCAAAAGAATCAGTTGAGAATCTTCTCATCTACCAAGCTCCGGCCGCCGAGATAATCAAAACGCTAGAAACACGCTTCGGGAGGCCCGATACCATAGCACTAATTGAATTAGAAAGGCTCCGCGCGCTGCCCCGCCTCACAGACGGCGCGCGGGACCTCTGCTCCTTCTCGTGCCGTGTTGCGAATGCCATCGCCACCCTCCGAGCGTTAGATCGCGCACAGTATCTCTACAGCCCTGAGACTACTAAAGCGATCCTAGACAAGCTGACACCGAACCAAAGATACAGGTGGTTCGACTTCGCCGCCACCACCGTGTCCGCGGAACCAGAGCTAATAAAAATCTCCGCCTTCCTACAACGAGAAGCACAGTACTGCGCAGCCTACGCGCAACCGGAAACAAGCGAACCTCCGCCAAGACGAGTGCACAAAGCCTACGCCACCTCCGAGAGACCAGCCAGCAAATGTTCGTGCTGTCAGAACGAGACGCACAGCATCGACAAGTGTCCGAAATTTACGGCTGAAGAAATCGACGAGCGCTGGAAGATAGCTAAAGAAAAAAGACTATGCTTCAGGTGCCTAAAATACAAGGGCAGAACGCACCACTGCAAACGGGTGAAGTGCGAGCGAGACGGCTGCGAGTACTTTCATCACAAATTATTGCACAATAAGAAGCCCGCGCCCGCCGACAACGAAGCCGTTACCTCAACGTGGACGACCCGCCGGTCCCGCGCCTTTCTCAAGATATTACCTGTGACAATAAAAGGGCCCACAGGGGAGGTCAAGACTTCGGCTCTGATGGACGACGGAAGCACTATCACGCTCCTGTCGGAAGAAATCGCCAACAAAGTCGGCCTAGACGGGCCTACAACGCCGCTGCGCATAGAGGCAATCACCAGTGAAAAAATAAACGCAACGAAATCCCGCCGAGTCCCGCTCCTCATACGCGGACAAGGCGGGGAGGTGCGCATACACGCCCGCACAATTCCCGACCTACGCTTATCACCCCAAACGATAAGCGAAGACGATGTCAGTACGTGCCCACACCTGCGAGACATAGAGCACCTACTGAGATACGACACGGCCGAACCGGGAATACTACTCGGGCAAGACAACTGGCATCTGTTAATACCAGAAGAAATCCGACGCGGCGACAGAAATCAACCCGTCGCCAGCCGACTACCGCTCGGATGGGTGTTACACGGCGCGCACACCCGCGCCCCCCTACAAGGCGAGGGCATCCACCATATCGTCAGCCATATCTCCAATCAGCCAGCCGAAGAAAGGGAATCGCTAACAAGCGAGGAAGACGTCGACCGGCAGTTAAAAGAATACTTCGCCATCGAAAATATGATGATAGAGCCGAAACGACCCAAATCCGACCCAGAAGAACGCGCCCTCGCTCAGCTCGCGCGATCAACCACGCTCACGGCCGACGGCCACTATCAAGTGCCTCTACTATGGAAAAACGAAGACGACAAACTGCCGGACAACTACGAGAACGCGCTCAAACGCCTACACAGCATCGAGAAAAAACTAGATCGAGATGAAGAGTTCAAGAAGCGCTACAACGCCGAAATGGACCACCTAATCGAGCGAGGTTACGCCGAGCCAGCCCCGCCAAAGAATAACAACGAAAAAAACTGGTATCTACCGCACTTCGCCGTATTGAATCCTATGAAGAGAGATCGCGTCAGAGTGGTCCATGATGCTGCGGCCCGTACTCGAGGCGTATCACTCAACGACAAACTCCTCACAGGCCCCCCCCTCCTCCAATCACTTCCGGGGGTGCTAATGAGGTTCCGTCAGCACAAAATCGCCGTGTCCGCCGACATAGAAGCAATGTTTATGCACGTAAAAATAAAGCCCGAAGACCGCAACGCGCTACGATATCTGTGGCGTGGGAACCGCCGGGACGACACGCCCCCGGAAGAATGGCGTATGAGCTCCCTTGTCTTCGGTGCAACCTGCAGCCCTACGATCGCTATATATGTAAAGAACGCGAACGCCGAAAAATATAGGGAAACGAACCCTGAAGCCGCCGAGGCCATTGTACGTAATCACTACGTAGACGATTACCTACAGAGTTTCAAGTCAGAAGAGGAAGCGATCAAGATAGCCGCCGAAGTACGAGATATACAGAAAAACGCCCACTACAATCTCCGTAAGTGGTCGTCCAACTCGGCGGGAGTGCTACTAGCGGTGGCCAATGAGAACACAGACCCCTCAGAAGAAAACACCGCAAGCAAGAAAAATCGCACCCCCACCACCGAGCCTTCAAACCTCCACGAATACGCCCGGGAGGTGGCAAACGAGCGCACGAGCCCCGCACACGTAGAGCTCGACGCGAAAGAAATGAAAAATGAACGCGTACTCGGACAAGTTTGGAAGCCCGCCACAGATGAAATCGCTTTCAACTTGGACCTGAGCCGATTGCCGCCCGACGCACTCAATGAAAAAAAACCGACTAAGCGCTTGGTACTGAGAGTGATGATGTCCGTCTTCGACCCCCTTGGGCTGGCCTCACCCGTCACCGTCCAAGCGAAGAAAATACTACAAGAAATATGGAGAAGAGGCACGACATGGGACGCAGCAATAGACGACGACCTCGCGCAGAAATGGACCTTATGGACCACACAGCTGACAGCGCTCCGCGACGTCGCCATACCCCGGTGCTACCCATATTATAGCACCGCGGTAACCCGAGAGCTGCACACATTCGTCGACGCCTCCCTCACCGCATACACGTGCGCTCTATACTGGCGTACGGTAACCGCGGACGGACAAATACGCGTGTCCCTCATCACCGCGAAGGCCAAGGTCGCCCCCCTCAAAGTGACCTCGGTCCCACGCCTGGAGTTACAGGCAGCGGCGATGGGCGCACGAATGGCCGTCACCGTGGTAGAAGAACACGACCTGAAACCAACCAGTAAGACATACTGGTCGGACAGTCGCACCGTGCTCACCTGGATTCGCACCGGCGCCCGCTCATACAAACCCTTCGTCGCGCATCGATTAGCCGCCATCGAAGAAACAACGACGGTACGCGAATGGAAATGGGTACCTACGCGCCACAACGTCGCAGATATACCGACCAGAGAGCTCCCGCCAGACTTCAACAGCAGCCACCGCTGGTTCCATGGCCCCGACTTCCTGTACAATGACTACACAACATGGCCCGCCGAACCACAACAACAAAATAATGCACCGACCGGCGAAGAAAATAAAATAGCAACCGAAATTTGTAACAAAATCACGCACACACCGTGGTTACCGCCGGCGGAAAGGTTCTCGCGCTGGGAGCGCCTACTACGCACACTAGCGCGAGTACTACAGTTCATAGAACTATGTCGTCCTAACAAAGGCCGAACTCACTACAAAAGAACACTCAAGAACAAAGAAAAGGACCCCGAGTGGAACAGAAAACACAAGCGACCCGCACCCGCCGCGCCGCGACAGGCCCGGCCCGCATCAAAAACCTACTTATCAATTGACGCGCGGTACCTAATAGAAGCGGAACGCCTAATAGTACGAGAGAGTCAACGAGACAGCTTCAGCGACGAAATTCAGAGACTAATGCAGGGCAAGCCGCCGGCCATGAATAGTCGCTTACGCCCCTTAGCGATCGAACTCATCGACGGCGTGATAACGCTAAAAACGCGCATCAACGAAGCAAACGACATAACCACAACGCAAAAACGGCCGTCCGTATTAGACGGAAATCACGCGGCCATCCGACTGTACATCGACTGCGTGCACCGACAAATGAATCATCACGGAGTTGAAGCGACAGTGAACGAATGCAAACAACACTACGCCATACTACGACTACGTACAGTCGCCCGAATGATTATCCATCGATGTCTGCCATGCCGGCGACGAAAATCGAAGCCGACTGTACCTCCGACGGGAAATCTGCCGCGCTGCCGCCTCGCACATCACGAGAGAGCCTTCACATACACGGGCGTCGATCTGTGGGGCCCCGCGACTATTACAGTAGGCCGAGGGACACAGAAGAGATATGTAGCGCTATTTACATGCCTTACAACGCGCGCTATACATATGGAAATAGTGCCCAGTCTAAGCGGCGAATCCGCCATAATGGCTCTACGAAGAATGATCGCGCGTCGAGGCACACCTACGGAGATTTGGTCGGACAACGGGACGAACTTCCACTCTGCGGATAAGATGCTGCGGGCGGCCGCCGAAGACGCGATGCGAGAGGAGGCGGGGCGACGACAAATAATATGGCGCTTCATCCCCCCTTCGGCGCCATTTATGGGCGGGGCGTGGGAGCGAATGGTGCGAGCGGTAAAAGACACTCTTTACACTGTCCTGAAAGAGCGTCACCCCTCGGAGGAGGTCTTCGCCACGACCCTGGCTGAAGCAGAATACATCGTGAACAGCCGCCCCCTCACACACGTGTCCGTGGAGCCCGATGACCCCGAAGCCCTATCACCGAATCACTTCCTACTCGGCGGATCCGGCAGAGTGCAGTCGCCCGGTACCTTCAACGACAAGGACCTAGTCGGCCGAGCAACGTGGAGGACGAGCCAACGACTCGCGGACCACTTCTGGAGTCGATGGGTCCGCGAGTACCTACCTACACTTCAAGACCGGCGGGAGCCGTATAGGCGCGGCCGGCCCATAGAAATCGACGACATCGTACTCATCGGCGACGGGACCCTCCCACGCAATACTTGGCCCATGGGTAGAGTGATCGCCAAGTACCCGGGACCCGACGGCGAGACAAGAGTGGTGGACGTCAGAACAAAGGGCGGAGTGCTACGGCGACCGACCAAGAAGCTCGCGATTTTACCTACCAAGGATGACGACCTGCACGCCAGCGAGCTGGAACACCGGCCGGGTGTTCCACGGCGGGAGAAATGTGCAGGACAACCATCTACGTAAATACTGATAAAATAGATTGCCTGTAACCTAGCTTATAACCCTCTTACAACGTAAGCATTGTATTACAGTCGCCTTATATAATTTGTAGTCGAAATAAATAATAATAGGTCTCACACTTCATTCCTACCTAGTTAAGAGGTAATATACTGTTGGTTGCATAAGTAAAGAGTGGCTAAACACTAGGTTTCCACTAGAAAATAGATAGATTAAGAGGAAGCCTTTAGATCCTATCCGCGCGCTGGCCAAGCATAGACTGATGGGCGAGCGAGGGGGGAAGCTCGGTATTTATACCCCAGGTGGGGGCCGAGGTACGTAAATAGACAGCGCCAGAAAAACCCGCGCTTTAGATGCGATTGGCCGGCAAACGGAGAGGATCTCGAGTGATAATGCATTACGAATGTCATAGAAATAAGTATAAAACACTGTAAATAACGTATTAGCCTAAGATTATTGTCATAAATAAATGAGATGTCGTTTCGCGCCAAAACTTTCCCGCCAATACTTTCCCGCCCATATTTCCCGCCAAATTCACGGGGCGGGCGGGCTGCGGGGCAAGGAATTTCATGGTATAAATATGGCGTCCGGGCCTCATGAAATTCAGTTCTACAAATACCTACGAAACGGCATCAACTCGGAAAAGAAAACAAGTCTTTCACTCAGCTGCTCCCTCATCGGAATCCCGTCAAATTCAGTTGCACAACCAGTGCATAGGTGCATCAGGCACAACTTTATGCATCTCTGGGATGATACTAAATTAATATCATAAACTTCTAGTTAATTCTGATACAGACTTTATAAATATCGAATATAATGAATAATATTTTTCAATTTTGTATTGTTTTGTTTTTATTTAGTGACATTTAAAATTCAAATATTTATTCGTGACACACAATTAACACATACAAAAGAAACAATATAATACACATTTTGCCACGAAATGGACCCTGCTCAGCATGTTGCTAGCTTTGCAGCCAGCGCTGGTCTTCCGCAGGGTCCATTTGGTTAGAGCACGGTGGGCAACAACAACAGATACGACATGCAATATCAAAAAAATATAAATACATATAAAAATGAACTATTAAAAACTAAAACACTTAATAATAAAAAAACACTAAAAGGAAAGACTGAACAATTTTGAAAAAACTAAGAGCGAAAAGTTGCATCCCACAAACCACTACGTGTGTGTGGGCCTTTACGGTAACAGTGAACGCAGCCCATACACAATCGTTACTACTAGCGCCAGCGGGATTACAACGTAACAAAACAGAAAAATTATTTTAGTTTGTTAACCGTTTACCTATTGGTTAAAATCTACAATTTTTAAATGATTATTGTGTAAGGTTACTATTATTTTGGTGTAAAATACCATTTGACATGTAAAAGTGCCCAGCAAAGTGGCCTATTTGCAGCATAAATAATTGATTTTGATTATATTAATTTTGTTCATTTCTTTTTTATACCATAATATAACTAATAAACTCAGCCTATCTATGTATATGTATACGTCCCACTGCTGGAACAGGCCGCCTCTCATAGATGAGAGGGAATTTTTAAAAGCATTTTTAGGGTTCCGTAGCCAAATGGCAAAAACCGGAACCCTTATAGATTCGTCATGTCTGTCTGTCTGTCCGTCCGTATGTCACAGCCACTTTTTTCCGAAACTATAAAAGCTATACTGTTGAAACTTGGTAAGTAGGTGTATTCTGTAAACCGCATTAAGATTTTCTTACAAAAATATAAAAAAAACAATAAATTTTGGGGTTCCCCATACTAAGAACTGAAACTCAAAAAATTTTTTTTCATCAAACCCATACGTGTGGGGTATCTATGAATACGAGGGCGACACTGAAAGTCTTTAGAACTGGCCACTTGTAATAAATATAATAAAAAAATAAGTTCAAAATTTGAAAATGGAACTCTTTCTTAATATTTTTGTGTACGAATTCCACTCGATTGTCATTTGTTTTACGATTTGGCGGCAAATTGAAAATTGTGTGTACTACGTGAGCATGAATTTAACGCGAGAAAATTTTCGAGCAATGATTTTTTACGACTTTCGATGTAATTTAAGTCAACAAGAAAGTTATGATAGACTTCGATTGGCCTTTCACGATGAAGCCCCATCTCGTGCTACTATTTACAACTGGTTTAATGAATTTAAACGTGGCCGCACTGATCTCACTGATGATCTGCGTGAGGGCCGGCCTTCTACGGCGACTACTGAAGATAACATCAGTGTTGTGCGGCGTATGATAGAGACTGACAAAAGAGTAACCTATCAGCAGATTCGTACAAGCTTAGCCATTGGTATGAGTCAAGTCCACAAAATCTTCCATGAACATTTAGCGGTGAGGAAGCTTTGTGCCCGGTGGATACCTCATAATTTGACAGAAGCCCAAAAAGTCCGTCGTGTTGATTGGTGCCGTGAAATGGGTCAAAGATTCAACGGAGGTGACTCAAATGCTGTGTTCGACGTAGTTACGGGTGACGAAAGCTGGATTTACTGTTATGATCCTGAAACTAAAAGACAGTCTGCTGAGTGGGTGTTTCCTTCCGAGGAGTTGCCTACTAAAGTGAAGAGAGGTCGAAGTGTGGGAAAAAAGATGGTGGCCTCGTTCTTCGGTAGGACTGGTCATTACGCAACAATTATTTTAGAGGATCAAAAAACAGTTACTGCGAAGTGGTACACTAACAATTGTTTACCACTTGTCTTGGAAAAAGTTCGAGAAAAACGGCCTCGCAGTAGGATCCTGCTTCACCACGACAACGCCTCATCGCACACCGCCAAGCAAACGATCGACTATTTGGCGACGGCAAACGTGGAATTACTGGGTCACCCACCTTATAGCCCCGACCTTGCACCTTCTGATTTTTATTTATTCCCAAAAATTAAAGAAAAACTTCGAGGAAAACGTTTTATGGACGCCGACGAAGCAGTGGCTGCGTTTCAAAAGGCCGTCGAAGAGACCCCTAAGGACGAGTGGGCAAAGTGCTTTTCTCAGTGGTTCTATCGAATGCAGCGATGTATTGATGTGAAGGGAGGCTATTTTGAAAAGATATAATAAAAGTAATAAGTTGCTTGATTGCTCAGTTTTTGATTTTCTAAGAACTTTCAGTTTGACCCTCGTAGGTCTTCAAAAATGATATTGAGGTTTTAAACATATTTTTTTTCTAAACTGAATAGTTTGCGCGAGAGACACTTCCAAAGTGGTAAAATGTGTGTGTGTCCCCCCCTGTAACTTCTAAAATAAGAGAATGATAAATCTAAAAAAAATATATGATGTACATTACCATGCAAACTTTCAACGAAAATTGGTTTAAACGAGATCTAGTTAGTAGTTTTTTTTTAATACGTCATAAATCGTAAAAAGCAATTTATTTAACGGAACCCTTCATGTGCGAGTCCGACTCGCACTTGGCCGCTTTTTTGTTCTACGACGATGGTTAATAGTAGGTATACGGCCTGCCTCATGGTAATGCAGCCACCGTATATTATGGACGCTGCTACTCCAGAAGAATAACAAGCGGTTGGCGGAACCTTTATGGATAACAGAATTCGTTGTGTTGAAAGCTAAACACACTTTCATATCTGTTTCGGCGACTGGTTAAGCCTGGTGGGTATAGACTGCGAAGCTGATAAGTCTATGTTTGAATCCCGGTGAGGGCAAAATGTTTGCGTCACGAGCATAAACATTTTGTTTGTTATGCTGAGTCTTGGACGTTTTTATGTATTTATTAAATATATCGCTTTCAGTACTCATAATGTGAATCTTATTTAGTTTATTTTGGTACTGGATTAGTTTGTGTGTAGGTACTTATATTCATACTAATATTTATATTCATTTAACACCCAATGTTTGGATATTCATAGTATCGGAATGCATTAAATTGACATCGTGGTTCGAATTAAGTTTTTGATATGTATTATACTAACAATTCACACACTTAAGAAAAGAGTATCTAGCGAATAAGTATAGAACAGTAGGTAGTGGAAGTAGTGTTAGCTTTTTAAATTACGGAAGTTTATTCTTAAAATTGTATTTGTAAGTAATTGTATGCTCTTAAAGATTTAATTAATTAATGTTATTGATGTTAAACGCACGGGCAGAAGGCCAAGATACAGGCTTAGCCTAATTTGGTCTCTGATGGAAATAAGTCGAATGGATGTTTCATTTTTGATAATAAACCTTTTTGTATTTGTTTTGTATTTGTAACTATGGTCATGTTTCCGAAATATTTTTTTTGAATCCTAACTAAAACCAACAAGTTTATTGACACATACAGTACGGGAAATCATGTGATATTTTACCACTGGGTTTCTTTGAAAACTACCATTAGAAACGGGCTGTAAAAATCTAAACTAGGTTTGAAAAGAATATGGTAACCTTTCACACCGCGGGTCCACTCTCGGCCGGCTGGAGTGCAAATACGAGCTGAAAGCCACCGCCACCGTGCACACCGCATTCGTCACGTCTTAGTTACAGCTTGTGACATAGCCTCATCTTAGCATTCTCAGATAGTAAAGATATTTTCGTAATGTCCCTCAAAAAACTTCGCGTCTGACAACTGTACAGATCAAACAATACGTAAGAAAGAGCTGACTGAAGGTTGACTGTACCTGCGATGTAATTGTAGGTTATTAAACCTAAAAAGGAAACTAGAAATTAAGCAATGTCAAGTGAGTCGACAACTGACTCCTAGGAGTGTGGATGGATAATGGATAGAAATACCACATAACCCAGTCATCCCCCGATGATTAGGTACCTGTTTCGCAGGTTTTCTCCACGAAAAAAAAGAAAAAAGTTTGGCCCCTTGTAAATACTTACGTATATTACCTTTTATCTAATTCCACAGCGGAAACTAAAGCCTTGAGATCTGTTTTCATGAAATGTAAAACGGCTTCTCTGCTCTTTGATCTTTCTTGTGTCTTAACTTTAACTGTTTTGTAACATTCAATTAAACAGGTAATCTCTATTTTGACTCAAAATTTTACAAGCTATCGAATGATACGCACTACCCCTTAAACGCAAAAAACGCTGGGCTTTTAATTTTCCCCAAAACTGTCCCTTTAATTAGAGATTACTTCTTTTTGAGTTTATTTATGTAATAAAGCCATCAATTGCTACATCTGTACCAAATTAAAATAATTTATGTCAAACTGTCTTTGAGTACCCACGTACCGGAAGGCGCGGCGTGGGTAAGCCCCCCACAAGGTGGACTGATGACCTGGCAAAGGTTGCGGGAGTCCGCTGGATACGGGTGGTGCAGGACCGGTGATTTTGGCACTCTTTGGGGAGGCTTATGTCCAGCAGTGGATGTCCTTCGGCTGATATGATGATGAGTTTTTGAGTAATCGCATAGGTAGGTATTCTATTAATGGACCAGATTGTACGAAACGGTTTAGATATCTTTGGCTAGAGCTGTGCGAGGTAGCGCAGCGGTCTGCAGGGAAAAGTACCAGCAATATGAAGCGATGCGTGTGCCAGACTTGCAATGCTATTAGTGGACTTTTGCCTCACACACCAGTGGTTGATACTCACCCTAAACCACTACATGTCCAATGGCCATAGCATCAGTCTATATTTAAATACACCACCAAACAGGCAAAGTTCATAAATTACTGGCGTCATTATCACTTTGGCGTCTATTAATTTAATTTCTTTGACATCCCAACCGCAATTTTACAACCACAACGACAGCTCGGTGCGAAAACATATTGACATAAGTACTTCTGGGATTGGAACTGACGAACAAAAAAATAGACTTTGGCATCCGCCAATAAAGTACCCAATCCATCCGCGACACTTGATCATCATCATTGCCTAATATTCTTCTTCGTCGTTTTCAATCTTGAAACGTGATCATCATTTAAGGTGTTAATAGCAAGCTTCACAACACATCGCTATTTCACTCTGACAGTCGGCTCCCTTACGCTTGCATGTAGCATTGCCTTATATGTACATCTATGAAATGATAATTTCAGCAGCGTCCATATTAGAGGTGATTCACTTACTTACGGTCAAGGGCACCAATATGTATTCACTCAAAGTTTCATAAATATGTATACTACCTTATTGTTGCAGAAAAAAGGTCTGTGTACATATTTTTGAGATTTGTGGTGTATACAACTATACATATTGGTGCCCTTGACTGTGTGTGGCTTGTAAGGCCGACACGGGGGCGACAGCCACAACCACATTGTTGATACAAAAAGGGACGTATGTATACTCTCTTTCATGACCGTCTTTCAAAACCAGAACCACAGTGACTTCAATGTCCTGCCAAACATCGATGGCTGAGATATGCGTCATACTCGTGATCGGGTGCTGTTTGTGGAGTCCGGTCTGTTCATGCTTGCAATGGCCTATGCTAACTACCTAAATACTAGTGTTATTATCATTATTTTGACGAGATACATCATTCGGTTCTTGACACGTTTTATTGTTATTGACCCTGTACATCTCTGACAATATTACATTAATGATCCTTTTTTTCTGTTTTAACGCTTAGAGACAGTATACATCTCTATAAGAACATTAGAATAATTATTAATTGTATTTGGATGCTCAGAGACATTATACATCTCTGGGGTACTAAATTAATATCATAAACTTATTGTTAATTCTGATACAGACCTTATATCGAATGTATTTGATAATATTTTACAATTTTGGATTTTTTTAATTCTCATTTAGTGACATTTAGTTTGTTAACCATTTAGGTACTAATTGGTTAAAATCTGCAATTTTAAAATGATTATTGTGTAAGACTATTAATATTATATTGTAGAATACCATTTGACATGTAAAAGTGCCCTTGTGGCCTATTTGCAGAATAAATAATTGTTTTTTTTTTTTTTCATCACAGATGGAATATCGGCCCATGTCATGAAACCAATATCACGATCTGTCAGTAAAACATGTGGAATACGATGAACGCGGCCCCGGTGAAAACGTGTTTGCTGCACTCGACAGTTTTTACACAATTTGTGCCGCATTCAGTCGCGATATTCAACCGAGGCGGACAAAGCCCGGCAAGACCCGGTGCATAAACCAATCTAAAATATAATAAAGGTAAAAATCGAACCAAGGTAACCGATATAGCCCTCCGAATCGCTAAACTTAAGTGGCAGTGGGCGGGGCACATTGCTCGTACAACCAATGGCCGTTGGGGCGGAAACGTTATCGAGTGGCGACCACGTACCGGAAGGCGCAGCGTGGGTAGGCCCGCCACAAGGTGGACGATGACCGGGTAAAGGTCGCGGGAGTCCGCTGGATGCGGGTGGCGCAGGACCGGTCACTTTGGCACTCTTTGGGGGAGGCCTATGTCCAGCAGTGGATGTCTTTTGGCTGATATGATGGTGATGATGACGAAAAATCGTTCACAAATATCAGATTTCGAACTGGAGTACCAAAAGTTTGAACTAATACATGCGTAGCCCTGTGTATAGGCGTTGACGTGTTGTATGATAATTGATATCGTATGAGTCATGTCTTCTTCATACAGTCATGTTGCGTTTACGGTGCGTCGGCGTATTTCGAGCAGCGATGTGGTCTCTCCCTAAGTCGCAAATCATTTCATCACGCATTGAGATGATGTAAATTATTTTGCAGCCAACCCATGAATGGAGTGAGTCAGCGTGGCACACTGACAATCAGGTAGTATTGAAAGCATTTTTTTATTGACAAATTCTATAGTCAAATAACCTTAGCATGCTATAGGTAGTTAAAAAGCAACTCAGGGCTGGACCATGAGTTTGAATTATTTCGACTAAATGGACTGGACTACGCTCACTGCCTTTACCTTCGGTCTTGTGATACACGTGTAGGGGAGGGCGGGGTTAAACGTTACCGATGTACATTTTGTTCCGATTCAAACAGCTTAATGACGACCGCTTTACGCTGCCTACGAAGCAAGATGTCCTGGGTTCGAATCCCGGTAAGGGCATTTATTTGTGTAATGAGCACGAATATTTGTTCCTGAGTCATGGATGTTTTCTATGTATTTAAGTATTTATTTATCTATTTAAGTATGTTTATCTTTGTCTAGTACCCATAGTACAAGCTTTGCTTAGTTTGGGCCTAGGTCGATTTGTGTAAGATTGTCTGCATATGTTTATTTATTAAATTAAGAAAACATATTCGTTTTATGAATGAAATGAAAATGAAAATGAAAATGAAAAATAGTTTATTCAGTAACTTAACATAGCTTAACTAAATACAGGTTGGTGTCTCTTTTTAAGTATCGAGATACCTGTGTCAAGAGACACCGCTCTTCCATAGTGTAACTTTAAACGTACAGAAGTGCACAGAACATGTTTAAATAATAATATAATATAAGAGGAGTAAATCTCCTAAAACTAATACTAATTGTTTATTTTAAATACTAAAGCAGTGTTGTGTGTGTGTGTGTGTGTGTGTGTGTGTGTGTGTGTGTGTGTGTGTGTGTGTGTGTGTGTGTGTGTGTGTGTGTGCGTGACTATGTGTGTGGTGTGTGCGCGCGTATGGGTGTGGATCTAAATATGTCGGTATATAATGAGTTTTATCTGTCGTTTTCTGATAATAAGCTTTCTACATCGGAGTAGTTTTTATCTTTTAGCCAAGTCATCATTTTCTTTTTACACTCTTTAAAGGTTGTGGAGTTGATGTCAATAAGAGGATTTATTAGGTTGTATAGGTGAATAGACTGGAACTCGTATTGTCTCCTAGCGTAAACAGAGTTAGCTGTCGCGGAGGGGATTGTCTTTGGCAATCTCCTTCTCGTCATTGTGACGTTAGGTTTAAAAGAAGTACTTTTGTGTCTTCTCAAGATAGCATGTAACACGTACAACTTTCTGACAGTCATCAGCTCGCAAATTTCGTACAGCTTTTTTGTAGGGAACCTATAGGGTTTGGAGTACATCACCTTCAACAGCGCTCTTTGTGCTCTCTCTAACTCAATAAACTTCGTTTTGGTGGCACCACCCCATATAGGGATGCAGTATACAAGGACAGACTGGGCCAAGGAAACGTAAATTTGATTGAGTAGATTTTTCGAGGCTATATGTTTGAGGTTTTTAAATATGTACATCATTTTACGCGTTCTGGTTAAGATCAGTTCAGTATGTGTATGCCACGAGAGTCGCTGGTCAAGCATGATGCCAAGGTATTTTGTGTTCTCAGCCCTGTTGATTACTGTGCAGTTGCAAATCGTGCTGACCGTATCTCTACAAGTATGTATCCTAAGTTTAAAAGTTGAATGAATACATCGTTAAATACGAATGTAGCAATTTATTTTAAACAGTAGCTCTGGTAAGGTAATATGTGCAGTCACTGGTATGATGGAACAAAGGCCGCAAAAATATCTGATGACAACTCTATTCCTACAGCCATTAGAGCGTGTCAGACATTTTTGCGGCCTTTGATGCATCATATATTAATGTTGGTGACTGTACAAGGAACTAGAATGTGTAATTCGGCAAACTAGCACATATTTGGCTACATAAGTTTTTGGTAAGGTGAGGTAAACTATTACTTCCGACTTTTGGTATTGTAGAATTCAACATACAAAAATCTTACGCAGAACAACTCACATATTTCGTAACTACATATACTACAACTATTTAATGACAAATATTGCCTTCTTAATAAGCCCGTTCTCCCCACTTGTACCGCAGACTTATGACAAAGAAAAACGTATCGCATTACCGGTTTCCTGCAGCGTCATAATTAAAAGTAATCACATTACAACCCACCAAGAAACATACTCAACCGACCCTACCCCCTCGCCCCGCATCCACTGCTGTTAATGACTGTAACAAATGTGCACGCGCGCTGCGCGAGCGGCGATGTATAGCTGCCATTGCGGGAACGACCGGCGCCGCTATAATGGCGTTATATGTCCGAGTTAGCATTGACGGGATATTTTTCTTCGGAGTAATCCCGTTGATTATAGGAGATGCGGATTGGACGGTATCCAAAACTTGTTAATTCCCGTCGAACTAAGATAAAAGAAAACATTGCAACAAACAGAATTAAACGCTACAATTGAAATGGACCGATGAATTAAACATACTGTCGATATGTTACTCGGAAGACAGAACTATTTTCACGCTAGCTTCGAGCAGTTAAAGACGCATTTCTAATAAAATGTTCCGTTCTTGGAAACGTTTCCACAGCTGTAAGCGTAGCGAGTAATATGATCAAAGTAAGAAAGCGGGCAATGCCAGTCGCTTGTCAATTACATTTTTTTTTGAATTACTACGTTTCAGACTTTGAGAAAAAGTACCTACGCAGTAAGTAACACGTACCTATTCCTAATTTAAAAATGTAATGAAGAATGTTTGAACAGTGTGTCTGTTTACATGGGAATACTACTATACTTCGTTTTTTTTAGCATTAGAGAGAACTTTGCAGAACGAGATATAAGGTTTTTTTATCGGGCACACTCTGCGGATCGAACAGTGAATACGAGTTAATAAATATCACTTATTTATTATCATGTTTTAGTAATACATACATTACTCAGTGTTGTGAACAAATAAGAAACACAATATTAATTAATTTATATTCTAAGATGAAAAGATAAGAATTTTAATAAATTGCGTTTGCAATTTTTCATGGAAAGGTTGTACATTAAAAAACCTAAAGAGGCAGAGTTCTCACACAATGGTCTATTTTTAAACGTCACTGTCACTATCTGTATTTCACTCATGTGGGTTTTTCATTCGAGTTCATATTGTTGTCGGTTGAGTCGGTTGTGATTTCTATTGCTGTAAGCTTACTTAAAGATTGTTGTTATCGTTTTTGTTGAATTTTGTTATTAGTTGTTGATCTACTTAGATATTTTGTTTGTTGGTGGACATTTACAATGTATGAAGCCGAGGCTGGCCCGAGTGGGCTAGAGAAGTCGCATCCGGTTCCGGCTAATGTTTTTTCATCTCCAAAGAAGAAAAGGTAAAAGCAGAATCCTCTGACTGCCAGTGAAAAGCGGATGGTAGTGAATATCTACAAATTAGTGTCAGAAATGTGCCATAGAAAGGAGTATCCCACTAAATCAGACCGTGTGAAAAAGACTGCTGTGACTGCTGGCATATCGTTGGCTACGGTATACAACATTTTAAAATAAAATATATGCGTTCAGCTATCGGTAAATATCAAATGATATCTACTCGTATGTAGGTACATAAGTTCCGAGAAATTCAGTGGTATCGGTCGAAATCGAAGAAGGAAGGTTTACGACCACTGCTTCTGTGTTTACCCCTTTGACAGATAATTCTAATCTTAAAAAAAACGAAGTATAGTATCTAATGGCACATTTGACTTGTTTCTATGACAGTTCGTGACATGGCGACCATAAGGCGACTCTTAGGAAATGCGGTGACATTGACGGGTTTTATATTCGAAACGCATGAACCATAGCAAGTTAAAGTAAACGATCCTTTTGGGTCAATTTTTGACATACTATTTCTACACTATCAGTGCCAAAGATTGCGTAGCGCTACGCTCGTAGCCAATAGCTTGGGGTGCTACGTGTGTAGACTGCTACGAGAAAGCTCCTGGCGCTGAAAGTATTAATTTATTTGTTATTTTGTAGTGTTCTTGTGATTGATTCAGATTCAAATTAGTTTATTCACAATAGGAATAAGAATCTATATATATATGAAATAAAGTCGTTTTAGTTACACTATTTATAACTCAAGAACGGCCAAACCGATTTTTGTGATGTTTGATTTTGTTGCATTTGTCTTCACTCCGAATAGCAGAATAACTAATAGTAAATGCTAAATGTAAAGTTTCTTTTTTTCATACATTTTGTATGGCGGTACGAAGTACGCGGGCTCAGCTTGTACTTTATAAATTACATGTAATGTCAATTTACAAGAATCCTTATTGTGGTCGTCAATAACATTGAATAAAAATAAAATAATAATAACAATGTAATAATAATTAACTTCTTCTCTTTACAAACACTCTCGCGTTAATTTAAAATTTAACTAATAATGTCACAGTCTGTTATCAAAGTTTACCTAAAAGGATATGTAATGACGATCTATGGATTATTTTTGATACTCAAAAATAATAAATCAGTAGTATGCGGTTATGTCAAAAAAACTAACCTTATAGAAAACTATCGATTTTACTATAGAAAGTTTCTTAAACGACGGTTGAATATTACTTCCGATGTTTCCATTCGTAACTTCAATCCGATTCGTTATAATAATTTTATTTAAAGTTTTGACGATCATAATATATATTCTAGTAAATTGATTTATAATGAAGTTTCGTATTTCGTAACAATTATCTGAATCCTTTATAGCTGATTCCTCGTTGGAAAAACGGCCGTATCATCAGCTGCCATAAGTTGAATATAGCCCTCCACGTTCCAGTAGATGCATAGAATTGAAGCTGCTTCAAATTTTAAAGCAATTCGCATCAGCTTCAATTGAAGTTTCAATATTACAGTAGGCTTTTAGCCAAAGAGAATATAATCACAACCTTTTAGCGTCGAAATGTTTACTCAACTGTCCTCATCAAAGACTAAAGGATTATTCTGTTAGATGAAATTGGGTTTAGCTTGAGTGGTTTAGAATTAACGGTTCTATAGGCATGCTTCATATACAGGGTGGGCCATACATTTTTGCAAATGGCAACACTGAATATCTTGTAGAATAATATATTATATGGTTTTTGAGTGGAGGGAAATTTAACATTATTTTATGCAGTTTTATTTGCAATAAAGTGTTTTACTGATCAACAACGAGATTTTTGTGTAATACAGTTTTATAAAAGCAACAATTTGTATGTAACCGTTCGCCACCAATTTAGGAGGAAGCCCAGATCTCACTCCCGCCGATTTTTTCGTACGGGGATATTTATAAAGTCGAGTTCTAAGTTAAAAAACCGAAGACAATATTCAAACTCAAGCAAAACATCCGCGATGAGATAGCTGAGATACCTCGCAGCATGTGTCAGCGAGTTTCCTAAAATCTGCGTAGCCGTTTGCAGGAGTGCCAGCGACGAAATGGGGATCTTCTCAAAGATATCATTTTCAAAAAATAAATTGCATTAGATGGTAGTCACAAAAATTAAATGATCAGGAAATTAACTTTCATGGTTTTATTTTCATCAAAGTTTCAAAAGAGCAAGAATTTTTTGCCCACCCTGTACTATCTAGCTGCTTTCTGTCAGTCAGATGATAAAATAAGGTTTTGTATATCGTCTTGCGAATTGGTAATTATAATATGCAAGCTGTAAGAAAAATGGTGTGTGTCGCGTATTGCGATTCCAAAAATGCACTTGTTAATTTTACCCTGTATAGCTGCATATTTGTGCACGAAAAGGAGAGTAGATAGGATAGGGAGTGGAAAGGTTGAATGCCGTAGAAACAGTGAATTATCTTACATAATTAAGTTGAACATAAATAATTCTGCACAAAGGAGACTTTTTAGGTGCCATGCGAGACCCCCTTAAATAGGCCACGCTGTCCGTCCATCTGCCCGTCTGTCCGCGACAAAGCTGTACCTTTTGAACTATAATAAGTAGATAGATACTTGAATCTTGGGATTGAGTGCCAAAGCGAACTCCGGGCTCCTAGGGCCGGTGCGGCCGGTAAGCGCTGTACGATGATGATGTAGTAGACACTTGAACTTTTCACCGAATGTTCGTTACCGCGGCCGCTAGAACAACAAATAATAATAACTTAGATAAGTTAATAAACCCCCCGAAATGTTCATTTCAAAGGTTGACCCCCATTCACGGTTGAACCCATGAGGATCTCATAACCAATTTTGTTGAACCGTAACTAAGAATCATCTCGATCACGTTAGCATTCAGACAAAAAACGCATTAAAATCGGTCTATTCGTTTAGGAGCTACGATGCCGCAGACAGACACACATGCATGTCAAACTTTTAACACCCCTCTTTTTGCGTCATGAATTAGAAAATAAATTAAATTAATACCTAATTAAAGGGGGCATACAAACAAAGTGACATTTTCGGCGTTTTTTTAGTTTTTGATTTGGGACACTTCATGTGTGAGACAAACTCATACTTGGCCGATTCTATATTTGAAACCGACACTAAGTTTACTCTGTATCTGTACCTGAATATGTATAAGTACGTCCCTTGCGGAGCTAACGGCCCACTCACTATCGCAATGAATATTTCCATGAACGTTTATCGAATTTTTCTTTGTGCTATCGTTGTATCAATGCTGAAACCTATTTCCATTAAAAAATAAATTGTACCCACCAAAGCTTTGTCTGCGCTTCCTCTTTCAAAGCTCGTTCAATAAGCTTGAATAAGCACTAGTGCTCGCAAAAATCGTTGTTTTAAGCACATACTAACCTACCGGATAGCTATTTATGTTACTAAATACACACGATTGCTCTTGACTACCTACACTGCAGAATGAATACGGCAAGAATGTATGTATATTATTAATAAAAATTTGACTTCTAAGCTAAGGGTAAAGTTTGTAATTTTCTACCACCTTACAGCCTACGGCCCGACCCACCTTACGTAGATAATCTAAATGCAAAGCTGTAGATATACTACGTAACTTCACAGCCCAAAAGGGTTAAATTGTAATTCACATCTAATTCACAGTATTTAAAGGGTTAACCCGAGGGCCGAGAATAAATATCATAATACTACGGGGCGCTAACTGCTACCATATTATGTTTGCGGCTGGCTAACTGTCCTCTTTAGAGCGCTGCATACATATTTGTAGCAAGACACGTAAGTTTGTAATTTGACCATTCGCAAATTAAACTTGGTAATGTGTTGCCAAACACTATCTTTAGACTTGTCTTATTAGACCTAGTCGAGTAATCAAAATTAAGTCTTAAATCGTTGCTAATAGGTTGAATTTAGTTTACTCACTGTAAGTCAGATACGGATTCGTTTAGGTTATGTCCTTTGGAAAGGTATGCGAAGGTCGGACCTTAAGGTCAAGTGTCAAGCCATTATAAAAATCCTCAACTTTGAAAAGCGAGCGGTATGTAAATATAACTCGGACTTTTGTGAAATGAAATCATTTAAAGAGATAAAAATGTTTTCAAGTTTTAACAGTCTGAGGGTCTTAAGGTCAAAACACAATGAATTTCTTTGATTTAGAATATAATTTTTTGTATAGACGGTAACCATTTACAAGCAAAAGTTTCAACGAATTTAAAGTCAGTAATTCATAATCTAGAAGAAGAAAAGATTTTGTATATTCAACTCCACCTCATAGGACCAAATTCGCAAAAAAATTCATAAATGTTCTTGGTCCCACATTATATAACAAAGTAAGCAAACATATTCAAATACGAACACTTAATTTACATGCTTGTAAAAAGTCATTGGAAGCTTATCTACAGAAATTAAAATACGAAGATACTGAACAACTACTAAAAACCTTGGTGTAATCCGCAATTAATGACAGTTATATACTTACATTTGCAAACATATTTACACACGCACATTCACTCGCACACTCGCGGACACACACATACACACACACACACACACAGAGACTCACGCACAATGCGCGCGCGCGTAGTCGCACTTACGCATCAACAGTTCAACACATATACACTACATACACAGACACACACATAAACAATTAAATATATCCATGCATACACTTTACCATACTCAATGATACATATAGATGTAGAAACTTGAAGGGAAACATTAGATTTTTATCCCGTGGTAAAAATGTTATCTTATGTTAAGTTTTTGCATATACTACCTACTTGTTTACGCCTAAACCGGCCGAGCGCCTGAGTATTATTTTGTTTGGCTTAATGCTTGTATTCTATTCGTTTATTTTCTACCCACTTAGTTTAGTTATAAAACGATACTTACGGAACGAATGTTATAGGATAGCATAATTACTGATTTAACTAAGTGACACTTATAAGGACGGTGAATCCTGACCCACCGTGACACAGTGCAAACTAGTACGGGGGTCAGTTGACACTTACTTTTGGTTTTCACCATACAAATTTGTAAATTAAAATGTAAGTAGCATTTTGTACTTTTACTTACGAAATAAATTTATGATTTATTTATTTATGATTTATAATACAATAGAAATGATAATGGGCATTTAGGTAAATATACTGAAGATTATTTTCGTACTGAAGTTGTATGTCAGTCTTAGTTCATGAGTCTCGCACACTGATAATCACAAGGGATTCGAAAAACTGTGACGCATATTAGCGCTAAATTGATCAACTGATAATTTATGATCGTTCGACACCCTTTGGGGGTCAATAGAAACGTCATCATCATCCTCCTAGCGGTATTCCCGGTTGTGCCCTAAAGAAGTCCGGGGTCCGCTTTGACACCTAATTCCGAGATTTGGCATAGGCACTAGTTTTACGAAAGTGACTGCCATCTGACCTTCCAACCCAGAAGGAAAACTAGACCGATTGGGATTAGACCGGTTTCCTCACGATGTTTTCCTTCACCACCGTTAAATATCAAATGATATTTCATACGTAAGCTTTTGAAAAAGCCCCAGGGGTACAAGCCGGGGTTCAAACCCGCGAAATCCATTCCATCCGTCCATTGAAAGTCGCGCCTTACCACTCAACTACAGTGGCTCTAGAGAAATTAACGCTAATTCTGACTATTTAAGGATGACTCACGCTAGAACGGGCCGTGTCCGGCCCGGGCCGTTTTTTAAGAAAAACGACGGCGTTTTTGCGCGGCCTATTCATACCCAAGCCCGGCCGAGCCACGGCCGAGGCTCGGAAGCGGCTCGATGTCGAAACAGCCAGGCCGTGCCCCGGCCGGGCTTGGGTGTGGCTCGGCCGCACAAAAACGCCGTCGTTTTGCTCAGAAAACGGCCCGGGCCGGACACGGCCCGTTCTAGCGGGAGTCATCCTTTAGTTCGACATTTCACATAATAATCTACGCGATACTTGCGGTCGTTTCCAAGCAGTGTAACGTGTCAAAACGGGTGCGGACAACACATTGATATTATGATTTTGCAACGCGAAACTTGGAACTAAATGGTCCTCTTAGCCACGGGTATTTAGTTCCCGTATTAGGGAGTAAATCCTTGTTTATGTAATAGTATCGCCGCGGCTGCTTTACGACGGCAATGTGCCGGATTTACGGACTACTATTCGTTGTAGCCTACTAAAACTTACCGAATTTAGGACGAATCCAAGTCATTTAGAATTTATATTAGGTGATAAATAGTGAGTATTAGTGGGTGTCTAAATGTAGATTACAAACCTGTTGAACATTTATGGCTATAACTAAAAAGTTATATCAAATAATAAGGAAGCTTTACTCTTTGAAGCGAGTCCTTTTTACACCTTTTTAAACAGCATTTTGAAAATGATTGCTGATCATGTTTGTTGCCCCATATTGGTGCACATAGTTAATCTTGTAAAATCTAATTTAGTTTTTAAGTTCTAACATAGTTTTTAAGTTTTATTGTTTCCAGTGCATACTAACAAAAATGAGATCCTTGTTATCTTGAATATGAAATTGAATTGAATTGAATTTACTTATGGCTTCAAACATAATATGATGCCAAACATCCTGAGACCCGATGAATGTGTAGGTTAAAAAGTAAATAATTGAACAACTTTACCAGAAATGATTTGCACCACCATATATGAAAGGTTTGCCTAAAATGTCGTAACGAAAGTCGATAGAATACACACTAAGGTTTAGGCATCTCCCAAGTTCAGTAAGCGCCCTCCTAAAGCACTCCACCGTTAGCCACGAAGCGTTCGGACATCTGCTTAAAATTCCCTCCTGAACTTAACCTCGAGCGGATCTAAACCCATTATCGACGTTTTTGCCCGTGCCTGACCCGGGCTGTTTGCTTAGACCCCTGTAGGCCCGGCGCCCGCACTAGAAAATTATAGTCGTCGAGTACCATACCTACCACACTTTGACTTACGAAAAGCATGATGTTCAATCATCGTAATCATATGACATATGGCACTGAAACGTGGTCGCTTACAATGGGCCTCATAAGAAGGCTCAAAGTCACCCAAAGGGCCATGGAGAGGGCTATGTTGGGAGTTTTTCTGCGTGATCGCATCAGAAATGAGGCTATTCGCAGCAGAACCAAAGTAACTGATATATCCCTCCGAATCGCTAAACTTAAGTGGCAGTGGGCGGGGCACATTGCACGTAGAACTGATGGCCGCTGGGGCGGAAAGGTTCTCGAGTGGTAACCACGTACCGGAAGGCGCGGCGTTGGTAGGCAAGGTGGACTGATGACCTGGTAAAGGTCGCGGGAGTTCGCAGAATGCGGGTGGCGCAGGACCGGTCACTTTGGAACCCTTTGGGGGAGGCTTATGTCCAGCAATGGACGTCTTTCGGCTGATATGATGATGATGAATCATATGCCCTGGTAAGGAGTGTAGGTTCAAAACTTTCTAAGTTACGATGTTTTTTCATTGCGTTTATCTTTTTTTCAATAACACAATACTATATCATAATTTAATCATGGGCCGTGGGCTTGAGATACTTAGTAAAATTCTAGTATTACACAGGGTGTTTGGTTGATCGTTTGCCGAATTAAAAACCTTGTAATGATAATAATCGATTTTTAACAATCGTTTTTTGTCACATTCCTACCAGATGTTACGCGTGCGTCCGTAATGGTTGCCGTCAATCTGCAAGTCTTGTTTGCCTACTACTCGTACTTTGAATATGTTTTTTGTCACATTCCTACCAGATGTTACGCGTGCGTCCGTAATGGTTGTTGTTATTATTTATCGTACGACAAATCATTGTATTAGAACCGTGAGGTCTTCGAAAAGACGGTACGGTTGCCAGGTTGTTGCACTTTTAGCACCGCCCAGGGGTCACGTGTAGGGTAGCGATGGGTAATTCCTACGGACGTGGTGCAACTTCAACCCCCATTGGGGCGTACAGAATTGAATTTTTATCACGCCCTGCAAGGGTGTTTTAATTTGCGGTGCGCTTTCTTGTTTCCCTTTTCAGAGATTAGCGCGTTAGTGGACTGTATGTAGGTATCCAACCGTGTGGTCTATTGTCGTAGCTACTTGATGCGAAATTGTGCAGGAAAGTTAGCTGCCTTTGGAAATCGGAACAGGTGGATGAATCAGCTAACAGAAGGTTATAGGAGCCATGCGCACTTACTTGTGATTTGGGTGAACTCCTCCTTCACGCTAGCGTTTCGTGGCACACCATGTGCTCGTGTGGGGCGCGCAGCGCAATCCCAAATTGTCCAAAAACACCTTCACTTCACGAACAGTCGAACACCTTTTAATGCTAAGCTGACAGCATATATAGTTTTCAAACGATGTACAGAAATTTGCGGCGGATTTAATAAGATTTAATGTCTTTTATCAGCGGAGGATGTTACACGCACACGGGGTTAGAATTCAACAACACTTAACTCTCGCCAGGTGGGGCGAGCGTTGCGCACACGTCGTGTATGTGACAAGGACGAAGCGATATATCAGTGCGCATGTTGGAAAGGGATGATGTAGGTATAGGAATCGCGAGTATAGACACGACAACAGATTAAAGTCGGAAAGACCAACATACGAAATCCAACATCTCCCCCGGCTTGAAGGGTTCCCTTCAAAGAGAAAAATAATAATTATGTACATATGGATGTACATACAAAAAGATAATATCGCACCATATAACTAAAGATAAGCGAAGTGTACAATTTACCTATAATTAGGTAATTATACTAAAATAATAACTATTTATGATAATTTAAAAAATATATATACATAGATATGTATGTGGTGGCAACCCTACTGCGTAGGCAGCGGGCACAGCCGAACGATCGGTCGCTCGAGCGTACCGTTGCGGGTCCGCACTTCAGCAACGCGGACAACACCGTCTCGCCCAGGGAATACACGAGTTATTATTCCGAGCGGCCACTGCAAGGGTGGCGCGTTAGCAACGTTTATTAAAACTATTGTTCCCACCGCTATCGGCTTGTCTGGAGTATTCCATTTCTCTCTGCTTTGTAAGTTGTGAAGATACTCAACTCGAAACCGTTTCCAGAATGATTGGACAAGCGAGTCTAGCATTGAAAAACGAGTTAATAGATTCGGTCGCTCCTGGCTTAAGTCGGCGGCGGGCAAACGCGGCAACGGCGAGGTTGACATGAAATGTGCTGGCGTTAGCGCGGTGGGTTCTGACGGGTCAGAACTTAATATATAAAGAGGGCGGCTATTAAGAATCGCTTCGATCTGAGTAAGCACGGTAAGTAATTCTTCGTATGTCAAGATTTGATTGCCTATAACACGATGAAGATGGGTTTTAAAGCATTTAATGTTACCTTCCCAAATGCCTCCAAAATGAGGCGCGTTTGGGGGGCTCATACGCCAAGTAATTCGACTTTTTGCAAGTTCGTCCTTGAAATGCGTATAATACGGATCAGACTGAAGAAACGTGTGAAGTTCGTTTAGGTAAGCTTTAGAAGCGGTAAAGTTGGTACCGTGATCACTATATAAAAATTTACAATCCCCACGCCGAGAGATAAATCGCTTAAATGCGTCGAGAAACGCCGCGGAGGAAAGAGAAGAAGCGAGCTCGGTGTGGACGGCTTTCGTCACCAGACAAACAAAAATACACAGCCATGCCTTTTGACTTTTCACGCCGCGTTTTCTAACCAAAGTGATGTAAAAGGGTCCCGCGTAGTCGACGCCCGTGTGCGTAAAGCATTTACTAGGCTCGACACGACAGTCCGGGAGATCAGCCATTGCGGGGAAAGTATTAGTCGGTTTAGCGCGGAAGCAATCGTTACATTTATGAAATCGTTGCCGTACAATCCGACGCGCGGAAAGTATCCAATACCTTTGTCGCAAGATTGACAACAAAAGCTGGGGTCCAGAGTGTAAATTTTCTCGATGATAGAAGTCAATTAAAAGCTCCACAATGTGGCCTTTTTTGGGTAGTAGCGCCGGGTGTTTACTTGAAAAATCAAGGGATGAATTCCCTAAACGCCCGCCTACTCGTAGGACGTTATCGCGAATAAATGGAAATAATTTGCGTAAGGCGGGGGAGCAGACCCTGCCCTTTTGTATCTTACGTATGTCATCAGAGAATGACGTTTGCTGGATAACCTTCACAACGAGCAGCTCGGCTGCGTCCAAGTCGTCGGCGGTTATTTCTCGGTTGCGAGGAAGTCGTTTAAGAAATTTCAAAACTATAACGACTGTCCTAAGAAATCTATTCCATGAGGAAAATTTCTCGCTCAATTCCAAAAGCCAATGCTCATTGCTATTGGTATTTGCAAATAAAGCGGTTGTTTTTTCCTCTGGCAGCTTAGTGGAGGACGCCGAGAATGCGGTTATTGGCCAGTCGCTAACTGGCAAGGATGCCCAAGGAGGGCCACGGAACCACAGGTTGTGGTCCTTTAAGCGGGAAGGCAGAAGGCCGCGCGAAAGGCAATCGGCGGCATTATCAGAGCCTGGTACATGATAAAAATGCTCCGAGGTAAAATTATTTTGACATTGAGCAATGCGATTCGCTACAAAAGTTGTGAATCTGTGAGGTGAAGAGTGCACCCAACATAAGGCAACTTCAGAGTCAGAAAATGCAAACGTATCCGCAATTGGATGACGCTGAGACAAAACATCGTGAACAGTACGAAGCAGTTTTGACATTAGAACAATGGCACAAAGCTCCAATCTAGCAACCGTCACAGTTTTTACTGGTGCGACTTTTGATTTTGAACAAATCAAAGTGATGACTGGGTCTTGAATGTCTTGATTCTCAACAACGACGTGCGCGTAAATCACGCAGCCATAAGCCTTTTCACTGGCATCGGCAAAGGCTAAAAGTGTCAATTTTGAGTTCTTCTCGACACCTAAATGACGCGGAAATTTAAGAGCTGAAATCAGTGGAAGCTCACTGATGAACTGCTCCCATAAATGCGATATGTGCGGCGGCGGCAAATCATCCCAATCCATCCTTAAGAGCCATAGTTCCTTTATAAGAAGCTTGGAATAAAGTATGACAGGGCCGACGAGTCCTAGCACGTCATACAAACGTGCAGTAGCTGAAAGAATAGCACGCTTCGTGCCACTGAGTTGCGGAGGAGAAACGTCAAAGACAAATACATCCGAAGCGGGAAGCCATCGAAGACCAAGAATCTTCAAAGTGTCGTCGTCACCGAAGGAGACGTCTTCCGACTGGCGGTGAGATATCGGAATGTGCTCTAGCAACTGCGGAGAGTTGCTAGTCCATTTTACCAGATCAAACCCGCCAGCCTTGAAAAGACTGATTAGTTGATTCGCTATCGCAACTGCTTCCTCGGATGAAGAAGCAGAGGAAGCTAGATCATCCATGTAAACGTCCCTTTCGAGAACGGCGGCAGCGTGAGGGAATCTCTCGCGTTCGTCACTAGCGAGCTGGCGGAGCGTGCGAAGCGCGAGGAATGGCGAGGACCGGATTCCAAAGCAGACCCGGTTGAAATGATACATCTCCAAAGGTACTTCAGGCGAAAAGCGATACAAAAATCGTTGAAAAGAGCGGTGGTGCGGATGTACTTCTATGCATAAGTACATTTGGCGGACGTCAGCAAAAAAGGCAACGCGGAATATGCGAACATTCAAAAGAATGTGAAAAATGTCTGCTTGCAAATTACAGCCGGTATGTAGGATGTCGTTTAATGACAGTCCACTGTCAGATTTGCAGCTGCCGTCCAGAACTTGGCGGATTTTTGTCGTGGATTTGTCGTTCCGGATGACCGGGTGGTGAGGTAGACAAAACCCTGGCTTAGAGTACTCTTCGGGCGGAACCAAAGAAATAATCCCCTTATCCAGGTAATCCCGAATGACGTCATCATATTTGTCGCGGAGTTGCGGGTATTTTAAGAATTTATTTTCGAGCATCGAAAATCTTCTTTTAGCGGTTACAAAAGAATTGCCCAGATTATCTGGCGTTTGCTTGAACGGAAGATCGACTGCGTAAGAACCATTATCGTTACGCGTCGTCGTTGCGGTAAATATTTGTTCACATTCCTTGTCATCGGGACTTAGAAATTTCTTTGAGGGTACTTCCTCCAAGTTCCAAAACTTTTCCAAAGTTTGGTTAAGCGGTTCGTGCGTAAACGCACAGAGAGCACGAGTCGCGCGCGGAGGTGTCGTCACAGTGACGTCCCCCATTATGACGTAACCCAGGGTGGTTTCCAAAGCCGAAGGCAAGCCGGCACTTCGGACTTTGTCAGAAAGTAAGATGTCACAGAATAAATTTGCTCCTATAAGCATATCAATGGGCCCGGGCTCATTAAAACAATCATCGGCCAAAGGTATATTCTTAAAACAATCAAACAAAGATATGTCGATAGGCGAGTCAGGCAAGTGTGACGTAATGGATTCCACCACCAGAGGCTGAATAGTGTAAGAGTTATCGCCATTACTGTCGAATCGGGAACTAAATTGCACTATTGACATCCCAAGTATTTTTTGGGACGAACCCCCAATACCTTGAACCCTGGCAAAACGATTCTGTTTCGAAATCGGTAGCGCTAATCGATTACAACACTCGAGTGTTATATAATCAGATTGGCTTCCAGGATCGACCAGAATCCTTGCATAATGAACCTTACCGCTTGCGTCATAAAGTCGAATTTTTGCGGTCCCTAATAAGGTTGTTTTATGCATAAGCGTTCTCAAGTTATCATCATCATTTGCACTCCGAGCCGACAAATGATTCAACGTTGAGTCATGCCTCAAACCATTATCAACCCTATCGGCCGGGTGATAAGATTGCAAATTGCTTGCCACCCCGTTACTACTGCTAGGCCGCGGTGTGGAATTCGCCTTGTCAACAAAAGTGTTGGTACTGGTTTGATGCGAGTTAGGTAAATAAGTTTGTTTATGCGGCGGATTAAAATGTAATAACGTGTGGTGCTGTGCATTACATATACTACACGTTCTGTGTGACATACAAGCGGAAAATTTGTGTTTATAACTAAGGCAATTGTTACACACGGAATTAGTTTTTACAAAATTAAATCTTTCGTACGGGGACATTTTTGTAAAAGCGGCACACTGATATAAGTGTTCGTGTTTATTAGTTTTACACAACAAACAAGAATCAATCGCGGGCGTTTGCGTATTAACGAATGTTTTCGTCGAATTGTTTTTTGGTAGCGGTATATTTTTATTGTTATTAGATCTCGGTTGTGATTGTGAAAATTTTTGTTTTGTTGTCGAATGCGATGCAACCCTGGATTGTTCTTTGACGAAATCAATAAGATTTTTGTACGAAGGACACGTTTCCTTGCGATAAAACATCTCAAATAATTTTATCGATTCGGGATCTAGTTTTTGTAATGCGATATGCAAGAACAAAAAATCCGCTAAATCTTGTAATTTAAGCGCTTTAAACGCCTTAACGGAGGCGTCGAAATTACATAGAAAATACTCCAAATTAGAAGCGGACCCATTCGCTATGGGTTTAAAGTCTAACAGCTGATTGATATAGCCGGCTGCCATGGCGCGTTTGTCTTCATATTTATCAACCAGCGCTTGCCAAATTATAGGATAGTTTTCCCCTGTGGCTGGCAGCCCCGCGCATACCGACCTAGCCTTATCAGTCAGTTTACCTACTAGGAACTGAATGCGTTCGCTATCTGTTAAGCGTGAGTTGTTATGAATCACACTTTTAAATTGTTCATAGAATAATGGCCAATTACGAAGGTCGCCATTAAATTCCATTAGCTGCATAGGCGGGAGATTATGCTTTAGAGCGGATTGCAAAGGCCGCTGAGACTCTGGCGAACTTTCGATTTCAGACTGAATGCGTTTGATTTGACAATATATATCCTCAAACGCGATCCAGGACTGATAATCAGCGGTTGCATCAGGCGTTAATCGTAAAACGCATTCATTGTACGAGTCTAAAACACGCTCAAAATCTGATCGCAATTGGTCTAGATTTGATACGCTATTTAAGAACGTTTTACGTTGAATTTCGTCTTCGTACGCCTTAACCGACAATTTGTATATGGTTTGTAAGCGGGCGAAGAAGGCACTGCGCTTAGCTTCTAAAATAACTAGTTCATTCTGGACGGGGTCCCTAGCCGCCTCGTCTTTAGGGTCTTTTTTCGGTGGCATGGTGTTGCGCGTTGAGTGTGACTATAAAACTTAGCCCACACAAATAAAATATAAGTAAACACGATTTGCGGGAATTAAAATGCGGTTCAAATAAATGTCCGTAAACACGATTTACGGGAATAACGGTGCGGTTAAATAACTGTGAGTACCTACTCGTAAACACAAGTCGCGGGAAAAAGCGGTAATAATAAATGTTTGACAAAAGTCGCGGAAATAAAAGTGCGGTTAAATAAATGTGAGTACCTACTCGTAAACACAAGTCGCGGGAAAAAGCGGTAATAATACCTAAATGTTTGACAAAAGTCGCGGAAATAGAAGTGCGGTTAAAATAGATGTAGGTATGTAACACGAATCGCGGGAAATAAAAGTATACAAAGGAAATGTGTTACAAAAAAGAAACAGTTTGTGAGAATAAGGCGGTTTAACTATCCGTCTACAAAGTAGGTTAAGCGATGACCGTGTAGGTATAGACGGCACAGATCGGAGCGCGCGGCACGCGGTAGTTCGAGAAAAGATTAGAACGAAATAAAAGCGGGTAGATATGAACGAAACCGGTCAGCGCTCCCGAGCCAGTGAGAACAATAGCATGTATTTGTGACGTGTACATCAATTGAAAACTAAGAATCGTTAATTGCGTTGCTGAAATGTTAGTATCTTTAGAATAATGATACGAAGATATGATGCGAAGTACGTAGATTTTACGTATCTATGGGTAAATTATATAATATAATGTCAAGGAGCTACTTTAAATAGATATAAATCCTAGGTTGGGAATGAAATATAATTATCCGGCTCGTTAGTGACCAAAACTTGGGGCGTACAGAATTGAATTTTTATCACGCCCTGCAAGGGTGTTTTAATTTGCGGTGCGCTTTCTTGTTTCCCTTTTCAGAGATTAGCGCGTTAGTGGACTGTATGTAGGTATCCAACCGTGTGGTCTATTGTCGTAGCTACTTGATGCGAAATTGTGCAGGAAAGTTAGCTGCCTTTGGAAATCGGAACAGGTGGATGAATCAGCTAACAGAAGGTTATAGGAGCCATGCGCACTTACTTGTGATTTGGGTGAACTCCTCCTTCACGCTAGCGTTTCGTGGCACACCATGTGCTCGTGTGGGGCGCGCAGCGCAATCCCAAATTGTCCAAAAACACCTTCACTTCACGAACAGTCGAACACCTTTTAATGCTAAGCTGACAGCATATATAGTTTTCAAACGATGTACAGAGATTTGCGGCGGATTTAATAAGATTTAATGTCTTTTATCAGCGGAGGATGTTACACGCACACGGGGTTAGAATTCAACAACACTTAACTCTCGCCAGGTGGGGCGAGCGTTGCGCACACGTCGTGTATGTGACAAGGACGAAGCGATATATCAGTGCGCATGTTGGAAAGGGATGATGTAGGTATAGGAATCGCGAGTATAGACACGACAACAGATTAAAGTCGGAAAGACCAACATACGAAATCCAACACCCATGGTTGTTGTCAATCTGCGAGTCTTGTTTGCCTACTACTCGTACTTAGAATATGTTTTTTGTCACATTCCTACCAGATGTTACGCGTGCGTCCGTAATGGTTGTTGTCAATCTGCAAGTCTTGTTTGCCTACTACTCGTACTTAGAATATGTTTTTTGTCACATTCCTACCAGATGTTACGCGTGCGTCCGTAATGGTTGTTGTCAATCTGCAAGTCTTGTTTGCCTACTACTCGTACTTAGAATATGTTTTTTGTCACATTCCTACCAGATGTTACGCGTGCGTCCGTAATGGTTGTTGTCAATCTGCAAGTCTTGTTTGCCTACTACTCGTACTTAGAATATGTTTTTTGTCACATTCCTACCAGATGTTACGCGTGCGTCCGTAATGGTTGTTGTCAATCTGCAAGTCTTGTTTGCCTACAACTCGTACTTAGAATATGTTTTTTGTCACATTCCTACCAGATGTTACGCGTGCGTCCGTAATGGTTGTTGTCAATCTGCAAGTCTTGTTTGCCTACAACTCGTACTTAGAATATGTTTTTTGTCACATTCCTACCAGATGTTACGCGTGCGTCCGTAATGGTTGTTGTCAATCTGCAAGTCTTGTTTGCCTACTACTCGTACTTAGAATATGTTTTTTGTCACATTCCTACCAGATGTTACGCGTGCGTCCGTAATGGTTGTTGTCAATCTGCAAGTCTTGTTTGCCTACAACTCGTACTTAGAATATGTTTTTTGTCACATTCCTACCAGATGTTACGCGTGCGTCCGTAATAGTTGTTGTCAATCTGCAAGTCTTGTTTGCCTACTACTCGTACTTAGAATATGTTTTTTATCGCATGCCGATTACGAGCGTAGTGCGCCCCTTACAAAAAGCTGGCAAATTAATAAAGTTTATTAAAGGTGTTTTGGCATTAATGCACATCATTTGAAAGAGGATAGACTAGAGAACTTTTTTAAAGAATTTTTAAAACATGATCTTATCGCGTTTTTTTTAAATTGCAGATCAAAGTTACCCAAGACGAAATCTTGTTTTTTTAAGGCTCAATAAAAAAAATAAGTGGAAGTTACGTGCAAATAATTTTGACTTTGATATAGGTAGAGCCGTACAACATTACAAAAAATAATGTAAAAAAAGGAAGGCTCTACAACTTTTTTCTTTTTTAGGGTTCCGTACTCAAAGAGTAAAACGGGACCCAGATTACTAAGACTCCGCTGTCCGTCTGTCCGTCCGTCTGTCTGTCACCAGGCTGTATCTCACTGATACCGTGATAGTTCTAGCTGAAATTTTCACAGATGATGTATTTCTGTTGCCGCTATAACAACAAATACTAAAACACAGAATAAAATAGATTTTTATTGATAATGGTACGGAACCCTTTGTGCGTGAGTCCGACTCGCACTTGGCCGGTTTTTTTAATATTAGTTAAAACGCGTAGGCCCTTAGAATTTTACAAAATAAATATAAAAAAAATCACCGTGGGCACAAAATTCTTTTTAAGGCCGGAAATGATATAACCCAACCTACCTACCGTATTAATTTGGCAAACGATGGACCAAACAACCTGTATAACCTCGTCATAACGTCGCTGTTTTGTGTTTGCATTGTGTAGACAATATTAATTTCTACGACCGATAATTTGATAAAGATAAAAAAAAAATGTGTCTTTACATTTTTGTCAAAGACGCATTGGCAATATAGGTGTAGCCAAATCATCAAGGTTAGATAATGCTTAATTTCTATGACTATTCAAAAACATCTTAATTTTTTAGATGCGGACTGCTAATCAATTTTTCATTGGCAAGCCCAGTGTGGCAGGTTCGAAAGGGCACCAATTCTCAATGCCACCAATTAGCGCCAAATTAGCGTCGAAGCGTTCATAGCCTATTGGCGCCTGCGAATCGGAACGATAACGCAAGTTAAACAAAGATGGCAGCGGTCAGTCTTTGGATGGGAGACCGCCTGTTTGAGTGGTTATTATAAATGAGCGCTTCCGTGCTTTGGAAGGCACGCTAAGCAGTTGATCCCGGCTGATGTCTATGACAGTAGTCGTCAAGCCGAGTTACAGGCCTTCGGGTGGCTTAAGAACCTCTAACAGTCGAGTTGCCCACTCACTTGACAAAGGGGGAACACTATCACTTGCGTCCGCAGGATAGATACCTTTTTTTTTTTGTTTAGGGGGAAAATGCGTTGCGCATACCACCCGGGTGCAGGAGGTCACCCGAGTGGTTATGTGGGACTCCCATATGGGCTAATGAGACCCACGGTGTACCCACTAAAAACCCCCCCACTTGCCACCTCGCTGCCTTATGGCGAGGTCACAGGAACGCTTGCGCACACATCCGCGACCCCGCCGGCGGCAGCCGCCCACAAGCGGCTCCTTCGCGGATGCCCGGGGGCCCTCAACGTGAGGCACGCCAGATGTTTTGGCGCGCCTGCCTCCTCGATCTCCACCTGTTCAATAGTGGACCCCCCTGAGTCCGCTACGAGGAGATCATGGGTGCGGAAAATCCAACACCCAGTGGCGGATCAGGTCTGTGGTTCCGCCACCGACCACGACTCGGCCGCAGAGGATAGGGAAAGCGGCGCACCGTAATACCGGCATTCCTCTTCCTCTGCGGTCCCACCAATACCGCTTCAGCGGGACGGCCCCGCCAAGTTCGCAGGGGGTAGGGAGAGTGGCGCACCGTTATACCAACACGCCTCTCCCCTGCGATCCCACCTCGGCCGCAGAAGATAGCGCGTGAGTACTTCTTCTGCGGTCCCTCCCTTAAGCATCCTAAGCGGGCTTAGGCAAGCCCGCTAGGAGCGCCCTCCTCGGGCCAGCCGGCAGCCCAAACAGGCCGGCCCTGGGTGCCTCTTAGCTTCGCCGTGGGTGACCAGTCCACGGTTACTAAGCCCCCCCGCCCCGACAAGGCGAGCACCCTCGGGGAGGGGGGGGGGGGGCAGGATAGATATCTACCACAACCCTGCACGTGTCCCCTAGGTGGTACTAAAGAGTGACAAACTCAAAGGCCAAATAAAATATGCCATACGATTAAATAAATAAGTGCCAAAGCTAAAGTCTAAACGATTGCAATAGTCTTCGATGCAAGCCGTCCTTCGCTGGCTCCTGGCCTACAGCCGGCAGATTATGCAGGCCCACGCTGTAATTGATTGTGCCGCGCCAGCCCCGGACCCGACACGGGTTTGGAGATGATTTCAATTTAATACCGCGTTTGACAACCCCCGGTCACGCTTGTAACATCTAAGACGACGTTTGTTGACTTAAAGTATTCAGTGGTGTACGATATTGTCCATTTTGTACACTTTGTTTGGTTTTGTGATGACACACGCTATGAGTTGGTCATTGACCTTCATTTCTTACTTTTTATTAGCGTTTTTGACAATATTTGGAGAGGTTGGCTTAAAGTATTCAGTGGCTAACAATGTTTGCCTGCAGGCAACGCAGATTTTTTATTTGAACTCGCTTGTACAGTCAGCATCATAAATATGACTGTATAGCTCTTATCCCTAAGCAATAAGGTCCTAGAACCACCGAGAATGTATACATGTTTATGACACTGACCAGCTGCTAAAACTAGGAGACAAAACTATTGTAAATGATGATGGTCATTCGCCCGTGTAAAACGAAATAACATTAGAATCCAATTTAGACCCGTATTACACTAGCACTTCACTTTACTTGGCCGTATTTGACAAGCACTCATGTTCCATCTCTTTCCATTCATAAACACAACAAACAAGAGCCATCTTTGGCAAATACAGTGTCGCTTTAATGAAACTGCACTGTCTAGTGAGATGAAGTATTCAAGTCAGGTTTACAATATACTAAATGTCCATTTAAGTGTATGTGTATATGTTTATGTATGTGTCGGTCTTTTATATTGCCTATCAAAACCAGCACAACCCAAGCGCTAACTTTAATACAAGTATAAGTAATCGGTATTATGATATTCAACGCTTCAAGATCAGGAGATCATCGTTTACGTCCTAAAAATATGTTCCAATTTTAAAATTATCTTTTAGCTCAAAGCGGTAAAAGAGGCTATAAAAGTTTTTATTGATCAGCATAAAAAGAGGCGTTTTAGTGCGCGTGTCATTTGTTTCATAATCCCGACTTGCTTATTTCTACTCGTTAAGGGGATTACTAGTATTGTCGCATGCCTTTTGGGCTCACAACGTGCCCTTTCACTGGAAAAACTTATGGGTATAAATAATATAAATAACGTACCTAAATCAAAGTTAAGGTCAAGTCGCTTCGTGGGAAGCCAGTAATGTTCAGTTGGTCCAGATAGGCATACATTTTGAATAATTGTTGCAAGGATACAAATAATACAGTAGTCCTCAACCAAACTGTAAAGAAATAATACGTACAGTCGACGTCAAAGACATGATTACAGTTTTGCACCTTATTCCATTGTAATACGGTGAAAATTGTATTTATATATTTGATGTCGACTGTACAAAGTCATGGCAACGCGTAGAAGTAGGTATAAAGAAAAATCTGATAGTTTTTTTTTTATACAACCACGGTGGCAAACAAGTTTACGGCCTGCCTGATGTTAAGCTGGTACCGTGGCCTATGGACACTTGTGACTCCAGAAGAATCACAAGCGCGTTGCCGACCCTTTATTCACTTGAGGATTCGCTGTGTTGGCAGATAGTTTAAGTACATAGGGAATTATTTCATTTACATTCCATTTTGCATTTAATTAAAAAGCATGATTAGGTATGGAAATTGAGTGAAATATGAATACTCATTTTTTTGCTCACTTTCCTAATCATGCTTTGCAACAAAGTTTCAAACCTTTACCAAATTCACGTCATAACCACATTAACCACGTCGTCAAAAACGAAGGCAACGTACTAACTACAGATTCGGTAGCGCCCGGCGTCTGATACTATCTAATTAGCGACACAATCATATTTGCGCGATCGATAACTAACAAAGACAAACTTGTTACCTACGAGCGAGAAATTCACTTATGAAGTTATGAGCCGAGTAATGAACCCTGAACGAACAACAACGAAAAATCTCCTAAAAGTTAAGCGAGTTTTTAACGCGGAGTTTTTCAACTCTCAATGGATACGGTATAATTTCAAATTAGTTGACGATATCGTCTAGAGTTTGGGGAAAATGTTGTAGCTCCTTACCCTTGGGAACGGAGCTTCCAAACAATGTTTAGACGCAGGTTCGCAGATCAAATTGAACACAGAATGGTCACCGGAAACGGTGACGCAGAACTGAGCCTTGGATAGTGATGTTATTTTTTTGTTAGATTTTTTTTTTTTTTATTTAATCGTATGGCCATACATACATTATTATTTGGCTGGCCATACATTATTTGGACTTTGAGTTTGTCACTTTTAAGTACCACCCGGGACACGTGCAGGGTTGTGGTAGGAGGTAGCTCCTGTGGACGCAAGTGACAGTTGTCCCCCCTTTGTCAAGTGATTGGGCAACTCGATTGTTAGAGGTTCTTAAGCCACCCGAAGGCCTCTAACAAGGCTTAACGACTACTGTCATAGACAGCATCCGGGATCAACTGCTTAGCGTGCCTTCCAAAACACGGAAGCGCTCATTTATAGTAACCACTCAAACAGGCGGCCACCCATCCAAGGACTGACCGCTGCCATCTTTGCTTTACCTGCGTTATCGTTTCCGACTCGCATGCGCCGCTGGGCTATGAACGCTACGTTAGAATGATTGTATCTATTGTGTTGTTCACTGCTGGACAAAGGCCTCCCCCAAAGAGTGCCAAAGTGATCGGTCCTGCGCCACTCGCATCCAGTGGAATAATGAAAACTAAATCATAACTCGACAGGACACAAATACCAGACTTGAGTAAGGAGACTTTTAATTTAATTCGGACAAAGTCTGTTTTATATCTCGCAGTTTCGTTTGCATTTTGTGTAATACGCTGGCAGAGCCGCGCGGTTAGCTAGTAATCTATAAATTAGAGAGGAATCTATTTTATGCCCCGCACGCACTTTTGAAGCGCTGCTATTGAGCGTTGTGGATCAGTTTATCAGTGGCTTTATTTTGAGCTCACAAATCTACAGCTGTTTGCGACAGAGTGGAGCATCTTCCCTGTAGCCAGCGCACGGGTCACTAATCACGTCAGCCCTAGGGACTCCTGGACAGACGCACACACTGACGGAGATCTACCTCTGTGTACTCGTTATACAGCTGCCATAGCGTGTCCCTTGGTAAAATTTAACCCCTAGGTATCAACTTCGTAACAACATGCACTTGTTTTGAAAATCTGACTTATACCGGTTTGCAAGTAGCGATGCGCTCACTGGTCTTGTGAATAACAACCGCACTCATCTGTTCACAAAGCTTGTTTTAGACTGAGTCTCTAGTACAATGTGACCCCTACACTCGAAACAATACTGCGTCTTCAGGGATCAGACCAACTGGATGACTGTCGCGTGTTCAGTAAACGTGAATTCTGCTTTAGCTTCAGATGAGAAACCATGCATATCGCGGAGATTTAGTTAGCGATGCACAGAGCAAGTTTGTTAGCTATGGTCAGATTGTTTCAAAGCTTAGAGAGTAATGGATTTATTAAATAATAAGGAACAGTAGGAGTACTAAGTCAAAAGTACACAGGGACCGACTAACTAATAGTATTACATTCAAAGACCTCTAGTTCTTAATTCCGTAAAACTCGCTACCACACCTACTATTAAATTACCCCCTCTTAATCTTGGCGTTATCCCAGGTTTATCCTGAAGGAGTCTGGGGTACTCTAGCTATCTAAATCACAAGAACTGGCGCAGGCACCAGTAAATTATGTAGCAGTACCTATGTGTCAGTACCAGTTTGACGAGTCTGTGTGTCTGTGTTCCTTGTGTGTCTGTGTGGCTGTGTGTGGCATCGTGGCTCCTTAACGAATAAACCGATTTTAATGCGGTTTTTTTTGTCCGAAAGCTGACATGGTCGAGATCTGATCTTGATGGTTCTTAGCTACGTTTCAACAAAATCAGTTCAGCGGTTTTTGAGATATTAAACTTTGAAATGAAAATGTCGGAGGTTTTTAAACGTTTCTAAGTTGTAGCTATTTGATATTGAATTTTAACAGATAAGAGATGCACTTTTACCACAGTAGGAGCGTAATCTTAACATAAACTCTGTGAGTGAGTGGCTCTGTGAGATGTAGAACTCGAGAGATTGTCTTTTTTCAAAAAAATAAATTATTATTGCTATTCGAAATAGTGACTCGACAAAACAAAACGGTATAATAACAAACTTGCTCACAAAATTCACGAGAATCGGTTGAGAAATGTGACCTGTATAGGAGAACAGCCGGATAGCGTGACAGACACCGGACATACGAATGATTTTCGGCCCAAGCCGCAACGAAACATAGAACGTCGCTCGCTCGTTCGATTTTTTTTAATATTGTGTTCAGGTTTTTAAAATGTAAAGTGCGTCTTTTGGTCCATAAACATCCATGTTAACGGGTAAGGTTACGTTTCCGCTGAGTCAAGCGATCATCCGGGCGGTCTGGGACCCAGTATCTGTGTTTTATCGTCGAAGGCGGAATATTTAGCGACTTACGTTCAAATTCTAACGTAAAAGCTTCACTTACTGAACTGACATCTCTAGAACATCTCATTCGTTCTGACACGTCAGCTCATAGCGCTTGAAACGGACTAAAACTTACCTAATTTGGATTTTGAATTCCGAACGACGTTCTAAACATAAACATATACTCGGTTAGACATTTTTGGAAAGGCGGCCATATTGCATCGGTATTACTTTTATCGGAAATACAATTATATGTATGAACAATATTCTTGACAAATAAATCGAAGAATGTTATGGTGTTTTTATATTTTATAACAAACAGTTTAAATCAGCATCGTGATTAAAACAGATTTTCGGTTTGGGTTCGGGTGTTTAAAAAAATTAAAATTCGACCATTGCGTAAAGATTACTTGACGTAGAGCCATAAAGCTTAAGTTTTATAAATACAGGTCTTTATAGACACTATATTTACTTCCTTTAATATATAAAGCATTACAAAGACACCTCCCGTGAGACTTAGACGTACAACATTTGAAAACACAAGATAATGTTGTTACACTCCCTACTTCAACAGACGTTTATGAGACTGCTACACTATCGACGACTGGTTAAGCCCAGCCTAGTACCTAGTGAGTAGCGACCCAGCTTGGCAAACTGGCGGTCTCAAGTTTAATCCCCGGCATGAATATTTTGTTTCTGAGTCTTGAATGTGTTCTATGTATTAAAATAGTCGACTAGTACCTTGTGACACAAGCCTTATTGAGCTTACTGTTTATGGGCCAGTTCGATTTGAATAAGATTGTCTTCTAATATTTAAATAATCAATTTTATTGTTTATCTCTGATTCATTCCATAGTTCAACGCATTGAGGCATTGTCTATAAAGTATCTTTGCATTTCGCGATCACAGTTTTAGTCAATTTAATGAAAGAATCTGTCAAGATCGTAACAAGCAGGAATCTATGATTTCTTCTTACCTCTTCCTCTGTCCAAGAAACAGGCCAAGCACTCAATTCAATTCGGGTCACTGGAGCGTAGCTTAGAGACTAGTACCTACTCTCTCTTTCTTATGCACCATCACCTCAACGAAAGATATGATTTAGCTTATCTGTTTAATTTGGGCAGTCACGACCGATCCAACAAGCGTACTCCATTTGCCTTCTTCAACGCGCCAAATTTGAGTATACGTAGCGTGCCTGCAGTCAAAATATATTATAATGTCTATCCATTTGGATGCATCCACGGTCGCACTTTCCACCGCGCTTAAGTTAATCTCAGTTTTACCAAGACAATCGGCAGCCGAACTAAACCAAGCAATCACTTGTTCCAGGCGGAGTATGGTCCCTCCGCAACCTGTCGATCTCGGTCCCCCGCGCGGTGCTCTCGGGGGACGGGCAGGCGGCGGTCCTCCGCTGCTCGTACGACCTGGAGGGCGCCGCCCTCTATAGCATCCGCTGGTACCGCGCCGAGACCGAGTTCTACCGCTACGTGCCGCGCGAGCTACCTCCTACTATGGTCTTCCCGCTGCCGGGAGCGTCTGTCGATGTGAGTATTGTCTTAATTCATTATCCTTATATTCGTACTCACCCTCATACTCGTTCTCATTTACATAGTCATATTCATTTTAGTATTCGTTCTTACTACCATGGTCTTTGCCCTATCGGGTGTTTCTGTTGATTTGAGTTTTATTATCTCCACTAACATTCTCATCTTTATCCCCGCTCATTTCTTTACCCTCCAATTCATACTGATTATGATGGTTTTTTACTTTAGCGAGTACAACGATGGCTACCAATTTTGCTTATCCTGGCGTTTATCAAGCGGAGTTACAGGTTTTAATCGTCACCGACAAAAAAAATATTAATATCACAACGCTTCACTTGAGGTCTACCTTGACAATTTGGTGTCGATAATTTCACCCTACATTTCTGGGTCAACAAGTAAATATGGTCGTTGGACAACACTCTTGCTTATGAACTCGGCAATGTAATCAAATTGCAATTGTTAGGTTAAGGTCACTGTCATAGAAAAGGGGCCAGAGGTATCGATGCTCTGACGAGTAACAGACCATGGGACCATATATGTAAACCAAATTCTTCCAGTAATAAAATCAAGATAAATGAAGTTCTAAGTTCCCAAACAATGCTCTGTGTGTTTTAGCTGACCCTGTCAGACGAGCACCAAGTGCGCATCGTGAACCTGAACCGGCGGCTCAGCGGGGACTACCAGTGCGAGGTGTCGGCTGACGCGCCGCTCTTCCATACAGACATCCGTTCAGCTCCACTCACTGTCGTTGGTAAGTAACACTGACATCCACCATGACCACTGACTACTAGTGCAAGTTCGGCTGATGCTCCACTATTTTACACGGACATCCGTTCAGCTCCGCTCACCGTCATCGGTTAGAAGCACTGACATCTGTCATGACCCGGTGTCTCAGCGGGGACTACCAGTGCGAGGTGTCGGCCGATGGTCCACTATTTCACACGGACATCCGTTCAGCTCCGCTCACTGTCATTGGTGAGTAACAGTTACAGCCGTCACAAACCGTCGGCTTATAAGAGACTACCCACTTGACTAGCATTCTCAGCTTAGGCAGCATATAGTAATAGTTAATTGATTTTTATGTGCCCATGCCCGTGACTGATTCAAGTTGTGTCTGATTATGCCCAAACAATACTTGGTCAAGTATAGAAAAAATATTGGTCGTCTTGAATCGCCTACGCTTTCAAAAATAATTACTAACTCAATCAGAAATAAAATAAACCCCACCAAAAGTTTCAGTTAGTACAGTTGCTATCACAAGTGGAGGTTCACGAGTAAGAATGCTCAGAAACGCTTACATCTTTAAACATGTGGTGGTAGCTGTACAAGAAGTACTTTTACAAGAAGTTGTTAAAAATCTTAATAAACTTTCATATTTATGCTCAATTTGCGATCCCAAGCTAAATTACTTTAATGCAGGAATTCTGAAAGTAGTTCAGAAACCGAAGTGTAACTTCACTTCATTAAAACTAGCTTTAAGCATTTCGTTTAAAAGTTTTTATTTCGAGAATCTTTTTTATGCATCACAGTTTTATGAGCATAATTTTTTTACTACTTGATAGCCATTTTATTTATCTACAACTTTGAGCGATTTATTCCAACCACGTTATATAGTTCGTACTAGATTTATGGTTATTTTGATTACTTTTGATAAACTGCTGCCCTTCTTATAGCTGTATCAAAGTAGTTGAGGTTTAGTGTCTTATGTAACTACTCTGTAAACTCTGTTTGCACTTTTGAGACTTTTTTTTGACACTTTTCATTTATGTTCCTGACTGGCTAGCACGATATCTATCGCCTTTGTATTCAGCATACAGCATTCGTTCTTCACATGACCGACATGGCTAGTAACCAATACCCTCGTACCTTTACAATAAGCTGATCTGGGCGCATAACGCAAGGTCATTGGAAGTCAGATCCGCAAGGTATCTGCAACTTGTTTGTCCTGGGCACCAGTCGGCGGCATTTCGTGGTGGTTTTCGTTTCGCTGCCACGAAGTGCTGGAACAATCTGCCTCCTCCGATCCGTGCTGTGAAAACAATTTCGAACTTTAAATTAAAATGTCATGTGTATTATTTGCAAATGCAATATAATACATAAATACATATTTAATAATACATTTAATAATCTATTTTGATTCTTACCTTCTGCACTATTATACATATGCGTAAGCTGGTGCACATCACACATTAACATTATACTATCATATCTTCATATCTTCACTTCTTTACATCATAATAGCATGTGCTAGCCAGTAGGCGTAGTTGATATTTACCGGTTGTCGGCGTTTGTGTCGGCACTTATGATACTTTTTAAGTCAATCAGCGCCGCAGCTTGCTGTGCCTTGCTGTGACTTTATGTTGAGTGGGAATCCTGTTTAACGTCCTGGTATTTAAGTCTTGTCTGTTGCTTGCTCTTTTAATTGTGTAATTTTGTGACGTTAAATACACGTATTTTCTTTCTTTTTTTCTTTCAACATTTATGTCCGACATAAACGCAATCATGCTAGCTAGTCTGTTTTTGATAGAAACGTGAGCATAAAATATGCATAAAATATCATGCAGGCCAAAAGGTTTCAAAATCAAGGCTTCAATTTGTTTAACTTTAAGGAAGGTATTTTTAGGGTTCCGTAGCCAAAATGGCAAAAACGGAGCCCTTATAGTTTTTACAATCTTTACCTATATTTTACCACCCACGAATGTATGCGTTGTTTATCGAAATGTTCACTATTCTAGATCCGCCGTTCCGCGCGCCGCGTCTGACTGTGTTGCGCGGCAACTACGCACGGGGTGACGTCATCCATGCTAGCTGCACCGTGGATGAGGCGTACCCCGCGCCCAACATCACCTGGATTCTGGACGAGCACAAGGTGAGTCAGACGGCCACGTGACCTCATCCACGCCAGTTGCACGCTGGATAAGGGGTACCCTGCGCCTAACATCACCTGGATACTGGATGAGCATAAAGTGAGTCAGATGGCCACATGGCGTCATTTCCTTTCCTGCCGCCGAAGCCTATTCGGCTGCAAGGGCACTAGGACTTTTGGACAACTTACACACAAACATCACTTGAACCCTAAACAAGCATTAGGTAAATCACGACATACGCGAGTGACGAGGGTATTATGAGAGTCACGACCAGGCCTTTAAAACGTCATAAAAATTGCGCCATTATAACGCTTTAATTCCGTTATTTGCCGAGATTTGTATAGAAATTTTAAACATATCGTTATTTATAACGTTATAATATCACTTTATTCATAACGTTTTAAAGGCCTGGTCACGACATACACGAGACGTCATCCCAGTCCTTTAGCAGCAGAGGGCATCCAAAGATACTTGGTCTCTCGGACGAATCCTATACACAAACATCACTTAGATCCTAACCGAGGACACTGACAAATGTAGCGGCTATTCTCGTAAAATCCTGTTTTAATGTACGTTCTCCTTGAATGCCCAACTGGAACTAAATAAAATTACGGGGCACTCAGCAATCGCTTGAGGGAAGCAACAGGCGACCCTCGCGCAGTCAGCTCTCTTGCACAAAGACTTGCAATCGCAATCCAACGCGGGAACGCTGCCTGCGTGATGGGAACCCTACCAAAGGGTCCAAATTTAGATAGTAATTTATAGTTTTTGGTAGGTTATTTTTATGTTAGTTTTAATTTTAAATCTAGTTTTAATTTTATATTCTATTGTATTTTTGATGTACCTGTGTCTTGTGTACAATAAAAATTCAAAAATAAAATTAAATTTATTTGAGAAAAAACAAGCCACAAAAGACAACAAGGTTGGGGCTTCCTAGTAGGTAAAACACCTGTGTCAGGAAGTCCCGCTCCTCCATTACATGCTGTTGTTTAAAGTAAGCTAAATCAAATTATGTTTTTATCCTTAGGGCTATTCTATATATTCATGATCTTAAACAGCGCCTTTGTAACAATTGTTATTTTAAAAGTTTCTATTTCAAATATACAGGGTGGCTCATTCAAATCGGTCAGTATGGGAATGTCTGAAACTATAAGACATACGAAGATTTGTTCTTAGGAACCACTCACCGATTTTGATAAAAATAAAAACTGCATTCATACATTTGAAAAAAAACTGTACCCAGCTCGGGAATCGAACCCAGTTGTTTTGAAAAAATAAACTTTCACTTTTTCTATTTAAATATCGATTGTGTAGGTCTTAAGCTGTAAATGTCTCTAAGAAACGTAATGTCTAAAATGAATAAAATGCATTGTTTTGACATACTTTAATTTATCATAGTAGGTGTTCGAAGTGACCACCGTTTTTAACACGTCTCTCTATCTACAATATTTACATACTTACTTTAATTGGGCTTTTCAATTGATTGTTTATGTTTGATTACTGTAGATAACAAAACTTCCTTAAATATTTAATGCAACATGATAAGGTGTATGTAACAAGTAGAGAGGTACAAACAGCCATAGAGACAATTTTACATGCCTGAACTTGTTGAATATTGCAACGGTGGTCACTTCGAACACCTACTATGATAAATTAAAGTATGTCAAAACAATGCATTTTATTCATTTTAGACATCATGTTTCTTAGAGACATTTACAGCTTAAGACCTACACAATCGATATTTAAATAGAAAAAGTGTAAGTTTATTTTTTCAAACCAACCGGGTTCGATCCCCGAGCTGGGTACATTTTTTTTTCAAATGTATGAATGCAGTTTTTCTTTTTATCAAAATCGGTGACATGGTTCCTAAGAACAAATCTTCGTATGTCTTATAGTTTCAGACATTCCCATACTGACCGATTTGAATGAGTCACCCTGTATATTTCAAAAAGTTTCTATTTAGCAACATTAATATACCACTGCAATAGTAATGGGCGCAGCTTTTACTGAATTCACGTACGACATGTCACCATATGAGATTCGACCATATTTAAGCATCATTAGCAGATAGTATCGCCGAATTTGTAAAAATCCTGGATTGCATTCTGAATAATCGGCATCTTACTTAGGCCGATTTTTTTTTTATTTCGTTGTCCAACCAGTGGTTCTCTGACAATGACCCGGGTTTCAACCATAACGACCCGTCCCTCCCGTCACCAAGTTGCTATTTAATATAAACATTCTTGACAAACTCCGAAAATAATTTGATTATTCAATAACTTGGCCTTTTAACGGTTTCCGTTCCTAGCCGAATCCTTATAAATTTTAATAAGCCCAACACATCTGTCGAGGAGAACTTACACAATGGAAAACTGTTCTCGATTTTTAACAAATTGCTTCTCGCCGATAAACTTCAGACTCGTAATGAACTTGGAAGTGAAATCAGAAGTTGGATTTCATGAGCGTTCTCTTTTTCCGGATAGCGATGAAATGAAAGGGCAATCGCAGTTTCCCTCAAGACTGCAGAAATATTTAGTGATACGTTTATTTTGTCTGGTACCAGCTTGTGTAGATGTATAACCGAGCAACTAAAGAGAGGTGTACTTGACTAGTTCCTAGAGATTTATTTTGTGACGACAGGCCGAAGTCTGCTAAGAGAAGCTTTTGCTAGTAATCCAAGTTATACACGTTGCCAATAGGTCCAAGATCTCATAGTTTTGAATATCAATCTTATCACATTTTGCAATTCCCCGCAACAGTTTCGCAACATACGTAACATAGTAATCTCCCAACGGACTGCTTAAGCTGATCGATTTTACTATAACCGTCTGTTGAGCAGTAGGAAGAAGCGCCTTTGATATCAAGTTTGTATATTTACTACAAATAAACCCACATTTTTGCCTCCAATCGTATAAGCCCGTGAATGCTTGAGCAGTCAAACAGAACCCCGAAGAAATTTCGCAATACTTATCGAAGTAAGTTTCGATCAAAGCCGGTGTCGAAACAAAACGCAATTCGCAGCGTTCGCGACGATGGCGGCGGCAGCGCGCGCGTTTCGTTTTTCTTGGCCGCTGGGCGCGGATAATGGCGATCGGTGAACACTAGGGATCGCTAAAACCTAGTAACGCATAAAGACGCATTTCTTTTTAATTGAAACTTTGCTACTACGCATAATTATTTCCGTGGTTCACCTAGCGTCGATTAAATGTCTGACTAAGCTTTGAAAAATTTGACGAATTAATTAATATCTTTATTTAGGAGAAAAATTACACATTAAGATTACAAAAATGACTACTTTTTTTTTTAAATAATTACACAGCATAACAGTTAAAAACTAAGTCACTATGAATTACAAATTAGATATTTTACATTTTAATATATGACAGAATAATTACATCTATCCATTACCCCACAGTACCTTAAGCATTCACGATACACCATTCCCAAACTACTTCCAACGACGTCCACATCCGGTGCTGATGCAAGAAGCGCATTGAGGCAGTGTAGAGCTCTGACAAACGGAGAGTTGGTGCTACGGTGCGCGCCACTATATGTATGATAAACTAGCATTTCTTCACTGTTTAATGAATGTTTAGTTTTTCATTACATTTCGAGAATTACAGACTAAAGTAAAGAAATGGCTACTCACGCTCTCTTACAAGGCCACAGAAAATATTTTAATACCCTTGCGTTAACTGGTAATATCACCATTTGCCGCACACATTCACACGTTTACGCACTCACGCACGCTCGCACGCACATATTCACACACATACACACACACGCATGCGCCCACACGCACGCGCCCACACGCAAGTGCCCACACACACGCACACACACAAACACTCACACACAGGTACACCTAAACACTCGCTCAAACATACACACACAGTCACACATAGATAGATAGATATGTGCAGTTAAAAGTATATCTTATCTTTTTATTTTCCATATTTTTTGTTTAGAGGTAAATATTTAATTCTTTATAAATGTTATCTGTACACGCATCTTCATATTGTATAAAATCCCTAACTGTTTTCTTTCGGTCCTCACGACACAGGCTAAACCTAGTGTGAGGGCCACTGATAATGTATTTATTGTTTTGCTGTTTTGGTAAATAAATAATTTTGTATTTGTATTGTATTTGTATCATTGATACTGTCCATGTCCTGAGAAAGCGCCCTCTCCTCGTTCGTTCTACACACCCAGATATTATGCACCATACTTATCAGCGAGCGCCTCGCCAGACCGTGTGAAAAAATCCGGCCAAGTGCGAGTTGGACTCGTGCGCGAAGGGTTCCGTACCATTATCTATAAAAACGGCAAAAAAATCACGTTTGTTGTATGGGACCCCCTTAAAAAAATATTTTATTTTGTTTTTAGTATTTGTTGTTATAGCGGCAACAGAAATACATAATCTGTGAAAATTTCAACTCTCTAGCTATCACGGTTCTTGAGATACAGCCTGGTGACAGACAGACGGACGGACGGACAGCGAAGTCTTAGTAATAGGGTCCCGTTTTACTCTTTAAGTACGGAACCCTAAAAAAAGGACTCGATGGAAGCCGACAGTGGACAGCCTCCTGGATGCGTCCTCCAATTTTGACTAATTTAAATGTGACGCTCAGTCCAAGATATTTTGAGCATTATACGAGCAACAATAAAATATTGTGCCTATACATATTAAGTCGCTTATATTTGATTTTCAACATTTTACTTCAAATTACTTTAAATGCCAGTTGTTCAAGAAGGCATGTACCATGTTCTGACTCGGCTCAACCACGCCGTTGAACGAACTGAAATCACTACTCCAAATGAAAAAAGCTCTCCGTAAATATTTTTGCACTGCTATTTTCTTTCCGTTTAGTTGCACCTAAAATATTGTACAACCAAGGGACGGAACTCGCCATCTAACGTAACAGTTTGACGAGAATATAAATGTTTTGTAAGATGTAATTTGAACATATAAATAAAAAAAAATAAAAAAAAAGAATATCTATATTAACATTAACATAGTAGTCCCTGGGCGACCGAGCTCTGCTCGGATGAAAATGGAGAAAATACGGAGAAAACTAATTTTCCCGGACATGAGACCTGTCTAGATCGATTTCTCGTCCCCGTAACCACCTATATTCCAAATTTAATCGAAATCGTTAGAGCCGTTTCGACCGAGTGTCAGACACATTCCGTCATAATGAATGTCATTTCACTACACCTCTTTGAATTTTGGAAAACGAGTTAAAAAAAGAAAAAAAAACGTATACAAGAAATAGCAATGATGACATTGACAGGACCTGTTACTCACATTTATAGTTTTAATAATTTTAAGCGAAGAGGATTCAATCATTAGATTTATCAAACATGACACAACGTAATGGCAAGATCAAACTAATAATAAAAAGGTTTTAGTTCAAATATTAATAGTCAAGGAAAATTCGTAATAAATTTGAACTTTGTTGTCACACAGTTGAACATAATTTTCAATACATCACTCTCGTCTGATACACAGTATAAAAAGGTAACATGTGCTTGCAACGCGTAAATGATTTGATTTGAAAACTGATCAACCTTTTCATTCCGGCACTGTATGTACTAGGTCAAATTATAGCAACAGGTTTTTTATACTCTTTACAGGAATCGTATTCAACTGTGTTTGATTCGAGTGCCTCTTACATTTAAAAGTTTTCGTTTGTACCCGTGTAAATAAAATACAATACGCAAAAAAAATAACGCAGACCAACCATTTACACACTTCCGAGCGATATAATAATGCCAGCGCATGAATTCAAAAATAAACTGACGACTCGAATAGCGGCTGATGATGCTCAAAAGTAATTTACGTCACTTTTATTCGAAAATGTGGAGCGATCCACGTCATCGACGTGAAATTGAAGTCAAAATTTAAGCATCCATTTCAACTTTCCGCTTCGGGGAATAGCTGCTTTTAATTTTTTCTGCCGTGCTATAAGTGATTATTATTTATGACTAGATTTTGCACGCGAATTCGTTCGCATTAACTTCCTTTTGTTGGGATTTTACTGGGATAAAAAGTAATGTATATGTTAATCCAGGCTATACTCTATTTGTATGCTAAAATTCAACTGAATCCGTTCAGCCATTTTTGCGTGATTTCCAAACTTTTGAACTAGAATGACAAATATGTCAATCACTAAGCGCATACATTCATATAGACTGTATGTATACTAATTAACCGTCATGACACTTTTCACTATTAAAATTGGCTAGCTAATTCCAAAGCATTACAGCACGATTTTTTCCGAAGTGACTGCAATACGCCCGTATTCCATCCAAGTTTTATTTTAAATAACTACATTATTAGACATTTGATAGACACGGAAACATAAAAAATGTATTTAATTTAACTATAAGAACTGAATTGGAATGCAAGCTGATTTTGATGAAACGAATTTGATACTAGCAATGTTTTGAATTGTGGTTATTTAATTGCAGATGCTGATATTAATGAGTGATATGTACATTATAATATCTTCTCATTGTTATTCCAATTTAATTGTAACTTAATTTTTGAAGCACAGAAAGGATCCCCGAGTTTCCAATTCTTATCAAATGCACTCGTAATCTCGTTGCTCGAGACGCCGCGCCGGCTCCGCGCGGCGCAAACTCGTCCTTTGAAAGATATCTCTATTTGTCTCCGACGTCTCTATTTGACTACAAATAGAGTCGTCTATGTTTGCACGAACTCTCGAAGGAATAAGTAAGGTTAATTTCATTAATGAGGACGCGTTTACAAACACTTTGTCTCGGATGTCCCACGTTATACTCGTATCGAGTTCAAATACACATAAATATAAAGTGATGATATTGGGTAGAACATTTTAAGTTCAAAATCGTTAAGCAATTTGATGGGTGGAAGTTTTTTTAGAAAACCGTTTCAACATTATTGTGCTAATTACAACCGGCGTCGAAGTTATGTATTGTCAATAAATCTATTTGATTTCAAATAAATTCAATACCTGTCAGTGCCCCACGTTCACATGTTCACATAGCCAAGTGTACCTATGTATACACTTGGCTATGTGCATACTCAAGACTGAAAAATAAACTTCTAGCTGTGCAACTGTAAATTCATAACTTATAGATTTCCCTTTGCCTTACTTTGCCATACGATAAATAAATAAATAGATGTATGAACGAAAATAAAATATTATTGTCTTTTTATCATTTTTACTCTAAAACAGCCACGCCACGATATTTAAACAGTGAATCCGTTCATCCAGGAGGAGGACTAAGTATCTTTACTACGCGAAAATGCTGAGAAACATCTCAAAGTCCTTACATAATAAAATTAGCGGTGCTTTTCAGACCACTGGCTGTATTCAACATTCAACGTTCCACGCCTAAAATATATCTAATTCACTCTAACATTCCAAAGCTCATTTGTTTATGAGCAAAGAAGCCCGAGCTTCCACCATCAAGTTATGCTGAAACTCAACATGCTGTAAAATGTGAGCTTTAATATTAAGCTTTCGTGCGCGACGATTAACGGTGAAGTTGCCAGCCGAAGTTTCGGGTCAGAGCTTTTGTGTTATAATAAACTATTAATATTAAATTAATGAGTGTCCGTCGGTGCAAGTTTAACTGCCCGCGAAGTTAGGGCGCGCCCGGGACGCTAACGACTCGTCTCGAGGGAGGGAACTGGACAAGTTTTCATATTTTATTTACCGTTAGAGTGACGTCGTTTCATAATTTAGCTCTCGGAATGGAATGAGTCTCTGTACCTATCCATTGGTTAGAACCTTAGAACGCACACTGTTTCTTACTGCTTTCGCTTGTGGCAAAGCTGACTTGGTCGTTACATCGTCGCAATGCTTCGTTGTACAGTCACGAGCTTTAATTTGGGACCCACCTAAGGTGGAATATCGTTTAGCAAACTGAAGATATTTAGAGCTAATATTTTAATGTAGTGTCATAAAGTATGCCATAAACAACTTACGTTTACACATATATAGGGGCAACCACTCAGTTACGTCAACCGGGCGCAACGTGTCAAACGATCGTTTCCGATTTTTTCCGACTAATTGTCACTCGTCTTTTTGGCCCTGTCCTCTTCGGCCATATTTGTTAATTGCAAATTAGCTATATTTCGTGAAAACGCCCCTCTGGACACGTTGTCCGATTGCTTTGTACTACTAATCGAGTCCAGAGGGGAAAATGTCAGTTTTCTCAATTTTCTTGTCTGACACTGACACATGTTCGTAATAGGGAACATTACGCGAAACTCTTCGTAGGTGGCGACACTAGCAGCGTTGACATTGTATCTCGTTCCCACTTGCGGTATTGTCTATGCAAGCATCCTTGTCACTCATTTGACAATCAATTGTGCATGTGTGTGTAAATCCCTATATTCCTATACTGGTTTACTATTAGTGGTAGTGCTGGCGGCAGAACATTGCAGTAATGTTCCCTATTAAGTAGAAGCCCATTCGAAAAGACATTTAATTGTTTTATCTTGACACTTCACCGCTACTATTGAACTGAAATTTTTGACCTTATTGCATTGTGAATGTTCTAACAACATTTGAAGGAAATGGATCTTAAATTAAATCTCGTGACTGTACAACGTAAAGTTATATCCTTCTTGAAAAAAAACGCCCGAGATTTCTTACCTTAAAGGAAAAAACGTTAATGTTTTAAGCCTTTTAATGCTATCCAATGTTGAACGATGAAGTAATCCAAACCTATACAACCATTGTTTCCATCGAACTGGGACTCGTGTAAGGCATACCAATAGTAGATAAATATTTTCTTTTGTAGCAGATAACCTTTCCCATGTCTAAATATTGTCAATATTGACAGACGGAAAATTGTCCAAAAACACTTGCTCACCCAGGTGCAGGTGCTTGCTGGAAGTTTCAGAGGAATATTTACTGCCTTGGTTCTGCTTACCTCTATTTAGAAATAATGTAATAATTAAAGTTGCAACAACTTTGTGGGGTGGCGCAAAGTCTGTAATTATGCCACTCTTTGAGGTTGGTCTATGTCCAGCAGTAGACGTCTTTCGGTTGATATGATGATAATGATGATGATTTTTCAGATAGCGGAAACTGTTCCGGAGGCGGTGTCGGAGCTGGACTTCACGGAGCGAGGAGCCTCGAGCCAGCTGGAGATCACCGTGCTGGAGACGGAGCAGTATCGCGTCGGGCTCACGTACACCAGCGCCAGCCTGGCACGCGCGTACCGCCACGGCGAGGCCAGCAAGAACCACAGCGTGGCCAGGTGAGACTCATGAGATCACCGTGCTGGAGACGGAGCAGTACCGCGTCGGGCTCACGTACACCAGCGCCAGCCTGGCACGCGCGTACCGCCACGGCGAGGCCAGCAAGAACCACAGCGTGGCCAGGTGAGACTCGTGAGATCACCGTGCTGGAGACGGAGCAGTATCGCGTCGGGCTCACGTACACCAGCGCCAGCCTGGCACGCGCGTACCGCCACGGCGAGGCCAGCAAGAACCACAGCGTGGCCAGGTGAGACTCATGAGATCACCGTGCTGGAGACGGAGCAGTACCGCGTCGGGCTCACGTACACCAGCGCCAGCCTGGCACGCGCGTACCGCCACGGCGAGGCCAGCAAGAACCACAGCGTGGCCAGGTGAGACTCGTGAGATCACCGTGCTGGAGACGGAGCAGTATCGCGTCGGGCTCACGTACACCAGCGCCAGCCTGGCACGCGCGTACCGCCACGGCGAGGCCAGCAAGAACCACAGCGTGGCCAGGTGAGACTCGTGAGATCACCGTGCTGGAGACGGAGCAGTATCGCGTCGGGCTCACGTACACCAGCGCCAGCCTGGCGCGCGCGTACCGCCATGGCGAGGCCAGCAAGAACCACAGCGTGGCCAGGTGAAACTCATGAGATCACCGTTCTGGAGACGGAGCAGTACCGCGTCGGGCTCACGTACACCAGCGCCAGCCTGGCACGCGCGTACCGCCACGGCGAGGCCAGCATGAACCACAGCGTGGCCAGGTGAGACTCATGAGATCACCGTGCTGGAGACGGAGCAGTACCGCGTCGGGCTCACGTACACCAGCGCCAGCCTGGCGCGCGCGTACCGCCACGGCGAGGCCAGCAAGAACCACAGCGTGGCCAGGTGAGACTCATGAGATCACCGTGCTGGAGACGGAGTAGTACCGCGTCGGGCTCACGTACACCAGCGCCAGCCTGGCGCGCGCGTACCGCCACGGCGAGGCCAGCAAGAACCACAGCGTGGCCAGGTGAGACTGATGAGCGACAGGTCTCAGGATGCCAATAGTGCGTGGCCATGGAATCAATGAAGAAGAAGAAGAATTACGTTTTTCAAAATGCATTATGACACTAGCTGGCGGTATTATGATGACAGGTTATTTCGGCAGCAGCTGTAAATATCCACCAATCAAATTAAGCATTAAATGGTATTGATGATTTTGTATCATTGCTGGATTTTGACTCTTAAACTAGACATCTCACACCGAGCTGTCAACTGCTGGTATAAGAATTTTTAAAAACCCTATTTTGGTGAACCTAGTCTTGAGCCACGAACAAGGTAAATATATACATGCCTAGGTAGCTGCTACATGAACTTTCTGCGAACCCGAGTCACAGATGCCCTGCAATTTGGTCAGGCCAGTCGAGACTACTGTAACGTATTGTGAGCATGTGTTGTGCCCCAGCGCTTACAAACACACTGGAAATATTAATTTAGTGAGATGTTGTTTCCAAAATCAGCAAAAATACTTGATATTCATGCAAGTTCCCAGGGAGAGACATCGGTTTATGTCAGCCTAACCTCATAATTTTAGTTAAATTACATCAACTGCTGCATAAGCGGCCCTAATTGCCTTCAACCAGCATACTCCTGAGCCCAGGGTTCTTTAGTTTCTATTTTGCTAATCAGTTCTGCAGTCAACAGACTGCAGCTGATTATGCTGAAGTTAAATCATTTTCTACAGTATGTGACATGTGATAACTGACTGGTAGAGAATGTTTTATAGCATTAAGTTCGCCTTAATTTAAGATTAAATAAATAAATGATGGTGTGTATTTGCCAGGTACACGCTGGTACCTCCACCAAGCGGACAGTTTGAGCTGGGCTGTGTGTCCACCATCCTGGACATCTACGCGCGCCAGTCCGAGCGCGTCACGGTCCGCGAGGACGCGCCGCGCCCCGCCTCCGTCACCGGAGAGGACTCCTCGGGTAACTCATCACCCTTTACGTGGTCATGACTTTCAGGTGGCAATCTGACTTCATGAATTGCCATTGTCGCAACCATAATTAGAATAATTGTTGCCAGTTACATTCGTGTGTGTGTAGATTCATCATCATCAGCTCACCAACTGTTGGATATATTCCATCCATCCAGATCATATCAGATCCAGATTATATCCAATCCACCAGAGAAAAGCATGGCGTCCATCAATATGTCATATAATTTATATTTATTTCATGAGGAAATAGCACAATTGAAACGCAAAATTTAACCGGAACTAGAATATACAGTCAAGCAATTTTCTTTGTGCTAAACTATTGTGAAATATTTGGCAGAAGTCAACAGTCCATCTGATGTTGAGGGTAGTGCCCCCCCCCCCCCCTCCCCCTCTCCCCCCAATTATTTACAAAAGGAACCAAGCTCATCAACAAACATGTATTCAATTCAATTTAATTTATTCAAGATAACATGGATCTCAAGGGTATTGCTGCATCTCTGTTTTGAATTATCTGAAATAGGTACATTTCTCTTAAAAACTGACGCTTCCCCCCGCAGGCGCGGCGCCGTCCTGCAGCCTGCTGCTCGCCACCTGCGCATGCGCGTATCACTTGTTATGATCGCGCGCGCCGCTCCGCTCCTAAGAAACTTAATGTTGTGATAGACACATAATGACTAGTCTAAGATAAGATATATACGTCAATGTTGCAGATTATATGTGAATATGTAAATAAATTCATTAGTTACTATATGGTTGTTTTAATTTATTTACCATTATTTTTAATACCTTTTGCAATTACTGAAAATGGACGCTGACGCTTTGAATATCCTAGGGGTTTAGTTAATTAAGTAGGTACCAGTGGCGGAGCGCCCATACAAGCCGATTCGCACCGGCTTGCCTAAAATTTCTTGCTATGTATTACCAAACTCGTAAAACATCAAAAAACAGCCCCTGTTTTGCGCCGGGTTGTCCTGTCCGCCATTGGTAGATACTGTAGAAAGTTGCAACATATGAAAGCTCTATAGCCCATATCATGGAACACAGTAGTTATCTGGGGGCACGGCAGTGCCCCCACCAAGTCGAGCAATACAAAGAGGCACGGCCGTACCATCCTTTTCTCGAAGCCATTAAGGCTGTTTTCAATTATATCAATTCAATAATTATCGGTAATTTCGTGCTGGCTAAAGCTAGAACCCTGAATTTTCAGTAACATGTAGGACATATTAGAACCTAGATAAAGTCTCAATGGCATTTAATTTGAACTATTATTTTATGAACTATTAGTCAAAGTTCCTTAGTTTTGTCACTGACATACTCATAATGACATATAATGATCAACATAATTCTAAGGTACTTCTAGCAGACTCACAAGCTCCAAATTTCAAACATAATTAGTTTTTAGCTTATTAATTCATAAAAAGCCTAAAAATATTGTAATTTCAGTCACGTTTCAGAAATCTACAAACTGCATAGGTACGTGAGTTTGTAATCCTATACAAATACATGCGATTACAAAGTTATTTTTGCAGTTATTTCCTGCAAAACTATACAAACGTTATTTGCGGTTGGTAAAATAACATTTCCATACAAAGTCTACAAAAAGAAATGAGATCACATAAAAACCATTGCATGTAAAAAAATAGGGCAAGTCTCGAAACCCTTCCACAGTAAAAAGTGGTGAGATATTTCGTAGAGCCAAGTTAGGCATTCTTATTAATCTTTATTTGCTTAAAAATTTGTGACTTGGTAATCACACTTACATAGTTTTAGGTATGAAAAAATTAGTAAATACAGTAAAGTTATGTGATTCCTAAGTCATAAAATTGTATTCAGGAAGCAAATAAAGATTAATAAGAATGCCTGACTTGGCTCTACGAAATATCTCACCACTTTTTACTGTGAAAGAGTTTCGAGTGTATAAAATGGGAATTAACACTGAGAAACTAGGTGTCTTTAGGTCAATTGCTTACGTACCATTGATGAGATGCGCAGTCCAGGGTTCTCAGGCTCACTGCCAGTCACAGGCACACACACGGATTCACACGCGGGCTAGTTTAGGTATGTGACGTCACAGGTGGACCGACATACGCCCTATTCGAATGCAAGCAATGGGTCATCTGTCGGTCATTGTCATTAGGTAAGAGGGGATTCAAGATTGTTTATTGAACATCGAGACTTGGCCTATTTTTTTACGTGGAATGTTTTTTATGGGATTATATTAAGAATGGAAAGCGGCACAAGATTGTGTAAGTATATTTTCAAGAATATGATGGGTAATTTGAAAGCGGCTGTTCAGTTTGTTTACCTATTTAAAGTTAAAAAAGTTAAACATCGCTTGGGACGAAAAATAATGCCTTCAAAATGACCAGGTTGTCAATTTTGGAAATCTGGTAAACCCTTATTTTGTATTTTTTTGCCGAATCTCATTTCACAGTAAATTATTTACAAAATACACAAGTTTCATAATTTTCTTTCATCATCATAAATTTAAGAGTTAGACTCTTGTCGGTGTAGCTCCCTCCATCTTCTTTCATATAATTACATTTCATCAACTATTCCTTAGTAATTAAATGTGTCATAGAAGTACGAGTAAGTAAGTAAAGTCCACCAACAACAGCCTGTCCTTCGTCTTATTACGGCATCTCATTTGAGTATTGATGCTTACGGTTTTATAATGTTCGAATGAACGTCCATAATATTTTATCTATTAAGTAGTAGGTATTATTTAATATTTCAGTTTCTCTAACCAGCATTTTTTAGAACCGATTTTTTTTTTGTTATCCTTATACCGAAAAAAGTCCCTTTCCTTGCGTACGAGACGACGCGTCATTATTTTCAACTTTTAGCTCACAGTGACGGCATAAACCTAGAATTTACCAAGTGAACAGACATAAAAATCCGAAATGAACGATGATTACAAAGCATTTCAGACGTTTACCAACCCATGTGGGTAAACCGCACTTCGGGTTTTTACAGTAACAGTTTTTACAGGAGCTCGTGAAGGAGGTCCTGAGTTGAAAATGCGGAGGGATAGATAGTGGCATGCATTTCTCAAATATATTTATTAATATAGAAGCGATGAGCTAACCAAAATAATAATTTTGACTGATTTTAGTTCTTATATATGTTTATGAAAAAGAATACATATTTGCATTTTGTCATCATCATCATCATAGCAGCCGAAAGACGTCCACTGCTGGACATAGGCCTCCCCCAAAGTGTGCCCAAATGACCGGTCCTGCGCCACCCGCATCCAGCGTCATCATACTATCACGATTATCTGCGAAACGAGTTTCTTAATTGACGGATTAAAATAATAAACGGAAGAAGACGGCGTCTGTGGTGATGCAGACGAGGGGAAGCTCAAATAGCATCCTGAAAATGATAGCAGAGAGGTGGGACTCGGACATACTCCGCCGATATACCGACCTAGATGTCGAACGTCCTAAAAAAAAAAAAAAAAATTCATGTGGCAATTAATGTAGTTGTATAAGTGTTTTGTAACTAACAATGCTATGCTATGGATTTAAGGAATCTGAAAATAAACCATTTTTATTTTTATTTTATTTATTTATTATTAATCATACTATAAAAGTACGACGTACTACAAAATTTGAACTTATTTACGAAATGAGTATTTATTTCTGCGTTTTTAATGTATGTGAAATAATTGACTTAATAAATGATCATTCGGTCAAATCTAATACGTGAAATCAATATCTGCTAAACAAAATTCTACAAAAAAAATATCTATGAAACGATTATAAATCAATTCAAAATTATATGAATTGAATTTTCTGCGTTTATGTTTCTGTGAAATAAAATTATGGAAACCATTGTCTGCCAAATAAAATTCAAAACAAAATATGTCGGCAAAACAATGGCAATCCCCGAAATCTTCATATGATATTTCAATAAAATTCAAATTTGTCAGCTTTCACTTAGGTACTTCGCATCGCAGAAAAGTGTCAAAACACGACGCCTTATATGTTGTAATAAAACTATGGTGACAAACTGTAGATACATACGCACACATTTGCCATGAAATGGTCATGACTCAGCGTGATGCTGATGGCAGCGCACGCGCTGGTCTTCCGTTGTGACCACTATGTGAAGAACGGAAATTGTTCACACACAAGCACAATTTACAAAAAAGAAACATACAAAATAAAGCAAAAAACAAACTCATTCAAAGTAAATAGTGCAATGAATAAAAAAAACCGGCCAAGTGCGAGTTCGACTCGCGCACGAAGGGTTCCGTATTATCTATAAAAACGGCAAAAAAAATACGTTTGTTGTATGGGAGCCCCCCTTAAATATTAATTTTATTTTGTTTTTAGTATTTGTTGTTATAGCGGCAACAGAAATACATAATCTGTGAAAATTTCAACTCTCTAGCTATCACGGTTCTTGAGATACAGCCTGGTGACAGACAGACGGACGGACGGACGGACGGACGGACAGCGAAGTCTTAGTAATGGGGTCCCGTTTTACTCTTTGAGTACGAAACCCTAAAAACATAGAAAGAAACCTACTTAAATACCCCTCAACGCTAACATTACATTGACATAATAGAACTAATGTCACAAACTAAACCGCAAAAGCAGATCAAAAATCCCTTCCACAAACCAGCAAGGTCATTAACCAGCAATCATCAGCCCTTGCCTTGTTGTGACAAACTGGGATGGCGCATACAAAGCGATAGGCCATACGCCGACTACACGTTTTACGGCGATGTGTCGCTTATGGCTCGTAAAACAGCCTTAATCGCGGCGTTTGGATCCTGAGCCTCGGGGTGGTAACACAAATCAGCACAAATGCTGAGTGTTGCTCCGTACTCGACAAAAGTATGTTTCCGGTGAGTAAGTATTTTGAAAGAGACCTTGTGGTCAATTGGAGACGTAGATTTCGCATTTTCATTTAACTTCAACTTGGTTCGCTCGCTATAGCGCGCGTTGAGACTACGTGTCTGCGGGCATTGTACAACTGTTCCAGAAAGACCTCTCATTGTCTAAAGATGTAAATCATTAGAATACGGGTTTAACATAGGAGTCTGGGTGGTGATTGGGCCGTCCCACTCGGTCAACTTTTTAAATTTTATTATTTTAGGTCATACCTGGCCATAAAGTAGGAATTACCGCACGCTATGCGTGCGGAAAACCCCACTTCCTGGCCAGATAGAGACGTAAAATTTTGTACTCACCACGGGCGGTAATAAAGAAAGCCTCAGAGCGCATGTTTATCGCCCTTGCCTTCGGCTCAGGCGTCAAATACCTGCGATCTGAGACATTCTTTGTTTAACCGCCCTAGGTAAGTAATGTACTATTATATTAGTGTTTTCGGGTTGTTTTGAATGTGCACTATTTACTTTGTAGGTAACATAATTTTATTTTTGTCTGTACCTTTTTTTTTTGTAACTTAGTATTTTTTGGTTTATTCTTTCTGGGGGCACGGCACTGCCCCCGCCAAGTCGAGCAAAACAAAGAGGCACCATCCTTTTCGTACTGGCTAACCAGAACCCTGAATTTTCAGTAACATATTGGGCATAATATTTAGTTTTGTCACTGACATACTCACTGACTCACTATTTATAATGATCATTGTAATTCTAAGGTACTTCTAGCAGACCTACAAGCTCCAAATTTTAAACATAATTAGTTTTTAGCCTATTCATTCATAAATAATTTAAAAATATTGCATTTTGCGTCACGATTCAGATATATACACAAGTAAGTTTGTAATCCTATACAAATACATGCAATTACAAAGTTACTTTTGCAGTTGCTTCCCGCAAAACTATACAAACGTTATTTGCGGTTGGTAAAATAACATTTCCATACAAAGTTGATAACGCAATAACCTACAAAAAGAAATGAGATCCCATTAAAACATTCTATGTAAAAAAAGGCCAAGTCTCGGAACTCTTCCACAGTAAAAAGTGGTGAGATATATTGTAGAGCCAAGTTAGGCATTCTTATTAATCTTAATTTGCTTGCTAAATAAATTTTTGTGACTTGGCAATCACACTTACATAGTTTCAGGTATGCAAAATTTGTAAATGCATTAAAGTTGAACCAGATTATGATAACAACACCCCTATTCAAACTAATGCGCAATGACACCGGGAGGCGCGCGTCCTCGTCGATGGAGCGATCTATCGAGAGCTCCAGCTACTCCTCAAAAGCAATAAAAGTGGATCAACTTGTATGGAAATACTATATACTAAAATAGCGCTTACATGTAGTTACATTTAAGTGACAAGCATTAAAAAAGTTGAGTAGACTTGTCTCCCCAAGCTGTTGGTGTATAATCCCTCCGTAAGTAAAGAAGCCTTTGTCTGAGGAGAAACTAAATAGGCTTATTCAAACAAAGGAAAATGTAAGTATTTAGTGCAACATAGAATAGACCACCGACATTTTGCGAAGAATCCTATATTATATATTATGTACTATTATAAATGTGAAAGTTTGGATTTTTGGATGTCTGGATGTTTGTTACTCAATCACGCTTAAACGGCTGAACCGATTTGGATGAACTTTGCACGAAGATAGTTTATAGCTTGGATTAAAATAAAGGGTAGTTTTTATCTCGGGTTTACGCATACGAAGTCGCGGGTAGAAACTAGTAAGATTATAAATAAAGGGTAGTTTTTATCCCGGGTTTACGCATACGAAGTCGCGGGTAGAAACTAGTAAGATTATAAATAAAGCCGGATTGATATTTCTCTGACGTGCCGTGTCGTAAAGCGACAGAACGATATCGGTTTCGTCCATTTATTAATATGGATGTACATGTCCGAAATAAATTTTTGAATTGAATTGAATTAACCAACTTCAAAAAAGGAGGAGGTTGTTGCGGTTATATTCTCATTCATCTGATGTGCTCTGATGTGACAACTCCCTGTTTTACATTATTATTACTAGACGGGACTTTATCGCGTATAATTAAATTATCTATAATTAACTTATTTACCTCTCTGAGGTTTCTGATGTGTCACAACATCCCTGGTCATGGGACGGCTTGAGCGTGTATCTAAATATAAGTGTAACAAATTCAGTGACGGGAACCCGACTATCGGGTGCCTACGCCGTAGGTGATTTCCGCTACATACTCGTACGAGGAAAACCACGGAATCGGCTACAAGGGAAGCGCGTAGCGATTCTTGGCACTGAATGTGTTAATCTTCTTGCTGAGCGGGTTTTCCGAACTACCCGCACTCAGTCTTTATTAATCACTTGTACCTGTTGTGCAAAGCGTCTGAGCGCATCAAAAAGCATCACGTCAGATAATTATACTTAAATCTGGGTGAATTATCAGCAGCAGCATAATTACTAAACACTTACAAATACAAATCATTTATTTCGGACTATAAAATCCATAGTGTTAGTAGTTACAAACTTAGAGCTATGGTTAGTGTTTTATAATTATGCTAAACTAAAATTAAAGGCGCCTGGGCACCGGTATTACAGGCGCTAGCAGTTGCACATAACGCTGCAGCAGTGGCGTGTCCGAGCGGTGGGCTAGCATGCTCAGGATACTATTTGGGCTGCCACGACTGCGATTGAGGACAGCGGTCAGCGGACTTACGACAGCGGGCATTCCATTTCAAATGGCGTTTGACCTATACCGATCGGTTTGTTACGCCTGTATCATAAAATAAATGCCTACGCCAAATAGGTGCCTATGATTAGGTGCCAAAGCCGACCCCAGTCTTCTTTTTACCCTAGGGTACAACCAGGAAAACGTTAGGAGGATGAGGATGACGTTGATCGGTTAGTTCTGCAATTAGCTTGCAAGGTCAAATAGCGTCTCACTGATGTTCACTTGTGAAGGAATGTATGTTTAATTACGTGGAGCGAATAAAGAAGTCTGCGCGTGACATATTTCATACCGCCGACACCCGCTCTTCAGATAACGAGAACGCAGCGCATTGAGCTACAGAGAGTTCGCAGTGTACAATCAGGGGTATTAATATACGTACATAAATAAGTAAATAGATATTTGAGGACAATCTTACACAAATCGACCTAGTCCCAAACTAAGCAAAGCTCGTACTATGTGTACTAGACGACGATATTACATACTTGTGTAGATAAATAAATACATAGAAAACATCCATGACTCGGGAACAAATATTCATGCTCATCACACAAATAAATGCCCTTACCGGGATTCGAACCCGGGACCTCGGCTTCGTAGGCAGGGTCACTATCAACTAGGCTACAGAGGTCGTCACTGTACACTTCTTTATGCCTCTGACCATAAAGCCCTGTACAAATATTTATTTCCTTATTTATGTACGTATACACCAATTGACCGAAGCAATATTCCTGGGCAGTGGAATATTCTCAACGGCATATCTCTATGCTATAATGCAGTCCCAGTTCAGAAATATTGTTGAAGCTGCGCTATTTTTCACCCTGACTGGACCTGTGTGGGGTGATATAATTGTGTAACTTTTCGAACAAGCGTTGAGACATGGACTTATCAACTACCATTAACTTGACTGTACAAGTGTAAAAATCCGAGTGCACTCAACTTACTCATAAATATGTCCGATGGCTCATATGTCGGCGGATTAAGGTTTCGGTTCGTATTTATGAGCGGATAAAATCGATACATGTTTTTGAACTTGACTGTACAAAGGCATTTAATAACAAAAAGCATCTCTTATAAGCACGCATATCAAAAACAGCTAGAAAGCGCCTGATTAAAGTTTACATTTGGAGCATTGCTTTATATGGGAGCGAGTCGTGGACGCTAACCCAGAGAGACAGAGAACGACTGGAGGCCTTCGAAATGTGGTGCTGGCGAAGAATGGAAAGGATTAGCTGGACGGAGAGAAAGACAAACGAAGAAGTTTTAAGGATGGTTGATGAGAAAGGATGTTTGCTAGGATGTATTAGAAATGGGAGAGGCAAGATGGTGGGCCACCTGATGCGGCACGACAGCTTCTTCCTAAATATCCTGGAGGGTAAAATTGAAGGCAAGAGAGGCAGAGGAAGGCCTAGGCTAACATATTTTAGCCAAATAAAAGATAAACATGATATCGAGTCATATGAGGAAGTCAAGAAAGAGGCTGGCAATGGACAGAGAAAGGTGACGGTTACTCCACTGACAAGAGCAAGTGATGATGATGATGATGATGACTGTACAAAAATGACGTTTGAACGCGCGATGGATTAAGAAGGTAGGTATCAGTGGCGGAGCGCCCATACATGCCGATTCCCACCGGCTTCCCTAAAATGTCACGCTATATATTACCAAACTCGTAAATCATCAAAAAACAGCCCTTTTATTAGGGCTCCGTAGCCAAATGGCAAAAAATGGAACCCGTATAGATTCGTCATGTCCGTCCGTCTGTCTGTCTGTCTATCCGTCCGTATGTCACAGCCACTTTTTTCCGAAACTATAAGAGCTATACTGTTGAAACTTGGTAAGTAGATGTATTCTGTAAACCGCATTAAGATTTTCACACAAAAATCGAAAAAAAACATTAAGTTTTAGGGGTCCCTATACTCAGAACTGAAACTCAAAAATTTTTTTTTCATCAAACCCATACGTGTGGGATATCTATGGATAGGTCTTTAAAAATGATATTGAGGTTTCCAACATCATTTTTTTCTTAACTGAATAGTTTGCGCGAGAGACACTTCCAAAGTGGTAAAATGTGTGTCCCTGTAACTTCTAAAATAAGAGAATGATAAAACTAAAAAAAATATATGATGTACATTACCATGTAAACTTCCACCGAAAATTGGTTTGAACGAGATCTAATAAGTAGTTTTTTTTTAATACGTCATAAATCGTAAACCGCAATTTATTTCACGGAACCCTTCATGTGCGAGTCCGACTCGCACTTGGCCGCTTTTTTGGCTTCGGGTTGTCCAGTGGAAATCTTTGACAAAGTAATTTACACTTACTGCCAAGAATCGCTACGCTCGTAGCTGATCCTGTGGGTTTCCCACTAAGCAGTGGGAAGCGGCCACAAGGCGGGTTCCTGCTAGTGAAAGTGTTAAGTGTATCAGGTACTCAGTGCGCCCGCTGCGCCACGCGCTGCGCTGTGCGTTCAGCATTATCCCGCCGCGACGCCGAATTTGCCGCCTCATTTCATTTTTATTGTCACTATATCAGACCCTTCGGCCGAACAAAATACTGCCTGATGATGTCGTTTAGCCAGAATTATGTCCCAGGTCTGACTGGATCTGAGACAGTGCCAACAATGGACTTTTGGCTTGGGTTGGTGACGTCTTAGAATCTTGGTTTATTTTGAAAATCTAGAATAATTAACCATCGGTTCAAACTATTGGAGGTCGCATATGTGTCTACTGGCCATATGTATAATCATTATTACGACATGCCTGTCATGATTAAAATATACTTAGAAACCGTTTGTTTACGTTCCTTTGTATTGTCACTTGCTGAAAATAAACAGACCACGAAACAACTAGCGTATTCACTGATCTCTGCTGTAGTGTTAATTTATACACGTTATAGCCAATTTACATTAGGTCATGTGCCTCACGCACTGATAGTGCTAGTTTAATCTCCACTTATAATAAATCTCTAAATTAAAAAAAGAATCAGCCAGTTTGAAACTAAGCTTTGCGCGGTTCGAATGTTCTCAGCATCCCATGAACGGAAAAATATGAAACATTTTATATAGGTACATTATTATTCTAGCTGCAACTTAGGATAGTTTTTATCCGACTGCGACAGTTAATTAATTTTCCGAAATATACGACTTCATTTAATTTTTCATTTATTTTTATTGAAATCAAACGCTGCTCCAACTGTCAGCTATAAGAACCGTCAAATTTTCGTCAACATGGCGGAATTGCTTTGCCTTTCACTTATTAATATTTTAAATTCCGTCTACGATAGAACTTTACGAGACAAATGCTAAAATATAAACCATAAAAAAATATTCGATTCTGATATGAGAACTTATATGCGCAAATGTCGTTTTATGTCGTAATTTCAATAAATGAAATCAACAAATTTGAACAATATAATTAACAAGAATTTGTTTTTTTTTGAATGACAATGGCACGCGCTCGGCGCATTCAGCCAAAGTACCTGCGGCGCTACCACGAAAACCGATACTCAATGTTCATATATTTGCATCCCTGTCACTCGAGTATGGTTAGTGCGATAGAGATAGAGATACCCGAATATTTTCGAATTCCGAAGTTCGTGGTTATAGCTCAGGAATCGAAAATATGGTAAATAATCATAATGTATTTTCTCGAAAAAGAATTTAAAATAAATATAGTCAAATGGAGAAAAAAACAAAGCAAGAGGTTATATAGGTAATGATTAAGTTATAAGAGTCCAAAGTTTTAAGAGGGGGTATGTTCTGTCCCTTTTCCGCAAAACGCACCTTCATATGAAACGATTGTTTTTTACTATGACGCTCGAGTATACTGACGTCACAGTCCCTCATCGTTTTCTCACTCTAACAAGCGACATTAAAACGGATGTAGCTTCATAATTTTTTGAGATATTTGATTGGGAGTTTCATTATCTTCTATCTATTTATACATAATAAATGCCTATGTCCTGACTGACTTATTCACTCACTCACTCACTCACTCACTCATCAACGCACAGCCGAAACTACTAATTTTAGAGAGTTGATTTTTGCACAGTATGTTGCTTTTATAACGTGGGCTAGGGATAAAAAGGGATTTTTGAAAATTCTACCCCTAAGGGGGTAAAATGGGGGTGCAAAGTTTGTATGGGAGAACCTTTTTTTTTTGAGCTATAGACTTAAAATTTGTAGAAAAATTAGTTATTAGAATACAAATGAAACACTTTCAGCGTTTTGGAAAATTCCACCCCTACGGGGGTAAAATAGGGGTGCAAATTTTGTATGGGGGAAACAATATTTTTTTTAAATAGAGACTTAAAACTTTGTAGAAAGATTAGTCATCAGAATACAAATTAAGTACTTTCAGCATTTTAGAAAATTCTACCCCTAAAAATAGGGGGCTAAAATAGGGGTGCAAAATTTGTATGTGGGAAACTATTTTTTTTAGCTAGAGTCCTAAAACTTTGTAGAAAGATTATTTAAATACAAAGAAAGTACTTTCAGCGTTTTGGAAAATTTCACCCCTAAGGGGGTAAAATAGGGTGCAAAGTTTGTATGGGGAAAACATATTTTTTTTTAATAGAGACTTAAAATTTTGACGAAAAACTACTTATTAGAACATGAAAAATACTACATTCGGCGTTTTACAAAAATCATTCCCTAAGGGGGTTAAAAAAGGGTGCAAGGTTTGTATGGGGAACACTTTTTCTGAGCTAGACACTTAAAACTTTGTAGAAAGATTACTTATAAAAATACAAAAAAAAAGACTTTCAGCGTTTTGAAAAAATCTATCCCTAAGGGGGATAAAAAGGGGTGCAAAGTTTTTATCAGGGAAAGTTTATGTTTTTGAGTTAGCGACTTGAAACTTTGTAGAAAGATTACTTATTAAAATACAAAAAAAGAACACAAATCGTTTTAGAAAATTCCACCCCTAATAGGGTTAAAAAGGAGAGCAAGCTTTGCATGGGCAACACTTTTTTTTGAGTTAGACTTAAAACTTTGCAAAAAGATTACTTATTAGAATACTTAAAAAAAAACTCCATCCCTAAGGGGATCCTTAAGAAGGGTAGCCAGTGTTGTGTGGGAAAAACTTTTTTTTTACTAGACTTAAAACTATTCAAAATGTTACTTATTAAAATTAATAATAAAGTACTTTCAGAGTTTTAGAAAATTCCACCCCTAAGGGGGTTAAGAAAGCTTTGTATGGGCAACACTTTTTTTGAGCTAGAGACTTAAAAGTTTACGAAAAAAGTTATTTCAGCGATTAGAAAAATTCAACCTCTAAGGGGGTTTAAAAGGGGGTTCAAATTTTAAATGGCGAGCAATAAAATTTTAAAGTGTGAGTAAGAGATTTTTAACTTCGGTCTTATTCTGTACGTTAAAAGACTACAAAACTGATTTCAGAGTTTTTCCAAATTCATCCCCTAAGAGTGTTAAAATTGGTTCAAAGTTTGAGTATTTCAAGGCATTTTTAAAGTATGAGATTTTTAACTTTGGTTTTAGACTGTTTGTTCACAAACTAGAAAATAAACATCAACTTTTTTTTTAATTATCCCCTAAAAGAGGGTTCAAATTTTGTATTGAGAGAAATCATTTTCTAAGACGATAAAAAGTTCTACGCGGACGAAGTCGCGGGCAACAGCTAGTTTATTAATAAATTGAGTGGTTCTGATTTTTATCTTGCGGAATTATGTCGGAAGGAGGCGGCATAAGTGGTATAAAGAAGCTGAGGGGATCGTCAGACTACCCAAACTGGAAGTTCCTGGTGCGGAATTACCTGGAGAATAAAAACTGGTGGGAGGTAATTTCAAAAGACGTCGTTAATGCTGATGTAGACAGGCAGGCACGAACAACCATATGCTTGTTGCTGGAGCCAGAGTGTTTTACTCACGTCTACAATGCGAAAACTGCGAAGGAAGCCTGGAACAGTCTACAGAGAGCCTACGAAGACAAAGGCTGGGGAAGACGCATTCACATCCAGCGAGAGCTTTTCAACTGTAAGTTAGAGAATTTCAATTCTATGGAGAGCTATATATCGAAAGTCACATTCTTTGCTCAACAATTACATGATATTGACGCTGGAATCCCTGAGGATTGGCTTATATCGATTTTGCTTGGTGGATTGACTCCTGAGTACAGCCCTCTCATAATGGCTGTAGATAACAGTGGCCAAGAAATCACATTAGAGCAAATTAAGATGAAGTTGTTGCAAGAAGGAAGTAGACAGAGCAAGATGGACACAGACTACGAGCAAGCTTTGGTGACACGTAAAGGACAGAACGATGCCAGATCTACAAGCAAAACGAACGATCGTAAGCAGAAGTTCGTATATAAGTGTTTCAAGTGCCATAAGCCAGGACATAAGGCATCTGAATGTAAAGAGCGAGTCAAGACCGCGAATGTCTGCCTGAACACCAAGGAGGCGATCAACAACGACAAATGGTATCTTGACAGCGGGTGCTCTAATTCCATGACTCATGACCGGAGCAAGTTGGTGTCCTATAGACCTGAAAAAGGCAGCATGAAAATCTCTGTTGCGAATGGCGAGAAGTTATTGGTCAAAGGTCGAGGGAACGCTGAACCTCAAGTCGGCGAAAACGAAAAATTGATTTTGGAAAATGTTTTACATGTTCCCGACCTTTCGATGAATTTAATATCGGTTAGCGACTTAACCAAGAAGAATTGTTCGATTAATTTTGACAAAGAAGGTTGCACGATTCAAAACAAGAACAGAATTATTGCAAGCTGTCAAGAAGTTGACGGAATTTACGAGTTGACAGAAAAGAAAAACAACGTCGTAAATGTGACACTGTCAAATCAAAATGGGCAAAATGTAAACATTACGAACATTTGGCATAAACGTTTAGGCCATTTAAGCCGAAATTATATGGCCGAAATGCAGAAAATAGTAACCGGTATGGAATTTAAGAGTTCCGATTTGTGCGAACCGTGCATTCCGTGTATTGAAGGAAAGACATGCAAGAGTCCTTTTAAGAACAAAGGTACGAGAGCGAACGAGATCCTACAAATCGTACACAGCGATATTTGCGGACCAGTTGAGGAACCTTCGTTCGGAGGTGCGAGGTTTGTTCTCCTTTTCATTGATGATTTTACTCGAAAAACGCATGTTTATTTTTTGAAACATAAGCATGAGACGTTCGATAAGTTTCGTGAATATAAGGCGGAAGTCGAGAACGAGACGAGTAAATCTATACGAGTTTTGAGAAGTGACGGAGGAGGAGAGTACTGTAATGGAAAATTCAAAGATTTTTTGAAGTCCGCAGGAATAAAACATCAGACGACGGTACCTTACACACCGGAACAGAACTCTGTCGCAGAGAGATCTCATAGGACGATTATCGAGAAAGCTCGGACCTTATTGTCGGAGGCGAAGCTCCCCAAACAATATTGGGCAGAAGCTGTAAATACCGTGGTGTATTTGAAAAATAGAAGCCCAACAAAAGCTGTGAAAGGGGCAGTACCTGAAGAGGTTTGGACAGGCAAGAAGGTAGATGTCAGGCATCTACGAATCTTCGGTTGTTTGGGATATCGACTTATACCCAAAGCAAAGCGTCGGAAATTGGATATGAAGACAGAACCAATGATATTCATCGGATACCCAGACAATCAAAAGGGCTATCGTTTGATGAATCCGAAGACACATGAAGTTATCACTGCAAGAGATGTGATATTTTTAGAACATTCTTTTCTACACAAAGAAAACGAGAAGCGGTCAGAGGTTATGATCAACCTTAACACAGACTGTGACCAGTCCAGCGAACCACAACTTGAAACATTGGAGAGTCACGATGTGTGCCGCGATGCTGTTGACGACGAGAACATCGTAAGCAATCCTGAACCTGATATTCAACAGCCAGTACCGAATGAGATGTTCACAGAAGATGTGATCATACCAGACCTAGAAGAAAGACGGTATCCTCAAAGAGAACGCAGAGCAGTTGATCGGTACGGTTGTAACGTTATGTATGCCACGGAAGGTAACAATGACGGCGATCCTGTGACTATTGGAGAAGCTTTGGCGCGACCCGATGGTGATTTATGGCAAAAAGCGATAGACGAAGAGCTCATGTCATTAAAGGAGAACCAGACTTGGACCTTAGTCGACCTTCCAGCTGATAAGAAACCTATTCAGTGCAAATGGGTATTCAAAATCAAGAAAGACAGCGACGGCAAGGTAACGAAGTATAAGGCTAGACTTGTAGCGAAAGGGTTTACACAGGTATGTGGTGTAGATTATACTGAGACTTATTCTCCAGTAGTTAGAAGTTCTACTCTGCGATTGTTGTTCTCGTTGGCTGCTGAATACGATTGGTTTATTGACCAATGGGATGTTACGACTGCGTTTTTGTACGGGAAGATAAAAGAGGACATTTATATGCTTCAACCGAAAGGAGCAGTCGCCAAAGGTCAAGAAACCAAGGTATGTAAGCTGCAGCGATCTCTGTATGGTTTGAAACAAGCATCAAATGCTTGGTTCAAAGAGTTAGATAAAGAGATGTTGAATTTAGGTTTTATACAATCAAAAATAGAACCGTGTTTGTACCAAAAACAGCTTAAAGATGGTAAGAAGTTAATTGTAGTCATTTACGTTGATGATATTTTTGTATTTGGAAACTGTGAACTTGAAAAGCAGAAATTAAAAACAAACTTGCTTGACAAGTTTAAGGTGAAGGATTTAGGCGCGGCTAGGCATGTTTTAGGCATGAGACTGAGACGAGAGAAAGGAGTTATTCATCTCGATCAGGAGCAGTTTATTCTGGACATTTTGAATGACTTTAACATGACAGACGCTAAGCCGGTTACTACCCCGATGGAAGTGGGAATGAAATTAGAGAGGTCGACAAGTTCTCACTGTCAGCTGCCGTATCAAAGTTTGGTAGGTTGTCTAAATTATTTAGCCTGTAATACGCGACCTGACATATCTCACGCGGTAAGTGTACTTTCCCAGTTTAATTCCTGCTACGGTGAAATACACTTTAAGAGCGCGAAACGGGTCTTAAGGTATTTGAAAGGTACGTCATATCTGTGTCTTACTTTTCGGAAGTCAGGTGATTTAGAATTACGTGGCTATGTCGACGCAGATTGGGGTGGGGCGCTTGATAGGAAATCATTCACGGGTTTAATTTTTAAATTGGGCAAAAATATAGTTTCCTGGGAGAGCAAGAAGCAAGCAACCGTTAGCTTGAGCTCTACAGAATCGGAATACGTAGGACTGAGTCAGGCTTCAAAGGAAGCACTTTACTTACGAAGCTTACTTAATAGTTTGACTGCTGTGGACGGTAAACCTGTCATAATTTTTAATGACAATCAGTCGGCACATAAAATAGCTGCTAATAAGATGATGCATAATAGGACAAAGCATATAGATATAAAGTATCATTTTATTCGTGAGTGTGTACTGGCAAATAAAGTTGAAATAAAGTACATGCCAACCGATAAAATGATAGCGGACATCTTAACAAAGAGTGTTAATGGCCCGAAATTAAAAGATTTTTTGAAGGATTTATCGCTATCAAATTATTCTTTTAAGAGGGCGGATTAGTGTTAGATGTTTTGATAAGGTGTTATATATTTTTTAAGTGCTTTGTGTAGGAGAGTAATAGACTAATTTTATTATTCTTTTTCGTTATGCATATTTAATTTAGCTGGACATTCGATTTCTTGTTTAGTCGATAACAATATGTGTGTACAGGTTTGTACAGTCTAATACAAAAGTACAAAGGTTTTGTGTTAAACATATTAGTGTACGAGTTTGTACAGTCAGACACAAAAGTGTTATGATTTCTTATATTTTATGTACCGAGTACCGACAAGTACAAAAGTGTTCACGCATGTACGTAATAGATTAAGAGGGCGTATTGGAGGTCGCATATGTGTCTACTGGCCATATGTATAATCATTATTACGACATGCCTGTCATGATTAAAATATACTTAGAAACCGTTTGTTTACGTTCCTTTGTATTGTCACTTGCTGAAAATAAACAGACCACGAAACAACTAGCGTATTCACTGATCTCTGCTGTAGTGTTAATTTATACACGTTATAGCCAATTTACATTACAAACAACCGCTTGATTCTGGTTGTACATACGTTTATGAGAAAGGATTTTTTGTTCAGTCAAGTGCAAAATGATGGCATGAAACTTCCTCAAAAATGTGTCATTGGTTGGTGGTTGTCGGAGAGTAAAGGTGAAAAAATGAGGCCCAGAAGCGGCAAGGTGTTGGGACGGCCCGGCCGTGGCTCGGCCGGGCTTGGGAATAGCTCGGCCGCGCAAAAATGCCCGGGCGGACACGGTCCGTTCTAGCGTGAGTCATCCTTTAGACATAATAATTCATAATTTATTTCCCATATAGGTATGCTAAGATACACTTATGTCCGTCAAAAATATACAATAAGATTTACCCTTACAGATTATCGCTAGAATAATTATTTACTAGGTGTTACAATTCTTAAATCTAAATCCCAAACATTTTTGTCTGACATATAATCCGTCACTTTATAATACGATTTCTGAATTAATCTGGCTTTAACAATCTTTTTAAATTTATTATCCGATAAGTTTATTATGTGACTTGGGATTTTGTTGTAACTAGAAATGAATCGACTGTCCAACAAATGATTTGCTTACTTTTGCTAGTCGTAATCGAGTCACCATTTATTTATATTTGTTCCTCGTCTTAAAGTTATGTATGTCACTATTTTTCGGAAGATCTTTGTAATGCTTCCTGGTGTACATAATGACCTCATAAATGAAAAGTGAAGGCAGTGTTAAACTATTAAAGTCACTGCTCGTTTTCGTAGAACAAATATGCTGTCTACTTCGGCACATTTCCCCCACAGCAGGACTCCGTAAGTCATAAAGCTATGGTTATAACTATAATAAACCAGTTTTGCGGTATCTGTATCAGTTATCTGTCTTATTTTTCTAACAGCGTAAGCAGCAGAACAAAGTTTCTTACTTAAGATAGCTAAGTGCGCATCCCACTGCATCTTGGAATCCACAGTTAAACCCAAGAAATTCGCACCATCAGAGAACTCCAGAGTATGAGTTGTTGGCGGAAAGTTGAAAATAAAATACATTTTATTTTTTTGGGGTTCAAAAGTAAGTTGTTTGTCGAGAACCATGTCAATACCCTTTGCAATACAGGATTAATAATGGTTTCGGCTCGATCACTGTTTCTTGGCACCTTAAACAAAAGTGATGTGTCATCTGCAAATAGGACTATACGAGCTAAACCTTCCAGCATATATGGTAAGTCATTTATGTAGGTTAAGAATAGGAAAGGGCCCAATATAGATCCTATCTTAACGAACATTTCCCTAAAATTAGATTCATTCACATCTACACACTGTGTTCTATTAGATAGATATGAGCGTAGCACATCCAGGGATTTACCCTTGACACCATAATGACTTAGTTTCGCCAACAACGTCAAGTGGTCCACACAATCGAAGGCCTTGGACAAATCGCAAAAGACACCGATGGCGTCATGAGAGTCCTCCAAGGCATCGAATATGTGTCTAACCAAAGTCACTCTGGCATCAGTTGTAGAACGACCCTTAGTGAATCCAAACTGTTTAGAGTGTATCATATTGCTCATGTAAAAATGGAGCAAGAGTTGATTCAAAATTATTTTCTCAAATACTTTACTTAAAGCTGGCAAAATTTAAATTGTTCGAAAATTCGACGGCCTCCGTAGCCCAGTGGGTAGTGACTCTGCCTACGAAGCTGGAGGTCCCGGGTTCGAATCCCGGTCAGGGCATTTATTTGTGTGTTTATCACGAATATTTGTTCCTGAGTTATGGATGTTATATATGTATATAAGTATCTATATGTATTTATCTATTATATATATCATCGCCTAGTACCCACAACACAAGCCTTACCTGAGCTTACCGTGGGCCTAGGTTGATTTGTGTAAGATTGTCCTATAATATTTATTATTTATTATTATTAATTACTACGGTCTTTGGGGTCTCCGGACTTAAAGACTGGAATGATTTTACTACATTTCATGAGCCTAGGAAAAGTACCAGTATCTACACACAAGTTAAATATCTTACATAGTTGAGGTGCTAAGATGTCCATAACTGAGTCAAGCAGTTTCACGGATAGTCCAAAAATATGATGTGTTCTTGAAATTCAGAGACGTTTTCAAAAGATAAATTTCATTAATGTGGTGGAACTTGAAAATAGAGCCTTCAGCCACGTGTTCGCTTAAAATGTTTTTACCGTCTTCGGAATTCGAATTTAAGCATTTAGTAATTTCTTCAGGAATCTCAGCGAAAAAGTTTACAAACGAATTTGAGATTTCAATGTTTTCTGTAAGGACCGCATCACCGACGAGGAGCCGTATTTCTGTTCTGCACGTAGTCAATTTTCCTAGTTCCTCATTGATAACCACCCATGTCGTTTTTATTTTATTACCTGAAGACCCTGTTACTTACATACGTTGATTTAGCCTTAATACAAACTTTTTTGAACATTTTGGAATATTCTTGAACGAATTCATTGAAAGATCTATCACACAGACTGGCTTTCAAGTTATATAGTTCGAATAAGCGGTCCCGGCTTATTCGAATGCCTTTCTTAGCCCAATCGCTGAAATACATTTTAGATTTAATTTTTACGGTCTTTGTTGGAAATGATTTTTCATGCGCTTCGGTAACATCAAAGAGAAGATCGTCATAACAACTATCTACAGTCTGTTCAGATCGAGACCCGTCACAGGATGAAACAAGTCGTGTTTGTTCTAACTTTTCTCGAAAACGCTCTATCCTTTCACCATTGATAGGTCTACAATCATAAGTGCTACAAGGTTTACGATCATCCTGAAATCTAAAAGTTACCATTTGACCGGTATGATCCGATCTTAAATAATTTATAATTCGCTTCAATTGACAATCTGAGTTACAAAACACATTATCATAGACATGAAACACTTTATTTAACATCACACTTTACACATACAGTGAGTGTATAGAAATGAGACTTTAGATTAGACTTAAAGACTATACAGTTAGTACCATTCGAGGCATGACTGTACAGCAGGTCGATCACGTAACGCATTGTACGAACGTCGGGCTAAATGTCACTTTTTATATGGAAAATTGACAGTTAAATTGTACCGACGCGCGTTCGGAACGTTACGTGATTACCCCTCTACCAAATGTTGCAGTGAGTATTCTGCTAGCCTAAAGGGCCTCAGAAAATGATAAAAAATATATAAATTTGTATACCACGTTGCTGATTTTCCCTCAGATCCTTACTAATACCGGTATATATCGAAACGGAATGATAATGTATTCGGAATATGTGTAATGCTTGTGTTTTCTGAAGTTTGGTTGTTATTAAATATTGTTACTTAAAAGATGTAGGTACACTAAATTGGAAAAAGCACGTCGCGAAAACAAAAAGTTTACTATCCCGATTCACTTACGCCTTAAGCATCTTAAAACGGAACTAGCACCGCGAGTGCGCATTGGCCGCCTACCACGGGCGCGCGTGCGCCTGGCTGCGGTACGGGCTCCTGCTGTGGGGCCATAGCACGGACACTAATGACCTTTTAATTTTGCAAAAGAAATGTCTCCGAATCATCCAAAATATACGACAAACGGAAAGCTGCCGTCCACATTTCACGCAATTAAAACTACTGACCCTCCCATCAATGTATATCATGGAGGCAGCGCTATTCGTAAAAAAAAACATGACACTGTTCGATTTTGTTAAAAGCTCACGGCGTAAAAACCAACTGATCCTCCCGGCACCTAAAATTGATCTTTTATATATGAAAAGCCCATATTATAGATGTATCAAAATCTTTAACAAAATACCGGAGACAATGAAAAGCGAAAATAGAATCAACGTTTTATTAACTTAAAAAAAACTTCTTATTAATAAATGCTATTACCATTGGAATGAATTTATGATAGATGAGACCCTTAATTTAGCCTGCTGACATCTGAATGTAAATTTAAATAATAATTGACATGATATAATGTTACCTATTGACACCCTTGCTTAAAATTCTAACGATGATTAATTTTGTGTATAATGTTTGATGTGCCTTGTTTTTGTAATTTCAATTTAAAGTTTGTATTCCTAATATGCATAGTGTATTGCATGCATTATTTTAGTTTTTTTTTTTTATATTAATGTTGCCGTGCCCTAACAGGGTTATGCTGGAACTGTATTTATATGTACCTAACATCTTGTAAGACCCATACTGCAACAAATAAATGAATCATGAAACCTCAATGGACCTTTTAAGGAGTGATGTGTTTGTACTCGTAATGTCCAAGTAGGTCATAAATTAGTTTGACACCACCATGCATCGTAGATATTCACATTTTCACATTAGATGAAGTGTCTCTATGTGATCTACCCAAACGTAATTTAATTATCTCGTGAACATATATATCAACTCTAAGTGAGAAATATCGTCGACCCAGACATGGATATGCGCATCATTCATTCACTAGAACCGTTCTCAAGGTATTGTATGAACTGCGGGACATAATACACTTCCGACTCCAATTTGTTTACCAATTTCCTAAGACGACATTACAAATGTTCAAACGACTTCCATAATACCCGCACTTGACGAAGGAGTAATTTTGCCGCCTTCGCACCGGGAAAATAGTCCCCCCGTAACGAGGCGCCGCATAAGCCCCGGCGTATCGAGATCTTCAGCTCAATTTGTCGTCAAATTTAAAACACTTGGAACTAAAAAAAACTACGTACTTACACCCCGCGATAACTCAACAGAGATCCAATTCTCTTATTCAATTTTAAACAGTACAACTTCTTTCCATTTGCTTCTAGCACAGCCTTTATCCCGTTTGCATACGCTTCAACGTCGCTTTCACCATCTTCAAAGATATCTATGTTTCGCTGGTAAGATTTTTCTGCTTGGTGCGTTTTCAAAATACTTATCTCTTTATCTATACGGTTGAGTTTCCTATATTCAAGCGCTTGGGGTCCGCCGGGAGTCGTTATTCGCGAGCTCGGGTGCCGCTATAAAGAGCTGCCTTTATTCACAAAGCATTGCACCATGACTGAAAGCTGGCTAGTATCACTTGACCCTGATGTTCGTAACAAGTATGGATACGGACGGAAGTGAGAATTATACTGGTTTAGAAGTACTGAGATGTGGGTAGAGGTGCCTAGTGAATGCGCCCTGGAAGGCGGCCAGAGGTGAGCGAGTCAGCGATACCCTGATAAGTGTGGTCTGTATTGGAAAAGTTTAGTTTTGGAATGTTACTCGTATTTAGATAAATGGTGTTGTTTTGGCGAGACCTTATCAATTACGGCGTCTGTGGCTGAATCCAGTTATTGTTTAAATGCGTGTATGTTTATGCGGTTAGTTCACCCCGCTGGAAACTGCCCGATAAGTACGAATTGAGCAATATTCGAAATGCGAGCCAAATGTATGTGCAATTTTTAGGCAAAGATATTATATTACAACACTGTAAAATACCAACTGAATTTACTTCGATACAGTAACGTTTATTTTACTTGTGGAGCCATAAATGAAGAAGAATTATTTGAAAACATCCGGATAACACACGTTAACTTCAACAGTCTATTGAATCCGAATCTTGAAAATTAACAAATAAATACATACATAATTAAATCACTGAACTGGTTAACATTAGCCTGTGTTCTTATCTCATAATTGGTGGTGACAGTTGAGGTGCACCGACGTCAGTTTTAAAATTACACAATTAAGTATATAGTTTTACCTCACAGAACACTAGTTAACGGCATCGACTATTTCCACGTAATGGGTCATTCTTCAGATTTGTGACTGCGTTTAATTCCCCTGACTCCATATAAAATGTTAGTAAAACGTCGGGGTAATTAGACCCAATCGCAGACACAATTCCCAAGAATGACCCAATACTTAAATAACTATTTCAATGTACACTTAGGTATTTTCACTCAAACACACAATATACATTTTTAGGGTTCTGTAGCCAAATGGCAAAAAAAGAAACCCTTATAGATTCCTCATGTCTGTCTGTCTGTCTGTCCGTCCGTATGTCACAGCCACTTTTTTCCGAAACTATAAGAGCTATACTGTTGAAACTTGGTAAGTAGATGTATTTTGTGAACCGCATTAAGATTTTCACACAACAATCGAAAAAAAAACAGTAAGTTTTGGGGTCCCTATACTCAGAACTGAAACTCAAAAAAAAACCCATACATATAAGTGCGAGTCGGACTCGCATACGAAGGGTTTCGTTAAATAAACTGCGGTTTACGATTTATGACGTATTTAAAAAAAAAAACTACTTACTATATCTCGTTCAAACCAATTTTCGGTGGAAGTTTGCATGGTAATGTACATCATATATTTTTTTAGTTTTAATATTCTCTTATTTTAGAAGTTACAGCCCCCCCCCCCAATAGATATTCCGCTTTTAACTGTAAAAGCGGAATATCTATATTGTCTAGTATTATGACCACCAACTACTGAGTTGGTGCCTGAGACAGCGAAGATAACATTTTAGCTCGGTTTCACTAACACAATCATCTGGCCCAATAATCTGCGCGGAACTTTCTCGGTGCCCATTTGAATATTAACTTCACAACTACCCGCCTTGAGCCAGAAATAAGGAAGAAACATATTTTCTGTTTAATCATCGTTTTCATTTGGTTGTGAATAAGTGTCTCTCACAAAATGCATTTTCATTGCCGTCAGCGTCAAGTTCTTATTGCCACCTTTTTGTAATATTTTATTTATTTTAGTAACATTTCTACAGTAGGTCCGTCATCGCCAAACTGCAAGGCAGTTTGTTGACTACTGTTTTTGCAGAAAAAAGTTATTGTTTTACATTTTTTGGGGGCAGAATGTTTAAGTCTAGATGCAATGACAAGAAGATTGATGAATGAAGGGGCAAGTTCGCCTTTGTACAAATGTTTTAACTACTACAAGATACTTCAATAACTTAAAAGGATAAGGAAAGTATAACATTGAAGGTGGCAGCGATTCGCACCGACCAAACAGCCCTGAGAACTCGCAAACACAGCCTTTCTCCCACGACGGCCATGCAATGGCTGCCTGCGCCAGAACTAATTTAATAGAGCGCGAGATATACGCGTTACTATTTCAGGCTTCAGTCGGAGGAGTGACAGATGGAGGACGATTTTCCCACATTTTCCCGCTAGTCTGAGGGACAGACGGCAAGATTCGCACGTCGTAGATATTAGGTACTAGTTCACATTTCATCATCATCATCATATTAGCCGAAAGACGTCCACTGCTGAACATAGACCTCCTCCAGAGAGTGCCGAAGTGACCGGTCCGAGTGGGGCACATTGCACGTAGTTCCCATTCAGCTAGACCTAAATCAACAATTCTTAGAAAATACAATGTTGAAAATTTAATTTTAGAAATATATTTAGAAATTTATTTCGCAGATACAAAATTACACAATTACTGTTTTATTTGCAGACAAGACAGGGTGCCATTATAAAAGAAGCTACGGTAGCCTAGTGGTTCAGGCATGCGCCTGTCAAGCGGCGGTCGTGGGTTTGAATCGCGGCTCGTACCAATGAGTTTTTCGGAACTTAAATATGTACGGAATATTTACCGTTAGCTTTTCGGTGAAGGAAACCATCGTGAGGAAACCGGTCTAATCCCAATAAGTTCTAGTTTTCCCTCTGGGTTTGAAGGTCAGATGGCAGTCAGTAACTAGTGCCTATGCCAAATGTTGGGATTAGGTGTCAAAGCGGACCCCGGGCTCCTTTAGGTGCACAAACGGTAATAACGCTAGGAGGATGACAGGGTGCCATTATAAAAACTGGTAACACCCTACTTGCGATCCGACATAAACGCAGTTCGTCTCCCGCACTACAGGAAAGTCTCTGAAATAAACCCTCCCGTACGGCGACTGAAGCCACTTTAGCATTATAATATTTTATTCGCCATACTTTATTAAATGCCGGGCATTCCCCAGTAATGGGGCATAGTTGCCCGGCCGAGCTCGCCGGGAACCAATATCGCCCGCGGCGCAAACAAAATGGGATACATTATGTAATACATACATTTAGATCGTCTTTCTTTGATCAAACATCCATCCGATGGATATTTACATAACAATCGGGAATATATATCTTTAGGATTCCACCTCTATGCGTTCAATGAGATTTTTTTACGTAGAATATAGCCCATTTCGGGTTCGTATTTGGGATGCGTATTCATTTTAATGAATCTGAATGACAGATATTTATAGCGGATTAGCGGATAACCGCGAATACCTATTACTATCCTCGTCATGAAGCAGCCGTTCCAACGTGACCATTTTGACTTTGCCGTTTAGGAAAACTGTGTTTTTCGACTGGTGGTATTCGACGTGCTGAACGTCACATATCCTCTTCATTTCGTAGAGTTATGCCCACTTTCATGTTTCTCAAATGCGATTAACTAGACATACCTAAAACCTAATATAACAAAAGTAACCATATCGATACTATTGTAGTCTTGTGGAACTCTCACACGCACAAATGCACCCACACACACTCACGTACACACACGCCCATACACAAATAGTAGTTTTAGTTTTAAATTGTAATGTTAATGATAATCTTCTCTCAATTTTACTTTCAATGAAACAGGAATTAGAGTTGTTAAAAAAATAATTTTTTTATCCCCTTCTGCCCATTAAGATGAAGGGATTGGGGCCAATGGGGAACTTAAACATTAGGTAGGTATTTTGAATGTGGATCCCTGGTCGGCTTGCTCCAAATATTAACGAGATGACATTCCGCTGTGCCTTCCCTCTCCAAAAATGGATATACCAGGCTAATAGGACTAAAAAATTATGAGTTATTACTGCACGTGGACGGCCGTCCGTTCGTGTTTCATTTTGATGCAAATTTTGGTATTTTTGTGAAAGGACCCGCCGCGGCCGGTCATTAGATGTAGCTGGCGTCGCGCCAGGCCCGCGGGAGGGGCTCACTTCCGGGGCCCACTGCTCATGTTTTCAGATCACATGAATTTGTATTGATTGGCGTGCTTCCTATCAACTTACAACTCAACGAGCTAAGGAAAGGAAAAGCGCACAAATATGTTTCAAATCTAATCTAAATACGTAGTGCGTTCCGGAACTTAGGCCAGAGCTGACCGTAAGTACCTACTGGTTAGTTACACAGCCATAAATTAGTTGTTCAAGTAGCTGGAGCTAATAATATGTCATTTCGTTACTTTACGTCTCAAACCCTGGATAAAAAATACGTGTGTTCGGTTTGATCCACGAAAATGGATGTCGCCCCATACTTAGCCACTTAGTAGGTAAGTATAGGGAGATGTGACGTCTGAAACTAGACGAAATTGGTATATTCGTAGTGATTTTTATTTATTTTCATCATTTACACCAATCTTTTCAAAACTGTAATAAAATATCATTTCTATACCCATAGGTGCTTTTCCTATACAATAGTAGGCTATACCGTTTGAAGGGGAGCTCCATTTCCGTACATTAAACTATGAAATTCGGCATTTTCCTATGATTGTAGATACATGGTTCCGTAGCAACAATTGTTCCTTACATCCAGCACTATTTATTTTCGCAAAAAAGCGAACTCTGAATTTTAGACAGATTTAACCGGGTTCGTTCCCGGCCACAGATGTATGAATACATATAATAAGGAGATAGGAGATGCCAGCCGATTTGTATTGTGTACGCCTGTCGCAAGTACATTAACCCACACAAAGTCCAAGTAATTGACAAGATTCGAAACTCTTTCACAGTAAAAAGCGGTGAGATATTTCGTAGAGCCAAGTCAGGCATTCTTATTAATCTTTATTTGCTTGCTAAATAAAATTTTGTGACATGGCAATCACACTTACATAGTTTTAGGTACGTATGCAAAAATTAGTAAATGCAGTAAAGTTGTGTGATTCCCATGTTGCACAATTTTATTTAGCAAGCAAATAAAGATTAATATGAATGCCTGACTTGGCTCTACGAAATATCTCACCACTTTTTACTGTGAAAGAGTTTCGAGACTTGGCCTATTTTTTACATGGAATGTTTTTTTATGGGATTATATTTTACAGCTGTGCGGGTAGATTTTCAAGACATCATTCGATTAACGAAATTATACGTCAAGCATTGGTCCTGCGTATTAGAGCCTCAAGGTTTAAGCAGGACGGATGGTAAGAGGCCGGATGGTTTAAAACTGGTTCCATGGGCGAGGGGTCGAAGTCTGATTTGGGATGCAACGTGTATAAGCACGTTTGCTACATCGCACCTCAACCACACGGTACGCAAGGCTGGAGCGGCCGCCGAATGCGCAGCAAAACTTAAACATTCAAAGTACTTAAATTTGGAACCAGTGTATGACTTCGGTTGCTGTGGAGACGAGTGGCCCCTGGTGCTCCGAGGCAAAAACTTTCATAAAAAAATTAGGACAACGATTGCGGGAGAGAGGTCGCGATCCCAAGTCCGGCTCGTATCTGGTGCAGCACATATCGTTGGCGGTGCAGCGGGGTAACGCGGCCAGCATATTGGGCACATTTGCGCCAGGTACCTGCCGTCCCAGGAATATATTAGTTTAGCATTAATTTTGTTTTAGTTTTAGTGTACATATTTATTTTTTCATTTATATTGTATCTAACTTTACATTTTTGTCAATAAATATTTTCCTTTTACAGCTGGTGTAGTAGTTAATAGGTAGTATATAGGTAGGTATACAAAGCGCACATGCAACCAAAATTCTTTTTTTAGGTATTAGTCGGTAGCTCGAGGACAAAATGGCCATCCTCCAAACAAAGGCGATATTTTTAGACAAAATCCGAATAAAAAATAAAACATGCGGCAATAAAATCGCGTAAACCCGATGGCATTAATTTCTTTATTTACCCAGTGGGTACGGGCGTGTACCGGCAAACACGAAAAGTGGTTCATAAAAGAATTATGAGTTTACACTTACCTGCGGATCGGCATTAAGGAGACGTGTCAAATATTGTTATAATTAAATATGAAAATTGGCACCTATTGGGCCTTCGCGTAGAGGGCGCGCTTTGAAGGGACGCGTCAGGGCTTCGGCACTCGGGCGCGCGTAAAGAGCGCGCTCTGAAGGGACGCTTCAGGACTTCGGCAATCGGGCGCGCGTAGAGAGCGCGCTCTGAAAGGACGCGTCAGGCCTTCGACACTCGGGCGTGCGTAGAGAGCGCGCTCTGAAGGGACGCATCAGGCCTTCGGCACTCGGGCGCGCGTAGAGTGCGCGCTCTGAAGGGACGCCTCAGGACTTCGGAACTCGGGCGCGCGTAGAAAGCGCGCTCTGAAGGGACCCTTCAGGACTTCGGCACTCGGGGGCGCGTAGAGAGCGCGCTCTGAAGGGACGCGTCAGGCCTTCGATACTCGGGCGCGCGTAGAAAGCGCGCTCTGAAGGGACCCTTCAGGACATCGGCACTCAAGGGCGCGTAGAGAGCGCGCTCTGAAGGGACGCGTCAGGCCTTCGATACTCGGGCGCGCGTAGAGAGCGCGCTCTAAAGGGACGCATCAGGCCTTCGACACTCGGGCGCGCGTAGAGAGCGCGCTCTGAAGGGATGCGTCAGGCTTTCGGCACTCGGGCGTGCGTAGAGAGTGCGCTCTGAAGGGACGCTTCAGGCCTTCGGCACTAGGGCGCGCGTAGAGGGCGCGCTCTGAAAGGACGCGTCAGGCCTTCGGCACTCAGGCGCGCGTAGAGAGGGCGCTTTGAATGGACCGTGCCAGGCGAGACGTTGGTCAAGAATTATACCCAGATACTTAAGGGACTTGACTTTTTCAATAACAGGGCATTGAAACTGTAGATTGCTAGGTAGGGTACAACTATGCACTTGTGACACATAATGACTTGTAAGTCATTATGTGGCTGGGTGTTGTTATATTTAGTAAAGCACATTTATTTCGTTTTAGATTCGTTTAGCGTCAGTAAGTTGTTCTTTAGCCAGACAGATATCAAACGCAAACCTTTTTCTGCTCTTTTAGCTCTACAGGGACATACCCACATATTATAGTAGGCAACATAATTATTTAACAGATAGTAACTCACAATGATCACCACGTCCGTGGGAATTACCCATCGCTACCCTACAAGTGACCCCTGGCGGTGCTAAAAGTGCAACAACCTGGTGGCAACCGTACCGTCTTTTCGAAGATCTCACGGTTCTAATACAATGATTTTCCATACGATAAATAATAATATTGATCTACTCATGATATTTACTTCCAAGAGAGAAGGGCACTTTAAGCACTGTTATCAAGTCAAATGAATAGCTTAAATGAAATTCTATGAATATTATAAAATTTACATTTTAGTAAATTTGATAAAGATTTTACTGCCAAATAACGGCCTCTTAACGAGTCTTCGACGATAAATCAGCGACTTGCTACAGACGAACAAACACAATTAAACGTAAGCCGATTGTAAGTATTAAACATTATTTCAGACACGAAACATTTTGAACATTCCCGCGTTTTATGGATGCATCCATTCGAGCCTCTACTAAGTAACCTATTTCTGGCGCTTAAACAAAACGCGTTTTTGACGCATAGAAATGCTGAGTCATACGGAGATTTAGGTTCGCGTATATTCTGTGGACATTGCCAAAGTTAAGGGCTATAAAACCTAATTTTTAGTTGGACTCTTAATCCGCATTAATGGCGTCTCTTCTTATATGATTTCATGCAATCAAAACATTTTTCACATACACGGAAGCCCTTAACTATAGGAAAAACGACTTTTTATTGATACAATCAGTATGACCCTGCTATGTGAAATATTCATTGTATTCATTCATTATAAGCAAACTTAGAAGATATAAGTACCTACCTATCGAAGGACTATCTACACTGCTGGGCTTCTATTTTTGAATAATTATTGTGTTCTGTCTATAAAGACATTTTATATAAATAAAACTAACTAATGTTGTTAGCATGTTAGTACGTAAGAGCATTGCAATGCCCTAACAGGGTATCATGTACCTACTGTGTGTATCTTAAGATATAATCTACTGTATCGACAATGAACATGATCGCAATAAATGAATATGAATACATAGCCGATGCCGCAATCCAACACATCACTCACCATTATCTGCCTACTAGAGGTGATCCTACATGTTAATGCCACAAAACGCCAAGAAATTATTTAAAGAGATAAACTTCAATCAATAATATGACTATTTCAGTCAGCATTTCTAATATAACCAACTGGACAATCATGGAAAATGATTCCCAGTTCTGAAAATCCCTAATTTATCTAAACGCCGTCTGACTTCCGGACCACATGGACCCTAGCTTGGGCTCTAAAATAAATCCTGTTTACTTGTTGCTATAAATCCAGCAAATGTGCCCAGATTGGTTCGCACCGGAAATCGAACCCGTATCCTCGGCGCTGGAGCGCCAAACTTACTAATAAATTGCTTGAAGCTAACCGCACAAAAGTGCCTTTATCCATGTTAAACGACATTAATAAAGGCATCGCAATTAAATACTTTGTTATTTATGACAATAACAAAATATTTTATTGTAGTTACCTACTAGCCACAATTTATTAATTATAATTAATATATGTAATTAAACCTATTACTGGTGGTGTAGGTAGTAGCAGAATGTAATCTGGCTGGAATTGGGAGACCTAGCGGAAATAATTGTAATTCAGATTGCAGAAGACCACTTCTGGTGGAGTCAAAATTCATTGCATTTACTAAATAACAATATACTTTATAATATTGCATTTCTGCTGCACCGACTGCAACGAGTAGGTAAGGTCGCCAGAGCTCTTGAGATGACGCTGTATTGGTTAATGGCTTGGGATCTACAATTTGTACTAACTAACTAAGTAGTTACGCTGTCTTTATTTCACACTTTACAAATAAATGTTTTACACACAATGATGCATATGTCGGCGGCCGATCGTAAAATCCGGCAGATCACGAAATTCCTAGGCATATCGTGAAACGCCGCCATTTCATGATTTGGCTAAATGACATCCGCCATATCGTTCAAAACTTAACGATTTGTCTAATGACGTTTAGGCAGATCATGAAACTCCTAAGCATATCATGGAAGGCCGTCATTTCATGATCTGGCTAAGTAACACCCACCAGTGACGTCTAGGCAGATCATGAAATTCTTAGGCATATCATGAAACGCCGCCATATCGTTCAATACTCGCCGTTATACGTTACTTGGGTTTGCAAACAAGTTTTTCTGCTCTTCTATAAAAATAAATAACCTCGAAGACGAAAGCGGGAGCTAAGCTCCCGGCTTTCGTCTTCTAACAGTTCTAACCTATCCGCGATCCGAGTCGGTTTTGCCACTAAATCGATCATTCGATCAATATTTTTTATCAGGCACATCATGATATGCCTGGTCAACGTTTAGCCAAATCATGAAATGGCGGCGTTTCACGATATGCCTACGAATTTCGTGGTCTGCCGGATTTTACGATCGGCTGCCGACAAATACAAAATGGTTGTTGTATGTTTGTAATGCTTGTATGGTAGCACTGTTAAGTATATTTCTTGTTTCGTTCAAAAATAATACGCACCTCATAAATAAAACTGTACTTAACTGGTAGCATTGATTTGATGTTATTAATTACCACGATATATTCATATTGAATTAAAGTCCGAGCTCAACTGAACATTTTGAATGTAACAAATTACTCCAACACGAAAACACATTAAGCTTCCTTATAAAATTAGCAATAAATTAAAGGAGGGAAGTCGGTGGCGTCACTATTAATCTCCCGTTTGGCAAACTTACAATTTATATGTCTTGCAAAAAGTGAAAAATGTACCGGACTCGGCGCACAGCGCTCGGCGGCCGCCACAGACATATTACGTAGACGTCGAATGATCAGTCGCTGGTAGAAAGCTCTACACTGCATGGTGCTCAAAAAAATCTAAACACATGCACTACTCTCTAACACGTTGATGATAGAGTCGAAGATAGAGATACTTGTCAGCGCTTTGCTCGCTCCGATATATCTGATGGGGACTGTAACGCAGTTTGGATTATGAACACCGAGAATGCTATGCCATTGTTATATAACGTTGCGAAGTAAATAAACGGATTTAGTCGGTTCTAATTGATTCAGGTGGATTCTGACAGCTGTAGAATTTAGGTGTCTAAGTTGGTCTTGTTATCACTGTTAAGTAATTGATTTATTGATTTTTATTTATGCAATAATCCTCAATTTTAATTACAAATAATAATAAGATTAAACTAAACTAAAACTAAATTACGTCTCCCAGATCGGGCCCCTGCGGCAAGGTCCCCATTAGGCTGGTTGCGTTCCCCCTCTGGATCGCTATGCTGATCCGTTGAGTGAGGAACGAGCCAGCTCTGTGGTCTCCAGTGGTCTGGACGAGCTTACGACTCAGCGTCCTGACCAGTTCGTGGGCATCTGGACTTAATTTACATGTACTTCATACACAATGAAAATTGTTTTTGAATGAAGAAATGAAATGAAATGCATATATATTTTGACGACCGCTTTAGCCTAGTTGGTAGTGACCCTGCCTACGAAGCAAGAGGTCCTGGGTTCGAATCCCGGTAAGGGCATTTATTTGTGTTGAGCACGAATATTTGTTCCTGAGTCATGGATGTTTTCTATGTATTTAAGTATTTATTTCTCTATATAAGTATCTATATCGTCGTCTAGTACCCATAGTACAAGCTTTGCTTAGTTTGGGACTAGGTTGATTTGTGTAAGATTGTCCGCAAATATTTATTTATTATTTGTTTATTTATTCATATTATTTCTAAGTGGAAAATTGCTACGCCATGTGGGTATTTTATTAATCGACAAAATGAAAATGAAATATTTGTTATTTTTGTTAAAATTTTAAGGGAACATACACAAAGTACCACTAGTAACTTATTGTATTGTATTGTGTTAGTAGGTAGTAACTTATTGTCTATTCTATTTTTAATATCGCTTCATATTTTTCGAGTCTGACTTCGATTACACATAAGTATAGTCAAACTATTGAGAAGCTACATGTAGAACTATCCCTTTGAACTTGATTCTAGAGCTACTTGATTTGTGACTCGACCACAAATGTATACCTACGTAGATGCAATCGTATTCGTAGAAGATCGCAAAGTAGGTGCATTTGCGTGATCTGTATGTATATCTGTGACTTACCACCCGCACAGAGCTTAATGAACTCGGGTCCCGACGGTGACGGCTACAGGATGTTATCCCGATTAGCATCGAGTTAGCGCTCGCAGTGCAGAGTCCCACAAGCTTCTACCCACGTGTATGTGAAATAAGATAAAATACTTACGTTACCATACATTTACATAAAGGAAGCGGCAATTTTTGTAAGAAATCACCCGAATTTGTTTACAATACAAAAAAATACTTCGAAGAGAAATAATAAATATAAGCTTGAGCTACCATTTTCAAAATTGACCATGTACAGAAATGGTCCTTACTACAGATGCATCACCATAGCAAACAAGTTACCTGAACAAATTATTCAAATAACCAGCGCAAGCAATAAATTATTTAAAAGCAGATTACATAAACTACTTATTGAGAAGAGTTATTATTCCATTGATGATTATTTAAATGACAATACATTGTAAAACGACAATCTGTATGACTTTAATTATGACATAAATTTAATTACATTTTAACTGACCTTTCTACATTATTATTTTAATTATTATTTTCTTAACCTTGACATCTGTATATACCTGAAATAGCTTGAAATGTATTATTTATTATGAACAAACTTTGACAGCGTAATGTATTAAAATCTTTATCAATTTCCGTGTACATGAATAAATATCATTATTAAATATTGTGTTAGAAAGAAAGAAAGAAAGAAAATATATTTATTTGTTATTGTACAATTATGCACCTACGCGCTAGAAAACATTATGTGCCCTCTCAGGGTGTCATGTACCTACCACCTGTACCACTGATATCCACCACTAACATCCCTTGAAATGCGCATGACTGATGATGTTGAATAAATGAAATGAAATGTCTGGATGAGTACCACCCGCACTGGGTCCCGACGCTGACGGCTACATGATGTTATCGGGCTTCTGCACAAATCACGCGAGGTTCGAAAGGGGGGGGTCACGACATTGGGGGGGGGGGGGGGGGGGGTCTTCTTAGACCTCACGTGTATTTTTTTACAGTGAACGAAACTAAGAAAAAATATCTACTACACGAGTAAATACTTTTTCTCGGGGTCGAACATAAATCTTTACTTAGCATTTCAAAATAGCGAGTCTATTTTACTAAGATAGAAAAATAAAGGAGGGGGGTCAAAAAGTAGGCGAAAAAACCTCGCGTGATTTGTGCAGAAGCCCATCCCTATGTGTACCATGCCGAGCCGGGGCGTAGGATGCTAAATAAGGTTTTAGTCACAGTATTCGCCTAATAGTTATTTCCTACGCGATTAATGACGAGTGCCACCGTTACCCGGCTGGCGAGCGGACGCGACACGGTCGGGGCATGTGAAGACCTCGGGACGGGCGCACTGGCCACTGGCCTGCACGGCGCGGCGTACTTCCTGTCAATCGTCGTTTAATGAAATCCTCTTTGTAAGTGCAAATAGCAAATTATCTGCAACTGCGACGCAAATATACTGACATGAATTCAATTAGATTAAGGTATTTTGTAACTCCAATAATTGTACCACGATCGCAAAATACTTCAAGACAATAGAGTCTAAACGCACCATCTGATTATTATATGAAAGATATAAACCCAAATAAAACTCTTGAAGACTCCGTGACATTGTTTAATTTAAATATTGCTATTGGCGCAGTCAGTAGGATACGAACCTATGTACGCTCCTAAACGTCTGTACGCCTGTGTTCATACTTCCTCCTCAAGTCTCAAATAAGTAAACATAAGTACTCTAACTCGTCTAAGGATTGCTACCATATTCAATAACCGGAGTCAACGGTAAAGCTCAGGTTAGGAACCACTCAAGGCTGTGATGTCGCCTATCCGGTTACTGCCGGACTTTGCTTGACCGGCGCAACCGATCGATGCCAACTTGTAGGCGCCGCCGTAAGATAATATCACTTGCATATTTATGTATGTTATAACATATATCGTGATTTATAGATTGATCAAACCACGTAAACTCTCCCCACTCTAAACTACGTTATGGACAAGACACAAAGAATACTCAGGTGTACATAAGTTTCTGTCGAAAATTTATTTTTTGGTACAAGCTTTTATTGCCGACTGTACTTTTTTGTGTACCATCATCAATTACTCATTGAGACGATTCTAACGAGCCTAAACTCAACGGGGTTACGTCGGTTAAGTACTAAATTCCCATGGCCACCTTCTGTCTCCATCATCAGATCAGCTTGATGGTACCATATAATATTGAATTGTCATCCAAACTATACTAGTACCCTAACTTTCAACTCAATCGAATAACGGCAAGTGACTGAAAAATGGATTGCAATTTTTGACGGACAACTTACATACTTAGTTACACACTTAAATACTTACATACTTATATATTTACATACATACGAACAGGTCAAGTTAATATAAAGCTTGTGTTTGCTCTTGAGTGCAGTAGATATGTAACGAAGAGTAGGACACTTTTTCGTGGATTCTACTATATTAAAGCTCTCCTATATGAGCGTATACCCGCGTCCAGCCGAGCCGGGCTCGCATCGACCGTGAGCACAAATAAACCGATTACGCGTTAAGCCCCGCGCTGCCTCGTTACCGTTTTACTTGCTCATGGTTCACACCAGTTAGTGTTGTTAAAGACTCGAGTTCTGGAGCCCAGATTTAAACTCGAGGTTGAAAATACAAGACTCGGTGAACCGGACGTAGTTTAGGGAAAAGGATCCAACCCTCACGATGCTAAACTACGTCAACTCTGAGTCTCCGAGTCCAGTCGAGCGTGATTCATCTGTCCAGCGACTCGAGCTCATTACTATTGTGTTATACGTTTTTGTTATGTATTGCTATTTCTATGTATGGCTGTGAGGTATTTGCAAATACGGGCCATGTTGCCTGAGATAAATCAATAAAATATAAAATACTTTCAAAATTAAAGTTATAGTACCTAAAGTTTACAAAAGTCACAAAACAAACATCTAACAATAAATCTAGCAAGGAAGATCAACTTTTTTTTCATCACTGTTCATAGGTTCGGCTCAAAGCGTAAAAGAGCTGCGTTCGAACTCCGTCCACAAAACGCAGGAAAACGACTCGAGTCTTAAGTAAACCCACGCTCTTCTATAGTTCACATGACTCGTTTAGTGAGAAGTCTTGCAATAAGTATGTGGAGTCCTGAAGTGGGTATTGATCAGAGTCGCATTCTTGCGTTCCAAGTGTTTTTTAAAAGGACTACTAGAACACGAGTCTTTTATAACACCAACAGTAGTTGAACCCGTGCACGGCACGTCTGTTCGGCGCGCGTAAGTGTCACCAATGATCTGTGAATTGTATACACCACCGCTAATTATTATGATATGGGAAGATACTTAAACGGTGATCAACTCGGTAAACCCTGATCGAGCCAATGATATCAAAGATCGAGTACCGTCGCGCTGTGAGTGTACACGCGGACTTTTTCATATGAAAATAATAGTAGGGGGTTAATGACGCGGCGTACGCGGCGCTAAGTGCCGTAAACGGCGTAATGCGGGTTAAATCACGGTTCACGCGGCACTTACAGTAAAGTAGGGTTAACTCGCGGAATTATACGACAAGGGCCGATACTGCAGACCCGCGTTCAATGCTTTTGCTTTTAAATTGTTTTCATTTCATAGTTAGCTACATAAACTCACAAGCAGTTAAACAAATCCGTACAAACGTCCGATGCGTCGCACTTAACATGTATGGACCCGTGGTTGTCTGAATTAAACGAATTTTATATTTATTTTTTATTTATTAAACTTAAGTGCAAGTCGGGGTAGTTGCCGGTACATCAGCCGCGTATCACCCGTGCGCTTCATATAATATAACTGACTTTAAAAGGAGCGCAGGTGTAGAAGGTCTTAAGTGACGCTTGTTGAGATACCGCTTTAGCTAATATATTTACCGTGATAAACTGTACACGTTTTCAGTACTCATGAGAATGTATGTAATACATAACGTTATGCATTCTCGCATCAGCCCAAGTGAAGCAATCACCGGCACTCGCGCGGCACGCGTCTCCGCGCCTTATGAATATGCAGATAACTCGTATCCCGCCCATCACTCTTGCAACAAATTCACAACTAACAGCCTAATCTTGCCGTTCCATTACCGCCGGCCATTAACCATTTTTCCAATCCCGCTGTCGGCGATGAGGGCTGATCCGCCAAAACAAAACTCCTGGCGATGAGTAATCTGCTACAATTTCGCTTCGCGATAATGTATAGCTGTTTTGGCGTGTGGTGCAAGGCAAAGAAAAAGTTGTGGCCAACTGCAGTGAGGCGTGATACACTTTTTAACACGTTTTTTGAAACGGCGTTAACTTAGCTAAGAAAAGTAAGTCACAAAGCGCACGCCATGTATTTTAAGGTTTTAAGAAGCTCCATTTACGCTGCTTTAGCGCACTAAACATGTAAGTGAGTAGGTACGTTCGTGTCGAAAATCAACTAGGTACCTACATTCAATTATGTTTTATGCGAAGACGATTAAATCCTGGTTTATTCAGATTACACTTACACTGACTAACGGTAGTTTTTGATTGTTTAATCACAACACTTAAAAAAGTCTAAAGTCAAATTATTTACCTCACACACACAACCAATTATCTCGACTCTTATACATAAAAAATCTGTTTTCCATGATATAAAGATATGGCATAAGAAACCGCTTGGTAAGCTTGGTTGATCATGATTTTTGCTTCATATCCAAAATTTATAAGTTAAACTATTTCATTGTAGGTTTTAACCCGTTTAGAAGTTTGCAGATGTTATGTATGGATATGTGGGTATACCTACGTATTTCATCATTTGTTTGAATACCGCCATTCAGTCGCAATAAAGCATCAGCTGTGTTACGTACTTGCGGCGTTTCATTTCTCAAATATCACATTGGCGACGTCTGGAAAACAGTTTGTAGGCAGAAAAGTGACAATTGTTGTCTAAAACGCGTGCAAAATAAACATAAGTACAATGTCAATCGGTAAAATCCGCGAGTTTGATATCGAAAGTGGAAGTTGGGACTCGTACTGTGAGCGGCTTCAAATGTATTTCAAAGCCAACGCTGTTTCTGAAGATAAACAGTTAGCGACGCTAATTTCGGTGGTTGGAGATCAGTGCTACGAGTTGATGTCTAATCTAGCGAGCCCGAAGAAACCGTCGGAATTAGAGTTTGTACAGTTGGTGGCGTTGGTAAAAAACCATTTAAATCCGAAACCATCCGTCATGGCAGAACGTTACCGTTTTCGGCTCCGGAAGCAAGCAGCGGGTGAGACTGTATCACAATACGTCACGGAGCTCAAGAAACTAGCACGTACTTGTGATTTTAAGGAAACCTTGGCGGATAATCTTCGAGATCAATTTGTGTGCGGCGTAAGTGGAGACGTTATACGGCAGCGGTTGTTTGCGGAGGAGGAACTGTCGTACGCCAGGGCTGTGACCTTGGCACGCTCATTGGAGGCGGCAGAGCGTGATGCAGCGGTTATAGCGGGCTGCAGTACTCGGGTGTACGGGGAGCCCGCGGGGGAGCTTCATCGGGTCGCGAGCGGCGGGGAGGGCGCGGGGCGCGCGGCCGGGCAGTGGCCGCAGGCGCAGCGCAAGAAAACAGTTTTCAATGCACGAGGAAACGCTGGAAGTGCGGGTGCTGCAACTCCATGCGCTGCTTGTGGTGCTTTGAACCATAATTATTCTACATGCAAGTTTAGAGGTTATGTATGTAGCATGTGTCATGCGACGGGGCATCTGCGCCGAGTGTGTCCCGGGGGATTGTCCGGCAACCGGCAGGCGACTCAAGGGCACAATAGAGGTCGACCACGGACCTACTTTGTTACTGAAGAGGAAAAAGAAGAAAAAAGTGACTCTGAAGAAGAGGAAGCGGTCTACAGGATGTCCTTAGGCCAGTACAAACCGGTGAGTTTACCTGTGTACGTTAATGGCCGACAATTAGTGATGGAAGTGGACACGGGAGCTTCTAGTTCTTTTATAAGTAAAACAACGTTTGATTTGTATTTCAAAGACGAGAAGTTAAGGGATACTAATACCGTGTTCAAGTTTTATGATGGTACAAAGGTAAAACCGTGTGGGGTCATTACGCCATCTGTAAGATACGAATCGATCACAAAGAGACTAGATTTGTATATACTAGAAAAAGGTGAAACCAATTTAATGGGCAGGCAGTGGCTAGCCGAGTTGTGTATAAAAATACCGTTATTGAAAGTTAGTCCGATCAGCAAAATCAACTCCGTTAGCAATGTTAATAGCGATTTGGATGTAATTCTCGACAGATATAAACAAGTGTTCGATGGGGGCCTGGGGTGCTACAGCGGAGGGACGGCCACGCTGCGCGTGCGCGAGGACGCGGCGCCGGTGTTCCGGCGCGCGCGGCCCCTGCCATTCGCGCTGCGGGGCCGCGTCGATGACGAGCTGGATGGCATGCTGCGGAGCGGCGTCATCGAGCCCGTCGACTGCGCGGACTGGGCGACGCCCCTGGTTCCGGTCACTAAGAAGGATGGAGGTTTGAGAGTTTGCGCAGATTTCAAGGTCACGCTCAATCCTGTTTTGATGGTGGATAGGTATCCGTTGCCAAAGGTGGAGGAGTTATTTGCTAACTTATCAGGCGGAGAAACGTTTACCAAAATAGACTTGTCCCAGGCGTATAATCAGATTTGTTTATCCGAGGAGTCAAAGATGTTAACAGTTATAAATACTCATCGAGGGTTGTTTAAATATAATAGGTTACCGTATGGTTTGTCGTCTAGTTCGGGAATATTCTGTAGAATCAGTGAGTCAATAGTAAAGGATATACCTAATGCTCAAACTTTCTGTGACGACATCTTGGTATTTGGCAAAACTCGGGAGGCACATTTAGCTACATTGGAGGCCGTATTAAAAAAGTTGAGAGATTTGGGGTTAAAGCTAAAGAAAAGTAAGTGTACGTTCCTTGCTGACGAGGTATGTTATCTAGGTTATGTCGTCAGTAAGGACGGTATCAAGCCCGACTCCAATAAGGTCGCGGCTATGGCCAAAATGCCGCCACCATCGAGTGTATCTGAGGTACGGTCATTTTTAGGTATGGTAAATTTTTATTCAAAGTTTATTCCAAGCGCGAGCGATATATTACACCCTATGCACTGTTTACTAAAAAAGGGTGCGCGATGGAACTGGACCGTGGAGTGCGAGGCATCATTCAACAAGGTTAAAGCATTGTTGCTCGGTAAGCAGGTATTAGCTCACTACGACCCGGGTAACAGCCTAACGCTAACGTGTGATGCCAGTCCATGTGGGGTCGCCGGAGTCCTCAGTCAGCCGGATAGGCAGGGGCGGGAGCGCCCGGTGGCGTACATATCGAGGAAACTCAATGCGGCGGAGCAGAATTACTCACAAATCCATAGGAAGGCGCTTGCTATAATATTTTGCTCTCAGAAGTTTCACCAGTATTTATACGGTAGGCGGTTTACTTTGAAAACAGATCATAAGCCCTTAGTAAGCATTTTTGGCCCGCAAACCGGTGTACCAAGCATGACCTCGAGTCGTATGCAGCGTTGGGCGTTGCTATTGATGGCTTATGACTTTGATATTGAGTATGTAAACACAGCACACAATTGCGCCGACGCAATGTCCCGACTACCGATAGGACAAAGTAAAGAGGTTGACCTGCCGGAGCAGTCTTACTTGCACTTCGCATCTGACGCGCTTTTTCTTGATTGTAACGAAATACGCCGGATGACGTCCAGAGATGCATTGTTAGGTAGGGTAGTTAATTATATAAAAAATGGGTGGCCTACCAGTGCCGACATGAGAGAAATTCAGCCATATTTTAATAGGCAGAAGGAGTTATATTTAGAACTCGATTGTGTAATGTCGGGGCACCGCGTAGTAGTTCCAGAGGCGTGCCGCGAAGTGGTGCTGCGTGAACTACACGAGCCCCACATGGGAATCGTGAAGACCAAAGCCATGGCCAGGAGTTATGTATGGTGGCCTGGGCTGGACGAGGCGATCGAGGCGCGGTGCCGTGCGTGCGACACGTGTGCGGCGGTGGCCCCGGCGCCGCCAGCGAGTGCGCCCGTGCCATGGCATTGGCCGTCACGAGCCTACGAGCGGGTTCATATCGATTTTTTGGGACCTATTGGCGGAAGCACGTATATGGTATCAATAGACGCAAGGTCCAAGTGGATAGAGGTATCCAAGATGGTACGAACTACGGCCGGTAATGTCATAGACAGGTTAATGGACTCGTGGTCAAGGTGGGGTATTCCAAAACAGATCGTTTCGGACAATGGCCCACCGTTTTCGAGTCAGGAGTTTAACCGTTTTTTAGAAATAAACAGCGTGCATCACATTTATTCAGCACCTTACCACCCGGCTTCTAATGGGGCAGCGGAGGGAGCTGTGAAGTTAGTTAAAAACGTAATTAAGAAGGCCAAACACGAGGGGGTTAACCCCGACCGGGCCATTCTAAAATTTCTACTACACTATCACAATACACCTCACAGAACTACCGGTGAGTCACCGGCCCGGCTGTTACAGGGTCGCGATCTACGCATTCGATTAGATGCTATAAAACCTGATAGGACAGCTAAGGTAATAAACGAACAGTTTAAAGTAGTAGAACGATCGCGTAAACCGTCTAGGCATTTAGATGTAGGCGAGCCTGTACGATGTAGGACGTTCCAAACGGGAACAAAATGGTCAGACGGTTACATAACTAAGAAGTTAGGAAAATCTGATTATACGGTTGTGACAAGTGACGGATCTACGCATCATCGCCATATAGATCAAATGAAGCGGCGGCGCTTCAGAAACTCGAACGTTTGTCCTCCACCTCCATCCTACGTTGAGACCGAACCAGGGAGCACCGCCGACGGTGCTAGTATGGCCGCGCCCAGCGAGCCCGGTAGTGCCGCGGTGCCCGCGCCCGCGACGGCGATGGCGCCGGAGCAGCCGGCGCCAGGACCGGCCGCCCCTGAGGCCCCACCCGCGTCGCGCGAGGAAGGTGAGCCGATTGCAGTCGGAGGGGAAATCACAAAGTGTTTCAAACGCGTAGAATTACCACCGTTACCGACAACACCTAAGAGAATTCCCAAGAAGGTCCGACGCTACGGATTTGATTTTGACTGATTCTTTTATTCAATCATGGTCGAAGATGTATTGTTATACTTAATGTGTTAGTTTAAAATTAGATTTACATAGTGTTTGTTTTAGCTCACATTATTCACTTCAACCTAAACAATACCATGTCAGCAGAGAATAGGCATCCTATTAATGTTTCACAGTAGTTTAACTGTACAATCATTACCTATTATTTATGCTTAAATAACTGGCGCATGTGAACCGTATAGTAATGCACAACGGTGCATATTAGAATGAAGGTATAATGTTGTTGTCAATACTGTTAGTGGCAGCGTGAACTTAGTGATAGTTATAACTTTTATTAAATACTGTTCATCTGCCTTGGGAAGTAGCATGTACTCTATTATGTTGATATATTAATCTGTCATTTCATTTTAGCTTATTTATTATCTACCATGTAATAAATATTAGAATAAGTGCAAGGGTGTTATGTATGGATATGTGGGTATACCTACGTATTTCATCATTTGTTTGAATACCGCCATTCAGTCGCAATAAAGCATCAGCTGTGTTACGTACTTGCGGCGTTTCATTTCTCAAATATCACAGCAGAAACCCTCCTTCACAATAACTTCTGCAAACAGAGTTGTAAACAAACTTGTCCCCGCGGTCCCCCGTGACCCGCGCCACGCGCCAACTTTAAAAAGCTTTCACAATAATCGTCCGATTTAACACTGATATTCCAACGGCCACTTGTCAGCAATCCTGCCTGGCCCGCTCCGGCTCCGGTCCGGCTCACGGATCGCTTTGTAACGGCACAAGAATTGATACCCAAATGGGCGTAATTGGTACCCAAATTACAGGCTGAAAAGGTTCGCATCGAATGGTTTTCATTTTATTTTTGTGTGCATTTTACGCTCGAGAGGTTAAATTGGGGTCGACTTTGTATATTGTTATCATTGTTCCGTGAAAACAGAACGCGGCCTGCTCGATACGGAGCGTGCTACTGCAGTATTAAAATTTGAACTGTATTGATCCTTGCGCTCTCGCTTGTGTTAGCGCGTAACCAAATGGATGATGTTTGTCTTGTTGCATGGTGAACGCATTTTTTATTTGATTTTCAGTGATAAAAAGTAAATGATTCGCATTTAATAAACTTACCAAAGCACAATATAAAGTAGGTACTATAAATAATTATTTTGATTGAAACGTTTTATATTACTTACAATTTTATTTTACTTATTTGCGTTATATTTAGTGTTATGACATTTCGTTTATTTATCACGTATTACAACTTCAAAACAAATAAGCTGTTTGCTGGTTCATCAACGTTAGACGAACTACTAATTCCAAAAATATTTTCTCGTCGAGCTCATAATTAACGTTTTCTAATATAATGCTTTATTTCATAACATATTTCATAAGCCGATTATTGCGAGCCGGGTATCGAGGCGGGCTCCGAGGGAAATAATTAGTTTATATCGGTGTTGTTAGGAGCGCCGGGTCTGTCGAAGGCGATAGACCAATTAAATCGAATTCAATCAACTTTCAGTGATAACTCTCTCTCTCACATGGACTGACTAAATGCTATGGCTATAGCCATTAGTCAATACATTGCCAATCCAATCTCAAGACGTCAGTGGCGCGGGTAGGTCTCTCGATATTGTGTCCCTGAGTTTCGTTGGCACGGCTTCCGTCTATAGATTTACTTATCATAATCATAATTATATTGCTTCTTTTCAATTCGTACCTATATGTATATTTTATTATATTCAAAGATAAAACGTAACAAAATTATAAGATGTATGTAGATATTGTTAAATAGTGTTCCAAATAATCGTTTCGCCTTATTCGATATTTTGAAATATAAAACAAGTCACTTTAAGCTTCATAAGTTATTTTATTTTATATTTTGATAACTTCCGTACACCTATCCAACTTACTGTCTTCATCTTTTGTTTTTAATTCCTATGACAGCCAAATAAGATATTGAACCTACTTGATAGAAGTATTTTATATTTTGCTCTTATTTCCATTCTTATAAGCATCATATCAAAGTATTGGTCCTTACCTATGAAATTGGCGGTTTTTTCACAGATATTATTTTGTACGTAATTTATTCATTTCTATTGCAACTTCCAAATTATTTTTTAATTTCATTATAAGACTATGTAACAAAGGTTTTAAATACAAAAATAGGTTTGAATTTTTTATTTAGTGTTTCAAATTAAAGCTTGAAAACCGCCCTTTTCATGTGCTGCCGGTTAAAGTGTTTCAATTACGTATAGTTTTATGATGCGAACTATTTTTAAGGAATGAAGATATGTGTAAAGTAGCTTAAAAGTTTTCTATATTCCTACCAAAATTTAGTTTGCTTTGAATTTGACATTGCTGAATAATCCGCAAAATTCAATGTATGAAAATCACAGTTTTCATAAAATTCTCCATACACACCGCCAATTTCATAGGTAAGGACCTAATAATACTCGTAGCTCAATTGTGGGTCAATTTTCACAAAATATTTTTTTTCTCTACATGTTTGACATTTTCGTCTTCGTATTAGTCTTCACTAAGTATTTGAAAAATACATTTAAATGTGCAAAAAAGATTTAATACAACATAATTCGAACGGTACTTACTTTTGCAGGAATTTTGTTTCTCAAAATTAATATGCACTGTGATTGCTTACAAGTATGTTTTAGAAAAACCTGTAAGATCTGACGGCGGTTACAAAAGCGCAATTAGCCTTTTTCGTCAACTAGCCGTTACTCATCTGTACTCCTACCCTACATTCCTCGGTAGCATAATATTCATCATTATCCTAGCCTTTGTCCCATGTCATTTGGGGTCGGCTCTCCGTATCATTTTGCGCCATTCTTCTCTATTATGCATCGCGTCAGGGCTTGCGCCTATCGTCTTTAGGTCCTTCAGGACTGTACTCAGCCAAGTAGTTATAGGGGGTGACCTCTACCTCCTTCCCTCTGAGATACTCGTATTATTCATCATTTGTTTGGTCATGTGGTCATCGTCCCTGCGCATTATGTGGCCAAACCAGCGTAGTCTGTTTTCGCACATCTTTTCTGGTATAGGTGCCACCTTAAATGTACCACGGATATAATCATTTCGGACCTTATCCAACAACGTCACGCCAACTGACCATCTTAGCATGCGCATTTCTGCACAGTGCATGTTCTGTTCCTCCTGCTTACGCGTCGGCCAACATTCTGCCCTATACAGAAGCGCGGGTCGTACAGCTCTCTTATACACATTACCCTTCACTCGGACTGGCATTTGCGGATCGCACAGTATTCCAGACAGCTCCCTCCACTTGTGCCACCCTGCTTGGATCCTATTTTCTATATATGACAAAGATAATAAAGATGTGGTACAAGCATGAGCGACAAGAAATAGCTCATACTTGGACCACATCTTTATTTAGTCCAAATCTTTGTCAGTAGGTGCGGTTTGCCAATGCCCTATTACAGACCATGATATTGCCATGGCGGCAATTTTTGCTCCTAATAACAAAGCTTCCAAACGGCCCCGCTGGACATCAAAAACTGATTTTGTCGCCGCTGCACGGGAGTTACGAGCAGCAAACTGGTCTGAGGTAATCACTTCAACTAATGTAAACGAAGCAGTCACTCTTTTTGACCAAATCGTATCCACGGCTTTAAAAAATAACAACAGTTGGGTCAACGTTAGCCGTTCTAAACTAAACCTAAACCCCTGGATCACACCCGGTCTTATTAGATGCGTGAAGCATAGGGATAAACTCCATTTTTGACAATTTATTGTACAATTTGAAAAACAATTACCAAAGTGAGCAATTAACTGAGGCCAGGGGCAATTCAGAAAAATTATGGCAAACAATCAAAAAGGTCTGTCACAGTCAAAGTAGTATTATTTTCGCAAACGAACTTACATCATTGTCAAATTCCCCGAAGGAATCTCTTAACGTATGTAATGAGCATTTCGCCACGATGGGACAAAAATTTGCTGTTAGTATACTCTCCAAACTCTCTGAGACTCAGTCATCCTTGGCTTCTAAATTGAGACTTCACTCAACCACTAACGATAATTCTTTTTTCTTTCATCCAACCGACGCTAGCGAGGTTGGACAAATAATCTCCAGTCTTAAGTCTGATAGTGCGCCGGGTCCAGATTCTGCCAGGCCACTGTTCATTAAATGCTGATGCGACGCGTGCGCGCCAGCTCCAACAGCCTCCTACGCGTTGTGGCCGGCAGGCTGGATTGCCCGTTCCAGCACCACTGGATGCAACTGCTTGTGAATGAGATGCGGGCAATCTAGGCTGCGCAAGTTTTAGTACTAAGTTAATATTTTAATTATCATTGTAATTTGTGTCCACTAACATTAGTTTAATAATAAGTGTTTTTATTGCTACTAACCACAAATATGGATGTACATGTCCAAAATAAATTTTTGAATTGAATTGAATTAAAGAAATCAGAGAGGTCATTTTGGAACCACTGACTCACATCTGTAACTTGAGTCTGGTTTCCGGCTGCTTCCCGGATCGATGGAAACTGGCTCAAGTGACTCCCATTCATAAAAATGGACCTAAAGATGATTCTTATAACTATCGTCCTATATCCCTTCTCAGTGTGTTATCTAAAATCTTGGAGAAGATAGTCAATTCTCGTCTGACGGTTTTTCTTGATAAACATAAAATTCTTTCTGATAACCAGTTCGGTTTTAGGAAAGGTAAGTCCACAAAAGACGCTGCGATTTATCTCTCAAATAAAATATCCGGTCTTATAGACGGCGGAGAGTATTCTTAGATCTTTGTAAAGCTTTCGATACTGTTTCAAAAGATATCCTTTTAAGGAAGCTTGATGCCTCGGGCGTACGAGGAATAAGTTTCGAGTGGTTTCGCAACTATCTGACCGACAGACGTCAAGTTGTTAATATTGGTGAGAACAGTAGCGATCAGATGTCAATCTCCTTTGGAGTACCTCAGGGTAGCAACCTTGGCCCTACGCTCTTTCTGATAAACGTCGATGATATACTCAAACTTCAGATGCATGGAGCAGAAGTAATCTGTTATGCAGACGACACTGCGGTACTATTTCACGGAAAGACATGGGAGGATACGTTTAACATCGCAGAGTGCGGGTTGTCAGATATTGGCACGTGGTTGGACAGCAATCTTCTTACGCTTAATGTCACGAAGTCTAACTTTCTTGCTTTTTCTAAAACGTCGGCTGCTTCTGCTCCCTCTGATATATATAGAAAAATAACTATACACTCTAATATGTGCCCCAATCTTCTCAGTGGTTCCACCGTATGCTCATGCAGTAGGATAGCCAGATCGGAGAAAATAAAGTATCTGGGTCTGTTGATTGATGAAAACTTATCTTTTAAACAACACATCTCCGCGCTTTGTGGCAGAGTAAGGAAATTATTTATATAATGAAAAAACTTCGCTACTGCACCTCGGAGCAACTGCTTCGCATAGTCTACTGCGTGCTGTGCCAATCAATATTGCAGTATGGCATTATGGTTTGGGGCAGGGCTCCAGAAAGCACTTTACTGCAGTTGGAGAGAGCGCAGCGCGCTGTAATAAAAGTAATGTTTAATAAACCTTTTTTTTTTCCAACGGCGGACTTTTATCAAGAGACAAAACTACTGAGTAAGGCGGTTATACAGAGTGTTTTTTTTTAATGGGACAGTATGGGGAAATCCGAATCTAAAGGAGATAGAGGAAAAGTGTCCAAGGAGACATTAGGTGTTTTTTTAAGTTAACAAATTTGGCTCATTAAAATTTTTGGTCAAGCGTGAGTTGTTCTTAAAAAAATATAAAGTTGGTTTTTTTTTTTTTTTGATGCGGGTCGGCTCTGTTTCATGTAAGGATTATTTCATTGTATGGAAAGAAAAAAATCTGAACAGCAGAAGTTGGTCAAATTTAATGAAAACTAATCTTCATACAATTGCAGTATTCGCCTTTTAATATTGTTACAAGTGCCTAGGAGTGTAAAAAAATATTTCAAATTATTCAATTTTTAAATTTCGATAATCGATAAGAGCTCCAGATGATTCAAGAGAAGAACATTTTTTTTTATCTTCGTAAACATCATGGCACGCGATAGTCTTGAAATTATAAAAAAAAGAATTAAAATTTGGGACGTAAGTTATTTCTGCAGCAAAGAATTCAAATTTAGAACGTAAGTTATTTCTGCAGCTGTGATTTTGTTTCCAATCAGTTCATGCTTGTAATTTTATTCATCATGGCGTTAACTAATTCACATAAAGTTGATTTGATTGAGGCGTATTTTCTTAATTATCGTAGTATAATGCACTTAAGTGGTATCAAGAACGCTATCCTGACCGTGTAGTACCGAATCGCAAGATATTTGATAGTTTAATAAAGAACCTAAGACAGGAAGGCTGTTTCAAACCTAAGCGTAAAAGGCCGACGATAGTCAATAGTGAGTTTATAACTATTGCCGTATTGGGATATTTTGAAGCATATCCAAAAGCTTCGTTACGGGAAGCAGCTGAAACTATCGGTATTCATAAATCAACTGTAAGGAAGATATTGAAGGCTCATAAATACAAGTGTTACATAGGAGATCGACTTGTACAAGCGTTACTACCTGGAGATAAAGACCGCAGGTTACATTTCTGTAATTGGTATGTGGCTCAGATTATTAGAAATAGATGTTTTCCTAATTTTATTATTTGGACTGATGAATGCAACTTTTCGAACAATGGCATGTACAACAGGAGAAATAACCATTACTGGTCAAAAATAAATCCGCTAAGAACTACAGAAACCCACAACCAAATCCGATTTTCTTTTAATTGTTGGTGTGCGATATTACATAACAGAATTTTTGCTATCAAAATTTACCAAGGAACGCTAAATAGTGAAAAATATCAGGAAATCTTGAACATGGCTGCAGATTTAGTGGATGATACTATTAGCTTAAGGAACTTTGGTAAGATAATCTACCAACAAGATGGTGCACCAGCCCACAACAGTAGGGCAAGTAAACAGTGTTTGGACGAGCAGTTTCCAAACCGTTGGATGGGTACATATGGGCCGATAAAGTGGCCCCCACGATCGCCCGACTTAACGCCATTAGATTTTTTCTTATGGGGTAACCTTAAGGGTCGAATTTATGAATCCCGATACAACTCCGTACAAGAATTAAAAGATGCTGTTTACAACACTTTAAACACAATTTACCATAAGTCTCTGTTAAATGCAACTAGAAGTGTCTTGAAGCGTGCTCGTAACTGCATAAGACAAGACGGCGGCCACATCGAACATTTACTCAAGTAATAAACCTGTTGGGTTTAGGGTACTAAGGAAACAGTAGTTGCGGCGTTATCTGGTGTATTCAGGATTAGGACAAGCTCCAAGGAGAATATAAGATTGACTAAGCTTGTTGACATAAACAGCTACCATAGAGTAAGTATGTATTGCGTTTACGGAGTATCCAACACTGGCCCTTAAACCAATACCATCTTATAAACACAAACATTTAAAACTATACACCGGAGCCTCCTCCATCGTATGCACCAGTGTGCATTACATTTACACTGCAAGTAAATAAACAAAATATACTAAACATGTATTTTGCTGACCCTACTTCGATGTAACTTTATAAAGAATTTATAAACAAGGTTCAGTATTTTTAATTGTATGACCAATAACAAGACTTATCAAACAATTAAAACATATACCTAACTATCACAACAACATCAGCTGTTTGACAAAATTATAGTGCTTAACTTTACACAATGGTTTTGTCAATATGTCAGCCACCATATCGTTTGTACATAGATACTTAACAGCAATAGTATTGTTACTTACTAGTTGCTTGATAAAATGATGCCTAATATCAATATGTTTGGTTCTAGCATGATGTAAAGAGTTTTTACACAATTTTTGTGCTGACTGGTTGTCATTATAAATTGTTGGAACAACATCTCTTTTAGTAATTTCTTTTAGAAATGCACACATAAATAAGCCCTCTTTACATGAATCAGATAACGAAACATATTCAGCTTCAGTAGAACTAAGACTCACTGTCTTTTGTTTGCGACTTTCCCAAGAGACCACTGACTCGCCTATTTTAAAAACATAGCCAGTGTACGATCTACGGTCTACATCGTCACTACCCCAATTAGCATCTGCATATGCAGTGACATTTAGCTTGCTCTTTCTAAACGTTAAACAAAGATTCAGAGTACCTTTCAAGTAGCGTAGGACTCTCTTAGCTGCTTTCCAGTGAACCTCTGTAAAAGACTCGTTAAATTGGCTTAGATAACTAACTGCATAGGAGATATCGGGTCGAGTGCAAATAGTAATATAATTCAGTGAACCAAAGAGACCTCTATAATCGTAAGTATCGTCCCTTTGACTACCTCTTAATAACTTCAATCCCACCTCCATGGGTGTAGGGGAAGACTTACATTCTTCCATTTTATATTTCTTCAGTACCGACGTTATATAACTCGATTGATCGAGAGTAATTTTGTTTTCATCTCTACACAATCTCATACCTAACACGTGATGAGCTGGCCCTAAATCTGTCATGTCAAATTCTTTCATTAATTTTACTTTTATATCCAGCTTTTCACGATTATCGCCAGTTGAAAACAATATTATATCATCGACGTACAGCGCTATAATGATAAGCGACTCCTCATGCCACCTATAGTAAACACATGGTTCAGATGATGACTTGTTGAAGCACAACTTTTTACATAAGACATGATCAATCTTCTCGTACCAGGCCTTAGAGACCTGCTTCAACCCATAAACTGCTTTATTTAATTTGTAGACCTTGTCTTCTTGGCCTTTTACTTTAAAGCCTTCCGGTTGCTCCATGTACACAGTTTCCTTTAGGTCACCGTTGAGAAAAGCTGTTTTCACATCAAGATGTTCGATTTGCATATCATACTCCACCGCTAGGGCTAACAGAGTACGTATAGTTGAGTATCTGACAACTGGGGAAAAAGTCTCCTCGTTGTCTATGCCATACTGCTGTGTATAGCCTTTAGCCACCAGGCGTGCTCTATACTTCAATAGTTCGCCGTTGAGACCACGTTTGACTTTGAATACCCATTTACATTTGACAGGTTTTTGCGACTTCTGTCGGTCTGTCAATGTCCAACACTTGTTTTTGATAAACGAGTTGTACTCACAAGTCATTGCTTCTCTCCAATTGTCTGCATCTGGACCGTTCAGTGCTTCTTGTACACTCTGCGGCGAATCTGCATCAGATGATCCCGCCAACAAGCTCGACAGCAGCAAAGTGTTCGATGAACTGTCATATTCCGACGGACTTGTACTCTCCTCCTCTGGAATATACGTTTCATCGGACGGATCACTATGCTCACTCGAGCTGTCAGAATCATCTGTTGCGGTTGTACTCTCTCTCTGAGTAGTTTGTACCAAAGTAGTATCATCAGAAGTACCGCTCACAACAGGTGTTTCTGTATGCACAGGAATACGGTTAGATAGAGGAATCTGAGCATTCGTATTTACATGAATATAACTTTGTGTAAATACATGATCAGACTCATTGTTATTATCATCATTTGATACTTTCTCAATGAATTTGTTTTCCAGAAATGTGACTTCTCGGGCTTTGATACATTTTGTTGGAACCTCAGGCTCTATTAGTCTATAGCCTTTGGTTTCCTCACAATAACCAACAAATATGTACTTTTTGCATTTTGAATCTAGTTTTGAACGTTTAGGATTCAAAACATAGGCCACAGAACCAAAGATACGCAAGTGATCTACAGAAACCTTTTTGCCACTCCATTTTTCTTCAGGAGTGCTTCCCAAAACCGCCTTGGTAGGACAACGATTCTTTATGTAGACAGCTGTGTTAACTGCTTCAGCCCAAAACTCGTTGCCCAGAACGCGTAAATTCGAAATTTAGTAATATCTTTCGGGCCTCGCGATCTTTTAGGAAAAAAGTGAAACAAGACGGCGTCGGTCGCCGGTACGTGAAAAAATGGCTGGGACGAATTCATTAGTAATGGAAAAGCTGAAAGGGATTGAAAATTACAAAGCTTGTTGACATAAACAGCTACTAGAGTAAGTATGTATTGCGTTTACGGAGTATCCAACAAAACCAACTGTATGAAGATTAGTTTTCATTAAATTTGACCAACTTCTGCTGTTCAGATTTTTTTCTTTCTATACAATGAAATAATCCTTACATGAAACAGAGCCGACCCGCGTCAAAAAAAAATTGACCAACTTTATAATTTTTTTTAAGAACAACTCACGCTTGACCAAAAATTTTAATGAGCCAAATTTGTTTACATAAAAAAACACCTAATGTCTCCTTGGACACTTTTCCTCTATCTCCTTTAGATTCGGATTTCCCCATACTGTCCCATTTAAAAAAAAACACTCTATATTCTGAAAGCAGTAGCTAGAGCTCATACGGCAATAATAAACTTATCAATTTATAGGCAACTTCTGGGCAAGCGTAAGTTTAGAGTTCCGTTGCCAAATTACAGATCAGCCCTTGCCAGGCGCTCTCCGGACTATATGCAATTACGCATCTATAATAATATCTGCCAAACTCATTCCATTCAAAACTACGCAATAGGTAAAGTTAAGGTGATTATCAAAAAATGGCTAGTGGCACTATCATATCATGACACGGAGGTCCTTCTCCTTGGCTGCTAACACGTACTTAACACACTCCACACTCACACATACACAAGCACACACATACACTCACACACACATACACTCACACACACATACACACCCACGCACCGTTGCTTGTATTGTATTGTAAAGATTTTGCTTGTTAATTTGTTTCTATGTTTTTTCTACCAAATTTGTTTCACATATTTGCACTCCAGGGCCCCAAGATACAGGCTCAGCCTAGTTTGGGGTCCGCCGGATATCTCTGTTTTGTTTTTATACTTGCATGTTAAAACGAATAAATAATTTTGAATTTTTGAATTTGAATATATCCTCCGTGGTGCTGGAGTTACTCGTTATTAGGGACCCAAGGTACCTGAATTGCGTTATTTTATTTATAGGAACGTTTTCTATCACCGGTGGGAGTTGGTCCATAGTTGCCCCCGAGAAGTTGCAGTGCATATATTCCGTTTTCTTGCGGCTTACTCTAAGCCCTCTGCCTTCGAGCCGGCTGCACCATTGAACAGGTCAGCCTGTATTTCCTCATTAGATTCTGCTACAAGGACGATATCGTCGGCGTACAAGAGCGTCCAGGGAGCTGGACGTTGCAGGTCTTTTGTGACAAAATCCATGACGGTATTGAATAAAAGTGGGCTCAGGGTGGAACCCTGATGTACTCCCACCCTTACATGGAACGCTTCGCTCAAGCCTGCAGGACCGCGAACTCTTGTGGTGACGTTGTGGTACATATCTTTTACTATATCGATATACTCTTCATGTACATGATGAGCTCGGAGTGCTGCCCATATCAGATCTCTCGGTAATATTAAAGTATCAAAATTACTACCCACGAACTTCTGTTTCCCAGTGAGCAGCGCATTCTGAAAAACTCTCATCTCTAGCAAACTACTTGGTTGCACCTGTACTGTACGCTATCACTTAGCTATATGTGAGAGTGATAATAATAGGTAGGTAGGTGGTGGTGGTGGTGGTAGGTAGGTGGTTCATGACACTTCCAAATTTACTACCTCACCTCGGCAAGGTACGGATGAAGACGATCAATATAATTAGTGAAGGACGGGACTACTCGCACCGCGATCATTAGTTTTATCTCTTTGTCAGACCTGAACTGCTGACTCGCTGAGATAACCTCGGGGCCTAGAATACCTCCACCGCAGTACAGCTCAATGACCAGTATGTATATTGACCGTACACAGCGTGAAATGTAGACCTGTACTGTACCATAACGAATTAAATATTTTTAAACATATTATAAAACTCACCTATAGGTTATACATTTTATTGGTCCTTTCCTGTATGACAGACAACATCAGGTACGAAGGACCAATACATACCCTATTATTTAGTTTCTGGTGTACGCATGATAGTAACATCATTTAAATAATTAAATATTTGGTATCTCTTAACGACGATTTAAATATAATATAAAGCCTCGTATTAGAGAGTGGATAATTGATATATGTGAACCAAAATAATATTTTTGTTGAGAATGCACTGTGCTGTATTGAGAGTGAAGAACCTGCAACTATCAGTTTACATTACACAACCTCAAATCCATGCAGTGTCGACAATGAACTTGGGATTCTTCTGGGCTTGCGTCCATGGGCCATGGTATCTGCATCAAGCATGCCTTACTTATGATTGCTTGCCACCGTTCTGGTACTGTGGTACCTACATATTAAACAAAAATACGTGCTGGTTTGACTATGTCCTTTACCAAGTGAAAATACTGATTACAGTCGCTTGCTCCTCTTTTATTAGCTCTCTTCTATTAGCATATAGCTGAAGGTTGCTCGGGGACCGTTCGGGCGGGTTCGGTCCGCGTCAAATATATGTGTACACTTTTGGACCTTATTCTATTGTAATAAGGCGAAGGATGTGTAGATATCTTTGGCGTCGTCGGTACATCTAGCGGATTGGGCAATAAGGGCGGGCACGTCAGCGGGCACAGACAGGCGGCCAAATAATGAAGCTCACGCCGTTCTAGCACGTGCAGAGTAACGGTTTACAAATAAAGCCTGGATAACTTCAAAATAATTATGACCTTTTTAAATGCAAAACTGAAAATTTTTGCTGAAATTAGATTCAAATTCTAGTACCTCCAAACAAAAAATATGAAAATAACTTCAATAGTTAGTAATCCATGCAAAAATTCCTACTGTCTCAAGACTTCCTGAGATTTTTTTATTGCCATCAGGTTCTACCAATTGCCGTGGCTAAGCCCAGCTAGATCAATCACTCAAATAGAAGCTCGAATGTTCCCTCGGAGCTTTTTTACTGCATCCTTTCGTGACTTTGCAGGCTTTTGTAATTTGTTTTGTGTTTTCATTCCACATCCTTCGGGCCAACACTCGGGGTGATGCCATCGCCAAAACCTGAACCTGAAAAGGTCGCCATTGATAATACCCTAAGCGGAGCATTGGAGCCGTGATAATGAATCCACTGTCTGTCTGTCTGCCTGCCCTTTAAAGAGCGGTATCTTCTTTTGTTCCCAGGCCCACAAAAAGCCCGGTCGTGCTAGGCTAGGGTGCGGAACCGATCGGCACAAATCTCCCTTCGAAGACGGATCGGGCGCGCGCTCCTGAATTAACAAATACATGTAAATTCGATTCTCTTGCGATGCTGTCGATCGACTGGCAGGGCAGATGAGCGACTTTTTCATTTAATACACTTGCATTAACCACACGTTTAGGTTATTGTCAAACGACAGCGGATGCCGAAGATTGTGTGAATGTGACGCGAGGGAAATATGCTGAAAAATGGACCCCAGTCTCCGAAGTAGCTGAGAATACAACAAAGATAACACTAAAATGAGAAAAGTGAGAGAATTATTATAGGTCATTATTCCGTCGGGAGCTATTATTTTTGCGAATGTAGTTCAATTTATTTAATTAATAATTTACTTCAGAAATATTATTTCCATAATTTGTTAGTAACAGTGATCTTAAAACTATGTTAGTAGGTATTTTATCACACTTACAATTAGCAGTTAGATGGCCTATGCAACCTATCCCAATGGAACAGGAAGGGACCATCCAAGCGCGCCGCCACCGTCTGCAGGAGGCTGTTCGGGCTGCCGCGCAGGCGCCTCATCAGGGACGCGACCCGCTTACGCATTATGGCGTGAAACCCATCCGTGTGCGCTTCGCAAAACATCCCTGATGCACTGCAATGGCGCGGCAGCCCCAACAACATCCTAAACCCATTATTATAGTGGACGCGTAGGGCACTGTAAGCCTTTTGCGTATAGTTGATCCATTGGCTGCAGGTGTAAAATGATTGGCAGAACGCCTTAAAAAGGGTAATCTTTACGTCGGTGGTACACCTTGCAAACCTACGAATCAACATGTTGCTCCTGACTGAGAGTGCCCTACGCTCCCTCTCCACGTCCTTGTTGTCACTCTGGGTCTCCGTGACCCAGTGACCCAGGTACTTGAACTCGTTTACCATTTGCAGAGGTGTGCCGTATAGATAAGCCGGTGGAACGCGTGGATAGCATTTGCACCCCGCCTTAAATACCAGCAACAAACTCTTGGAAGTATTATCCCTGAGCCCATGGGACACTAGATACGACTTGTTAAGGGCATTGACTGATGGCAATAAGCTGAATGAAATTTTGTGTTTCAGTTTGTGTCGGAAGTTAAATAGGGGGTTGCACTGAGATCAAAAATAGGTTAGCCGTTTGTCCCACTAGTCGCAAACGAAACGACTAATACACGTAGTGTCAAGTGTCTTCCGTGGCGGGTTACAGCGTGCCGCTCGGTCCCGGGAGAGACAGTGAACGCCGAGCCACGAAGCGACGTGCTGAACTTTTCAGTGAATACCTGTCGTGAGTTGTGTCGAACGGCCACGTTGAGCAAAACACTTTCCAGACAGTTGGTACGTGCTCTCTATAGTTTTATTGTTGTCGGAAGATTGTCTAAAGGTTATTTAAGGTTACAAAATTACAAATTGTTTTCAAATGAGCCTAGATTAGGCTTCTACATTGATCCATCCTTTTTACACACTTGCATGCATACTCATGGAAATAGAAACAATCAACATCTGGAACTTTCCCATGATTATAAGTTTCTACTTTGCGTTGCGATTATTGCGACTGTCTGATCGCGATTATAAGTCGTGCGCCTGCACCGCCTGCCCCGATTGGCCCCTCGATATAAATCATTCGGCACCCATCCATCACGCGCCACTATGCGGTAAACGCTCTTTGATAATCTCGTCGCGACTGACAGCGCTTCTAATGACTGCTAAAGGGTGCATGTACTTTTGTTTGCTTTCATTTTACACTACATTCTACGGTTAAGCATAAGATTGGATAAAAATTGGATATTAGGTTCTGTTATGAGACTTGCCTGTTCCTGATTCAGACGTGACATGCTGTACTTCAAGATCGACCCCACGAACTAGGAAAATCAATCGCAGGACCGAGACCAATGGAGGAAGTCACTTAATGAAGGCGTGACAGTACATGATATGACCTGGTTTGACCTGTTGTCCCACAAACGAGCATTGAGACACCAGCGCGCTGCTGCGCCTCCAACAGCAATGTGTATGACATTTACATGTCATATATGCGGGCGTCACTGTCGCTCTCGTATTGGCCTGATAAGCCACGTACGCAAGTGCCACACTTTAATGGACGCTGTTTAAATCTTCTTTTATAGATACTACAGGCCCAATACATACAGGCAAAACATAATATCTATCATCAATATGATAGATATTATGTTTTTAGGGTATTTTAGTATATTCGAAACAGAAGGTATACACAGTCGGCGGCTTTTCTCAAAGCAACCGTGATAGATTAGACGTTCTTTCTACGAGCGTTTAATTAGCTGTAACCTGTCTTCCTAGTATATAGCGTGATATATTTTAGGAAGAAAGCCATCTTTCCCAAGTTTTCGGAGTGGCCTTGCCCAAAGCTTGACCCCGGGTAACTCAAAGGACAAGATTTTTCCGTCTCTGTACCCCATCAACACACTCGCTCCCACTCTGTGTCTGTACGCTGGTATCAGCCAGCACGCTCTCCGAGTCCTCCCCGCCGCGACACGCGCGGGAGCGGCGAGTGCGTCATTTCGCTAACTCCTCCGGATATTAAAACATTGCGAGAGTAACACCGAGTATCTGACAATGATCTCAGCGCGCAGGCACTTAAAATTCTTGGGAAGACAGGACGTGACCAACACAAACTCTTTACTTATTATAATGGTCAATATCTCGCCAGTATTGGTCAAAGGTCAACACTGCGACTTAGTTGATCTTGTGACGCAATCGACGTCAATATACAAAGACTAAGATTTATTATTGAAGTCTAATATTTTTATGCGTGTTGAGTTGATTACATTTGTAGTGTCTTGATATGCCCGGAAGCTGTTATTAATAGTATCTCGGATTAAGAGGTGGAAGTTTAGTTACCATACGAGTTAGCAATCAACAAATAAATGTTTAATCTTTAAAAAAAAGTGAAACTTGAGTGAGACTGGAACATGGTGATGATTTTGCTGGTCTGAGGACATGGTTGCGATTTAGTATATGTATATTGCTGTGAATTTCTCAATTATAATTAAATAGGTCAGACTAAAATAAAATAAAACTCTTGCACTTGACATAACGATGAAAACGCATTTACACATAGAAATGGCAGCGACCATAATACTCAAGTAGGACTTAAGCCAGCCGGCACGTATTCTAAACAGCCTGTACGTAGTTCTACAATAGCTCAGTGTAGGTACCTACCTACTTGATTATGAATTCAAGCCTTCACTCGGCTGCTTTGCTATGCATTACTGCTCTCGACGGGAATGGAGGGTCATAAGCGAGGCGAACGAGCAGTGGAGAGGCGAACAAATGACGCGCGGTCTTCGCTAAACACACGGACTTCGATTGCGTAAAAGAAACACTGTAAACATTTCCTATACTGTTACATAACCCTACAACGAACCCTGGCCTCGTAACTATTCCTAATCGATCAAGATGCTGTACGTATTTCACTAGATACTTAATATAATATTATTGACATTCTGTTTTCTACGCGATTTGCCCGAGTGTCCTGTGTCACTCAGATCCATTTGCGTACATTAAACTATAAAATTCGGCATTTTCCTGTGATAGTAGATACAGGGTTCCTTAGCAACAAATGGTCCTTACATCCCACGTTAATTATTTACGCAAAAAAACGAAGTCTGATTTTTAGACAGATTTGACCGGGTTCGATTCCCGGCCGTGTATGAGGATTTTTTGAAAATCTTTGAATGCAGTTTTTATTTTTTCTAAAATCGTACTCGTGACTTTTAAGAGCAAACCGTAGGTATCTCTTATAGTTTCAGATTTTCCCTCACTGCCCCGTTTGAATAATATAAATATAACCTGTATAAAGTCGGGTCTACGTACCGGTTTTGATTTGGAAACTGAATCAATCCTAAATTGAACGATACTCGGAGCGTCCCGACGTCCGTCCGACATGAGCACGCCGCGTCCGGCCGCGCCCGGCGCCGGCGCCCGTGTTGTCGTCTCTCTCCCGGCTCGCAGCATCTGCCGGGAACGATTGCAAATTTTTATTTACTCCGGCGCGTAATGAGTGTCGTTACAGCCCAGTGCGGGGACAGGGTGCTTCCTGTCTTCACTGCCGCTGCCGCGGGTCACACGGCTAACACTAGCTTTATTTTCTCACTTTCCTAATGTGGAACGTTGCAGTGCACTTTACATTCCAATGTACAAACTAACAATATTTTACTATTAGAAAATAACAATCGGAAGACTGAATCGCAATAAAATTCTACATAATTACTGAACCTGCTCATAAAACTTCACGAGAATCGTTTGAGGAATGCGACCTTTAGAGGAGGGCAGCTGGACAGAGGCCGGACATATGAAAGAATGTTTACCTAAGCTGAAACAGAGAACATCGTTCGCTTCGGTCGCTCGTTTAAAAAGTAATGTATACCTATGTGGGAAATATTTTACCCATTCGCAATAGTCCCAAACTGTGAAAAGCTTCCATTACGAGTACAGTCGACGTCAAAGATATATTTACACTTTTGCAGCGTATTCCTTTGTAACAAGGCGAATAATGCATACCTACACTACATGTCTTTGACGTCGCGTCGACTGTACTACTATATCAACACTTAAATGAATAAATAGGTACAAAGAAAACACCCAAGATTTAGGAACAAAATATTCGTGCATTTCACACAAATGTGAAGTCCCTTGCCGAGATTCAAAATGAAGCATTATAGGTACTGTAAATACCCTGCGTTCTGAAATATGTATTACATGACCCAATTTCGTATCAACAGGCAAGGTAAATCGCTTTCATATACTCACAAAAACATTTAAAAAATGACGATAATGAAACACATGGCAAGTTCATCTGGGGGCACGGTCGCCAAGTCGAGCAAAACAAAGAGCACGGCCGTATTATCCTTTTCTCGAAGCCATTCAGGCCATTTTCAACGTCCTGTAATTTCGTGATGGCTAAAGCCAAAACCCTAAATTTTCATTAAAATGCAGGGCATAATATGGTTTACATATATTCTTAATAACATTCAATTTGAACTTTTAGTTTAAGAACTAATTGCCTGTCAAAGTTCCTTAGTTTTGTCACTGACATTTATACACTGACTCACTTAAGGATCATCGTAATTCTAAGTACTTTTAACAGACCCACAAGCTCCAAATTTGAAACATGATTAGTTTAACTTATCAATTCATAAAAAACCTAAACATATTGCAGTTTCCGTCACGATTCAGATATATACAAACTGCATAAGTAAGTTTGTAATCCGATACAAATACATGCAATTACAACGTTACTTTTGCAGTTGCTTCCCGCAAAACTATACAAACGCTATTCTGGTATGACAACCAATCAAACGTAGTTCGATGGGCAAGGGGATACTCTGAGGTCTATAAAATGGAGTGCAGAGTTAGACAGCGGGGGTTAACTTCTCCCACGTTATTCAACGTGTATATAAACGGCTTGATTGAGGAGCTCAGCAGCGCGGGTGTCGGATGTTCGGTGGATGGCAGTTTGTCAAATTTCGTAGAGCCAAGTCAGGCATTCTTATTAATCTTTAATTGCGTGTTAAATATTTTTTTTTACACTTACATAGTTTAAGGTAAGCAAAAATTAGTAAATAAATAATAAATAAATAAATATTTGCGGACAATCTTACACAAATCAACCTAGTCCCAAACTAAGCAAAGCTTGTACTATGGGTACTAGACGACGATATAGATACTTATGCATTAAAGTTGTGTGATTCCCAAGTTGCAGAATTTTATTTAGCAAGCAAATAATGATTAATAAGAATGCCTGACTTGGCTCTACGAAATATCTCAGTTGTTTGTTGCGAGACTTGGCCTATTTTTTTACATGGAATGTCTTTATGGGATCTATTTTATCGACTTGATTTGGCTGTTGTTGAAACTGCCGTGGATTCCCCTTACAGTGATATTACAAGAAAGGAACAGGAACAGAAAGGACAGATTTATAAGAATCCTCTAATTGTGACTTTTGTGACAACCCATTTGCTGACCGTCAGGCGAGTCGTTTGCTTATTTACAACATTGTGGTTTCAATATAACAGACATAGACATAATAAGTTTACTGTCACAAACCCGATGTTTCACATGAAAATAACCCGGACCAAGACTTCTCCCCTTTCGCATTACAATGTTATTTCGTGCTTACTAGAACATATCATATATTATTAGGAATACCCACACTTGCACTTGTCTTCCATGAATTTAGATATTTTAGATCACGAAAGAAAACTGCAAAGTTGAAAATGTTAGTGCACAAACTCGCAAGCTCAGAAATAGGTCAAAGTCGTTCATTCACCTTTAATTATAATCAAGTTTCCCATCCCTACGGTCCCGGCACAGGTGGTCTTAAGAATATTCTTTGCAAAATTATACCTGTCAGACGTCGCGCACTCATTGGTATTAAACACCGCGATAAAGGCTGACGACCGCTGACATTAAACACGGCTCGATCCTAAGTAGGTTGACGAGCCCTGCATCTCGTTTGAAGGGTTGTTCTTGACGAGTTTAATGACTGTTTCTGCGCGTGGTTGCTGGGGTTGTATTCTGCACGTTTTAATGACGACTCGTGACATGACGATACAGTATCGTCGATAATACCTATTACCTATATCCAATTTTGTGAAACGCAGATTATTGACAATATTGGAGTCATAATATTGGCAGAGTAAGCGTCATTAAAACCAACTACCTACATAATAAATATTATTTTGAATTATATTATAATATTGTATAAGGGCCTATGCAGACTTCGTTTTTTAAGCGCGCGTTCGACGCACGTTTGTGTCAAATCACAAGTAAATTGACACAAACGCGCGTCGACGGCGCGCTTAAAAAAGGCAGTCTGCTTTCAGAGATGTCTATTTTTGTAAGTCGCTTCGGATTACGCTGTGCTGATGCGTCCGAACGATCATATTCCGGGGATTGGTCGAGAAAGAAAACTTGTTTTTAAATGGCCAACTAATCTTCCATGCGGTCATTTCATTTGCCACCGTCCTGGTACTTTTTTTTATTTTTTTAATTAAGACATAAGTTAAGTTAAAACAATCTAGTTTGTGAATAAGACAAAGTCTGGCCCGATTCGTCTTGAGTTGATTACATTAGCCGCCTCCCAATTGCTCGTGACGTAACATTCCGCTTCAGTCACAGAACACATCAAATCGTGACAGCCATTTTGCTTCGCAGCCGAGACTGTATAAAAACGCGCTTGTCAGTCCGCCTGTCTATCACGTCCAATTATCTAAGAGGAGGTTTGTTGTAGCTTCCTTATGAAACGGGGAAACACGTCGGTGTCCAAACGGCGCTAACGACGTTTATATCCGCGTACGAGATTCGTCCTGGGACAGATAATGGCCTGCGTTCGGGAACCAAGATTCCACAAAACAAAAATAATGCTGAGTTTAGGAATCGTTGAATTTTAATTACTTAATCTTGTGTTTTGTATAAGACACTGGGTTAATTTGCAATTTGGGGCTGGGTATGCAGTAATCTAATAAGTCTTATAACGTAAGATAAAGGAACTCTGTAAGGTAAGACAGTGAGATCCAGTTTCGGGAAATTTCCGATATTACTCAGAGTTTCGCCATTACCTACTAAATACGCTTTTGGAATGTAGAGTACCTACGTAGCTAGGTTACTGCCAAGTGAACCGAGTGAATGGGAGTGTAAGAGGGCAATTAGATGGTTTAGAGGAAATGGTACCTGGCTTTTTGCGTTACACAAAAACATCAGTTTCTTAGAACTCTGGCTTCTTACTATTTCTTGATCCTGCTCTAAATAAATCAGTTTTTATAAGTAGAGCAACGAAGACTTCTGTTTGAAATCAAAATTAACTTGTAATAGTCAGCAATAATTGAATGAATTACGCTCGCTACTTTTGAGGTAATTATTGATAATAATGAAATGAAATAATTTAATAAAATAAAATAAATATAAGAAATCATACGAATGATAATTCAGTCGATTCCTCCTTTACAGACAACTGGCTCCATATCTTTTTACAATATCGTTATTACCTGTAATAAAATGGTGACTACCGTCGCAATTCTCACAAAGTAAGACCTGGTTACTTATGCTTACTGCGACATGAAAATAAATTAGTGTAAATTGACTCAAAGAACATCAGAAGGCGAATAACGAGGGCCCGACAACCGGCGGCTGGCGCTCTCATCACATTAGGGCTCGCAATATGCTCGCGGGTGACTGACAGACGAACAGCAGTTTATTCAAGTCTGACTCATTTAATTTCAATATGTTATGCGAGCCCGGTCTGACATGCTAGCTAGGCTTGTAAGCAAGCGCACTAAACACATCCAAATCAAATTGGTAGGTTTAAAATAGACTCGTAGTATACATATTGCGAGAAAAGTTTTCCCCGTAAAAATCTTTATGAAATTGATATGAATATTAGATTGCAACAGGTGCGCTCTAAATTGGTTTTTTCATCATGCAGATGATGACGTATCGATAAAATGTTTTTAGGAGCCCAATCACATCTGGAAGACCCAATCTACACCGAAAACAAGTGCAGTTCCGGTCTGAGATTTTACTGGTTCGGAAGGCAGCCATGAGATCACGATCATACTTAACTACTAATTACCTATCTGAAACACTAAAATGTTTGTCTATATTTAGGGTTCCGTATCCAAAGGGTAAGATGGGACCCTATTAGCCCTTTACCTACGGGTGTCAACCAGAGTTGCCAGTAAGGCAACACCGCTGCAGTAGTACGGGTGTCAACTATAGTTGATCGAAGTAATGGTCATGTTCAATATATTTTGAAATCAAAACGTGACCTGTATCTTGGTAATAGCCATCACATTAAGTATGCATTGGGATCAGTAAAGATGCAAAGAAAAAAAAATCACAATGTTTCAGTAGACCAGCTCCAGGAGTCAATCTGACTACAACTTTCGTATTCTGTTCTTACACGCCGGCGGCGCGCGTCGAACAAGTCGCCAGCATATCCAGATTGGATCAAATCGATGCCAGTATGTATGAACATAATATTTCTCTTATGTATAAGACAGTAACCAAACAACTCCATTACGGGAAGTGTTACGAGTGTCTTATCTCCACTAGCGTAGGTAATATTAATAGAGCCATTCATATCGCGCCCACTCGCGGGCGACGGGGGGAAGTCGAGGGGAGGAGGCACTAATGTGATTGTCCAATCCACCGCCATATCTTCACATAAATAACCCCACAACTTGCGGAAAAGACAAGTTCAAATTGCGGAATTTTGTTTATTTATGTGTGCTGACGGGACGTACAGAAAATATGACAAATCATAGGTTTATCCAATTGCTTCGGTAGAACAGTAAGATAATCACAAAACCGCTGCCAACGTGAACGTGCAAACTGAAACTGAACTTTACTGCAAAACGGCAACGCCAATAAGTATATAATGGGTCATATCATGAGACTCCTATCTCATGACATGACCCATTATAAACTTCCCGAGTCTAAAACTGAAGTGCAACATTTAAAAGTTGTCAACTGGTTAACTGATCGTCTCTCAAGACTAAGCTTTAATCACAGTTGTGGTTATATGTAATGACGATCCTTCTAGGTGAACTCTGATATTTATCTATGACATTATAAATTTAAATTATTTAAGTTGACATAGTTAGTTATATTTAAATTGTTATTATTGTTTAATTTTTATTTTATTGAATGTTCTTGACGATCGCAATAGGGATTCTTGTAAATTGAGATGTAATTTATAATGTAATCTTTTATTGTGAATAAATGAATCTGAATCTGAAAAATCTGAATATCCACTTATCTTATTGACAGAATATTTCTACGATACTACTTTATATTTTTTTGTTCTTTTATCGTTTAGAAATGTTCCTTGAATATGAACCTACGTTCATTGAATATATCTATCTTCAATAAAATATACTGGCCTGCAAAATAAGATATAACACTCATATACGGGACGATAACTTAAACTGTTATACCTTCTTTTGCAGGCCAGTGTATAATAGAGTTAAGATCGTACAGGCCATAAATCGATTGATGAGGACCTCACAGGACGTTGCAAAATCAGCCTTGCTTTAAAGGCAACAAGGTTCAAATTACACGCTGGAAAATAGACATCATAGAAGCGTAGACGATGAACCAGGTCAATGGAGCCAATAACTACAAAAATAAGTGAAGTATTATCGATATCGAATCAATACGCAAGTTCACAGTTTTTTCCAAATTATAACTACTCATATCAAACCAATAATAATAGTAGTATTAGAATAAATAAATTCAACCTTATTAAATCGATTTTTGTGATACAAATAATAGATTTTTTTATAATCGTTTATTTTTTCACATCCCTACCAGATGCTATGCGTGCGTTCGTAATGGTTGTCGTCAATCTGCAAGTCTTGTTTACCTACTATTCGTACTTAGAATATATTTTTTATCGCATGCCGATTACGATCCTAGTGCGTCCCTTACACAAAATTGACAAATTAATAAAGTTCCTTAAAGATTTTCTTGGCATTTTTGTACATCATTAGAAAGTTATGATGTCCTTCCGGATGTATCTGTCAACGATGACATTCCGACCAATTAATTGAAGGTCCTTTCATGCGTGGGCTCGTGCGTAACTTGCAAAACCCTAGTGAAGCTGCCCATTTGAGTTGTAACCGTGGTGGTCATAAACTGATGATGGCGATGACTACTTATTGTGGTCCTAAACAAACCAAAGAAGGTTAAGATATTCGTAAGGTTTCATAATACCGTGTTTACTTAGAACATCGCCAAAAGCAGCGATATCTAAAAATATTAAGCGAAATGCTGAAGCGTACACTTTTTATTGAGATTTGTGAAGATTTCATTAAAGAATCAGTTTTGAGTCGGCTGGTAACGGGCACATTACCGGCGCCGTGCCGTGCCGTGCATAACGGCGGCAGTTGCCTTTAACAGCTTCATTCCTGGCCTTAAGTCGGAACCAAAGAGCGTAAGTACGGAAAACTTCTGCACACAAACGCTCTTTCAGCACGCGACGCTGTAATGCCAGGGGAGTTAGGGTCCCGTGAATCAGATTTCAGCTGACTACGACAAAAAGAGGATGGTTATTGCTCTTAACTTGTATGTTTGTATGCCTGTGTATTTCAATATTTTAGAAGAAATGGCAGCGTGTCCAGCCAAGTTAAAAGTCAAAAGGAACTGGCGACGCAGCAGCCGTATGTTATATTATATTATTACACGAACCATTTGGAGCCACTTTTGACTCCTGAATAACACACAATCTATTTAACATAGAAACATAAAATAGTTATATGTATATACAGCAGGTAAAACGGTTATTGAGATAAAAATCGCCATTTTTCTAACTAGCCAAAGCAAGTCTTGAGCATCAATTTACCTTAAGTTATCTGCTTTATGTAAATAATTCGAGTGTTCAAAAAGAAGTAATACTTTTATATAGCAAACGTTGTTGTAGTAGAAAATATAAGAAATTGTATGTTCTTAAGAATACATTTTATTTTAGGATAATTATAAATATATTGAACTTCGCACTCATTAAAGGCCTCAACACACCGGTCGCGGTTGCGGGTCGGGCGGCGCGGGCCCACGCAAATTGTAAAACATTGAAAATACACTTCAAACACACATTGAACGCGGTCCGAAACGCATTGGGCATTTGGGCATTTTTGATTTTAAGCAAACGCCCGTATTATTATGATTGCACTTGTATTGTGTAGGACTCGATCAAAATGAACCACCAGAGGTTGAACGTCATAAAAATTATGAATTAATTATGAAAACTACGCTAATGGCCAGTTATATTAAATAAACTTTTTGATAAATAATAAGCCTTATTATTTCTAGCTTTTCTACATATTTTTCTGATGCCACGCATGTGTACCTAGTGTTCAAAGACAAAATAATTATGATGTCACAAAACTCGTTAAAGACAACAAACATCGTTGAGAAATCCTCCTATACAAATGCTCCTAAATTATTGTAACCAGCACTAACAGAAACAACAATGTCGGCACTGTAACAGTGATATGAGCGACACATCCGCAAAAACATCGATTCCGACAAACAGTGAAAGGGGGCGTTCCTTCCAATTTATGTAATGTGATAGCCCGCGCTGACTTCACCATACCTCTCCCCAAACTGGATTCATAACACAATTCGTACTAAACTAAGAGCTCATCCCTATTATACTTTGACCTTTACATTCACATCAACCATTCCTAAGTGGAGGTATGGACTATGCTGGTCTTCTTGTAGCGAAGTCAGTTGGCATTCTGAGTGTCCTGTTATGACTATGACGGATAAATATCTGCACTTGACGGGAGTAGTTTATGTGACGTCTGTCCTTTTCGCCGAAACTTTACTAGTTTCGCTTATAATTTCATAAGGGTATTGTTTTCTACGTGAGTTCTGATTTTGGGCCCCATTTTATGTTTTACCTTTCAAGAAGGGGCATGGTTCTGGCAACTTATATATACCGTGTACAATATTTTCCATGAATGGATACACATTTTATACAAAACGTTCATGTTGTTGTAGTTTTTCAGAATCAATATTGTATAGCTAATATATTATGTTGTATCTATGATGGAGTAATTATATAATAAACTCATAAGTAAACATATATTTGCATATTTTATTATTCCAAAACACACCAGACAGTTTAATGTATTTTACATGACAGCTTTGGCATTCATAAAGTCAAACTTGCCGCGAGAGCGCGGTGGCCAGTACCTACACTCCTCTTCACGGTGGTGTCGTGGCCATCAGAAGATTCCTAGTCTGCTGCGTAGTTTTTGCAGTCGTGGGCCAGCTAGGGCTTTGGTCAGCAGGTCTGCCTCCATGTCTTCGGTTTGCAGATACTTGACCTCTACAGATCCATCTTGGATACAATTCCTTATGAAGTGCATTTTTAAATCAATGTGTTTCGACTTTGCGGTAACCATTGAGTTTTGACTTAGTTTCAGCGCTGCTTGGTTGTCATTTAGAATAAGTATGCGTTCGAAGTCTGTTCCCAAATCCTTAAACAGGTTTTTCAAGTGGATTGCTTCTTTTGCAGCTTCGGTCAATGCAACGTATTCTGACTCAGCAGTAGATAAAGCGATGCTCTTTTGTTTCTTAGCCATCCAGCTTACAGCTCTTCCCGCATATTTAAAAACGTAGCCTGAGAACGATTTGCGATCGAGTTTACATGCGCCCCAATCCGCATCTGCCATGCCGTACAATTTATTACCCGTTCTCTTAAATATCAAGCCGACACTCTTAGTCGACTTTAAATAACGAAGCACTCTTTTAGCACACTTGAAGTGCTCTTCGTTATAGCAGTCATTGAACTGTGAAAGATAGCTTATGGCAAACATTATGTCGGGTCGAGTTGCGACTGCCAGATACATAAGCGTACCTATTAGATTTTTATAAGGAAGCTGAGAGCATTGAGATTCGTCTCCTTCACTCCTCTTTAGTTTGAGACTAGGCTCCATGGGCGTAGATGCTGGTTTACAATCGTCCATTCTGAATTTTTGAGAGTATCTTCCACGAACTTTTGTTGGTTGATTTCAATTTCATCCTTCTTGTATACTACATCTATGCCGATGAGTCTCTTTGGTCTTCCCAGATCTTTCATTTCAAATTTTTCGTTTAATAACTCCTTAATTTCAGCAAGTTTTCTCGGGCAAGAATAGGCTATAAGTAGATCATCTACATATATGGCGATAATCACCTTTTCTCCTCCTTTCGACATTATGTAAATGCATGGATCAGCCTTTGATGCTTTGAATCCGAGTTTATTTAGCTCTGTATCTAATTTAGTATACCACTGCCTTCCCGCTTGTTTTAAACCGTAGATAGCCTTTGTGAGATGACATACTTTCTCTTCTTCTACGCTCTTTATATCTTCTAGCATCATCTTTGCCTTGTTGTATAAAGTTAAATCATCTTCGTCACATGCCTCTACCATTATCTCTGTAACATACTGTTCAACATACTCCGGTAGTTTCATGAAGATGTTCTCTTGTATTTCACCATTAAGGTATGCTGTAGTAACATCCATTTGGTTTAATTGTAACCCTTCTTCTACGGCTATGCCAATGACAGATCTAATCGAGCTTAATTTAGCTACGGGAGCATAAGTTTCGTTGTAGTCTATTCCTGGTCGTTGTGTGAAGCCTCTTGCAACAAGCCTGGCTTTTCTTCTGACGTTGTTGTCGGGTCCAACTTTGTTTCTTAAAACCATCTTATAGTCCACAAGTTTCGTATCTTTGCTTCTCTTTTCAATTTTCCATGTACCAATTTTAATGTGTGCACGGATTTCAGCTTTGATAGCGTCATGCCAGTATTCTTCATTTTCATTTCCGTCAGACATGTTGCAGATCTCGGTGAGTAAATGACCTTCCTCATTCTCACCTAATAAGAAATCTTTTGTCCATGAAGGTGGGTGCCTTGCTCTTTGTGGTCGTCCACTTTCTGGTAACTCTTCGATCTCAGAAGCATCGTCGAATGTCTCCATTTCATCAATTTCTTCATTTTCCTTTCTCTGCTCTGTAATTTCAATTTCTATTTGCCTGATATTGTTTTCATTTGTTGGTTTTTTTTCCTCTCTTATTACAGATTTGTTCGTGCAACGCTCCTCTTCATTCACAAGGCTTTCGTAGTTTGAATCTTTGTTTTCAAAGTACATGTTTTCAGTGACTTTGATATCTCGGCTTATTACCACATCATCATCTTCAGGTATGTACACTCTGTAACCTTTTGAGGTTAACGAGTAGCCCATAAATATTCCCTCTTTGGTTTTTGGTGTCAACTTTCCTCGTCTGTTCTTTTTCAAGATAAAAGTTTTCCTGCCGAAGATGTGAAGATGATTGCCGGATGGTATTCGTCCTGTCCATTTCGTGAATGGTACGTTACCTTTTAAAGCTTTTGAAGGGCTTCGATTTATGAGGTAGTTAGCAGTAGATACTGCTTCCGCCCAGAGCTTTTTTGGAGCGTTAGCATCGATCAGCAGGCATCTCGTCTTCATCTTATCCAGTAATGAGCGGTTTTTTCTCTCACTTATCCCATTTTGTTGAGGGGTATAGACTGTAGTTAATCTTCTTTGGATGCCATGAGATTTGAGGAAGTCGTCGAATTGTTTATTTCGGTATTCAGTCCCATTGTCAGATTGCAGATGTCTTATTTTCTTATTCAGGAACGTCTCGACTTCGTTTTTGTAATTTTGGAAAGTCTTGAATACGTCACTTTTCTTTTTGATGAAATATACGTGGCAATATCGAGTAAAATCATCGATAAAGGTGACATAGTATCTTGAGCCTGCCAGTGTTTCACACTCAAAAGGTCCACATACGTCGCTATGGATGATTTCTAGCGGTTCCGTTGTGTAGAGATCGTCATGTCTTGGGAATGGTGATCTAGAAAGTTTGCCCTTGATGCAGGTCTCGCAGGTTTCTAATTTTTCGTAAACCAGGTTCAGTCCGTACATAAGGTTGTCTGTAGCCATCCTATTCAGATCCCTTTCATTTATGTGGCCCAGTTTACGGTGCCATTCCATGACGTCACTGTGCTCTTTTGGTGAGTAATTAGCAGTTTCATCTTTCTTGAATTGAAGGTAGTACAGTCCATCTTTTCTCTGTGCCGTCAGTGTTACTTCGCCGTTCTCCTCCACTATATAAGCTTTGTCTTTTTCGAAAACGACTTTGTTTCCTCTATCTGCTATTTTGCCTACGGATAGCAAATTTACTGACACATCAGGAACAAATAAGGTGTCATTGAAATTGTAACCTTCTTTGTCTGTGTTTACTGTTACTCTTCCCTTTCCTTCTATCTGACTTGTGTATTTGTTAGATGCCAACATCAGGCTGCCGTTTTGAGGAGTCAGGGTGGAATACAGCGGCTTGGCGCCACACATATGAGACGAGCATCCACTATCAAGACACCTACATCTTCATTGACGCTTGAATGTGCGGTACTCAGACAGATATTGTAATTTCTGTACTGGTTTTCTTTTGATTTCTCATCTGCGCTTTTCTTTTTGTTGCCCCAACATGCCTCGGTAGTATGCCCTTTCTTTTTACAGCTCTTGCAGAATGGTTTTTGTTTACCTTTCTTAAAGTGGTATGCTTCAGAGCTTTCGGCTTGTTCACTACCATTCCTGGCCTGGTATTCCTCAAGAATTTTAACTTTCAGGACGTCAGGATTGGGCAATGTGTCTCTGGATTCTATGGCTATACGAAAGTTTTCAAATGACGTAGGCAAACTGTAGAGTAACATTATGCTTAGCAATTCTGGCGGTATTTTTATATCCATATCGGCGAGCTTGTCCACAATATCCATAAAATTATTTATGTGATCACGGATGTCTTCATTAGTGGTCATTCGCTTCAGAACCAATTGCTTAAGCAAGGTCGCTTTCCTTGCAGGCCCGGTGCTCTGATACGTGGCTTTTAATTTGTCCCATACTGCTTTAGATGACGGGCAGATCTTTATTTGTTTCAGCTCGGAAGGTGACAACAAAAGTAAAATTTCAGCTTTTGCCTTCAAATCCTCCTTGTCGAACGCTAACTTCGCCGCCGCATCGGCGCTAGGCGGCAATGTTTTCTCGCCGTTTACGATATCCCAATAATCATTTTTAATTAGGACAGCTTGCGCTTGTAAGCACCATGTGTCATAGTTTGACTTGGTCAGCGGTTCAATATTTCGATAACTCGTCGATGCCATTTTACGTATTGTTTACTTACAGTTGTGCAAACCACACTCTGCTACCATTTGATGGAGTAATTATATAATAAACTCATAAGTAAACATATATTTGCATATTTTATTATTCTAAAACACACCAGACAGTTTAATGTATTTTACATGACAGCTTTGGCATTCATAAAGTCAAACTTGCCGCGAGAGCGCGGTGGCCAGTACCTACAATCTATAATACATATGAGTGAATCGCGTGTTCTTGTGAATAATGATCCGCCTCACAGAAACCCTCTTTGACATTGAAGCGAGCGATGAATAAAAAAAAATATTAAGTAAAGCGGCAATACATCAAGCAGGTCGCAATTAGAGTCGATCAATCTCAATTACCGAGAGATCGGAGCCTCCATTCGCTGTTAAAAAAACATTTACGAGTTTATTCAACCTGTTTATTACGTCTCACTCTTACGTCTACTTACTTTAGGTTACGCATGAGCGTAACTAATACGTATGTCATTAAATTGATTTTTTCTTAAATTGAATTAGAATAGAAAATAAAGCTCCCGGTCGGTGTCGCGTGCATGTGGTGATGGTCTACCTCTACTCTACACACAGGACCCTGGAGGGTTTGTAAGTGAAGTTGGTTTCCTATCGAGATTCTTTGCTTAGGTTATAAAATGAAATAAATACGTAAACGTAAAGCAAAATGTCCCACTAAACAACACCTAACGATGCCTGACATTGGCAGGTTACAGACACTTTCCTGCTGCGTTCGTTTATGCAAGTTGCGCGAGTTCTAAGCTGTAGTAACGATTTGTAGAAAACGAATGCGAAACATTTTCTCGCTAGTGACCTTACATTAGATACGATACGACTTACGAGCCAGGAACCAGATTCTGGAAGGAAACTGTCTGTACTGTACTAAAACTGAAAACCTATATAAACTAGAATACAAATGTTTGATAGCCGAGAATGGATTATTCAATTATCTCTTACTTTGGCAAACACAGGACATATCTTTTCATTTCATTTCATTTATTCCTTTATAAAACGTAGTTTTACAAGTCAATTTATAGATGTTAAATAACATTATACATAATACTATCACATTAAGGTGAAAAAGTATGTCTTATATTATATTACAGCAGGTTAGGTAGGTAAGTATGTCTTAGTTTAGGTACACTGTAGCGTGTAGTCAACGAATAATTATTATTAGTACATTTATTTGTCAAGTCACTACTACACATCCTTAAAATGTCCTTAAATATTACATAACCATTGATTGGGCAGCGAGCCAGTTGAAAAGTCGTTCGGTTTTCAGCCATTATTGAGAAATTCGTCAATGGAATAGCATGAATCGGATGCTAGTTTAATTTTAAGTCTGTTCACAAAACACCTCATACTCGGCGCGCTTTTGACTTCTTGGGGCAACTTGTTGTATATCTTGGGCCCTATCGAGTGGAGACATTTTTGGGCCTTCGCAAGACGTGTGGCGGGAGCGCGCAGATCGCCGCGCCGCCTGAAGTTAAAATTGTGTGAGTCACCACGCGTCGGGAACTGTTCAAGGTTACCTCTCACGTACTTGGCTACTTCTAGGACGTACAAGCTAGGAAGGGTGAGAATTTTGGTTTCCTTGAACAGCTCACGAGCAGGATGATCCCAGGAGACACTACATATGCAACGAATGGCTCGTTTTTGAAGTCTGAATGGTCTCTCACGATTAGCTGCGCTTGCCCATAAATCGATTCCATATGTTAGGAGAGAATGAAAATACCCAAAGTAGGCTTTTCTTACATTATTGTGATCTAGACTGGGACGCAGCCTAGTGAGTGCAAAACACGCGGACGACAAACGATTGCATAGTGAGTCAATATGGGGACCCCACGTTAAACCAGAATCTATGACAAGACCCAAGTATTTTACCTCGTCAACCTGAGGAACGAGTCGATCGTTGCAGTATATATTTAGATTGTGTTCTTTTTTTCCGCGGAGTGAAAAGTGCATGATATTGGTTTTTTCAATGTTTAATAACATACCGTTTGCCGAGAACCAAGAGGCAACGTCCCTCATTACTTTGTTGAGTTTGCTTATTAGGTCCTGCTGATTGTAAGCTGAGACAATGACACAACCGTCATCGGCGAACATCACGAATTCTGCATCGTCGGTGGCGGTTGTGAAATCGTTCATTAGAATTAAAAACAAATTATTGCCGATTACAGAACCTTGAGGTACGGCACAGTCACCTAGTTCCAACAAGTCAGATCTCACGCCGCGGACAGACGTTAATTGTTTACGGCTTTCCAGAAACGAAGCCATTAAGTTTTTGAAGTTGCCAGTAACACCATAGTGGTCCAACTTAGATAAAATGAGAGGATGGGCCACCAGCTCGAAGGCGCGCGACAGGTCGCAGAATATGGCGGCGACCTGTCGCCCAGCGTCGAGGTGGCCGGTCACCCTCGTCACGACGTCACGCGCCGCATCGATCGTGGATCTGCCAGGTTGGTAGGCGTATTGTTGCCTATTTAACAGATTATTTAAATTAAAATGAGACATCAATTTATCGCTTAAAAGACGCTCAAACACTTTGGAAAATAACGGTATTAATGATATCGGTCTATAGTTTTTCAACATGTCTACAGCACCTTTCCCTTTATAAATCGGTTGAACTTTAATTTTCTTTAAGTTACTCGGGTATATTCCGCGTTCTAGACACCTATTAAAAAGTAAACAAAAGATGCTGATTAGAAATTTTGGTATTAGGTCTAGTAAGCGAGTAGACATATCGTTAATGTCCTTAGAATCTTTGCGTTTTATTTTTTGTATACTATTTTCAACGCATTGTAAATCAAACGGGACAGCCTTAATGAGGTTAGCATGTTTGTTTACATACTTACTCAGATAGCATAAGGCGGCTGGGATATCGGCGCGGGCTCCAGAGTTCTTGTTCGCGTCGATGTAAAACCGGTTCAACGCGGCGGCGGTGGCGGCGGCGCGGGGCTCAGTCGACCGACCAGCTGATGCGCTTATCAGTACGTCCAGTGCCTCGCACCCAGTGCCGCCTCGACCAGTCTCGGATGCAATCACCCGCCACGATGTTTGGCATATGTTCGTGCTACTGTATATCAACCTATTAATGAAATGTTTACGTGCCGCGCTGAGTTCCGCTTGGTAATTACTCTCAAGCTCCAACAAATCACAACACGGCCGTGTCTGAGGTGTATTGTTAATATTACTAACTACATTTATTTTTAATGTGTGCAACTGTGTTCGCATTCTTTTCACTGGTTCGCTTACCCAAGCCTTTGATATGTTGCGTACAGGGTATTTTTTTAATGGGAAATTTATATTGTAATAATTAATTAAAATGTCAACAATTGAATTTAATAATTGGTCGGGACATAGTCGTTTAAGTAATAAGCCATGCCAGTCATAATTATACAAACAGTTTAAGAAATTATGTTTGTTTATTTCTGAAAATATACGTTTCCAGGTTACATTATTCTGCTGTAGTATTTTTACTATAGTTAGGTTGACAATAATGCACTTATGATCAGACACGAACATTTCAAGTGGTTCTATAGTTAGTATATGCTCCTTCGGGACGTTGGTGTAGGCATGATCGATGCAAGTTTTTGTTGTTTTACAAATCCTAGTAGGGAACGTGACGAGAGATCTCAAACCCGCAGTTTTTAAACAATCTAATAAAACTTTCTTTTCTATTGTTTTAGACAGCAAGTCTATATTAAAATCACCTAATATTGTCACTTTATATTGCTTGAATATTGGAAGATCAATTAACTGGTTTAATTTTGTAATAAATAATTTGAAGTGATTCCCCCCATCAGATTGGGGAGGAGGCTTGTATATACAGACAACGATCATACCTAAACCAACGTACTCAACAGCGCATGCTTCGAATATCGTTTCTGCGCTGAGGTCAGATACCTCCTTTCGTTCCAGGGTCAGCAGTTCAGACTTAGAGTAGATACAGACACCGCCGCCGTTTTTTGAGGTCCTGCTGAAACTCGCACTCAGCTTGTAGTTCATTATGTTTACTGCTTCGAGCTGGTTCTTCGTAAGCCAATGTTCAGATAAACATATAGCGTCAATCTTGCTGTTCAGTTGTAACTCGCATTCCAGCTTGAAGGTTTTATTTTTCAGTCGGTTAATGTTTTGGTGTGCGACAGTAAAGTTAGATATTTGCTCCTTATGTGCTGTAGCTTGCGGCCCGGTTGAATACAGGTTAGGCTTCAGATAACCTGCGTCCCTTGTTGAACAAAAAGGGCTTCCATCGTGATATGTTTATGTTCACCGGCCACACTGATGTCTCGAGGAACTCTTCGAAGGCTGATGACGGTATTCCTATTTTATATGAGTTGTAGTTTGCGTGTTTTGATGGTATCAGGTCAACCGTGTAATTATGGGCATCGTTTATGTTTTCTAGGTATTTTAGGATATCATCCTGTGTAGTCGTGGTTTTAAAGTAGCAGGCGTGCAGGTATTTCATCTGGTCCACGCCTTCTAAGTTTGTGTCCTTGGCCGTTCCTCGGATGGTTTTGGTCGTTTTAATAGTTCGATTTTCATTGTGTTTGTCACTTTCTGTCGTCTCGTTTGTTAGTGATTGTCTCGCGATCTTTGTTTCGAGTTGTTTCTCGTGACTGGTGTCTGGTTTTGGTTGGGGTGTCGACTCACTGTCAGCAGCTTGGTTCTGCAGGTCAGGTATGCTGGAACGGCTGGACGATGACGGTGGAACTTTTGGGATAGTCTGGCGGTTGGTTTGCTTTTTGGTTTGATTGGAGGTTAGTTTCTGTTTTGTCTTAATTGCAGCAGCTCTTTGAGGTTTGCTTGTTTCGTTACACATGGTAGGTTTCAACGTAGGCGATGGAGTTACGCTGCGGGACAATACAGTAGAATAATCCATTTTTTGTTCGGCTACCTCCCTCTGTTGCAATTGCGCGGCGCACGTCACGGCAGAGGCGTTAGTATCGGCCGTTTTACCGGATTTTAGAGATCGTATTTCACATTGTAATTCACTAATTGTGTCAGTCAAGCGTTCAATTTTCTTTTCCAAAGGAAGTATGGCACTCATAATAGCTTTTGAAATCGTGTCGATGTTAATTTGCGACATTTTTAAACACTTTTGGTATTGTTAAACACGAGCGCATCCAATGTGCGCTTTCCCGTGCGAGTGTGCGAGCGAGACTGACTATCGGACTAGTGAAGCGAATCCGCCGCCAGCTATTCACAACCTCAGCACATCGCTGCATAATCACCATCATCAAGTCTAACGTTTAAAGCCACGACTCTCGGGGCCAAGATACACTAGTTTAATGATCTCAGTCGGGATGAAATCTGTTTTGAATGAATAGGCTGTTTGCCAAGCCGCTGGCGCAATATCCGAGTATTTGCGCGGCTGATGTAAACACATGTTTGCGACCATATTAGTTGATAAATCTGTTATTCTGTCCGCGAATCAAGGCCGCGCGACGGCTGACTCGGCTCCTTGTCATCCATGTGTCCATAATATAAAATTATACGTAACAGCTTACAAAAAATCTTGGCAGGAAACCAGGCACAATTTTGAAAATCCTTATAATATTCTTGTCTCGTGTAGAAACAAAAATATGAAAAAAAAAATTTTACCTTAAATACCCTTATAGGTTTTATTTTTTATTAATTTTTATTAGTGGTGCGTACACCACTGCAGAGTGTGTTGGGCCGTGTCATCCTCTGAGTCGAGCGTCCTGGCGACCTTTAAAAATGTGTTATGAATCCGCCTACAAGATTAAATATACTATACATTTAATAAAAAATAAAACCTATAAGGGTATTTAAGGTAAAATCTCGTAAGATAGGTCGAGGAGCGCCGAACTATGGTGACGGCCCTCGAAGTGGATGATCTCTCTCTGCACAGCGTCGTGACGGCCATGCTGTGCGGAGAGAGATCCTGGGAGGCGGTGGCTTCCTTTTGTGAGACAGTCATCTCGCAAAAGGAGGTCGCGGAGAGGGAGCGCGAAGTCAGTGCGGATGCGCTCCCACTCCGGCGCAGGCGCAGGGGTAGAAGACGCGCGCGGTTTGCTGCCGCGGGCCGCGTCCTGCCTCAGTAGGGCCAGAGGGCTGGGGACCCTCATAGCACGGCCTAACACGTCTGGGGGGATAGTCAAGCGTTCCTGACCACCCTCTCCTTTGGCGTGGGTGACCTGGCACAAGCCAGGACCGCCGGGAGGCGTCGTGGTGACATGTTCGCGATCCCATGGCGCTCCCATTAACGGCAGGGACGGAAACGCCGGAGTAGTTTTAGTGGGTAGACTCCCTCCCCCTTCTCTTTAAATAGAGATGGCTGGAGGGTGTGAGTCCCACATACCCCCCATTATAGCTTCCCGGCTGGGGGGATGCGTAAGTGCATTTCCACTCCGTCAAAAAAAAAAAAAAAAAAAAGGACGCTCGACTCTCCAAGTCTCCATACAAACGCATTTCTCATTTTAAAACGACATGATAGGACCACACAATAGGACCGTGATACGAGTATGGCGGATTATATTGTGTATAAAAAGTTTCATGTTAATCAAGTATGCCGTTTCAAAATGAGAACCGTTTGTATGGAGAGTCAACTTGAGTGGAACGCGATTAGGTAATAGAATAAAATAATACTAATAATCAATCAGCCTATATACGTCCAACTGCTGGGCACAGGGTCTGGGTCTCATGGGTGAGAGGGTATGGGTTACTACCCGTTACTACTGCACCTACGCCGCCGCCGCCGGCCCAGTGCGGGCTCGGGGACTTGACATACTTACCTACACTTATTGAACGTCAGTGTTATTTTAAAGTCGTTGTTTCCTATATTTTATATTGTAATCTAATAGACATTAATCAACTCACAACACCGTCTTCCAGGCAGAGTGTATGGGCATAATCCCCATCCTGGGTTCGAATCCCGGTAAGGGCATTTATTTGTGTGATGAGCACGAATATTTGTTCCTGAGTGATGGATGTTTTCTATGTATTTAAGTATTTATTTCTCTATTTAAGTATCTATATCGTCATCTAGTACCCATAGTACAAGCTTTGCTTAGTTTGGGACTAGGTTGATATGTGTAAGATTGTCCGCAAATATTTATTTATTTATTTATAATAATGGCTGCTCACGCAATCGCCTCCAGGGAGGCAAGGGGATATCCCATTCGCATACTTTCCGACAGTCGATCCGTACTGCAAGCCCTGCAAGGTCTCGCAACAACTTCTGGGCTGATACACGAGTGCCACAAGATCCTATCAGAGGTATGTACATATTAACAGCGACGTAACCCTGCAATGGATCAAAGGGCACAGCAATTCACGCGGCAACGACGCAGCGGATGCTTTGGCTAGAGAGGGTTCAGACTGTTCAGAGTCAAGAGCTGTAGGGCCGGAACCCACAATTCCTCTACCCTCTGCATGGCTGCGGAGCACACTGCGACTTAACACCAAGGTAGAACACCAAAAATATTGGAACACCCTAGGAACCTGCAGGCAAACCAGGGAGGCCTTCGCGACAGTCAACCCCGGATTGTCAAGGAAGCTAAAGCAGCTAAAGAGCACTCCGTCTTCTAACAGGAACCATAACTGGTCCTACTAAACAAACACCTTTTTACTAGGTCCTCTCTGCAGAGCCTGCATGGAAGAGGACGAGACAGCCGCCCACGTCATCCTGACATGTCCTGGAGTGGCGGAATACAGGGCAAAGCACCGAGCAACACCGGGGTCACTAACGGAGGCCGTCGGCAACACAAACATTCCTGGTGGAACTGGGTTGGCACGAATAGCAGTAGTGCCAAAACCCCTACGCAAATTTATGACGTCGAGTTGCGGAAACCCAGCCCGCGTACAACCTATAACCTATAGACATTAATCAATGTATTTTCTCCTTTTGTTTCTTTGTTTTTTTCCTTTCTTATTCCTCTTTCTGTACTATGTAATATTTTTGCATCAAGATTGAAGAAAACAAATGACCAAGAGCGTCTTGTCGTAAAACCAAAGAGCCTGGCATTTGAATACAAATTGCACCGAATATTTACAACCGGCGTAAATATCACATCAAAAGATTAATGGTAATTTTGAGGACATAACATTTAATAACCCGCACGCAAGATAGCGTACGCGCCGTCGGGGTAAGCAGTCGGCCGCGTATCAACATTCAATGGCATCGTAAAGGCGTAAAGCACATCTGAACGGGCCTCTCTCGCGCCATGAATTCCTCCCATATCGTTTTTGCTGAGAATTTATACTAATGACCTAGCCCTTTACCAAGTGTTTGCGTCGGCTACAGAATTCTCGCCTGTAGGCCGACGGGGTTTGGGTGAGGATTCCGCGCACGTCGCGTCGGCGTGAACGACTCATTATTTGTGGACGTTTTTACTTTGGCCGCCTTTCAAGAGTTTTGTCACAAGTTTTACGTCGCTGAGGTTTTTCTTCAATAAATCGGGTTGTGTTAACATTAAAACTCCAGCGCAGTCGGCTTTTTTAGGGTTCCGTACTCAAAGAGTAAAACGGGACCCTATTACTAAGACTCCGCTGTCCGTCGTCCGTCCGTCCGTCCGTCCGTCCGTCCGTCCGTCTGTCTGTCACCAGGCTATATCTCACTGATACCGTGATAGTTCCAGCTGAAATTTTCACAGATCATGTATTTCTGTTGCCGCTATAACAACAAATACTAAAAACACAGAATAAAATAGTTTTTTTATAGATTTAATGGTACGGAAGTTCGTGCGCGAATCCGACTCGCACTTGGCCGGTTTTTATAACATGATTTTATGCAGGTCGTGATTAACATATCTTAATGACGGCTCTCCCATGATATCATCCGTGTATGACCGAAATGCATAACTTTAAACGGATTATTTCATTGATATATCGTCGGTAAGTTGATAACATATACTGATGAATAAAACCCTAGTTCGCGTGTATGTCATTTAATAATAATAATAATACAGTAATACCTACTGCTTTAAAATACTTGAAACTTCCAATCTTACTTACCAATACTATAGTCAACTGTTAGGCATTAAGGTTTCAATCCATCAGTTTATGTTTATGCATCCAAAAAAAAAAAACAAGTGTCTCCAATGTCTCCATAGTAATAGACTGCCGTTATCCTCAGAAATAGCTGAAAGGAGGCTGTTGAGATAGTTGCGTGGGCGACGCTTCAGGGAGAGCACGCTTGCGCGTTATCGCGTAGAACCGTCCGTGTGCGCTCCTCACTGAACATGCCCGACGCGGGACGATATCACATCAGAACACCTTTATTATAATGGGCGTACCAACACTAAACACTTTGACTTACATTTATAGATAGCCATCCATTTTAAAAGAGGTCTGCAATAACAGCGACCAGCATAAGCAGTTTTTCTGGAAAGTAGAGCTAATAAAACAAATAGCTATTCTATTTGGAAGGTAACCGATAGTTGTTCGGCCGAACTCCCAACTCCGAAGTCCCTGCATATAATATAAAGTTGTTGTGGGTCTGTTTGTGCGTTGAGTCATTTCCCGCCGGGTCGCCAACTTTTCCTATTTCCATTTGTTGGTGAATTTTTAAGTTCATTTGCAAGGCACAGCCTACGAAGAGCAGCCTACTCAAATATTTTCAGTCAGGTACTATTGAGGAGTATATAAAAGTATTTTCAACACACCTGCTCGTAAAGTAGGTCTTATTACAGCGTATTTACACTGATAATGCAGAATATTACCCATGCCGTGCCTTTTACATTACATTATCGCACTAGTGCCTTTTCATTACATATCTTTTTAAATATTAGCAAAATAATGCAGAATATTACCCATGCCGTGACTTTTACATTACATTATCGCACTAGTGCCTTTTCATTACATATCTCTTAACATTTTCATTTTTTATTTATTTATTTTTTTCCTCGCAAATGTGTTGAAAAACGTCGTATGAAACACGTGAGCATTGGTCATTACACTTCTCGTCTCCATTAAGCCTTCGCCTTCGGCTCAGGCTTAAAAACCGACTCCAGTGTAATGACCAACTTAGCACACTTGTATCATAATGTACTATTATATTCTAAATACACAGGCATCATTACCAATTTCAATTCATATTTCATTTCAATTGGACTTTGAAAATGCGAAAATAGACCCCAGGTAATTCTGTTGTGATTAAGCGCCATACGTTGCTAGGCCAAATTTTCCACTACCCACAATACACTAACATCATCCTACTCCACAATATCATTAACATCATCCTACGTGGTCGCGAGTGCAAACATCGCTTTTGAGTGGAAGCTGCCGGATGGAAGGTGAATTCGTGGACGTCCTGTGCACACATGCCGGCGAACAGTCGAGAGTGAGCTGCGAGCAGTTGGACTGAGCTGGGGCGAGGCCAGGGACGTCGCTCAGGACAGAAAGGCGTGGCACGAGCTTATTATTTTTTTTTTTTTTCATTTATTTATCCCCGAAGCACTGCAGTAGTGGGGCAGTCCCATTAACATCCTGAAGGCATTATTGAACTGAACTTTGAGAGCATTGTATGCTTTTTGAGTATATGTAGTTCACCCACAGACCGCTAGTGTAGAAGGATGTACAATAGGCCCTAAAAAGGGTGACTTTTGCTTCTTTGGCGCACTTAGCGAATCTGCGAGTGATCATGTTCGCCCTTACAGACAATGCTCTCCGTTCCCGCTCAATGTCCGTATCATCTTTAAGGTCATCAGTCAATGAAGAATTATGAAGGCCCTATGCACCTCTGGGGCAACAACAACATCACGAGTTAGAGCGAAGCAGAATTGCACATTCTATAAGTTGCCACGATCGTTTCGTAGCGCTACACGTGGCTGATGCCTCGTCCATGTGCTATTGAAACCTGCCCAAGAGATTCAGCTTCGCAGGTTTCTGGTATAATAATATTTCTGGTAGTAAAAGGTTAATATGGCATGCGGCGTCACTAAAGTCGCGCTGCCCCGACGATAATCACCACGAATGGATAGCTAATCAAAGATCATTAGGTATTCTTGATAACTTATCGAACGAGCGAGCGAAGCGAACGAAGTTCTATGCTTCAGCTCCGACCGAAAATCGTTTGTCTGTCCGTCCGGTGTCTATCTCGCTGTTCTCCCCTACAGGTAGCATTTCTCAACTGATTCTCGTGAATATTCGGTGAGCAGGTTCGTTAATCGTATGATTAACGAACCTGCTCACCAAATATTCACATATTATTATGTAGTTATTTTTTTGTGGATTCACTTTTTAATTTTTTCATCACACGTGCTCATAAATGGTGTTATTCTATGCCTGCAGGTCAATCATGTAACGCATTGTACGAACGTCGGGTAGGTCTAAATGTCACTTTTTATATGGAAAATTGACAGTTAAATTGTACCGACGCGCGTTCGGAACGTTACGTGATTACCCCTCTGTATATGGAAGGACAAAGGCCTAAATTGTTCCCGCGGGAAATAATGGTCCCAAGGGAAGTAATGAGCTTGTGTGTGATCTGATTGGTTAAGCAAATCTTGACGGCCGCGTACGACAAGAATTCTGGCTCTGTGATTGGTAATCGAGTAGGCCACGCCCTGCAAGAACCACATGCTCCATGCTCTGTGATTGGTTGAAATATTGAAACTTCGACCCCCACTCGCACTGATCTGGAAGTGAAGTTGTCAATTTCGTCAACATTTGATTGGTGCGCTTGTATAAAACATAGATTTTTCTGTCTTTTGTGGTTATTTATATCCTCGCAAATGTGATGAAAAACATTGTGTAAGCGTAAGAATATTGCGGTGCGGGCGTAAGAATATTGCAAACTCGAGTCATCAAAAGATCTCCGCCTCACGGCGTCGGACTTCTGATAGACTCTCGTTTGCAATATTCCTCTTACGCCCCTTGTTAAACAATGTACTATTTCTTAAATGCAGGTGAGGTGTGACTTCTACAGCTCACAGAGCCACTAGTTTTATCCCCTGTGTTTATTATTAGCTAAATGTCTAAAGATCATGAAATGTGAGTGGTGTGTCTGTGTATGTGGTGCGCAAGGAGTCCTAACGAGCCGCATTGTGCCGCCGGCGCCGCGGCCGCGCGCGACACGCCGCGGTCGCGACACGCCGCGGTCGCGACACCGACATTCGCTCGACACCGAACACCTCACCTCGCCTTATTGCTAAATTGCAATACACGAGACAATATTTTTGAACCTGAATTTTGCAAACTTTATTTAAATACTATCTTTTGCCCGCGACTCCGTCCGCGTGGAACACGTTTATCTCGTAGCTCCATACACCTTTTAACCCCCCGTTTCACCCCCTTAGGGATGACTTCCGGGATAAAACTATCACTGTCTATGTTCTTCCCAGGAACTCAAACTATCCCTATACCAGATTTCATCTAAATGGATTCCATCTAAACTTGTCTTTTATGTCCTTCCTTGGGACTCTAACTATCCCTAAGTATACCAAATTTCATCTAAATCTACAAATTTTAACCCCCCATTTCCCTCCCCCTTAAGGGATGATTCTGGGATAAATACTATCCTATGTCCTTTCTTGGGACTCAAACTAATAAAAATGTATGCCACCCAATATATGTATACCCAATTAGGAGCTACATTATACGCTCCCTGTCGATGAAGTGTCCCTGTGATTCTCGGCAACAGCTCCTTTGTATGACACAAGTCCAAGTTCTTACTAGTACGGTGAGGATGTCCAGTCCAGGCCACAACACGCTTTTGTTGAACACACATTCCGAGAAGATGAGGTGGAGGCACACGTGGGAATTTGTGTGTATACAGTTCCTTATACTTAATTATTCATCGCAGTTCGCAAGTTCTTCTTTCTACTCGTAGTTACCACATGTCAGTAAAATGTCCACACCAGAGACAGTGGGTCAGCCAGTTTCGACTCCAGGCAAAACAATCGAAGACTTGACTCTAGAGACTTGCCTCGACTTGCAAGCGAAGTGCCAAATCATATTATCAATTTTCCATTGGCCAAGGTGCTTTTGTCGGTGTATAACTTACAAAATGGTGGCTGAGATATCCATTTTCACGGTTTCGGTCAGGACGCTGCGTAGGTGAATACATAACTTTATACATAGTTCGTAAAACTTGCACCGGTCAATAGACGGAACTGCGAGCAAGTTGGGCTCGAGTAATAACCGTAAGTGACACCGCGTAAGTGAGCGGGTGATTTGTGTTCGGCACGTACATGCTGGGAGTTTGTCTACAACTTATCGTAACTTGGCAGCTATAGGGCGGTGGACATCGTCACAACTCATAGGCTTAGCTTATTGTTGTAGATAATTAGTAAATATCATATACATAATCCAGTAAGCTTTGTTTTTGCGTCTCTTACACATAAGTACTTCGAAGCGCACTGCGTTACTTAATCTCATGCGTTACGATTGCCGCATTAAACCACCACGCGTCAAGGTTTTTCTTTTATGCAATAAATAAATAATAAGACCCACAATTTTGTGTGTGTCAGCTTGATCCCGATGACTTAAGCGGCACAATGGCAGCGGCTACACGTAGCATAGAAGGCGGCACAATGCCCGCCGGCCGCATTATGCCCACAATAGTTGACCGCCGATTCCTGTGGCGGTTCCATCACAATGCCGTAATACTGCGCGGGGCGACTACCGACCGGGACCGCGAACATACTTTACACTTATTACATTTTTTATATTTTTACATTACAATACAACCAAGCGAAAGACTTACCTCGCTGTCAAAAACGGATAATGTAAGATTTAACGAGCAAGAACTATTTCCTTTTTAGGGTTCCGTAGCCAAATGGCAAAAAACGGAACCCTCATAGATTCGTCATGTCCGTCTGTCTGTCTGTCTGTCCGTCCGTATGTCACAGCCACTTTTTTCCGAAACTATAAGAACTATACTGTTGAAACTTCGTAATCAGATATATTCTGTGAGCCGCATTAAGATTTCACACAAAAATAGAAAAAACACAAGAATTTTTTGGGGTTCCCCATACTTAAAGCTGAAACTCAAAAAATTCTTTGCGTCAAACCCATATGTCCCGTGTACATCAAACCCGTATCTATGGATTGGTCTTCATAAATGATATTGAGGGTTCTAATATCATTTTTTTTCTAAACTGAATAGTTTGCGCGAGAGACACTTCTATAGTGGTAAAATATGTGTCCCCCCTCCCCTGTAACTTCTAAAATAAGAGATGATGTACATTACCATGCAAACTTCCACCGAAAATTGGTTTGAACGAGATCTAGTAAGTAGTTATTTTTAATACGTCATAAATCGTAAACCGCAATTTATTTTACGGAACCCTTCATGGGCGAGTCCGACTAGCACTTGGCCGCTTTTTATTGTCTACACAAGTGAACTTTGTTGGACGTAGGTATTTCATTTCGCCCTAATTCTGCATTAGACCTTTATTATTTTTTCCCTAAGCAGTAACATTTATTAAGGTCTTCAATTGAACACAGAGGTTCTTTAAAAGTTTTTTTTTATACTGAAATAGTTACCTCCTTTAACCTTATACTTATACATAAAACTTGATACTCTTTTCATGTGTTTTGTCTCTTTCTCACAAACAGTAACCTCACAGTAAACGACTTACGAAATTTATCGGCATTTTAGCTAACATAGGTTTGATGAAGGTTTAGCACAAATAAGCTTCTTTAATTCATTAATTGAAATAATTGTACAATAGGCTATTCTACTATTTATTATAATATATCTTAAAATGTTCGTATTCGATAGCCAACTGGCATTTTTATTACCTCAAAATAATATCACTTTAATAAAACATAAAAATATAGGTAGCAATTGCAGAGGGAATTATATAAAGTTAGTCACAGAATGTTTAGGTACTAGTTTGCCTAGCATCCATCACCTCACAGAAATTGAGATATTCCTTGTATACGGCTGTCCATCTCCATGCAAACAAATCACAGTCAGGTGCTGAAGCCAGGAGAGCATTCAGTAACGCCAGCGCACGGAGTGGGTGCTCGTGTGATACCGTGCGTGCGCGCCGGCGGCACTGCCAACAGCGGGCGCGCAAAATTATATCCGAGACATCCGAGTTAAAATTTTGTTGGATTTAGAAACGGATAATAATCGTACCATTTTTGGTACAATAATCTCAGGAAAGCGTTTTGAATTTTCTCCTAAAGGAAAGCGTATTTTGATTCATTTGGGTTCCATACAACCGAAGAAGACTCGAGTTTGGCTCTTACCAAAGCATCGAAAACCATCTTTATGGCCCCAACATGACGGAAATCCTTGACATTGTGCATAGCGAAGCCAAGGCTTTTAAAAGCAGTGCCCGCGAGAGGTCGTATACTCGTATGTTCATTAAAAGTAAGGCGCACATCGAAGATGCGAACCATGATATCACTTCCAAGCTTAAGCTGTGCAAGTAGGGGTGAAGCCGCGCGACTATAGGTACGTACATACACAACACTTCGATGTATTGAACAGAACAGAAGCCTATTATTGACATGTATATGCGCGCCAAAAATCGTGACGTCATAACTGCAACACCAAACCACAGAGCACAGACTACTAAGAAGATATTATGTGCAGAAACATAGAAACGTCAAATGTGCGTGTCCTTCTTAGCTACGCCTTCTGATTTTTCGGACATGTGTTATGTAACATACAGATAATAAAACTACGATTTTAATCTTCAATATAAAAATAAATCTTATGTTTTTATAACAAAATAGTGTTATAAACGTATTTCTTATGTTAAAAACTATATAAACAAAATACTTTAATGAATTAATTTTGATAGATGAAAATACCCTATTAAAGCAATCGAAACATTAAAACATCGAAGGATACATAGCGATACGGGTCACATAAAAAAGTGTAGGTACACTAACTTCAAGAAAAGGTCGCGGATCATGCTCAACTTATGTATGAGTTGTTTAACAACTATATTAAGAGCAGTGTTTATTGGAAAGGGAGGGGAGAGATAAGACAAAAGCACGCTTTGTCTGCCGCGCGGCGCACACTCGACCGGCCACGACACAATCTAGTAATGGAGCCTCGGGGCCACTCCGGTGCCGTCCCGGCTCGCAGCATGCATATCGTATGTCTTCCGTACACTAAACCAGCGTAAAACTAAACACAGGAGACACCAATCTTTTCCAGATCAACCGCTTGTAGCCAAACTAAAAATATTTGCTGGAAGCTAATCCAGGACCTAACTTTGTTTGATGGTGGAGGATGACAATAGTGGGAAGTTTAGTTGAAACTGGTAACAGCGGGGCTACGGAGACAGGATTACTATGCCCACTCTACTTAATCCACGATTAAACCCAATACTTGAGTCTAATATTTCGATGGAAATGATTCCTGTATTTACTTAGCTTGAAATAGGGTCGAGGTATCTGTGGAACATTTCTACATACTTTGGTCTGATTCCACTTCAAACTATGGAGTAACCAAACTACGAAATAGAGCCAGATCAGCGTCTACTATACCTATACTATACACGATAAATGTCTATGCTTCGTGTACACCATACACTAACTTATTTTTCTGTGCGCCTACTTTTAACTTCTAGCAAGCGTAGTAAAAGGAAGATCAGCTTTTGACTTTGATTTAAGGGGCCAGCAACCGACTGTTGTGACTGTGGTCCTGCTGGGACTTTAATCAAAATTGACTGTAAATTCAAATAGGCTGGTTTATTCCGTTTTAATTACAAATTGGCAACCCGGCCAAACATTAAGTAAATTTAAATGCGAGTGTCGTCCGTTGCTGGTGGGGTTCGTAAAGCCGAGTGTCGCTCTCAGGTCGATCCAGTTCTCAACAGAGTCGCTACTCACTAGTACATGAAAAATTACTATTTTCTTACAAAAATGAAAGTACACACTCGCGAGCCGCGACCGGAGCAGCCCGCCACGCAGGACCTTACGTTCGCAGAAAGATGAAATTAATACAATCCCCTTTCAGACTAAAGCGAAATCAACACAAAATGCCCCTCCATAAATACTCTCTATCCTCGACTTTACGGCTATGGGAATAAAGCAGCGAGGGACGCATGAATATGAGAGCGAGTTGTCGTAACGCGAAATAAATCTCTGAAGCATTTGAATAACAAAAGACGAGTTGTCGGACGGATGCTTTTTGATTCTATCTGCGGAGGAAGCCGAAATTATTTATATTCGGTGTTTATTAGACTTTAACGGAATAACTCTAGTCTTCGCCTGTCTCTACGCAACTGGCCACCAGCGTCTGTCGTGAAGTCAACAACAAACCCAGCCACCAGCAACATTAACCTGAAAAACCACACGGACTCGCCTCGCATCCCTAAACCGTATCAATAATATTGCTGCTCTAGCTTCCGCTCACGCCTCACCAAATCTGTAAGAATGGAATGCACTTCGAACATGAATATGAATGTGATATATTTATTTTTTAGTTTTGCGAATGTGATAATTGGCCGCAGAATCACAGGTCGGCGGTTAGCCGTGATACATTGGATTTAAAATATACTCAAACACATATAGGTAATTGATTTAATAAACATGCCAAGTCAAAGGAGAATTTGTCGCATGCAAATCGCAGTAGTTTGTGACAATGAAAGTTTGTCTGTATGTTACTCGTAATCGCGGTTACTAACGAGATTTTCACTGACACGAAGCTTTAATCTCGATATTAGTTTAAATAGATAGATATGTAGGCGGGGCAGGCTAAGATTACGACAGGTCAGTGAATTACAATAGTATAGTTTATGCAACTGATACATAATGAGAGGCGTTAAAGCACGAGTGTGATACTATTATCACAGTCGTGTTTTAAGGCCTAATTATGTACAGTTTCATACACTAATGAATGATAAAGTATCTACACACATATCATAAGTATTCTAAAGTTGACTCAGAAGCCGTAGGTAAATGACCTGCATTGATGACAACAGTAATGGCGGCAATTCTATCCACCGTCAAGGCGAATGTTTTTTTTTCTGAGACAAAGGAATGAAGTCCCTATTCTCATGTAACTCGAGATCAAAATATCGTGCGGTTTATATTTAAAAAACATACTGAATTGACGTTTCGTATCGATAACCGTTTTAATATCAATCGTTTTGAGTTTTGACAGCTGTTCCAAATTTAAACTAACTACTTTTAACTAACTAACTACATTTAAACCTTACAAAATCGATACTGTAATAACATTAAAGTACAGATTCAACCTATTACCATAGACAAGAAAGTTCTCATAGTAAAATTGGTTGTAATAATGCTAGTCATTTGATCATTTCCTACGATTTCTGAACGCATTTTAGAGCACTAATGATATGTGGGTAGATACTTTATGAACAAAGACATAACTGGAGTAAATCTGGAGAATGAAAAACATAATCGATTGCAAGAATAAACGCTAGCGTCCCTTTCCCTTATTAACATGTATATACGCCATTCCGCGCCATGCCAGCTCAGCGACTTCGGGCCACGCCAGTAGGTAACATTACACTGGAATACCAAGCCACGGAACTTGAGACTGTTCTGCTAAATCTGTAAGTATTTTACTACTTGGCCGGCGTCCAGAGGCAGTATTACACTTTGTCTTTTGACAGCTCAAGCCACCGGCAACCTGTAAAGTTATCGTGATATTACGTTTTTTTCCACATGTCCTTTAACTTGAGTCCATTGTAACTTGCGTGCATTTGCGTATTGTCGCTAAAATTAAATATGTCAAATTCAATACATTGTTTGTTTAAATTTTATTCGTTTTCAACTGGTGCTTATTTTACTAAGTCCGGTCCTAGATCAATCTAGAATCGAGTCGGACCAGCATATTTGTCCGTGGACGGGACTGTGAAGCGAGAACAATGCCACCCTCGCGAGGGTAAACTTAGACGAACTCATTATGGAAAAGAAATAGGTCACTGGATCCATGGGAGTTGTTCTACAGAACTTACACACAAATGGAACAGTGCACTCAAGCGGCTTTCTTGGAAATAAAACTTCTGTTCACAACCATTATGAATAGTGCTCGAGTTAGTGTGGAATGATGAACTAAGTACTATAGATGAGGATGAGTGATGATGATGATGATATGGTAAAAGTTGGCTCCTGCCCGTTGAATATGGGTTACCATCCTTTGTGGTAACTTTGGATGTTTCGGTTGATGTAAAGAAAATGATGATTGGGAACGTGACTTGATATCGCTGCTAATGGCAGTTGGAAAGTGTGGAATATTCTATATAAATGTATTAAATGAAATAATGTATTCGAAACAAACACAAAGTATTAAACTAGAAAAAATATATAAATGTATATATATAAAAGTAACTAACCAAATACATAAAACTATGTTTTTGTCCCGAAATGATGGTGATGGTATTCTACAAGCACGTGTGGTCCCGTGCGGTCCCGCGAGCTGCTGCGTGGGCGGGAGCGGGACAAACTTAGTGCACGCTATCGTGTGTCTCCAACTCTCCACACGCACCGCGCGGTTAGTACACTCGCAAACAAAACGAGTGCTCCGTCTGTCGGCAGCTGCGCTGTGCCAGCACGGCAAACTTAGTGTATAACTCTCATGGTATAGTTCACCGCCACCCACACGCCGCACGCACTGCGCGGTGCGGATGGTGCGGCACTCGTATAACACGAATGTCATACATTCGAGTACCCAGGTGCAGTACATTGTTGTAGAGGTTAGAAAGTAAGCAATAGATGGACGAGTTAGTTCGAGCACCGTCGCGTAGCGGAGGCCCTCGAAAGTACGCTATTGCACTTTCGGCCGAGGCTTAACATAGTAGTGCTTTTCACGCCTACTGCGAGGAAATTGCAAATAATTATAATTTGAAATCAAAATTAAGTACCTAATTGAAGATCATACATAATACTAATCAAAAAACAAAAAGCACGACCCCGATCGCCGGTGCGGCCGCTCGACGCCCTGTGATTGGTCGAAGCGCTGATCAAACTGACCAATCACTACTACAATGAAACATTGTAGTAGTGGTGGTTCAGGTGCTACAGCTATTGCCTACTTTCCAGCTTGGTGTTAGACCATCTATTGCCACATTTCCGAACAGCGGCGTGAAAAAGTTTAAACGTATGTCTGACGCCGACCGCACACACGACGTGAAGTGCATTTCCGCGCTTACGCTGACGCTCTCTCCGCTGTCGGCGTGCGTTATTTGCGCTGTAACAGGCTTTACTTTACTATGCATCAGCAACAGTAAACTGTGTTAAAGCATCAAACTAAGAGTATATTGGCGTTGGACTGAAACGGCTGGTTTTCCCAACAAAATTAAACATTTCGCAGGGAAGTAACAACACAGCAAAGCTAACCGACTGTGCTGCTGGGAGTGGACCGCTCTATTAGATGATGATATACCTACCTACTAAATAGTTTTAGTTTCACACATTTTATGATGGAAAATAAGTTGCCCAATACATTAAGGCTAATAAAGTCTCTCGGTTAATAGTCGTAGTTCTTAAGATTATTGATTATCCTCGAGGCTTAACCCAGTTCGGCACAAAAACTAATTTCCCCTGCTTACCATAAGCGATATATCGGCGGCGTCATTACTCAGCCGGGCTCAGCGCGGATTACGGCCGCGGACGCGGACGCTGCTCGATACAGGAGCGCTGACATCTATCACACGTATTCACCAGCGCGGTTCGTGCCGAACAATATCGCACTCGGTCGAGATCACGTTACATCTTAGATATATTATTAGGCCGTATTTAGATTTATCTTTATAGTTTGTACTGGGTGTTAATAGTGCGCGTCTTGAAATTGCAAATTGTAGCATGTGCTGAACGGCTTTGATGGCTCCATCAGCTCGAAGCATTGTATTAAACTTATTATTCCATTTTTTTTTAATAATATCGTTCAAACTGAGGAAAGTCGGCTACATAAAGACAAACATTTGATGTTTTACAAGCCATTCTATTCTAGATATAGACATTTTGAAGCCCAAGAACTCAAAAACTCCATTTGGCTTAGCGTGAGTGCGAGTGTTCGGACTAATAAACGGCAGTTAGCTCACCGCCACAACCACTGAACACGCAGCTCGAAATTCACTAGGAGCTAGCGAGAGTCTTACTAATACGTATTAATTTAAATCCCACCAAAAACATTACATGTAAAGTGACTGCCAAGACTCCCTAGCTCATATAGCTTTCAGCTTAAAAAACATATCAGATCATAAGGAGCGCCAAGCTACCTACTCCACACGGCGTAACCTAGCATTACCAGCCACGCTCTAAAAATTCTACATCTTGGCTAAAAAGTACGAGTATAGCTTTGTTGGGCACATCCCGGTCGCCGCATAGACTCTTGCGCTGAATGATTTATAAGCGACGAGTCTATACTTTTTAGCCAAGATATGGAATTTTTAGAGCGTGGCTGGTAATGCTAGGTTACGCCGTGTGGAGTAGGTAGCTTGGCGCTCCTTATGATCTGATATCTTTTTATCGCTGAAAGCTATATGAGCTAGGGAGTCTTGGCAGTCACTTTACATGTAATGTTTTTGGTGGGATCTCATTCCTTTTTGTAAGGTAATTTCTAAAGAAGTGTATAGGAAACCATACAAACTTCCATCCTTAATTTAAAGGGTGAGGGGGTGATTTACTAAAAATCATGAAGTACAAATTTTATTATTTACAATAAGAAGTCCCTATTTCAATTTTCAGACCTCTAGCATCAAAATTTGCGGAAGTCTCATACAAAACTGCATCCCCTAGTTTAAAGGGCTGGGGGGTAAAAGTAAAAAAAAAATTAATTGTTTTGTTGATTGTGTACTAATACTAGCTTACATACCAGATTTCAGCTTTCTAGGACTTCAGGACTTCCTGACCCTAGAGGTTTTGATGATCAACGTGAGTGAGTCAGTGACGAAATCGGCGTTTTTTAGATATCAATAGATCAATAGAATCTAACTAAAGTATAAGAGCAATGCAATTGAAACTTTATATGTTTAATCAATTTACTATTGACATCATATCGCGAGAATTTTGCTTATCTGGTATAATCCAAAAACAAGTTATGAGGGTTAAAAAAAACGACGAAGCGCTTCGAGAAAAGATAGGTAGTGCCTGCCCTTGCGTTTCGCTTGGCTCGTCTTGGCGGGGGCACTGCCGTGCCCCCAGATAATTTAGTTCATCCTGAATGTACAAGTATGAGCTAATACAGTGAATATGAGTAATATGACATTCTGAGTGTGTCTTGCGTTCACAGTCGTCTCTGCTGGAGATGTGCCGCCGTAACAAACTGAAATTCAACATTTGTCTCCGAATTTTCTTGAAATTCTGTAGAGGATTTTGAGGAAAATCTGAAAGTGTGTCGCGACGAGGTTCAAAATACAGTGTTACCCACGATGTAAGGAGACGCGGCGTTGTTTCGGAGGTCTTGTCCTGCTGCACTGAGAGATCAATGTGCAATGTAAAATAATTGGCATCTTCTCAAAAAAAGTCATCTCACCTACTTACCTACTAAATAATCGATAAAGAGATATCTTTCACTCTTGTCTTAATGAAAATTAAAACTGCGGTTAAAGTATCTTAATCTCATAAATCTCCAATAACGCTATCTGTGTGCGGAGTGGCGGCGGCGGGCAGCGCCGCGTAACCCGATAACTGTTACAATTACCGCACCACAATTAAAACTTGCCCTCCCCCCCGCGCACCTGCCCCCCCACCCGCGGCGATTCCGACTCAAAAAACTTCCCGCAACTTTCCTTTTGAATTGCGACGATGAGCTGTTTCACTCGACGTTTGAATTCATTACACCCCCCGCCCCCGCGCGGTGACTCGCCGACGTCTCCAGATGAATATTTATGATCCTGCTTATCAAATTAATGTTTTAAAAGTTCCCGCTCCGCGCCCCATCAGATGGTTTTATCACCCTTTTTATTTGACACTTCTTTCCTGCCTTCTGGTTTTTACCTCAAAGTTATTCAAGAGACGCCATTCTTTTGCTCGCGGGCGATACGAAGATTATTCAACATTTAATTTTCCTGTCGCAGCCGCCGTTCTCGTACCAGAGAAGCAAGTATTGTAAGGATTTGACTCTATGGTGGCATAACGGATCGTCCAGTATATGTTTAATGTATCACACTATTAATTTTGGTTAATTTTGTTATGCAAAATTTACGTCATACCTGGCCATAAAGCAGTCATAATCCCATTCCCTGGCCAGGGCGAGACGTAAAATTGCGTACTCACCACGGATAATAAAGAAAGCCTCTGATCGCATTTTTATCGCCCTTGCCTTGGCTTGGACGTCAAATACCTGCGATCTGAGACATTCTTTGTTTTACCCCCCTAGGTAAGTAATGTACTAATAATGAACCTCGAATACATATCTGGGGGCACGCAAGTCAAGCAAAACAAAGAGGCACGGCCGTACCATCCTTTTCTCGAAGCCATTCAGGCCATTTTCAACATCCTGTAATTTTGTGCTGGCCAAAGCTAGAACCCTGAATTTTCAGTAACATGTAGGGCATGATATGGCTTACATATAATGTCAATAACATCCTATTTGAACTTTTAGTTTAAGAATAAGAACTATTGTCCGTCAAATCTCGTTAGTTTTGTCACTGACATACTCACTTATATACTGATGATCAACATAATTCTAAGGTACTTCCAGCAGACCCACAAGCTCCAAATTTCAATCTAATTATATTTTAGCCTTAGAATTCGTAAAAAATCTTTAAATATTGCAATTTCAGTCACGTTTCAGAGATATACTAACTGCATAAGTAAGTTTGTAATCCTATACAAATGCATGCTATTACGAAGTTACTTTTGCAGTTTCTTCCTGCAAAACTTTACAAATATTATTTGCGGTTGGTAAAATAATATTTCCATACAAAGTCTACAAAAAAAGCTCAAGAGCCAAGTCAGGCATTCTTACTTATCTTTATTTGCTTGCTAAATAAAATTTTGTGACTTGGCAATCACACTTACATAGTTTTAGATACCTATACAAAAATTTGTAAATGCAGTAAAGTTGTGTGATTCCCAAGTTACAGAATTTTACTTAGCAATCAAATTGATTGGAGTGTTCTGTGATTTATCAAAGGCATTTGATTGCGTTGATCACGAGAATTTAATCAGAAAGTTAAGACATTATGGGATTAAAAACGGTGCTCTTGATCTTGTATCATCGTATCTTTCTGAGAGAACACAACGAGTAGTCGTCAACGGGATGCACTCAGCGGGGACAACTGTTGCTCTTGGTGTTCCTCAAGGCTCGATTCTGGGTCCATTTTTGTTTCTGATTTACATCAATGACCTACCAAATGTGGTGCAAGATAAGCATGATATAGTGTTATTCGCAGACGACACGTCGCTTATTTTCAAGGTAGACAGGAAAGAGACAAGCTTCGATAATATTAATGATGCGCTCAACACTGTTGTGGAATGGTTTACAGCAAATAATTTACTGTTAAATTCCAAGAAAACAAAGTGTATCAGATTCACTTTACCTAATGTCAAGCACGTAAACAATACCAGGATCAAATTAAAGGGCGATGAACTGGAATTTGAAGATAGAACAGTGTTTTTAGGCATCACCTTGGACTCAAAACTACAATGGCATGCGCATATCGACACCCTAGCCGGCAAACTTGGTTCTGCAGCCTATGCAGTAAGACGTATAAGACAGTTAACAAACGTTGAGACGGCCAGGCTGGTGTACTACAGTTACTTCCACAGTGTTATGTCCTACGGAATCCTGTTGTGGGGAAAAGCGGCTGATATCCAGACCATCTTCGTGCTACAGAAACGAGCTGTACGCTCCATCTACGAACTAAAAGCCCGAAATTCTCTCAGGGACAAATTTAAGGAGGCAAATATTCTTACTGTAGCATGCCAATACATTCTTGAGAATATTATGTATGTGCGGAAAAACCTTCAGGACTTCAATCTCAACAGTGATATCCACGACTACAACACCAGAAGTAAACACAAGATCGCAGTGCAGTACAGTCGTCTTCGCAAGGTTAGCACGTCGTTCGTGGGGAACTGTATACGTTTTTACAATAAAATACCTGCCGAAATTGTTAATTTGCCGTTAAGTAAATTTAAGTCTCATATAAAAAAATATTTGCTAAGCAAGGCGTATTATAATGTCAACGATTTCATAAACGACAAAAATGCCTTTAAGCCAGTAGCAGTCAAATTGTATTAGAATTAATATACCTTCGAGTATGATTGTCTTGGCGTATTACCTTTGTAATTATTATAAGTACCGGAAATAGCTGTTCCGTTTTATGTAACATGAGAGCACGTAATGCTTTTTCTCGCCGAACAAGTAGCTTTAATCTTTGCTATTATCAATGTCCAGTGTGGCTTGAATATGTCATGCTCGCTTAAAGGGCTTTGCTTACGGTGGCGTCGTTGATCGGGTCGCCACCTTCCCTAACATATGGTTGAGGGAGGCGATGGCTGAGATATGCGTCATACTCGTGATCGGGTGCTGTTTGTGGAGTCCGGTCTGTTCATGCTTGCAAGGGCATAGTAACTACCTAAATACTAGTGTTATTATCATTATTTTGACGAGAGACATCATTCTGTTCTTGACACGTTTTATTGTTATTGACCCTGTACATCTCTGACAATATTACATTAATGATCCTTTTTTTTCCGTTTTAACGCTTAGGGACAGTATACATCTCTATAAGAACATTAGAATAATTATTAATTGTATTTGGATGCTCAGAGACATTATACATCTCTGGGGTACTAAATTATATCATAAACTTATTGTTAATTCTGATACAGACCTTATATCAAATGTATTTGATAATATTTTACAATTTTGGATTGTTCTAGTTTTCATTCAGTGACATTTAGTTTGTAACCATTTAGGTACTAATTAGTTAAAATCTGCAATTTTAAAATGATTATTGTGTAAGATTATTAATATTATATTGTAGAACACCATTTGACATGTAAAAGTGCCCTTGTGGCCTATTTGCAGAATAAATAATTGATTTTTGATTTTGAAATAAAGATTAATAAGAAGGCCTGACTTGGCTCTATGGAATATCTCATCACTTTTGACTGTGGAAGAGTTTCGAGACTTGGCCTATTTTTTACATGGAATGTTTTTTATGGGATATTACAGTACGGGAAGGATTACGTGGCGGCGACCACGCGGCCCGCGGGGTCGCGGGGCGTGGGGCCCGCGGTGCTTTCAGAGGACTTTTTTCAGTTTGCACATCCAATTGAGCGCCGTCCGAGTTCGTTAGTTAGTTTGTTTTGTGCCACGTAACTCGGTAATTCACTAAATGCCGTCTTGTTTGCCTCGCCCGCCGCGCGCCGAATTCATTTAAATAAAAACTCTTCATTAGCCAACTCAAAGTGCTGACCAGCGTCCGGTTAATGAACTGCAGCGCGAACCCGACAGCGACAGCGCCGGACACCAGGGATGTGGAGCCTCTTGTTTGTTGTGGCCGATGTTCAGGGGCCGCCGGCGCGCAACAGCGTTCTACCGCGGCGCGGGGTTCCATGCGGATGCACCCACTGCGGTTCCTTAGAAACCACAACTAAGTATGACTTTGGACAGTGAGGCGCAACAGATGTCATTAATGTTCATGATTCACGATAGTATTTACATTGGTGTTTATAATTATGTCTCAAACAGCCGATTTATCTCATCTAGCAACACCTACAAGGAATCATTTTTATAACAATGTTGACGGGTAGGCGGGTTGTCAGAGTTCCTAACGGCTATATTGGGAACGAACAGTTAAGTGCGGTTTTGTAGTGGTTGATTTGGAGGAAAACCAGGGTGAGCTCTTTCCATAATCACTTTCGATGCGTCCTATGATATTGTAACGATTTGGTATCATTTACACGTGTGTTCATGTGCTTACACAGATCGGACGATGATTGTTTATGATGCGATGTATTTATGTGCGTCCACAGGTCTCATTCCCTTTGGGAGGCGTATTGGTATATCATGTAGATGAATTAGGGTTTCCTACAGGTCGCGCATGTACGTGACCTGTAGGACACACAACACAGTTCTTAGTTGTGGAGTTCTTTAGTGTTAGAGGATTAGTTACAAGTGTAACAACAGGGGTAGTTCGGTAGTCTCGGCTTCAGGCCATATCATCATCAGTCAAGGGTGCACCCGGGTAACTGGAACAATAGGGTGTGAATTGGGACTGTATCAATGGTGGTAAGGGATGTCACACGTCATAGGGAGCTGGCACGCACGAGGCGGCAGCCCCTATGTCAGGTATATAAAGGATTCCACAAGTTGTAAAGGTATGTTTATAGTTGCATATATGCTAATACAGGTGTCTTAGCTTGAGTGCTATAGGTTCTCATTCGCGGCCATGAGAGTGACCAGAAGTGGCTTTGCGACAACAGAAAAGAAACTAACGAACGGTTGCTAATTATGAGCGTCAGCTGACAATCACAATATTGTTTTCCTCTGTATTGTATTGTTCCCTACCGAACAGTATGAATAGAAGCGCTGTGAGCGCAGCATTAGGAAAAAGCTGTGAATAGGAGCACAGTGTTACGGAAAACGCGAGCGAGCGCCGGCAGCTAATGATAACTTGGCACCGCGGGCGCAAATACGGGCGCTGATTGACGCAAACACGGCCCGCGCGGGCGCGCGCCCGCATCACGGCCTTTTCTGTTTGCGCCGACTTTCCTTCATTACTCCCACACGTCGGCGGCGATCCGATCATCGCGGGGCAATTAGCGCAAGACGCCGGGACTCAAGTTTCACAATTAAAACTTACGCCAACCCGCCGGTGCGCCGCGATACCTCGAGCTGCGTACGGGTTAATGAGACCCCGAGACGGCTGACTTTTTGTAAAAGAGTGACACGGTATTCAGATTGCACTTTTTATGCAATTATGGCTCAAAAAGGCATCCTCCGAATTGTGCAAGAATGCCGCCGCGCGGCAATTTCCTGGAAGACGCCGCGAGCGTCACCGTGAGCGCCCCCGCGCTGCGCCCGCGGATCGCGCTCCGCCGCCGCTCCCGCGCGCCGCGCCGCCGCCGCGCCGCTCTGCCCCTCATTATCATCGCGTCTTTTTAAGTCCTTGCGCTTAAAAAGGTAAACAAAAGAAATTCTTTCTTTTGCGGATATTTATTCAAGTTGTAATTGCGACGCCGGTTGTAACGAACAGCACAAAGGAGCGACGCGGCGCGGTGCGGCAGAGCGCTCCGAACATTTCGCCTCGGAGTACGAAAGTTTAAATATTCTGTAACTTAAATATTTTGACCGCCGCTGTTCCTTGGCTAACGCGCTCCAGTCGCCGCCGCTGTGCGCAGTGCTAGCTAGCCCTCTAGCCGGGGCGTTAGTTCGGTTGGTTTTCGTGACTCGCTGATTAAAAAAGTTCATCAACGCATCTCTTTTTAGTTTTTCTAGCGAACGCCTTTCTCGGCCGCCAACTTTGGTAATAAAAAGTTGGTGGAAGTTAGCGGCAGGGTGGCGGGCGGGGAGGGGGGACGCGTCGCCGCTGCTTCCGTTACACGCTGATATGAATATATGAACCGCATAAAACATTATCTTTTTCGTAGTTTTATGTATATCACTTATAGGAAAGTCGCTTCGTGAAATCATGTATTGTGTGCGACAGACCCAGTGTTACGAGTTCGAGTGCTTCCGAACGCACGCTAGGGGTTTTGAAACAATTTAACAACAAACGCGTGTTTTACGGTGTAATTGATATGCAGAATCAGCTGTTTACTAAAATAGCGCAGTACTATAAAACAGCTTAACGAAGCCGCAGTCACAATAGGTATACGTAGGTAACGGTCAAGGACTGAGCAGCTGAGGTGTTAGGTGTCAACTAATTTTAGATTTTTAATAATTAGGCATTGAAGTGTCCAGTATAAAGTGAGCTCTAAAAGGCTCAGCATTGAAAGTCTGTGACCGTACTTAGTTTGTTGACTTTGTTACTTGTGTGTGTTACCATACAATGATTATTATTATTATTTGTTTTGTGGGCCTTACTATGCCGCTTCGACCAGCAAGTTATCTATTGTGGCAGCCCTTTCTTTAGAGTTCACCGTTAAGGCCCGTTGCCTCCAGCAAATTCCAGATTCTTTGGGCGGAGATATGTTGTACCTCTTCTGGGTGCACGATGTGCCTCCCTAGCTAGGTACTTCTAGGTAATGGAGAAGCGACATGAATTTGAACATTCATTATTTATTGAAGCTATACTCTTGTATACAATATATAAAAAAAATACATATATATTTGTGACTAACATCTAATGCAATTTATTTTTTGAAAATAACATCTTTGAGATTACTCTCATCTCGTCGCTGGCACTCCTGCAAACGAATACGCTGATTTTGGGAAACTCTCTGACACATGCTGCGAGGGATCTCAGCTATCTCGCGGATGTTTTGCTTGAGTTTGGATATTGTCTTCGGTTTGTTTACCTTAGAACTCGACTTTATACATATCCCCGCACGAAAAAATCGGCGGGAGTGAGATCCGGGCTTCCTCATAAGTAGGCGACAAACTGTTACATACATACAAATTGTTGCTTTTATAAAACTGTTTTAAACAAAAAGCTCGTTGTTGATCAGTAAAACGCTTCATTGCAAATAAAATTGCATAAAGTAATGCCAAATTTCCCCCCACTCAATAACTATAGTATTCATTATTATACAAGACATTCATTCAGTGTTGTCATTTGCAAAAATGTATGGCACACCCTGTACAATTTCATATCATTTAGGTACTTATTCATAATTATAAATTCAAAATTAGTAAGCTCAATATAATCTGTAATTCGAGAATAGAATAATACCTAGTAACACTTGCTTTCTATAAATGTAGTGCCTGCAGAATTTTATATACATCTCCCGTATAAACCGCAACAAAAAACAGTAACTTTGCTGACCAAAAACTATCATTCAATTCTTGTTGTAGGTAGATGAAATATACATATTTATTTTGTGTACATTGCAGGAATTATGTGCACGTATTTATCTCTCAAGTGATAAACGTTTCGATCTTGCAGCTGTCAGTACCAATCAGGACGAATCACCACCCTGCCAAAACGAGTGACATAATTGTTATTATTTGAAGCATACTCAGACACTGGGAACGGGCCGACGGCGTTAGCCTAGGTAAGGTTAGGTTAGATTTTTTTTCCTACTCTATTTGACCTCCAACATGATTACGACTTTTTTATTTCTATGCTTATTTTTGAAATGCTAACTATGAAAAAATATTTAAAAAAGCAATAATAGCCTCAAACAGGAGCCAATATATAAAAAGAATAATTTCATCAAAAATTATTACTCGAACAATGTGGCAAGTTATTAAAGAACGTACAAACAAAGTAGTTCATAAAGTTAAAAATAATATTCCATTGGAAATTAATGATAAAACTATAAAACAACCTCAAGAAATTGCAAATATATCGTTAGATTTCTTTATATCCATAAGGAAAATACAAATAAAAAATATAACAAAAGGTTGCCCTGTAATTTCACCTTTGAATAATTCAATGTATTTATACCCGAGAAATGAGCAGGAAATTGCCAAAATAATTACGAATCTTAAAAACAAAACTAGTTTTGGCTTCGAAGAGATACCTTTCACCCTATTAAAATATTGTAAAAATGAATTAACGCGACCTCTATCAGATTTAATTAATCAGTCTTTTACAGAGGGCACATTTCCAGATTTGTTAAAGATGTCAATAATTAAACCTATACCGAAAAAAAAAATGCAACTGATCCTCAGCAGTATCGACCAATATCACTATTGTCCACCTTTTCGAAAATTTGTGAGTGAGAAATTCAAAATTTATGATAACAATCAGAATTGTTTCAGAAGGAAAATGTCAATTATCACGGCTCTTTATGAAGTTATAAAGTTATAAGCGAAGTTCTGGGTGCGATTAATAATAGAAAATATGCAAAAGCCATGATGTTAGATATGAGTAAAGCGTACGATAGAGTTTCGCATGACATCACAAGCCTGGGAGCAGGTATAAAGGAGAAGGCAAATGCATCATAACGCAGCTGCGAAGGCCGCAGCGGGTCATGGTGGTCAGGATGGCGAGGGCATACCGCACCGTCTCGTACGAGGCGTCTTGCGTGCTAGTGGGGACTCCGCCCTGGGACCTCGACGCCTTGGTTCTGGCCGATGTGTATTGGCGTGTCACCGAGGCGCAACAGGACAGGGAGATGCAACCACTCCTGGAAGAGATCAGGAGGTGGAGATCTGACTCCCGCCGTGTCTTCCTTCAGAAGTGAAGAGAAAGGCTGGAGGTGCCAAGTGCCGGCCACTGGACCATCGGAGCAATCCGGCCCGTCCTAGAAAGATGGGTCGGAAGGAAGGGGAGGTTTCTCTCATTTCACCTTGCGCAGATTCTCTCGGGGCATGGCTGTTTCGGGAGATATATGTGCAGGGTGGCGGGACGGGAACCAACAACGGAATGCCATGAGTGCGGCGACGCCGAAGAAACGGCGCAGCACACGCTGGCGGTGTGCCCAGCTTGGGCAGAGGAGCGGGCCACACTCGTGGCCGTGGTGGGGCATGACCTCTCCCTGCCCGCCGTGGTGGAAGCCATGGTGGGGAGCGACAGGTCGTGGAAGGCGGCGGCTTCCTTCTGCGAGGACGTGATGACGCAGAAGGAGGCAGCGGAGCGTGTGAGGGAGGACAACCCGGCCTCCCAACCGATGCGCCGCAAACGCGTGGGGCGACGGCGGTTGGCCTACGACCGCCGATTTCCCCCATAAGGGTCCGTGTGGGCGACGGGCACGGGGACGTCTGTCGCCTACACAATGGTCCCTGAGTGGTGGGCGTGCCGTCTCTCGGTGCGCCCCTTTGCTGAGGTAGGGGGAAATGACTTTCCCCGGAGTTGAGTTCACATTGCGGACAGCTGCTGGCAAGGTTGCGGAAGTGTGCCCAGGGCGTTCCCGTGGCCTCGCTTTCTAGCTCAGAAATAGGTAAGTTTTTTTTTTGTTTGCGAGTCGCCTGAAGGGCCATGGACGAGAGTCCTTATTTTGTTTACGAATTGCGGACCGAGGAAAATCCATCATGGACGACTTACGGTTAGGTTAGGTTAGGTTTTTTTTTTTTGTTTGCGAGTCGCCTGAAGGGCCATGGACGAGAGTCCTTGCTTTTGTTTACGAATTTGAAAAAGATTTATAGAGTGCGGACCGAGGAAAATCCATCATGGACGACTGGGAAGGGAGGCCCAGATAGTGCCGGACTCCTACCGGCTAAAAACCTCGGTCATCACTCTCTACATCGCTCTCGACATACTCGAAAATTTTCGGAGGGTGACGGGGGGGGGGGAGAGGGGGAGGGGGTCTTAAAACTACCCGCGTGATCCTTGCCTCAGCCAGTGCTGGAAGGCCGGGAGAGAAAACATGCTTCTCCCGTTTGGTGTCTGCGGGGTGCTCTAGTCAGGCATGGCGATGCTGTGTGTCTACAGCCTTTCCGTGCTTGACCGTCGCCCGATTTCTTACGCTAATGAGTCGTGTTTTGGGTGGGGGATTTCTGATGCATGCTTGACTTATGAACTACGGGCTTCCTTTCTTTTGCCCGCCGATGGGAGGGTGGGTCGGAGTTCTTTTTGGACCGCTGGTGTGGCTGTTGATACCATCTTGACGGGGGGGCTTCCCTGCAAGGCCTGATCTTTTTGAGGTTAGGTTAGGTTAGGTTAGGTTAGTTGTTTTTTTTTTTTTTTCTTTTCCCCCTGATTTTTATTCAGAGCTTATTACTTTTTATATTTTGACTTTTTAATTAAAACTGTGGAGCTCAATCTTTTGCTCATTTCAACTGTTTGTTTTAAACTTTATCTTTTTTAACTTTTTGGTACTAAAGGTGCGTGTCTGGAAAATCCTCATGGACGAACTGGGAAGGGAGGGCCCAGACAGTGCCGGACTCTTACCGGCTAAAAACCAGACACGCACCTTTAACACTTTAGCCTTATCTTAATCTAGCATGCAGTCTCCCACATGCAAAGGAGTATTCTATATCTAAGTTTTAATAATATTAAAAATACTACACCTACATACACTCACCTCTACATGTAGAGGTTGGCGAGGTTATACAATTTAAGGCTTCACTTGACATACTCCTTGTAGGTTTTTAAAACTAGTTTACAAATTCTCAAAACACAGTAAAACATATAGCTCATTATTTCACATAATAAAACATAGTAAAGCTCATATAATGGATTGTATAGTAAAAATGTATAGTAGATTGTACATTACATCAAATAAATATCAATTTTGGACAATAAACATATATGAAACTCATTTTTAACATTGGCTCATTATGTAAAAGTAAAACTCATTGCATTGTTAAAACTGTAATTGAATAGAACTGTAAAAGTGTATAAATAAAATCGGTACATATAAAATAAAACAATAGAAATAGAAATAGAAAATAGAAAATTCTTTATTGTTTAACCGTGTATATACAATACTTATCTCTACACGAGAGGCGAGGTGCATGCGTACCGTACATTACCTTATTGGAGTAGCGCCCCCCAATATTTTTATTCTTTAATAGCTTACTATTTTATCTATTTAGACCAGACCATGTAGGCCAGTCCAGCATCCCCTGGCACCGGCCCTGACTATTGAAAATGAAAATGAAAATGAAAATTGTTTATTTCCTTTTTTAAAAACACGTTACAATGCCTGCAGTGATTGGGTCTTCCTTTTAGGTAAGTATACCTGTGTTAGGATGCCCCGCTCTTCCATAGCTGGTAAGTAGGTAGGAAACTTACATCTAGATTCTAGAGGTTAATCTTAGCTTAGTTTATTTTTAACTAGTAAGTAACACCTTATAGGTGCTTATGTTGTATAATTAGGGTTTTAGCCTAATTTAAGTGAAAAATAATACAAATACTATATTAAAGGTAAGTGTGTGTATGTGTGTGTGTGTGTGTGTATGTGTGTGTGTGTTTGTGTGTGTGTGAGTGTGGGTGATTTGAGTTCAGTCAATAATTAGTACGAAACAGTAGAGACTCCGTATCATCATAGCTTAGTTGCTTTAGCCATGCAGTTAGTTCAGTCTTACATTTATTTAATAATAGTTGATGTATGTTGATTATATTATGCACCTTATTGTAGATATATGCCGATTGCGCTTTATACTGCCTTTGAGCAAACATGGATTTACAGTTATATTCGGGGGCGACGGGTTTTTTACGCCGTCGTGTTTCTAAGGGAGGGTTGAAATCTAGGGTTTTGTGTAGCCTAAGTGTTGCACTCAAAACATACAGCTTCCTCATAGATAGTTGGTCACTAATTTGATAAAGTTCCTTTGTAGGAAACCTGTATGGTTTTGAGTACATCACCTTGAGCAGGCAGCGTTGCCCTCGCTCGACCTCCAAGAATTTGGTTTTGGCTGCTCCACCCCATACAGTGATGCAGTAGCTCATGACGGGTTGAGCTAATGTTATATAAAGTTGATTAATTAGTTCTTTCGTGGTGATATATCTAAATTCCTTAAAGATCCAGTTCAGTTTTCTGATTCGGTTGTTCACGTTTTCAAGATGAGTGTACCATGAAAGACGCTGATCCAGGAGTACACCTAAGTATTTGGTAAATTAAACCTTTTCTAATTCTATACATTTACAAGGTGGAGGGTCATGTTGGTTACAGGTATGTATTTTAAGCTTTAAGTTAACATTAGGTTGCGTACTAACATATTTAGAGAAACATATATAATTAGTTTTGCTGACATTAAGCGTAAGGAGGTTATTTCTAAGCCATTACAGAGGCCAGATTCTGCGTTCTTGAACACTGACTTCCAGGATTCTCCATCAAACACAATTGCAGTGTCATCAGCATAAGAGCCGATGTGCCCACGTTGTAGTTTGAGATTCGTCAAGTCATTTATATATAAAAGGAACAACGTGGGCCCTAGTACGCTACCCTGGGGGACACCATAAGTTACATCTAGTCCCTTACTTATGAAGTCTCCTATTTTCACTTTTTGTGTACGCCCCTGTAAGTAGTCACTCAACAATTTCAGAGGTAGGCCCCGTATCCCAACACGTTCCATTTTTTGAATAAGAGTGGAGAGAGAGACCGTATCAAAAGCCTTTTTAAGATCTAGGAATATGGCGAGGCATTTCTTGCCTTTATTCTACACTATTCTACTTATTCCTTTACAATTAGTCCCAGCGATAATCCATTTCCGGGCACCCGAACCTCCTATACAGACGTCGCCCCGTTCGCTCTCGCCGCTTTGCGGATAACACCCCCCGCAAATTTCAGAAAGGCCGCTTGAGAGGTGCCGTCTGTAACAGCCCTTGCCAAGCCGGCCCCGGACAGACTGAATCCCAGCTCGCTCTCACACTCCCACCTCTTCCTTCCGAATCTCGGGCATTCGGTGAGGATGTGCGTCACAGTCTCCTTTGACTGGTCGTCGCATACACAGTATGGGGCATCCGCCAGCTTAAAGCGGTGCAGATACTGTCTAAACCCGCCGTGACCAGTGAGGAGCTGCAACGTAACGTTACTGTTCCCTATCTTTTCCATGATGGATTTTGTCTCCCTGACGTCCTGGAAGAAAATCCTAGTACCGGAGGCAGTCTCCGCCTCCTGGTAGCGCTGTTGCCAGATGTCAAGGGTCCTCTGTCTTATTGCTCGTTTAGCGAATGAGAGTGTGAATTTGTCAAATACAAAGTCAAAAGTCAAAGTCAAAATCTTTATTTGCGTTAAACACATTCACATGCATGCAAATACAATATACATTACAATATTTTTTTTTTTTTTTTTTTTTTTTTTTTCTTTTTTTTTTTTTTTTTAACTACTAATATTAATAACAATAGTAAGAAACTGCTCCGAAATTATTTAAAAACAAAATAAAATAGTCAAATTATAATAACAATAATGTTCAGTTAATTTAGAGCATTGGCAAAATATTCGTCAATGGAGTAATATGGCCTTTTTAAAAAGTAATCTTTCACTTTTCTATTAAATATTTTCATATCGTCACAATCCCTTAAATCTTTGGTCAACTTATTATATACTCTTATTGCATTATTGCCTAAACTTTTATGAAAATGTGCATAATTAGGGAAAGTCAGTGTTAATTTATCATTATTTCTTAAATTGTAGTCTTGGCTTTGCCCTACTGTACAATACAAATTCTTATTTCGATGAATATAGATACATAGATGATAAAGATACAACGAAACAACAGTAAGAATTTTATTTTCAATAAACATATGTCTATGCGTAACGGGTACTTTAGAACAGCCTTCGATGATCCTTAGAGCTTTTTTCTGTTTCAACAGGACAGAATTAATGTTGACTCCGTTTCCCCAGACCTCGATACAATATCGGAGAATACTCTCAAAATAGGAGAAGTACACATTTTTTAGTATAATCTTATCAGAATACTTCGATAAACTTTTTAATGCAAAACAGGCACTAGCCAGTTTTCTATTAACTGTGTCAATTTGGATATTCCATCTCAGGTAAGGATCTAGATTTACGCCCAGAAAACAAACACTGTTTGATTTGCAAATTGGTATGTCGCACTTAAAGTCTGGACTTTTACTACAACGGCGAAAGATCATGTAAAAGCACTTACTGCTGTTCATCCGTAATCCATTTGCTGTGAACCAGTGAGACAGTTCAGTCCAGCATGTTTGTATTTTTTCGTTAAAAGCGTTTTTAGAACTAGCATTTAGAACTATACTAGTGTCATCTGCGTATAGGTAAGTCGTCCTACAGCTGATGCAACTCGGCAAATCGTTGATAAATATTATAAACAGGAGAGGGCCTAGGACTGAGCCTTGGGGAACTCCATATTTAATTAATTTGTCATCAGACCTGACCACATTGTCCTCCATGTGGTCTTTTATTTCTACATACTGAGATCGGTTACATAGATATGACTTAAAAAGTTCAAGTGCCGTACCACGTATTCCATAGTACTCTAGTTTATCGAGTAGTACAGGCGCTCTTTTGCTCTTAAGAGCAGCCTGTTTGGCCAACTCATCCGCCCTCTCATTCCCTATCAAGCCCGCATGCGCCTTTATCCAGTGAAGGCGGATTGGGTTTCCCTTGACACCTGCGGCCTCGATGTGATCCCTTACGTCAAGCGCAATAGGGTTCAGTGAGTGGGGATCACACACCGTCTGCAGAGACGACCTCGAGTCACTATAGATGTCCATAGACCTGCCACTTTTCAGTGCTCTCTCCGTGGCCCTGTGTAAAGCTATCATTTCCGCCTGGAAAACGGAGCAGTGGCTACCCAGTTTGAAACACATGCTGCCCGTCTCTTCGCCACCCCTCCACTCCGTAAGCGCCGCTCCCACCTTTCCTTCTATTTTGCTGCTGTCCATAAATACTTGTGGAACGTCGCCCTGAGAACTCACTCCGTCGCATTCTTCCTGCGACGTCACCAGGCCGAACGGCAGCCGTTTGCGTTTCGCTGGATGGGGGAGGGCAGAGAGGTGGACCCTCAACTGCAGCGATCTGCCAGGCAGCTCTGGAAGCGGTTTGCCCCTCTTTATCTCGTACAACTGTACCTGCTCCATCATGCTGAGGTCCAGTGGCAGGACCCGGGCCAGTACCGCGCTCGACACCAGGGACACGGTGCGGTGAGCCTTCGATATACGTATTGCGAAGGCCCTGGTGATGCGGTTCAATCGCTTTCTAACATACACCTTCCCCGCTATGTCCCCCTAGGCCCCAGCCACGTACAGAATTGTGGGCTCCACCACAGTGAAGAAGATTGTCCTCAGGATGTCAGGGTTTAGTCCCCACTGGGCTTTGGCCATTCTTGATACAACTTTAAATAAATTAAGTGCCTTTGTGGTGACAGTGTCCAAGTGGGGGCCAAACCCCAAGCTCCCGTCGATAATCAGCCCCAGCAGCTTGACGCTCTGTGAAAGGGCCACTGGTTTCCCCATGATGTGGAAGGAGGGCTCGTCGTATTCGAGTTTCTTGGTGATGATCACTGCCTGTGTTTTATGTGGGGCAAATTTAAGCTTATGCCTGGCGTCCCAAGCAGCAACCATCGCCAAGGCCCTGTTGACTCGTTCGTTGAGCTCCACAGTTGTTCGTGCACTCGCCATTATGAGAATGTCGTCGGCGAATGCCTGCAACTGGGCTTGCCCTCCTTCGGCCTCGACCAGCAGCGGATCCAACTGTAAATTCCAAAGCATCGGGCCCCCTATCGACCCCTGGACGCATCCTCTGTCTGTTTGGGCCACGACCGATTCCCCCAAGTAGTTCAACGTCACCTGCCTGTCCTCCAGGTAACTGGACACCACTCCCACCAACCAGTCGTCGGCGCAGTGCCTTCTCAGTTGCGTAATGATAGCCGGCCACCATGCACCATCAAATGCCGTTATTTGTTTCTGCTTGAGGCCCTCTCTTACGTAGGTGATGCAGTCGTATAAGGCATCTTCAGTACTTTTTTGTGGCGTGAACCCATACTGGCGCGGGCTCAATCCGGTTCCCCTTGACAGCTCCCAGGTGATCCTATTGAAGATCAGCTTCTCTAGGACCTTACCCATTATCGAGAGCAAGCCGATTGGTCGGTAGGCCTTAGGGACGGCGTAGTCCTCCTTGGCCGGCTTGGGGATGACTCTTATCCAGGCCTTCTTCCAGCACCTCGGGAAGTAGGCCAGGTATAAGCACCTGTTGTACAGTGCCAGCACCACAGGGCTCGTAAGAAAAGCCCTATGGCCTATATCGGAGGTTATGCCGTCCCTGCCCGGAGCCTTATCTGGGCTCATCCTCCTGAACACCTCCTCCGCCTCCTCTACCGTAAAGGGCACCCATTGTGCTGGTACTGCCGGGTTTCTGGTGTCCCTGTTTATAACCTCCGCCTCTTCTCTGACCGCTCTGTGCCACTCGTCGTCCTGAGCCGCGTCATCCTTAGGGAAAAAAGTTTCCGTCAGCAACTGGGCAGACTGGAGCGGTCCGAGTACCTGGCCATCGGTTGGCGATTTCAGGAGGCACTCAAGGCTGGCGTCCCTCGCTAGGCACTTCTTGACCACACGGTAGGAGGTCTTCCACATATCCTCATGTTTCTGTTGGGAACAAAAGGTCTTCCAGCTGGTAGTGACGGTTTTTTCCAGCTCCTCCTTGTATTGTTCCCACCCACAAATAACTTTATTCAGAGCTTTCTGCACTACATTCTACACCTGCAGCTTATGGAGGAAATTTACAAAAAAATCGTATAGGGCCCTACAATATAGGGTCCAATACAATAATGCGTTCAGGGCGCTGTTGGAGTTGACACGCTATTGCAGCGCATCACGGATGTTTGCGGACGCGCACGTGTCTTGTTTCAAGGCTTTTGAGACTGCGGGCTGCATTCCTGGTGCAACGCGTGCGTGCCAACTCCAACAGCGTGCTGGCAATGATCGCGGACCAGTTCTGTCCTAACATTGCTCATTGCTGTGGACTTGACGCGGCCAGCAGCATTGTGGTTGGCAAATGGAGGTGCCTTTAAGTGTATTATTTTTTATTTAATTAGTCAGTAGGTAAATGTGTAATTCTATATAAAACTGTATGAGTCATAGTTACTTGAAATAAATATATATACATTCATTCATAACAATACAATAGATTGCGTGTCCAACTTTCCACTTCTCGGCATAACAATAGATTCCCATTTAAATTGGAAGGATCACATACAAAAAATTAAATCTAAACTTAGCCAATTTATTTACGCCCTAAGGAATTTGAAATATACCACGGACTTTCAAACTGCTATGACAGCATATTATGCATTTGCCCACGCATGGCTTTGCTATGCTATAATTTTATGGGGAAATAGCACTAATTACTTAAATAATTTTGCAAAAGAAATGCATCCGTATACTAATGCATATTAAACAAACAGACAGCTGTAAGCCACATTTTAGAAATCTTGGAATCCTCACCGTCCGTCCATGCATATACCTCTATATTTTTGAAGTGTGTAAATTTGTAAAAACATACCCTGATTTTTACCTTAACATTGGCAATATGCCCCGTCGTTTTGAATCTCGTTCCAAAAGTAATCTGTCTCAAGTATCATTAAAACTAGAAATACACAAAAAAAGGTCCCCACCCAATGTCAATATGAATCTATAATAAGCTACCTAACCATATTAATAGAAAGCGGCCAAGTGCGTGTCGGACCACGCACAGCGAAGGGTTCCGTGCCTACTACTATACAAACAAGTGGATCATTACGACTATGGCTCTCCCCAAACTGTGAACGTCTTGAATAATTTGATAAAAGTCCCTGGGCGACCGAGCTCTGCTCGGATGAAAATGGAGGAAATATATGGAGAAAATGAATTTTCCGGACATGAGACCTATCTAGATTGATTTCTCGCCTCCGTAAACCCCTGTATTCCAAATTTCATCGAAATCGTTAGAGTATTTCCGAGAACGCGATTGCAAATATATATATATGTTAATACAAATATTGCTCGTTTAATATAGGATATTTTTGTCTTATTCATTCGCCTAACAAATTTCGTACCGAACCGGGTATCACCGAACAAATATGTAGGTATACAAAACCATACATTCATACTATAATATTGTCGGATTGTTCCTGTAGACTCGGAGGACTTCGCTCGTTCGTACAATAATTTGATAAACGAGGATCTGCATTCTGATATACATTCGAAAGTCTTCGTTAACATCTCCAAAAACTACAAAGTCCGTTAGTGTAAAGTACGTTTCGAAGGCGCATTTGGGAGACCTATAATATGCAAATAACCTTGTATTATTTAATATAAATATTTAAGAGAAACTTCTTCAACATGTCCGGCTATGTTGCTTGCTTGGTCATAATAATCTTCAGGACAATGTCGAAGACTTGTTTTTGCCCATGCTAAGACTCCATATCTTGTATTCGAAGATGCTTGTTCAGAAGTTGTTCTTACTACTTCTACAAAAGCAGGTAATTTAAAGGAGTCAACACAGCTACTCTAAGTTTCTACTATAAAATAGACTTCACAAACAGAAAAATAGAAATTCCCTTCTTATCAAATATATTGCCGACGTAGGTGAATCGTTAATAAAACTTTTCTTACCTACAAACTACTTATTTAAGCTGTTTGTTTATGATTGGGAAGTTTCGGTATTAATTTAAGTAACAAACCACTATTCACTATTTACTATTTTCATGTGGCATGAAAATAAATAACTTCGAGCTGGTTAACAACAATTAATGATTAAGGTCAAAATGCCGGTTTCAAAATTGACTCGTCCAGCATAATTATGTTGTAAGTTGATCTTCGATTTCATACCGTCCCTGCGGGTCTATACAAAACGATTTCTCAATATTGATTGTTCCCCGTTTCTGCAGAAAATTGTTTTTATTCTTCGTACATTTTTAAGAAAATTATAACTAAACAAACTTTTAGCCGCGACCTCGTCCGCTAATACCTGTTAGTAGCCTTAAACGTATTTTATATTAAACGCCTAAACAAAATCTAAAAGCAAATATATATTATTACTGCTAAGTATTAGACATGCGCATGACACAGCCGGCAATGGCGCCGTATCAATTATCGCAATGAATTCCATAATACCTCTTACCATCCCTTTAAGAGATGACTTCAATGATGAAAAAAAACTATCCTAAGTAGGTATGTCCTTCTCAGGCTCTCAAAACTACCTCCATACCTAATTTCATTGAAAAGGTACAACAGACAGACAGAGTAACTTTCGCATTTATAATATGATATTAAGTTTGGATATGGATGTATGTATTGTATTTGAAATACGCCACTAATAATCAGTATGCTTGTAATAGTCGTAATTATAATTATGCATATCAGTGAACGACATTATATTATATTAAAAAGGTTGTATCGTCATACAAACCTGACGGCACTTACATCCTTTTCTATAGGAAAATCAGTTTTTCAGCAATTACTCGAAAACTTTCGAACCGATCTTTTCCAAAACACTTTTCGGTGAAAGTATTTAATAAGCACTATGTCCACGATTTTTTTCAAATTTTTCACTTTCACCGTTCGAAAGTTAGAGGGGGGGGGGGACACAATTTTCGTGCCTTTCGTGGCGATTATCTCTGAGTGTTGGCGCAGGTTCCTCAAATAATGTAGGCGACACAATATTTGTACTTTACAATGTATAATGCACGAAGCGATTAAATTACAGTTGAGATTGCTTGATATAATATAAGAAGGGACGCGTGCGTTCCCTGCCGGGTTCGGTGGAGTCAGTGCGGGCGCGCGGTTGCGCGGCCGCGGCGCCGTGTAGACGTTGGTGATGTGTGCGTGCCCTCACGCACACAAGGATAGCGCGTTAACAGGCTGCCCCCCTTGGGTCAGGCGCTGCCTGATCCAAAGTAGATGGCAGAGGGCAGAGCCGGTTGTAGGCCCTGCGCAAGGTCCCCTTAGTGGTGAGGACGTCGGTGACGCGGTTGACGCCGTCGCTGCCCGGGTGGACGGCTGTGACCCGTCCGAGCAGCCATCGGTTGGGTGGTAGGCGGTCATTCTTCACGATGACCATCTCTCCACGCTGTGGGTGTGCTCCCTGGTTGCGCCACTTGCTGCGGGACTGGAGCTCTGAAATGTATTCTTTTGAGTATCTTTTCCAAAAATGTGCCTTTAACTGTTGTACTCTCATGTATCTGGAGAGTGTTGATAGTTGCCGGGTATCTTCTACCTGGGGTGCAGGCGGCAATGTGAGAGTCCGTCCAATAAGAAAGTGTGCTGGAGAAAGTGCAATTAGATCGGAAGGATCAGATGAAATGGGAGTGAGAGGTCTAGAGTTTAGTATCCCCTCTATTTGAATCAATACAGTATTCATTTCTTCATAGTCTAAATTTGCCTTCGATAGAACGCGTTTCAGATGGTATTTTACAGACTTGACTGAAGCTTCTGCCATCCCGTTGAAATTTGGACTATATGCTGGGGCAAATTTGAATTTTATTTCGTTTTCAGCAGAGTACGAAATTATATCATTGTGGTTTTCTTTTAAAAATTTGGCTAGTTCGTTACATGTACCTACATACGTACATAGTACCGTTATCCGAATATAAAGTTGCCAGCTTACCTCTGCGGGCAATAAATCGATTTAAAGCGGCAATGAAACCTTGAGATGACAAATCAGTGACAAGCTCAAGGTGTACTGCTCTCACTGCCAAACATACAAACACAACTATGTATGACTTTATTAGTTGAGAGCCGCGACCTTTTCTGTTCGAAATCAGGATAGGACCCGCGTAATCAGTAGCCGTGTGTTTAAACACGTGTTCAGCGTGCAACCTTTGCGGAGGAAGTGAACTCATGATAGGTTGGTAAGTACGACCTGAGAAACGAACGCAAGTTAGACAGTCATGGATTATTTTCTGGCAAAGGTTGCGCCCGCTTATTATCCAGAACTTATGACGTAACTTGGATAATAGCAATTGTGGTCCAGCGTGTAATAATATAATGTGATAGTGTTGTACAATTGTTTTTGTTATATGGTGAGATGCGTGTAGTAAAATGGGATGTTTTGTGTTATACTCGTAATTCGAATTGGATAACCGACCTCCAACTCTGATAAGGTTTTCCTTATCAACAAAGGGATTTAATTTTATTAGTTTATCCTTTGGTGTAAGTGCGCCTTTATGGAGCAACGAAAGTTGTTTGTTGAACATTTCTAATTGTACCTTTTTGCATAAGAAGTGTAACGCTGATCGTAATTCTGAGATGCTTAACGGACCAATGCGTTTGTTTATATTTTGACAATTATATTTAAATCTGTATAGGTAAGCTATAATGCGCTGCATTTTGGAAAGATTTGAAAACTTTTCAGTGATGTCATTATCCTGCATATAGGCAACTGTTGAAGTATGACATTGAGACTTAATTTCCGGTAAATTAGAAATGTCCACACTTTGAGGTTGTAAGGGCCATTGAAAGTCTTTGTGGTGCAAATAATGTCGACCTTCCCACCACAAAGTTGAATTTTTGAGCTGTGACGCATTTTGCCCTCTAGATCCTATGTCAGCAGGGTTCATGTTTGTAGGAACATAATGCCAAGCTGATGGATTAAAGGTGTTAGTTATTTCGTTAATTCTGTTCTGCACAAATAGTTTCAATTCTTTTTTACAAGTTTTTAGCCATCCTAGCACAATGGTTGAGTCACACCAGAAGTATAGTGAATCTATTTTCAAACGTAACGAATTTATAGCTTTTTTCATTAGTTGCGTAGCTACCAGACTGCCACACAACTCCAGTTTTGGAATCGTTAATTTTTGCTTTAGTGGCGCTAGCTTGCTCTTTGCAATAAGCAAGTTGACAGTTACGTTGCCACTGTTAGACACTGCGCGCACGTATACACAAGCAGCATATGCTTTAATCGACGAGTCACTAAATGCGTGCAATTCTACTGTTACGTAATCATTGCATAGTACTCTACGAGGAATTTCAAGTTTAGAAATATCAGGTAAGTATTTGACAAACTGATTCCATTGTGACTCAACCTCGGCTGGCAGCTGACAGTCCCACGGGACATTATGCGCCCAGAGAGCCTGCAGAATGAGCTTTGCCTGCAACATGCATGGGTTGATTAAGCCCAGTGGGTCAAACACCTGCGCGATGGTGGACAAAATAGTGCGTTTTGTATCAGGTTTGTGTTCGGTATGGGGAAATGAAAACAATAATGTGTCTCTTTTGTTTGCCCAAAGTAAACCTAATGTTTTAGCGGTTTCATCTGTGTTTAACTGTAATGAGTCATCATTATTGGTTTCATTAAGTATTTGAGTTAGGATGGTAGGTTTGTTAGACCGCCATTTACGTAAGTGGAAGTGAGCGCCCTCTAGCTCCTTAATAGCACCTTTACATGTGTGTATGAGTGTTTTTTCATCATCATGACCAGTTACGTAGTCATCGACGTAGAATTCATGTAAGATTGTTTCACTTACATGTTCATCCTGGCAGTCTAAACCTATTTGTTTTAATGTCCTGGTTGCTAACCAAGGAGCCGAGGCCGTGCCATACGAGACCGAGTTCAATTTATAGTGTTTTATAGGTTGTGTGGGATCAGACCGCCACAAGATTTGCTGCAAACTTCGCTGATCGTCTCTTACATAAATCTGCCTGTACATTTTTTCTACATCAGAAGTTGCAACAAATTTGTGTGGTCGAAATCGAATGAGTATGCTCAATAGATCGTCCTGTATGACTGGCCCTACATATTGAATGTCGTTGTATGACTTTCCTGAGCTCGTGACAGCAGAACCATCAAAGACCGATCTTAATTTCGTGGTGAGGTTTTCCTCGCGCAATACTGCATGGTGAGGAAAGTGAAAGGAAACTGTATCGTATTGTGTATCTGTGTTTTCTGACATGTGACCTAAGTCTATGTATTCTTGCATGAAATCTGTATATTGTTGTTTGAACTTCGGATCTCGCTTAAACTTGCGTTCTAATGAATGAAAACGAATCAAAGCTTGATCTATAGAGTTTCCTAACACCTCGGGGGACTCTTTCAAAGGCACAGTTACAATGAACTTGCCGTCCGGATGTCGCGTGGTAGTACTGTTATAGATTCGTTCACATTCACTATCAGATTGAGATTTCGTGCAAGATTTTTCGGTGTTAGAGAAGCCGTCGTAATCAAAAAAATTGTTTAGTTTGGCATCTAGCTCTGTGTTGGAGAAATGGCAATGGACTGTATTATATTGTTTCTTTTTGTTTGGCACTGATATGGAACCCGAGACAAGCCACCCAAGTTTTGTTTCAACTAGAGTTGGTTGATGCTTGCCTAAGGATATTTGGTTGGAAGAAAGCACCTCCCAGAATAGGTCAGCTCCCAGCAACATCTGCACCTCTGATGGTGCGGAGAATGATGGGTCCGCGAGGTGGATGGGTATCTCAAATGTACTGCAATTTATTGGATTAGTTGGGATCAGCTGGGTGATCTGAGGCACCACAAAGCAGGTAACCTCGGTAGTATAACTACTATTGTATAGTGACGAAATAGTGATGTCACATCTTTTTGTGATTTTTGAAGTTTGATTGTTCAGACCTTGAACTGAAATGGAGGTGAAATAACCTAATTGACTTTGTAAAGCTTCTGTCAGAAAACTAGAAGTAGACCCATTGTCTAACAAAGTACGAATCTTGTGTGTTTGACCAAATTGATCTTGGACGTTGATTATAGCAGTAGATAGCAGAACTTGGCTATGGTGCGTTGAAGATAGTGTGACGGTGTCTTGTACAGGTTTAGATTGGTCCTGCACATTTGGTAAGACAACACAGTCACTTTTAGAAGTGTGGGTGCTAGTGCTAGCCAGTGGTTCTGAAAATTGTTTGTTCATATGCAATAAAGTGTTATGTCTGTTTGTACACAAGCGGCATGAACTGAGCCGACAGTGAGGTTCATCGTGCCCTGCCCGAAGACAATTGGTGCAAAGACTCAACTGTTTAATTTTTTCAATGCGAGATTCTATAGGCATAACTCTGAATTTAGGGCATTGATATATTGTGTGATAGTTTTTACATATAGGGCATTTATATTGTTTTTGTTTAAACGTTTCGTTTACAACAAATGTCTTTGGGCGGTTGTAAGTGACGTCACTTTGCCTTCGAGGAACCTTAGATTGCACCTGAGCCTCCTCCATGGTCTCTAGGAGGTCAGCGCGACCCTTTAAAAACTGTGTGAACTCACTGAACGTGGGAACACCTTGAATTTTGTTACGTTCAATCTCCCAATCACGCAATGAGACTGCATCGAGCTTATTGGTCATCATATGAATAATTAAGACATCCCAATGGTCAGTGGGTAAGTTTAATGTTTTTAGAGCTCTCAAATTCTTATTGACCCAGTCTATCATGTTACGCAAGGCCTTTGAAGACTCTTGTGTAACTGATTGTATGCTGAACAAAGCGTGAATGTGATTATTGATTAGAATACGATCGTTATTGAAACGCTCGCACAGCAAGTCCCAGGCAACGTCATAGTTCTCAGTTGAAAACTCTAAAGATTTAATGATTAGTGACGCGCTGTCTTTTAATGAGTTCCTTAGATAGTGGAACTTATGGATTTTAGGTATCGAAATGTTATCGTGTATAAGTGATTTGTAAGTGTCGTGGTACTCTAGCCAATCCTGATAACGACCAGAGAAAGTCGGTAGATGTATCGTTGGAAGTTTAATGTTTGGCTTACTTGAGAATACAGCATCACCTGATCCAGTCACCGATTCGTTCTCGTGCCCTACAGAGGCAGCTCCTGCTGGCGCGGCATGCTTGCTGAGCAGTTCTTGCGCAGCAGCCATGGCGCCGAAGTACCGGTTCTCAAAGGATGTCCGCTCTGCGTACTCGTCATCTGGAATTTCCATTAATCCTTCTATATCGTTTTGTATAGGATCGAAATCGTTGTACATTTCTAACATTTTTGTATGCCGCATGGTCAGCTCATGCAATTGTACGCTGTTAAGCTCTTTGCTAGGCAACAAGGCATTTAAATAATCTTTAAAAACTGTTAGTTTGGATTTATAGCTTGCTCTGGTTTTCTTTAGTGCTTTAAGATTCTCCATAATAATATTTAGGGAAAACAAGAACAAATATTTAGTTTGGAATGAAAATGTTAAAAAGATTGGCCTTTGAATTGCGTTAAATGCGGTAAAATGCTAAGTTTCAAATGAATATTGAAAACAAAATAAATTGCAAACTGCCCTACAGCTGTAATAAAACAAATAATTAAGCACAACGAAATTAAATCAGAAAAAAGTGAAATCTAGTCAAAATGTACTTAAATTTTATGCGAAGCGTGATAATGTAGGCAGAAGAACAGTCAAGCAAACGTGCGCAAAGCCACGTCCGAAATCCCGTTACTCGAGAACAGCGCGCAAGTCACGTAGGCACCAGGGACCCGCCCGGTATCCCCTTCGAGGGTTTTTGAAGGGGTTTTCCGTAAGGCTTTGCTTACCAAAGCCGTAGCTCCGCAATACCCATTCATTTGGCTTTTTAAGCGCTATAAAGGTAAAGCGGTTCCCTAAACGAATATTAGATACCCTTTCCAAGCGCTTAAAAATACCCTTTCGAAAGGGTTTTCTATCAACGCTCTTGAAGAGGTTTTCTTTTCAACGCTCATGCAATTTTTATCCTTTTGCTAATGACAATAAGAGCAATATTGCAAATTAGACGTTAGAGTCCAGAGGTGTCGGTACAGGAGCCAAGGCCAAAGCGGACGCCTTTAACAATGCCGCCTACTTACTAAAAATACTTATCACATTGTAATATGGTTTCCTTTTGTATGGCGAAGAGCCGGAACAAGTTGGTGCGCGTGCGACGCATTGTACTATTATTTAGCCATGTTTATATCGCCATATGATTTTGGGATGTTTGATGGTAATCATTAACTATACTTAGGTAATAGATATTTCGACATGCGATACAAATCACGACGGGTTTTATTGACCTATTTCCCCTTTTTGTCTAAACTATGTTTATATAGAATATGTTTGTCCTTATTTTGATTTATTTTTATTTTTTAAGTATATATAATTATTTTAAGCATGATACGAATGAACCAACTTACTTAGTCTTTTAATGATTTTAAAAAGTTTATTTTCTTGATGTTTATGCCTATTTTTTAATGTTTACATTTTTGTAGGGTCTTTTATGTTATTTTTATGTTTTTTTATCTTTTTTTCCTTTTTGTATGTTTTACTTTTCTTTTTTTTCTTTTTTGTCGTTTTTTTGGTTTTTTTATTCTTTTTTGTTTTTTTTTGTTTTTTGTCTTGTTTTTTTATAATTTTTAATTTTATTTTTCCTTTTTGTATGTTTTACTTTTCTTTTTTTAATGTTATTTCTTTTTTTGAATGGTTATTGTTTTTTCAATGTTTTTAACGTTTTTTTGTTTTTTTAGTTTTTTTTTGTTTTTCTCGTTTTTTAAATAATTTTTAAATGTTTTTTTTCTTTTTTTTGTATGTTTTACTGTTTTTTTTTTAATGTTATTTCTTTTTTCGAATGTGTTATTGTTTTTTTAATGTTTTTAACGAGCTATTTTTGTTTTTCTCGTTTTTTAATAATATTTCAATTTTTTTTTTCCATTTTTTTGATGTTTTGTCTATTTGTTAATGTTAAAATTTTTGTTTCGTCTTTTTTGTTAGTTTTTAAGTTTTTTCTATCTTATTCCCTTTTTAAATGTCTTTTTTCCCCTTTTTGTATGTTTTACTTTTCATTTTTTTCTTTTTTTTTGTTTTTTTTTTCTTTTTTTAATGTTTTTTAACGTTTTTCTCTTTTTTTGAATGTTTCAGCTGCTTTTTTTTCCTTTTTTTTTCCTTTTTAATATGTTTTTTTTTGTGCTTTTGTCGTTTTTTAATGATTTCTTAACGTTTTTTCTTCCTTTTTGTTTTTTTTGTTTTCTCTTTTTTCAATGTTTTTGAAAAAAAAATGTTTCTTTTTTTTTCTTTTCATTTTTTTTGATTTAAAGAAAAACCTTTTTTTGATGGAGTATTTTTTAATGTTAAAAGTTTATTATGGTCTTTTATGTTATTTTTCTAGTTTTTTTTTTCTTTTTCCCTTTTTAAATGTTTTTCCCACTTTTGTATTTTTTCTTTTTTTAAATGTTTTTTTCTCTTATTTTAATGTTTTTAATATTTATTTCCTTTCGTTATTTTAAATGTTTTTACTGTTACTTTTTTTTTGTTCTCTTTTTTTCTTTTTTATTGTTTTTTTTATTTTTAGATTTTTTAATGTAGAATTTTTCTCGCTTTAGTGAGGTGAAAAGGATTCTATTTTTAAACCTCTCACATTCGCTAGCTCGTGTTTCAATTCCACACTCGCGGTTAAATTATAACTGCACCCTTGTATAACAAATAACTAGGTATTTATTATTTCCTCACATCGTTTGAGAAAAGCACTATACAAGCCTCGGCCGGAACAGGGATTGCTGGACTCGTTGTATCCGGCCTCGTCTACGACTCGGCCGTCTACCCCAAACTCGTCCATCAACCCCTTACTTCACGGCCTTTGCAGTAATGTACTATTTTGGTACAAGCTTTTATTGCCGACTGTACTTTTCTGCATACCATCATCAACTACTCATTGTGACGATTCTAACGAACCCAAACTCGATGGGGTTGTGTCGTTATATTGCGGAGTTCCTATGGCTACCTTCCAGGTCCAGCATCAGATCAGCTCCATGTCATCATAATATTGCATTGTCATGCGATATACATAAGCATTCAAAATTTCAGATCAATAGGTTGACAGTTGAATTACAATTACTAAATTTGACCCAAGAAAGAAAAATAAAACAAACGGGGTGAGCTAAATAAAAGCTTGTAATAAAAGCTTGTAAAAAATACATTTATCTATCTCTCAGGGAACAAGAAAAAACTCTTACAGCTCAGGAGTATTAGGTTTTAAACATAAAATCCTCCATAACTAGCTGAAAATTGGTATCCTGACGATGAATTTGATAATTAAGAACTAGTCTACTCGTAAACCTCCCAGTCCTCCACCGCTTGCGTTCCTAAAATAAAAGGACGATTTTTTTTTGTTCTGGAACCTATCGTGTGTGGTATCAAATGGAAGGGCCGAATCTAATAATTTATCACATCATAACATTTCAGTGTACAATTCCTCATATCTAACCCCGAGAAAGCAATTTCGAAAATATTTACATTAAGTATAAATTTTTTTATTTTTTTTTTGTCGTGAGGTAATAATATTAATTATCAAATACAGCTAATTATGAGGGATTCTATGTATTTGGTCAATTTTAATCTTACACTCCTGGGCTATTCATTATTTTCTAGTCAAAATAACGAGTAGAAGTTATTCAAACAAAACTATATAAAAAATACGGCGTTGGCTTCCATAGAATTGAAGTGAAACTATTAATCTATGCCGCTTTAGGCGAGTCGCAAATACCTACCCAGCAGTGCCAGAAACCCCTTTGAGGGTTTTTGAAGGGGTTTTTCGTAAGGCTTTGCTTACCAAAGCCGATGCCCCTCAATACCCATTCATTTGGCTTTTAAAGCGCTACCCTTTCCAAGCGCTTAAAAAAAGCCTTTCGAAAGGGTTTTTTATCATTTAGTGGTAGCCTCGTAAGGGAAACCCCTTCATACGGCTAAGTAAAATGAATGGGCTATTGAACGAACGACTTACCCGTTCAAAGGCTTTTTTCTGGGAAGGGGTGGACGGGTCCCTGGTAGGCACCCGACAGCGCGAGCGCGGACTTTGACCCCACGCCGATTTCTGGAATGTTCGTATCTAAATAAGTGAAATGTTCTAATATTGAGCTGTATTGGTCCAAAGGGAGGCAACACAGCCTTCTAGACCTCTGAAAAGAAGGATTGAAGCAACTTTGATGCTAGATAAATAATTCAAAAGATCGATTTTAACTAGGGTTGTTTAATGTTTTGTTTTAGGATTAGGAATAGGTTTAGGTTACTTAGTAATACGTTTAAGTTTGTTATTGTACTCTGTCTTATGTGAATAAAGATAAATGAATTGAATTGAAAAAAGAACATTTAACTATTTTAACTATATCGATCGAAATAATTGAAATCTTTGGTTAGAATAGCACGGAATTATAGCACTTAAAGGGACTTTAGATTGGAATGTAACCTTTAAATGGTAAATATCGATAATAGAAAGAGCACACTATTTTTATGAAAGGCAAAGTTGATTGTAATTACGAAATATTGGAACGGACTCACGTTTAATGCCACCACAAACCCTTTTCTTGGTATATTCCGGTTAAATATTGTAGGCTCGGGCGATGATTGGTAATTGTATCTTCCAAATTGTTCAAATCTACATGTGTCCAAAATGTCGACCATTAGCTTCTTTGTTCGACCGCGCCCATGAAGTCCTTTGTTCTCCTATAGATCGTGGCTTCCAAAGGCTCATCCGGGTCGAAAATGTTGGCGCAGGTTCCTCAAATAATGTAGGCGACACAATATTTGTACTTTACAATGTATAATGCACGAAGCGATTAAATGACAGTTGAGATTGCTTGATATAATATAAGTAGGGACGCGTGCGTTCCCTGCCGGGTTCGGTGGAGTCAATGCGGGCGCGCGGTCGCGCGGCCGCGGCGCCGTGTAGACGTTGGTGATGTGTGCGTGCCCTCACGCACACAAGGATAGCGCGTTAACACTGAGTATATTCACATAATCAAAAAAAGTGCTGAGTAACCTTACGGTTATTTTAAAAGACCTATCGTTTTATGTGCCACATATGGACTTAGTGTGAAAAATATTTTTTTGACGTGCAGTTACAAGTATGGAGTGCCCCCGTAAAAAATATATTTTTAGTAATTCTATTGCATAACTATGTAGCGGCCATCAAAATACACCTTTACTCCAAATTTCATTTAAATACAACCTATAGTTTTCGAGTAAAATGCCTGTGACATACGGACAGACGGACAGACGGACAGACGGACATGACGAAACTATAAGGGTTCCGTTTTTGCCATTTTGGCTACGGAACCCTAAAAACGAGCCAAATCGAGTAAGTTTCTCAAAAATTTAAAATATTTTTTTGCAGAAAAAAAATACTACTCAGTGTTTGAATACCTAGATTGCAGAAGTAACATTTAATGTCCACCCACTGAATAGGTAAAATAAATAAAGCGTCGACCTCTCGATTCACATGACACGTTTGTTTACAGTTTAAATTTTGAACTAGTTCATTGTAGTGCCCTAACAGAGGGTTGTGTTGAGACATACTAATATGTAGTTATTTATAAGATCTTTTGTACACACAAGGAAATGATTAAATTAATTATGAATGAACTGTTATGTAGTAAGCACCACAAATGTTTAGGTATGTTGTACCGAAGATGAACGAATGAATAAGATATCTAGAATAGTGAATGGCATATTTGAGGGCAGATTTGACGCAGGATGGCCGATTGTAGGAATGGAACGTAATAGGGTGAAACGGAACGTAAGTGTGCGAGAAGGATGACAGGATGTGCGAAAGGGATGGGGAGAACGATTGGAACTAGGAACGAGTGCGTGCATGATTTTGTTAAATAAATAGATTAATAAGGTGTTTTCGTATAAAATAAACGAAATAGTGAATATCTTGGTTTTTATTAAGAGGCCGTCAAGAATACCACATTATATATGCTGATGGATTTTTGTCAGTGGATCTTCTGTGCGCTGGTACTATTCTGAGGCGTTACATTGAATGTTTCGCAGCTTGAGGAAAGTGAGCGCGCGAGTGGCACTCGCGCTCAGGTACACGTCGTAGTCTCGTTCCAGCACCTAAAGCACGCAGATTTAATCAATCATCTTCGTAGCATAGCGTTTTCCCGGGTTTAGTCGTCATCAGATATATTGGAGCGGCGAAAGTGCTCACAGATATCTGAACACGTCTCTATGGTCACAAGTTTAGTATAAGTCCGATTTTGGCTAAGTTTGTGAATACCTGCGCGACAACCGGTGTTTACCCAGACATGTTAAAAAAAGCAATAATTAGACCTATATATAAGCAAGGAAAACACTTAGACTATACCGATTATAGAAAAATAGCTATTCTTTCAGTAGTAAATAAGATCGTAGAAAAGGTTATAACAGCGCAAATAAGCACGTTTTTAGAAAAAAATAACGTAATATCAGATAGTCAGCATGGATTCAGAAGAATGCGCAGCACTTCAACTGCTCTGACCCAATTCACAGATGAGGTAAATGAAAATTTAAATAATAAAAAATAAGTTGTGACAGTACTTATACATTGATTTCAAAAAAGCATTTGATACGCTGGACCACGAACAGTTCATTATAGTCATACAGGAATATGGTGTAGGTACGTGGCCCCTAATTTGTTGATACATTTGTTGAAATTACGCGTTAATACGACATTTGCGCATATAAGTTCGCATATCAAAATCGATTAATTTTTTATTTGCTTTTGGTACCTATGTGTCTCGCCAAGGTATATCGTAGACGGGATTAAAATTATTAATAGGTGAAAGAAAGGCAAAGCAATTCCGCCATTTTATCCGTAGTATCTCTTATTAGTCTCTGATTTTGACGTTTCTTTTAGCTGACAGATGTGGCGGCGATATACTTTAAGAATAATAAATGAAAAATTAAATGAAGTCGTATATTATGGAAAATTAATTAATTGTTGCAGTTGGATAAAAGCTATCCTAAGTTACAGCTAGAATAATAATGTACCTATTATTATTATTATTATTCTGGTAGTGGCGTTCGGGCTGTCAAAGCTCTTATATCACTGCGACCATCGCTGATCTATTGTTATCGCCACTTACTACAATTCTTGGTCAAGTCCTGCAAACTCGAAGAATTGCAGGATTTTGTTGAACTCAAGAAATTTGATCTCCTCCGGGCACATGATGTGTTTGCCCAGGAAGGAGTTACGACTGCGCATGAGGCAAGGGCAATCGGTTAGGATGTGTGTAGGCGTCTCCTCTGCTTCAAAGCAGAATCTGCACTGCCTTGTGTCATACAGTCCTATCGTTTGCATGTGCTTATTTAGGCGGCAGTGCCCAGTAAGCACCCTGACCAGCATGCGTAGACGGTTCCTACTTAGCGCCAAGGCGTCAGAAGACGCCTTTTTGCTAAAGGCTCTAATAAGTGCCTTGGAATGTTTCAGTCCTGGGTTAGCTCTCCAGGCTTGAATGGTCTTGTAGAAACAATAGGCTTTTAGAGTGAGCTTGGTTAGACTTTTAGGGATACCACAGAACGGCTCTGGTCCGCAGTGTGTTCCCTTCGCCCCAGCTCGTGCAAGCTCATCAGCCTTTTCATTTCCCTCGATGCCTGCATGCCCTGGTGGGACCCAACGTAAAATTACCTTGTTTTTGGTCCCCAGGTCATTCAATAGTTCCCGGCAGTTCTCGACCAGCCTCGACGTTGTGACGTTAGAGGTAAGAGCCAAAAGAGCCGCCTGGCTATCCGAGTGGATATAAATAGTATGATTAAGGAAGGCGCTTTGCAGATTCGTTGTCGCACATTCTAGAATGGCGTATACATCTGCCTGGAATATAGAAGTGTGCTTACCCAGGTTCAGACTGATCGCTGCCCTGGGTGCCTCTCCATATATTCCGCATCCTACCTCCGATCCGGATTTGGAGCCATCAGTGTACCACTTCAGGCTACCTGGTTTCCAATCTATGAGGCTGTTCAACCAGTCCTCTCTCCTTAGGAGTTCCACAGAGTAGTTTATCTGCGTGCAAAGTTTTGGGGGCATTGTGTCAAGTGGCATCCCTAAAACAGGGATATCGTATACTGAGTCCTTGAGTGTTCTCAAGGCTGTGGATAGCCAGTCGCCTTTCCTTGCGGACGCTACTCTGAGCATGCTGGACTTCGCCTCCTTTTCCAAGTGGAGGTCCAGGGGCGGCAGGTTCAGCACGGCTTCCAGAGCAGCTGTTGGAGAGGTTGACATGGCTCCAGTAACGATAATGCAAGCAGTCCGTTGCATACTGCTGAGCTTAGTTATTGTTGTTTTCTGTGTCGTTTTCCTATACCAGACCACAGAGGCGTATGACACCATCGGCCTCACAATGGACGTGTATGGCCACAGGGCAATTTTGGGTTTTAGACCCCACCTATTCCCCGCTAAACGACAGCAGATTGAGAGGGCTACTTTAAAATAAATAAAATATCTTTATTTCAGAACATTCCATTCCATACAATACAATACAATATAATATAGGTATATTCAGATTACTTTAGCCTTCTGCAAAATTCCGTTAACGTGCGGATTCCAGGTCAGATTCTGGTCGATTGTAACGCCCAGATACTTGACCTCGGAGGAGAACGGAATTGTTCTGCCGTTCATAGACAGAGGTCTCAGACCATCGAATATATAATGTACCTATAAAAAATGTTTTATATTTCTCCGTTCATGGTATGCTGAGAACATTCGTAACAACACAAAGCTTAGTTTCAAACTGGCTGATAATTTTTTTAATTTAGAGATTTATTATTAGTGGAGATGACACTTATTGTACCCAGAAACTATTTTAGCTTTTTAATCGACTGCAAAATAAGGAAGACGTTCTCAAATTGGTTAAAAGTATTTTTTTAAATATTTGTTACCTTAGAACTCCTTCATTTATTTTTTCGTACAATTATTTTTTCATTTGAAAGTATATGCTTCCAGATTGGTCCCATAGTTTTGAAAAAGCCCGTTGAATAATGTGATCCATGAGGAATTGAGAGAACTCCTCAATTTTATTGGGCATGCGTGTAATGATTTCGTTATTTTCTGTTGTAACTCATGTATTTACACTCGAAGACCACAAATTTGGTGAAGTGCAACTAATTGATGTAAAAAGTGCGTGTCACATATTCTGATATGATTCCGTTTAAGTAGCAACTAATGTAGTGAAAAAGCTGATTCCGAGATCCTCGAGGAATCGACTGAATTCTTCAAATATTATAATCAGCCTACATATAGCGATTTGGGTTTTTTCATTCATAATCAACGTATTTTTTACGGAAAGTAATTCATGTGGTTTAAACGGCCTCCGTAGCCCAGTGGGTAGTGACTCTGCCTACGAAGCTGGAGGTCCCGGGTTCGAATCCCGGTCAGGGCATTTATTTGTGTGTTTATCACGAATATTTGTTCCTGAGTTATGGATGTTATATATGTATATAAGTATCTATATGTATTTATCTATTATATATATCATCGCCTAGTACCCACAACACAAGCCTTACTGAGCTTACCGTGGGCCTAGGTTGATTTGTGTAAGATTGTCCCATAATATTTATTTTATTTATTATTTATTTATTATGTGGTATAGTGGAAAGGAAATGTGGAAATGTTCATTTATGTGGCTTGGCGCAATACAGAATTGAAGTTGGTTAAAACTTTGCATTAGTAAATTATCTTGTATGTTATTGGGCATGTGAGCTAATCAGCTACATTCTAGTCTAGCATACATTGTTAGTTAATTTTCTTTCAAACAGTTGCGTTGCCTCTTGCTTCAGAAAGAAACTGACTCTTATTTATTCGCTTGCTACCAAACCAATGTTTTCACAGACAACTAAACGTTACTATCATGAAGTTTCAAAGCGCGTTATACTGTTATAGAAATAGAAATAGAAAAAACTTTATTGTTGTTTAAATTTTTGTCCCACATATAATACAACTAATGCTTAAGATACCAATTTTCAAACTTGATCGTTGATTTATGGCGTGACAGTATTCCTGATGTGTTCGGCTTACATTCAGTTTAGTTGACCCCTTAATGCATAACAACTATTGATATCTGTCGAGGTTGTTATGCTGGTCAGTCAAAGTTGACAACTTCTGAACTATCCAACCTATTTTATCTGCTTCTTCAAACAAATATTACGGGCTGAGAGGTCAGAATATTTTGGTATATTGCCGCAAGCCCTCTATTTTTTTCTCACACAAATATCTACCTAATCGCTAGACCATTATTTCATGGAATGGCGTAAACATTCATATGGACTTGAGTCATTTTGGCTTTAGGATATTGAAACGTTGACTTGTCTTTCATACGTCAAGTTCTGCAAATAAGTCGAATTGCTTACGCTATTCTACAGCTTATTGTTTGACACTTAAAACCGAAAATGGCGTGCCTTGAAGCAAAAATATTTCGTCTCTATACACAGTTTCATTCCCGTTTTCGTCCCTAAATGGGATGAAATTTGACATAAATTATAGCTTATGTCCTATTCTGATATATAAGGTACATAACTGGAAATTTTTATAAAGATTCGTCCAGTAGTTTTTGAGATTTATCGGAACGTACATCCATCCATCCATCCAAACTTTCGCATTTATAATATTAGTAGGATTAGTAGGATGGTCGCACGACAATGGCATAATTCTTAACATGGAAAAAACAAAATGAATGGTAATTAAGTCGCCCTACGCGCAAAAACCATGTGAAAATATCAATATCATAGGGCATTCATACGACTGTCTACATAAGAATAATAATCAAGAGGACTGTAATTGTAGTAGTCGGTATACAACTTGTAGATAAATAAACTATTTTCTTCTTCTTCTAAACATAAGGCTTAACTATAGACACTAAATTCAGTTGGGGCTCCCACATAGATGTAGTATGTAATAAACTCCGTGCAATTATGTCAAAGTTAATAAGTTTAAAAAATATATTAAGTAGAACATTAATGAACATGCTGTATCACTCGCTAGCCGAGTCGGTAATTATTAGCTATGGAGTAATTGCGTATGGACGTACATTTAAAACGTATCTTCAGAAAATTAGTAATATTCAGATTAGAATAAAAAAAAATGTATTAGTAGATAGAAAAACCGACCAAGTGCGAGTTGGACTCGCGCACGAAGTGTTCCGTACCATGGGAGCCCCCCTTAAAAAAATATTTTATTTTGTTTTTAGTAGTTGTTGTTATAGCGGCAACATAAATACATAATCTGTGAAAATTTCAACTCTCTAGCTATCACGGTTCTTGAGATACAGCCTGGTGACAGATTATCTATAAAAACGGCAAAAAAATCACGTTTTTTGTATAAGAGCCCCCCTTAAAAAAATATTTTATTTTGTTTTTAGTATTTTTTGTTATAGCGGCAACAGAAATACATAATCTGTGAAAATTTCAACTCTCTAGCTATCACGGTTCTTGAGATACAGCCTGGTGACAGACAGACGGACGGACGGACGGACGGACGGATGGACGGACAGCGAAGTCATAGTAATAGGGTCCCGTTTTACACTTTGAGTACGGAACCCTAAAAAAGATTAAAACTAGAACTCTTAGATTTATTTGATATAATTTATTTACTTTAAAAACAAAGTTTTAATCGACGAAAAATCAATCATCTCCTATTTTCCTACCCTTAGGGTTGGTTCTTTTTTTCCAAATTTATATGGGACCTTTTCCAACTAAAAAAGAATTATCCAAATCGAACTACTCTGTAAAAAGTTATGCGTAGTCATATATAAAAAAATATATACGCGTTGACTTGAGAACCTCCTCCGTGCATAACCGAGGTATGTAAGTACTTACTTACTTAAATAAATTATGTAGTTATTTGGTGGAACGCTTTTTCCTGGTATAGTTTATTAGGGTTAATGTAAGTAGTTCGGATGAAAATAACAGTGGTAACGAGCGTATTATCCGCCAACAAACTGTCCTCAGTTTGTTGGCGGAACATATTTTGTAAAACTAGCGTTTAAGTTTTTGTGAGATAAAAAAAAAAAAAAATATTATATATACATATTTATAAATAATACTTACTAACCTAATATTCATTATACTTTATTTGGTAATACGCATACATTTTATGGCAATCATAGTGGGTTAGTAAAGTAGAAATATTGCATTAATTTGCTCGTTAAGATTTGGTGATCATTTATTAAATTTGGTGTTCGAATAAAATGTAATGTGCAGTCGTTATTAAAACAACTAGCAGTATTGTAATGGTAGTTTTTTTTTGGTGTTCCGTTTCTTTTTTTGGTAAGAGGGCTTAGGGTACCAAAGTATTTTTTGGTGATCATTAAAATTGTTCCCTTAGGGCAAACCGCTCAATCAGTTCGTGGCGGGGTTCCGTGGAGCAAGAGTTGGGTTCTTTATGAAATAGGAAGAAGTAATTCAAACCAGCCAAGAAAGAAATCACGTGAAGGAGTAATTTTGAGCCCTACACAAGAGGGTGCTGGAGGGTAAAAGTTTGCGCATACCTATTCACTATTATTATTAAATTATCTTCTGTTTAAGTTCACGGGACAAAGCCCGGTCCTTTGGAAGGCGTGCGTGGGGATATAGATCCAACACGTAGATGCCCTTTGGATGTGATGTAATACACCTACTAGAACCCATTCAAGGGTACATCGCTAGATACCCGTGAAACGGTTCCAAGAGGCGTTGGGGCTATTGTGGGTTCTATATGGATAGAGAACGGGTTCTATGGTGATGAGATTTAGGTGTATGATGAAACTGGGCTATTGCAAAAAGGCCCGGACACCTGCCATAACATTGTTGTACACAAAGTTATCGGGGCAGGCGGTGACTAGCCGCTCATTAGATGGGCCCCTGAAAGCGTCGTCGTAAAGACGGCCAGGAGCAACACTGGGTGAGCGGCTCAGGGGTGTCGAGAGGTGGTGCTGCGCTTTCTCCGAAGTTGCTCTCGGCGTTATGCCTTTTAACACTTCCAACCCTGGAGCATATAGCTTAGACGACTCCTCTCTGGACGGCCAACAAAGGCAAGCCAGAGCTGAGAGTCCTAAGGGCCCCCTTGATGTTCCACTCCGACCGACAAAGACACGCCGGAGATGGAGGCCTTGTCCGTCTCTCGGAAGCACTCGGGTCCGTGGGGTCGTTACTCCCCAACAGCTCGCCACAAGCTGCCCTGCGGTTATATTATTGTTATATTATTGCCCTGATATTATAATTATTTGTATGTCTGTGCCATATCACGGGACCATGGGGTCCCGGACTTTTGGAAGGCATGCGTGGGGCCGAAGCCAACAGCGCAGAGGCCCTTTAAGACAAAAATAATCTAAAGCGAGAGATTATTATTATTATGTGTTCCGCTCGACGTCCAGTATTCATTGAACTTGAGAGAGGGCGCCACGAACGTAGCCGTTTGCGTCAAACTGTCACTCCACGTCATCGCTGTGACGTCACATCCGCCTCCGCTCCTGTCAAACCAGCCAGCCAGCGCCCGCGCGCCCGCCGCCATCTTGGCTTCCTCATTGTTGCGTCGTCTGCCGTGTAGATCGGACGTACCGTAGCTATTTTTGCAACAAGGAATCTTAAATCTCGATATTTAACATCAGATAGTATTATTTTGCTTAGAGTGAGTCCTAAATAAAGACTGTATCGTTAAGTATAAATACAAGTAAAATGACGTATAACTGACAACTTTCATATATTTATTAATAGAAAAAAATGTTCTACTACGTTTTAGACATTAAATAATAAAAAAACTTCTTTAAACACAGCCATAAGGCAACTGATTGCAAGGTGTGAGAGCTACGCTGAACGACATGGTCTTAGGTACAATTCAAATAAAAGTGAGATGGTGATCTTTAAAGCCCGTAAGTATAATCCGCAAAGTGTACCTTCGGTCATGTTGAACGGTGAGGCCCTAAAAGTATCCAGTAAGTTTAAATATCTGGGTCATATAGTAACCGAGAATATGAATGATGACCTGGATATCGAAAGGGAGAGAAGAGCCTTAGGAATCAGGGGCAACATGCTCATCCGTAGATTTGCACGGTGTACACGGGAAGTCAAGCTGACACTCTTTAAAGCCTATTGTACGTCTTTTTACACGTGCAGTCTATGGATGAGGCATACAAAGCGAGCCTACAATGCGTTACGTGTGCAATTCAACAATGTCTTCAGGATGCTGTTCAAGCTGCCTCGTCACTGCAGTGCGTCAGGCATGTTTGCCGAAGCGCACACTGATGGCTTCCATGCCATCATACGCAAGAGGGTCGCCTCGCTGCTGAGACGAGTGCGAGGAAGTGAGAACAGCATTCTGAGGATATTGAAAGGACGTTGGGATTGCCCTATGTTAGGGCACTGGTTTGGCGTTGTGACGGGGAGGGTAAAATAATTCTGAGTTTTGCCCTAAACGTTACAGTGCCTCTCAGCGTACAAATTATATTTCTCTTTTCTTTTCTGTTTTGCCTACTAACACTTAGCTTTAAAATTATTTTATGTACTAACAAACTTATGGACTCTGAGTCTGAAATAAATGATTTTTATTTTATTTTATTTACAGCAAAATCATTCCTTTTTAGCTAATTTTCTGACTTTCTGTCTGAACGTAGACATCAGAGATCGGACAGCGTCTTTGTCAAATTTTTTTCTCATCCTTTTCTCGACGTAATTGCTCTTCGGAACCCGTAGAACGGCCATTTTTCCGCAGTTTAGCTTTAATTTTAGCCCAAAAACGTTCGATAGGCCAAAGATTTGTGCAATTCGGGGGTTCATAGCTTTAGGTACAAAGTCGATATTTTTCTCTTCATACCACTGCAAAGTCTTGGACCCATAGTGGCAAGATGCCAAATCGGGCCAAAATACAGTCTGAACACTTTGTTTAACTAACCATAGGCAAAAACGTTTATATAAATATCTGCCGTCATTGTAGACGTAGTGAAAAATGGAGTTGATTTGAAGCCACACTCGCAGATCGCCTGCCCTACCATCATTTTCTTGCCAATTTTTTCTATGAAAATTGACTTTTGAGGTTTACTAATAACAGATCGATCTTGAACTGTGTAATACTGCGGTCCCGGCAGAGATTTATAATCCAATTTCACGTATGTCTCATCGTCCATTATAACACACAGATTTTTCCTTGAAAGAATAGAGTCGTATAATTTTCGAACTCCTAATTTTACTGAGCTTTGCTGTTTTTCGGTTCGTTTGGACTGCCTTTGCTTCTTTAAATTGTTTCTCTGCTTTGCACGTTGGACCATACCCATAGATGTACCTAACTTTTTAGCCAAATCCCGAACAGACGAACGCCTCCTTGTTGGTTTTGTATGCCTTTACTATCTTTTTATCCAAATTGGGGTTTGAAGGACCTGGTTTTCGGCCTGATTTCGGTTTGTCAACGAAAGTATACACTTGGCCTAACTTTTTGATCGCATTTTGGACTGCACGGACGGAGGCGGTGAATTTGTGAATTCTAATTTTCAGCGATTCTTGAAGAAGTCCAGGATCCGACACCAGACCACAGTTCCGAGATTAGCACCCCAAAACGGAGTTGTCGAGCGCACGAATAGGTCTATCATGGAAAAGGCCAGGTGCATGCTTCAGGATGCAGGTTTGAAAGAGGAATTTTGGGCAGAAGCGGTCAACACGGCGGTTTTCCTAAAGAATCGCTCTCCAACTAAGGCTGATATAGGAAGTACTACAGAAGAAAAAAATACAGTCAAAAAGGAGAATTTTATATAGTTACCTGCGCATTTTTGGTTGTCAAGCCTACGCCCTACAGCATAAACGGGACAAATTGGATCCAAAAAGCAAGAAATATTATTATATCTTTGCTGGATATTGGGACAATACACAGGGTTAAAGATTAATAGACCCGGCGCATCCAAAGAATATCATAAAAGCTAGAAATGTCACTACAGCACGTTTAAGTTTGCAAGTGTAGCGTGCACTCTGTGCAGTGACGCGGGGGAATCTTAGACAGTTCGCGAGGCATTGAACGGATAAGTAAGTGGAAAGCCGCGATAGCAGAAGAGTATAAATCCTTCATCGATAACAAGTGTTGGACTCTGACTAACCGTAATATGAAGCAACGGCCTGACAAATGCAAGTGGTTATTTAAAAGGAAACTTGGCCTCGACGGGGAAATACTAAAGTATAAAGCGCGCCTTGTTGCAAAGGGTAATATGTACACAGAAGCATGGTATAGATTACCAAGAAACTTTTTCTCCTGTGATATCCATGATGATGTGATCATGGATACCACAGATATCCATGTGATCCAAGATAATCGACTATACGCACGCTATTGGCTTTAGCTACTGAATATAACATGAATATCGAACATCTGGATGTAAAAACGGCATTTTTTAATGGAGATCTCAAAAGAAACCGTTTATATGGAGCAACCAGAGGGTCACAAATTAAAAGGTCAAGAGGATAAGGTTTATAAGTTGAACAAAGCTAGACTGACTGAAGCAAGCTTCGAAGTCATAGTATTAAAAGATAAATGACGTTTTAACGAACAAAATGAAATTTAAACGTTTAACTTCTGAACCCTGTGTATACATATGTATGTGAAGTCGAGTGGGAAATCTATGATTATAATTGCGTTCTATGTCGATGACAGCATCGAACATTTGAAGCATGCTGGTAAGCACCAAAGACTACGATATACATACTGAGATAGACAGGCAACTCGACCAAATTGAGAAGGCATTTAATGCTTGCGTATACAGGCGCCATCTCTTCTGCGGTAGTTACAACTTTTCTTTGAATGTACAAAACATACAAAAAGTGCGTCGGTCGTAGGGATTGAACCCCGGATCATCGACTCCAAATACCACCGACTGTACCCCTAGGCTACTGATGCCTTGTGACAATACGGCGAATTTTGAAATACCTTGACAGCCTAGCCTAGCAATCGCTAGAGCTTCAGAGAGTTCGCCAGCTATCAAGAAGGTGGCACTGTTTTCAATAAGAAACTGGATTTGCATTAAGTTCTAAGTTCGCATAGCATGGTAAGCACCTGCCCAGAGTCCTAGCACTGTTTTTTAACTTATGTATCAGCCATTCTTACCTGCCAGATAGTTTGATGTACACAGTGGATGTTCCAATTGCCAAAAATAAGACCGGAGATGCTTCTGACATGTCCAATTATAGGCCTATCTCGCTTGCTAATGTCATTGCTAAGGTGCTGGATAGTTTGCTTGATAAGCAGTTAGAAAAGCACATTGAGTTGCACGATACGCAGTTTGGCTTCCGGCCTAGCTTGTCTACCGAAAGTGCGATTCTCTGTCTCAAGCAAACTGTTCAGTACTACACAGCTAGAGGTACGCCTGTCTTCGCCTGTTTCTTGGATCTGTCAAAAACATTTGACCTTGTAGCTTATGACATTCTGTGGAATAAGCTACAACATGAGACCGATGTACCGTATGAAATCATGACAATACTAGTACGGAAGACAGAAAAACAGTGTGAGGTGGGCAGGCGCGCATTCGGACGTATATGGGTTGGAGTGCGGGGTGAGGCAGGGGGGGTTGAGTTCGCCTCGCCTCTTCAATTTGTATGTAAACCGGTTGCTCCAAAAACTAACTGCTACCAGGGTCGGCTGTTCGGTTGATGGTGTTTTTATAAACAACATTAACTATGCGGACGACATGGTCTTGTTGTGCCCTTCGTTCAGTGCGCTGCGTGACTTGCTGCGAGTTTGTGAGTCATATGCGGAGGCCCACGGACTCAAATACAATGCAAGAAAAAGCGAGTTCCTAATTTTCAGGGTTGGTAAGAAACCTTACGAGGATGTGCCCCCGGTGACTTTGTGTGGAACTCCCTTGACTCAGGTAAAACATGTTAAGTATTTAGGTCACTGGGTCTCTGAGGACATGAGTGATGGCATGGACATAGAGAGAGAGCGCAGAGCGCTGTCCGTGCGGTGCAATATGTTGGCTCGTAGGTTTGCACGTTGTAGCGACGAGGTTAAGTTGACGTTGTTTCGAGCCTACTGTCAGTCTTTCTACACGTGCAGCCTATGGGTCAATTTTACAGCGCGCACGTACAGCGCACTGTGCGTGCAGTACAACAACGCGTTCAGGGCGCTGTTCCGGCTGCCGTGGAGCTGCAGCGCGTCCGGCATGTTCGCCGCGGCGCGCACCGACGACTTCCACGCGACGCATAAGGAAACGTTGTGCCTCCGTGCTTACCCGCCTGCGCACGACCACAAACAGCATCCTGAACGTGTTTGCTGACAGGTGGAACACACCCGTGATGAAGAGGTGGTTGGCCCTTCACGGTCCTAGTTATTAGTAGTTTAGTTAATTATTTTAGTTATGTTTATTATTTTAAAATTCAAAATTTACTTTGTTATCATTTTTGCTTTTATGTATGTAACCCACCTATTTGTAATACCTATGGATGAATGTCTGAAATAAATTGCTATTTAATTTAATTTAATTTAATAATGCTGTTTTCTTCAGCAGATTTCCAAGGAACGGCACATATCAAAGAAGACTTGAGACAGGCCTTTGAAATTAATGATTTAGGGCCAGCACAATATACTCTCGGCAGCAGAAAACTTGGGCCTAAAGCGTTTTCAGGAATTCGTTGTAGATTCCATCAACCACCGCCACTTTGCCAGTCTGGAGGCACTTAAAAGCGGTGTGTATTTCGTCGGGTGTAAAGGGCCTAGCTAGGTAGGGCTCCGGTACAAAGTTGGTCTTCATGTGTTTCATCTTCTTTTTTATTTTCTTTGTTTCCACTTTGTCCACCTTTGCTCTGGATACGGAAACTATCCTGTTTGCTATGTCATTTCGATGGACCACAGGGTACCTACCACAGAACAAGTAAATACTATAGAAACGGTAGTGGGCGGGGTGCGTGTAGCCGATGTTATGAGTAAACACTCATAACACTGTCAAACGCAGTCAAAACGCAAATCAGTTGTCTGTTGACCGTGGGTGACAATTTTTGCCGTATTAAAAATAGAAACATGCCGCGTTCTGCAATTTACTCGTGCCGACAGGCAAGCCAGGACACAAAGATCCCTCCGGGAGCGAATTTCTATCACCGGTAAGTACTGAAATAACTGTTTTTTGAATAAATACGCAATCGATTATGAAATTCGCCATTGCTTTGCATTGCTTGTTAGCCAAAGCCGCAGATTAGGGACTACCGTAATGTCACAGCAATGTATTGCGTTATTCGCGTTTGACATTTTAACGGGGCGATTGTCAGTATGACTAGAGTGGTACCATGCTTAGTGTATGTTCTTATCGATAAACTCACTAATTTAAATTTCGTGTAAATGGATCCAATAATTTAAACTATACTTTATTTTGCCAATATTTTGCGGTCTCTATATAAATATTAAATCGATTATTTCTTAAAAGGACACATTAAATGGTTACATAATACACCCAGTAGAGCTATTACATCTATTTGGTTCTATGTTAAAAACTAGTAGACCCACTAAAGACAAAAAATATTTATTTGTCATAAATATTTTCTCTGGTGTTAGCGTGAAGCACGTTATGAATTTAATAATGTCAAATAAATGATATTTGTTATTGAAAAAAATTACATGGTATATCAAGGAATTCAAATGTGCAATTTTACTATTATAATGATATGTCATACCTACTCTGTGAGTATCCTTGTAAATATTAAAATTACTTTAATACTTGTACGTATTTTAATTAAAAAGTGTTAGCATGTTTTCGTGAGCTATACGATTTATCTGACAATTGCTTTCAGCACTATTTCCATTTAGAGCGTTTGCGAACTGCGTGTATGAGGTCGCAGACAAGATCAAAATTTCGTTAATACCTACTTAACCGATTTCTTCGGATGTAATTTCTCAAAAATAGCACTATACTGCTACATCTGACTGATATTTATCAGGTTCGGATCAGCCGCAGTACGCAAACGCTCTTACTCTAGGAAATAAGGGCATTTAAAATTGATTTAACTATATAATTGTAAAGAAAATGGTAATAACTATTTTGTTAATGTTAATCTGAACGCAGCTAGCCGCTTTACCCATAGAGTGCACCAAATGTCATCAATGACAGTTATGACACTGACATTGATGATTAGCAAAATATGAAGATTGTTCATTATTAATAAGATTGATTTTGTGTGAAAGAAATAACAAAACCCTAAAATAGAGGCTTTAAATGTTGTTTCTTTTGTCTTTACAGGTAAGTTCTATTGTATAAACAAATATTGTAGTAAGTTAGATGTTATAAGATTGATTTCAAAATAAACCTTTTGTCTTTACAGAGAAACGCAAATTTCGCCTTTGTTTTATTCACAATAGTGAGATAATATTATAAAACAACATTTTCTGCAAATTATTTCAAGAAACATGGAGAAGTTAAGGTTTGATTTTGCTGTAAAACCTGCGACAGATGGAAAATCAAATCTTATGTGCATAACCTCAATTGCTACACCTGATGAAAAGATTTATGGACTACCAACGGAATACCAGCCTGCGCATATGCATAAAGCAATTACAAATACTTCCAACTATGAAAAAATACGGAAGTCATTAACTAGAAGACATCAAACAAGAAAAATTTGGATAACCTTGACGGAAGAGATATCAAAAATATACCTGGATGAAGAAGAAAACATACAGTTTAATGATATTTACCTAGAAGAAATTTCAGAGAAGAGTGCTGAATCCATACCTTGTGGCTCAAATGATAAAATGGAAAAACTATTGGAAAAATTACTTGACGAGAAACAGAAGAAGTCTGAAACACAAAATTTAGGGAAAATTGCGAAGGATTTTATGATTAACAAATTCACCGGCAAAAATTCAAATGCTTACCAGTGGATTCAAGATTTTAATAAAGAATGTGAGCGCTTTCAAATTAACGAAGACAGAAAAAAAATTGAAATTTTAAAAAACTTTTTGGAATATTCCAGTGTTGATTGGTACACCTGTATGTTGATTAAATTTACAATAGAATCAGAGTGGAGTAAATGGGAGAAAAACTTTTGTGAGACGTTTGCAAACAAGGGATGGTCACCCATTAGATACGCTCTCACCTTTAAGTATCAAACGGGTTCATTACTTGAGTATGCCTTAAAGAAAGAAAAACTGTTACTGGAAATAAGAAAATCAATTGACACTGGAACACTTATTGACCTTATAGCATTGGGTTTGCCTAATTACATAGCTGATAAAATTGATCGTGAAACTTTGCAACAGACGGAAGACCTATATAATGAAATAGGAAAATTGGAGCATATGGTCGTAAAGAACAGGTATGATAAAAAAAGTTCTACATCATCAGAAAACAAATTAAAAAAGTTTGAAGAAAAAAAGGCATGTCCTATCTGCATCACTGAGAATAAAGGGACACGCTACCATCCCGAGGAAAATTGCTGGTTTAAAGGCAAACATCAAAGAGCAGTTGTGAAGAGTGTAAATAACTCAGAATTGGAAGTCGAACTGAACAAGTAAAATCCAAAAAACTAGAAGTACCACCATTAATAAAAGTGAAGTTGCTGTTAAATGATACTTTAAGTGTCACTGCGGTTTATGACCCAGGTTCAAATGTGACGTTAATAAATTCCACATTATTAAAGATCAAAGATAAAGAAAATAAAACTGATCTAGACACGGCAAACTTGAAAACTATTAATGGTGCGAAAAAAACAAAAGGTGTGATAACACTAAAAGTAAAGATATTTAAAATTGAGACACATATGGATGTCTTTGTCATAGAAAACCTTCCTTATGACTTTCTAATAGGACTAGATTGTATAAAAAAATTTAAATTAATGCAAGATGATGAATTAAACATTTTACAATATAATAGTCCAGAAGATAAAAAGAGGTTCCTAAGTGGTGAGAAGATAGAAAAAGAGGAGTTCAGAAATAATACTTCAAATACATCTGATGTCAATATTCCTGATGTACTAGGCGACAAAGATGAAGTTATTACTTGCTCCAAGATGGTTTTAAATCGAGAGACTGAAAGCAAATATAAAGTAAATTTTAACGAACACATAAATTCAGATGAATTTGAAATGACAGTAGATCATCTAGATTCATATCAACAAACACAGATTGATCAATTGATTGCTAAATATAAATCAGTCTTCGCTAAGGATAAATATGACATTGGCAATGTACGCGATTATGAAGCACATATAGACTTGATGGTGGATAAATACTGTAGCAAACGTCCATATAGGTGCAACACAGACCACAGAAAAGAAATAGAAGGTCAAATATCAAAACTATTGATGAATAATTTAATTGAAGACTCTTATAGCCCGTTTGCTGCCCCGGTGACTTTAGCATATAAAAAAGAAGATGGAAAGAAAACAAGACTATGTGTGGATTTCAGGGATTTAAATAAGATTGTTGTTCCACAGTCACAACCATTCCCATTAATTGAAGATTTAATGGTGAAAACTGTAAACTGTAAGTACTTTTCTACTTTCGATGTAAATTCCGCTTTCTGGTCAATACCTTTGAAAATTCAAGATAGATACAAAACTGCATTTGTCACACAAGAGGGCCATTTTCAATGGACGTGCCTTCCGTATGGTTTGAAGACTGCTTCGGCTATTTTTCAAAGAATTTTGAGCAACATCATAAGAAAACATAAACTTTCTGATTTTGCGGTAAATTTTATAGATGACATATTAATTTTTTCAAAAACTTTCGATGAACACATACAACATATATCGAGACTACTCGAGGCAATACTAACAGAAGGTTTAAGATTGAAGTTTTCTAAATGTAGTTTTGCTAAAAACCATGCTAAATATTTGGGTCATATAGTCGAGAACAATTCAGTCAGACCACTGAAAGACTATTTAACCGCAGTCAAAGATTTTCCAGTACCAAAAACAAAAAAGAATATACGCCAATTCCTGGGAAAAGTAAACTTTCACCATAAATTTATACCACATAGTGCAATTATTCTACATCCGTTACATAATTTACTAAGAAAAGATGTAAAATTTATATGGTCGCCAGCATGTCAAGAATCATTTGATAAAATAAAAGAATTGCTATGTTCAAAACCAATTCTGAAAATATTTGATCCGGAATTGCCAATAAACATCTATACGGATGCTAGTATCAGCCATTTTAAAACAAACAGATAAAAACGGAGACAGTAGGCCAGTGGCATACTTCTCGAAGAAATTAACTGATACTCAAAAAAGGAAAAAGGCCATATATCTAGAATGCCTTGCAATAAAAGAAGCTGTCAAATATTGGCAGCACTGGCTTATGGGAAAAGAATTTATGGTATATTCCGATCATAAACCATTGGAAAATATGAACATCAAGGCAAGAACGGATGAAGAACTTGGTGATATGTCTTATTATCTATCCCAATATAATTTCAAAATAAAATACAACCCAGGAAAATACAATCAAGAGGCAGACTGTTTAAGCAGAAATCCGGTCCTAGATCCAGATGACAACACAGATGACGTTGTGAAAGTTGTAAATCTAATAAACCTAGAAGATATTAAAAATGATCAACACAACAATCAAGAACTACAAATTGACAAAGCAAACATCATATTGGAGAACAAAATTTATTACAAAAAGAACAAATGTAGAAATAAAATCATACTATCTGAAGCGCTTAGCAAGACCCTCATTAAGGATGTTCACAATACTTACTGCCACATTGGGAGAACCCAAATGATAAATAAAATAACACCATTCTACACGGCAAAAAATATTTTCACCAACATTAACAACATTTGTGACGAATGCGAAATATTTATAAAGAACAAGTCGAGGAGGAAACCAAAATATGGCTTAATGTCACATTTTGGCCCAGCAAGTCGTCCGTTTGAAATAGCATCTATTGATACAATTGGAGGCTTTGGAGGATCACGGTCAACAAAAAAATACTTACATCTTCTGGTTGATCATTTCACAAGATATGCATATATTTTGACATCTAAAAATCAAACCTCCGGTGATTTCATTAAACTGATAAAATATGTCACTAAAAGTTATAATATTGATGTGGTATTAACAGACCAATACCCCGGCATAAATTCTAAAGAATTTAAAGACTTTCTAAAGAATGAAAATATAAAAATGGTTTTTACAGCCGTAGATGCACCATTTTCTAATGGTCTTAATGAAAGACTAAATCAAACTTTAGTCAATAAGATAAGATGTACAATAAATGAAAGTAATAAGAAAACAGCCTGGACTACTATTGCACAGAAATGTGTAGAAAAATACAATGACACAGAACACACTGTCACGAAATTTACTCCGAAATACCTTTTAGAAGGCGAAAACGTAAATATTTTGCCATTAGAATTAAAAACGAAAAGCTCAAAAGAAGATCTGAAAAGAGATAGAAAATTAGCTTACAACAACACAATAAGATCCCACAAATATAATAAAGAAAGATTCGACCAACATAGAAAAAAATACATATTTGAAAAGGGAGACATGGTCTATGTAGAAAATGGGAACCGACTGAATAGGAAGAAGATGGATGAATTAAGAATTGGACCATTTAAGATTCTAAAGAAAATTTCAAGCTCCATCTATGAAGTTGATGCAGGACACAAGAAACTGGAATCCAACCTTTACCACATCACAAAATTGTCTCCAGTGGTACTTAGTACCTGAATAAACAATTGCGTTACTGCTTTCTCCTTTGCAATTGTTTTCCTATAGGAGGGAGATGTAAAGAAAATTGTAATAACTATTTTCTTAATGTTAATCTGAACGCAGCTAGCCGCTTTACCCATAGAGTGCACCAAATGTCATCAATGACAGTTATGACACTGACATTGATGATTAGCAAAATATGAAGATTGTTCATTATTAATAAGATTGATTTTGTGTGAAAGAAATAACAAAACCCTAAAATAGAGGCTTTAAATGTTGTTTCTTTTGTATTGCTTATTGTATTGCCATAAAGCAATTACAAATACTTCCAACTATGAAAAAATACGGAAGTCATTTACTAGAAGACATCAAACAAGAAAAATTTGGATAACCTTGACGGAAGAGATATCAAAAATATACCTGGATGAAGAAGAAAACATACAGTTTAATGATATTTACCTAGAAGAAATTTCAGAGAAGAGTGCTGAATCCATACCTTGTGGCTCAAATGATAAAATGGAAAAACTATTGGAAAAATTACTTGACGAGAAACAGAAGAAGTCTGAAACACAAAATTTAGGGAAAATTGCGAAGGATTTTATGATTAACAAATTCACCGGCAAAAATTCAAATGCTTACCAGTGGATTCAAGATTTTAATAAAGAATGTGAGCGCTTTCAAATTAACGAAGACAGAAAAAAAATTGAAATTTTAAAAAACTTTTTGGAATATTCCAGTGTTGATTGGTACACCTGTATGTTGATTAAATTTACAATAGAATCAGAGTGGAGTAAATGGGAGAAAAACTTTTGTGAGACGTTTGCAAACAAGGGATGGTCACCCATTAGATACGCTCTCACCTTTAAGTATCAAACGGGTTCATTACTTGAGTATGCCTTAAAGAAAGAAAAACTGTTACTGGAAATAAGAAAATCAATTGACACTGGAACACTTATTGACCTTATAGCATTGGGTTTGCCTAATTACATAGCTGATAAAATTGATCGTGAAACTTTGCAACAGACGGAAGACCTATATAATGAAATAGGAAAATTGGAGCATATGGTCGTAAAGAACAGGTATGATAAAAAAAGTTCTACATCATCAGAAAACAAATTAAAAAAGTTTGAAGAAAAAAAGGCATGTCCTATCTGCATCACTGAGAATAAAGGGACACGCTACCATCCCGAGGAAAATTGCTGGTTTAAAGGCAAACATCAAAGAGCAGTTGTGAAGAGTGTAAATAACTCAGAATTGGAAGTCGAACTGAACAAGTAAAATCCAAAAAACTAGAAGTACCACCATTAATAAAAGTGAAGATGCTGTTAAATGATACTTTAAGTGTCACTGCGGTTTATGACCCAGGTTCAAATGTGACGTTAATAAATTCCACATTATTAAAGATCAAAGATAAAGAAAATAAAACTGATCTAGACACGGCAAACTTGAAAACTATTAATGGTGCGAAAAAAACAAAAGGTGTGATAACACTAAAAGTAAAGATATTTAAAATTGAGACACATATGGATGTCTTTGTCATAGAAAACCTTCCTTTTGACTTTCTAATAGGACTAGATTGTATAAAAAAATTTAAATTAATGCAAGATGATGAATTAAACATTTTACAATATAATAGTCCAGAAGATAAAAAGAGGTTCCTAAGTGGTGAGAAGATAGAAAAAGAGGAGTTCAGAAATAATACTTCAAATACATCTGATGTCAATATTCCTGATGTACTAGGCGACAAAGATGAAGTTATTACTTGCTCCAAGATGGTTTTAAATCGAGAGACTGAAAGCAAATATAAAGTAAATTTTAACGAACACATAAATTCAGATGAATTTGAAATGACAGTAGATCATCTAGATTCATATCAACAAACACAGATTGATCAATTGATTGCTAAATATAAATCAGTCTTCGCTAAGGATAAATATGACATTGGCAATGTACGCGATTATGAAGCACATATAGACTTGATGGTGGATAAATACTGTAGCAAACGTCCATATAGGTGCAACACAGACCACAGAAAAGAAATAGAAGGTCAAATATCAAAACTATTGATGAATAATTTAATTGAAGACTCTTATAGCCCGTTTGCTGCCCCGGTGACTTTAGCATATAAAAAAGAAGATGGAAAGAAAACAAGACTATGTGTGGATTTCAGGGATTTAAATAAGATTGTTGTTCCACAGTCACAACCATTCCCATTAATTGAAGATTTAATGGTGAAAACTGTAAACTGTAAGTACTTTTCTACTTTCGATGTAAATTCCGCTTTCTGGTCAATACCTTTGAAAATTCAAGATAGATACAAAACTGCATTTGTCACACAAGAGGGCCATTTTCAATGGACGTGCCTTCCGTATGGTTTGAAGACTGCTTCGGCTATTTTTCAAAGAATTTTGAGCAACATCATAAGAAAACATAAACTTTCTGATTTTGCGGTAAATTTTATAGATGACATATTAATTTTTTCAAAAACTTTCGATGAACACATACAACATATATCGAGACTACTCGAGGCAATACTAACAGAAGGTTTAAGATTGAAGTTTTCTAAATGTAGTTTTGCTAAAAACCATGCTAAATATTTGGGTCATATAGTCGAGAACAATTCAGTCAGACCACTGAAAGACTATTTAACCGCAGTCAAAGATTTTCCAGTACCAAAAACAAAAAAGAATATACGCCAATTCCTGGGAAAAGTAAACTTTCACCATAAATTTATACCACATAGTGCAATTATTCTACATCCGTTACATAATTTACTAAGAAAAGATGTAAAATTTATATGGTCGCCAGCATGTCAAGAATCATTTGATAAAATAAAAGAATTGCTATGTTCAAAACCAATTCTGAAAATATTTGATCCGGAATTGCCAATAAACATCTATACGGATGCTAGTATCAGCCATTTTAAAACAAACAGATAAAAACGGAGACAGTAGGCCAGTGGCATACTTCTCGAAGAAATTAACTGATACTCAAAAAAGGAAAAAGGCCATATATCTAGAATGCCTTGCAATAAAAGAAGCTGTCAAATATTGGCAGCACTGGCTTATGGGAAAAGAATTTATGGTATATTCCGATCATAAACCATTGGAAAATATGAACATCAAGGCAAGAACGGATGAAGAACTTGGTGATATGTCTTATTATCTATCCCAATATAATTTCAAAATAAAATACAACCCAGGAAAATACAATCAAGAGGCAGACTGTTTAAGCAGAAATCCGGTCCTAGATCCAGATGACAACACAGATGACGTTGTGAAAGTTGTAAATCTAATAAACCTAGAAGATATTAAAAATGATCAACACAACAATCAAGAACTACAAATTGACAAAGCAAACATCATATTGGAGAACAAAATTTATTACAAAAAGAACAAATGTAGAAATAAAATCATACTATCTGAAGCGCTTAGCAAGACCCTCATTAAGGATGTTCACAATACTTACTGCCACATTGGGAGAACCCAAATGATAAATAAAATAACACCATTCTACACGGCAAAAAATATTTTCACCAACATTAACAACATTTGTGACGAATGCGAAATATTTATAAAGAACAAGTCGAGGAGGAAACCAAAATATGGCTTAATGTCACATTTTGGCCCAGCAAGTCGTCCGTTTGAAATAGCATCTATTGATACAATTGGAGGCTTTGGAGGATCACGGTCAACAAAAAAATACTTACATCTTCTGGTTGATCATTTCACAAGATATGCATATATTTTGACATCTAAAAATCAAACCTCCGGTGATTTCATTAAACTGATAAAATATGTCACTAAAAGTTATAATATTGATGTGGTATTAACAGACCAATACCCCGGCATAAATTCTAAAGAATTTAAAGACTTTCTAAAGAATGAAAATATAAAAATGGTTTTTACAGCCGTAGATGCACCATTTTCTAATGGTCTTAATGAAAGACTAAATCAAACTTTAGTCAATAAGATAAGATGTACAATAAATGAAAGTAATAAGAAAACAGCCTGGACTACTATTGCACAGAAATGTGTAGAAAAATACAATGACACAGAACACACTGTCACGAAATTTACTCCGAAATACCTTTTAGAAGGCGAAAACGTAAATATTTTGCCATTAGAATTAAAAACGAAAAGCTCAAAAGAAGATCTGAAAAGAGATAGAAAATTAGCTTACAACAACACAATAAGATCCCACAAATATAATAAAGAAAGATTCGACCAACATAGAAAAAAATACATATTTGAAAAGGGAGACATGGTCTATGTAGAAAATGGGAACCGACTGAATAGGAAGAAGATGGATGAATTAAGAATTGGACCATTTAAGATTCTAAAGAAAATTTCAAGCTCCATCTATGAAGTTGATGCAGGACACAAGAAACTGGAATCCAACCTTTACCACATCACAAAATTGTCTCCAGTGGTACTTAGTACCTGAATAAACAATTGCGTTACTGCTTTCTCCTTTGCAATTGTTTTCCTATAGGAGGGAGATGTAAAGAAAATGGTAATAACTATTTTGTTAATGTTAATCTGAACGCAGCTAGCCGCTTTACCCATAGAGTGCACCAAATGTCATCAATGACAGTTATGACACTGACATTGATGATTAGCAAAATATGAAGATTGTTCATTATTAATAAGATTGATTTTGTGTGAAAGAAATAACAAAACCCTAAAATAGAGGCTTTAAATGTTGTTTCTTTTGTCTTTACAGGTAAGTTCTATTGTATAAACAAATATTGTAGTAAGTTAGATGTTATAAGATTGATTTTAAAATAAACCTTTTGTATTTACAGAGAAACGCAAATTTCGCCTTTGTTTTATTCACAATAGTGAGATAATATTATATAATAAATAAATAAATAAATAAATATTACGGGACAATCTTACACAAATCAACCTAGGCCCACGGTAAGCTCAGTTAGGCTTGTGTTGTGGGTACTAGGCAATGATATATACATACATAACATCCATAACTCAGGAACAAATATTCGTGATAAATACACAAATAAATGCCCTGACCGGGATTCGAACCCGGGACCTCCAGCTTCGTAGGCAGAGTCACTACCAACTGGGCTACGGAGGCCGTTAAGTTAAGTTAAGTTAAGTTAAATAAATATCCTATCCTATTCCTATCCTATATACTATAATAAATGTGAATGTTTGGACGCCTGGATGTCTGGATGTTTGTTACTCAATCACGCTTAAACGCCTGAACCGATTTGGATGAAGTTTTGCACGAAGATAATTTATAGCCTGGATTGAAATATAGGATAGTTTTATCTTGGGTCCCGAAGTCGCAGGTGGATACTAGTACTATATAAACGATATATACCAAGAATATAAAATATCGATAATTATGATTTTAGTCTAACCTCTATTTTGTATTCCAAATTTTCAAATAGGTGTATCACCATAGAGTGTCATAGTGACATAAGACCTTTGGTTTTGGACATAATCAAACGTCAACTTCATTTGAACAGGGCCTCAATTATGCAAGCAAAAAGTAAATGTCAATTTCCGTCAGAAGTACGTCACGCTCACACACGTTTAGTTATGCTCTAATGCAAGAAGGAGAGCAGGTATCAATACTATTCTCATATAATTTCCATATTTAAAAACCCCTTTTGAAATTGGCTCCTAAAGAATAAACTTACGTGACTTTTTTTTGGCATTGTAAATTAGACCGCAAGTAATGTAGTTTTGAATCACTTTTCGTCCTAAATATTACAACTGTTGAAATCGTAATGGAATTAAAAGTTTTTACCAATTAGAAGCGTTTTGCAGTAGTGTACAAATGTACAAATTTAGTTTTGATTGTGTTGGGCTGGCTACGCAGGATTCCGAAGAAACTAGCTAACACGCCGCTTCCATCTTATTTAAGTATTCCGTGGTACCTACCTACCTAGGTTTTGGAGTTGAGTGCTTCCCCGTGAGTTTATTTAGTGCTCTGGATGGGTGAGGTCTGGGGGGGTGGTCATACTCGTGATAGGGTGCTGTTTGTGGAGTCCGGTATGATCATGCTTGCATGGGCATAGTAACTTCTTAGTATTGAAGAGATATGAGAAGTTTTGAGATGTATTTGCTTATGTGTATTTGCATTGATCTGGCAGATTCGGACAGAAGGTTCGAGATCTCGGGTCTGGTGCCTCCTAAAAGAGCCTTAAGGGCAATTTTCAACCATCGTGGGTTAGAACTGTATGTAGGTTGCTGCGTGGCTATGTGATATATCAGAAAGAAGTTGATTAACTCTTTAGCAACACCCGGGGGACACGTGTAGGGACTCTGAGGGTATATGCTGCGAACGGAGTTGATAAGTGTGCGCTACGGAGCTGATAAGTGTGCGCTACGGAGTTGATAAGTGTGCGCTACGGAGTTGATAAGTGTGCGTGCAAAGAATTACTGACCAGTTCGAACTGGGGTGGTGACGGTCAACACTGGGACTATGTGTGAAACCTTGATAGGGTGAAAAGAAAGGAAACACTCTCATGTATAGGGCCCACCTGCTTGACCTCGGTGCCCATAATGGAGTCCATGCCGAGCTCTGCCAGTGTGGCCGTCTTAGACACCTGGTCCGGTTCTTTGATACCTGCAACAAATGGCAAACGTTATACAAGTTACAGTCTGTAAGATAAGACGTCTGAGTAAAATGCAATAAAACTATAAGCATTCAAATAAAAAGTGTTATAATAGCACTTATTATTCAGATGGTCGAAAGTAAAAATCTGCTACTATTGTAGTATGACCATTCATGAAAAGTCCAATAGGACTTTTCATTCCGAATGGTCATAAGTACGAGTATTATCTCCATGCATTGGTGTGTGTGTGACACACACAGGCAAGAGTGAGCGGCTAGAGCTGTCGCGAATGGTCGTGATCATGATTCACGATAGTATTTACATTGATGTTTATAATTATGTTTCAAACAGCCGATTTATTTTATTTAGCAACACCTACAAGAAATCATGTTCATAACAATGGTGACGGGTAGTCAGAGTTCCTCACGGCTATATTACAAACGAACAGTTAAGTGCAGATTTGTAGATTTGTAGTGGTAGTTGGAGGTAAACCAGGGTGAGCTCTTTCCATAATCACTTTCGATGCTTCCTATGTTATGTAATGATTTGGTATCATTTACCTACACGTGTTTACACAGATCGGACGATGATTGTTTATGATGCAATGTATTTATGTGCGTCCACAGGTCTCATTCTCTTTGGGAGGCGTGACGGTATATCATGTCAATAAGGTTTTCCTACAGTTTGCGCATGTACGTGACCTGTAGGACACACAACACTGTTCTTGGTTGTGGAGTTCTTTAGTGTGAGAGGATTAGTTACAAGTGTAGCAACAGGGTTTCTGGTTCGGTAGTCTCGGCCTCAGGCCATATCATCATCAGTCAAAGTTGCACCCGGGTAATTGTAACTGGAACAATAGCGTGTGAATTGGGATAGTATCAGTTGTGTGGTAAGGGACGTCTAGAAGGGGAGGTTGGTGGATATTCTTGGGGACGAAAGTCCCCACACCTCATAGGGAGCTGGCACGCACTAGGCGACAGCCCCCTATGTCAGATATATAAAGAATTCCGCAAGTTGTAAGGGTATATTTATAGTTGCATATATGCTAAAACAGGTCTAAGCTAGAGTGCTATAGGTTCTGATTTGCGGCCATGAGAGTGACCAGAAGTGGCTTTGCGACAAGAGCTGTGCGCCGATCGCGTACATAAAACGAAATGACTGGAGGCAAATGCTACCAATATTTATAAAACTTAAATACGGAAGAAGACGGCGTCTGTGGTGATGCAGACGAGGGGAAGCTCAAATAGCATCCTGAAAATGATAGCAGGGAGGTGGGACTCGGACATACTCCGCCGATACACCGACCTACAATCATGTCGTACGTATTAAAAAAAAAATAAAAAAAAATTCATGATTGTGGCCATTTAATATTAATTCTACTAATATAGTTGTATAAGTGTTTTGTAACTAACAATGCTATGCTATAGATCTAAGGAATCTGAAAATAAACCATTTTTATTTTATTTATTTAAACAATCAAATCGATTTCAAATAATTATGTTGATAATACTTTATGGTTAGAGATTTTTTTATGCAGATATTACACATTTTTTAGGGTTCCGTAGCCAAAATGGCAAAAACGGAACCCTTATAGTTTCGTCATGTCCGTCTGTCCGTCTGTCCGTCTGTCCGTCTGTCCGTCTGTCCGTCTGTCCGTCTGTCCGTCTGTCCGTCTGTCCGTATGTCACAGGCATTTTACTCGAAAACTATAAGTTGTATTTGAATGGAATTTGGAGTAAAGGTGTATTTTGATGGCCGCTACATAGTTATGCAATATAATTACTAAAAAGATTTTTTTACGGAGCACTCCATACTTATAACTGCACGTCAAAAAAAATTTTTTCACACTAAGTCCATATGTGGCACATAAAACGATAGGTCTTTTAAAATAACCGTAAGGTTACTCAGCACTTTTTGTGATTATGTAAATATACTCAGAGATAATCGCCACGAAAGGCACGAAAATTGTCTCCCCCCCCTCTAACTTTCGAACGGTGAAAGAGAAAAATTTGAAAAAAATCGTGTACATAGTGCTTATCAAATACTTTCACCGAAAAGTGTTTTAAAAAGGTCGGTTCGAAAGTTTTCGAGTAATTACTGAAAAACTGATTTTCCTATAGAAAAGGATGTAAGTGCCGTCAGGTTTGTATGACGATACGACCTTTTTAATATAATATAATGTCGTTCACTGATATGCATAATTATAATTACGACTATTACAAGCATACTGATTATTAGTGGCGTATTTCAAATAAATGTTAGCTATTTTATAATCAACGATGTTAATAAATGCCGATACATCAAGAATAAGGTCGGACAAGCGACGTGAGTGGCATTATGGTTCACGCGCAAGGCAGTTGGCGGTTTTTAAGAAAAAAAGTGACAGACTGGATGGAAGCGTTAGTGGATGCGAGATGTAAAATGAAACAATATAAATAAATAAATATTTACAATAAGAAGAACAAGTTATTTTTAATAGATCAGAAGTGGTAACAACCAGAAGAAACGCCAGTGTCAATCGATAAAACAGGTGAGGGTTTCTAATCGAGATATAGAAGTAACAATGATGTTTGATTTTCTGTAAACAGTTCGCTGCATAGAATATGGCGACAAAATAAGAAGAGACTCCAGTTTTCAGATACGAATTGACAAGGAAAAATGAATATGATTTTATTACAAGTACATACCTATTATAAATCTAGAAGTGAATAAATTATATATGACGCAATTAGTATTTGAAAGTTTATGTATGTAAGATAAGAGTTGTATTTGTATTGTATTTATAATATGAATTTGAAAAGTTCAATCAATGTAGACATAATATATTTATTCAGAAAATCAACAGCAATACAGAGCATGACTGTACCCAACTATAATGCAATAAAATAATACACAGTAGTTTAGCCAATTATACCTTAGATAACTTGATATGAAAGAGAAAATTAAAAGTAAGTGTGTATTTTCGCGGGCAATAGAAATGGCAAAAGATGAAAACATTAGTAATAACTATGTAGCATGTCAAACCATAGGTTAATTTAAATGCAAATATATTATTATCCTATTGACAATTTTAAGTAATTCATTAAAGACAAATTAAGAGTGAAATAAATACTGATTTAGTTAAATAAGTACAACTTTATTAACATTGGTAGCCACTTGTTGTTTGAGACATTAACATTACTTAGGTACATGATAAAAGTTTGTTAAACATATGTGTACCTACCTACCTACCTAATTGTATGGTATTCAGAATATAGTAAGTAGGTACAACAACATCCCATAAACAATAAATGTTCACAAAGTAACCAAGTGAAATGAAAAGGATTTGAAGACTATTAACATTATAGACACACACCAACTATAGGTACCTATGAGTACATATATGTTTCCTTATTAATCAGTTTTAGTATGTATGTGTGTTTTGTTTGATTCATTGGATATTTTAATACTTACTGTAGTATTATTTAAAAACATTCATGTTAATTTTATTAACTGAGAAGTGGACACAAAAATTGGTTGTTCAGTCAGCCAGAACTGTGTCAGTAGTAAATAAGCTGAGAAGGTACATGTCCTTTTGTTTCGGCTGAGAGTTGGCTTATGCGGGTCAATCAACTAGTTCTTGTCGTTATTCTGTCCCATTAGCCAGGAGACAATATGACAGATTTTGTAACAAACTTAAAAGATACACCATACAATAAGTGTTTGCACATGATAAGAAAATAGATGACTGACTCGCTGGGTGTCGGAGTGAGCGTGCTACCGATGACAGCAGATAGATGACTGACTCGCTGGGTGTCGGAGTGAGTGTGCTAGCGATGACAGCAGATAGATGACTGACTCGCTGGGTGTCGGAGTGAGCGTGCTACCGATGACAGCAGATAGGTGATTAACTGACTGGGTGTCGGAGTGAGCGTGCTACCGATGACAGCAGATAGGTGATTAACTGACTGGGTGTCGGAGTGAGCGTGCTACCGATGACAGCAGATAGATGTAACTGACTGGGTGTCGGAGTGAGCGTGCTACCGATGACAGCAGATAGGTGATTAACTGACTGGGTGTCGGAGTGAGCGTGCTACCGATGACAGCAGATAGATGTAACTGACTGGGTGTCGGAGTGAGCGTGCTACCGATGACAGCAGATAGGTGATTAACTGACTGGGTGTCGGAGTGAGCGTGCTACCGATGACAGCAGATAGGTGATTAACTGACTGGGTGTCGGAGTGAGCGTGCTACCGATGACAGCAGATAGATGATTAACTGACTGGGTGTCGGAGTGAGCGTACTACCGATGACAGCAGATAGATGTAACTGACTGGGTGTCGGAGAGAGCGTGCTACCGATGACAGCATATAGATGATTGACTAGCTGGGTGTCGAAGTGAGCGTGCTATCGATGACAGCAGATAGATGGCTGACTAGCTGGGTGTTGGAGTAAATGTGCTACCGATGACAGTAGAATTAGATGCCTGCAGTAGATATTGAAGTGAGCGTGTTCCAATACAGCTGAAGATTTGACTGATTTGGCTTGACATTCCGAAGGATAAGAATTAGTAATGATAAAATAAAAATGCTACAAGAACTAAACTCTGAAAGCAAGAAAATCGGCTTACATATGAATGCATCTAAAACAAAATTAATGTCAAACTACAACAGGAAAGTAATTAAAATAGAGGAAAACCTCATAGAATATGTGGATGATAATGTATGTTTAGGGAAATTTGTGTCTTTCGAGGCAAATAGTAATGAAAATGATAGGAGAATAAACACAACATGGAAGAAATACTGGGCTCAGAAAGAAATCCTTAAAGGAAACTACAACCTTAACTAGAAAAAGATAGTAATGGATTCCTGCATCCTTCCAAGCTTGACATATGCTAGCCAAACATGGGTCTATACTGGAAAAATAAAGAACAAAATTTTATCCTGCCAGCATGCAATGGAAAGGAGTAAAATAAAGCTAAGAAGAATACAGAAAACGAGAAACACAGATATACGTAAGAAAACTAAGATATCAGATGCTCTTCAATATAGTTTAACACAGAAGTGGAGATGGGCAGGCCATATAGCTAGATATAAAGATAAAAGATGGACCCTCCAAACAACGAAATGGCGAGGTCCAGCTGGAAAAAGAAATGTAGGAAGACAAAGAAAAAGATTGGTTGACGACATCATAAAAACGGCAGAAAAAAATCTGGACTGAAACAGCAACAGACAACGAAAAGTGGAAAAAAATGGAGGAGGCTTTTACCCTTGGGGACCACTAATGTGGAAATAAAGCATTAATAATAATAGCAATAATAATGATAAAATAAACTGATAGAATAGGGTCATTCTATGATTGAGGGATGGCCGAAGCACTACAGGAATACAGACTTGAAAGTTGAGTCCTTTTGAATAGATCTTGCAAATGAGATTTGAAGTTCAATCAAGTAAGGAATAGGAACTCAGCAATATCACAATCTGGTGTACCTAATCAGTAAATATTGTGTGAAAAAGTACAGTCAGCTATAAGAGCCTGTGCCAGGGAATATTTTTTTGTCAGAAACCTAACACAGTTGCTTTGAAGTGGTTACCCAACAGTACACAAACATTTGAAGCATCGGGTATCTACGGGGCAATACGAGCAGTCTTTAAAGTGAAGGTCTGGATCTCAGCAAGGTCTTGTATGAATTTGCACACGCACGAATGTAAAAGGAAAAAAAAAAAAACCAGAAAGCACCTTTATTTGAATTCCTGTATCGTGGTCTGAGGGCAGACACGAGTCAGAATGGCCGAATGTTAGCTATTTTATAATCAACGATGTTAATAAACGCCGATACATCAAGAATAAGGTCGGACAAGACAGCGACGTGAGTGGCATTATGGTTCACGCGCAAGACAGTTGGCGGTTTTTAAGAAAAAAAGTGACAGACTGGATGGAAGCGTTAGTGGATGCGAGATGTAAAATGAAACAATATAAATAAATAAATATTTACAATAAGAAGAACAAGTTATTTTTAATATACAATACATACATCCATATCCAAACTTAATATCATATTATAAATGCGAAAGTTACTCTGTCTGTCTGTTGTACCTCTTCAATGAAATAAGGTATGGTGGTAGTTTTGAGAGCCTGAGAAGGACATACCTACTTAGGATAGTTTTTTTTCATCGTTGAAGTCATCTCTTAAAGGGATGGTAAGAGGTATTATGGAGTTCATTGCGATAATTGATACGGCGCCTTTGCCGGCTGTGTCATGCGCATGTCTAATACTTAGCAGTAATAATATATATATATTTGCTTTTAGATTTTGTTTAGGCGTTTAACATAAAATACGTTTAAGGCTACTAACAGGTATTAGCGGACGAGGTCGCGGCTAAAAGTTTGTTTAGTTATAATTTTCTTAAAAATGTACGAAGAATAAAAACAATTTTCTGCAGAAACGGGGAACGATCAATATTGAGAAATCGTTTTGTATAGACCCGCAGGGACGGTATGAAATCGAAGATCAACTTACAACATAATTATGCTGGACGAGTCAATTTTGAAACCGGCATTTTGACCTCTAATCATTAATTGTTGTTAACCAGCTCGAAGTTATTTATTATCATGCCACATGAAAATAGTAAATAGTGAATAGTGGTTTGTTACTTAAATTAATACCGAAACTGCCCAATCATAAACAAACAGCTTAAATAAGTAGTTTGTAGGTAAGAAAAGTTTTATTAACGACTAGCTGTTGCCCGCGACTTCGTCCGCGTAGAACTTAATACTTAGAAAATATAATGCAAACAAACTTCTACCATCTTAAGGGATGATTTTGTTAGAATAAAAGAGGTTACGCCTTAGGTATACTATTCTGACAGGCCATAAACAGTTTTATATTCTTAATAATTTCAAATCGTATATGTCTTGCTTGTCACTGTTGTTGATACATTTGTGCTGTCATGTTTTTCTCCTATGTGAAATAAAGATTAATTACAGCAAATTAATCTATATTATCAGTTAATATCCTCACATTTCCACTGCACCAAATATGCAATTAGTGCTAAAGAGTTAGACACTAATAGGTAATAGGCCCGACACGTAAATTATGGCGGATAGTGGAAGCGGAGAAAGTGCTCCGTCTAGCAGTGCTGGCAGCAGTGGCTTGCCTTCACTAGAGAAGCTGGATGGCAATAGTAATTACGCGACATGGAAATTTCTCATGGAAATGTACCTCATCCATGATGATTTGTGGGAATTTACAAGTATCACTCCTGCGGCGAGTGACGTTTCTGGGACGAAGCGTGACCAAAGAGCACGAGCGAAAATCTGTTTAATGGTGAAACCCCACTGCTTAGTGCACGTAAGGAACAGTAAGACGGCTAAGGACGCTTGGGAAGCATTAAAAATTGCGTTCGAAGATAAAGGTTTGAACAACCGTTGCCGGCTATTGACAAAGCTAGTGAGCATGAGGCTCGAACAATTTGCGACGATTCGCGCGTATGTGACGTCTGTATTGACAACGTCACAGGAGCTTTTGGACTTAGGGAAGGAGATTGATGATGAGCTACTGGCAGCTCTGCTCCTTCAAGGCCTTACACCAGAATTTCAACCAATGAGACAATTTGACTACCGACTATGTAAAAACAAAGCTATTCCAAATGGAAGATACCTACTCGGCAAGCTCTAGTGAGAAACAGTCAACATCAGCACTTCTGACAAATAAGCACAAAGGCAAAAGTGCTCCTAAAAAGAAGACTAAAGGGAAAGTCAAATGTTTTATTTGTGAAGGACCTCACAAAGCTCAGGACTGTCCAGAGAATCCCAAACAAAGGAAGGAGGCGCTCCAGGCGTATGCGTTTGGAACAGTGACCAAACCACATGCTGATGATTGGATCATAGACTCCGGTGCGTCGACTCATATGACGAATCGCAAATCATGGTTCAAGAATTTAAAGGACACTCCCAAGCCCTTGAGGGTGACGTGTGCTGATGGTAACGAGGTATTGGGTGAAAGCGAAGGTATGGTAGTTTGTGAGTCAATAGATTTAACAATAAGCAATGTAACATATGTTCCAAAATTAGCCTCTAATTTACTTAGTGTTAATGCAATTGTCAAAAAGGGACATGTGGTGGTGTTTACACATAAAGGGTGTGACATCTTTAAGAGTGATGGATGTGAGATTCGAGGTAAGGCTGTAGTGAAAGGTGTGGAAGAACGAGGCATCTATAAAATCAAGTGCTGTTCACAGGGTTCTGCGCTTTCATCAGCAACTGCAGGTGACCAGCTGATGCAGTGGCATCGGAGGATGGGGCATCTTGGTATGAAAAACCTGAAATTACTCAGAGATAAGATGGCAACTGGGGTAAGTTTTCCCAACACTTTAACTAAACTTGAGTGTATACCCTGCATTATGGGAAAACAGACCAAACAACCTTTTAAGAAGACCAATGCGACGAGGAGTACTGAGGTACTTGGTTTGGTACGTTCCGACGTATGTGGACCTATGGAGGTACCTTCTGTCAACAAGGCCCGATATTTTTTAACTTTTATTGACGACTTTACACGCAAAACTTTCGTATATTTTTTGAAACAGAAAAGCAAAGTTTATGAAAAGTTTATAGAGTTTAAAGAGTTTGCTGAAAATCAAAGTGGAAGGAAACTGAAGATTCTCCGCTCGGACAACGGCACGGAATTCGTCAATAAACGTATGGATGAGTATTTGAAGAAATTCGGGATTCAGCATCAGCTGACAGTTGACTACACGCCAGAACAAAACGGCGTCGCGGAGAGAGCGAACCGTACAATCAACGAGAAAGCAAGAAGCATGCTTCAAGATTCCGGTTTGGCTAAACGATTTTGGGCAGAGGCTGTCCACCATGCAGTTTATCTGAAAAATCGGTCACCAACTTTAGCGGTGAAGAATGTGACACCTGAAGAGAAGTGGTCACACAGGAAATCTGACCTGAGCATAGTGAAGATTTTTGGGTGCAAAGCTTTTATGCACATTCCTCAACAAATAAGGAAAAAATGGGATCCTAAAAGCAGAGAACTGATCTACACGGGCTTTTGTGACAACGCTAAAGCTTATAGATTGATCAACCCCACTACTGGCGCAGTTTTCAAGGCAAGAAACGTGGTGTTCTTGGAGAACCAAATGCATCATCAGCGTTCAGAAACTGAAGAGAATTCGGAGGTGTTACTAAACCTGTCGGAAGATAGTGTAGAGAAGCAACCGTCACGTCAAAGCACTGTAGAGCCAGAGAGCAAACAGTCAGCAATATTGGGACGTGATGAAATAGAAACTTCACTTGGTTTTGAACGAGGATTGGAAGAGAATATTCCTAGAGTGGAACATTCCATTGCTCCAGAGGGACGCGTGTGCGTGGAAGACGAGACTACTGATATTTACAAACAAAATGAGCCACATGTAGACTCTGATCTGGCCGAGTTTGAAGACTGTGAATCGGTTTCAACTGACGAAGAGCTTGAGGAGGAGTTGCAAGGGACGGCACGAAGGTACCCCCTTCGAAATAGAAAACCTACTCAGTTTCCCGATTATATACTTTATCAAGCCACTGAACCTGAACAGGATCCTTGTACGATTCATGAGGCATTGTCAAGGAATGACAGTAAGGAGTGGAAAGCTGCTATTCAAGAAGAGTTGAGTGCGATTAAGAAAAACGAGACATGGATCCTAGTCAAACGACCAGAGAGATGTAACGTCGTTGATTCTAAATGGATCTTTAAAATCAAAGACGAGGGGGAGGGAAGAAAGAGATATAAGGCTCGTCTCGTGGCTCGAGGTTTTAGTCAGAGATATGGCGTTGACTATGATGAGACCTTCTCCCCGGTCGTAAGACACAGTTCGCTAAGAACACTCTTAGCATTTGCAGCGGCATATCGTCTCAACATCGACCAGATGGACGTAAAAACGGCGTTCCTTAACGGAGACTTGTCAGAAACCGTATACATGAAACAACCAGAAGGTTTTGAGGAAAAGGCAACTGACCATGTATGCTTGCTGAAACGCTCGCTCTACGGTTTAAAGCAAGCTCCTAGAGCATAGAATACCAAGCTGAACAGCGAGTTGTTACAACTGGGATTCACGAGGTCTAAGAATGAACCTTGTGTTTATACGAAATCTAATGGAAAGAAGGTCATTATACTCGCGGTGTATGTAGATGACATTCTAATTCTATGGAATGACAGAGAAGAACTACGTAGTCTCAAAAGAGATCTCATGAGAAAATTTGAGATGAAAGATCTCGGTCAAGCTAAATTTATTCTGGGAATTCGCATTACCCAGAGCGAGACTGCAATCAAAATTGACCAAGAAAGCTACGTCGATAAGGTTCTAAAGAATTTTGGTATGGTTGACTGCAAGGTTGCGTCAACGCCATCTGTACCTGGGCAAAAACTGGAAAAACCGGGATCAACACATATACCGGATGCTGGCACACCGTACCAAAATCTGATTGGTTCACTAATGTATTTATCTGTCTGCACGAGGCCGGACATAGCGCATACAGTGAATCATCTGAGCCAGTTTAACACCTGCTTTACTGAGGAGCATTGGACAGCAGCGAAACGAGTGCTCAGATTTTTAAAGGGTACTAAGAGTCATGGACTCATGTACAGAAAAACAGACCGAAAGGAGTTAGTGGGCTATGCGGATGCGAGTCATGCTACATCGTATGACAGGAAGTCATACACGGGATTGGTTTTCCTGTGGAAAGGAGGAGCAATTTGCTGGGAAAGCCAAAAGCAGAAAACTGTAGCACTCTCAACTGCAGAAGCCGAATATGTTGCCATCTCGGAAGCAGCCAGAGAGGCAATATTTTTAAAACGGTTTGTTGCTGAGATCACCCAAGAACAGGAGAGGCAACTGACTATCTACAGTGATAGCCAGTCAGCAATTGCCATAGCACAGAACCCTGTGCACCACCAATGTACAAAACATATTGATGTGCGCCACCACTATATTAGAGAGGCTGTTGAGCATGGGCATGTCCGTTTAGAGTATGTGGAGACTGGACGAATGGTGGCGGACGTACTTACGAAACCCCTGTTAAAGGGTAAGTTTACGTTGTGTGCGAGAGGTATGGGACTAGAGGAATGAAATTAAGGAGGAGTGTTAGAATAAAAGAGGTTACGCCTTAGGTATACTATTCTGACAGGCCATAAACAGTTTTATATTCTTAATAATTTCAAATCGTATATGTCTTGCTTGTCACTGTTGTTGATACATTTGTGCTGTCATGTTTTTCTCCTATGTGAAATAAAGATTAATTACAGCAAATTAATCTATATTATCAGTTAATATCCTCACATTTCCACTGCACCAAATATGCAATTAGTGCTAAAGAGTTAGACACTAATAGATTTCCGAGGCAAAAACTATTCTATATCCTTTGAAGGGTCTCAAATTATCTCTATACCAAATTTCATCTAGGTACATGGATTTTATCCAAACTTTCACCCCCTATTTCATACCCTTAGGGAATGATTTTCGGGATAAAAACTATCTAATGTCATTCTTCGGGACTCAAACGACCTTTATACCAAATTTCATCTAAACGGGATTCATCCAAATTTTCACCCCCCATTTCACCCCCTTAGGGAGTGATTTCCGGAATAACAACTATCCTATGTCCTTTCCCAGGATTCAAGCTATCTCTATACCAAATTGTATTAAAATGGGTTCCATCCGAATTTTCACCTCTAATTTCACCCCCTTAGGGGATGATATCTGGGGTAAAAACTATCCCATGTCCTTTCCCAGGACTTAACCTATATCTACACCAAATTTCATCAAAATAGATTACATCCAAATTTCACCCCCCCCCCCTTTTTCACCCCCTTAGGGGATGATTTCCGGGATAAAACCTATTATATGTCCTTCCCCGGGACTCAAAATATTTATTTACCAAATTTCATCTAAATCGGTGCAACGGTTTAAGTAGCTCCATACAAATTTCCACCCCCAATTTCAGCCCCTCAGATATAAAAACTACCCTTTGTCCTTCCCCGGGGCTCATTTCATCTAAATCGATTCAGCGGTTTGGGCGTGAAGAGGTAACAGACAGACACACTTTCGCATTTATAATATTAGTATGGAAGTATGGATTATTAGTATGGATAGTATGGATTATTTCCGCTTGTCTTCCAAATAGAGGTGTAGCTGTAGACTCACTTCAAAAGAAAGAAGAAACGAAAAACTCATTCAAATATCTCAAAAAATTACGAAGCTACAACCGTTTTAATGTCGCTTGTTAGAGTGAGAAAACGATCAGGGACCGTCACGTCACGATCCTCGAGCGTCATAGTAAAAAACAATCGTTTCATTATAAAGGTGCGTTTTGCGGAAAAGAGACGCAACAAACCCCCTCTTCGAACTTTATACACTTATAACTTAGTGATTACCTATACGAGTATAGCCTCTTGCGTTTTTTTTTTCGAGATAATACAACATTATGATTATTTTGTTTAGTGTCTACATCCCTATTTTCGATAAGATAAGATAAAATAAGATTTCTTTATTGTCAGAACTGTGTACATTTAGTTGTTTTGGGTAAAATAAAGTCCAACAGCTTGCCCATTTCGGACGTACAATATTAAACTTAAAGCTAGTCAAATATACTAAAACAATAACAACAATAGTATTTCCAAATAATTTTAACCATATTCACACATAAAATATTAATTTAGATCTATCCGACATCCGTATTTTCTTTTAAACCACGAACTTCGGAATTCGAAAATATTCGGGTATCTCTATCTCTATCGCACTAACAAATGACAGGAATGCAGAGGGCCTACCGCGAAAGGCATTTGAAGTTTACCCTCTCTGTCATACTTACAAGTTCGTACATAAGTGCGACAGAGAGGGAAAACTTCGCTCAGATATACAAACTTCGAGTTTCGGTTTTCGTGGTTTGGCTGAATACGCAAAGAGCGCGCGCGCGTGCCATTCAAAAAAACAAATTACGCCTTAATTCGACATTTGCGCATATAAGTTCGCATATCAAAATCGATTAATTTTATATTTGCTTTTGGTACCTATGTGTCTCGTCAATGTATATCGTAGACGGGATTAAAATTATTAATAGGCGAAAGAAAGGCAAAGCAATTCCGCCATTTTGTCCGTAGTATTTCTTATTACTGTGAGTTTGACGTTTCTTTTAGCTGACAGATGTGGCGGCGATATACTTTAAGAATAATAAATGAAAAATTAAATGAAGTCGTATATTACGGAAAATAAATTAATCGTCGCAGTCGGATAAAAACTATCCTAAGTTGCAGCTGGAATAATAATGTACCTATATAAAATGTTTCATATTTTTCCATCCATGGGATGCTGAGAACATTCGTACCACAGAAAGCTTAGTTTCAAACTGGCTGATTCTTTTTTTAATTTAGAGATTTATTGAGTGGAGATTCACCTACGTCGGCAATATATTTGATAAGAAGAGAATTTCTATTTTTCTGTTTGTGAAGTCTATTTTATATGTAGTAGAAACTTAGAGTAGCTGTGTTGACTCCTTTACCTGCTTTTGTAGAAGTAATAAGAACAACTTCTGAACAAGCATCTTCGAATACAAGATATGGAGTCTTAGCATGGGCAAAAACAAGTCTTCGACATTGTCCTGAAGATTATTATGACCAAGCAAGCAAAATAGCCGGACATGTTGAAGAAGTTTCTCTTAAATATTTATAATAAATAATACAAGGTTATTTGCATATTATAGGTCTCCCAAATGCGCCTTCGAAACGTACTTTACACTAACGGACTTTGTAGTTTTTGGAGATGTTAACGAAGACTTTCGAATTTATATCAGAATGCAGATCCTCGTTAAGCAAATTATTTTACGAACGAGCGAAGTCCTCCAAGTCTACAGGAACAATCCGACAATATTATAGTATGAATGTATGGTTTTGTATACCTACATATTTGTTCGGTGATACCCGGTTCGGTACGAAATTTGTTAGGCGAATGAATAAGACAAAAATATCCTATATTAAACGAGCAATATTTGTATAAACATATATATATATTTGCAATCGCGTTCTCGGAAACGGCTCTAACGATTTCGATGAAATTTGGAATACAGGGGTTGACGGAGGCGAGAAATCAATCTAGATAGGTCTCATGTCCGGAAAATTAGTTTTCTCCATATTTCCTCCATTTTCATCCGAGCAGAGCTCGGTCGCCCAGGGACTTTTATCAAATTATTCAAGACGTTCACAGTTTGGGGAGAGCCATAGTCGTAATGATCCACTTGTTTGTGTAGTAGTAGGCACGGAACCCTTCGTTGTGCGTGGTCCGACACGCACTTGGCCGCTTTTTTGTTTATAATTTACCGTTGGTAAGTAATAGAATTTACGATCAATGAAAAATTAGTATTCTCAGCACAATAAAAGCTCAAAAAAATTAAAAGGACATGTCGTCAGAGAGGTTTTTGAAATATCGTTACCTATTTGAAAAACTTATTTGCGTCGCGTTTCGCGCGAATTAGGTGTGTGTCTGTAAATGTGAAGAAATCTGGAGGCACGGCAGTGCCCCCGCCAAGTCGAGCAAAACAAAGACCATACCATCCTTTTCTCGAAGCCATTCAGGCCATTTTCAACATCCTGTAATTTTGTGCTGGCTAAAACTAGAACCTTGAATTTTCAGGAACATGTAGGGCATAATATGGCTAACGTACAATATCAATAATATTAAATTTGAACTTTTAGTTTAAGAATTATTGTCCGTCAAAGTTCGTTAGTTTTGTCACTGACATACTCTCTTATATATACTGATAATGATCACGCTAATTCTTAGGTTCTTCTAGCAGTAAATTCATACTAAGCAGAAACGTTCGCTAACGAAATTCTAAGTTTCGATCAAAGAGGAAAATTGAAAAATTATTCGCCACGGGCGGGATTTGAACCCACGACCTCTGGAATCCGTCCATTGCTCTTATCCAACTGAGCTACCGTGGGTCCCGCCAGTGGCAATGAATCTTTCAATCCCCTCACTCTTCTAATTAACCTTAAGGAGGCTCGTAGCGACATCTACCGTGAAGTTGTTACAAACTTCTGATACGGCATCAACGTCCCAAGTTACACTGAGAATCGTTAGTAACAATGCGCTCCTCTATTTCACAGCATCATCAGCAGATCCACAAGCACCAAATTTCAAATGTAATTAGTTTTTAGCCTAGTTATTCATAAAAAACCTAAAAATATTGCAATTTCAGTCACGTTTCAGAGATATGCAAGCTGCATAAGTAAGTTTGTAATCCTGTACAAATACATGCGATTACAATGTAACTTTTGCAGTTCTTTCCTGCAAAACTATACAAACGTTATTTGCGGCTGGTAAAATAACATTCCCATACAAAGTCGACAAAAAGAAATGAGATCCCATAAATTTAGCAAGCAAATAAAGATTAATATGAATGCCTGACTTGGCTCTACGAAATTATCTCACCACTTTTTTACTGTGAAAGAGTTTCGAGACTTGGCCTATCTTTTACATGGAATGTTTTTTATGGGATCAGAAATGTCTTCATTTTACTCCTGACGTCATTGTGCCACGATTTGTTTAAGGAAATCGCTTACGCTTGTTATAATTTTTTTAATACATTTAGATTTTCCGTTGTACCAACTTTAATATGTATAGAGTAAGTTGTGACAGCAGATAATTCAATGAAATCAAAAATAGATTTTGATGTCGGCGGTTGAGTACATATTCAGTGAACGTGATAGGTGTCCTGGTCTAGCGTAGTTCATTTGAAGCACAACAAAACAGTGTTTTTACAGGAAAGCAAGGAAAATAATGAAATGAGTACCTAGGTAGTGATAGTAGGAACCTGTTGTACGTAGGTCAGTTTTTTAAATTTGGATTTATAAAAAAAAATGTGCTATCTGCACCTGTCCAATATGCATGTATGTAAAGATCATTTAATTAACTACATAAATCAATCATAAAAACTGTGTATATTTTAAAAAACCTGGGACCACTAGCCACTTGAAAAAAAAAGGGGAAAACTGTCCTAGGTACAACAAACCAGATGTACCTTGGACCGTGTCCGTTGTACCTTGGACAGTGAGACGATCCGAGAGCTTCGCTCTCAGACTCAGTAGTATCTAAGGGCGGAATTACTCTTTTAAATTGATAGATGTTAGCGTTGTGGGTTTCAGGTCCAAATATGAAGGGATTGAAGCTTTCATTCGTTATCATCCTGTTAATTATGTATGTAAATAAGTTAGATATAAATTGCGTTAGATGCTATTCTAGGCTAAAATCAAGACTACAATTAAAAGCGTAGAAAACTCGCGTTTCGTCCAAAATAATTGGTTTAAAACATGCTTCAGCATACTAATTCAGTATTGTTGGATTAGTGTATCATTTAATGTGTGCTAGATCTAGATTTATGGATTCATAAATTAGACTAGTTAGGTTAATTGCAGGAATGGATCGCTGGCCAGCAAGAAAACGCGTGGACGGGCGCGCGGGCTGCAGGGATATTCTACCCGCGAAGTCGAGAAAAGTGATTATCGATCGGAGCGGACAGGCGATGGAGGCTCCCTGGAAAACGGGCCTTATACCCTTTAGTTAAGGTATATTTTCAGATGAGGAGTCGGATTAGTGGCGTGATCGTGTTAGTATTGGCTATAAATACCCCGGCGGGCCGAGGAGCGTGTCACTTTTCTATGGGACGTCGAAGCGAGATCACGCTGCAGAAGGCAAAGGCGGCCAGGCTAGGCTGACCTCTGGGCGCGTACTACTTCGAGGCGGAGCAAGGCTGGTCACCGCTGGGCTGCATTACGGCTGTTGCTGAGAGGAATTAGAGTTTGGTAAGGTCGCAAATGCCTTTGCGATCGTCTGGTGAGATTGAATATTTTATTTTAAAGTGTGACTAATCATAGTGAATTCTGGAATTTCTTAGGGAGTAATTATCTTGTGCGCACATTGTCTTGAATTGAGTGATTAATATTTAGGCAATATCTTTCTGCTCGTGAACTGATATGATCTTATATGATCACGTGTGTATTTTGAATATGTGGCGGTCTAATAGGTTTATCACCTAATAAATGCGCTTAAGACATCATCATATTAGAATTCCGTATACTCCCATGAAGTGAAGTGAACACGACTATTTATAGTACATGAATGTTCGCTAAGGAACGGTCCAATGGTAAATAATTCCTAATTGTATACCAGTATCTAGTGGTTAGTTGTAGGTACAAATGAGGGAAATCTTTATTAAAATATGTGCTAATATTATGTTGTAATTTATTTATGGCGGAGGAGCTGGCTTGTTACGAGCGTCGAGGGAGATCAGAAGGGCAGGAGCCCTGGGAACCAGAGAGGCGTTGGGTACGTGTCCCACTATTAAGAAATTAAAATCTGGTGAGTGACCTTTATAATCACTGTATTGAATGATTCTGAAACTTATTAATTTGTTTTTGGGCTATTATCTAACCATTTCAACGTTATCATACTTGTATTTGTGTATCGAAATCTAGTTCTACTGTATATAGTTTGGGGAATATGCTAGATAAAGTACGAGCGGTTTATGTATAGGTTATGAACGGATCTAGGTCATTGGTTAAATAACTGACGATATTACAGGAATGTTGTTTTGTTCTACATATATATTACTAGTTGATTTGTCACTGCGATATGATTGGGTTCCGTGCGCCCCCACGATATAAAGTGATCAATTATTATACGACAACCTAGCTATAGCAATTGACTCGGTCCGTGGTACGCGTTACACTATGAGGATAGATTGTTAAGATGCGGATAAGCGACAAATATTACCACAAGTTCATATTAATATCCGGTGGTTAATATAGGTGCTGATGGGTGGTTACTTTACTAGATTAACGCAACTGAATAAAGTAGTTATATACACTCGTGGCTGTGTGCTCGGTGTCGAGACAACCATATCCACAGGGCACATTGACGACCCTGGCCACACGAGAATTCTCCCGAAAGGGGCTTCTTAGTCAGCAGAGATGTGCCCGCACTAGAGCGCCAGTCATAGATGTGTAGACAGAGTGAGTGGCTGAGAGTCTTCAATCTTGCAAATTGAGGGACCTCACTGGTCGAGCTGCTGTCTTAGTTCTAACAACCCTCTTAACAAGGGTTACGGTTGTGTTGGTTTATGAAGTAATCAGATGTACTTATAGATATATTGTGTGGAATTCCTTGAATGAATGAATCTAGCGTAGTAAATTAGTTATGTACACCTGTGGCCGAGAGCTTAGCGTTGTGGACAACCATATCCAAAGAGCACATTGACGACCCTGACCAATACGAGAATTCGCCCGTTAAGGGGTTTCTTAGTCAGTAGAGATGATGATCGCGCTTAGGCCTCCGTCACGGATGTGTCAACGAAGGTAAGGTTGGTGAGACCTTTCAGTCTTGCAAACTGAAGAGTTTCGCTGGCCAAGCCGTCGTTTTGCTTTAACCGAAGCTTCTTACCGTGAAGCTAGCTATGTTGATTTTACAAGGGAATCCAACACTTTCGCTTATTTTCGTTATTGACGTTAGTCAATAATTAAGTAGGTATCTTCTTAGGTGGGGTCGTTATTATCGGGATCTCAACAAAAGTATTGCGGTGGGTTGGTAATTAATTATCATTCGTCAGTTCAACTGTGCATTGTCGTATATTTAACATTGTTCCGACTATAAAGTGCCTTTGAGTTGATTGGGTGAGATTGGTTGCTAAGACATTGTGTTACATCCATTGAGATATTTTGGGGGTGAATTGTATTATAAATAGCTTAGGAAAAGTCAGTACTAATTGGTATTAGATTTGATAGAAATAACGATAGGGTAGGCGGAATCAACAGGTGAGGTGGGATTACTAGCGAGTACGAGCAGCCGCGAGCGAGCGAGAGGCGAGCGCTACAGTTCACTAACAACTCTAAGATTCATCGTTAGGGAGAATCGATATTATACTAGACATTGCGTCATTCATGTACCTGGAAGTAAAACATGTACTAATATTCTATTTCAATAGACTATCATCGCATCATCATCAATATCTTGACTTACGATTATTTTCGTTATTATATCATCGCATCATCATCAATATCTTGACTTACGATTATTTTCGTTATTATATCATCGCATCATCATCAATATCTTGACTTACGATTATTTTCGTTATTATATCATCGCATCATCATCAATATCTTGACTTCATGATTATTTTCATTATTATATCATCGCATCATCATCAATAGAGATCCCATCATGGCCAACACAAGTTGACCACTATTGTATTGCGAGTCTGTTTAAAGGGCGTCACCTACCACATAGCGTAATTTATCACTTCCCACAACTTAGTATAATAAGGAATTTATGCCCACTTTAGCCTCCATAATTGTGCATCACTTAATGAGACTACTGAATTGTAAATTAATTCTAAGGAACTGGTATAATTGTCTTACTTAAGTTATAGGTTCTACTAAAATGGGGTTAATGTACAACTTCAATTAACGTGTAACTTTTTCCCTTTATAGAAATACAAACTTCATACTTCTCGAAAAGGACTGGGTCTACTCGCACAACGCGGGGCCTAACCACTAGACGAAATCACACGCAAAGCCACTTCACCAGCGCGAATCACGTATAGCTTAGGTCTAAATAGGTCTTCGAGGTTAGGTTCCAGAGATAATAAATTCTAGGTTAGATTACGGCATTGTAGGCCTGGAGTCGGACGGTTTTTTATTTGACCGAATCTCTTTCCGTCCGGCAATATCCTAGGAGATGATTTGGTCTGTTAAAGTACTCAAGCTCGATTACTTTAACATAAATAACGAGAGATTCTGTAGCTGTAGGATAGATTTACCTAGACTAGAATAAAACCCAACCTTTCTAGTAGGATCGGCCGGAACTAACTCGGTTTTTCTATTCGCTTTGGTACGAGTTAGTATTTATAGGATCAAAGTGGATATCTAGTACAATCGAGTCTTGATTTTACTGGATTAATTAATCAAAGGTTCTTTAGCTTCAAAACAAACAAAATTAATTTGATATTTCTATGGTAAATAAATGATTTATTTTCTCGCTTACTATCTGTTTAATTTTATTCAATAGCTTTTCCTTCAGGTAGGATTCCATTTTCAGACGACTAGAAGCTTCTCAGGAGCTTCAGCTTTCAGCTAGGGGTTAATTTAAGTTCAGAATACAAAAACATAAAAAGCAAGCCAATTTATGAGGTTGAATCGTTACATTTTGGTGAGGCCGTGATCAGGATGAAAATAGGGTTTTAAATTCACTTTTTAGTATCCCGGGTTACTACAGAATAGAGTATTTTAGATATAAAAAAAATAAAATAAAAAAAAATAATAATAAAAGAAAAAAACATTTTTATTACGTGATTCGCTTGGTGAAAGGGCTAATTAATTTTATTTACAGATTTTTCTGTGTGTGGGTTATACAAATAACCCACATTTTGTTGCCGTGGAGTAGATAGAGAGATGGAGTTTGTATTTTTTTTAATGTTGTGTTGTGTATTATTTTCAGGACTTTCTTTCTTTTATTTTATTTCAAAGAGATTTTCACGCGCGATATGTACGTGAATTGTGTTGTGTATTATTTTCAGGACTTTCTTTCTTTTATTTAATTTCAAAGGGATTTTCACGCGCGGTACGTAGGTGAATTACTAATCAATAAGTTATATCACACTAAACTATGAAAAATATGCATAGAAATAATTTTGTTGTAGACGAAGGGCTAATATTATTTTGACAGAAATTCATTTGGGGGTACACATTTTTATTCCCGACTGTACTTTTCTACATATGTTTACCAACTGCTCATTGAGACGATTCTAACGAGCCCAAACTCGATGGGTTTGTGTCATTGTATCACGAAGTTCCTAGGCCCATCTTCCAACCCCAGCATCAGATTAGTTCCTTGTCATCATAACTTTAATTTGTCATGCGATTTATACATATGTGCGAAATTTTAGGCCGAACGGAAGTCGGAAAGTGAGTCTTATTTAAGAATTAAGTATAAACGTAACAGTACCTAAACACTCTTTTCATCGGACAGTCGTCTAAAAGTAGTGCCTATGCGATATTTGTAAATTAGGGGGGCAGCAATGTTTTGTGGGAGGGACTTACGATCTACCATTGCAATAGAGGAGGGTCTAATTTAAGAATTAAGTGGAAGCGTAATAGTAAATACTCTTTTCATCGGGCAGTAGTGTAAAAGTAGCGCCTACGCAAAATTTGTATAAAAAGGGGGCAGGAATGTTATGCGGAATGGCCTTACAACCTGCCAATGCCATAGCACAATTAAGTAGGTTCCATATACATCAGGCGGTTGCGGTAGTAGTTATAATAAAGTTTAGGTATAATGCTTTTATTCCAAAATAAAATAAAAATAAAATAAAACGGATCTAGATAACCTCAAGATAGTATTTTGTTAAATTAGCATCTTATGTATTTAGCTACGATTATTCATCCTTCATATTCAATTGTTGCATTTGAGTTCGCAAGAATAGTGTTGAGGTCATTGACATCTGTCCCGCGGTTGGGCAATTATTCGTTAAATAGTGGTTAGGAAAGTACCGGTGGATGATTATAGTACCAAGGACTTAGGAACTTACTTAAGAACTCATCACATAATAGGGGTTAGAGTTATAGGTAACTTTCGTAAGCTAGGGGAGAAAAGTAGGTACGCGTTATACCTAGCTAGTTGACCTAGTCAAATTGAATCCAATTCTCGGCGTTTACGTTAAATCGATCGCTACTAAGTATTGTCCGAAATCTTAAGTACCTATAACCTTGCGGATATTTTCTATGTAATCGTCTTTGTAAAGAAAGTAATTGTAAGAATAGATTAGTAGGTAATTCGCGCGAGTTATATTCATTAACCAGTTAAAATGATAGGAAACTGGAGCGGTTATCTGTTACAAGAAAATGCGCATTCGAATCGGATTAGTTCCGGCTAGAAATTCAAATACCTAAGATCAAAGGTACACTATAATGGACTTTGTTGTTAGGTCATTAAGGTCAAAAGGTAAGCTGTGTGTAGGTATTTAAATGGTTGTCATCGTGAGTCAGTGAACCGGTTGTATGTACGCGTGAGATTTCAATTTTTAATTACGTAGGTACATAAAACCACTTTGGCAGGGTTAAAATAGTGACAGGTTTGAAGATAAGCAACAAGTAAAGGGCACCTAAATACCTGACTAACTCCACAGAGGTATATTCCTGGCATGGTAGGACTCGCACATTTCCACATAAATACGCGGCCACTCTATCACATTCACCTTATAATGTGCACCAGTTCAATTATCACTACATTGATTTATGTTTGAATACACACTAAACCACAGTAAACACTTTAAACTGATTAAATAATAGGCCTAAATATGCGAGAATTCGGCTCGTTGAAGCCCGCGCGCAAACTAAAAACAATTTTAAACATCGAACTTAGGTCCGGGCGGCCATTTTGGAATCTAGCGACGTCGCGGCGCCAGTAATCATAAAGATTTTTGGCGGGAAATTGTTGTTTAATTCGATGATAAAGGAGTAATATTAATTAACTATATGTCGCGTTCGCTTATAATTTGGTGGAATGGGTGAACAGTTTTAGGATCATAGGATAAATATTTATGTAATGCATTAAGGTCGGTCTTAAATAAAGCGCGTCGCACGTAAAATATTTTGACACGGAAAATAATGTAGCCAGTTAGATGCGTTAATATTGATAGTAACTTTATGATAATGGCATAGTGTAAATTATTTCTAATAACTAGGTAATAATATAGTTGCTTAACTTTTGAGGTGGTTTTTCTCACGGGCCGGAATTGATATCGGCGAATTAAATATATAGAAATAGTATGCGACAAAATTAGCTTTGTGTGGAGGTTGCGGGCTAAATATAAGAACTAATTAGAGCCTACATATTTTATATTGGTCCACTCTAATAGGTATGTTAAGTACCTTTAAGCGTCACGCGGGTTTACGTAGGTACAATGTAATGAAAAAGATAATAGATAGATTGCGCCTTACAAAACTTAGCGAAATAAAGTTTTAGACCCATCACACACTGTAGGTATAGCGAATTTCATTGTAATCAGTAGCTTAATTAACGCTAACGTACTTACGAACGTTCGAATTAGAAAATAAGTAAGTAAGTAATAATAGATATATATATAGATATAAGATTAAGGCGCTATTGTATTAGGTCAACCTGTAAAAATAGTTGCTGTACTGAAATAAATAAATAAAATAAATAAAAAAATAAAATAAAAAAGGTAACACGTGTTGGCAAGCGAATGAAATAAAACGAATTCATTGAATAAGGATATTCCGAAATCCGTCTGTCTGGTTTAGTTACTTCATGAGTCATAATTATAGAGCGGGGTTTGTGAAGTTTCAGAATAATTTAAATAATTAATTATAATTCCAGTCAAGTTAGGTTTTCATATATATATGCAAAACCAAGCACGCGTGATCTACGGTACGACATTATTAGTTAGCGAATAACTTTGATACTCAGGTTCTGAGGCGAAAGACTTCGCTGATAGGGATTTCCGAATCTCACGGGAGATTCAGCTCTAAGAAAGGGGGGCAGAAGGCTTAGAATCGTAAGACAATGTGTGTAGGGCATGAAATTGATTAACCGCAACGCACTTAATTATTAATAAGGTAGTGTTAAAGTCATGGGTTCTATCAATAGGGTTGAATGCAATTTAAATGTAGGTAGGTATAGTAAGTAAATATAGTACGGATCAATTCATTGATAGTTACGTTGATAGTAAAATTTATTACTAACGTATTTTAAACAATGGTTTCAGAATTTGTCAAGTATAAGATGGATAGTTGTCCCAGTCTGAAACCGAAAGATTAGAGCTTGTCAGACAAATACCATATATGTACCGGTTCACGTCAGGTTACGAAAGATATTCGCCATGTTTACATTATATGGTAACAGGGCAATTCGGAGAAATTATATTAGTAATACCAAGTTGTGCACGTGTTATTATTATTATGTACCTTAAGGCAGGAGTCGTATATATCGCATGGCACTTTAAATTGGTTACCTTAGTATGTGATACTGGAGTATGTAAACTAACTGTTCCACCTCTCTAGTCATTGTTGAGGTAATGTGAATTTCGAAATGGGTCGTTAATTTCGCAAGTTATCTTAACAGCGCACTGGACGATGGGTGTGTCCGGCGGGCTATGAATCGCGAGCGTCCGGGTTCGATCCCCGGTACGGAAAAATCTTTTTGTGTTTTTTTATTTTTGCTTTACTAACAATATTGTGGGCCTTTTAAACCTTTGGTTATTAAATTGAACGAATTTTACAATGTTTGGAGTAAGTTAAGGGTAATTGGGGATACTTATATATTTAGGCGTTTATAGTTTTAACATTATGCGATTTAGGTATTCATCAAATTGTGTATTTGTCTACGACATAGGGTCCGTCTATTTTTTTTTCCATGAAGTACCTATGACAAAAATGACTTATCAGTTAATGTAAGAGGTTGTAATTAGGTATTATTTAAGGGTCTGCGGTATAATTTTACGGATGCATAAAATTATCATCGAGGCACTCGCGTAGGTTTATTGAACAGAACGTATGGTTGTTTATAAACGATATTCGTATTAGGGCATATTTCCAAGTTCGGTTACAAAACTAGCGCAAAATAGGTCAGATATTGGTCACGTAGGAAAATTAATCCGACCCGTGGCGGGGATATTTTGATACTAGCGACGAACGCAAGTGATATTTCTCTCATTCATGTAATAAATAAGTAGTCGGCCGATGGATTAACTGTCACATGAGGAAGATCGCGGTTGCTTTCCGTTCTTTCGTAACCGTTCAAAAGAGTTTAGTACCTTTACTGAATTCAGTGCTGGATTAAAATAGGCCTTATGGATTAAAATGGGGAGATTTTAGAAGAAGGTATTACTTACGGTTGGTCGGCTAAGCACACACTAGTTGAGTTCCTGGTAGCACAGTATTCATTGTTTCACTAACTTCACTTTAAAACTAACTTTAAATAATAATACACAATATTGACTCAAACACGAGTAATGACACGTTGGAATAGGCTGAAATAGGAGGCAAAACACTCGTTGTTGCACTATACAAGTCAGACGTAACTGGAGCAATTTATTCCTTCAAATAATAGCAATCTAGACACTAGTTATTAAATTATTTGATTAATTACGACGAATGTTGTTTACAAAATTTGTCTAGTGAGGCCGCGGGAATTTGACATTTGCTGATTTGGGTTAAGATCTGTGGTGAGGCTTTAATGTACGGCCAAGTGGAGTGTTTAAACGGTTGTTACGGTTTAGGAAAAATTAGGAGTTGTGAATATATAAAGCCTGAGCTTACTTAGAGGTGGTAATTTAATTCTAAATGGGGTTTTGTCATGTGGAATACGGTGGCGGAATGAAGGGGTTAATTCGGTTTCGAGTCAAATCATTTACGCGTTACAAGAGCATCTTACATTTATAAACTGTGTATCAGGCAAGTGAGGTATTGGGAATTATGTTAAATTTTTTTGACAAGAGAGTTCATATTTACTTAGACGGATTTTCCTTGCCTACTAACATTAAACTAGGACCTTTTATTAGATAGACCTTGCCAGTACGTTGTGTCTAGTTGATGAATCTAATGATTAATTTCCCTGCGCTTAAAGTTATTAAACTATAAATGTGATTAACAGGTCCTACCAATGTCAGAATTCGCGTCGATTTATAAGGGGCCTTTTGTAATTGGGGTTAGCATTGTGATTATAAAATACTCTGATACTACATTATATCCAAATGAGAAATCCTAGTAAGTGTTTGTATTCATACCAAAATTTGTAGACATCCCATTGAAATTGAGTCGCGCATTATGTTGGGTGTACATTATCGTTTGTAGGGCCATTATCGCTTGTATCGCGGGAGGGTTAGCGTAGTCGGTTGTCTTTAATCCATTCGGTATGATAGCTTTTGCGAGGGTACTACCACAATTTTATTTAGCATTTTAGACGATAAATATCAAAAAAATAATGATAAGTAGAATAAGAAAAGTTATAGTCTGTGTTAAGAATAGTTACGCGATTCACTCACCGCTGGTTCAAATCGCGCGAATGAAACCGTAAGTACTTCGCGTTGTTCGTTTCACACTAGATATAAAAAAAAAGGGGAAATTTAGTACTTTATGCTTGATTCCGTGCTTAAAACTAGAATAGAATAGGCAACTTGTAAGTTTGTAAATAAGATATTATGTGGTCGAGATCGTAAGGCGTATCAATAGTGTGCGCTCACGGGAGGTCGTGCGTCGATAAGGTTAACCGACTTTCAAAAAAGGGGAGGGCTCTCAGATGGGTTGTATTTTACTTCTTTAAATCAGGTTGGACGTTAATTAAAGGCGCCTATATAGGTTGTTCAACAACAAATTAGGTACTTGTTATAAAATATTAACAAAATGGTTGGTTGTAATATGGGAAATTAGGTATTTTTAGAGCGTAACATTTATCGTCAGAAATATTTCTAAGTCAATAAATTGTCCAATATGTAGTTCACGATAGATTATACCGGTAGCTATTAAGGTAGATTCAAGATCGCCGCGTTGGGGGTGGCAAAATTAGCACTGACCCCTGGTCTTATATTGATATTGAGAGGTTAGAGACCAGGTTATACTGGCTGTAAGCAATAAATCGATTTGAGTCGAATCAATCTGCATTGGCGAATATCAAAATTGGTGCAACGACCACGGGATTGTCTCGCTATCAGCTGGGCTGTTATTCTGGGCGTACTAGGGAAGCACCTCACCTCACCTTTCACCACTAGCGAAAGTAGATCTATACCCGCAGCGCTGAGTCATCGTTACCATCGTCATCATATCAGCCGGTAGACAGCTACTGTTAGACAGGACTCCCCCAAAGAGTACTAGCGGTTATATCCCAATATTTAGTTGTTACGAATTGCTGAGTCTAGAGATACTTGTACGTGACCTTTTTGGATGACGTAAAATAAGTTACAGGATAACGGGACAGGAATGACTGATAAATTAAGTACTAGATGGTATAAATTTATAATTCTTTTTTTTGAGTTGGCGGGAAATTTTAATTTTGTTCTTGTCATCCCTTCCTTTCGGAGAAAGTAGGTATACGGCGGATTGACGTCTCATAGGTATAAAGGGGGAATCAGATAACCTGTTGTCGTGCGTGTCAAATTTTAGATACTTAAGTTGAAATTTTAGATCGCGGCTCATCTTGGTTTTAAGGGATTCCTGACGGGTATCATTTTCAAGTTATACGGGAATGCAGGTTCTAGATTTAAGATAAGTTTGGAATCCAGGATGGCTGATAAAATTTTTGAAAGAAAAAATCGGCGCGAGTATCATTTTCGAGTAATGCACGGATGCAGATTTCGAATTTTGGGACTAAATTTGGAGTTCAATAGGGCAGGGTCGGCTTTGGAGAAGAAGAGGTCGCGGCTACCGTATTCGATTAGCTTGTGATTGTATATTTTGAATTACGATACAGATGTGGGGTAAAGGCGACGGTGTTATGACAGCGTGACGGCAGTTGCAGTTGCGGGAGCGGAATTTCAAGCATCGATTGAATACTAATTATTGAAACTTACAGGTATCTTATGAGAACGAAGAGATGGAGTTCATAATAAAGGGAAGGATATGGGGCCGTGATCGTCTAGTGGTTAGGACCTTACGCAGTTATAATTATTCCGGCTTAAATTTATCTCAAGCATGGAATATGGTTATATATTTTGTCCACATGTTATGCGCTAGGTAGTGCATAAACAACGTTAAATATTTACATGAAATAATCCATTTATTACAGGTATATCTTAAGATGTATGATGCGTTTGTCAATACAATATTGACATCAGGCGTTAAATTTATGTGGGTCCTAATAGGGCGTGGGTGTAATCTTCATTTAGTAACCGGCGAATCTTACGTTTGCACAATATATGGTATTGGCGTAAGACTAATTTTAAACTTATGAATTATGTATTGCAATTTATCTGGTATTTACTACATAAATTATAGTATTACGAAAATTTGAGATCCAACTATAAAATTATTTAAGTTGTGAGAATGGGGGGCAGTTATTTAATTAATGACTGATAGGTAAATGGTAAAAGGGATATGGCTTAAAATTTAGATATTTACGGGTTACTCTAGGAGGGTTAATTAAGTTTGACTTGCTGTCTTTTATAATCTTCAAACATATGAAGGGCAGGTTAGTTGGCTGTGTGCGAATAGGGCTGTGCGGATCAATTAAAGCAGTAAAATTTTGTTTTGCAAAATAAGTAAAGTAGTAATATTATATTATCACTTTGTTCTACTCTTCATATCATAATTTTCTCGTCTTATAAAGTAAATGTAAATTCTCATAGCATATAACTTGGGAAGAACATTATATATCATTAATGTGGTTGTACTGTCGGATTCCGTTTGGTTGGTCTAAGTCGTGTTTAGGGCAAGGGGATTAATTAGGTTGGGAGGGTATATGTGTGTGTTCGTTGAGTTAAGAGATGTATGAGTCCACGTGAGAGGTAGTGCTGAAAGTGTGATTGTATGATAACAATGGGCTTTTACCGACTGGTCGGAGTTCGCAGTGCAACCTAGGTTTGTTGGTACTGATTGATCTCTCCAAACCATTTTACACCGGTGTTTCCGCAGTTATAGTTTGGTTAGGTTAAAGTCATAAAATGACAAGGTCCTTGTGTGACTAACTGTGGCGACACTATACTCTACAGAAGCTAAGCTGAAAGGCTAAGCTAGTCTTATCTTCGTCCTACACATCTCTTCGTGGCAAGGATACTTCCGACACCATATTCTTCGGGATGATTTGTCAACGAACATTCATTCTGAAACTTAAGTAATAATATTTTAACTTCCATTACTGGGAATTTATCAGGAATTTCCTATTATATGTTTAGTAATTTGCAATGTCAAGATTACAATCTTGCAAGGGTTCAATGAACATGGTTTGTTGAAATTAAATTTAGTAAGGCTGTTATTCTTACACGATGGTGAAGTGTTGCATTTTGTATTTGAGTAATGCAAACGTATTTTATAGTAGTTACGACATTTCTACAGTAAAGCTGGGTGGGGCTTGGACGCATGTAGTCGGATTCTCTATAGGATGTCAAGGCACTTCCTAGAGACCCCACGGGGTTGATGAATGTTACTGTGTGCGACTGGGTCACGTTCGGTATAGAGATAGAGTATCATCGCGAACGACAATTAAAGTTAAAGTTTGTTTGATGTTTTGTCAGTATTATCACTATCGTTAATGGTTTGATGGTGCTGTCAGGACATTGAAGGGATTAATGCAAAATTAACCCAGTAGTTTATGAACAGTTTGCCTCTAGTGTGGAATACAGTCTGAAGTCGGATATCCTAGTCAAGAAGAAACATTCTCCACTGGGTTTGCTTGGTGGTTATCTGTGTACTCAGTGTTCTGCTGTTCGCATGGGGAGTTATTGTAATAACATAAACCGAGATATGTGGTCGAACCTGGATCCTTGGTAGCCAGAAGGTATCTGAGGGTTCGGGGTGTTAGTGCAACATCGTGGTCATTAGGATCTATTGGGCTCACAACCTAGTACTTTGTGCGAATGGGAGTATTCTGGGGAAGTTTTCTAGCGGCGCCGACCGAGATATGTGGTCTAACTTGAGCTTGTAGTGGCCAGGGGGCATCTGTGGGCTCAAGGTGAAGCTAGAAGATAATTATATTGTGTCATCGGCCGAGATATGTGGCCTAACTTGTACTGACGGAAGCCAGAAGGCAACTGGAGGTGCAAGGTGATGCAGTATAGGGGTTTGTATTGCCAGCCGAGATATGTGGCTAAACTTGAGTTTGTGGTGGCCAGGGGGCATCTGTGGACTCAAGGTGGTACCGTAGGGATGGGTATGTGTGTCATCAGCCGAGATATGTGGCTAAACTTGTGCTGACGGAAGCCAGAAGGTGACTGGAGGCACAAGGTGATACAGGGGCTATTCTTCAACGTCCATCACCAAGCAAACGTAGTGGTTAAACATTCACACATCTAAAATACACTTGTTGGAGAGATCGATATATCAACGAATTGAAACTTCCCGAGTTATGGGGTTGGCAATTTTTGCAAAATTATAATCATAGATTATTGGTCGGAATTAATTGGGAGATTTATGTAAATAGACACAGCTAACAAATCTAGCCTTCAGTTAGAGTAATATTATATTTAAATTTGGTATAAAGACAGTAGGTTAACGGAATTATCTACTCAAAGTTATTTAAAAATTCACCATTAATAGGTCGCAATTCCTTGTTTATTGCTTAGGTATGTTTAAGATTGTGATAATGCTTCGCTCAAAATCGTAGATTTCTCGCTGTGCATGATCATGGGGCAGATTGAGACGATCCGAGAGCTTCGCTCTCAGACTCAGTAGTATCTAAGGGCGGAATTACTCTTTTAAATTGATAGATGTTAGCGTTGTGGGTTTCAGGTCCAAATATGAAGGGATTGAAGCTTTCATTCGTTATCATCCTGTTAATTATGTATGTAAATAAGTTAGATATAAATTGCGTTAGATGCTATTCTAGGCTAAAATCAAGACTACAATTAAAAGCGTAGAAAACTCGCGTTTCGTCCAAAATAATTGGTTTAAAACATGCTTCAGCATACTAATTCAGTATTGTTGGATTAGTGTATCATTTAATGTGTGCTAGATCTAGATTTATGGATTCATAAATTAGACTAGTTAGGTTAATTGCAGGAATGGATCGCTGGCCAGCAAGAAAACGCGTGGACGGGCGCGCGGGCTGCAGGGATATTCTACCCGCGAAGTCGAGAAAAGTGATTATCGATCGGAGCGGACAGGCGATGGAGGCTCCCTGGAAAACGGGCCTTATACCCTTTAGTTAAGGTATATTTTCAGATGAGGAGTCGGATTAGTGGCGTGATCGTGTTAGTATTGGCTATAAATACCCCGGCGGGCCGAGGAGCGTGTCACTTTTCTATGGGACGTCGAAGCGAGATCACGCTGCAGAAGGCAAAGGCGGCCAGGCTAGGCTGACCTCTGGGCGCGTACTACTTCGAGGCGGAGCAAGGCTGGTCACCGCTGGGCTGCATTACGGCTGTTGCTGAGAGGAATTAGAGTTTGGTAAGGTCGCAAATGCCTTTGCGATCGTCTGGTGAGATTGAATATTTTATTTTAAAGTGTGACTAATCATAGTGAATTCTGGAATTTCTTAGGGAGTAATTATCTTGTGCGCACATTGTCTTGAATTGAGTGATTAATATTTAGGCAATATCTTTCTGCTCGTGAACTGATATGATCTTATATGATCACGTGTGTATTTTGAATATGTGGCGGTCTAATAGGTTTATCACCTAATAAATGCGCTTAAGACATCATCATATTAGAATTCCGTATACTCCCATGAAGTGAAGTGAACACGACTATTTATAGTACATGAATGTTCGCTAAGGAACGGTCCAATGGTAAATAATTCCTAATTGTATACCAGTATCTAGTGGTTAGTTGTAGGTACAAATGAGGGAAATCTTTATTAAAATATGTGCTAATATTATGTTGTAATTTATTTATGGCGGAGGAGCTGGCTTGTTACGAGCGTCGAGGGAGATCAGAAGGGCAGGAGCCCTGGGAACCAGAGAGGCGTTGGGTACGTGTCCCACTATTAAGAAATTAAAATCTGGTGAGTGACCTTTATAATCACTGTATTGAATGATTCTGAAACTTATTAATTTGTTTTTGGGCTATTATCTAACCATTTCAACGTTATCATACTTGTATTTGTGTATCGAAATCTAGTTCTACTGTATATAGTTTGGGGAATATGCTAGATAAAGTACGAGCGGTTTATGTATAGGTTATGAACGGATCTAGGTCATTGGTTAAATAACTGACGATATTACAGGAATGTTGTTTTGTTCTACATATATATTACTAGTTGATTTGTCACTGCGATATGATTGGGTTCCGTGCGCCCCCACGATATAAAGTGATCAATTATTATACGACAACCTAGCTATAGCAATTGACTCGGTCCGTGGTACGCGTTACACTATGAGGATAGATTGTTAAGATGCGGATAAGCGACAAATATTACCACAAGTTCATATTAATATCCGGTGGTTAATATAGGTGCTGATGGGTGGTTACTTTACTAGATTAACGCAACTGAATAAAGTAGTTATATACACTCGTGGCTGTGTGCTCGGTGTCGAGACAACCATATCCACAGGGCACATTGACGACCCTGGCCACACGAGAATTCTCCCGAAAGGGGCTTCTTAGTCAGCAGAGATGTGCCCGCACTAGAGCGCCAGTCATAGATGTGTAGACAGAGTGAGTGGCTGAGAGTCTTCAATCTTGCAAATTGAGGGACCTCACTGGTCGAGCTGCTGTCTTAGTTCTAACAACCCTCTTAACAAGGGTTACGGTTGTGTTGGTTTATGAAGTAATCAGATGTACTTATAGATATATTGTGTGGAATTCCTTGAATGAATGAATCTAGCGTAGTAAATTAGTTATGTACACCTGTGGCCGAGAGCTTAGCGTTGTGGACAACCATATCCAAAGAGCACATTGACGACCCTGACCAATACGAGAATTCGCCCGTTAAGGGGTTTCTTAGTCAGTAGAGATGATGATCGCGCTTAGGCCTCCGTCACGGATGTGTCAACGAAGGTAAGGTTGGTGAGACCTTTCAGTCTTGCAAACTGAAGAGTTTCGCTGGCCAAGCCGTCGTTTTGCTTTAACCGAAGCTTCTTACCGTGAAGCTAGCTATGTTGATTTTACAAGGGAATCCAACACTTTCGCTTATTTTCGTTATTGACGTTAGTCAATAATTAAGTAGGTATCTTCTTAGGTGGGGTCGTTATTATCGGGATCTCAACAAAAGTATTGCGGTGGGTTGGTAATTAATTATCATTCGTCAGTTCAACTGTGCATTGTCGTATATTTAACATTGTTCCGACTATAAAGTGCCTTTGAGTTGATTGGGTGAGATTGGTTGCTAAGACATTGTGTTACATCCATTGAGATATTTTGGGGGTGAATTGTATTATAAATAGCTTAGGAAAAGTCAGTACTAATTGGTATTAGATTTGATAGAAATAACGATAGGGTAGGCGGAATCAACAGGTGAGGTGGGATTACTAGCGAGTACGAGCAGCCGCGAGCGAGCGAGAGGCGAGCGCTACAGTTCACTAACAACTCTAAGATTCATCGTTAGGGAGAATCGATATTATACTAGACATTGCGTCATTCATGTACCTGGAAGTAAAACATGTACTAATATTCTATTTCAATAGACTATCATCGCATCATCATCAATATCTTGACTTACGATTATTTTCGTTATTATATCATCGCATCATCATCAATATCTTGACTTACGATTATTTTCGTTATTATATCATCGCATCATCATCAATATCTTGACTTACGATTATTTTCGTTATTATATCATCGCATCATCATCAATATCTTGACTTCATGATTATTTTCATTATTATATCATCGCATCATCATCAATAGAGATCCCATCATGGCCAACACAAGTTGACCACTATTGTATTGCGAGTCTGTTTAAAGGGCGTCACCTACCACATAGCGTAATTTATCACTTCCCACAACTTAGTATAATAAGGAATTTATGCCCACTTTAGCCTCCATAATTGTGCATCACTTAATGAGACTACTGAATTGTAAATTAATTCTAAGGAACTGGTATAATTGTCTTACTTAAGTTATAGGTTCTACTAAAATGGGGTTAATGTACAACTTCAATTAACGTGTAACTTTTTCCCTTTATAGAAATACAAACTTCATACTTCTCGAAAAGGACTGGGTCTACTCGCACAACGCGGGGCCTAACCACTAGACGAAATCACACGCAAAGCCACTTCACCAGCGCGAATCACGTATAGCTTAGGTCTAAATAGGTCTTCGAGGTTAGGTTCCAGAGATAATAAATTCTAGGTTAGATTACGGCATTGTAGGCCTGGAGTCGGACGGTTTTTTATTTGACCGAATCTCTTTCCGTCCGGCAATATCCTAGGAGATGATTTGGTCTGTTAAAGTACTCAAGCTCGATTACTTTAACATAAATAACGAGAGATTCTGTAGCTGTAGGATAGATTTACCTAGACTAGAATAAAACCCAACCTTTCTAGTAGGATCGGCCGGAACTAACTCGGTTTTTCTATTCGCTTTGGTACGAGTTAGTATTTATAGGATCAAAGTGGATATCTAGTACAATCGAGTCTTGATTTTACTGGATTAATTAATCAAAGGTTCTTTAGCTTCAAAACAAACAAAATTAATTTGATATTTCTATGGTAAATAAATGATTTATTTTCTCGCTTACTATCTGTTTAATTTTATTCAATAGCTTTTCCTTCAGGTAGGATTCCATTTTCAGACGACTAGAAGCTTCTCAGGAGCTTCAGCTTTCAGCTAGGGGTTAATTTAAGTTCAGAATACAAAAACATAAAAAGCAAGCCAATTTATGAGGTTGAATCGTTACAACAGAGCAGGTTTAAATCGAGATAAAAAAATATTAGCTATTATTTATTCATTTTCAGTTGACATAATATTAGTAATAATTAGTGAATCATATTAGCATTTGCTATTAACAATTATATTACAGTTATTTACAACAATATTTAAGGAAAAGTATTGTTTTTCAAAAAAGCCTCACTTATCTATTTTGTGCTAATTATTGTTGAAAATCTTTTGGCATCTGATCACGTAATTTTAATTTGCAACCTAACGTATATATTTTTTTCTTATTTCTTAACATAAATTCCAACGATACATTAATTCAAATAGTTGGATTCAACAAAAATAAGCCTCAAAAAACTTGAGAATGTACAAAAAATATATTGAATATTTTTTTAACTGCAAGATTTTCAGGCACATATTGCACTGCTATGCAATTATTTTTTCATCAAGTGGCGGTAGTACCGTCTTAATCGTCGTCGTGTCTAAGTCGTTCGTGGAATGCGAAAATGCACGGAAGCACCATGAAGCGTAAATTTCTTCGCCTTCACTAAAATGACTGCATTTTCTTAAATTTTTTGTCGAGCTTTTAATTTTTTCTTTGCTTCGCGGCATTTTATCTATTAAATAGCAATGTAATATGTATCTTTAATACTAAACATTAATACTCATAATAATGTATGCAAATAATTGTTGACCTATTTCCGACCAAAAAGATGTACCTTGGTCAAAGACCGAGGTACATCGTAAGTTGGGTGGCTAAGGTACAACATCGCGACAACTTCACTTAACAATCTCTATGAACCCACTAATGATTGAGGTTAGGATCTGACATTCACGCTGTCTAGTAGCTAGATATACTAAGATTACATTCTGAATAAAACAGTTTTCACAAACATGCATCACGTTAAATAAATTGGCATGAAGTAAAGCCCTAAAAACGTACTTTCTGAGTGTAAAATTATAAATTACCTTTTCTAACTATGCAAATACGGCGATGGCGAATCGTAACCAATTTCACGTTAATGTTAACCAATGATGTTTCAAATGCCATAGACAACGGTTCTTCAAAGCGCGGGATATTCGAAAAAAAAAAAATGATTGTCCTAGGTACAACTCTGTCTAAGGTATACAACAGGTTCCCCTATGTGTTTACATCTTGCGAGTCAAATTTTTGGTCTGTTCATTTGGGCTAGGCACTAGACTGTAACTTGGATAAAAATGTGATGATGGAGCCCGAAGGTTGCCATAGCAACTGTAATTAAAAGAAATTCAACCCCTGTTTTCAAATGGAATTTGGACTTGTTTCAAGTATCTTCGTATTAACGAATATGCAAACAAAATACAGCCTACAATAAAAGCTGGTCTCAATAATTTATATAGCAAGAATAAAGAAAATTATGTTTTACTAGCTTTTGCCCGCGACTTCGTCCGCATGGAACTCATTTATGTCGTAGCTCCATACAAACTTTCGGCCCTCTTTTCACCCCCTTTATACCATATTTTTTCTAGCAAGATTAGAATGATAGATGTCCCTTCATGATAGCATGTAACTTAGTAAGGCGGTAAGCGAAATTCATATTTTTTCTAAGGGACAAATATTGCTTGTAAAAACTTAATCATGTCGAATATTCAGATTTTATACAGATTTATTCTCAAATCAGTTAATGTAAGGGCTACCGTGAAAACACAACGTAATATTTACTTATATTCTTAAGTGAACGTCATTACAAGGTTGTTTCAATACGCATGGATTAGTAGTGTATTAAAAAAAACCGGCCAAGTGCGAGTCAGTCTCGCGCACAAAGGGTTCCGTACCATTATCTATAAAAAACTTTTTTATTCTGTAGTATTTGTTGTCATAGCAGCAACAGAAATACATCATCTGTGAAAATTTCTGCTGGAACTATCACGGTATCAGTGAGATACAGCCTGGTGACGGACAGACGGACGGACGGACAGCGGAGTCTTAGTAATAGGGTCCCGTTTTACAGTTTGGGTACGGAACCCTAAAAAAAACATAGTGCTTATTAAATTATTTCACCGAAAATTATTTTGAACAAGATATTAAGTTAAAAGGTTTTCGAGATATTGCTGAAAAACTGCCTTCTCTGTGGAAAAGGACGTAAGTGCCGTAAGATTTCTGTGACGATACGACTTTTTTAATAGGCACGGTACTCTTCGTTGTGCGTGGTTCGACATGCACTTGGCCGGTTTTTTACAAACATAGACTCCGCCGCAAATTTGATGGTCCTCACCGTAAAATAGATGCGGAGGCTTTTTTCAGTAGGTATTATGCATGTTTTCTTATCACACTGCCTTAGGTAAGAACCTACCGTTTCTACTTAACCGTAGGACCAAATTAACGGACTTTTAATTTACATACATATATTATATAATCACGCCTCTTTTCCAGAGGGGTAGGCAGAGATCACGGATCTCCATTTGCTACGATCCTGACAAATCACTTTCGCTCCACTCACTTTCATAACATTTCTCATACATGCTCGTCGGTTTAGGGTACTTTTGACCTGACCTTTTTGTTAAATTTCTCCAATTTGATCGGAGAAAGTTCGCCTAGGTCTTCCCCTTCCAACTTACCCTTCCACTCTTTTTATATACACTCTCTTCGTTAATCTTCTTTCATCCATCCTCTCTACATGCCCAAAGCACCTTAACCTACCCTTCTTAATGTTCGTGACTATATCTCCATCCATTCCACACTTATCTCTTATCACACTGTTTCTGACTCTATCACTCAATTTCATTCCACACATACTTCTCAACGCTCTCATTTCTATTGCATTCACTCGACTTTGATGTCTTTTCTGCCACACCCAACTTTCGCTACCAGACATAAGTGTGGGCACCAACACTCCCGTATGCACAGCCACGCGTGCTTTTTGTGATATTTTCTGGCTGCCCATAAAGGCATTCAGTGCCCCATTCACTCGATTCCCTGCATTCACTATCCTTTCAATATCTTTCTCATGCTTTCCGTCTCCAGTAAATAGTGTCCCCAAATACACAAACTCTTTTACTTGTTCCAGTCTTTCTTCACCTCATTCGGGTATCTCTATCTATATCGCACTAACAATACTCGAGTGACAGGGATGCAGATATACAAACTAAGAGTTTCGGGTTTCGTGGTAGCGCCGCAGGTATACTTTCGCAGAATGTGCAAAGAGCGTGTGCCATTGTAATTAAAAAAAAAACAAATTTGTTTTACTTATATTGTTCAAATTAGTTCATACATTTATTGAAATTACGCCTTAATACGACATTTGCGCATATATCAGAATCGAATATTTTTTTTATGTTTTTGCTGTTGGCATGTGTCTCGTAAAGGTCTATCGTAGGCGGGGTTTAAATTATTACTGAGTGAAAGGCAAATCAATTCCGCCATTTTGACGTTTCTTATAGCTGACAGTTATAGCAGCGTTTGATTTCAATAAAATTAATTGAAAAATTAAATGAAGTTGTATATTTCGAAACATTTATTAATCGTTGCAGTTGGATAAAATTTATCCTATTTGACAGCTAGAATAATAATGTACCTAAAAAAATGTTTTCTATTGTACCGTTCATGGATTCTGAGAACATTCGTGACAGCACAAAGCTTAGTTTCAAAGTGGCTGATTTATTATTTTTTTATTTAGAGATTTATTATAAGTGGAGATTAATTTGACAACTCTGGTTTAAGCTGTGATTTGTAGACTAAACCTGACGCATCATCTCAATGGCAGTACGTGAAACTGGCCAGTATACACAAGTGCTGATAGTCCATAAGCCAACTCCCAATACACCTACGTCTCATGACAACACGATAAAAGGCAGCAGGTCGAGAAAACAAGAATCAGAAGATTATCGCACCTAAACTTGACCGAAAGTATGAAAAATCTTTCACTTCCAGTCTAAATTTTAAGGGTATGGGCGTGGGCTTACGAACTATGATATAATACCTCTTAATCATCATATCAGCCAAAAGACGTCCACTGATGGACATTGGCCTCCCCCAAAGAGTGCCAAAATTTCCGGTCCTGCGCCACCCGCATCCAGCGGCTGGCCAACACATAATTACAGGATGTTGAAAATGGCCTGAATGGCTTCGAGAAAAGGACGGTACGGCCGTGCCTCTTTGTTTTGCTCGACTTGGCGGGGGCACTACCGTGCCCCCAGATTATTTGTTTTTAATGTGTTTGTAGATTATACATTTAAAAAATTATAATTAGGTAGGGTCATTTCGCCGGTTAGCGATATAGCGGTTAGCGACCACTTAGCTGAATTCGTGAACTGAAAGCATGTTTTCTCGTTTTTTAGTTAATTTATATTCTAGAACTACAAACAATAACGCATACGGCTAATTTTTTTAATTGGCTTTGTAGAATTGATGTTATCTTCAATTGAAAAAAACCTTGTCATCCAGGTGGTCGCTAACCTAAGGCGGTCGCGTAGCCGGCCATAATGACCCTACATCCAAAATTGTGTAGCTTTGTGCGGGTAGCGTTTGATTTTATGTGAGAAGCTTTATCGATAACATAACACTTCCTAAGGTGAAAACAAATAATATGATAATGATGAGGATTTTAGAGAGAAAACATGTTCACCGAAGATGCCGGCGACGATATGCAACAAGTCCGCCTCGTGGTTGAGCCTCGTGGTGTCAGCGAGCACCGTGCTCGCCGCCACAGCGTGTGGCTGCGCTAGCAATGCTCCCAGCGTGTCATTGCAGGACCAGATGCTCTGCGAACGGGTGCCGCTGAGTTCTGTGTCCTCAGGCCCGAGAATGTTTACAACCTGTAAAAATTTTACTGTTAGAAAGACTAGTCTTTCGTTAAGACTGATCGCCTTTTAAAGATCACATAGCGTACTCTGTAGGTACCTACGGTCAACCAATTTCTTTCTTTCTTTATTCATTTGTAAAGCCATGTACATTTCAATTAAGGTGTTACATTCAGTATTCAGGTCAGACCATGACGCCCTGTAAAGACACACAAAACTTAATACTAACATGCATACAATAACAACATTATTAACATTTTTGCATTAAATATATATTCATTCATTTTAATTACAATTAGTTTGACTTTAATTTCATATTATTTTTACATTATTTCTACAATATTTTTATATGTCAATTTAGATATGTCATTCATAAAATTTATAAAGACCCATCATTTAAAAATTCGTCTACTGAGTAATAACATTTCTCAATTAATAATTTCTTTAATTTATTTTTAAATATTTTTTCTTTAATTTGATTCCTAGGCCAACGTAGAACCCTGTCATTATAACTGCTATAGCAACGCAATAATCCTAGTAACCCGTATTGACATAGCATTTACAACGGCAAGTTTCTATGATGGCCTAGGAATCAAATTGGTTGACTGTACGTCAGCCAGGCATGCCGTGTAGGGTGCCTTTGCATTTCTACCGGCTTTCGGCCGAACTAATAGTGAGTAGGTAGGTTATATAGGGTGCACTCATAAATACCTACACATCATTACATTGCGAGCCAGTGGTCATATATGGCCGCAACTGCACGATTATTTTGACCCTATTGTGTACCTACTTACCTACCGCCTTACCGCTTATTATTAACTTTACAAACTCTAATTCAACATTGACTATAATACTGCTTAACCAGAAATCAATATCTAGGCAAGCCGATAGTCTACGTTTCTTCCTTTTTTACAGTAAATTATACGAATTATAGAATTCTTTATTTTTATTATTTTATTATTATCATAATAATTAATTTGACAAGTTAATCCCAGGTTGCCTATCAGGTATAAGAATACCCCAAAAATGGCGCGTATTTGTCTTTTATACCCTCCAGGCGGTATCCTGTCGTTTCGGCAAAATATTTTTTTGCCAAATTTCATTTCCCACAAAACTTATGGCAGTAGTTTCATTTCCCAAACGAACAAATAGCACATTTTTGTTTCGCATTTTGTTCATTTGGTCAAAATATTATCAGGCATCATTTTGCTTTGTCAAGTGTTATTAAGACAAAAGTTTATTAAGCAAAAACTTTGCTTGGGCTAATGTTGTTTTCCAAACAAAACATTTGTTTAAATTTTCATTTTGCACACTTCACTTTGACAAATATTTTATTTTTACTAGAAATTAAAATGTAATGACAAACAAATGCAAAACATAAATACTATAATTTATATGTTACCAGTAGGTACACATTTCCATATATATATATAAGAAAAGTTAGACAAACCGTGTTTTTTTTACTTTTAACGGCCATCTTTAACGGCAAAAACGAACACAATAATTTGAAAAAAAAAAATTAAAACAAAAAAAATAGATTTTGTTAATTAAATCCAAATGTAGTGATAAATCTAGGGCTTACATTTTTAAATTAGTAGCAACACATAAGTAATCTAACTTCTCAATTTGCTTGCTTTGTTTTGCAAAATGCGTCCTTATTTGTGTATTTTCTTCTCTTTTTTTCAGGTGGTGCACCACATAATATTATTTTTATATCACCTAAATTTGCTAGACTTTCTTTGATCAGTGTGTTAATCAACCTGTACACACCCCGGTGAAGTTTATCAACTATAGAATTGATTAATTGTGTATATCGAAGGAAAGGTGAAAATAGCTACCAAAAACCGAATCGGAGCACCCCCCTTCCACGTGGTCTTGTCTGTCCTACCCCTAGAGTGTATATAAAAGCCGGCGGAGCCAGAAGCTCGCAAAGGAGATCTGGTGGAATTTTCTAAAACGCTGAAAGATTTTTTTTTTGTCAGGTCAGATGGCAGTCGCTTTCGTAAAACTAGTGCCTATGCCAAATCTTGGGATAAGGTGTCAAAGCGGACCCCGGGCTCCTTTAGGGGCACAACCGGGAATAACGCTAGGAGGATGATGAAGCTGAAAGGTTTTTTTTGTATTTTAATAAGTAATATTTCTAAAAAGTTTTAAGTCTAGCTCAAAAAAAGTTTCCCCTATACCAATATTGCACCCCTTTTTCATCCCCTAAGGGGTAGAATTTTCCAAAACGCTGAAAGTACTTTATTTGTATTCTAATAAGTAATGTTTCTTCAAACTTTTAAGCTTCTACCTCAATAAGGAGTTTCCCTCATACAAACTTTGCAACCCTTTTTAACCCCTTAGGGGTGGAATTTCCAAAACACTAAACGTACTTTATGTGTTTTTTAATAAGTAAGCTTTCTACAAAATTTTAAGTCTCGAGCTAAAAAATTAACGCTTTGCTCGGGAAGTCACCGGCTCGCTTCGCTCGCCACCTCCCCCCACTCGCTTTGCTTCGCTCTCATACGCCCGCTCAACTCAGGACCTCCTTCGCGAGCTCTTTGGTTTTGGCTCCACCAGCTTTTATATACACTCTAGGGGTAGGACAGACAAGACCACGTGGAAGGGCGGTGCTCCGATTTGGTTTTCGGTAGCTTTCTGTTTTGATGTTTTTCATTAGGTAATTAATGAATTTGCATTTGAAAGTAGTTTATTACGGCGTGTTCTACACGTTACAATCATCTAAAATACCTAACTGTTAGGTATAATGACACCACTCTCAATTAAAATTATTTTAATCTCCGCTATTTTCAATTTTACAAAAAAGTTTTTCAAGTAATAGTTGCTTATTTTGTCGTGTTATATACAGAGTGTTTTTTTTTAAATGGGACAGTATGGGGAAATCCGAATCTAAAGGAGATAGAGGAAAAGTGTCCAAGGAGACATTAGGTGTTTTTTTTATGTAAACAAAATTGGCTCGTTAAAATTTTTGGTCAAGCGTGAGTTGTTCTTAAAAAATTATAAAGATGGTCAATTTTTTTTTTGACGCGGGTCGACTTTGTTTCATGTAAGGATTATTTCATTGTATGGAAAGAAAAACATCTGAACAGCAAAAGTTGGTCAAATTTAATGAAAACTAATCTTCATACAGTTGGTTTATTACTTGAGTAAATGTTCGATGTGGCCGCCGTCTTGTCTTATGCAGGTACGAGCACGCTTCATGACACTTCTAGTTGCATTTAACAGAGACTTATGGTGAATTGTGTTTAAAGTGTTGTAAACAGCATTGTTTAATTCTTGTACGGAGTTGTATCGGGATTCATAAATTCGACCCTTAAGGTAACCCCATAAGAAAAAATCTAATGGCGTTAAGTCGGGCGATCGTGGGGGCCACTTTATCGGCCCATATGTACCCATCCAACGGTTTGGAAACTGCTCGTCCAAACACAGTTTAGGTACTTGCCCTACTGTTGTGGGCTGGTGCACCATCTTGTTGGTAGATTATCTTACCAAAGTTCCTTAAGCTAATAGTCTCATCCACTAAATCTGCAGCCATGTTCAAGATTTCCTGATATTTTTCACTATTTAGCGTTCTTTGGTAAATTTTGATAGCAAACATTCTGTTATGTAATATCGCACACCAACAATTAAAAGAAAATCGGATTTGGTTGTGGGTTTCTGTAGTTCTTAGCGGATTTATTTTTGACCAGTAATGGTTATTTCTCCTGTTGTACATGCCATTGTTCGAAAAGTTGCATTCATCAGTCCAAATAATAAAATTAGGAAAACATCTATTTCTAATAGTCTGAGCCACATACCAATTACAGAAATGTAACCTGCGGTCTTTATCTCAAGGTAGTAACGCTTGTACAAGTCGACCTTCTATGTAACACTTGTATTTATGAGCCTTCAATATCTTCCTTACAGTTGATTTATGAATACCGATAGTTTCAGCTGCTTCCCGTAACGAAGCTTTTGGATATGCTTCAAAATATCCCTATACGGCAATAGTTATAAACTCACTATTGACTATCGTCGGCCTTTTACGCTTAGGTTTGAAACAGCCTTCCTGTCTTAGGTTCTTTATTAAACTATCAAATATCTTGCGATTCGGTACTACACGGTCAGGATAGCGTTCTTGATACCACTTAAGTGCATTATCTCTACTGCGATAATTAAGAAAATACGCCTCAATCAAATCAACTTTATGTGAATTAGTTAACGCCATGATGAATAAAATTACAAGCATGAACTGATTGGAAACAAAATCACAGCTGCAGAAATAAATAAATAAATATAAATATTTGCGGACAATCTTACACAAATCAACCTAGTCCCAAACTAAGCAAAGCTTGTACTATGGGTACTAGACGACGATATAGATACTTATATAGAGAAATAAATACTTAAATACATAGAAAACATCCATGACTCAGGAACAAATATTCGTGCTCATCACACAAATAAATGCCCTTACCGGGATTCGAACCCAGGACCTCTTGCTTCGTAGGCAGGGTCACTACCAACTAGGCTAAAGCGGTCGTCAATAAGAAATAACTTACGTTCCAAATTTGAATTCTTTGCTGCAGAAATAACTTACGTTCCAAATTTGAATTCTTTTTTTTATAATTTCAAGACTATCGCGTGCCATGATGTTTACGAAGATTAAAAAAAATTTTCTTCTCTTGAATCACCTGGAGCTCTTTAAATTATCAAAATTTAAAAATGGAATAATTTTAAATATTTTTTTACACGCCTAGGCACTTGTAACAATATTAAAAGGCGAATACTGCAATTGTATGAAGATTAGTTATCATTAAATTTGACCAACTTCTGCTGTTCAGATTTTTTTCTTTCCATACAATGAAATAATCCTTACATGAAACAGAGCCGACCCGCGTCAAAAAAAAATTGACCAACTTTATAATTTTTTAAGAACAACTCACGCTTGACCAAAAAAAATTAATGAGCCAAATTTGTTTACATAAAAAAACACCTAATATCTCCTTGGACACTTTTCCTCTATCTCCTTTAGATTCGGATTTCCCCATACTGTCCCATTAAAAAAAAACACTCTGTATAGGCCAGTCCGTAGAGGTTCAAAGCACCCCGGGGTACGTTGCAAGTGGTGGTGTAGAATTTTTTTTTTTAAATATTGTTGACATCGATACAACCGATCAAATATCAAAAATGGTTACACGAGATAATATATCTTGGGACAACTTTTGGCTGCCACAAATCCTCGAAATTTTGGGACTTTTTTTGGTTTCTAACTCGTAGCTTCTATAATTATATGGTGCATCCTAGCGAAAAGTTACACACTAGGGAATTAAAGAACGTACAATTATGCGTCTAATGAGTACCAATACATATTATTTCGGTTCAGCGACATAGTAGAAAACCATGGTCGAAAATTAGATTTTCCTCAACTTTGTTAGTTATTTCAAGATAGTGGTTTTTAGGCTTCTGCGTTTCAATTTTGAATTTAACTATAGGTTTTAGCTCCTCAATTGTAAGAATTTACGGAATCGACAGTCATTTTAGCATTAGTATAACTGGTAATCGAACAGCTGGCAGTTTTCTCGTGCAACGCATCAGCATTGCAGTTCAACGAAGAAATACTGCCAGCATACTCAGTACAATGCCTAGAGGGCCTTTTTAGGGTTCCGTAGCCAAAATGGCAAAAACGGAACCCTTATAGTTTGGTCATGTCTGCCCGTCAATCCGTCTGTCCGTATGTCACAGGCATTTTACTTGAAAACTATAAGGTGTATTTGAATGAAATTTGGAGGATAGGTGTATTTTGTTAGCCGCTACATAGTTCTGTAATGAAATGAAAAGTTTTTTAGGGGTGCACTCAAAAACTGCATAAAAAGAAACATTGTATGTCCACGTGTGGCACATCAATCGAGAGACCTTTTAAAATAAATATAAGGTTTTTCAGCAAGTTTTTCGATTAAGTAAAAATAGTCGGAGATAATCGCCTACGCCAGTCAGTAGAGGTTCAAAGCACGGGGTACTTTGGAAAAGGTGATGTAGAAGATTTAATTTGATAATGTCATGTTATATGGATACAACCGAGCAAATATCCAAAATGGTTACACGAAATACTTTTGACAGCTACAAATCCTGAAAATTTTGTGACTTTCGGGGCGATTATCTCCGACTATTTTCACTTAATCGAAAAACTTGCTGAGAAACCTTATATTTAATTTAAAATGCCTATCGATTGATGGTTGTGTTCTGCATTGAGATGTTGATGTAGATGATGATATTAGAAACCTCAATATCATTTTGAAGACCTATCCATAGATACGTACACGTATGGGTTTGATGAAAAAAACATTTTTGAATTTCAGTTTTTAGTAAGGGGACCCCAAAATGTATAGTATTTTTTTTTCTATTCTTGAGTTAAAATCTTAATGCGGTTTACAGAATACATCTACTAACCAAGTTTCAACAGTATATCTCTTATAGTTTCGGAAAAAAGTGGCTGTGACATACAGACGGACAGACAGACAGACATGACGAATCTACATATAAGGGTTCCGTTTTTTGCCATTTGGCTACGGAACCCTAAAAAGTCCCGGCCCCCTTTGCTACAGTCCAACCACTATTTGTGAAAGTGGAAGTGGAAACGTGGAAATGGGAGTTAAGTTTGGTGAATTTGACTTGGCACATGGGTGCGGGTAAAATTTTATATTACAAGGTTAGAATTTTGCCTAAAAGCGAATGATATAGAGAAGGAGGACAAACAAAAGGCGAATCTATTGGCAGTATGTGGCAATTATTTGATTTGATAGTTTCATTGTCATCTCCCACTAGTATAGGTGCCATAACCTAAAGGCAAATTGTGCAGACTTTGAACCATCATTTCCATTCCACTCCTAATGAAATTGCGGAATCTTTAAAATTCTATTCAAAGAATCAAGAGGAGGGAGAAAAGGTACAGGATGAATTTGAGAAAATTTTAAAGATTTAATCAGAACTTAGTGCGATCGATTATGTAAGGTAATTAATTATACGAATCTTTATTAAATACTGATTTAACAGAGCAATTTGACGCATGTAAATAAACACTTATGATGTCTTATTGATTGAAAGATGGTCAATTGATCCTTTTGATAAGTCACGCGTAGTGGCGTGACTTGTTTAACGGACCAATTGGAAGGGGAAAACGGCTAGCCAGACTCACAGGCGAGGACTAGCGCATTCGATCGAGAGCCGTTGAAAAGTGTCGACCTGTAGAGAATTACCATAAATACCAAACTATTTAAGTTAAATACGACAATTATGAAATGTGATAACTTATTGGATAAGAATTGAGAAATAAAATTATACTAGTGGATGTGGTGTTTCAATCCTGACCTACCAGCGACCAGGGATTAAAGGTAAAGAAGTTCAAAGGAAATTATTGCAATGTGGGGCACTAACTTTAACCCAAGCAGCTGAGATAGCGTTTTCACATGAGACTGCTACATTTGATTCCAATGTTATTTTAGTATCGAGACCTTCTACAAGTAAACCAACGTTTGATGAACCCATGGAAGTGAATAAAATCACCAATAAGAGGCTTGATAGGCAGAATAATGCAAGTTTCGTTGGAGTAAATGTAATTTTTTGTGGTAAAATTGGACACATTCAGTCAGTGTGCCTTAACAAAAATAAATAGGATAGCACATTTAAATCAAATGACAACTGTATTGGTTTATATGTGGAAACAATTAAATTAACAATGTGAGAGGGAACATAAAGTTAATGACGACCGCTTTAGCCTAGTTGGTAGTGAGCCTGCCTACGAAGCTAGAGGTCCTGGGTTCGAATCCCGGTAAGGGCATTTATTTGTGTGATGAGCACGAATATTTGTTCCTGTGTCATGGATGTTTTCTATGTATTTAAGTATTTATTTCTCTATTTAAGTATGTATATCGTCGTCTAGTACCCATAGTACCAGCTTTGCTTAGTTTGGGACTAGGTCGATATGTGTAAGATTGTCCGCAATAATTTATTTATTATTTATTTATTAATGCTTACATAATTAAGGTGTTGATTGAGGGTTCGGTAATCGAATTGGAGGTCGACTCCGGGTGTGGATTTACACTAATTTCTGAAGCGACAGCCAGACTCATTAGGAATGGGGACATACCCATATTGGAAAAAGGTGATGTGACATTAACTACATGGACAGGCACCCATTTGAAAATATATGGGAAAATAAAGGTGCAAGTATCATTGAAGGTGCCATAGGTTCATGGTCTTCTCTCCCTCTCACTGAGCATAAGCGTGAGCGAGATGGAAGTGGAAGTGCGTGTTCGAAAGCGCGGATATCATGTTTTTTCGGAATATTTCAGAAAACGAGGTAAGTAAGAAAATAAAGTTATTGTTCAATACTTTATGAAGAAGATTACAAAATTTCATCTTTTTCTGATAAAAAATGTAGCAGTTTAAATGTAGTACAAACAAACAAATTCCAGCAAAATTTAATGTAATGGAATCTGGTATTTCAATTGAAGAAATAGAAACAATTAGTTTCTTAGGTATAATAATAGATCCTCATTTAACCTGGAAACACCACATACAAAAAATTAACAACAAAATTTCAAGTCAATGTTACGCACTATCTATATTAGCCGATACGTGTTCCCAAGAAGCCGTTATTACTGCGTACTATGCTAACATATACTCCTTATTGACTTATGGTGTAATATACTGGGGTAACTCGACAGACGTACAGTCCACCTTTGTTTTGCAAAAAAGGTGCTTGAGAATTATCTTTCGCATGAACAACAGGCAATCACTCCGAAATATTTTTAAAGGGCAAGGTTTTCTAACATTAACTAGCATTTATATTTATGAGCTCTGTAACTTTGTAAAAAGTAACAAAGATTACTTCACAACACTAGCCTCCCAAAGCGATAATCTACGTAGTCAATATAGGTACAATTTAACATAGCCTTTGGTAAAAAATAAAACTTACAATAAAAGCACATTTATTAGTGCCATTCGAGTTTTTAATCAGCTTCCTAACGAAATAAAAATGTTGGATGACGTAAAATTTAAACGTTATCTAAAAACATGGTTAAATAAGAAAGGTTTCTATTCAATAAAATATTTTTTTGGAATTTTCTTAAAGAAAAAGATTGTATTATATATTCGTTTTGTTTTCCTTAGTTTTAAGTTAATATTGTACACCCGAAATGGGTAACCGTTGGGACCTAACACTTGTATGAAATACCATCTATGTAACACGGTTAAACAATAAAGTTTTTTCTATTTCTATTTCTATAGTATTTGCAGTCTGTGAAGGTGCTTTGGGACTATCAATTTTAGTTTCTATGATTCGAACCTATTATATTATTATTATATTCTATGGTTATAAGTGAAATAATGGGGTTCACTTTACATTATTTTTCTCTACTTTCTGTTGTTAAAATGGATTTCTACGAAAACGATATTACTTCTCATATCATGCAAATTATGATATATTTTTTCTGACCTGAAAATTGTTACGTTATAGTATAAAACAAAGTCGCTTCCCGCTGTCTGTCTGTTCCTATGTATGCTTAGATCTTTAAAACTACGCAACGGATTTAGATGCGTTTTTTTAATAGATAGAGTGATTCAAGAGGAAGGTTAATATGTATATTACATACATACATAAAAACAATCACGCCTTTATCCCTAAAAGGGGTAGGCAGAGCACATGAAACTTGTGTTCCAGTGCCACTTTTAGCATAAATGTGGGTATAAAAGATCGACAAAATGTGATATCGAAGTGACAGGTTGCTAGCCCATCGCCCACAACACACTTCAGCCCTGAACACATATATAATACATGCATGTACCTACTATATATGTATTATACATATAAACTCGTGCGAGGGGCAGGTCGCTAGTAATGTATAAAATGGTTACTAAATAACTCATTTTCAAGAAAACTTCAAAGGTGGAGCCTTGAAAGGATTAAATAATAAAGTGATGATTAATATTGGCAGCCGCAATGGACCCAGCCTTATAGAGCGCAATTGGTTTGAACCATTGAACATACAACAAACACTCCTTGTGTTTCATATGAAAATTAATAGTACTGAAAATAATAATTTAGAGTCTTACGTTGGAGAAAGATTGATTATTTGGAAACAAATATAGTTCTTTCAGCTTCTTGGAACTTTCACCTCTAATGGGGATAAAAAGGGGTGCAAAATTTGTATGGGGGGAACTTTTTATTTTTGCTAGAGACTTGAAATTGTGTAGAAAGATTATTTATTATAATACAAATCAATTACTTTCAGCGGTTTGGAAAATTCCTCCCCTAAAGGGGGAAAAGGGGTGCAATTTTTGTATGTGGGAAACTTTTTTTGAGCTAAAAACTTAAAACATTGTAGAAAGATTACTTATTCAAAAAAAAAAAAAAAAAAAGTACTGCCATCGTTTTGGAAAATTCAACCCCTTAAGGGGTTAAAAATGAGTGCTAAGTTCGTGTAGGAAACACTTTTTATGAGCTAGAGGCTTGATAGTTTGTAGAAAAAATACTTATTACAATAAATAAAAAACTTGAATAGTTTTTTAAAAAAAACATGTAAAGCGTTAAAAGGGGGTTTGAAGTTTGTATGGAGAGCAAGAAGTTTGTAAAGTATGAGATTTCTAACTTCGATCTTAGCTTGTTTGTTAAAAGACTACATAACTTATTAAAGCGTGTTTTTTAGGGTTCCGTACTCAAAGAGTAAAACATGATATTACTAAGACTCCGCTCTGTCCGTCCGCCCGTCCGTCCGTCCATCCGTCGGTCCGTCCGTCCGTCCGTCTGTCTGTCACCAGGCTGTATCTCACTGATACCGTGATAGTTCCAGCTGAAATTTTCACAGATGATGTATTTCTGTTGCAGCTATAACAACAAATAAAATAGATTTTTTATAGATAATGGTACGGAACCCTTCATGCGCGAGTCCGACTCGCACTTGGCCGGTTTTTTTTATTCATCGTCTAGAACAAGGTTAAAAGGGGTTCGAATTTTGTATAGAGAGCAAAATATTTTTAAAGTAAGAAATTTGTAACTACTGCATCAGACTGTTTTCTATGAGGGTTTAAAGGGGGTTCTAAGTTTGTATAAAGAGCAAGACATTTTGAAAGTAAGAGATTTGTAACTTCGGTTTTAGACTGTTTCCTAAAAGACTACAAAACTAAATTCATTGTTTTCGTAAATTCATACCTTAAACAAACATTTAGACGATAACATGTTCTATCGCGGAAGAAGTCGCGGGCAACAGCTAGTTTATAATAAAATAATGACCATGCCGACGTCGCCGACCTCGCCGAACTGCACGGCGACGGCGGGTAGCCCGTCGGCGCGCCGCAGCTCGCATACGCGCTCCGCGCCACTGTTGGCGAACCCGTAAGGGCACATGCCGCGCTTGCCGCGCCCCGCTGACATCGACGAGTAAAACACGAAGTGGTCCAACGCCGGCGCGAGATCACGCGACGCTGCGTCGAGTGCGCGTGTGCCTGCAACATTCAAATGTTCGGTACACAGTAGGTTCTTACAAGTCTACGGTTTCATTCAGACGGGCGTGGCAAACAACAAGGGTGACACGATGTGGTGAGTTAGAGTGAGATAGGAATATGAATGGCCTTGGTCTTACCGGACGTGATGCAGCCTAGCCTGTAACGGCCCTACGCCATGTAGGTATTACTCGTACCTAACAGATTGCAAAGCGGACTGCCAATAGTAATGCAAGGCTCTGAGTGCAGTGTTAGATCCACAAAGTGTTTTCTACATGGCAACGTCTACAATCTACTATACTATCCGCAAAATTATCTGGCCGGAAGGGCAATAAACGTCTAACGTCGATATAATTATTATATTTTCAAATGAAATCTTATATCATTATTGATATTGTTTTTAAAGTTATCTAATTATTATTATTATGTTATTATATTTATTTATTTCAGACTATTAGTCCATAGGGTTAGGTAATACAATAACTTATATATCTATTGTTAGTACTACAATTAATGAGACACAACAAAACATTACACAACATTTAAATTAAAACTTTCGCGGCTGTACGGCCACAGGTGCGTGTAGTTGCACGTACCTGTCTACCAGAGGCGAGTCCCACCGCTGAGCCAACGTACTTAGGATAATGTTAGTGCTGCCACGGCTGCGGGTGAGGAGTGACGCGCATCGCTTCCTCATGATGGCAAAAAAGCAGTCTGTTTGCGCCTCGGCAAACATAGCAGAGGCGCTACAATACCGCGGCAACCCAAACAGCATCCTAAAAGCATCATTATACTGGACGCGCAGGGCACCGTACGCCCGCTGCGTAAAGTTAGCCCACAGGCCGCACGTATAGAAAGTTTGACAAAAAGCTTTAAATAGTGTCAACTTTACTTCTGGACTAGAACGTGCAAACCTGCGGGATAACATATTACAGCGGACACACAGCGCCCGGCGCTCCCGCTCGATGTCCTTGACGTCCGACAGTGAGTCAGTGACCCAGTGGCCCAGGTACTTAAATTTGTCCACTCTTTTTAACGGAGTCCCACAAAGCATGACCGGCTGCATTTGATAACTTTTATTACCCGCTTTAAATTGCAAGAGCTCGCTTTTCGACGCATTGTACCTGAGCCCATGGGCCACAGCATACTCTTCACAGATTTTAAGCCCCCCATCGAGGGGCTCAGCAGCACCATGTCATCAGCATAGCTTAAGTTATTGACACACACGTCTTCTATGTGACATCCGACACAGGCACTGCTGAGCTCCTCGATGAGGCCGTTCATATATACATTAAACAATGTGGGGGAGCTCAAACCACCCTGTCTGACCCCGCATTGCATCACATACTCGTCAGATACGGCGCCTGCCCACTTGACAGTGTTTTTTTGGTTATCATACCAATGCCTAAGCAGTGATATGACGTCACGGGGCACCGTTGTGTCCTCGTGTATTTTCGCCCACAACAAGTCGTACGCCACCATGTCAAACGCTTTTGACAAATCCAAAAAACAGGCAAATACAGGCGTTTCACGTGACGTATAATAATGGACGGTCTGCTTAAGACATAGGATTGCGCTTTCAGTTGATAAACCCGGCCTAAATCCGAATTGAGCGTCATGTAGCTTAATATTTTGTCCTATAATGTCATTGAGCAAACCGTCCAACACCTTCGCCACAATAGTAGCAAGCGAAATAGGCCTGTAATTGGATATGTCAGAAGCGTCCCCAGTTTTATTTTTTATAACAGGTACAACTATTGTCTTCATAAGTTCTTCTGGTAAGTAACTATGACTGATACATAAATTATAGAACATTGACAAGACTCGCGGCATATGAATACCCGCATGCCTGAGATGCTCAATGCTTAAGGCATCGTATCCTGGTGATTTTCCCCTCTGCATCACGCTAATTTTACCAGCTACTTGCTTAGCCGAAAATCGAACTGGCGGGGTACCGACTTCAGCCTTAGCATCGATCATACCAGGCTCTTTGAGCGCAGCTTGAACTGTAAAATGTTTCTGAAAAGCATTAGCGATGGCGGTTGGTTCAAAATTGTTGTCGACGCTCACAGGAAGGCCCGCCCTAGGATTTAACTTAGAGGTATTTTTCCAGAATTTGCCAAAGTTCCGGCTCGAGTGATTTTTAGCAATTATATCCAATTTTATATCTTTCTCGTGATTCTGACAGTACTTCAACTTGTTCTTAAATAGTTTTTTAGTTTCGAGCATCTTACTGTAAATATACCCCGCCGCGGGTTTACCATACGTTACCCACCACTGAAACCAGAACCGAGCCTCCCGGTGAGCTTCACCAACATGCAAATTCCAGCCCGTTATGTACTTATTCTTCCCACGCTTAACATACATACAGGATTCTTCCGCGCCTACTTGAAGTACATATATTATGTTGTTGTACAACTCCCTCAACTTCTCTTTATGATAAGTACTTGAACACATCCCATCTGCACAGTCAGAGAATTCAGTAGGAAAGTTAATAGATTTCAGTTTATTCGTACAATAATTCATATATTTTTCTACTTGAGTTGAATCCCGCTCACCCCAGTGCACCCTATCATTGAAACACGAATGCTTAGTTACAACTTTTGCCTTAATTAGCTTAAAATCACATTCTAAAAGCAAGGGGTAGTGGTCGGACCAGTATACATTGTACAACACTGCCGCACTAATAACCGTGGACCGTGCGGCGCTTGTCACCACACAGTGGTCGAGCCAGCGTCTAGATCCGTGAGCATCACTGACAAAAGTGTAAGTACCACTCGGTAACATATCCATATCTACACACGACAAGGATTGTTCAGAACAAAAACTTAATAGTTCACATGAAAACGACTCACCCGGGTGCGCGTTAAAGTCACCCAGCACGAAGACGGATTCCACGTCGTTACTTTCAACTATCGACTGAATTTCGCCTAAACAATCCGTAAATTCACTTATGTTATCCGCGCAGTCAGTCGGCATATACACCGACATAACAATCACTGACCGGTCACTCATAACTATCTTGATAGCCGCTAGCCGCACACTATTGCACTGAATGACAGAGACATACGGGAATAGCGCTTTCCTCCACAGTATCGCCACACCACCGTGTCTAATGAATAATACTAAATGTTTAAGATATTTCTTAAATAGTTAGCTAAATACGTGATTAGGTAAGTAGATAATGAGAAATTCATACATTTAAGTCATTAGGAATAATTGATAACAAAATATACTATAACATAAAAGGGTAAACATCACAATGCATACCTTATTCGTTATAGGGTCGTTTCGCCGGTTAGCGACCACTTAGCCGAGTTGCTCACTTTAGATTAGTAAAAATATACCTATTCAATATACACACATAATAGATGGTATTCGTAAAGGCTCTAAGTATAGTCAAGTTTTGAAACCTACAATAAAATATAGCACTTTCATCCATAGATTAGGAAAAAATATAGAAAAGGTTACAAAATAGCGAATTCGCTAGATAGCGACCGCTTTAGTCGGTTTGCGACCACCTGTTAGCTAGTTGGCGACCACTCTTGCAAATAGTGTTTAAGTAGTTAATAAAACGATTAATCATCATCATCATCATATCAGTCGAAAGACGTCCACTGCTAGACATAGGCCTCCCCCAAAGAGTGCCACAATGACCGGTTTTGCGCCACCCGCATCCAGCGGATTCCTGCGATCTTTACTAGGTCATCAGTCCACCTTGTGGGGGTATATCCACTCTGCGCCTCCCGGTACGTGGTCGCCATTCGAGAACCTTTCCGCCCCAACGGCTATCGATTCTACGTGCAATATGCCCCGCCCACCGCCACTTAACTTTAGCGATTCGGATGGCTATATCGGTTACTTACCTTGGTTATGTTGCGGATAGCCTCATTTCTGATGCGATCACGCATAAAAACTCCCAGCATAGCCCTCTCCATTGCCCTTTGGGTGACTTTTAGCCTACTTATGAGGCCCATAGTAAGCGACCACGTTCCAGTGCCATACGTCATCACTGGCAACACACACTGGTCAAAGACTCGCCATGAGACACTGCGAAATACTTATTGGACGAAAATATGTGCCATAGCGTAGCTTCCCGAACGCTACCCAGGCGAGTCGGATTCGACGATTGACCTCTTTCTCTCAAAGTTTGACCTACCTAACTGCCCTTATACCACTACAAATAGGAGTGTAGACTAACCATTTATTATTAATCCAAAAAAAGAAGGCAAAATGATAAGCCTAAGTGACGAAAATCCCATTCATATATCTCCAAAAATTACGAAGCTACAACCGTTTTAATATTGCTTGTTAGAGAGAGAAAACGCTAGTGGATCGTGACGTCACAATCCCCGAGCATCATAGTAAATGACAATCATTTCATATGAAGGTGCGTTTTGCGGAAAATGGATAGAATACACCCCCTCTAAAAACTTTGGATACTATAACTTTGTGATTACTTAATCCCCTGCTCTTTTTTTTCTCCATTTGACGTTACATTTAATCCTTTTTCGAGAAAATTCATCATTATAGGTCATTTTATTTAGTGTCTACACCCCTAAATTGCTACTCTTCTAAATCTACTTTACATTGCTGTGTCAATGAAGAATAGAATCGAAAAAAGCGCGACTTCTCGCTCACACCATAGTGCTTTTATATATATTGATATTACAGTCACACATGTCATTCATAGTAGGTATCTAAATGCCACCTTTTTATAAGCTTTTATTTAACTTTTAGATTATATTCTACTTACACTAGCGTCTGCCCACGACTCCGTCCGCGTGGAAATCGTTTATATCGTAGCTTTATACAAACTTTCACCCCCTTAGGGGATTATTTCGGGGATATAAACTATCCTAGGTATGTCTCTTCCCGGGACTCAAACTATCTCCATACCAAATTTCATCAAAATCGGTCCATTGGTTTAAGCGTGAAGAGATAACAGACAGACAGACATAGACACTTTCGAATTTATAATATAATTATCTCATATAAATTATTTATTATTATATAATATAATATATAATTATATATTATTATTATATTATATATACTATGGACATAACATGGATTGGCGCGGCTTAAATACCGACTCAATTTGCTAGCCAAGCTAAATATCGCGGGTGCCGCATAAGAATCCATAAGGAAAGAAAAAGAAAACGATGTGGTCGCTATCCGACTTCTTTGGTAATTATGTATTTGGGTACGCGACCACCCCATTTTATTTAAATCTATTTTTAAATATGCCGAATTTCAACGAAATTATTACAACAGCTTAATCATTTAAACGATCAATTAACTAATTTCAGCATAATAATAAAATTAAGTGACGTAACTAAAGTTTTCGCGCCAACTGTCGCGTTATTTTTTTTACAGATTCACTGCACGTCAACACTTTTCGGAAGCAATGTGTGAAATGTGTGAATTGAGGTTATTTTTTCTTGCTTTGGATTAAGCTTTGGGTTTTAAAGTGTATTTATTCTTATTCTGACACTATTCAAGAATAGTTGATAACTAATTATTTTTCTGTTGGGTTTGTAGAAATGTTAATATCTTTAATTGAAGCAGCCTAGTCCGTCAAGTGGTCGCTAACCGAAGGTGGTCGCGTTACCGGCGAAACGACCCTACGAACTTTGTCTGTGAACCTACGTCGTAATGGAAGATTTTTGCAAAACCAATTTGACCAAGTTAACAGGTGATGTTAACCAGCAAGCTCGGCTGGTTATTAATGGTTTATAAATGGTTTCAAGAGTTGAAAAAATACCCTGATGTCATAAGGAAAATTAATTTTCAATAAGCAAAAAAACTGACAGCATTGGTTTGCGGAACGAGCGAACGAACTCTATATCGTATATATATATATGAAATATACCACGTTTAAAATGGCAGATGTTGAGAAATTGTTAAATGAAGCGATCGATCATGTTACAATCGACGACTGGGTCAAATGTGTTCGCCACGCTGAAAATCTTCAGAACGAACACCTAGCTAAAGCACTTTTTATTGACACCAACTGTCTTGTCATTAACCTACAAGATGATAGTGACACTGAAGACGAAGAAGAATAGCTAGTATTTTCCTTGTATTGTTATTTATTTTGTTACACCTCCTTATTATTTTATTGTAATACTTTATGTCAATAGTTCAATATACCTATTTATATTTCGATAGTAACTATACAATACTGTTATATAAAACACTACGTAATTAATATTCTTCGTTTCATTACTTTAACGACATTCCTTTTTATGCGTAACGCTACCTGCCCTATTGCTGCTCGGCCCGCTCCATAAGCCGTGCAGGTGTGAAAGAGATAGCACGATTCCGATGATTTATGACCTGACCGGCCAGATAGTTTTGCGGATACTATAGTTCAAAGGGAAGTATGACAATTGGAAAGAAGTGTCATCACTTCAGCTACTTCATGAAATACATAGTAATATTGTAACAACGCACAAAAAGCCGGTCAAAAGCGAGTCGGACCACGCACAACGATGGGTTCCGTGCCTATTAAAAAGGTCACAGAAATCCTTTGGCACTTTCTATAGGGAAGGCAGTTTTTCAGCAATATCTCGAAAACGTTTGAACCAATGTTGTTCTAAATAATTTTTAATGAAAGAATTTATAATAAGCACTAAGTCCATGATTTTCAATTTTTTTTAAATACACCGTTCGAAAATTAGAGGAAAACACAATTTTTGTGATTTTGGGGCGATTATCTCTACAAATCTCTTACTTAAGGTTCGATTGCCATACAAAACGTTATTTGACATTCGCAGGCTAACGGCGTGATATTTTCAGAAACTTATAAAATAAATATTAAATAAATATTACGGAACAATCTTACACAAATCAACCTAGGCCCACGGTAAGCTCAATAAGGCTTGTGTTGTGGGTACTAGGCGATGATATATATAATAGATACATACATATAGATACTTATATACATATATGACATCCATAACTCAGGAACAAATATTCGTGATAAACACACAAATAAATGCCCTGACCGGGATTCGAACCCGGGACCTCCAGCTTCGTAGGCAGAGTCACTACCCACTGGGCTACGGAGGCCGTTAAACAAACTTTCATAATTTTTCTTTCCATTTGCGCCATATTCACCCTTTCCTAGAATAAACTTGTATAAACTAGATTAATTTGAGAAATTGGTTAGGGACGTGATATTTTAGGAAAACTATTTTTCTCAAATTAATCTAGTTTATACAAGTTAATTCTAGGAAAGGGGAAATTTGGCGCAAATGGGAAGCCAATTTATGAAAGTTTGTTACCTATGTTTCTTAAAATAACACGCCGTTAGCCTGCGAATGTCAAATAACGCTTTGTATGGCAATCGAACCACCTTTATCAAAAAAATGCTGATAAACCTTATATTTATTTTGAAAGGCCTACCGATGGATGTTTTTTGGCATGCAGTTACAAGTTACATGTATGGAGTGCACCCCTAAAAAATAATGTTTTTAGTAATTTCATTACAGAACTACATATGTAGCAGCTAACAAAATACACTCCTCCAAATTTTATGCAAATATACCTTAAAGTTTTCGAGTAAAATGCATATGACATACGGACAGACGGACATGACGAAACTATAAGGGTTCCGTTTTTGACATTTTGGCTACGGAACCCTAAAAAGGACTAAGTAGGTACCTACGCATTAACGTCATCATCATCATATCAGCCGAAAGACGTCCACTCCTGGACAAAGGCCTCCCCCAAAGAGTGCCAACATGACCGGTCCTGCGCCACCCGCATCCAGGGGACTCCCGCGACCTTTACCAGGTCATCTGTTCACCTACCCGCAGGCTATCCGCAGCAGAACCATGTAACCGATATAGCCCTCCGAATCACTATACTTAAGTGGCAGTGGGCGGGGCACATTGCACGTAGAACCTACGCATAACTGTTAGGTACTATATACACCAAAGTTATTTTACTAGGAGCATTTCCATATTTCTTTTCCAGTTTCCCACAAATATTTTTAATATTTATTTAATTTGGCATTAATAATTCATAATTTTACTAGGTACCTGGGCCAATCTCCGAGCGTTTGAACCGCGCGGTTCTAAAGTCGTTGTCGGCTCAAGATTATTTCAGCAGAGGTAAAACATACCGCGGAAACTTAAATCAAAAAAGACTCAGCACCGGTATTGCCTTACGTTTTCATCAAAAGTGGACTATGATATTCATCTCTTTTAATAGTATTTCCTGGAGACGACAATGACGAAAAAAAACGCCTTAAAAACGCTGAATATTCGCCCACCTATACATAAAAAAGAGGAAAAAGGTTTTATTTTCATTATTCGTCATAAATCGAAAACATAAAAAAACATGACACGATTAATTCACTTCAAAATTTGGACCCGCATTCCTTGCATAAAGACCCTGTTTTTTTGTGATTTAATTAAAAATATACGGTTTTCAACTTAGTAAAAGTTATAAAGAATCTAAAAAAAAAATTTGGTCACCCATACAATTATAACCGCGACTGATTATGAATGATGTGTATGTAGAAATATGTTACTTAACCTCGATTATTGATTAGGTACTTTAAATAAAGATTATATTTTTAATGATTACAAATGTATAGTTTTATTTTATTACTTGCCAAATTTCATAATTATAGGTTAACGGAAGTATCCTATAAATTTTGATTCCCTTGAGTTTCGAAATATACGTTGTTTTGCGGCATAAACGGCCGTATTTTTTTTTTACTTTAACTTAGAAGTTTAATTTTTTCACAGCTTCAAGGGACTGTAGACTTGAGTATATGGTTTTAATTTCAACTTGATAGGGACGCGTTCCTGAGATAAAGGGTCTTGACAGGCAGACGGACAACAAAGTGATCCTATAAGGGTTCCGTTTTTTTCCTTTTGAGGTACGGTATCCTAAAAACGGCCCACACATTGATGCCCACATAAACTAGTTATACATAAAACGTTTAGTACAAGTTTACGACCTCAATTTTGGTCAATCTAGCACGCACAAGCCGGGTGCATGACCTGAGCGTTTTGCTATGTCCTTACATAGCAAAAAAGCAGCTGCAGCTGCTTCCCCTGTTTCTAGTCGGTACTAACACAGATAAATATGTATAACAGGTACAGAGTTAAATACTCGTACTCCATATTTCTGATCTTACCTACCTACCCATTATATGTATCTGCTACTAACCATTAATCTTAGGCTTGGCGACATCTCGGAAGTGTTCCGGGCTCTGATTCTCGAGCATCGCGTCGTTCATGACGGCGGCGAGGTTGATCACGCCGCCGACCGGCGCGTGCGCCGCCGCCGCCTGCAGCAGCTCGCGCGCCCCCACTGCCGACGTCGCATCCACCGTCGATACCACCACGTCGACGCCGGATTCACGCCATCTGTTAGTAGTCTGTGCTTCACAATCTCCTCCAACTTTCGAAGAAGAATTCAGGGTTTGGGAGCTTTCTACGCAGGGCCTCATGCATGCCCTCACAGTTTACATTTCCATTCCAAGCGAATATTTAGTTCCAGAGTCCAGACATAGCTTTGGTTTAAATTATTATTTTACAACGCGATATTTTGTTCACCTTTATTTCAGACGTTTCAATAAACATCGCGTTAGACCCGTGTAAAATTATAATTTAAAAATGTGCACGGTCGAGAAAATTAAATGTTTAGCACTACATATTGGACCTTAACGTAATTCAAATAGAGGTGACATGGTGCCATTGCCAAAAAAAACCAAGTGGACTAAAGCAGTAGTCCCCACGCTAGTCCAGTGCCGGTTAGGGACTTCACAAACACCGTTGTTTTTTTTTACAGATGCAAGCTGGTTTTCTCAGGATATTTTCCTTCACAGAAAAGCCTATGGTAAAAAAAACGCATAAAGAATAACTGTAACATTAGAAGTATAGATTTCCTCATAAAACGTGCATTCTAGATAAACCACACACACAGGCAAACTACATACACTTGTAATCGAATGTCTTTTTTTTTTTTTTTTTTTATTCCTCCTTTTTTTTTAAGTTGGGCCCCGAAGGGGCCCTTAACTAATTGCCAATAGAATCGAATGTGCGCAAGCGCGAAATAGTAGTTAATATTTGGTGTACTTTAGTAGTATGTATTTAAACCTGTAGTGAAATTGTATGTGAATCAGCGCAGAGAGCGCGCTGGAACAGAATGGCCGTGTGGGCGGCGGACCTTTAAGTTCGTTTTATTTATCTAAATTCATGTTTTATTTTCATGAGCTATCTCATGGAAATAATAATGGAAATAATTGATAATTTTAATAGCTAATTGTTTAAAAATAATAAAATTACATGTGTTATATGAATTATAAACTTAGAATTATATATTTAAATATCATTTAATGTAATTTACCAGTAATATTAGTATAAAATTATTTTGTAAGAAGCTAAATTCACTTTGATTGACGTCACTTGTTTTGCTCGAACAACGGGTGGTGTGATGGAAGGAGTGGGGTGGTTTGTCACTTGGTATTTAAGAGCGGAGCGCACCAGAACTGGATTCATTTTGCAATATAAATTTGTGAACGTTGTTACTCTGCCCGAATTATTAATAAAAGTGATTTGTGTGTAAATATCGTTTACATTATACCTCTCAAATGGATTCCCATGATAGTGGTGGTGACACAACGCCGACACACTCGTGGTTTGGGTGCGGGGCCACCATACAATGGCACCGTAGCTTATCATTGGTACTATCACCATTCTGTATAGCCACAGTATGAGGTGGGGGGCCAGGCCCCATCTTTTCCCCACCATCCTTCTGCATTGCCAGAAGGCTACTGTTGCTTTGTTTAGTCTGCTGTCTAGGTGTTTGCTCCAGTTTAGTTTATCATCTAGTGTTATGCCTAGGTATTTTACCTCTTTCGAGGGGCCTGTGCCTAGCTGTGGGACGTATACAGGCTGATGATGATAATAGTTATATTAGACTTTTTTACCCTTGGTTACTTGGTCGATTCGATGCCTGTTAAGGCGGAAAAGTTCTCGAGTGGTGACCACGTACCGAACGGCGCAGCCTGGGTAGACCTTGTGGCACTCTTTGGGGAGGTGTTGTCCAGCAGTGAACGTCTTTCGGCTGATATGATAATAAGGATGATGACAGCTGACCTGCGTATACGGCGCGCCTGGTAGCCAGTGCGTACGCCACTGCGCGAGTTGAGGACGAGAGTGCGCGCGCCACGTTGTACCAGCCAGCCGGCCAGCTCCAGCCCAATGCCTTCCAACCCACCTGCAACACACTCTTATCTTCATAGAAAACATTCTCACTTCGATTTCGTAGGGGCCTTTTAGACCTGCATTTTGTGGTAGAAGAACTTTATTTGATCCAAAAAATAGAAAGTTTCTCTTAATGAGATAAAGACATTCATTAAAGGACATGTTTTGGCTGTGAGCGACAATAAGTCCTGGACATGTCTAAAGCGTATGATAGGGTGTCTCATAGTATCCTGCTCCATAAATTGTATGGCATGGGTATCCGCGGACACGCTTACCAATGGTTTAAATCATACCTTCAAAATCGTAAACAATATGTGCAAATTGATTGGCTTGACAAAGAGACGGGTGAAATTAAAGAAATAAGCTCCGAAATGCGTACCACTACGTGTTCAATTCCACAGGGAAGTATTACAGGATGTATCCTATTTCTAGCATATATCAACGATTTACCGAAAATAACAAACTCAACTTGCATAATGTTTGCGGATGATGTGTCTATACTTTTAAATTGTACCAACAGTGCGGAATGCTTTGAACGTTTACGGCAAGTATCTATAACTATTACTAATTGGCTCGCAGAACATAATCTAGAAATAAACCTTAAAAAAACCAACATAATTCAATTCAAACCTAAACAAAAGAAACCTTTAGACATGACACTAAAAATAAATACAGATAATATCGAAGAAGTAAGTGACTTTAAATTATTAGGCATAAAAATAGATTCGAGTCTAAACTGGAAATCACATGTACAAAATATCAAGTCAAAATTATCTAGTTTTGTATATGCTTTAAGTGTCCTTAAAATAAATACTAACTTACAAACCGCTTTGTCAGCTTACTTTGCTTATGCACACTCATGGCTCCAGTATGGTGTGATACTTTGGGGGGCGAGTACCGACGCCGACCAACTCTTTGTGATGCAGAAGAAGTGCATCCGCATCCTAACAAATACCAGAGTTCCAGATAGCTGCCGTCCACATTATACTCACCTAAGAATTCTCACGTTACCCTCACTGTACATTATGGAAGCAGCACTTTTTGTCAGAAACAATCCGCACTTATTTACGAAAAGGGTAGTCAAATCGCAAAGACGGATAAATGAGAATAAATTATTAGAATTACCAGCTACTAAACTAGAAATGTACAGAAAAGGACCTTATTACCGATGTATAACAGTAACAAATAAAATACCAGAGCATATAAGGGAGGAATCGAAACATGAAATATTTAAACGGAAATTAAGAGAATTATTACTTGATAAATGCTACTATTCAATTGAGGAGTTCATATGTGATGACCAACTCAAATAGAATTTAGTAAATATTATTTATTTGTGTGTATTGTTTTATATAGCATGTTAATATTAGCACGTAACTATAAATTGCTAATTTTAATTTTTAAAACCAAAAACTACGACATGATTATATGCCAAAAATTATGAGTGGGTAATATGTATGACTTTTAGTTGTAGCTTTAATTTTAAAGGAATACTTGCTGTGCCCTAACAGGGTTCATGTGCTAACCAACCCTAATGTAACATCTATTTTATAACACATGATAAATATGCAATAAATGAATTATGAATTAATTAAGTAACAAATAATAACATTATACACAAGTTACTAATAGGTACAAGACGCCTCAATTATAATAAGCACGTAAAATGTGTCGTGGAGATAGAAATAATTATAAAACATAGGCCATATGGTAGTGCCCCGCCATTGCAGTATAAAAAAGTATAATACGAGCCAACTGACCGACGAGTACGTAGCTCTTGCCGGGATGCATGTAGACGCGCGGCTCGGCGGACAGCAGCCGCGCCGGCGCCGGCGCCGCCGCGTTGGCCGCCTCCGACTGCACGCGTATCAACACCTTGCCGATGTGCTTGCCCGTTGCCATGTGCCTGCAGGATAAGTACCGTAAAACCACTCAAGATAACCGAAACAAAACTAAACTCATTCATTTCTACCAATACATACTACTGAGGTAATAAATTTGTAATTGTTATTATAACCAAGTAAAGCCATATCAAAGATAGGATAAAGTTGATGTCAACTTCAAACTTCTTTATTTGCTTGTGAGGGCGAGGCAGTGAGGGGAAAATAACTATTTTTTCATCACACTTGCTCGTAAAGGGTGTATTATGGGCAAGTTTATAGAGCAGCTATAGTCAATTTACTTCCCACGGGAGTTATGGATTTATAACTCCCGAGGGAGTTATGAGCTTGTGTGTGATCTGATTGGTTAAAAACAAATTGGTTGGCAAATCTAGTTGGCCGCGCGTCACAAGAATTCTTCTCTGTGATTGATTGAAAGAAATCTAGCAGGCCATGGGGCGCCACGCCCCGCCCCCTCGCCCTCCACTCGCAAATCTGTATGTGAAGTTGTCAATTTCGTTAATTTTTGATTGGTGCGGTTGTATGAAACTTAGATTTTTATGTCTTTTGTAGTTATTTATTTCCTCGCAAATGTGACTTCTGATAGACTCTCGTTTGCTATATTACTCTTACGCCCCTCGTCAAACAATGTACTATTGGTGATCAGTATATTTTTTGGTAAGAGGGCTTAGGGTACCAAAGTGTTTTTGGTGGTCATGATATTTGTTCCCTTTTCCAAATATTGCGAAATTATCTGGTTAATTATTTTCATGAAGATAGCACTAACTTTTGTAGAAAAATGTTTTGGTGTAACTAAACAACATTTTTATTTCATGAAACTTAAAGTCCTTTTTGATTATTACCCTTCCGGTTAATTTGGTCCAGGATACATATAGTTAAGGTGAGTTTGGAGATTTGGTTTTGGTTGGTGATTTTTGCCCGACTGGCGACTACGGCAGAATCGAAAGGAAGGGATATGATTCTAAGAGTCTAATTTTGTATTTACGTGTGTTCCACCGTAGCGTTCAAGATACTGAACCGATTTTGATGAATGATGTATCTATCGCATTCAAAATGATGCACCGGATGAAATAGGCTATGTTTTGTAAGTAAAAAAAACTGTATTTTTTCCACATAGTTTCCGTAGTCGGGGTGCAGTTTCTTGAACTTTTTATTCTTGTTGATTCGTAGGTTTTACTACTACTAACGAGAGGTATAATGGGCAGTTGCAACAAAAAAAAACTCACCGAAAAGCTTCCTCAAGCTGGTTATCGCCGTAGACAGTGGTGGGCAGCGGGCGCACGTTGCCGCTGGTGATACCATCGGTCACGCAGCGCACCACTTCCGCCTTCTCGGGGTGATCGTAGGTGAACAACGAGTCCAGCATAATTCCATACACTGAGGTATTTTTTAGCAGCACAGCCATTCCGAGTGGCGTGTTTGCGCTGAGATCCACCTTGCCGATCTCGAGGAAGCGGCCGTCATTGGCAAGGCAGTGGAGCGACGCCTGCAACTGGTCGCCCGCGTGCGAGTTGAGCACGAGGTCAACGCCGCGGCCGCGCGTGCTGCGCAGCACGAGCTGCTCGAACGAGCAGTCGCGCGAGTTACCAATGTTGGTATCTGGAAGTTGTGGGAAGCGCTCGCGTAGGAACGCGCGCTTTTCGGGCGTGCTAACTGTTGTAAAGACATGGCAGCCGGCGTGGAGTGCGATGGTGATGGCCGCCAGCCCCACGCCGCCCGCGCCCGCGTGCACCAGCACGGACTCGCCGCGCCGCATGTGCCCGCGCACCGCCAGCGCATAGTACGCCGTCGCGTACGCCATGGGCACCGTAGCCGCCTCCTCCAGTGACCACTGCTGCGGCACTTCCCACATTAAAGTCTCGTCGGCAAGCACTGTCGTCGCTATACCCTTGGATGGCACTATACCCATCACGCGTTTGCCAGTTGACGAGCGCCCGCTGAACTCTAAACCGAGGCTGCATTCCTAGGAAACGAATTAACACGGTTTAATAAGTTGCATACACTGTATACTTTAAATATTTCACCACATCCCCTTCAGTGCCCCGCCGCTATGAAGTTAATCCTGAAACATGTCTCTAGTGATGTGACACGTCGAATATTGTGTCGATAAAAGTTGTGTCAAGCGTAAGTTGGATCAGACAAACTTACATTGAAATATTGTGTATAATTGTGTAGTTATTTTATTAATTTAAAAATATTTTGTAGTTTAAGGTAAAGGTCCAAGTGCTCGACGTGTCAAAAGAAAATATTTATTTACATCGTGATTTATGTTCATTTACACATCTACACAAAACATATTTATGAATTTATTTTAGGAGATGTGTCCTTTACTTTTGTTAAATGGAATTTGTTTAATCACCACCATCGAAATATCGAAATTTCTCAAAATGAAATATAATGTTAGTCAATCGGATTGTACGATTAAATGTCACGTCACGTGCTTTTGCTGGCAGTCCCAATAGATGTCATCTGAGTATAACTTAGGAGAAACACCGAGAAACATCTCATTTATTATAAAGCGGGCGACGAAATGAACGGATGGAATAATATAAACGTATTCCGTTTAAAATATTTACTTTAAATGTTAGGTACATTCTTGTAATAATATAAAATAAATCGGCTCCACAGTCCTAGCATAATAAATCATGGAATATCCTAATACATACATATAATATTATATAATAATTAGAGTTAGGACGTTTGGTGGCAAAGGTGAACAAAGAACAAAGGAGACGTTGTTATATATTTTTTTGATTGAATGAATGAATGAATAAATGGTTGTTAAATGTACAATTAAATTTATTAGTTTGATACAAGTAAATTGATTCATAAAAAATCAATAAAAACATAATATATTGTTGAAATGTATAATGCTATACCTACTATTCAAGGTTTTGAATAATTTTTCATTGGAATAAGTTTCAGTATACTACTGATACTTCAGTATCAATAGTAGCATATAATATGCATTCGAAATACCCTCTCTTACTACGTCAATATTAATTCTTGTTTGTTTTCACTTGTACTGTACAATGATATAATGATTAGGGTCAGGATTCTCGTGTCACTTTAGCACAAGAAATGTAGTAAATCCGCGCTTATACACTTTTACTCGTATAATTGAACGAATGACTGAATGGTAAAAACATTTTATGTAGAATTTCTAATATAACTTATATTACATACCTATTTGACCTGGATGGTTGACCAAAAAGTCCCGGCAACGAACTCTTATATAATTGACGTTATTATTATATCGTTCTCGTCACATAAATGGATTTTTCACAAGTCGAGAAACCGTATAACGCCAGCTAATATGGAACAAATTGCCATAGTATATGCTTTTCATAATCTTGACAACCGTTTAACATCAGAAGAAGATAATGTGCAAGATTTTGAAACTTTAATTCCAGTTGCAAGTTGTTCAAGCTCTTGAATACATTAAACAGTTTAGCAAAGAAGTAAAATGTATTTAAATGTTATAGTATAAAATCATCATTGTAAACCGTATTGCATTGCAGTTGTCGTCAAAAATTATGTTAATTTGTGTAACTAGTAAAATATGCGATGTTTCAACAAACCTAAATTGTTTACTCTATACACGTTCATACAATAAAACGCGAAGGTGATATATTATAGGCCGGCACTGCAATATAGATTTATCGTTCAGTTATTCATTTATTCAAATAAAAAAATATACAATGACGACTCCACTGCATTACTTGTGCTAAACTGCCACCAGAATCCTAACCCAATTTCAAGACCACGAACTTTATACCAAATTGAAAAAAATGGCTCCAGTAAAACAACTTTTATAATTATGAAGATTTCTTTAACTTACCTCTTGAGCTGTAATGAGAATTTACCTATACCTTTAAAGTTATTTTATAATGAATTTTTATTTACCTACATTTAAATCACTACCTATGATTTTCATATACCACATGATTGTTTTGACGTATAACATAATATTATGTTACGAAACAAATTTCATTTCATTTCATATAAAAAATCAGCCCACAAATTTCATCTAGACCCCTCTGTTTATACTACACTTTGATCGGCATAGATAGTGCTTCTCCGTCGCACTCACTATTTGGGTATATTTTTTAAAAAAGATAAATGATAAAAAAAGATAAATCATTTATTTGTCCAACATAGGTTACAGGATGTTACAATGTTATGGTCAGTTTCACTATGTGGCGCCTTGCGGCTTACAAATTGTTGAGCATGCATGTCAACATTTGTTGCACTCAACATTTTCTGGTAACCATTTTTATGTACGTAATTATTGAATACGTAAAATATATTTTCTCAAAAATAGTATGAAATGTTCCCATAATATCTGTGAAGATAGTATCCGAAAGTGACTCATCCTGGACCATTTCTAGAAGTGTCCAGTAAAACGCAAAAGATGTCCAGTAAGTAAGTATGAAATCCCATTACATATCATGATATTTAAATATGGAACCATATTTTTTTCAAAGATAAGCTAAGGAGGTTGTTGGCAGTTAAGGGCCTAAAAAGGAGGTACCATAGAGGTTGACGTGTCCAAATTGCACTTGTATTGCACGATGTAAAATGGCGGAAGATTCAGTTCAATCGTGTTATTTACCATTTTGATACTAAGTAGGAATTAGGAATTCGATACTTACTGTAGAAAAAGAAGAATAAAATAAAATATTCACAATAAACATAAAACTAATACGAAATTTATATATTTATTCTATTGGGGTTGTGGCATGATATCAGTATCTTAAACAACATAGAGCAATAAAAAAAAAATTGCACTGGTATTTTGGCGGGATTGACTTCATTGAAATAAAATTGTTAAAAATGAGTACTGATGAATCAGATTAAATGAAAACAGATTTCTATTTAAAAGCCGAGGCGAAATTGGTGATAAATAATTAACTTTCAACTACCTACGAGAGATAATTGCACAATTTTGAAAAATTCATGAAGTGGAAAGCTGAACAATGAACATCAAACTACTAACAAGTTGGTCACAAAATGTATTTATTTTTGAGAAAAGCACTATACATGCTTCGACCATAAGTGTGCCATCCTGGCCTCGTATTATAGCCGGACCTCGCCTTCGGCTCGGCCGGCTAAATCATGCTCGTTCAGGATGGCTTACTTACTGGTTTCTGCCGTAATGTACTATAATATTATATATAAAAGTAGGTTACGACCATATGTAAATGGATAGGCAACATGCTAAATGGCAGACTGATAAAGTCATCTCTTTTAGGGGATGAGATAATGGCCACGGCCACAAAGGGATGTCCACAAGGTGGGGTACTTTCACCAACTCTAAGGAGTTTGGTGGTGAACTCACTCTTGATAGAACTCAATAAAGGTCCCATCCACACGGTAGGATATGCTGATGATTTAGTGATACTGGTTAATAAGAAATTCCCAAGTACGGTATCAGAAATCATGAACAAGGCACTGAGGGAAGTGGAGAGATGATGCGACAGTCACCAATTATCCATTAATCCAGGCAAAACTGTAGTAATACCCTTTACTAGGAAAAGGACCCTTCGCGGAATACAGCAGTTAAAGCTGTACGGAAGGGTACTAGAACTGTCCAATGACGTGAAATATCTAGGTGTCACACTGGATAAGGAACTGAACTGGAAGAAGCATACAGATCTCACCATTACAAAGGCCCTGAGGGTATTTGGAATGTGTAGATCAGCGTATGGCAAAACATGGGGACTGAACCCCAAGGTACTGAAGTGGATCTACACCATGATGGTGAGACCCATAATACTGTACGGTAGCCTGGTATGGTGGCCAAGGACTTTAATGAGCACATGCAGAGAGGCCCTGAGGAAGGTGCAGAGAACGGCATGCATGGCTATAACAGGGGCGTTTCGTACCACGCCTACAGCGGCGCTAGAAGTCCTACTGGACCTACCGCCACTTCACATGGTGATTAAGTCAGAGCCGCGCAAATCGCTCTACAGATTAAGAACTCTTGGACTGTGGAGCGATAGCAAGCCGAAAACTAAGCACACAAACATGGAGACTCATGGTTTCTTAGACAGAATAACAAACATGGGAAGCGACAAAATGCTACCCAAGTATGTATTCCACAGGAACTACACAACAAAAGTTCCAACCAGGGCTGAGTGGGCCGAAGGTCTAGAACCACCAAAGTCTGGTATCGAAGACAGTATATGGTACACGGACGGATCAAAAATGGGATCCGGTACGGGAGCAGGCATTTATGCAAATGACTAAAGTAGTAGTGTAAGCATGGGTAGTTTGGCAACTGTCTTCCAAGCGGAGACATACGCCATAATTGCTTGTGTACAGGAGAATATAGACAGGCGAACCAAAGGGCGGACTATCTATATACTCAGTGACAGTCAAGCGGCCCTTAAAGCGCTTACGGCCCCGAAAGTGGACTCTAGACTAATTTATAATGGCGTCCAAGCACTAAACAAACTTGGAAGGCACAATAAGGTGCAACTAGTTTGGATACCAGGGCACAAGGGCTTCATCGGCAACGAAAGAGCAGATGAGCTTGCAAGACCCCTCTTGTAAATTAGTGTAGAGCCCCCGCTCTACAAATCACTTTGTAGGTCCAGAACCATTTGTGGGACTCTCGCAGGGGACCATAATATCGGCCTTTAAAGCCTACGCCAAAACCAAACACCAACACGAGTGGAGGAATGAGGCTGGCTTAAGGCACTCTAAGGTCTTCATAGAAGGAGTGGACTCGGGCTGGACCAGAAAACTCTGGAAATCCAGTAGGAAGCAACTCAGAATTATATCTGGGGTGTTCACAGGTCACTTCGGGGTCAAGGATCTCTTGGCCAAGATGGGACTATCTGATAGTTTAGACTGTAGAATGTGTGGCAAGGAGGATTAGACTATGGAACACTTATTATGTGAATGTCATGTCCTTGCCAGACAAAGAATGAACTACTTTGGTAACGGTTACCCGCAACCAAAGGAATTCAAGGTGCTCCCGGCGAACTGCATCATCCGCTTTGTGGAAATGATGGAGCAAGCCTGGGAGCAGGTATAAAGGAGAGGGCAAATGCACAAAAGATCCCACTGGGTCGAAGTGCATCCGAAAGGGCCCTCACCTAGATAAGATAAGATAAGATAAGGTTACTTACAAATGATACGTTATTCCTTGTTTTTTACCGTATTTTTTGATATAATCTGTGCAAAATCGCATCACACACGACGGCATGTTTTTGATTTCACTTAGTTACCAAATCTAACAGCTGAGTCACGTTTACATGTTGACATTGACGACGCGAAACTGAGGCAAGCCGTGTCATTTAACCAGGTTTTAGTGTGCCACTTTTTGAGCGCTTATACATACATTACATTATACTAAACATAACACTACACACATACATTACATTATATTATATTAATATAATATTTACTAACAATATGGACCTAGTTCTGAAATAAACGTATTCATTAATTCATTCATAACATATAATATCTTGTACCTATTTTTTATATTACATCATTGGTTTCTAAGTCATGTGGATGTTTCTGTGTATATAAGTATGTATTTATCTGTATAAGTAGGTATGTATATCTTGTATGAAGCTACGGTAGCCTAGTGGTTCAGGCATGCGGCTGTCAAGCGGCGGTCGTGGGTTCGAATCCCGGCTCGTTCCAATGAGTTTTTCGGAACTTATGTACGGAATATTTACCGTTAGCTTTACGGTGAAGGAAAACATCGTGAGGAAACCGGTCTAATCCCAATAAGCTCTAGTTTTCCCTCTGAGTTGGAAGGTCAGATGACAGTCAATTTCGTAAAACTAGTGCCTATGCCAAATCTTGGGATTAGGTGTCAAAGCGGACCCCAGGCTCCTTTGTAACGGAATGTGCATGCTCGCTAGCGGATTTCTGATATTTTATATTATAATACATTTATTAAATTATAAAAACGAACTTTTATTTCATACCCAAAGTTAGAAAAATTACTTATTCATTATAGGGGAGGAGGAAATCAATTAGGCTAGCATCCGCTAGTGTAAATAGGCAGTGATCATCATCATTATATCAGCCAGGGAACATCCACTGCTTGACGTAGGGCCTCCCTCAAATTACATCTAAGAATAATTTATTTCATCTAAGAATGTTAATGTACGAATTAATTCAACATAATATTAGCGGGTTCACAAATAACATTTAATCAATAATTATAGTAATCAACGAAAATATGGATACCTAAATAATACTTCTACTCGGGCAATCCGCCATGTATGGAAGCATAGAAAGCGTACGAACTTCAATCTTAATAGCTAAAGCGTTAGAAACTAAATAAAAGGAGCGAAACGACCTTTTGTCATGAGATAAACGACGTGACTACACTTCTCGATGCTCCAATTGCCCCCGTTGGACTCGTCAGTCGATTCGAATAGCGCTCGCTGCCCTAGTTGCCCCAATTGCCCCCGTTGCTCTCGTAGCTCTCGTAGCGCTGATTTTATTGATTCTCGCTGCCCTAGTTGCTCCAATTGCCCCCATTGCCCTCGTAGCGCGGGTTCTACTTGCTCTCGTTGCCCCAGTAGCCCCAGTTGCCCCCGTCGCTCTATAGCGATCGTAAAATAGTATAAAAGCCAGTGTCGCAGTAGTATTTGGATCATTCAGTTCTCGTCGTTCAGACTGTCAGTGTCTCTGGTTTTTCGTGTTACAAATTCTTGATGGGTGTTTTCTTTGCTTTAAATAAGTAGCCCGTCATTATGAAGAAATTCTCCTCATAATGAGGTGTTACTCTTGTTCATTTTCATAGTGCTTTTGAGAGGTTATTTTATTTATTTCATATTTAAAAACCAGAAATACTGTCCAGGTTTTAGTATACCTGAGGAGTCACTCCCGCCTACCGGTGCCAAATGGGCGTGACTCAGAGTATTTTGCTACCAGACTTGAGGGTGGTCTGGCGTCTTCCTCTTTACCAACATAGGAGCCCCTCACGTGCCTCAGAACCGGCTGACGACGTAGACGAGGCGTAGTCATTCATGTGATCCGCACTGAGGGTTACCTCACTCGTTGAAATCGTGCGGCTCTCTGAGGAGCGGGCATATTAAATATATTTAATATCTTATACCTTGTATTTACACAAAAGGGCCGTCTTACTCACTGTTTCCGGCTTCGGCCACAGTGGGGGGAGACTCCAACACAAGCTGATAGTTTCTGTCTCAGTTTCGCTGGCTGAACAACTTACAGATAGAATAGGGATACATTCTTATTTCTTGAACTAAAGGTATGGTTCGAGAAATAAGCAGGACAGGGGTTGACGGGGTAGACGTAGGAGTAAATTCATACACTATATTAAGAGCATTTGGAAATATATACTGTAGGTATAAATAGCTGAAATATAGGTCAACTATTCCAATCAAATCAAACGGAGGATTCAATTACTATTGTGGGTAACTGAGTTCGCGTTGTGAGTAGTATTGGATAGGATTGTACTTAGTTCCGCATTTGATTATATGCGTAACATTAAGATGTAACGATTAATTACTTATTATCATCAAAGGGTTATAGTTCTATCTATGATATAGGGATATCCTGGCAGGGTTGTTTCAGAAAGATGAAATGATTCTGGACTTTATGGCAGGCGAAGCAGTCCATCAAGTCCAATTGGGTATCTTTTTGTCATGAGTGGAACAATACTCTACATTTGGGGTACGTTTGGGACAAATATTTCACATGTAACGAACGGGTTGCTTTGACATTACCTGTAGATTCTCGCTATAGAATTACCAAACTGAGGTTTAAATAACTACTGTGAATAGCTAATTTCGGATTGAGAGTAGGGTTGGGCAAGGTGGAGCTGAGTTCCGCATTTTATTATATGTAAAACTTTAAGGTGTAACGATTAAATACTTATTATGCTTCGCTGCTCAATTCTCGCGATTAATGTTCACATGTAGTACTGTTTTCCAATTCACGGCCATTATCACGAATTATTTAAAGAATAAATACTAATCTGTAAAAAGAAAACATTAAAAGTACCTATTTTGATTACCTATCCTCTCAACCAATAGTAGGAAACGCCAAGCGTCCGCCATTTTATCCTCATTATCTGTTTTCGTGCAACGGCCGTTACACGCAAAATAGTTCAACATATTTTTATTTGCCTAGTTATAGTTTTTTTCTAGTCGAAATTGTGTTTTCAATATGGGAAGAAAGCGTAAACATCGTGATAGGGATGAATTAATCTTACAGAAGATAATGTCGATTGGAGAAAGCAATATACAGTTGTCGCCGCCGCGATAGTTCAGGTTCATTCAGTTCCGAATCCGAATCCATCAGGTGACTACATTTAATTACGTTCATGAAGATATCAGCGGTTTCGGTTGAAATGAAACCAAGATATATTAATATCTAATAATTAAATTGTGGGCCAATTTACGAATTTTCGTTACTCGTTGCTATGGTTACATGCCCTGGCAAACTCGTTATAACTATGATATTAAGGGTTTTAAATACCCTTAACATGTGTTTTCTTGGCGAATACTAAAACCATTGTGCCGACGAGGCACATTCTAAATTAGCGATTAGATATTGTACAATACGTGTTAGGATAAGCCGTAGATTAAGTACGTGCGAGATGTGCGAATGATTACACATGTAGCTACTCGTATATATACCGTGTGAGTTAATGAATAAATAACTATTGTATAGACAGTACTTCAGAGTCTCTCTCTGAGTGTGGACTGCCATAAACCCCTCTGGGGTGAAGTCCACACTCACCTAGTCTGCTCCCCCATCAACATTCTAATTATTGCCAGGCAGTGGACACTGTCCTCAACCACCAACCACCGCCTGGCAAAGTGGTGACCCCGAGTAAAGAAACACGCTGAAACTGAATCGCGACTGAAAAACGCATCGCCCCCGACTGAAACAAGAAGAACATGCATCGCTGAAGCCCGACTGAAACAAGAAGAACACGCATCGCTGAAGCCCGACTGAAGAAACACGCGCGCCACGACGACTTAACACGCAACGATCTGGCACAGGAGTTGAACAAAATCAAAACGCCTACTTCCGACGATTGAACGATTGAATCATCTGGTAAAGTGGGGACAAAATACGCCGCGCCGCATTGAAGAATCACGCCGCGCCCGCCTGAAAGAATACGCCGCGCCACATTGAAGAAACACGCCGCGCCCGTCTGAAGAAATAGTTACGCCGCGCCACATTGAAGAAACACGCCGCGCCCGCCTGAAAAAATACGCCGCGCCGCATTGAAGAAACACGATGCACCCGCCTGAAGAAATACGCTGCGCCCGCTTGCATTAGGTACATATATGGACACTGCCTGAAACAAAAGTTCAATGAAGAAACGCGCCGCTCCCGACGAGAAGGATCCGCTCCCCACGAGAAGGATCCGCTCCTGACCAGAACAACGCACTTCCGACTGGAATTACGCCCTTGTTGATGAAGAGACCACATTGAAAACGCATTCTCATTTTTCTCTCCAGGACCCCATTCAAACGCCTTCTCATCGAGTATGATATTCCGACAAGGAAGACATAACTGAGAAGTAGCGTCAATATGTTAATTCATATTACAGCGCACACGACAAGCCAAGAAGCCTAAAACAGCAAATTGTTCATTTTGTCACGCGCCTTCGTGCCACACTAATCGTGGCCGACATTTCGCCGTCCATCGAGCAGCGTCCATGGTGCGACGCCTGCTGCGTCACGGCCGGGGACATACTGGATGAAGAATTTGCAGCCATTTAAGCCTGCCTCCAAAATTGCGCGAAGAAGAAGTTTACCTAAGGTCGAAGACGTCACTCATTACAAGTATAGCGTCGCAACGCAACACAGTTGGCGAAAATGCAACTCGTCATAATTAGACAGAACAAACGATTCACAGTACGCGCATTGAAATGTCGACGCAGCGCTGAGCGTAGGTAAATACATCGATATTTTTTTGTTAAGATCAAGGTCGTGGAGTGGTGTCGTCAGCATATTTTTATAAACGCGCATCACGGTTTCCATTTTTTAAGGTAATTTACTTAAGATGCTATTTTTAATTGTATTTAGATAACTATCATATTTTTGTACTTTCTATTATTTTGCTGTATGTAACATTGCCCTGGAGGACGAATGCCCAGGATGAGATAAGCTGCTGCTTCGAGCCTATGAGTATGCCTCAATTATTTTTTATTGTGCTAAGCCCAACTTGTAATTGACCGAAAAGGTAATTCAAGCCTGGATTGTATGTACACGACTATTGCAAGTACTTTCTTTCACACTGTTTTATAAATGTTGTGGTCTTATATACACACACAGCAAGCTTAACATTCCTCAAGCATCCGAAAACGAGCTTAGAAATGCGTGTGCTATTATATTAAGTACATGTTTTGTTTTTTTAGTGATATAGTTGATTTGATTGTCAGTGTGTAGGTAACTATCTACTTTTCTCATATGTATGTGACCAGTAATTTAGCAGGAAATGGGATTTCATCCCATTTTTGTTGTAAGGGGGGAGATATGTGCCGACGAGGCACATTCTAAATTAGCGATTAGATATTGTACAATACGTGTTAGGATAAGCCGTAGATTAAGTACGTGCGAGATGTGCGAATGATTATACATGTAGCTACTCGTATATATACCGTGTGAGTTAATGAATAAATAACTATTGTATAGACAGTACTTCAGAGTCTCTCTCTGAGTGTGGACTGCCATAAACCCCTCTGGGGTGAAGTCCACACTCACCCAGTCTGCTCCCCCATCAACATATTAATTATTGCCAGGCAGTGGACACTATCCTCAACCACCAACCACCGTTTGGCAAAACCATTTTATGGTGCTCCATAATAAGCATGCTAGGAGTCCATATTATAATCAGTTTTGTGAGAAACTCTGTCACGCTTGTATCCTGGCATACCGGAACCGACTAACATCAAGAAAAACTTATTCAACCGTCGTCCACCGAGACCGACCGCCCACCAAGTCCACGCGGTAGGTACCCGAGCATAAAGCGAGGACATATATTTTCCTGACGAAGCCCTTATGTTGACATCAGATTGAATTGCTCCTGGTTTACGAATATTCGGTAACAAAGTCTGAATGAAATAGTGATGCGAACTACCTTCACCTAAACAACTATAATTTTGCTATGGTACTGGTATGTGTGATGCGAACAGTATGTTCTAGGACTGTTACCTTCACAGTTTTCTGTCAATACAGATAGTCAAATACCTGAGTACCAATGTGATGCGAATGGTTCTTGGGATCATTACCTTCACAGTTAAATAGATGACATGGCATACTCACTCGTTTTCAGACCATGAAAATCAGACCTCTTGTCAGAATGATTATGAAAATACATATTGCTCGCCTATGTAGTCGTAGTTACCTTCACCTAACTAACTTTAATTTTGTTATGGTACTGGTATGTGTGATGCGAACAGTATGTTCTAGGACTGTTACTTTCACAGTTTTCTGTCAATACAGATAGTCAAATACCTGAGTACCAATGTGATGCGAATGGTTCTTGGGATCATTACCTTCAAAATTCCATGAAAATCAGACCACTTGTCAGAATGATTATGAAAATACATATTGCTCGCCTTACAATGATATCTATTATGAAACTGACAGCCCACAACCTGCGATTTCTCCTCAACCGGCTGTAAATACCGAGGTTCTACAGACATCTTTAGAAAAGGAGGTAAAATCGGCAGATAACGATCAACAACCGGGTATTTCAGGTCAAAATGATGGAAGTGACGTAATTATGGGAGAAATAACGCACGTAGATGAAGAAATACTCTCTTTACTAGGAGACCCGCCGAAGGAAGAATCTCCTGTTGGTCCAGGAGTGCATAATGATATTGCTTCTAGGCTACAAGACGTGTTACAAAAAGGGCTCAAAAAAGATCAGAAAGACAAAATGTTTGAAGACTACCCCATTCCGGGTAATTGTATTTTTTTCGCTGCCCCGTTTTTTAAATGCGGTTGACCTCCTTTTTCTGATTTATTACAAAAGAAAGACGCCTCATTAGCAGCGTGCCAAAGACAGGTCGGTACAGCATTGACAGTTTTAGTAAAATCGATGGACATATTAGTCAATGATAAATCAGACTCAGGTCAACAGTTTGTCGTTTATTATGTGATTCACATTATATAGATACAAAACTGAGACGAAATTTTCTAATTTCTACATTAAATAACAAACTTAAAGATACTTTAAAGGAATCAAAAAGGGACAAAAATCTTTTCGGTGAAGATTTATCTGAAAAGCTAAAGGCTACCAAGGCTATTGCTAAATCAAGCCATATCATCTGAGATATAACAATCCTGAGTCCATGGTGACGAAGAATTCAACTTCTAGTAGTACACAGTTCAATTTAAAATGGAAGCACCCGCAGCCGAATTATCAGAATGCGAACAGGAGACCACCGCCTCCACATCAGTCTGCGGGAGCCCCGTCGCCTCAATACAGGACGAGAGCGGAAGCGGACAGCCGGCGCCGCCCCCCGGCGCCACGTGCTCGTGCGAATGCCCATTACAAGAGGAGATATTAGACACACAGGTGATGTTGCCCTCAGGCAGATTCCAATATTTTATAATGTTTGGGAAAAACTTAGCGCTGACCAGACAGTTCTGTCTTGGATTAAAGGTTACACCATTCCTTTTATGTCTCAACCTATTCAGACGGTGTATCCAAATAATATACCTTGAAACCGTGATGAATTTTATGATTTCCAGATAGACATCAATAAGTTACTTATTAAAGGCGCAATTACGCAATGTGTAAGAGAAAAAGGGGTTACTTATCAAGTATTTTTGAGTGCCCAAACCGAATGGTGAAAAAATATGTATACTAAATAAGAAAAAATAAATAATCAAAAACTACGACAAGGTTATGAAACTGAACAAGGACGTTTTAAACGAAGATTTAGACTGGTGGTATATAAATATCGATAATACGGAAAAACAAATATATGAGTTTGAAATCTATTAATCTGAAGCTTAGTAAAAGCGGGTGGGGCGGATCGTGTGGCGATAAAAGAGCTCATGGTTTTTAGACCAAGAAAGAAAAAAAAATACAAATAAATATTTTGCATTTTTCGTTTTAAAAGTATTTACTAAAAACGTATATAACGCCCAAATCTTATTTCAAATCGATAACACAACTGCCATTGGCTGCATTAACCGCATGGGCAGCGTGCAGTTTCCGCATCTAAACAAAGTATCGCGTGAAATATGGCACTTTTGTGAATAAAGAAAGTTTTTCATCTTTGCGTCATAAAATCAAGTGACAACAGTATTGCCGATCTCGTAGAACTCAGTCGGACACTGAATGGAAGCTAGCAAAATATGCGTACACGCAAATCTTTAATATATTTGTTTTGCCAGAAATAGATTGATTTGCGAGTAGATCGAACGCTAAAACTGATAAATATATTTCTTATAGACCTGACCCTTGACGCTTTTACCGTAAACTGGTCAAAATTTTACTTTTATGCGTTTCCACCATTTAGTGTCATTTTAAGGACTTTAAATAAAATAATAATAGAGAAAGCAACTAGCATCGTAGTTATTCCTTTTTGGTCTACACAGTCCTGGTTTGCTATGTTAAATATATATATATATATATATATATATATATATATATATATGATCTTTGAAATTATTTATTTCAATCCAAGCCATGACTTATTAATTTCCGACGATTCCAGGTCCCAGCACAGTCTACAAAAAAAAAAAAAAAAAACCTTACCATGGCTGCAGCCAGATTATCAGGGAGGCACTACTTCGAAGAAGTGTCCGCCCTTCATCAATAGATATAATGATTAACTCAATGGGGAATGGATGAAAATTTTAGAAGTGCCTGATTTTTTTTGGTGTTAGGAATAACCTTCCTAAACACCAGAAAAAAATTGCAGACTTGTCAGCTGCGTCAATTATTTTTGAAAAATATAAACAGTTTCCTCACTTACGTTTTGTGGTTTGGACGGCGTATGAGACACTTTCCTTGATCCGTCTCATATTACAAAAAATATTTTAAATATCTGACCCTGCCAATGACCAATATAGCTGCTGCAGCTGTCAATATCATTACCAGTGTCAGTTTACCACTGATTTTTATGATATTTTTATGTAATATGAGACGGATCAAGGAAATTGTCTCGATCGCCGTCCTAACCACAAAACGTAAGTTAGGAAACTGTTTATATTTTTCAAAAATAATTGACGCATCTGAAAAGTTTGCAACTTTTTTCTGGTACTAAGGATGGTTATTCCTATTACCAAAAAAAAATCAGGCGTTTCTAAAATTTTCATCCATTCCCCATTGCACCAAATACTCGTAAACAATATAATTGTTATTTTAAGGCCTGGTTCATGTTTTGTCAAGAACAACAGTTTGATTACTTAAATGCATCAGTTCTTAATATATTACATTTTCTCACACATTTATATAACGCAGGCTATCAATACGGCAGTCATAATTGCAGTAAATGAGCGTTGTCATTTATTTTAGGTCGAAATATTACAGACGACGGCAGAATTAATAAATTTACTAAAGGTGTATTCAGAACTCGTCTACCCGCACCTAAGTATGATGTCACCTGGGATACAAATATTGTTTTAAACTATTTATCAAACCTGTATCCAAATGAAAATTTGAACCTCGAGATACTGTCTAAGAAATTAGTTTCTCTGCTAGCTCTCGTAACTGCTCACACAGTTCAAACACTGTCGTAAAAACAATTTAAAATCATACTTATAACCTCCAATTGTATAACTATATTGATTTCAGAATCGATCAAAACAACTAGACCGAATTGTTATCAGCCGATGTTAAAACTTGAAAATACCTTTTTATAACGAAAATCTGACTATATGCCCTGCAAGAACCTTCATTTGTTATAAAAATAAGACTTCACCGTTAAGAGCATCCAATATAGATAATTTCTCCGTTAGCTATCAGAGCCCTACCTTATGGTAAAGTGACCAGCCAGACTCTTAGTCGCTGGATAAAGGATGTGCTCCATCAAAGCGGCGTTGATACGTCTGTGTTTAGTTCACATAGCACTCGGCATGCTTCCACATCGAGGGCTAATCGCCTCCGAATCAGTGTCGATGTAATTAGAAAAACTGCAGGCCGGAGCGCATCTTCTTCCGTATTCGCTAAATTTTACAATAGGGAGATCGTTCCTCATCAAGATGAAACTTTTGCCAGGTCAATTCTGAATACTGAATAATTTAGTAACTTTTTGGTTACTTATATATTATAATGTTTAGCTTTTATCTAATGGAGTCATTCGTTTATGTTTTTATTTTTTCTCTCTTCTATTTATGACTTTAAATATAACTTCCAAATGTCTGTATACAATTTATAAATAAGTTTATTTTATAAATAATAGTTACTTGATCAATTCGTAAACAGATGTAATAATAAATTTCTGAATAAAAGTGTCGCAATTTTCCGTCCAAGTATGCCTAATAATTAATTAATTTAAAAATAAGCAATAAATATTTAAGTTCGTAATTAACAATAACAATATTCTAGAAACTAAACATACTTATGAAAGATACATAACTTGAATATAAAACCAAAACTACCTAAAATAAAATTACTTAAGCTAAAAATTAAAAATACCTATCAAAATTTGGTGCCCTTGGTAGGGTACCCATCACGCAGGCAGCGTTCCCGCGCTGGATTGCGATTGCATTTCTTTGCGCGAGAAAGTTGCCCGCGCGAGGGTCGCCCGTTGCCTCCCTCAGCCGCTTGCCAAGCGCCCTGTGGAGCAGCTGTGCGCCCCTGCCCCACGAACCAAGTGTCTCGACGCCAAATGCGACGAATTCATATTGGGCGCCGAGACAGCTGTATTTGGCAACCTTTAGACGCTCCCGAGCGTCCGCCGCCGCGCCAGCACGCCTGCTGGTCGATGGAAAGTAGGACGCCGCTAGTGTGTCGGCGCAAGTGGCGTCCCACACCAACGCACGGCCCATCCTCCAGGGAATTAACGACATCCCGTCGGGGCGCTTGCCATCGTTCCGCATTATTTGGGGATCCAGAGCGGGGATCAGAATGTCGTTAAGGGCGGCATGACGAGACAGGCGGCCGGCACCCGAAGAGGAGGCGAGCCCGTGGTGGCCGAGGCTATCTACAGACGATCCACAAGAAGCACAGCTGTGGTCGGCACAGAGAGCGACTCCGAGCCGGAGACCGGCGGCTATGCGAAGCGTCTCTGGGTCGATAAAGGTGCCGGTGTTGGGTGAAGGATAGGCGTGGAGCCAGTGACCTGACTCTGACCTAGATGATGGCAGAAGCCTCGCTCGGTCCCTGCCTGTTGCGGTGTCGAGGAGTGAGTTTAGGGTTGAAAGTGATGCTATGGTATCCCAGGCCCTTTGAATCTTAGGTCGGGATGGAAAACTTTGATTCGGTCCAGTTAGCCAAGCATTTGAGGCCTCAACAAGGCACGCAATCTCGCAGTTTGTAGCCGGAGAGGCTTGAAAAATTTTCCCTGCGAGATCGGAGGTGCTATGAATTGAGGCCAAGAATGCCGGCAGAGCAACACTTGAAATTTTACGGTCCATGCCTGCTCGCTCAGTTGGATATTCAAAATGGATTCAATTTGGGATTTTAAAAGTAGGTCAATAGGTCGGAGTAGGTGGGGGTATTTCCAAATAGGACAACAGCGGAGCAGGTAAGTGAATTTTGGAACAAGTAAACAAAATTTTAAAATAAACAGAGCAGAATGACTGCTAATTTTGAAAAGGCGATCAGAATGATCACAAAATTTCGAAATAGATTTACTGAGAAGGGGAGGGATGGCTTCATTGAAGATGGGTGCTCCGAGAAGATGTTCACAGTCTTTGGATATCGTTTTGTTGGTTGGCGCGATGTTATTAAATTGCTGAATAATTTCGGATGCCGAAGAAGAATCTATATTATCAGAAATATATAATTCGCATTTATTGAAATTCCAGCCCAATATCTCTAAATACGATAATAATAGATACTTACTCTCGATTAATAGATACTCCCACCCTTTACCCTCCCAAAGCAATAAACAAAAATCAGCGACCTATCTGTTCAGCTTTAAACTTAATGAGGATAAAATGGCGGACGCGTGGCGTTTCCTACTATTGGTTGAGAGGATAGGTAATCAAAATAGGTACTTTTAATGTTTTCTTTTTACAGATTAGTATTTATTCTTTAAATAATTCGTGATAATGGCCGTGAATTGGAAAACAGTACTACATGTGAACATTAATCGCGAGAATTGAGCAGCTCGCATAATTATGATAGAACTTCACATACAGGTAAGTTCGTTTTATCATTAATTATCATCAAAGGGTTATAGTTCTATTTATGATATAGGGATATCCTGGCAGGGTTGTTTCAGAAAGATGAAATAATTCTGGGCTTTATGGCAGGCGAAGCAGTCCATCAAGTCCAATTGGGTATCTTGTTGTCGTGAGTGGAATAATACTCTACATTTGGGGTACGATTAGGGTTAAATGTTTCACATGTAATGAACGGGTTGTTTTGGCAATACCTACAGATTTTCGTCATAGAATGGTCGTAGTAGTTTGACCATATAAGGTAAGAACATGATATGTTCCAATAAATTATTACTAAAAGATGTCTGTCGAGTTTGTTTGGTGTTTTTTCTCGAAACAGACCGTTAGGTTGGAAACACTGGTAGCTTCATTATCTGGGTCATAAACCTATAGGTTAGCTAGGAAGGTCAAATGTTTAAGGCGTCCAAACCCCCATCCAGACAAGTTGTAGCCTGTGTGAGTGATTAAAAGATCACCATACAACCCGTTGATAATACCTTTGTTCCTAAATACAATTATCTAGGGCACATCTCTAGCTCACGGTACTATTGGTTAAGAGGATGGGTAATCAAAATAGGTACTTTTAAGTTTTTAGGTCAAATATTGGATCTAAGAGCATTTTAATTATGGCTAGCATTGTTTTTTCTATCGTCGAAATTGACAATATCTAGAAGCTTTATGGTTGTGCAGGACTACGAGTATAGTAAGTATATATTATAAATAAATGAAGGTCAATATTATTTATATATTGACTTTCACAATTAATCAGTTTGATTTTTATTATCAATTACATATCATAGACAATAATTTGGCTATACGAATTTTTTAACGTAAATCGCTATATATTTTGTCTGTGATATTATTGCCACTGACATGCTGCGCCGACCCCAAATAAATGGGATAAGGGCAAGAAAATTATGAAATGATGATGATATTATTGCCACTTACTATTCTGTCAACGCAATTCGTGAATTATTTTAGAGCATAGGTATACTTCTTTGCCCACCTTTAATCTTTACGACGTTCATTTCGTTAGGTTGGTGGTTATTTTAAATCGAGATGTAGTGTACACTTAACTCGACAGGCATTATTTCATAGACGGGAGCCACTGTGGACAGGAGGCTATGTTCCCAGTGCATTTGCAAGTTCATCATAGATTTAAAGAAATCAATAGTTAAGAAACATCCCGAACGCCACTTCGGTGGAAAACAAGCTTACGGCCCACTCGATGATAAGTGGTTACCGTAGTCTATGGACGCTTGTAACTCCAGTGGTGTTACATGCGCATTGCCGACCCTTTAAGAATGTTTACAATTTATACCTGTGCGGCAAGATCTCCCGGAAGCGCATCAAGAGGCAACTTGCCGGTGGCGACCATGACGTCGCGGAAGTTGAGAGCCGAGTAGTAGACCCGGCATACATCAGTGTGGGGGCGCCGCGGCATTTCCCCAGCGAACTGCAAGTTGCTCTCGATCCAGCGCAGCGACGACAGGTTGCCGCGCGACAGCGTGTTCACGTATGCGTGCTCCACCTGCCACAAAACCTTACACTCGGTATACATAGGATTACAATTTCCCGAAAATATAAGCAGAAGATATCCATTAGCTATGATCTTTTTTTATTCGATGTAATATATTTCTCATGCACTCAAACCCTTTTTAAGAATATCTACAATATTCTGGGAGGCTTTTTCTCTTAGGTTATTGTCGTTGAACATTTTAAACAGGCATCTCTGATACGCTTGACCAACAACGAGTGGGCAATGATTTAACCGGGCTACCCTTGTTTGGCCTAACAACGTTTTGCCTACTTTCGGTTTGCCTTATTTCATTTAGACTAATCTGGTTTCGAATAATAGCTCGTTTTGCCAAATTTTTATTTGTTCGAATATCATTTTGTCTAATACTCACTTCGCCTAATTGTTACCTTATTTCATTTTACCTAATTTTCAACCGCCGAAAAAAACGGAGGAGGTTCTCAAGTCGACGCGTATATAAATAAATATATTTTTTTATGTATGACCACGCATAATTTTTTACAGAGTAGTTCGATTTGGATAATTCTTTTTTAGTTGGAAAGGGTATAACCCCGAACTTGGTTCCATATAAATTTGGAAAACAAAACCAACCTTAAGGGTAGGAAAATAGGGGATGGTTGATTTTTCGTCGGTTAAAACTTTGTTTTTAAAGTAAAAAAAGTTTCTATAATCTTATTTTGTATACTGTTTGACTGATATAATTACTTTTTGTCTAAAATACATTTTGCATAATTTCATTTTGTCGAATCACTCCCCGCCCTCCGCTCTGACTATCACCAGAAACTAATGTAAGGTTTATCGTATCACAGCCATACGATAAATAAATAACATTTATTTATTTATCGTTGTTGTGAATAAAAGCTTTCGATAAGAAAATTCTTTAAAAAATGGTGTCGTAGGGATTTGTGTCGTAGGGTCAAAGTTTTACCTAACACTCTTCCTCCTTGCTTAGCTCGTCATCGAACCCACACCGATACTCTATGTATCTATAATAAATACTTAAATACATAGAAAACATCCAAGACTCAAGAACAGATATTTTTGCTCATATTCATATTCATATTCATATATTTTATTGGTAAAAGTATAAGTAACATTTTACAAGTCAATTTGTTAAAATTGTTAGCTACAATAATTATATAATATCACACAAATAAACTGCCCTTACCAGGATTCGAACCCGGGACCTACGGCTTCGTAGGCAGGGTCACTACCAACTAGGCTATAGGAGGCTCCCATACAACAAACGTGTTTTTTTTGCCATTTTTATAGATAATGGTACGGAACCCTTCGTGCGCGAGTCCGACTCGCACATGGCCGGTTTTTTTAATTTTTTTTTCCCCAGGGGAAATCTTTTATGGATCCCACCCGGCTCGGGAGAAGCCGAGTGGGTGTGTCCGACTCTCACGGACTAAAACCCCTGGGGTGTTCCACTGCTCGCTTGTAGACAGAGCCCCGGGAACGCAATTGCACACATCCGGAACTCTGTCAGCGTTGCCCTTGCGGGCCCACGTAGGTGGCAGGGTATAGTGCCCTACCCACTCCGCTGTTGGCACCCCAGAACACCATGGGGGCCTTCCTGCTCGGGACCGTTTCTAGGCGGGTGATGGAACTCCCCGACTCATCACCCGCAGGTGCTGCTCCCCCTCTGCGCCTCCGGCTTTTTATATACACTCTAGGGGTAGGGCAGAAAAGACCACGTGGATATTGAGGTGCACCGATTCGATTTTGTTACTTATATTATACAATATCTCGGCCATTTTTCATTCTAGTGAAAAGTGTTTCAATCGAATTACCGTATTAAATAATGGGAACGATTTAAATGGTCACCAAAAATTTTTTTGGTACCCTAAGCACTCTTACCAAAGAAAGGAACTAAACACCAAAAAAAATAATTCTATTATTACAATACTACCAGCTGTTTTAATAACGACTGAACTTTAAATTGTATTCGAACACCAAATTTAATAAATGATCACCAAATCTTAGCACGACACCTCCTACGTATACTGATACAAGTGACAATTTTGAGATTTTCAGTTTTTTGCATTTTTGTGATTAATATGTCTATATTTACCTACCACAAAAATTTCGTACGCATATTCCAATTAGTTTCGGAAAAAAAATAGCGTGTATGAATGCATCTAACACCATTCATCTAATCGGTACGACATAAACTGAGGCAACTCACTTACACCACTATACGCGGCACCGATATAGTGGTGGGGCGGGTTTAGTCCAGTGTAACTAGCAGTTGCCTCAGTATGCACGCTAGCTCTCGCTGCGTACGGACGGTGTTCCGCTTTGTTTTAGTAGTAAACGACGAAGCATACATCTACGTGGACAAATATTTTTAGTAATTATGTTAAGTGCACGTTGCTTATGGTATTTTATTGATAAATCATTGTGAAGAAAGTAAATAAACCATTGTAAAATGAAGCGCACTAGAGGGCGAAATCTCGTTGCAATGATTTTGAACGAAACTCAAGATCGTGATTCGAGCAGTAAGTATTTACAAAGAGTTTAAATAGTATTGTAGACATAAATTTATACTAAAATTCGCTGTTTTTAAAGCGGTTTTATTGATTTTTTGTTAGTTATACCAGTATACGGGTTCAAATTTATTAAGTGTATGTTATTATCTACCTGCGTATATCGATACAAGAGATTTGACGGTTAATTTGATCTTTTGTTTTCAGTGTCACCGTTACCTCCAGAAGCCGAAATTGTACGGGATGAAATTGAGTTTCTAGACAAAATAGATTTAGATTATATTGAATCGGAACCATTTTCAGAACTTGTTAATTTCGCTAATGATACACTGCAGCAAACTTGCATTTCACCAAAGTCAGTGGAGTATGAAATAATTACTGTCGTCGCAGATGTACATGAGCCAAAATTAAACAAGTCTACAAGGCAATTTTCAGAGCGCTCACGAAAAATAAGTTTGCAAAAAGAAAACTCACGAGAAATTGAGGATGCTATTTTGATGGTACCAGCTACGTTATGTGATGACAATTTATCTTTACCTATCAGTCATACAAACTCACCACTTTCAGAACCAAGTATCACACAACGTACAATTGAATGCGTGACCCCGATGCCATCAACTTTATTGGATTTTTCTCCAGAAGACTCTGATGGTTGTTTGGAGTTCGGTAGTGATAATTCGCCTTGCCCAGCTGACTACATCGACTCGCCAGTAAGCACACCCGGTCTTCGTAAAAGAAAATCTCAAAGGAAAAAAGATTTTGGTAATTTGCGGGAATCTTATCAAGATATGTGGATTGACGAAAAACGAAAGTATAATGTTAATCACGGCTTGAAATACACGAGTAGAAATGGTAAAATGAAACCAGGAAAACAAATAAAACCATCATGCCCCCCAACATGTAAAAAAAAGTGCTGGTCACACTTTACCGAATCTGATCGGGAAAAAATATTTGACATATTTTGGAAGATAGGCAACCATACACGACAGTGGGACTTTATCACTAAATATGTAAAACGACAAAATGTAAATAGAACAACTAAATCTGACTCGAAAAGAACATGCACTGTCAAATATTTTTTTCCGAAAAAGAATGAATCCCATGAAGATGTTACTGCCATACCTGTGTGTAAATTAATGTTTCTGAACACACTGGCTATTAGCTATAACTTTGTAAACACTGCCTTGAATAAATTTCATCAAGGAAATGGTTCTGTACAACCTGATGGTAGAGGAAAGCATAATAATCATCCCCAGTCCATAGCAGCAGATGTTATTAAGAGTGTATGCGATCACGTATACTCCTTAGATCCCGTAGAAAGCCATTTGGTAAGAAAGCGAACAGATAAACTGTACCTTGAAGGCAGTTTAACTTTTTGTAAAATGTTCAGTTTGTATACTGAATGGTTTGACTACACCAAGTATGAGAAAAAAGCTTGTAATGTCCGACAATATCGTGATATTGTGAATAAAAATATCAAATTAGCGTTTCACATTCCCAAAAAAGATAAATGTAGCACGTGTCATACTTATGAAAACTTACAGAAACCGACTGAAAAAGAACAATCAGAGCATGCTTTTCACTTGGAGGAAAAGAAAAGGGCAAGAGATTTAAAGCAAAGCGACAAAGAAACAGCTACAAGCAATAAAAAAATAGTGACCGCCGTTTTTGATTTACAGAAAACCTTAACTACTCCTCACGGTAACATAAGCGTATTTTACTACAAGAGAAAATTGAATATTTATAATTTCTCAATCTTTGACATGGGTTCACTTCAAGGCCGGTGCTACTGTTGGCATGAACAAATAGCTAAAAGAGGTGCCAACGAAATTGCTAGTAACGTGCTTCATTATATTCAGTCAAAAATCCCAGATAATGTAAAAGAATTCAGGTTTTGGTCTGATAATTGCGGAGGGCAAAACCGCAACAGGATTGTATATCTCATGTACATGTACGCTTGCTGGAAATATAACATATCAATAGTACATCGTTTTCTTGTAGTTGGGCATACACAAAATGAAGGTGACAGCATGCATGCTCTAATTGAAAAAAGAACGAAAAATGTCAATATATACACACCTGAGCAATGGTATATGGCTATGCGTATGGCGAAAGTAGAAAAACCGTATGAAGTTATAGAAGTCTCCCAAGACTCGGTATTTAATTTTAAGGCTTGTCTGAAGCTATTCAATAATTGGAGCAAAGGTACAAAAGGGCAAACCGTTATGTGGAGCCGAATGTGTGAGGTATATGTATCACACGAAGAGCCCTTTACATTAAAGTACAAGTACAGATTCGAACAGGAATATGAATCTATTGAATGTGCTTCCATGAAACAAACAAGAAGCCGACTAAGTGAGCTTGAAATAGGGTTGGATAGTATTATTGTAGCTTACCAAGCACCATTGCCTCTCGACAAACAAAAATTGAAAGATCTTGGTGATATGTGTAAGACTGGTGTAATTCCTGCTAAATACCACGAATTCTATCACAAATTAGTCTGATACAATGACCTGATTACTTATTAAGGTTTCTTATTTTGATTACCTAAAATATGTTCCTGTCGATTAAAAAGCAAATGCTTTAGATTGTTTTATTAAATAAGCAATGTTGATATTTTATAAAACTGAAGCAACTAAAGTAGTTAATTTTGTTGTTGAGTTATTTTGTGTTCATTTTATAGTAGATTTGTATTTTTTTAAGTATTATTTTTATTAATTATTAGGTCAAAGTGATCTCAATTTCATTACGTTAATTTTATATTAAGAGAATTGATGATCTCAGTTGTGAATTGTAAAAACCTTTATTTACGTTGTGAAGTAAAAAAGGGCCAAAGTTAAGGTAACTGGTTGTGATGATAGATACAGTAATTACTAGTTCCTAGATACTAAGTAGTAATATGGTAAGAATATATTCTTATTAAACTCGCCTTAAAACATAAACATATTAAGATGATTAATTTTATTAATGATGCTCAAGACTGATTCTGACAGCGTGATAAAAAAATTACTTACCTTTGTACAATTTTCTATGAGAATAAAAACCTGTACATATCATAGAACACTTGAGTTTTTTTTATAATTTATTTTAAATATTTTTTTATGGTACTTTTAATACATTACTAGCTGTATATTGATATAAGTGGTAAATTCATCGCAACGTATATTGATCCAAGTAAGGAAATCATTAGAACAACATTAAATAGAGGTTAATAAGAAGCAAAACTGCACCTGCTTTGTTTTTCATACAAGCCCTATGAACATAATTATCGAATTATCTTTATACAATACAAAAATATAATCAAATGAATAATCGATTTACTACGACGTATATTGGAGCAAGTGGTAATTAGCTCAGTATACCACACAAGTATGACATGTGAAATACACGTATACTAGTGTATTTGCAGTTTTCTTCAAAACGGTCAAAAATTTATAAATTTGATTAATGTAGGTTTATGGAAAATGCCTTCCTTAGTACTGAGCCAAAATTTTGAAGAGTTATCTCAAAAACTGAGAAAGTTACGGGTTTAAGTACCTTTGAACAGCTGTCCTGTGAAATCATTATTTTGCACTTGTACCAGTATACGTAGGAGGTATCGAGCAAGCAAATTAATGCAATATTTCTACCTAAATAACCCACTATGATTGCCATAAAATGTATGCGTGCCTAATAAAGTATAAGGAATATCAGGTTAGTAAACATTTTCTAGTAACTTAAATGATTCCTAGCTACCAAAACCCAAATCAGCGCGCCCCACTTCCACATGGTATTGTCTGTCCTACCTCTAGAGTGTATATAAAAGCCGGCGGAGCCAGAAGCTCGTGAAGGAGGTCCTGAGTTGAACGGGTGTACGAGGCCGAGCGAAGCGTAGGTCAAGTGCGCAGCGCACGTGAAATTGTACTATTACTTATTCTGTGGTGAAACGAAGGGCCGACGAAGCGAGTTTCTGGCGGGAGCCCGGGCGGAGGGCGGGAGATTGAGTCCATCCCAGCACGGCTATCACAAGACGACCGCGACATACTCTCGAGCTCTCTTGCACTAATCATATGCGTATTTAGTTATTTTACCAACCGCAAATAACGTTTGTATAATTTTGCAGGAAGGAACTGCAAAAGTAACTTTGTAATCGCATGTATTTGTAAAGGATGACAAACTTAGGTATGCAGTTTGTGTATATCTGAATCGTGACTGAAGTTGCAATATTATAAGGTTTTTTTTATGAATGGATAGAACCAAAACTAATTATGTTCAAAATAAGTAGCTTGTGGGTCTGCTAGAAGTACCTTAGAATTACGATGATCATTATCAGTGAGTCAGTGTATATGTCAGTGACAAAACTAAGGAACTTTACCGGCAATAGTTCTTAAACTAAAAGTTCAAATTTAATGTTATTGAGAATATATGTAAGCCATATCATGCCCTATATGTTACTGGGCATTCACGGTTCTGGCTTTAGCCAGCACAAAATTACAGGATGTTGAAATTGGCCTCCCGATTTAACCACGTCTTTATGCTTATAACATTGAAAGTTGTAGCTTCGTAAAACGGGCCACTGGACTTGACGATAAACATGAGTGATACTCAGTATTATACCTGTTTAGTTTCGGTGACGTCGTCAAGCAGCAGATGGCGGAAAGTGCCCCATTCGCCGCGGAGTACGTTGAAGGCCAGATCACGCTGAACTTGCGCCCTATACGTTGGAGCGTCAGGGTTAAACGGCTCAGCTCCGGGTAAATAGTAGCAGCGCAAACGTTCGCCGCCAGGCTCGCGTCGCAGACAGACAGCCAAGCCTTGCAAGCCAGAGTCTTGCTCGCGTGACCACACGTAAACCCTTAGGTCTTCTGTCTCGGCACGTTTCATGGCGTCCTTAAGATCCTCCACCCAGGCGAAATCGTCGTTGCGCACTTCTATAACGATCTTCATCGCCGGCACGGTTGCTGGCCACCGCAGCAGCAGGTATTCGCGCGTTCCAGAGTGCCCGCTGGATACCTACGTAACAATCACATTAAAAAATATAAATACAAGAAGTCTTGACGTCTGGACTGATGGAATCGGTGGGTACCGCTGTTAAGTAAAAGCGATAGGTTCCTTTAACACGTTCGCTGCGGTAACAATTTTACAAGTTTTCCTCCAGTGCGTTCATAGGTCAAAATGCCTAAGACGTACACTTTCGGCTGGTGCGGCATTAGGTTCAAAGACCTAGTGAGTTAGAGGTTGATATAACCTCAATTATCTATCTGAATATAAGTAAAATCACGCGAATGTTTTTTGCCCACTGGCTTCGCCCGAGACTCCCAATTGTCATATTTGAAAAAAACGTCAAAATAAACATTAGGTTTTTAGACCTAATACCGCACCTAATCAATGGTACATTTAAGGTTTATATTAGTGATGAGAAATAAATAGTCGATAACTAAAAAAATCCAATTATATTTATTGCAGGTTACTTAAAGTGTTTAAAAAATAGGCTTATACCTACACAGTTTCTCAAATGTTCATCATAAAAGCATTCTACACAATATCCCTTTTGGCATTAAAAACAAAAAGATATAATTATGTCTCGGCTGTTCAATGTTTTACGGTACTTTTGTTTTGCACTAGCTCTGTTATAATAATATGTCAACTTCATCATCACTTGAAATTCTTTCTTTTGAAGATAATTGCAGCAGTTTTCGGCAACGCTTCCTCGCCCCACTCCTTTTTTCTTTTCCTTTAACGTAATTACGTGGTAGATTAACGACTGTCAGCACAACACTAACTAAAAAGAATCCCCCGATCAGTGCGACAGTAGGTTGATATGCCTATTATTCCATAATAGCTGTTGCCCGCGACTTCGTTCGCGTAGAACTTGTTATCGTCTTATAAAATGATTTCTCTCAATACAAACTTTGAACACTCTTTTAGGGGATAAATTAAAAAAAAACGTTGATGTTCATTTTCTAGTTTGTGAACAAACAGTCTAAAACTGAAATAAAAAATCTTATATTTTACAAATGTCTTGAAATACGCAAACTTAATTCCCCTTTTAACACTCTTAGGGGATGAATTTGGAAAAACTCTAAACTTAGTTTTGTAGACGTTCAGAATCAGAATAAGACCAAAGTTACAAATCTCTTACTCATACTTTAAAATTTTCTTGCTATCCATATACAATTTGAACCCCCCTTTAACCCCCTTCGGGGTTGAATTTTTCAAATCGCTGAAGGAACTCTTTCCGTATTGTAATAAGTAATCTTACTTACTAACTTTTAAGTCTAGTTCAAAAAAAGTGTTGCCCATACAAAGCTTGCCCCCTCAGGGGTGGAATTTTATTAAACTCTGAAAGTACTTTTTTTGTATTTTAATAAGTAATAATTCTAAAAGTTCTAAGTCTTCTTTCAAAAAAAATGTTTCCCACACAAAACTGGCTCCCCTTGTTAACCCCCTTAGGGGTAGAGTTTTTAAAACACTGAAAGTTCTTTTTTAGTATTCTAATAAGTAATCTTTTTGCAAATTTTCAAGTTTCTAGCTCCGAAAAAGTGTTGCCCATGCAAAGTTTGCTCCATTTTTTAACCCCCTTAGGGGTGGAATTTTCTTAAACGCTTTATGTTAATTTTTTATTTTAATCAGTAAACTTTTTACAAAGTTTCAAGTCTCTAACTCAAAGGGGATATCCCATCCGCATACTTTCCGATAGTCGATCCGTACTGCAAGCCCTGCAAGGTCACGCAACAACTTCTGGGCTGATACACAAATGCCACAAAATCCTATCAGAGGTATGTAATAACAGCGACATAACCCTGCAATGGATCAAAGGGCACAGTAATTCACGCGGTAACGATGCAGCGGATGCACTGGCTAGAGAGGGTTCAGAGTCAAGAGCTGTAGGACCGGAACCCACAATTCCTCTACCCTCTGCATGGCTGCGGAGCACACTGCGACTAAACACCAAGGTAGAACACCAAAAACATTGGAACACCCTAGGAACCTGCAGGCAAACCAGGGAGGCCCTCCCGACAATCAACCCCGGATTGTCAAGGAAGCTAAAGCAGCTAAAGAGGCCGGCACTCCGTCTTCTGACAGGAGCTATAACTGGTCATGCACTACTAAACAAACACCTTTTTACTTTAGGTGTTACAGACAGTCCTCTCTGCAGAGCCTGCATGGAAGAGGACGAGACAGCCGCCCACGTCATCCTGACATGTCCTGGAGTGGCGGACTACAGGGCAAAGTACCTCGGAACACCGGGGTCACTACCGGAGGCCGTCGGCAACGTAAAGGGTCTGCTAGGCTTCCTGGTGGAACTGGGTTGGCACGAATAACAGTAGTGCCAAAACCCCTACGCAAAATAGGCGCATTTATGACGTCGAGTTGCGGAAACCCAGCCCGCGTACAACCTATAACCTATAACCTCTAACTCAAAAACATAAACTTTCCCTTATACAAACTTTGCACCCCTTTTTATCCCCCTTAGGAATGGTTTTTTCCAAAACGCTGAAAGTACTTTTTTTGTATTTTTAAAAGTAATTTTTCTACAAAAAATCAAGTGTCTAGCTCAGAAAAAGTATTCCCCATACAAACCTTGCACCCCTTTTCACCCCCTTAGGGAATGATTTTTGTAAAACGCTGAATGAAATTTTTTCATGTTCTAATAAGTAATCTTTCTACAACGTTTTAAGTATCTATTTCAAAAATGTAGTTTTTCCCATACAAACTTTGCACCCTATTTTACCCCCTTAGGGGTGGGATTCTGCAAAACGCTGAAATTAATTTATTTGTATTCTAATGACTGATCTTTTTACAAAGTGTTAAGTATCTACTAAAAAAAAAATGTTTCCCCTTACAAACTGTGCATCCCTATTTTACCCTCTTAGGGGCGGAACTTTTCAAAACGCTAAAATAACTTTATTTGTATTTTGATAACTAATCTTTCTACAAAGTTTTAAGTCTCTAGCTCAAAACAAAAAGGTTCCCCTATACAAACTTTGCACCCCTATTTTACCCCTTTAGGGGTGGAATTTTCAAAAATCCCTTCTTATCCCTAGCCCACGTTATAAAAGCAACCTACTGTGCAAAAATCTTCTCTCTATGATTAGTAGTTTCGGCTGTGCGTTGATGAGTGAGTGAGTGAGTGAGTGAGTGAGTGAGTGAGTGAGTGAGTGAATAAGTCAGTTAGGACATAGGCATTTATATATTTATACTTATTATGAGACCGCGATTAATTTGGGAATCGAATTGCTGTCAATTCATATGCATTTCGACGTAAGTACAGTGGCGGAACCTGTGTAACAGAAGAGAGTGTTGTATCGAAAATTATGTTTAACTGTGTGACAATAAAGTTCAAATTGACTTAGACGAATGTTCCTAGCTGTTAATCTTGCCATTACGTTGTGTCAAGTTTGATGAATCTTAGATTAAATCCTCTTCGCTTATAATACTTAATTAAATCTATAAATGTGAGTAACAGTTCTTGTAAATGTCATCATTGCTATTTCTTCGTTTCTTTTTTAATTTTAACTCGCCTTTTCAAAATTCAAAGAGGTCATAGTGGACGTATCTGTGTTCCATGTAGTGAAATGAAATTCATTATGACGGAATGTGTTATACTCGGTCGATAAAGCAGATACTGATAACTTATACCTTTTCATTTTTGTGTTAAAAAACATAAGTAAAACCCCTCTTGTAAAACCCCTGTAGAAGTAACCAGTTGGAATAGATATTAGGTACATATTTAAAATGTGTAACAGAAACAAAACAAATGCTTATTGGAACCGTTTCTAACTACATGTAAGAGTGCCTAAAGTTTCTCACCTATAAAACATTTTCACCCCCCATTTTCCCCCCTTAAGGCATCATTTCTGGGATAAAAACTATTCTATGTCGATCCGCGGGACTTAAAATATCTCTATACCAAATTTCATCTAAATAGGCTCTGCGGTTTAAATAGCTCCATACAAATTTTCACCCCCCCCTTTTCTCCTTAAAGGGTCGATTTCCGGGTTAAAAACTATCCTATGTCCTTCCTCGGGATTTAAACTATCTCTATACTAAATTTCATTTAAATCGGTTTAGCGGTTTAGGCGTGAAGAGGTAACAGACAGACAAACAGACAGACAGACAGACAGACACACTTTCATATTTATAATATTAGTATGGAGTATGGATTAGTATGGATTAGGTCTTTAGACCTAATATTCGCAAGAGATTAAATTTTTTTTGTTCAGTGCGATATTAGGTCTAAAGGCGTAATACAATTTTTATTGTCTGAACTAGTAGCCCTTTAATAAATATGTACAAAGCTATATGTATTTGTCTCTTTCGTACTCTGAACAATCTACGAGATATACGCTTCGCACGAACGCGAGTACACCATATTTTGCTCCCGCACCGAGTGGGAGTCGACGTATTAGGCCTTAGGCCTTATAACGCAGCAAACGTGTTAAAATATACGGCGGTGGTGTAACGGTTCTGGCTTACCTTTTCTTCGAAAGCCGAAGTAAAGGGATAGAAAGAAGTAAGGTAAATGTCCCAATACTCGACACCTTAATGTCCAATAGTTGACACCAATTATTCACTGAGGAGACTAAGATTGAAAGTGACATATTGTATTGAGTCAATGACGAGTATTAGTACGTTTCTTAAGATAGGTAAGTCGGTGAAAATCTAGTTATATGGATATCAAACCACTGAAATACGGTGAGTTCTTAGTCCGACTAGTAGGTTGAAATCTTAGCAACCATGGCATCGGCTTTAATGGTAGTTGGTTAATTCCAGTATTGAATAACGTGAATTGTGTAGGTTAGAATATTTAGTCTATACACGCGGTAGCGTGTCCAACCAAGTTCAAAACCTATTATGAAACTCGCCTTATATAATAACATCACACGAGTGTTTTAATGCCTAATTATGTACAGTTACATATTAACAGAGTTGGGCAAAAGTTATCTTGAATAAGAATAAGAATAAAAACAGAATTTTTATTCTTTTTCCCATCGATGGGAATAAGAATAAATTCATGCGCTCGTTATTCCGGAATAAATTGAACGGGAATAATTCACGCTACTTTTATCTTGGGGGGTGAAGTTACTCGCGTCCGTAGGATTTACCACCTTTTCCTAGGCCCACCCTACACGTGCCCCCTGGGTGGTGCAAAACGAGTAACAGCAACAGCGCCGAGCAACAGGCGGCGGTTAACTAACCTGTCCTGTGGCCTAAACAGCCACCTAGTTGAAGGTAGGAAATGACTTTCACAACCCGTAACCTGTTCAGGCCGGGGATCTTGGCTTAACTGCATGGGTCGCGAGGAAGAAAACCTCTCTAAAAAATTACCCCAATCCTACGGTGGGCTACGCGCCAACAGGATGTATGGCTGAGGGGTATTCAATCTATAGCGCCAACATCGATGGACCTGGCAAACATCGTATTTATAGACCTAACAGCTGCACACGACGCTGTGTGGCGACAAGGATTGCTTTACAAACTATTAAAAGCCGTGCCATGCCTGAGAATATTCAGAGTGATAGAAAATGCCCTTACAAACAGACCGTTTCAAGTCCACCTGGGTCATCTGTCAAGTAAAGTGAGGATTATAAGCAATGCTTTGCCTAAAGGATCTGTGCTCCCTCCCCTACTCTTGAATCTTTACATCCATGACCTACCTGACACGACCTCGCGAAAGTTCGGCAACGCTGATGATGTGCCTCTAGTAACCCAGAAATCATGGAGATATCAGAAACCATTTAAGAGAGAGACCTGGAAGCTATGGACGAGTATTTTCAGCGCTGGCGCTTATGCCCAAATGCCAACAAGACTGAGGTCTGCTGTTTCCACCTTTCCAACAGATTAGCGAACAAACAGCTGAAAGTTAGGTTTAGAGGTATGGTCTTGCGTCACAATTCCAGTCCAAAATATATTGGTGTGACACTCGACGGGAGTTTGACGTACAAGCACCATCTTGATAAATTGTCCGGAAAACTCAAGACTAAGAACAACATAGTCCAGAAATTAACAGGCACATCATGGGGCGCTAGTGCTGGCTGCCTAAAGACCACTGCTATGGCCCTCGTCTACTCGACGGCAGAATACTGTGCACCTGTGTGGATGAACAGTGCACACGTGGCCAGAGTGGATGTTGAGCTTAACCACACAATGCAAATTATATCAGGCTGTATCATGCCAACACCTACCCATTGGCTACCGGCCCTCAGTAATATTGCGCCACCGGACATCCGCAGACAAAAATGCCCAACACGGGAACTCACCAAAATGTCCTGTAATACCCTGCTGCCCATCTATGAAGACCTGGGTAGCCTCTTTAACACCCGCCTTAAATCCCGAAACCCGCCAGCTAAGACTTTTCATACATACGACCCAACGTGGAAGGATGGCGAAGTGTGGATGAAACAAAGGGAAACGCAGCAGCACAATATCAACAACACCATATTTAAGCTTCGCCTGAGGACTGGTATCGGAAACTGCGCATACCTCTGGCACAAATGGGGATGAATCGCTTCACCAGCGTGCAACTGTGGAAACCCGGAACAAACAATACACCATATCGTATTCGAGTGCCCCAACACCAGATACAACGGTTCAACAGAGGACTTTAAACACCTGACAAAAGAAGCGAGCTTTTATCTGCAAAATTGTAAATTTTAATTTTTAACTCTTAATTTTAATTTTAAATTGTCTATATTACCTATGTACCAGTGTGTAAACGCCATACGATAAATAAAATAACTGTCACTAAGTCAGGAACTAATGTTGGGATCTCAGGGAAATACGAGATTGGCTTCCGGCGTTCTGGTTGCTACACGTGCGAAATTTTCTTCCTGCTAATTTATAAAATTTTCGGTTGAAATTGTGGTGTTTGGTGGTGTAAAATTGTGTTTGGTGGTGGTATAACTACTATCCGGTAAGTGGGTGGATTGTTAGAGTAGTTTGGTGGAGGAAATGAGTGGGAATGAGCCCCCTGACGGGGGCGGTATCTCGAACGTCCCCATGGCTGGGGTGATCATGTCTACCCAGTCCGTGGATGTTCACGCTGATAAACGTAAGTGTGCTGAAGACAATTCCAATAGTTTAAATAAAAGAGATACTAGAATTCCCGCATCTGCGTCGATTCAGCACACCTACACAGTGCCAGAGTTTGCCCCGGGAACAAAATTAAATTATGGTGCAAATGACACGGGCCCATTCATAGTTCAGGTGGTCAAATCCGATGACTCATCCCCTGGGTCACCATTTAGAATACTAAAATTCGCACAACTAATGCACAAGTATTCTGTTAAGGGCATTATTAAAGGTGGTATTCATTCTGCTGGTCGCAGCCGGGTTACGGTACAATTTGAAAAATCTGATGACGCCAACCAATTTTTGATCCACTCGTTCTTTACAGACAATCTGCAGTATTCGTGTGCTATCCCAATGTATAGTGTAACGCGTTCTGGTTTGGTGAGGAATATACCAACTGACTGGTCTCTGGAGGAGCTTGTGAATTCTATTGAGTGTCCCAATCATTCCAAAGTAATAAAGGCCCGTCGTTTAAACAGAAAGTCTACCACCGATGGTGTTACATCCTGGATCCCTACACAAACTGTTGCCCTCACATTCTTAGGTCAAAGGCTTCCGGAAAAGGTGTTCTGCTTTTATACATCTCTCCCTGTGGATCTGTATCGCCTCCCAACCATACAGTGCAACAAATGCTGCCGATTTGGACACATTAAAGCAAACTGCCGATCTAATGCTAGGTGTTATAAGTGTTCCCAACCCCACGAGGGGGAAAGCTGCCAGGTGAAAGACGAAAATGGTTCTTGCCTTTCCTGTTCAGGCCCCCATTTTGCCACAAACCCTTCTTGTCCTGAGCACGCTAGACAAAAGAGCATCAAGCTTGTTATGTCGGAGGAAAGCATCTCATATTCTGAAGCATCTCGCCGTTTCCGTGCCGTTCGACGTACCTTTGCCGACTCTACCCGCCCTACAGTTTCACCATCCCCAGTCCCTAATTCCCAATCCTTCACTCCGGTCTCTCCCCAATCCCAGCATCCTCAGTCGACATCTTACAGGAAGACAGTTTTGATCCCCCGTCGTCAGGCTCCTGTCCTAGACAAAGGATATGATAAAGCGGCCCATAATGACATTACCAGCACTCCACAATCCTCTCAGCCTGATGGCTGCTGTTTAAATCCAAGAACGTCATCACCATCAGATGACAATCTGATGAGAATACTAATATCTGCTCTGATGAATTTCTTCTCGAGGTTTTCAGACACACTACCGAACAACGTCATGGATATGTTGCACCAGCTCATGAGTACTCTTGATTCTTTTAATGGCTCCTACAGCCATTCAATGGAACTGTAGAAGTATTCGGCATAAAAAAACTGAAGTAATTTCCCTAATTAATAATTACAATCCTGTTTTACTAGCTATCTCTGAGACATGGTTGAGGCCTGGCTCCCAATTTAGGGTGCCTGGTTTCTCTTGTCTTAGGGATGATAATGATGATGGATGGAATGGATGTGCCATACTCATTAAACGTACCCTTCCCTTTTCCTTGATCCCCATCCCTCCCCATTCAGCAGGGTTTAATATAGTGGCTTGTAAAGCTTTAAATTTAACTTTTGTTTCACTGTACATTCCTCACCCAAATATCCCTATTATTTCTGAGCTTGATTCTATTCTCTCCCTCCTCCCTGGTCCTTTGGTTGTAATGGGCGATTTTAATTGCCACCACACCATGTGGGGTTCTGCCTCTTGTGATTCAAACTCTTCTCGTCTCATAGAGATTTTTGATAACATTAACTTATGCCTGCTGAATGATGGGTCTCCTACCCGAAGAACATCTCCTCTCCAAAACAGAAGCTCTGTTGATTTAACTCTGGTTTCTCCTAGTCTGGCTCCCCGCGTTGTTTGGGAAACCCTCACGCTGTCGCATGGTAGTGATCACCTTCCCATCTTAATCTCTCTACCTTCCGATGTGTCCATCCCTGTAATTTCGCCCTCTCCCCTTCTTAAGTATAGACTGGACAAGGCAGATTGGCCTGAATTCTCTGTTTTCGTTTCTAATGAAATAAACTTGCTTCCTTCAGTTTCAGAAGATAACTACCTTTCTTTATATTTCAAATTCATTTCTATACTATCTAAGGCAGCAGACTCTTCTATGCCTCTTAAAAATTCTGCCCAAGGTAAACTTTCTTCTCCTCCTTGGTGGGATGCCGAATGCACGGCAGCTATTAAAAAGCGTAATGAAGCTGAAGGCTCCTTTGCGGGCGAGCTGTCTAGCTATGATCACTACCTTCACTTTCAATCTACCAACGCCCGTACTAAACGTTTGCTGTCCACTAAAAAACGCCTCGGGTGGACGCGGTTCTGTGAAAGCTTGTCTCCCCGAACCCCATCTACTTTGGTTTGGAAGAACATAAAGCGGTTCCGTGGCTCTATGTCCGCAACCAACATCTCATCGAATGACCCCTCTGCTTGGCTTGATCCTTTCCTGGATAAACTGGCACCTCCTTATGTTCCTTTTGAGGATGCCTTGCCATCTTTCTCTCCTGTTGCACCTTCGAATGACAGGATGGATGAGCCTTTTTCATCATCAGAATTATATTCCGTATTAGAGCATCTTCAGGATTCCTCACCAGGTATAGATGGGATCCCCTATTCGTTTATAAAAAAATGTTCTGAATCTTCCAAAGTATTTTTTCTTTCTATTATCAACCAGATATATTTTTCAGGAACTATACCATCTACTTGGAAAAGTCAGATAATTATCCCCATTCTAAAACCCGGCAAAGACCCTAGCGATCCTTCAGCATATAGACCTATCGCCCTTTCGTCTGTACTAGCTAAGATTCTGGAGCATCTGATTAAAAATAGGCTCGAGTGGATTATAGAAAGCCGTGGAATTTTATCTGACTCTCAATTTGGGTTCCGCAGAGGAATGGGAACAATAGACAGTTTAAGTATTCTTACGTCAGACATTCGACTGGCATTTTCTAGGGGTCAGCATGTAGTGGGTGTATTCCTTGATGTAACGTCAGCCTATGACAATGTCCAGCTTCCGCTACTCAGGCAGAAAATGCATCAGCTGAGTTTGCCGGTAAGAATGGTCAACGTCATATGTAACCTCTTTATGGATCGCTCCATCTGTGTCCGTCTCCAAGGCTCCTTGCTTCCTCCCAGAACTATATGGAAAGGTCTACCGCAGGGATCAGTTTTGAGTCCTATTCTATATAGTCTTTATACTGCTGATCTTGATAAATCTGTCAACTGTTTCTGTGACATTCTTCAATATGCAGACGACATTGCTCTATACTATGCCTCCGATTCTGTTTCAGAGTGTTCAGTTGCCTTGAACTCGGGACTTAGTTACTTGAATGCTTGGCTCTCGGATCATGGTCTCTCTTTGTCGGCTTCCAAAAGTTCTGTTGTCGTATTCACAAGAAAACGACGCATCCCAGACATTGATATAGTACTTGGTGACGAGATCATCCCAGTTTCTAATTGTGTGAAGTTTTTGGGCCTTTATTTGGATGCCCGATTAACTGGCATCCCTCATCTAAATTTTAGTAGGAATAAATGTGAAAAAAGCGTTAACGTTTTGAGGGCTCTATCGGGGGCATGGTGGGGCTCACACCCTTTTTCGCAAAAGCTCTTGTATAACGCCATTATTCGGAGTCACTTTGACTATGGGTCTTTTCTGCTAGAGCCTTGTAGTAAAATAGCCTTATCTTATCTAGACAAGATACAGTCAAAGTGTCTTCGTATCATCTGTGGAGCTATGAAGTCCTCTCCCATCAACGCCCTCCAGGTAGAGTGCTTAGATCCTCCCCTGAGACTAAGGAGACAGCTTCTTGCTGATCGTTTTTTCTTCAGAGCTGCCCAATCCTCTGATCATCCATTGATGTATCGTATGAATAGCCTAGCAAATGTAATTCCTTCTTCCAAATATTGGACGCACAAAGATCTCCCATGCCTTATTAAGAGTTTCGAAAAATTGTCTGAAGCTCCTCTCCTTCTGACGACTCCTGGTAATCCAATTTTCCACATTTCATATGATGCCCTCATATATCGCCCTAATGTTATTTTCTCCCTAGGATTAAAGAAATCATCTCCAGGGGCCAATAATGATTTCTTGAAAATATTAGCTGAAAAATGGGATGGTTGGCTTCATATTTTTACAGACGCCTCCAAACTAACTAGGGAGGGGTATGTAGGTTCTGCTGTTTGGATTCCTCAATATAAAATAGTTTTAAGTTATAAAAGCCCTCCCCCTACTTCAGTTTTTACTGGAGAAGCCATTGCTCTTTATGAAGCTATTTCTTTTATAGAATCCCACAAAATAGCTAAAGTAATTATTTTCTCGGATTCCCTTAGCTGTCTTCAAGACCTAGTTAAATGCCCTCTTCGGTCGAGAGATAATCTCTTAGTGACCCTTAAGTCCCGTGAGGTACTCCATCGGTGTGACTCCCTTGGCTTAGAGGTAGTGCTGGCATGGGTCCCAAGCCACTCCGGTATTGAGGGAAATGAGCAGGCTGATGCCTGTGCTAAACAGGCTATTGATATTGGCTGTACTTCTCATTCTGGCTGCCATAGTCAGGATTTGCGTGCTTCTGCTAAGACCCAGTTAACTGAACATTGGTCAGAGGAATGGAACATTACTCGCCTTTCCAAGGGACGGCATTATGGTGGAATTCAGCCAGACCTTCCTGTGAGACCTTGGTTTTTTAAATTTCAAAAAGCTAGCAAGACCGTAACCTCAACCATAATCCGACTGCGACTGGGCCACATCTGCTCCCCATCCTTTCTTGCTAAAATCAGAGTTCGTGACCACTCTTTATGTGAATGTGGCCTGGAGGAGGGCACTGCAGATCATATTTTTTTCAACTGTCCCAAAACTTCATCTTCCCTATATGATGTCCTTCCTGACTATATTCAACGTCCTGCTAACCTTAGTTATATCCTCTCTTTTGTTAATACGTCATTTGTATACATTCTAGCTAAATTTATTAATAAGTTCAAAATTAAACTTTAGTTCTACTACCTACTACCCCTATTTTAATTTGTAAACTTAGCAAACTTTGTGGGTTTATGGTTATAATAATAAAAAAAAAAAAAAAAAAAAAAAAACTAACTGACCATGTGTATGTTGTAGTTAGTCTAACATTGTGTTGTCTTTTGTTTTAGATTTTTCAACCGATCAAATCTTACATCTTTTGGACCTGGTCTTTAAAGACATTCGTGTAGCCTCCAACCTTGACGCTGGCCAAATTGTCCCACTGGACAGGGGCCATAACAAGCAAAAATCGATCGATCGATCGATCAGGGAAATACAGGGCAACCTTCAAATTGTATAGGCACGCGTGTAGTAATTTCGGTATTTTCTATTACTATTTATAACTCGTGTAATTACCGTAGTAAATCGCAACTTTGGTGAAGTGGAACTGATGATGAAGACCACAGATGATTTATGTAACTCCTCAAGATTGTAAAGTACGTCAAAGATTCTGACATATTTCTATTGAAGTAGCACCTAATGAAATTTCAATTCTGGGATCATTGAGGAATTGATGGAACTCCTCAAATATTATCAGCCCACATAATAGCGACTTGAATTTTTACCATATTAAACAACGCATTTGCTCTCGGAAAGCAGTTCATGTGGTAAATTGGAAAGGAAATGTGGAAATTTTCATGTACTCTTGTGGCTTGGCAAAGTTACTGATATGAAGTCGGTTTAAACTTTGTGATTAAAGTAAATTATAGTATGTGTGAATTCCTTTTTCCAAATTCGTTTTTTTGTTAAGGCCTAAATTGCATTATTTTAGTCTTTAATTTTTTTTCTCCAAATTGTGGTCATTCGTCCAGTCTGTAAGTTTAGTCAGTATAGTTTGTAACTATTTATTGATGTCTTTGTCATTTTGACATGATGTTTAAACTGAAATATCGTCAGGTAAAGGACACATAATTCGTCCAAGGTCCATGGGAGATTGTGTACGTAAATAAAAAAAATATATAAACAATCTCCCATATGCTTCCTTTTCTATTGTAATGACCGTAGCGGATGGCAAGAAAAGTATTTTAAATACACGGATTCCGAAAAAGCCGTCACGGCAGAACCGGGGTCCACCTCAAAAGCTAACTGAATATCATCCACCACCACTGACTCCCGCATTGATTCTCCTCGATGAGAACGAATATTAAATACTAATCGCTTACCATCATCATCGCCTTCATCCGAGCAACATTGTAAGAAATGGTGATTAGCCGGACTACTTTTTGCATTACAGACGCGCATCAAATGACCTTTCACCCCGCATGATCTACACAGCGCATTCTTAACTAACTAAATAACAGGAAATTATTTAACTGGCTGCTTGACATTTGTTTTTATTCCGTAGATCAATTTTTAAATTATTAATTTTCTAATTATTACTTTTATTATTAATTTGTCGTATTGTATGTTGTATTTAATTAATATGTATGTCTTGATAATTTGAATGTTTATGATTTAACTACTTAAATTCAATAATATTTCTACGCCGATATCGGCAGGATATGTGAAACTGAAATGTGTAAGACATACCAACAATTGTACCATATTCGGAGAAATAAACTTTTCTATTCTATTCTATTCTATTCTATTAAACCGGCATTTTTTTACGTCATGACCAAAATATCCGCACGCTGAACACTGTACTGCATTCCTCTGGTCCCGCGAGGTGCTGGCCTACAGTACCACATACTGCCGTGCTGTGCGCGGTGGCGGGGCCGGCGCTCGCGCCGATAACTTGTGCACGTCGAGAAACGGCGCGGGCGCAGCCCCCGCCGGCCCGCTCGCCGCCGCCTGCTGCGCCCCTTCCCTGGCGCAGCGGATGCTCTCCGCCAACTGCAGCGCCTTCGTGAGCGTAAGCCCATCCATAGACTCGCTGAACAAACGGTCCCGCTCTGGACCGCCGGCCATCCCCAGCACGAACCGATCTCGCAGCGACTCCTCGAGGCTTGCCGCCACGAAATTGCAGTGCATTGATAGACCGCGAACGCGTGCCGCCCAATCTGCTAACGACTCGCCCGAAAACTGCACGGCACTTCAAAACTTTGAACGTTCAGCAAACCCGCACTTTTTCGTTTTAAAATGGTCGTCGAGAAAATTCGTTACTTTACTATAGTCAAGCGATCCCACGTCCGCGGGGAGCGCAAGATTTGTCACGTGTCGGTACGTCGTCTCCGCTAAACTAATTAACAAAATATCCCGACGTTTTGCCCCCGATTTGTCCGTATCCTAACTAATGTCATTTGCTAAAAACCACTTCATGATTAAACACGCTCAAAAATACAACCGACATCTTGGCCATTAGATACCACTGCACGTAATAAGCACTAAAACACGCGTTATTAAGATCGTAAACCACTCGTCGCCACTGTTATTTTGGAGGGAAAGGGTGCCGAGAAATGAGACACAGGCCTATATCGAGGTGCTATATTCCGACTAACCAGAGCTGTCACCGGGCGCAACCGGCTGGCGTTCGAATCTTAACCTACCCTCTATATCTTAAACCTAACAGTAACCTTACTGATAGGATAACCCTATCGATATCGAGTTACCTTGTTTTGCCACTAACCAATTTGAGAACCCTCAACAAATCCCTACCTCAATAGGGTTAACTTATAAGATAAGTAAGCATAAGATAGGTAAGCATATCGGAAGTGGTACCTTATGGTAACCAAATTGATAGGGTTATCAAATCGATAGGCTTAAGCCTAAAAAGGGGGTTTCCCTAGGTTCAAGAAAAAGTAAGCGAATAGAATATTTGATGCTAACAGAAATTTAAAAACAAGTGTATGGGCTTGGAATATTCGAAAAACGTGGATGCAGTGCGATTATCTGGAAAAGATTATGCTACTCAAAACGAATGACTAATGAAATTAATATCGAAATTACGGTCAAGACTAGAACCTTCGGAAAGGGACCAAGTTCGCGGTTCAGATCAGTCTTGCTTGGGAATGGAGTTCTCGGAGTAAAGTTCTAAAGTGACCAGTATCGGAGTGAGAGCTTTAAGAGGAAGATCAGTGGAAACAAGTGGTGAACAGTGAATAGAGAAGTAAGTACAAAGTAACAGTGAAGTGTTAGTTGTGTCAGTACTACCAGGTGCGGGCTCGGTGAACTTGCGAGTGTTAGTTAAGTCTGTGTTATTATATACACTCAAGAGCAAAAGTTTCGGGTCACCCTAAATTAAATAACCGCAATAGGATTTTTTTAATATTTTACACTAGTCTTATTGACATAATAAACTATTCTTCGTAATACCCAAATGTATTAGCAATTTCCTATCATAAAAATATCATCATCCAAAAATGACGATTTTTGCGATATCTCACTCCGTTAACGTTGTTTTTTTCATGTGTTTTTACGAGTCCGATTTAAACCTAGTAACGTGTTTATTTTACTGTTATATCTGCAGATTAGATGTATTTAATAAAGATCATTACAGGGTTAAAAAACTATACAACCTTGCACTATTTTAGGAAATATGACGGTGTTTCATCGACCCGAAACTTTTGCTCTTGAGTGTAGTACGAGTCCAGTGGTCTTAGCAAGTCGCAAAATAAATCTACTGTCGTGTTAAAAACGTATTTAACTCTACTCTATACTAACTACCCTACGCTCGTAACAGTATAAAAGAGAATTGTACATTTCGATGCTAGTGCGGAAAGTAAAAAGCACTAGTGCGCAAAATACAACTTTGCGCACGATTTGCAGCTACAAAAAGTAACATTCTTTGAGCAACTATATTAAAACATATTTTTTTAGTTAGTTTTCTGTAGTCGTCGTTACAGTTGTTGATCGTTTAATGAGGCGCGCGTCGATAGCTTTTCTGCCACCATGCGCAAGCGAGCCGCCTCGCTACTTAGCAGGGTGAGGGCCAGCACCAACAGCATCCTAGCAATGTTTGCTGGCAGGTGGGATGGGGCTTACCTAAACCACTGCACTAAGCTCCATTCCATGTCATAATGTTTAAGTACTAACACTAGATGTAAAATAATGTTACTAACACCTATATTCTAAATTATTGTATATATGCCATGTCTAAAATATTCGAAACTGCCATGTCCAAACGCCTATATTCCTTCTGCGAAAAATATAAAATTTTCAGTGACTACCAATATGGCTTCAGAGAAAAAAGATCTACAACACTGGCAGTGTATAAGTTTATCCGCGAAGTTCTGAATATTATTAATGAAAAAAAATATGCCATAGCTTGCCTACTAGATATGAGCAAAGCCTACGATCGGGTACAATACAGTATATTACTGGAAAAATTAAAATCTATTGGTGTACGGGGAAATGCTCACGATTGGTTCTCCTCATACCTTGCAAATCGTGTACAGTGCGTTGAAATAGAACACTCAAACTATATCACCGGAGAGATACACAACGTCCGATCACGAATAGCTAAAGTAGAACAGTCAATTCCCCAAGGAAGTGTCCTGGGAGTCCTATTTTTAATTTTTATAAATGATTTGCCTAAAACAATTAATTGCCCATGTACACTATTTGCCGACGATATCTCTTTTGTTATACCGTGCCAGGATGAATTTAATCTAAACTATCAATTAAACTCCATTCTGACGGAAATTGTTACCTGGCTAAATGAAAATAACTTACAAGTAAATTTTGAAAAAACTAAACTGATACAGTTCAAGCCATATCAAAAACGGACAATACATATTAGCTACTCTTACCTTAACACGAAATTAGAATCAGTCACATCAACTACATTTTTAGGTATTAGCATTGACTCGGCACTAAACTGGAAAGATCACATAAATAAAATAAAGAATAAATTAAGCGGCTTCACTTATGCACTGTATAATCTGAAAAAATGCACGGACATGAAAATAGCAACGAGCGCTTACTACGCTTACGCACACGCCTGGCTACAATACGGTATTGTGTTGTGGGGTAATAGTACGAATATTATTCATCTCTTTAGATTACAGAAGCGTTGCATTAGAATACTTGTTAATATAGATCCCATGGTAAGCTGTAAACCACATTTTAAAAAGTTAAAAATTCTGACTTTAGTGTCTATGTATATTTTAGAAGTATGTTTATTTGTCAAAAATAATTACAATCTTTTCCCGCAATATTCCCGCCCTCAAAACTTACGACCCAGAAACAAACTAGCTACGCCTAATTCAGCGCTAGAAATGATCCATTCAAGCCCTTATGGCATGTCAATAAAAATTTATAATAAAATCCCCAATACTATTAAAGACATTGAAAATTACAAAATATTTAAAAATACAATAAAATTATACCTCATGCAGAAAGCTTATTATACATTAGACGATTTTTTTAATGATCAGTTTGAGGAGTGGACTAAATTGTAGGTCATTGTAACGGATTGATATTATGAATTATTATTAATTGATTATTGTAACATTCTTAACTTAAATTTAAATTTTGTTTTTTTTTAATTTAATTTATATGATGTGAAATATTAACTTTTAATAGTATTGTTTAATATCTTTAATATTTTGTCGCAAATTTTTTATATTTCTTAAGTTCGCGTAAGAGGTGTGAAAATTATGTGACGGTTATTATTATTATTATTTTAATTATTGTTTATTTCATTGCTGTGCCCTTACAGGGTTCATGTAGAACTGTAATATATAATTTAAGAACTGTATACTAACATGAGTGCAATAAATGATTTGAATTTGAATTTGAATTTGAATTTGAATTTGAAATTCAAAATTGTCATTTTTTTTATTGATTATATTTTATTGAATCTATTATAAAAAAAAAAATCTTGATTTTTATTGATTTTTTTTTATGAAGATGTAATGAACACACTAATTATCTATATTATTATTACGCGAACCCGATTTTTGTACATGCCATCAGATCTACAGTTATGGTCCGATTTTGATAAATGATATATCACTGGATTCGTCTCATGCTGCAGATTTGCAATAAGGTCTTCGTTTTTTATTTTTTTATCGGTAAGTTACTAAAATATAAATTTAAAGAAACTACTGTGCGTTGACCACGTGACTTTGGCTGCGTGACGTCACGAGGCGTAACTTCTGTTTTGACTCGAGATGACAATGTAAAATTTTAATCAAGAATTAAACCTGTACTAAGTTTTTCAGCATAAAATTTATAAATGTTAAGTCGGCCACATATGGATACAACACTAAGAAAAGTAAGAAAAATAGAAAGTAAACGGCCTTTTGTAAATATTGTTTATTTACATAAACTGACAGACGTATTGTGTCAAATGTGGTTTTTTTTTGACAGAGACGTCAGTATTACTTGCCATGTTCTTTTTTACTTCAGAAAAAATTATATACAAACTTATTTTCCCATATTCGAGATGTTGGGATAAGAATGAGGTTTAATTAAATCCATTCATTGTCGTGGACCTCATAGACGGCTTTGTTAACCTTACTTAGTACAATCCCGTATAGGCGCCGATAGGTTCCGCCTAATTTCCAGTATAAAGATGTAAAACACGAAACTCGATTACAAAATTTTCTTTTCGGATGGCCGGGGACTCCCTTTGGTGACTTTGTTGACCTGACTTGAATACCATCTAAATTATTTCAGGTTCAGGTAATTTTATTTTGATTACAGGTAGGAGGTTGGTTGTATAAATTTTGTAATTAAACGAGCAATACTTGTACATATATATATTTGCAATCACGTTCTCGGAAACGGCTCTAACGATTTCGATTAAATTTGGAATACAGGGGTTTACGGGGGCGAGATATCGATCTAGATAGGTCTCATGTCCGGGTAAATTCGTTTTCTCCGTATTTTTTCCATTTTCACCCGAGCAGAGCTCGGTCGCCCAGGGACTAAATTATAATTTGTCAAAACGATATGACTTAATACTGGAAAACATAAATTAGTAGATATTAAACTATTTAGCGGTACCGTGAAATGGGGTTAATTTGATCAATTTCAGAATTAAAACGTCTGTAGGTACCTCCCTAAACGTTAATCCAAAAAAATAAGGAAAAAAATGCAAATATCGGTTTTTGGTCCTCTATCGATTGCACCCGAGTTAGAAAAAAAAAATTAAGTCTGTGATCAACTTTATACTCACATACTTTAAACCCCTCTTATTTTTAACGGATTATGATAGTGACAGCAATAAGGAAAAAAACCGGCCAAGTGCGAGTCAGACTCCGTTCAGAGGCTTAGGATTTATAAAGGTTTATGTGCCTTTGGGGTTACTTTGACAAAGAAAAAAAAGGGTATTTACTTTATATTAAATAAGGCTATCATTCACATAAGGATAACATTGCACATTGCACGTAGAACCGATGGCCGTTGGGGCGGAAAGGTTCTCGAGTGGCGACCACGTACCGGAAGGCGCAGCATGGGTAAGCACCCCACAAGGTGGACTGATGACCTGGTAAAGGTCGTGGGAGTCCGCTGGATGCGGGTGGCGCAGGACCGCTCATTGTGGCACTCTCTGGGGAAGGCCTATGTCCAGCAATGCACGTCTTTCGGCTGATATGATGATGATGATGATGAGGGTATCAGTGATCAAAGTAAACCCTCAGAAGTGATAAACGACACCCCATGCTACAATTATCTAATAAAGCAAATGTCCGTCAAGGTTGTGATTTGCAACAGTATTTGATGTTATAGCCAGATACATGCCTGATTTAGTGAACTAGATAAAATTAATGTGTTTACTATACTGAAAGTTTTACCTTAGAAGTTATAGAAGCTATTAAAAGTCCGTAAAATGAATACGCACGTATTTTTTTTTTCATCGATCGGCGTGCCCGATCCCACGACTGGTAAGGACACACTGAAAGTGACGTTCAATGCTTCCAATCGTAAAAAAAAAACAAACGATGCGTTCAGAAATCGTATAAATTAGAGAGAGACACATGAAGAGACGTTTTGATCAATGTAAACCCAGGAATTAAAGTAACCCCAATTCACGGTACCTATAAATAGCATGTGCCGATACTAATAATAAACAGGTGTAATGTCTGTAAAATGTAAGTTTGTATGTTGAGGGTAATCTCAGAAGCTATACCCATCCTATTCTAAAAACCCTTTGTTTAGTAGGTAGGTTATATGTATGTATCTAAGCACTTTATTGTACACAAAACAGGTTAAAACATAAACATGATACTTATGTAAGATTGAAGTAGGTACAATCGCGAACTTATATTAAGGGATCTCGGGGGGAATATAAGGGATATGTAGAATGACCCTACAGGATTAAGTATGTGCTATATTTTATATCTTCGCTTCGCCTAGATTATTTGTATACGCGGCGGAGCCGCGCGGGTAGCTAGTCTATTTAAATGTGTAAAGTATGGATGCAAAATCTGAAATAAATGACAATTTAATTCAATTTAATTATCTACTTAAGGCGTGTCGGGTAGATGTTCATAGAAGGTCAGCACTGTCACCTTCGTGTAGCACTGTGCGCCGTTTAACTGTCTGAAGTCGTCCCGTGCTACGAAGACACTTCCCCGTCACTTCCACTCACTTAAACTGTGACAGCTGTTTTGGCGTAAATATGATGACCTCAAAAATGTACTGTGAATAATGGGTCATAATCCGATGTTTAGCAAACAACGCCTTACAGAACTGCTTCTGATTAAGTCCAAGCATGGTCCGCAGGGCACGTTTTTGCATTCACATCATCCTCTCAGCATCAGTTAAGTAGCCCCATAGTAAGAAAAATACGCTTGCTTCAGCGCATCACGGGTCTGTTTCAGTTTTCGCAGCACAAAAATCGCGCTACTCAGCCTATCACGCAGCAAGTCAACGTGTTGTTCTGGTTTAGTGAAGAGTCCTACGCCAATAGAAGTCTGTAATGCCTACAATTAAAAGAAAATACCTACTCCAGTCGCAAACTTTAAACATAGGTACTCCCTAGCGTTGCCGGCCCGGATACGCTGCGTATACTCAGTAAATAAATTACCAATTCAAGGCCGTTGGTGGTGAGTAGCGTTTGTGTCTCATGCTGGTTACGAACAGGTTCCTCCAGGAGCACGAAGTCGGCGCTCGCGCCCAACGCAGCCAGCAAGTCGGTGCGTGTGACCACGTCGGCGCCTAGCGCCACGTGCAACATGCCACCCACCATATCCTTGTTCGTCACCTGAAAACGTACACGCTGTTGGTAAGTATAGCGTTTTGTGTTCCTTGTGGTCAGTAAGGACGCCAGAACTTCCGAAAATGCGCTGTGTTGAGAGTAAAGTCTCAAACTGTCAACACAACAAATCCTCAAATCAATAAAGGGTCGGCTACGATCTTATGATTATTCTGGCTATGTTATTAGCTCGCTATTAGATAGGCCGTATGATAACATTCCACCGTCGTAGTTTAAAAAAAATGTACTTTATAGTGTTCAAGGCGGCGGAAAACCCAAGGACAGCAAATAGTTACCGCTTTGAGTTAGTTAGTAGTGAACAAAGTGGGTTTGTTATTTGTATAGTTCCCTTGCACATTTATAACAAAATGTATTAAAAAACGTTGGTGAATTTTTCTCTTAGTTTTATTTGGTTGACAATGACATAAGTATTCATTTTTCTACATTGACACCTTAACCATAAGTTCGTGTTTAACCTCATGAAGGTTCTGTCTGTGAAACGGTTGAACATGCCGCCCACCAAGGACGTAGTTGCGTCCTTAATTGCATACTTCGCCCACCATAAGAGCCTCATTTTATACTTCAGCAAAATAAACTCAATACTAATTGAATGACACGTAAAGAAATAATTAATGACATAAAATCAACATTATCTAACTTACAATGTATATCTTAAATATACGAATGTAATAAAAATAAATAGTAATACATTTCTTTAAAACATAAAAAACAAATCACAACAGAATTAGCGTAGAAAAGTATAACATATTGAAGCATGTATTATAATATACCAGTTAACGCACACAAACCAAAAACATTGCCTTCTAATGGTTATTTAGTTATTTAATCCTCAATTGGAAGAACACAAAGTTTAGACGTGGGACGTTTTATTAGTGACCCCTTGGAGCGCAATGAAACAACACGTGTGACGTTGTCCGAACCAGGGTGCTTGGTTATCACTCTGCCAAGTAACCATCGACTAGGTGGTAAGTCATCTTCCATTACTAGAACTATATCACCAATGTTAGGTTCTGGAGTTTGCTGAGACCACCTATATCTATGTAAGAACCGAGTGAGATATTCGTGCGACCATCGACGCCAAAAATGTTGCAGCATGCGTTGTGTAAGTTGCCATCTTCGTAAACTGTTTAGATTAGAGTTTAGAAAACTGCTATCGGGCACTGTGAGTAATGGTTCTCCCACTAAAAAATGTCCTGGGGTTAACACATTTATGTTTTCCGGATCATTATCAAGCCGATATAAAGGCCGAGAGTTTAAGCATGCTTCGATCTGAGTTAATACGGTAGACATTTCTTCGTATGTTAGTGTGGAATTACCAATAACACGCTTTAAATGATATTTAATTGATTTTATACCTGCTTCCCATAGGCCGCCAAAATTGGGAGCATGCGGGGGTATAAAGTGCCAGGTAGTGCCTTTTGTTGCCAAAGCTTCAGCAACCTCTGAAGCTATGTTCGGGTTTTCAGTTTTGAATAATCTTTTAAGTTCCTTGGACGCACCTAGAAAGTTGCTACCGTTGTCACTCCATATTTCTGTACAATGTCCACGACGGGCTACCATTCTTCGAAACGCCTGGAGAAACCCTTCTGTTGTAAGGCTGCTTACGACTTCTATATGGACAGCTCGAGTACACATGCACACAAAGAGACATATATAACCCTTGAATGATGTTTGCCCTCGACCTCCAGAAGCACGAATATGGATGGGACTGGCGTAATCTACGCCACAGAAACTAAAAGGCCGTGTTGGTGTTACTCTTGCCGCTGGTAATTGTCCCATTAACTAGGATTTTTTTGTCGCTGAGTGTCGCACACATGTCACACATTTCCTGAAGAATGCAGAGACTAAATTCTTTGCGCCTAATATCCAATACTTTGAATTAATATAGTTTTGCATGAGCTGTGGTGATCCATGACACGTCTTCATGTGTGCGTCTGCAATAATAAGTTGCGTTAACTTAGACTTTTTGGGTAAAATAACAGGATGCTTTCTATTTTCATTAAATACTGGGGTGTTTTCTAATCTTCCCCCTACTCGAATAATACTATCTTCGTCTAAAAATGGATTCAAAGATTTTAAGGTAGAATTCCGTGGAATAAGTCCATTTTGACCTCCCAAGACTCGATATTCGTCTTTAAAGTTCTCTATTTGACATTGTCTGATGCATAAATTAAGTGCTTCTTGCAATTCTTCATTAGTTAAATAAGTCAAGTTATTGTTTCTACTTGTGTGTCTTGCTAATGCTATAAAACGTCTGTAATAAGCTAAAACTCTAACCAATCTTGTCAATGAAGAGAATCTATCCCAAAGACTGTCAAATGTTAATATTGCATGACAAGTCTTAGCCATCTCAAGATCAGTTGCCGCGTCTTTAAGTCTATCATATTTGATTTGTTTCTCTTTTAAGAAGTCTGGGCCATTAAACCACATTGCAGTATTTAAAAGTTCTGCAGGACGTACACCTCTGGATGCGTAATCTGCAGGATTGTGTTTAGTTGGCACATGAGACCACTGACTTGACTCTAAGGTTGTTAGTATTTCGGACACTCTGTTCGCTACAAAGGTTTTCCATTTATGTGGGTGTCTGTTGAGCCAGGCCAAGACGACAGTGGAATCTGTCCAGGCGTGAATATCACATTTGTCAATAGTCAAATGATCAGCTATTTCATTCAGAAGCCTAGTAAGAAGCACTGCTCCACAAAGTTCCAGTCTGGGTATGGAAACTTGTTTAATGGGGGATACCTTTGTTTTTGCCGACACTAAGGTGACTATGATATCATCTGTCTTATTAATGACTCTAGCATACACCACCGCCGCGAATGCAATTTTAGATGCATCGCTAAATCCATGGAGTTCAACTATTTTATTAGCCGTATTGAAACCTATCCATCTCGGAATGCGAATATCAGTTAATAGTGACAATTCTTCACGGTAGGTACACCATTCTTGAGCTAGGTTATTTGGAACCTCCTCATCCCAAGTTATTCCCGCTAACCATAACTTCTGAATCATGTTTTTCGCTACTATAACACTTGGTGCCACCCAACCCAGTGGATCAAAAAGCCGTGAGATGTCAGCAATGATGTTCCTTTTTGTTATAGGTATCTTAATTTTCGGAAGTGTCACAGTGTACTGAAAATCATCACGGTTTCTGTTCCAAGATAGACCTAAAATTTTGATTAGTTCATCCTCCTTAATTTTTATTCCATCATCAATTTCGAGTTTTTCAGCATCATTTTTTATTCTTTTCAGTAAATTACTGCTGTTGGTTGCCCATTTTTGGAGACAGAATCCTGCTTTGGCCAGTAAGTCGTTCATTTGCTTATAAACTTGCACTCCTTCTTCATCATTTTGGCATCCGGTCATGAGGTCATCAACGTAAAAATCGTTCAACACTCTTTTGGCGGCAAGTGGGTAGTTATGACCTTCGTCGTGGGCTATTTGTTGCAGGGCTTTTACTGCAAGGTAAGGGGCGCTTGCTGTGCCAAATGTGACTCTCTTTATCCTGTAGTGTTTCAACTCTGAGTTTGGATCATCCCTCCAGAGTATTCTTTGGAAATCTGCATCTTCTTCTTTAACATTTTTACTATATCGGACACTAGGCAAACTGGATATGACCTCCACCGAAGAACTAAATGTCCTAAATCTGGTTGTAACCTAGGTCCAATCATGAGGTCATCGTTTAATGAAATTCCATTTTTTCCTTTGCAGGAGGCGTCAAAAACGACTCTAACCTTAGTCGTTTCTCTGTCCTGTTTCACTACGGCGTGGTGTGGTAGATATACAGCTCTTTCATCATATTTTTCATTTTCGGATATCTTCTCCATATGTCCCAGCTGTAAGTATTCTTCTATTACTTCTTTATACTTAGACCTCAGTTCTGGGTTTCTATTTAATCTATTTTCTAGCGAGTAGAATCTGTTTTCTGCTACTTCTCGTGATCGACTATATTTGCAACCTGGATCATTATTGTGGAATGGGAGTTTAACGACGTATCTTCCATCTTCAACTCGGGTTGTGGTGGCGGTAAAGAAGTCTTCGCATTTTTTCTCTTCGTCTGTCCATTTAGAAATGTTATTGACAGGTGATGGGTCTGCTTCCATTTCCCAAAACTTCTTGAGTATGTCATCTTCTGTAATTTTAGTGTGTAACACTACTAGGTTGGAAGTTTCATGAATTGATTTTACCACACCCGATAAAATCCAGCCTAACGATGTAGCTTGAGCTACTAGTGTGCCTTGTTTGTTCTTTCTTATGCCTTCCGCAATCACCCGGCTATAGACCTCAGCGCCTAGCAATATGTCAATTCTGTTAGGAGTGTGAAAGTTAGGATCAGCCAGTTGTAATCCTTGTATGTCTATTGAATTTAATTGTACTACCCTTTTTGCGGGTAGGAGTGTGGTGACTGACCTGAGCACGAACGCCTTGACTGAAAATTGTATTTCCGGTAAAACCAATGATCGCAAATTCAAAGTAACCATTGATTTGGATCGGATATTATTTTCTCCGCCTAGGCCTGAAATGTTTCCATTAATGGTTTCCTTTTTTAGGCCAAGAAACTGAGCTGTGGATTCTGTGATGAACGAACCTTGAGAACCTTGATCCAGAAGAGCACGAACTGGATAAAACTGTCCATTTCTTGACATAGCGTTAACCAGGGTGGTGGCTAACAATACCTGATCATGATTTCCTGCAGAAAAACAAGAAGTAATAACTGTAGGTTGTGAATGTTCAGCAGTTTCTTCAATGTCTCCCTGAACAACACCGACATTGCTAGCGCCCTCAACGGCCTTGTAAGTGTCAAGATCAGAACCATTCTCAGTATGTAGCAGTGAGTGATGTCGCCGTTTACACAGACGGCATGTAGTGGGGTTTTGACACATTTTGACTGAGTGTGATCCACCTAAACAGTTGAAGCATAAACCTTTGGTTTGGACAAAGCCACGACGTGAGTCAACTCCTAGCCTTGCAAATTGTTTGCAAAAAGTTAATCTATGTGGCTCAGAGCAGAATGGGCATTGAGAGCTTTGAGCTGCATAGAAGGTTTGCGTTTTCGGAATACTGGAGATCGAATAGTTACTAAATGGTTTTTTTATTTCTACAAATTCCAATGCCCTGTACCGATTTGTGCAAAATGTATTGAATTGTTCAAACGTGGGTAGTTCGTCTGTAGCTAAGTTTGAGGAAGCTGTCAATTCCCATTGCTTTCTTGTTTCCGGGTCTAACTTGAGAGTCAGTAAATGAATTATCATGACATCCCAACTACTGGCGTCAATATTAATATTTTGTAATGCCTGTAGGCAGTCAGTACTTGTATTAATTAGCTCTTTTAAAAATACTGACGACTCACAAGTGCTATTTCTTTGGGATAAAAACCGTTTTAAGATTGTTTGACAAATAAATCTTTTATTGTTGTATCTAATTTTTAACGAATCCCAACATTTATCATAGTTAGCTTCTGAAATCGGAGTATGTCGAAGCAACTGCTCCGCCTCCCCTGTTAGATATCCCTTTAAGTAATGCATTTTTTGCACGTTGTCGATAGCAACATTGTTGTGAACTAGCGATTCGAAGAGATCACGAAAGGTGATCCATTCGGTGTAGTTTACAGAAAATGAAGGTATAATAATTTTTGGCAATTTAATTTGCGTTGGTGCGGTTTTCCTTTCAACACTAAGTGTGGTGTGTTCTTGAAGTTGATGGGTGAATCTTTTCGCTTCTGACCTTAACTCAGTTTTATAATCTACATACATTGAATCTGTCAAGTCATAAACCTCTTTAGTTACGTAAGTACTAGAATCATATTCAGGTTTGTCGGAGTGCAGGCTCATTAGTTGTTTATGACCAGCAGAGAATTCTTGCCACATAAATTCCAATTTTTCAAGTCTTACCTCCACGTAAGATTCTGTAATACGCTCTTTTGGCGATTTCTTATAATTTTTGAAAGCGTTGCCTATTTGATTGAACCCTTGTATTTGTATTTTAATTAATGCCTCCATTGTGATGGCTTGAGTTGCGTTGACCGCCATTTTGACTACTCAATGCTAACAAGAACCCCCAAAAAAAAGTTCCGAAAAAATTCACAAGTCCATTGGATAAAACCTTAAAATCTTAAAAGTTCATAAGTGAACAAAATAAAATTTTAAAATTTTACAAGTCCATGGTATAAATCCTGAAAATTTTACAAGTCCATAGAATAAAATTCTGAAAATTTTACAAGTGCTAAACACTTACAAGAATTTTGGTTTTGATTTTTTTTCGTGTGACCGTAACTAAACATTATACTAACTAAACAATTACTCTACTTTCAAAATGGTTTTATATACACACGTTATAGAAGATCAAACGAGCTTCGCAAGCGAAGTTCGATCGATATTATATGAGTACGCTTCATTCGAAGATATAAATATACAACAATGTAGTAGTACTTTTATTCTACTGGCAACCTCGCACACAATTTAAAAGACACTGTTTTGACCGGTTCTTGACAAACCTCGTCAGTGGCGCCCTCCTGCTAACTCCAGGGCGCACCTCCGTTGATATCGTCATTCTTTTAGAGATACGAAACTTTCACACTGGGTTAGGGTGGGTGGGAACTTATATCTTCGAATGAAGCGTACTCATATAATATCGATCGAACTTCGCTTGCGAAGCTCGTTTGATCTTCTATTATATTTCGTCGCTTCATTCTCAGATATAAATATACAACAATGTAGATGTTTAGAGTTGAAAGTTTTGTAAAATGTCCGTATGTATTTAGAAAATAAACAACATATATTAGAAATAAGATGTGTTTATTATTCTTTTCCTTGATAATTGATTAAATTGTACGAACAAAAACAGAAAATCATTTTAATCACCGTTAGAAAAACAGACTGATCTTGCAAAGATCCCATCGTCCGTTAGTTGGCGACGGTAAAACTTTGCAAAGGTCTGTGACCCGCTAGTCCACCCGGCTGTCTTCCTGATGGAGTCAATTGAGACGCCGGAGGCATCTGCAGCGGACGTGGCAGCGTGACGCGTGCTATGAGCGCCGAACACTGACACGTCCACCCCTGCCTCACCTAACACTTGTTTGATCCATCGACTGATGGATTGTGAAGTAGCAGGTTTGTGAGGTCGTTTAAAAGTTAATAAAAGATTTTGTGAACTAGTTCTGATTTCTCTAGTCTTCTCAATGTAATCTTGGATGACTGTAGCCGGGCAGATGTTGCGGTTTTCATTAAAGTAAGGTAAAACTAGAACAGGCTGTTCTTTACCTGCCGCAGATGTTTTGATGATATCTGAGATAGCAATCTTAACTCCACTGGGACCTATTTTTATATTATTGAATTTGATCAGCGAGAAAGTCTGCACTCTGTGAGCTGTACATAGCGCTAATAGAACCGCCGTTTTCTTTGTAATCTTTTCTAATGAGAGATTAATGTTAGGGTACCACTTAGATATGTAATTTAATACAATCTGAGGGTCCCAGGTTTCACAATATTTAGGAGCGGTGGGTCTAGACTTAAATACGCCTCTGAGAAGTCTCTTGGTTTGGTCGTTAACGCAAATACCACTTCCTAAAAGCAAGGAGAGTGCAGACCTATGGGAGTTTAATGAACCGTATGAATCACCAATATTAAATCTCTCGGATAGAAATGATAAAACGTCAGAGACTGAACCTTCGAGGGGGTTAAGAGTGCTATCTGAACAAAACTTCCACCATAATTTATACGTCACATTATACTGTGACAGAGTGTTCTTCGCTAGGGATGCTACCATAAGATTTAAAGCTGCTGGTGGAGACCCGCGTCTGGTGAACGCGAGCCGGAGAGCGTCGCCGCAGCCAGGGTAAACGTTTGTTGACCCCTATAAGAACGATATTGAACATCATAATCGGGATCGAGAAACATAATTTCAGAATTAACTAAACGGGTTATCAACGGAAACCATGGCTGCGATGGCCAGTAAGGGAATACAAATATTCCCTCCGCTTTATCAGTGATTATTTTACGTAAACACCTCAGAATTAGAGGGAAGGGTGGAAATGCGTAAAAAAACCAGGAAGACCAACATAGGGTAAAGGCATCTACCGTTAAAGCGTCGGGATCTTGTTTCCATGAAACATAATTTTCACATTTAGCGTTGGTGCGAGAAGCAAAGAGGTCGATATCTGGTTTACCTAATTGCCGAGTGAGTTTTTGGAAGCCTCTATTCGTTATTTCCCATTTGATGTCGGGATTTATTATTCTGGACTCTTCATCTGCTTCTTTGTTCTCTTTTGTACTAATATATGAAGCAAAAAGCCAGATGTTTCGCTTCTCGCACCACTGCCATATGTTTCTAGTGATATCGTTTAAATGGGGGAATTGTATTCCACCCATTCTATTAACGTAGCTTACGGCCGTGGTATTATCTATACGCAACAATATAGCACACTCACGTTTGTCTCGAGCAAAACATTTTAAGCCTAAAAAGACTGCGAGCAATTCTAAATAGTTAATATGAAATAATTTTTCCTCTTCTTTCCATCCCCCGTGTGCACGTTCGTTTTCGCAGAATGCGCCCCAACCGGTACGGCTAGCGTCACTAAATATCTCAAGATCGAAACTTAACTCTCCGATTGGCTTATATGTAGTTTCGATAGTATTAATCCACCAATCCAAGTCTGATAAAATTTCGGGTGGCAAAATCATCTTAGCGTTATAAGATGAATGTTCTTGTAATGCCAAGAACTTTAATCGTTCCAAACGTTTGGTGTACATCCAGCCGTACCGTATTGCGGGGCATGCGGCAGTCAAAGTGCCGAGAAATTGAGCTAAATCTCGTATTTTACAAACCTTTAATGATTTAAATTTTTCCGTTAAGTTTGCTATACTGTTGCGTTTTTCTGTTGGAATAGATAGTGTCATTTCCATAGAGTTAAAAATAAACCCTAAGTACCTACAACATTGTTGTGGTTGAATCGAACTTTTGTCAAAGTTGATAATGAAGCCTAGGCATTCAAGTAGGTGTATGGTTGCAGTGACATTGCGAACACATTCATCGTAATCCTGTCCTATACACAAAATGTCGTCTAAATAAACGACATTTATAAACCCTTGGCGGCGAAGGTAGGATACTACTTCCTTCATGATCTTAGTAAACGTTCTAGGCGCGATGGATAAACCATATGGCATAGAATTAAATGCATATAAAGTACCTTCAGTTGAATTATGAACATTAAATATAAACCTTAGGTATTTTCGGTGTGAAGGCTTAATAGGCACAAGTAAGTAAGACTCCTTTAGGTCAATTGTAGCCATGAACCCATTATTTGGAATTAACTTTATAGCCGTACGATAATCCTCCATTTTAAAATGGGTTTTTGTGACAAATTTATTGAGTGGTTTAAGATTTAAAATAAATCTCTTACCACCATTTGATTTCGGGGCCAGAAATATTTTTGAGATAAATTGGTCAGGTAAAGGATCACATTTATCTATCGCGCCCAAAGCTAATAATTTTTTTATAGCTAGTTTCATATCTTCAAATTCATTTTGTGAAAAGGAATTTGTAGGTACAATATATTGTTTTACATTATTACGTAAAGGGATCGGAAACCCTTCTCGAATCCATTTTAATACTATGGCATTTTTAGTAATTAATGTCCAACATTTATAAAATGCTTGCAACCTGCCGGCGTGTACATGTACCTCATTTACTGGTGGGCTGCACCCCGCGGTCTGCCGCCGGTCGCCGGTGGAGGTTTGCTGGTGGTCATCGTGGTTGACGACGCTGGCCTGCGGGGCGTTGTCCCGTACTTGTACGCCGTCCCCCGCCCCCCCCTTCTCGAAAACTGATAGCGAGGGGCACCTGACCAGTTTCCCTGGGCGCGCGGGCGAAAGGTTGACGGCTGGGATTGAGTAGCTCCAGGTGCAGTGAATTTTTGAGGAGGTGGAGTTTTCTTAATCTGGAGACCTTGTCTCTCGATGGTCTTGGATGCTTTTATTTTCTCGGAAAGTTTTTCGCCGAAAAGAGTCTCGTCCCTCTTCACATCCTGTATCACATGCAAGAAGGCTTTGTCCAAGCCGGGAGTTATGAGTTTCACTCTCGCCTGTGTCTCATTATAATGGAGGTCAGATAAAATTCTGCAGCCATCTGCGATGGATTTTATGGCCTGGATCTTTTTATGCTTGTCATCATTGGTGAGGAGTAAAGATAATCCTTTGCCCACTGCTGAAACTCCTAGTCCAAGTTGGTTCTGATTAATTTCAAGCTTCTTATCTCGAGCCCTAGCTATGTCAGAAATTGCTGCTGAAATTTCCGCATTTAAAGTGGGGGCTCGTAGGAACTTACAGTTCTCTGGGATGGTATGTTCCTTTATAAGGGTTTCCTTTTTTTCTTTATGCATACCGTTGCTTAGCAGGGGCAACCAACGCTGGGCCAGGTCCTGCTGAATTTTTTCTCCGTATGTGGGTATGTCATCCGTCGGATCGCCTAACGCCGCTAAAAACTCCGCATCTAGTTTAGCGAGAGGTTCCTCGAGCGAGGCTTCAGCCTGTTGAGGCGTAGAATCCATTGGTTGACCTTCTGTTCCGGGTGAAACATCCGGGTCATTGCACGTCGGCGGTGGTTGACTATTGCCATCCACGGTGTCCTCGTTAATTTGTTGTTGTTCATTATCTACAACAATATTTAAGTATGATTTAATTTTGAGGGTATATTGACAAAAAAAAAAAAAAAAGTATATCAGTATCAGCTCACGGCCGAAACTGATAAAATTAATTATTATTACCAAACACGAATATTACGTGTGTAAGTCTCGGTTAACGTTCCGGACAAGGAACAAAACACCATCGTGTTGTCTCACGGACAACCCCCTGGTTAGATAATACCATCGTATTGTCTCACGGACAATCCTCTGGTTAGGTAATACCATCGTGTTGTCTCACGGACAACCCCCTGGTAAATAAGAGCTCTCGTGTTGACTCGCGGTCAACCCCCAAGCATAAAACAATCACATAAATGGCCGTTGTGTGAAACGTTGAAATAGTAAGTAAATTTACGTACCTGATTGTTCGGAATCCTCAGAATCAGAATAAATAATGATACGTCGCCTTTTCCTTGGTGGTCCCTGTTCATCGGAACCTCTTCGCGACATTTTAACAGTTAGTAAAATTCTGTTCAAAGAGCCTGTGCGTTCGTTGCCGCGCACAATAAAAGAATGACGAAATCAACGGAGGTGCGCCCTGGAGTTAGCAGGAGGGCGCCACTGACGAGGTTTGTCAAGAACCGGTCAAAACAGTGTCTTTTAAATTGTGTGCGAGGTTGCCAGTAGAATAAAAGTACTACTACATTGTTGTATATTTATATCTGAGAATGAAGCGACGAAATATAATTAAGTAGCACACTTAAAGTCTGATTGTTAGTAAGTATGTTAATCCCTTCTTTTCGGAGTTAATTCCTTGAAGAACTTCACTTGAAAGGTCACAACCGCACCAGTCACTTACATATTGAACTAATGTTGACTTTCGTACAAATAAATAATCGTAACTCACAGTTTGTCCTGGTTCAAATTGTCACCTATGAGCGTGTTCCGTGTCCATCCATAGGCAGATTCGCCTTGGAATCGTCGTAGTATGCTGGTTGACGTATGGCGTCATAAGGGTTGGAGTTTTTGCTGCTGGTTGTTTTTGCGTGTCGTATTTGGTACGTATTTGGTAGCGCCTATTTCGACAAGCACTGCTGCTGCGTCGCTATCGTGATTCACTGATTACGAGTGGTGGAACATCTTGATATTAATCCGTGAACTATTTACCACATTTATACTGGATATTCAACTACGAAGGACCATGAACAAAATTGGGTTTGTTATTTGTATAGTTCCCTTGCACATTTATAACAAAATGTATTAAAAAACGTTGGTGAATTTTTCTCTTAGTTTTATTTGGTTGACAATGACATAAGTATTCATTTTTCTACATTGACACCTTAACCATAAGTTCGTATTTAACCTCATGAAGGTTCTGTCTGTGAAACGGTTGAACAAGTAGTTAAAACTTGTTTTCCCTCAGGTGTGGAAAGTCAAAGCAGATGAAACGCTCGAAGCCCCTCGGGCCCCTCGAAATTTTATACCTTGATTCCGAGACGGCTCATGGCGTCAGCGTAGAGTGGAAGATCGGCGGCGGCTGCCAAAGTTGCTTCGACACGCACGCGCGGCTCCGTTTCCAGCACTGCGAAACATCAAAATTTAAGCGAGTCTTACCTACATTGGCAAATCAAAGATCCAACAGACTTTTACTGGCACGCCAAATCGTGGCGGCAATACATTGGCGGACTGTCGACTCCAAGTAATTCAAGTAAGTACATATAACGAGCCAGCGAACCAGTCCACCATGCGAGTTCAAGTCCGCACTGACGATTTAGTTTGCAGGCTCGCAAGCTCGTCGAACCCACGGTTGAGCTCGCGAATGGGTAACCTACTTTACGTTGCCTTTCAACTGAAGCCGAGATGATTGGAGCGGACCTGAATCAAACACCGATAGGGTGCCTTTCCACCAGAGATGTGCAATGCTGTGTTTTCATACATTTGACACGTAGTTATAGCTGGAGCTCTGTGTCAAAAGTATGAAAATATAGCAATGACCAAAGAAACTAAAGGACGTGAAGTATCAACAAAATAAGCGTGTCAAAAGTATTGATAGTATTTTAAACCAACATGGCGGATGTAGAGCTGTCCCACTATCGATAATACAGCGAACAATTTATTGATAATATAGACAGATCTCTCTCTCTCTCTCTCTCTCAGGTTTCCTGTAATGTAATTATTATAACACTTTAAACTCTCGCGCTTTGTACACATATTTAAAATAATGTTTTAGCCGGGTCTAACGCGATATTTATTTACCTTTATTTCTGACGTTTCGACACGGGTTGCACCGGTCATGGTCGCAGATAATTGTCGTCCCAGCAAGTTGTCAACAGAGATATGGGTTGACAATATTTCACTACCCTCTGAAATTCGATAAAAGCATGGAGGGTACACCCGAAATAAGTATCGCGTTAGACCCGGGTAAAACATTATTTTAAATATGTAATTATTAAGTGGGCAAATCTCCTAGCGTTTGGACCGCTCGGTTCTTGCGTCATTATTCGCTCAACCCCACCGCCAGCTCACTCGGAAATTTGCGGTTAAGACACACCTCGAGCTAAGGCTGAGGAATTGTGGGAATATAAACAATAACCAACCCAACGCAAACCGCAACCGATGCCAAGAAGGATGTTAAAGCTAAGTCCAACATCATTTTACTAGTAGATCCGGTCAATTACGTTTGAAACGGTTGAGACTTGAGACTGCTCGCTAAGTATGGATCCATCTACGTCGAGGACTCTGGGAGAGTCGGATAATAGAAAGATTTGATTAGTACGTAGTGGGATTGTTGCCCTAGCGTAGAAGAATACGTAAATATAAGATTTTTGGTACCGCACACAAACTTAGGAACATCGGGTTCTTAGTACATGTTGAGACTAGGATCTCTAGACTACATGGGAAATACTGAGCGGACTGTAAACACTTATAATTTACTTTTAACTAATTTCTACAATAGTTGCGGGTCGCGGCGCGTACAAATGTTAGTGCGTGCGAGCACAAAGCGGTACGCTAGGTGAAGTGTCGCGCGGCGGTCGCTGTCGCTGCGCCGACGCGTCGTTATCGGCTAACGGGATTTCAGGGTTTATGTTGCTGGGCCGGCATTGTCACCACCAGTAGACGACGAGTGGTTACAAGAAGTTAAAGTTTCTGAGTATTTGGCATTCATTACGAAGCACAGGTTACAAGTAAATAAGTGCACTAGAACGTGAAAAAACAGCCTACTTTGAATTCTTTGTTAATAAATATAGGCGCCACCCAATAAAATGTGGACGCACCTTAAGAACTCGTCAATGTTAGGTGACACAGATAGAGCTCAAATACCGCTGGATTAATGCAACCCTGACGCAGTTAATGATTTTTTCTTAATGTTACCGGGAAATGCAAACACAGATTGCAGTGTACATCATTTTTCGCAAGCAACAAATTTACTAACCAGATTATCACTCTAGCAGAATTTACAGAAAAACAAGTTTCTAATATCATTGATTCCATATACACCAACGCAAGTGGCCATGATGGAATTTCTATTGAAATGATTCGGCTCACCTTAAATACGACTCTGCCAGTTATTACGCATATCATTAACGCATCATTTCATTCCAAAATTTTCCCTGATAGCTGGAAAGTCGCCAAAGTCAGACATATACCCAAGTCAAATAAAACAGAAACCCACAAAGATCTTCGCCCCATCTGTTTACTACCACTGCTCTCTAAAATAGCTGAGAAAATCGTTTGTGGACAGCTAACTAAATATTTGGAAGAACATAAATTATTGCCAACTTTACAATCTGGCTTCCGGATTAAGCATGGTACTGCAACTGAAAGTCACAAACGACATCATCGCAGCCTCATATAGCGGCAAACACTTGTATTGCTAGTATCTAGTATCTAGTAGTAGTAGTAGTCTTGTATTGTAGTGTTGTGTAGTTTACTCGTGCTTTTGACTGCTTAAACCCGGCTCTCCTGCTAACGAAAATGGCGCGACTATGGTGTAACCGATCATTCGTGCGAATGGTTTCGATCATTTCTCTCTTCCAGGCAGCAGTTTGTGGAGCTCCAGAACGAACACGGAGAAACTGTCACGTCAAGCGTCAAACCTCTTATTAGTGGCACACCACGGGGATCCATTTTAAGTCCGATACTATTTATCTTATACACGGCAGACCTAATTACAAAGTAAAATCACTGTAATGTTCACCTATACGTGGATGAAACGCAGCTTTATCACTCGTTTGCACCACAAGACATGACCGTGGCGTTGGGCAAAATAAATAATGAACTGGATGCCGTCGCTGACTGGTTGGCTAGTAATAAGTTAATAACCTTGTTTTGAACCCCTCAAAATCCCAGTTTATTGTCATGGGATGCAAACTACAGCGTTTGGCAATAATCGAACAAAACCCTGCAGTTATCATAAGATCTGAGCAGGTTCGCCGAGTGGAAAATGTGAAAAATCTTAGTATAACCTTGGACGGTGAAATGCGCTACATAGAACATGTTAATACCAAGATAAGGAACGCTTTTTACAGGCTGAAAGCGCTATACAACATTAGGAAGTACCTGAGCGAGAAATTTAGGGAAATACTCATTGATTCCTTAGTCCTGTCACAGCTCAACTACGGCAATATCGTATATGGCCCAAGGCTTTTGGAGAAAACAAGAAAGTCTATCCAGCGCGGGCAAAATGCATGTACCCGATTCTGCTACGACATCCCGAAGCAAGACTATATTATACCGCACCTTCATCCCAGAGGAATATTTAAATATGTCCAGCCGAAGACAGATGCACCTTGCGAACACCGTACGCAGAGTGATAGAGTTCGAAACGCCGCGGTGCTTGTTTCATGAGCTGAAACCGATCAGATCTGCACACAGAAGACCACTGAGAAGCCACAGGGAATTTAAACGTGTTGTTCCGCAACACCACACAGCGCTATACAGAGGGGGTTTTAAATTTGCCGCAATTAAAATCTGGAATGACCTGCCGCCGCCTTTAAGGCAGCCTATGTGTTACCTTAAAATGAAAAAATACTACGTGCTCATTTCCTCGAACTGCAGAGGCAAATTTGAAACCCACGCAACACAACACACACCACGACACACAAAACATCAACATACCACATAAGAACAAACAAAAATCACCCACATACCTACAATCGTATTATATACGTAGGTAAAATATACATAGATAGACAAGTCGTTTATTAATATTGGTATTTATTTGTATTTAGTCATTTGTATTTATTCAATAACTACTCTTTATACATCTAAATACTCAACACAATACCTATGATTAATATTATTGGGATCCATTGTACATATAGATAGACGTAGTGTTACGACCAACCCTGAGCTTAGCGCGAACTTGTTGTCGGTTACTCAACTCACTAAGAATTGCTGCAAAGTTATAAAGAAAGAAAGACAATACGTTTATTAAGAACTAGCTTCTGCCCGCGACTTCGTCCGCGTAGATCTCGTTTATATCGTAGCTCGAACTTTCACCCTCCATTTCCCCTTTAGGGATTGATTTCCGGGATAAAAACTATCTTGAGACAATTTTATCTAAACGGGTGCAGCGATTGTATAGTAGCTCCATACAAATGTTCACCTCCCATTTCACCCTCTTTCCGGGATAAAATTTCATCTAAATGGGTTCCATCCAAATTTTCACCTCTATTTCATCCCCTTAGGATATTACTTAAGGGATAAAAGCCATCCGCTGTCCTTTCCCGCGGCTCAAACTATCTCTATACTAAATTTCATCTTAATGGGTTCCATCCAAATTTTCACCCCCATTTCACTCCCATTGGGTATGATTACCGGGATAAAAACTATCGTATGTCCATTCCCAGGGCTCAAACTATCCCTTTACCAGATTTAATCTGAATAGGTTACATCAAAAAAGTTACCCCCTTGGGGGATAATTTTCGGGATAACACTAACGTATGTCCTTCCCCAGGACTCCAACTATCGCTATATGGTAAATGTATTCCATCTAAATTTTCACTTTCTATTTTATTCCCTTAGGGGTTTATATTAGGGATAAAAGCCATCCGCTGTCCTTCCCCGCGGCTCAAACTATCTCTATACCAAATTTCATCTAATTGGGTTCCATCCAAATTTTCACCTCCATTTCACCCCCTTTGGGTAGATTACCGGAATAAAAGCTATCCTATGTCCTTTCTCAGTGCTAAAACTATACTTATCTTTCCCCTTAGGAGATCATTTTTAGGAAAACACTAACCTATGTCCTTCCCCACCCCCCCAGGGGATTATTTTAGGGATAAAAGCCATCCGCTGTCCTTCTCTGCGGCTCAAACTATCTCTATATACCAAATTTAATCTAAATTAATTCCATCCAAATTTTTATTCCTAATTTCACCACCTCAGGAGATGATTTCCGGGATAAAAACTATCCTATGTCCTTTCCCAGGACTCGATTTTTACCAAATTTCATAAATAGGTTACATCCAAATTTACACCTCCTTAGGGGATCATTTTCGGGATAACACTAACCTATGTTCTTCCCAAGGACTCTTACTATCGCTATACCGTAAATGTGTTCCATCCAAATTTTCACCGCCTATTTTATCCCCTTAGGGGATTATTTTAGGGATAAAAGCCATCCGCTGTCCTTTCCCGCGGCTCAACCTATCTCTATACCAAATTTCATCTAAATGAGTTCCGTCCAAAATTTTACCCCCCATTTCACCCCTTTTGGGTATGATTACCGGAATAAACCTGGTATCATATACCGAAACGTTAACAAACTACATGGATAACCGAGTGCAAGTAGATGCTATATATACCGATCTTAGTAAAGCGTTCGACAGGGTAAACCATGGCGTATTGCTGGGTAAACTTTCCGGATGTGGCATTGGTAAATATTTTATGTAAGGTTGCAATTTCCACCTACAGCAATAAAAACAATAGTAACAGGAAACAGACCATGGTGGGCTGGAACAGGCACGTAAGCGAGGCTCACGCGATTGCAAGGCTCAGTTTCAACACGTCGGTGCTACACGGAAAACCTACTGGCGGTTCTGTCTACGGTGACATGAGCCAAGCGCGTAAGATTTTTAAAGGGAAGCTGAAGTGGTGCCAGAATCATCAAGAACAAATAAAAATGGACATGATAGCATCACTTCACTCGAAATCAGACTTTAAATTTTTTTGGAAATGTACTAATAAATTGAATCCCAAGCCTAGTACACCCGTAAGTGTCGCAGGTGTCTCAAACCCGAGTGACATCGCGAATATATTTAGAAATCACTTTGCAGTGCAATCACCATTAGGACCGCCATGTCGGGAGTTCGGCGCTGATGCCCTTGGTGACAAGATAACTACCATATTTGTTGCCAAGGATGTTAATCATGCAATCCACAAAATGACTAGGGGTAAGTCGCCAGGGCACGATGGGCTCAGCGTGGAACACTTGCGGCACGCCGGTCCCCACCTTCCACGAGTACTCGCCATGCTTTTTAACCTTTGCTTAAGTCACTCGTACCTGCCTCCGGATATGGTGAAGACTCTGGTGGTACCTATTGTCAAGAGCAAGACAGGAGATGTATCAGACAGGTCGAATTATAGGCCCATCTCATTAGCCACAATAGTAGCAAAAGTACTCGACAGTGTGCTTAACTCGTATCTGATGCGGTATGTCAAGTTACATGATGCCCAGTTCGGGTTCCGACCTGGGCTATCAACAGAGACTGCCATACTTAGTTTAAAGCACACTGTCAAGTATTATACCGATAGGCAGACTCCGGTTTACGCCTGTTTTATGGACCTCTCAAAGGCCTTTGACATGGTCTCTTATGACATTCTCTGGCGGAAGTTACGGGAGACAGGGCTTCCGTCTGAACTAACTTCCCTTCTCAGGTCTTGGTACTTGAATCAGGAGAATCTTGTAAAATGGGCAGATGAGGTTTCGGATCCCTGGAGGTTGGAATGCGGAGTGAGGCAGGGAGGATTGAGCTCACCGTTGCTTTTCAACTTATACATTAATGCGTTGATTGAGGAACTCAGGAGCACGCATGTCGGCTGCTTTATTGACGATGTGTGTGTCAATAACATCAGTTACGCGGACGACATGGCTCTCCTGGCTCCTTCAATCGGCGCACTTAGAAAACTAGTTGCAATCTGTGAGTCATATGCAACATCTCATGGTTTGACTTACAATGTGTCTAAAACAGAATATATGGTCTTTAAGGCGGGAACCAAGTGCCCAAGTTTTGTTCCACCTTTAATACTTAATAATATCACTCTTAAACGTGTCTTCTTCTTTAAGTATCTGGGGCATTTGGTAACTGATGACCTTAAGGACGATTTAGATATGGAGAGGGAGCGCAGGGCGTTGTCAGTCCGGGCGAACATGTTGGCCCGCAGATTTGGTCTATGTACAGATACCGTGAAAATAACGCTGTTCAAAGCGTATTGCACATCACTGTACTCGGCAAGTCTGTGGTTCAAGTATACCCAAAAGGCATACAATGCTCTGCGCATCCAATTTAATAATGCCTTCAGGGCGCTGTTGCGGCTGCCGCGCTTCTGTGCATCTTTTATGTTTGCCGAGGCGCGTACAGACGGTATTGACGCCGTTTGGCGCAAAAAGTCTGCTTCTCTCCTGAATAGAGTGCGCGGGAGCAGCAACAGTATCCTGAAAATGATAGCTGGTAAGTTTGATTGTCCCTTGACAAAAATACTTACTGAACGTACCAAATCCCTTTTTACCATTAAGTACCTACTAACCTAGACTAAGAATAAATAACACCAGTGGACCTCATAGTTGTCTTGTAATTAATAAATAAATAAAAATAAAAAAAAATTGGGGATTCCTTGTTGAGCTGGTTTAGGTCCTACCTGTCGAATTGTAAGATGTCTGTGGCTGTTAGTGGCGAGTAAGTAATTTCAAAAAATCTGTTGTCTCATATCTTATATCACTGGAGTCTGGTGGGTGATTGCCATTTGCTTGCTACTTGATTTGATCTAAAATTCAAATTCAAATTCAAATATTTATTCGTGACACACAATTTACACATACAAAAGAAATAATATAATACATATTTTGTCACGACCCTGGGCGACGATGGACCCTGCTCAGCATATCTACATATGTAATCTATATAATATATTTAACTTCTCATATTTAACTTCTCCTATTTATATAGGTACATTCTTAATTTTTATAGGGAAAATTTAAATGTACATACTTATAACTTTTCCTAATGTTCTACTAATCCACTAATCTTCTATTAAGCGTAAATATTTATTAATTAATGTAATTTTATATGATAGTTTTTTTGTTATTCTAGATTTTACACTTGTGTGAGCTGTGGTCACCAATAAGTGGCTAAGCATCTTTATTGTTTTTTTTATTTAAACCAAATGTATTTAATAATTAATTAATTAATTAATTAGTAAAATTAATAAATAATAAAAACTATTCTATGTCCTTTCCCAAAAAAGAACTATTAATTGAATATGTTATTCACATGCAAAATATTATACAATATCATTCTTATTGACTAGGTAGTACAAAATAATTAGCAAGTTACTAACCTATATTTAAAAAAGCGGCCAAGTGCGTGTTGGAACACGCACAACGAAGGGTTCCGTGCCTACTACTACACAAACATGTGGATCATTACGACTATGGATCTCCCCAAACTGTGAACGTCTTAAATAATTAGATAAAATATTGATGTTTTATTCATTCGCCTAACAAATTTCGTACCGAACCGGGTATCACCGAACAAATATGTAGGTATACAAAACCATACATTCATACGAATGTCAGATTGTTCCTGTAGACTCGGAGGACTTCGCTCGTTCATACAATAATGTGCTAAACGAGGATCTGCATTCTGATATAAATATTAACCTTACGTTTAAGCCATATTATATACTTAATAGCCACAAGGAATTTGCCAGCGTCGCGATGTTAAATCAGTAATTTCGCTGCACAGGTCAGGCTGGTTAGGTCTTAATGTGTTCCTCCACGCGTGTTAACACAGGGTAACAGAAAAGATGTTTATCCAGCATCTATCTTCTATACAAATAATAAAGCTGAAGAGGGTCGAAAGTCTGTACATGGAAGATAATCGAAAAAAAATTGGCTAGGGATACTTAAAATCGATAACAGAACACGTTCCAACAGTTTTTAGAATTTTTGTATGTTTATCTGTTTGTCTGTTTATGTGACCGCGCATCACGTGAAAACGGCTAAACCGATCAAGATGAAATTTGGTATAGAGATAGTTTAAGTTCTGGAAAAGGACTTAGGGTAGTTTTTATCCTGGAAATAAATCTCGAAGGGGATGAAATGGGGGGTGAAAATTTGTATAGAGCTCCTTAAACCGCTGCACCGATTTAGATGAAATTTGGTATATAATTAGTTTGAGTCCCGAGGAAGGTCAAAGGATAGATTTTATCCCGAAAATCTTCCCTTTTGGGGGCTAAAATGAAGAGGCTAACATTTGGATGTAATCCATTTTGATAAAATTTGGTTTAGAGGTAGTTTAAGTTCTGGGGAAGGACATTGGATTGTTTTTATTCTGGAAATCTTCCCCTAAGGGGATGAAATGGGGGGGTGAAATTTTGGAAGAACTCCGTTTAGACCAAATTTGGTATAGATATAGTTTGAGTCCCGGAGAATGACCATGGATAGTTTGAATCTCGAAATTCATCCCCCAAGGGGATGAAATAGGGATGAAAATGTGGATAAATCCCATTTAGTTAAAATTTGGTATAGAGATAGGAGTCCCAGGGAAGGACAATGCATAGTTTCTATCCTGAAAAATCATCTCCTGAGGGGGTGAAATGAGGGGTGAAAATTTGGATAGAACTGATTTAGATAAAATTTAGTATGGAGATAGTTAAGAGTCCTGGGGAAGGACTTACAATAATTGTTAGTCCAGAAATCATCTCTTTAGGGGGTGAAATGGGGTATGAAAATTTGGATAGAACCCATTTACGGTATAGCGAGTTGGAGTCTTGGGGAAGGACATAGGATAGTTTACTCCCTAAAATCATCCCCTAAGGGTGTGTAATTGGGGGTGAAAATTTGTTTGTGACCCATTTTGATAAAATTTGGTTGAACGATAGTTTGAGTCCCGGAGTATGACAACGGATAGTTTTAATCCCGAAAATCATCCCATCAGGGATGAAATAGGGGGTGAAAATTTGGATAAAACCCATTTAGATGAAATTTGGTAAAGATATAGACGGAGTCATAGGGAAGGACCATGCATAGTTTTGATCCCGAAAAATCATTTCCTGAGGTGGTGAAATGAGGGTTGAAGATTTCGATAGAACCCATTTAGATGAAATTTGGTATAGTGAGAGGTCTCAGTCCAAGGAAAGAACATAGAATAATGTTTATTCCGGAACACATGAAATAAGGAAATAAGGGGAACACATAAGGGGGTGAGAAATGGTGGATGAAAATTTGGATTGAACCCATTTAGCGACAGTCGTTTAGTGACAGTCCCTCGCCGTCACGAGCCGATGCATCAAACACGACGCGTAACTTGGTGGTTACGCTTGATGGTGACAACACACAGTGATGAGGGATGTAATAGGAACCCGTGGTATTTTGGTCAGAGGAAGGTACCTCTGACATGTGACCACTGTCCAGATAGTCCTGCATAAACTCATTGTAAGACTTTCTCAATGCGGCGTCATTAGATAAACGCATTTCCAATTTGTTAAAGCGGCGCACAGCGATAGACCGCATGTTACGGAAAGTCGGCTCAACAGATTTGAACGGTAGCTCAACAACGAATTTTCCGGTGTCATCCCGCTTGTATCCCGGAAGCAGCTAGAACTATGCTTTATGCAAAAAAATTACCAGTATGTAATCAATAGGACTGGGAAGAGTTCAGCAGAAGGAAAAACGGCATAATGAGCTCTGGACAGGAAAGACATATATGATGTGAATACCCTCAAAACTTTTGGTTCGCTTGTTTAGTTTATGTACATATACCTAAAGAGAAAAGAAGAAAGTGGGCCAAAAAAGGAAAAAAGGGAGTAATGCTAGGATATGGCGAAAATACAAAAGGATTTAGAGTGTACTTTCTGGACAACGATTGTGTTGAAGTAAAAAGGGATATTGTATTCCCAAATATTGTGCTTACCTCGAGTAAAGAGAAAGAAACTGCAGACGTGTTGGTCACGTATAATACCTGCCCAAGGGAGCATGCTTGAAATAATGACAGAACATGAACCATCAGACTATCAAGAAGTGCAAAGTACACATGTGTGCGATGTGAGTGTCAATGATGATATACCAATTGAAGGTAGAAATGAAACTCTTGTTGACACCTCAAGTGAATCTCTAAGTGAGTATGGGCCATGCACTGACCTGTCAGAGTTGGAGGAACCAGTACCACCTAGATATAAGAGAAGTAGACGGGTACGAAAACAAATGTCATCCTACAAGTGTAACAATGTCATACATGAAGAAATACACCCAACACCATATCCAACGCCATAACTAAATTCAATAACTTTGATTACGGAACCCTAAAAAGGTGCTCGATGAAAATAATAAAACTCTTGTTTTAGTTTATGTAGATGGCATCTTGGTGTTTGGCACAAGAGAGACGGATGTCACTCAACTAAAGTCAGTATTGAACACTTAATGAGTTTAAAATGAAGGATTTGGGGCTAATATCAAACTTTCTAGGAATACATGTGAAACAAAATTTAGAAAAAGGTGTAACTGAATTAAACCAAACAAAGTATTTGGAAAATATTCTTAACAGGTTTGATATGTAAAATTGTAAGGAGATATCGACTCCCATGGACCCGAATATTAATACAAAAATGTTCTTGAATGAAAGTACTTTAGATGTAGACCAAACTCAAGTGGAGCTGGGCAGGACACATTGCCAGGCAAAATGATGATAGGTGGACCAAAAAGGTGTCAGATTGGTGGCCACTTCTAAGTAAAAGGAGCGTCGGCCGTCCACCAGCTCGATGGGTGGACGATATAAGGAAGATCGCGGGTCACTTCTGGATAAGATTAGCTTAGGATAGGGATACGGACGGGTGGCGTACTCGAAGAGAGGCCTATGCTCAGCAGTGGGCGATTACGGGCTGACAATGATGATGATGAATGATATTGAATACTGTGTTACGCCATTATTTTCTAAGTAATTAGTACGCTTGTGAAAAGGTATCGCTATATGATGAGCAAATGCAAATTTCTGTACTACTTACCTTGCTTGGCGTACGGCAGCAAAAGTTCCGCCGCTGGTCGATGCAGTGCAAGCTCTGCGATTCTCATCTTGGACACGTAGCAATTCTCAAGCGCCACTTGAAGCAAGGCGGCTAGCGCGTGCCGTGCCTCCGTATCGCACGCTCCGTTCAACGGTACGAACTCAAATTTGTGGAGCACTGGCGATGCCTGCACGGTGACGCGTCGCGGAACAGCCGACCACTTCAAACCCCTAATCTCGACGCCACCGGCCACGGTTACATCAATACTACGACTTGACTTGATCAGCACAGAGCCTTCAGAGACCGCTGCACGCTGCGCCACCGGGTCTATAACCGCGCGCTGCAAACGCGTGGGCAAATATAGTCCAGGCTTATCTTCACCTAAGGTAATGAACTGTATCATTGTGTCTATGAAGGTAACCCAGTTGCCGGCCCAATTGACCAAGCCGCGAGTGGCGCACGCGTCCGAAGACTTGATCCCGCAAAACATGCCCTTATGGTTGTAACCGCGGAGACGCAACTCCTTGTAAATATCGTCTGAGTTGAGATGCGGTAAATTCTCCTGCGTTTTCTTGGTATCGTCCAAGGCTGCAGTGGGCAGGCGCTCTGTGATGGGATCGTTAGCAAGCCGAGCCGTGCCCGTCGCCACCACTTCACCACTCTCGCAGATCTCGAACATGCTTGAGCCACTTAGAAGTGAAACGTGAAACTGTAGAGGTACGTCGCGCGACACGATGGTTGCGCGGTGAAACTGTATGTTCTCCAGCACCACTGCAGTGTCCTCCATCTTAAGGTTTTTCATCTTGGCGATACTGCGCCACACTACCGTCTGTTGGCAGAAAATATAAAGAGTCATCGAATGAATAGATACACCTACAGTTGCCATCGGAGCGGCCAAAGTGCTCACAATAATCTAAACACATCTCTAATGCCTCGACAATAGACACGACCAACACCACATCTAACCTCCAAAACAATAAAAAAAACATAAACAAATAAAGGAACCGCCTTCAAAAAACCAACCCACTGAAAAGCACAAAATATTTTTTTATATACCCCACCCCTATCCTTATCCAGTCCCTACTCCGTAAAGCAAATGTCTGCCAAAAAGTCATTATTACCCAATTATAAGAAAATTAATCTCTGTATTTACTTAGTTTTGAAGTCGGTGCCAAACCAACAATTTAGGACAACATAGAACTCTGCACATACTTGCATAAAATACATAGTTTACGAATTAATTAACTTCTTGCGATACTGTCCCGCTCCAAAATTTGGCACCGACTTCAAAAACTAAGTAAATACCGAGATAAATATATATTTTTTTATAATTGAGTAATAATTACTTTTTGGCGGAAAATTGCTTTACGGAGTAGGGACTGGATAAGGATAGGGGTGGAGTACATAAAAAATATTTTGTGCTCTTCAGTGGGTTGTTTTTTTGAAGGCGGTTCCCTCTTTTTATTTCATACTTTTTAGTGATAATAACTTCATTTATTTTTGGTTTGAGCAAATTACTGGTTTTTCATAGTTTGTACACTCAGTTCCGCGGTAATCGACCTAGAGCCTAAAATCTTTGCAAAAGGCCAAAGATTTGTTGCATCAAGTCGAGTGAAATCCCTTCAAAGCATGGCTTTATGTTATATTGACTCAAAGAAGCTAAGTACTTAACCATCCCCACGATAACATAGCCATATCCGAAGTGATCAGGATGAGAATTGTGCTTTCGCATTAGATCGAACGAGTATTGCACAAATCTAAACTGAACTATTAATGTTTAATTTAATAAGGCTATCGCAATATACTGACGTGCTTTTTTTAAAGGCAGTCTTTTTCATATAATTTCGATTTTTGACTGCCTTTATAAGAATCGCGGCAATATAGTCATAAGTCATAACCATGCCGACCGACCGGTATCTGCGAGGCCGCACGTACCGGTGTTCGGCTACATCTACTTGGGGGCGGCTTCATCTATTTTTGGTCGGCTTCATCTACCGTCGGCTATATTTATGGTTGGCGGTACCTATGTAAAACACTACAAACGCGATCTATGATCACGCTAGCAATGAGTGAGAGGACGAGGGTGAGAATTACTTACGAGATACGCCGCGGCGGGGAAGATGGTTCTGCCATCGATGATGTGTCCGGCGAGGAAGGAGTCGTCCGGCTTCCCGAGGTCGTACTGCACGATGATCTCGCCGACGCGACCAGCCGTCCTGAAGTCCGCCACGCTCCACTCAACGGAGTGGTCCCAGCCAACGTGCGACGAGAGACCAGGCGTGCCGCGGGACACGGGCCATGTCACGGCCGGGTACAGCCGAGCAACCTAGATAAATTTCAAACTTATCATCCTAATGATGTTGGTGTCAAACGGGTGATAGCCCAAGTCACAACAGTTATAATAAATAGAGAAAAAAAGAAGCAGGTTGTGTCGGAGATACAACCGTTAATTAAGTTATTTTCATGTCCGCCACATAAACTAAATAACATTTTGTGATTAACAACTAATGGCAAATAAAGAACGATTAAAACATGTAACAAACAATTATTTGAAATCAGATTAGGCTTCTCTACAAAAAGTTATTCTAGAAGTCACGTGATACATTTTGAACTGTACCCCTTACAAGAACGCGAGCAAAGAAGTATCCACTTCAAAAACAAAGTCAAGATTTTAAATAAAATTGGTTGTCTATAAATTCGGTTTATGGACGATAATTTTACGTGATAACGTCATAAGAAAACATTGTGCTGCGAGAGATAGATGCGTCACAAGCCGAACGCTCGGCTCAGGCGGTACGGGACAATGAGTCATACTTTTTCGTGCGTGCTGCCGGTGTTCATCGATTTATAAGACGTTATCACGATAAAAAATTTCCTTATTCGATGGAAATCGTGCTTTGAATTTCCTATGCCGTATTACACAAAAAACAACAAATATCTCACGCTTCTTTAAAAAAACAAGTTTTTCTCCATTAATCTAGCACAGTGTGTTTCAACCTTTTTCATCGCGCGACCACCTAGAGTAAGAAAATATTTCGCGACCCCCCACTCTGCGCTGTTCTTAAATTATATTTTCTATTTTAGTAATATAAAACCCCTACATGGTTTAAGAGGGCTCTCGTTTTTTGGTCAGGAAGCGAGAATGACGCATTTTTGACGTTATAATTCTAAGAAACGGAGAGCTTTTTCTAGATCTTGATTACTTATTTGCATAGGTAAAGTCCTCATATTGGTCCTAGCGGCCTCCAATTCACAAAGAGCTGAATACTTTAACCGAAAATACCCGATTACCGACAGTAGTTTTCTGAAGAGAGCGCAGAGTCATAAGTTTGAGCCCCTAATACTCCATGATGTTATATGAGAACCTACTTGTTTTTTTTCCTTGCATTGCGCCAAGCCGCCTCGAATTTTCCTTATTCTGCACGTATATATATGTAAACTGTTCTCAATTACACCATATTTGTCAACAAAATCGTACTGAAAACTCAAGGATTTTCTCATTATTGTAGAATTATTTGTGTATTGAATCTTACACAACATTAAAGTTCATGCTTGTACCAACAAGATCCAGTCCAAAAAATAAAACTTTTGTCAAAATTTATATTTATAAATAATTATTCAAAACTAGTATAAATTTACCGTCGCGCGGGAATATATCTCAGTACCGGCTGAATAGCCCTCCGAGACAGACGTGTACTCTGTTTATTTGTGGCTATTCACGAAGCTAACCTGCCACTCTTCAGATAAAATAATATTATTTTGATCTCCGACTAGGCATAGTTGTTACCAACCTCGGGGTCAAACTATACTGGGGATACATTCTTGAGGCTAATCGAGACAAGTTATGAATTGCATAGCTGCCATGCTTTGACGTAGTGTAGCGAAAAGGCTCAAACCCACAGGATGTGTAACATTTAAAATTGAACCTTCTACCTAAAACAAAAGTCATGCATTTCAATGGTGATGTCTTGTGGGTTGGATCCTTTTGTCTAAACTACGCGTTCTATAGTTAATTATTATTGTACGAGTGATCGTGATACTAGATAGATTTAATTTATTTACTTGTTACTATCAGTCCACCTTGTGGAGGGTCCGCTGCAGTTTCCGGTACGTAGTCGCTTCTCGAGAACCTCCCCGCCCCAACGGCCATCACGATTAGTTAGTATGTATGTATGTATGTTAGTTTGGGCGAAATCTTCAAATTAGGTACAATTGATGATGATGATGGAGTCGGAAGGTGGCCATAGCAACTCCTAAACTCAACAAGATGAAGCCATCGAATTTGGGCTCATTTATTTGGTCATGGCACGGCAAGACTTTGGTGCTGGATGATTTCCAGAGTCTGATGATGGAGCTGGAAGGTGGTCATGGAACTCTTAAACTAAACTAGATAAACCCATCTAGTTTGGGCTCATCTGTTTTGTCTTGGTAAACACTTTGGTGATGGATGATTTCCAGGATCTGATGATGGAAGGTGGTCATGGGAACTCCTAAACTAAAATAGATATACCTATCTTGTTTGGGTTTGTGTGATTTGTCTGTACAAGTAGGTACCCACGAACCAGCGACATAATATGCAGGGTTATTGAAAATAACAAGATGAATAAAAAACTTTTTAAAAAACAAGCTTATATGGCGTTTGTTAACTACAGCACGATCCTATTTTGCATTTAGTTATTATTTTCGTTTATATATATTATAATAATAACACACACCGGGGGTTTACACTGGAAAGGAAGATTTTTACGTGGTTTTATTACATTTCCGAGTCATCATAATCATCATCATCATATCAGCCGAAAGACATCCACTGCTGGACATAGGCCTCCCCCAAAGAGTGCCACAATGGCCGGTCCTGCGCCACCCGCATCCAGCGGACTCCCGCGACCTTTACCAGGACATTTGTCCACCTTGCGGGGGGCCTACCCACGATGCGCCTTCCGGTACGTGGTTGCCACTCGAGAACCTTTCCGCCCCAACGGCCATCGGTTCTACGTGCAATTTGCCCCGCCCACTGCCACTTAAGTTTAGCAATTCGGAGGGCTACATCGGTTACCTCGGTTCTGCTGCGGATAGCCTCATTTCTAATGCGATCGCGCAGAGAAACTCCCAGCATAGCCCTCTCCATTGCCCTTTGAGTGACTTTGAGCCTTCTTATGAGGCCTATAATTATAACTCTCAGCTCTGGCTTGCCTTCATTGGCCATCCAGAGAGGAGTCGTCAGAGCTATATGCTCCAGGGGTGGAAGTGTTAAAGGGCATAACGCCGCGAGTAACTTCGGAGAAAGCGCAGCAACACTTCTCGACACCCCTGATCCGCTCACCCGGTGTTGCTCCTGGCCGTCTGTACGACGACGCTTTCAGGGGCCCATCTAATGAGCGGCTAGCCACCGCCTGCCTCGATAACTTTGTGTACAACAATGTTATGGCAGGTGTCCGGACCTTTTTGCAATAGCCCAGTTTCATAATCCACCCAAACTTCATCACCATAGAACCCGTTCTCTATCCATATAACCCACAATAGCCCCAACGCCAGTTGGAACCGGTTCACGGGTATCTACCGATGTACCCGTGAATGGGTTCTAGCAGGTGTATTACATCACATTAAACTTCGTCTCCAAGGGGCCTCTACGTGTTGGATCTATATCCCCACGCACGCCTTTCAAAGGTCCGGGCTTTGTCCCGTGAATTTAAACAGGAGATACATAATAATAATAATCTTTATTGTTTAAACCTAACATTACATTTCATTTCAATATTATTAATAAAAAGAAACATGTGTTCAGGTTTGTGACAAGTTAACAGGGGGTGAGCCTCTGTCTCACAAACTAGGCTTGCGCCTGTGACTCGGGAGCCAGTGATTCCTCCGATGTCTAAGCTCACAAGATGGACAAATAATAGCAGCAATTCAAATTAAGTACTTAAGAATAAGAAAAGGAAACACAAGAAAAAATAATGATGACAAATGCTAAAAATATAAGCCAGCGAGCACCATCTATACATATAATAAAGCTGAAGAGGGTCAAAAGTCTGTACATGGAAGATATTCGAAAAAAAATTGGCTAGGGATACTTAAAATCGATAACAGAACACGTTCCAACAGTTTTTAGAATTTTTGTCTGTTTGTCTGTTTATCTGTTTTTCTGTTTTGATGAAATAATACGAACTTTGTTTATAACAAAAGGATTTAGTTTATTAAAATAGAAAATACAGATTACTATGAACGTGCTACTGCGCTTACAAGGGCGAGAGTGCGAACGTCTTTAAATAAAATATCGAGACAGTTGTCGTGCGTGTTTGCCCACCTACATCTATCAGGCGCTGTAGTTATGCGTCCCAATTCCAACACCCTCCTCTGGACGCAAACCCATTGCCATTGCAAAGGTCAGATGCTTTGGCCGGTGCAATCCCTTTGTGAACACATCAGCCAACATGTCTTGAGTGCTTTTGTAGCGAACGGATATTTGTTTCTTGGATATACGCTCCCTCACGAAATGATAGCGTATATCGATATGCTTGCTTCTGGCATGGTAGATGTCATCACCTGAAATGCTGATAGCACTTTGATTATCGCAAAACATAACAATTGGTATACTTGACATTGTAGGACAAAAGTCCTCTTCCAATTGCTTGAGCCAGATAGCTTCCTGTGTTGCCGTAGATAGTGACATATACTCTGCTTCGGTTGTTGACAGAGCGATTGTAGGTTGCCTTTTAGAACACCAGCTAATGGCAGCGCCCTGAAAAGTAAAAACATATCCAGAACATGATCTTCTATCTTCAGTATCTGTAGCCCAATCGGCATCACAGTAGCCTACAATGTTTGCATCATCTTTCTTGAAGGTAAGTTTTAGATGCTGTGTTCCTTTCAGGTACCTTAATACTCTTTTTGATACCATCCAGTGCTGTGTTGTAGGTCTATTATTAAATCGGCTTAGTTGATTTACAATATAGGCTATGTCTGGTCTGGTTCCTTGTGATAAATATAAGAGACACCCTATTAACTCTTGATATGGAACATTTTCTAGGACCTCGTCGTCTTTTTCAGCCTTTTTCAGTTGCAGGTTAGCCTCGCACGGAGTATAGACTGGATTGCAGTCACTCATATTGAAACGAGTAAGTACTTTTTCGATGTAAGCAGCCTGATCCAGAGAAATTTCTTTCGTTGAAGTGTTATGCATAATTCTAAAGCCAATACAACACTTTGCTTCACCTAAGTCCTTCATATGAAATTTGGTGCTCAGTTTTTTCTTTATCATCTTGACAGTTTCTTCATCATTATAGAAACATAGTAGATCATCAACATAGACTGTAAGGATCAGTATATTTTGTTCGTTGACTATGCGGTGATATATACATGGATCTACTTTTGATCGTGACATTCCTATTTCTAGTAAAGCTGCATTGAGCTTTTTATTCCATTGCCTGCTTGCCTGTTTTAGACCATAAATGGATTTTTTTAACAAGCACACTTTATCGCCTTCCCCAAAATACGGTGGCTGCGACATGTAAATGTCTTCCTCAATGTCACCTTGCAAAAAAGCTGTTACTGCATCCATCTGGTGAATTTTCAAATTATATTTTACAGCCAAGCCAATCACATATCTTATGGAGGTATAGCGTACTACAGGGGCATAAATTTCATGATAATCTATACCTTTTTTTTGTTGGTAACCTTTCACGACAAGTCGTGCTTTCATTCTTGATACATTGCCATCTTCATCTGTTTTAGTTTTGTAAACCCACTTGCAAGGGATTACTTTTTTATTTTTCGGCATGTCAACTAATGTCCAGGTATTGTTAAGTAGTAATGATTTATATTCTTCCTCCATGGCATGTATCCACTGATCTGCCTTATTGCTCTCTAATGCTTCGGAAAGGCTTTGTGGATCCTTGTCCAAGATACTCATAGCTGATTCGCCATTCATACACATAAAAGATGCATTTTCTTGGGGAGGATTAGCTTCGTAAAATTCATTTCGACGACGTCTTGGACGAAGATTCATGTTAATTTCTGGAATATCAATGCTCTCTTCAGGATTGTAAGATTCATCGGCAGGATCTGAATCAACCGATGCTGGTGAAGAAAACGAATCGACATTTAGAGACGTTGTATTCAACTCGTCGATTATAACAGAGTCATTATCCTCTCCGATTTCATCTTTTTCGTCATTGGTATTTTCTTTATTAGCATCTCCGATATCATCTTTTTCTTCATTAGCATTTTCTTCAGAAAAAGGTAAGTAAACTATTTTAGATTCAGGTAAGTTCAATTCCTTTTTATTACAAGACATTACTTTACTATCTGATTCATGCGTACTGGTTTGTCTTTCATTAATACTTGTTTCTTCTTTTTCAGGTACAGACTCATTATTAACAATATCTCTTATTACAGTGGCCTCGAGAAATACGACATCTCTGCTTGTTACAGTCATTTTGGTTTTAGGGTCTATGAAGCGGTAGCCCTTCACACAGTCACTATAACCGACAAAAATCAACTTACGGGATTTCGGATCCAGCTTTTGACGTCGTTCTTTAGGTATATGTACCATTGCATTGCATCCGAAGATCTTTATATGGCTTAAATCTGGTTGATTTCCTGTCCACACCTCTTCTGGAGTGACGTAAGAAAGGGCTCTTGTCGGTGAGCGATTTATGATGTGCGCTGCCGTGACCACTGCTTCACCCCAGAAGTTGTTCTGTAACTGAGCATTTAATACCATACATTTAGACCTTTCTATGAGCGTCCTGTTCATGCGCTCGCTTAAACCGTTTTGTTCCGGTGTGTATGGGTTAGTAGTTTGGTGCAATATGCCAAATTTCTTCAGATAGTTGTTAAAATTGTTATTTACGTATTCTTTTCCGTTGTCTGTCCTTAAAGCTTTAATTTTTTTGTTTAATTCATTCTCTACTCTTGTTTTATATTCTATAAATTTGTCCAGTACGTCAGCCTTGCTTTTTATCGTGTATACGTGTACTTTACGTGAAAAATCGTCGATGAAAGTGACAAAATACCTGGCACCTCCAAGTGATGCAGTTTGCATCGGTCCACACACGTCGGAGTGGATGACTTCTAGCAACTCGGTTGCTCGGGAGCCCTCACTTGGAAATGGCTGTCTAGTCTGCTTTCCTTGGATACAACTTACGCATGTTATATTTTGATTAGACGGAGATAATTTTACACCGGTAGTACAAGTTGGAATTTTATCCATATCGCTGAAGTTCAGGTGGCCCATTCGTTGGTGCCATAAGTAAGTATCATTTTCAGTAACTGCGGGCATGGCTTGAGCTTTTTCATATGCTATGTTTAGCTTATACATATCATTTATTAAGTTGGCATCGGCTACTTTTTGACCATTTTTATTTGATATTTTACAGCCATTGTCTTTGAATTGGATATTGCAACCACTTTTTATCATTTTGCTTACTGATAATAAATTTGTCGATAATTCAGGCACATAAATTACATTTCTTACCTGAATTTTATTGATATTGCCTCGTGTGTCTGGAACGCTTATAGTTACATTACCGCAACTTTCAACCCTGAGTATTTTATCGTTAGCAATTCTAATGCTTGTTACAGGTGGCGCAGTTTCGTCCTCGAGCCACTCCTTGTGTGACGTCATATGCATCGAGGCTCCTGAATCGACGTACCAGCTCAGCGCGTCATTCGATGTGGTTGCTGAAAAAGCTGCAATAAAACCATTATCTTTATTATCTGTTTTATTTTTTTTATAGCAACAGTTCTTACGCAAGTGCCCGTATTTGTTACAATGAAAGCATCTCGGTCCCTTTGATTTATTTTGCCCTTTTTCAATATTTTTATTATAATATTGCTTCTTGGAGTTTGAGTAAAATGCGGTTGTGTCCATTGTTTTTACTTCCTGTAATAACTTTGTTTTAATAGAATCGGCACAAATTTTCACTCCAGAACTCTCAATGGCCATGATCATGGGTTTATAGGCATCTGGTAAGCCAGCTAGCATTAATGTCCCAAGCCATTCATCATCCACTTTGAAACCAATATTTCGTAAGCGATGTGCGGATGACATTATTTTATTAACGTAATCTTCTATGCTTGAGCTATTTTCTAGCGTAGTGTTTATTAAATCCTGTAGCAGACCCACTTTTCTAGTTAAGCCTGAGTCTTCAAAAGCTCGCATTAAGTTATCCCAAACCTCTTTAGCTGATGTGGCCTCTCTTACATGCACATATATTATGGGGTCGATAAGTAAAATGAGTTTCGACTTAGCTTTAATGTCCTTTTTTGCATCTACAGCCTTGCCGGTTTCTGTTTCGATACATTCCCACAAATCTTCTAATTGCAAGTAGGCCTTCACTGCAAAACTCCAAGTGGCATAATTTTCTCTTCCAGATAACTTTTCTATACTCAGACCACTATTTGAAGCCATTATGATCACATATACTTGAAATTATGCTGAAACAAAACCTACGTGATGTCGCGAAATTTGAGGTTATAATGATTTGTACTTTTACTTTAAAAACACTTTAACTTTTACTTGTTTTACTATTAAGGCATGGGGCGGCCCATAACCTGATGAAATAATACGAACTTTGTTTATAACAAAAGGATTTAGTTTATTAAAATAGAAAATACAGATTACTATGAACGTGCTACTGCGCTTACAAGGGCGAGAGTGCGAACGTCTTTAAATAAAATATCGAGACAGTTGTCGTGCGTGTTTGCCCACCTACATCTATCAGGCGCTGTAGTTATGCGTCCCAATTCCAACATGTTTATCTGTTTGTCTGTTTATGTGACCGCGCATCACGTGAAAACGGCTTAACAGATTTAGATGAAATTTGGTACAGAGATAGTTTGAGTCCTGGGGAAGGACATAGGGTAGTTTTTATCCCGGAAATAAACCCCTAAGGGGATGAAATGGGGGGTGGAAGTTTGTATGGAGCTACTTAAACCGCTGCACCGATTTGGATGAAATTTGGTACATAAATATTTCGAGTCCCGTGGAAGGTCAAAAGATAGGATATATCCCGGAAATCTTCCCCTTAGGGGGTAAAACGTGGGGGTGAAAATTTGGATGTAAACCATTTTGATAAAATTTGGTTTAGAGTTAGTTTATGTTCTGGGAAAGGACATTGGATAGTTTTTATGCCGGAAATCTGCCCATAAGGGGGTGTAGTGGGGGGTGAAATTTTGAATGGACTCCGTTTAGATCAAATTTGGTATAGAGATAGTTTGAGTCCCGGAGAATGACAACGGATACTTTGAATCCCGAAAATCATCCCCTAAGGGGATGAAATAGGGGTGAAAATGAGGATAAATCCCATTTAGTTAAAATTTGGTAAAGAGATAGCAGGAGTCCCAGGGAAGGACAATGCATAGTTTTTATCCTGAAAAATCATTTCCTGAGGGGGTGAAATGAGGAGTGAAAATTTGGATAGAACCCATTTAGATGAAATTTGGTATGGAGATAGTTAGTCCTGGGGAAGGACCTAAAATAATTTTTAGTCCAGAAATCATCTCCTAAGGGGGTGAAATGGGAGATGAAAATTTGGATGGAACCCATTTACGGTATAGCGAGTTGGAGTCCTGGGGAAGCACATAGGATAGTTTTATCCCGAAAATCACCCCCTAAAGGGATGAAAATTTGGATGTGATGTGACCTATTTAGATGCAATTTGGTTAATTCAATTTAATTCAAATTATTTATTTCAGACTAAGTCCATATCATGTGAGTAACAATAAAAACGTATACAACTTAAGTTAACAGTTAAGAGATAGTTTGAGTGCCGGGAAATGACATATGATAATTTTTGTTTTTTAATTTATCCCTTAAGGGGGTGAAATGGGGGGGGGGGGGGGTGAAAATTTGGATGGAAACCATTTCGATGGAATTTGGTATAGAGATGGTTTGAGTCCTGGGCAAGGACATAGCGTAGTTTTAATTCCGGAAATCATCCTCTCAGGGGGTGAAATGGTGGTTTAAATTTGGATGGAACCCATTAGGATGAAATTTGGTACCTATAGAGATAATTTTACTCGCGTAGAAGAACAACAAATAGCTTTTGTCCCGAAAAAAATCCTCCAAGGGCATAAAACAGGGGGTGAAAATTTGGATGTACCCTATTTTGATGAAATTTGGTATTGAGATAGTTTGGGGTTCCGAAAAAGGATAATGCATAGTTTTTATCCTGAAAATCATCTAAGAGGGTGAAATGAGGGGTGAAAGTTTGGATGGAACCCATTTAGATGAAATTTGGTATAGAGTTAGTTTGAGTCCCGGAGAATGACAACCGACATTTTTAATTCCGATAATCATGGTGAATATTTGGATAAAATCCATTTTACTGAAATTTGGTATAGAGATAGTGGGAGTCCCAGGGAAGGACAATTCATAGTTTTTTTCCTGAAAGATCATCTCCTGAGGGGGTGAAATGAGGGGTGAAAATTAGAATAGAAACCATTTAGATGAAATTCGGTATAGAGAAAGTTGGAGTTCCGGGAAAGGAAATCGCATAGTTTTTGTAACGAAAATCATCGCCTGAGAGGATGAGATGAGGGGTGAAGATTTGGATGGAACTCATTTAGTTGAAATCTGGTTAAGAAATAATTTGAGTCCTGGAAAAGGACATCTGATAGTTTTATTCCGGAGATCATTCCCTAAGGGGGTGAAATGGGGGTGAAAATTTAGTATAGCGATACTTGGGAGTCCTGGGGAAGGACATAGGATAGTTTATCCCGAAAATCCTCCCCTAAGGGGTAAAAATTTGGATGTGAGGAGTGACCCATTTAGAGGAATTTTGGTTAACAGATAGTTTGAGTTCCGGAAAAGGACATAGGATAGTTTTTATCCCGGAAATTATCTCTTAAGGGGGTGAAATGGGGGTTGAATATTTGTATAAAGCTACTATACAACCCATTTAGATAAAACTTTGTATAGAGGTAGTTAGGCGCGGCGTTGGTAGGCACAAGGTGGACTGATGACCTGGTAAAGGTCGCGGGAGTCCGCTGGATGCGGGTGGCGCAGGATTGGTCACTTTGGAACTCTTTGGGGGAGGCCTATGTCCAGCAGTGGACGTCTTTCGGCTGATATGATGATGATGATAAATGATAATAATGATAAAGATAGTTTGAGTCTCGGGTAAGGACATATGATAGTTTTTATATCGGAAATCTACCCCTAAAAGGGAAATGGATGGTGAAGGTTTGTATCGAGCTACGATATAAACGAGTTCTACGCGGACGAAGTCGCGGGCAAAAGCTAGTAATAAATAAATGAAATTAATATGAATAAAATTAATCTAAGTAGAGTATGTAAGTCTATGTATGTATGTCAGATTCAGACTGTATGTGTGTGAGCACTAGGGTGTGTGTGAGAGAGAGTGTGTGAATTTTAATCGTGATCAGTTTGCATGAGAGAACTATAATGACAGTGCAGTTAGTGTCAGTTATTCTAGGCAGGACAATAAGCTTTCTGTTTCCTGATATGTCAGTCGAGATAGAAATGCATTGAGTTTTGCTTTACAATTGAATGTGTTTAAGGGGTAGATGTTTGTTTTTTTATTGATTTTATTATAAATGCGAGCACTCATTGAGGTACAACACAATGAGTGCTCGCATTTATAATAAAATCAATAAAAAAACAAACTCGGCTAGCAAATACCGTCCGCCGGGGTACTACCGGACAGGCCGTCTGTTTGTTTCGTTTGCTAAGCATTTTAGCACATAGAGGGAGATGACGATGTCTGCGAAGAATAGCACGGAGGATATATAGTTGTCTAACAGTCAGGACCCTACACTCCATGTAAAGTTGAGCAGCCGGATATCTATAAGGTTTCACCATTGCGACTTTCAGCACTGCTCTTTGCGCTCGCTCCAGCATAAGCATCGACCACGTTTCCGTGCCATATTTCTCACTGGCAACACACACTGGTCAAAGACTCTCGTCTTGAGACACTGCGGAATATTGGACGAAAAGATGTGCCGTAGCTTCCCGAATGCTGCCTCGTCGAATCCGACTCGGCTGAGTCGGATTCGACGATTGACCTTCCCTTCAACATTTCTCTTTATTTCGAAATAAATGTAAAAAAAAAAGTGCGAGTCGGACTCGCGCACGAAGGATTCCGTACCATTATCTATATCTAAAAACGGCAAAAAAATCACGTTTGTTGTATAGGAGCCCCCTGTAGCCTAGTACGGTACAGTCGCCATCACATACATCGGAGCAAACAAGCACGTCACAAACATCGGAACACACCTCTATTTTCAAGGCATTAGGGAGCATGTGCCGATATTTTTGAACACCTATAGTGTACCTATGTATCTGATGGCGACTGTACTTACGGCAGGGGATCATTTGACCTCCAGAGATCGTATTCCCTCACCTTCCCCTAAATAAGTTTCTGTCAAAAATATAATTTTTGGTACAAGCTTTTAATGCCGTCTGTACTTTTCTGCATACCATCATCAACTACGCATTGAGACGATTCTAACGAGCCCAAACTCGATGGGGTTGTGTCGTTTTTCTTGTGGTGTTCCTAAGGCCACCTTCCAGCTCCAGCATCAGATCAGCTCCATGTCATCATAATATTGCATTACCATGCGATATATGCATGCAAATTTTCAGATCAATCGGTTGACAGGAAGAGGGTGAAATTTCAATTACTAAATTTGACCCAAGAAAGAATAAAACAAACGGGGTGAGCTAAATAAAAGCTTGTAAAAAACTCCACGGCGGCCACCATCTGCGGTCCCATGCGAATAATTCCAGGTTCTCACACTGGAATTGCGTTTATTTGTTAAAATATTAGTTTTTACTGACTTAAGTGAAAATACTAATACTAACATGTGGTGCGTGACTCCACCATTCATGTAGTTCATTTAGTTTCATTCCTATTTTTGCATGTAACGACGCTACAATTCGGCATTTTGAGTAAACGTGGAAAATCATTTCAGATTCACGGCAAATTGCGACTAACATGCGGTGGGCAGTGACATGCCCATTTGGCCATGTCGCACCGACACGCGCCAGGCCCCCGTTTCATATCTATTCCTTTTTATCATCTGAGGTTTTAGGCTTTTGAATAAAGTCACGCATTAATTAATTGTATTCTAGATAAAAAGCTGTGTTTGTATAATTTATAATTTTCAGTTCCTTTGGTAAGAAGCGGACATAGCAGTTTCTATGAAGGGCAGTTTTTTTTTACTGTCCATAACAAAAAAAAAATTCTTCAAGAAATGAATACGTAAGTATACCCAGTAATTTCCTAGTAGTGGGTCTACTGGTATAATTTCATTACATAACTATTTATAAATAAGACTCAAATAACATGCAAACTATTAATATCCGTAAAACAAATTATTATTCTTATTACTGACAACTTTAAAACTCGTTAGTTTATTTTATACTAAAAAAAACGAAACTAAATATACTTCGTCATATCATAGTACATATTTTAATACAAATAGAAAACTTGTGCTCAAATACTTACTTTATTCAAGTTATCTAACTTCGCTAACATGATGTTCTAGAACATCATGTTAGCGAAGTAATACTTACCACTTTTTAGTGCAAGTATCAATATCGGTCACGGAGTGAATTCCAACGGTGCGCACCCTCTGAGAGGCCCTTAAGGCCCTCAGAGAGGATATACCGTATCATAACTGTTGCTGGCCGCGCTGCAGGCCAAACGGGAAAAAAAAAAAAAAAAAAAAAAATCCAACGGTGCGCAGCTATTTGCATCGGCAAGCTCCGCCGTTAGTTCTATCCTGATCGCACTTACATATAGCTAGAAAGGGACGGCACCCGCGGCTGGTGCGATCGCGCTGTGCATGTGTGGGTTAGGTACGTTTGTGTGGGTGGTAGTAATATTTACACACACAAACGCACTACGCGTGTCAAAATACCGAATTCTGAGCGAGCGCTTTTTTGAAGAGCACTCTTAATTTTTTAAAGATGATTTTCAGCATTTGTAGTCAAGAAAAATAGCTTATTTATTAAAAAAAACTGTATTTAAAAGCTTCATCGGTAGTACGGATAATTATTAGAAATAAATTCCGGTAAATTAGATAATTTTGAATCAGAGGTATTGTTGCGTGGCAGATGTCAGATGATTTTTTTTTTTTTAACTTGTCTTCCGAATTACATATTTGAGGGCCTACCGCGAACGGCATTCGAAGTTTTCCCTCTCTGTCGCACTGAAGTACGAACTCGTAAGTATGACAAGGAGGGGCAACTTCGAATGCCTTTCGCGGTAGGCCCTTTGAGTACGTAAAACGTGGTTTGGAAACGTGGTTTGGATTAAGGGAGTAAGTACTTCCATAGATAGACAGCCTGTTACTAAATCTTATAAAAAATTTGGAGTAGTAAAAATAGTACAAGTACCATCTAAATCAATGACAAGTACCCATACTATATAAATTTTCTTAGAAAAGGCAGTTTTTCGATGCGCAGCTTTATACAGCGCCTCAAAGGGAAAGTATATTTCATATTGGAGATAGGAAATTTCACTCTTATGTCTATGAGACATTCAGGAGACAACCTGTACTGGCTGATCATAATAGGTCCTCACCCCTTGTTACAAGTCTCTGCAGCTTGGCTTTAATTATTTATCCTATACTATTAAACGAGCAATATTTGTATGTATATATTTGCAAACACGTTCTCGGAAACGGCTCTAACGATTTCGATGAAATTTGGAATGTAGGTGGTTAAGGAGGCGAGAAATAGATCTAGATAGGTCTCATGTCCGGGAAAATTCGTTTTCTCCATATTTCTTCCATTTTCATCCGAGCGGAGCTCGGTCGCCCTGGAACTATGTAATTAGAAGAAACATCGGCGCTACCACGAATCTCGAACTTCGTATATCTCCGTCTCTGTCGCTCGAGTACCATAAACCATTAAGTGCGATAGAGACGGAGATATACGAAGGTCGAGATTTGAAGTTCGTGGTTATAGCTCAGGGCAGTTTTTGCGGATTTAACGAACATTAAAACAAGATAAAAAAAGAAAGATAAAAGCCGCGTCCCAGGGGACAAGCCTAGCGTGGCGTACGGCATGAGCGGTACGAATCTATGAGATGAAACGAGATAACGATATGAAACCAATCTTATTATATTGTCTATCGCGCTCTATGCCTGCCGTCTGCCTCGCAGGGCCGTAGGGATGCGGCTAAAATGACCTGTGGCTGCGTGCCGGCCGCATACGCTTTGCCCACGGCGGCCAGCAGATGCGCGAGTGGATCTGGGGCGCTGCGACGCAACAGCGGCACGTGGAGCGCGCGCGGCAGCGCGTTTTTCAGGATCACCTGCGGGCAATTGTCGTTTCTAGTTATTTAATAACGGGTGTCTCAATAAGAGTGCACTACTTTATTGCAAAATAACCCTAGGCTACTTTATTGCAAATTAATAGGCTAATTCATAATACACTCTTATTGAGACACCTAGTACTATACCAGTAGGTCGATCACGTAACGCATTGTACGCGCGTCAGGTAGGTCTAAATCTCACTTTTTGTATGGAAAATTGACAGTTAAATTGTACCGACGCCCGTTCGGAACGTTACGTGATTACCCCTCTGAAACCATAATTAAATTCTATCAAATCTACTACTGTGTTGCTATTAAAGTGAAACATTCCATCAATAGTACTCTTGGTGAAAAGATGCACGTAAAGTAGTTTTCAACACACCTGCTCGTAAAGTAGGTCTTATTACAGCGTATTTACACTGATAATGCAGAATATTACCCATGCCGTGCCTTTTACATTACATTATCGCACTAGTGCCTTTTCATTACATATCTTTTTAAATATTAGCAAAATAATGCAGAATATTACCCATGCCGTGACTTTTACATTACATTATCGCACTAGTGCCTTTTCATTACATATCTTTTAACATTTTCATTTTTTATTATTATTTTTTTTCCTCGCAAATGTGTTGAAAAATGTCGTATGAAACACGTGAGCATTGGTCATTACACTTCTCGTCTCCATTAAGCCTTCGCCTTCGGCTCAGGCTTAAAAACCGACTCGAGTGTAATGACCAACATAGCACACTTGTATCATAATGTACTATTATCTATCCAAATATCATAAACCCTCCATGATGTGTTCAAGATCCGCACATTATGGCCACCATAAAAATAGACTGTTTTGTTAGAACAAATATCTTATCTGTGAAAATGTTATTATTGCTAAATAATAACATCTATTTCGATAATATTATTTCATTCAAATTTCGAACATCTCTGTAATCAAAGAAATTTGATTTGACATCTATTCTAATATCAGCACGGCTATCACAAGACGGCCGCGACATACTCTCGAGCTCTCTCGCACTATCCGTCTCTTTCCAAGTGGTCTAATTAGAGAGAGACGGATAGTGCGAGAGAGCTCGAGAGTATGTCGCGGCCGTCTTGTGATAGCCGTGCAGTCGAGATGACGTTTAGTTCGAAATTAATAGGGAAGATTACGCAAAACTCTTCGTAGGTGGCGACACTAGCAGCGTTGTCATTGTATCTCGTTCGCACTTGCGGTATTGTCAATGCAAGCATCCTTGTCACTCATTTGACAATCAATTGTGCATGTGTATGTGAAAGTGTGAATCTCTATATTTCTATACGTACTGGTTTACTATTACTGGTAGTGCTGCCTCTGGCGGCAGAACATTGCAGTAATGTTCCCTATTGCCAATCATAATATACGGCTCCTGAATGCATCGTGGAGGCTTATGATATGTGAATAGATAAAGTGGTGTATGTAACTGTACATAATTAGGCATTAAAACACTCGTGTGATGTTATTATAAACACACTCGAGTTTAATGCCCTTCATTATGTACACTCACATAAACTACTATAATGTATTTGTTATTTTAAAGATACGATTTAAGAACATTGTCTAAATAAACATTCTTAGGTATATCCAAGTATTATGATTTAATTTTTAATTAAAACTGTTTTATAGTATATATGTTCACATCACAATGGCAATAGTTCAACCACAACCACATTTGGTATCGTCTGAAGATGTGTGTATACATTATTATGTCTTTAGTATATCAATAAAAAAATAAAACAACTAGTCGTGTAGGTATGGTGAAATGGTGGCGGCTATGACATGTTTACTCCTCACTTCATTTTCGGTATCTTACGTCCATCTGGAACGGATGAATGTTTTCATTAGAATTATTTAGTTGGTTTATTTATTCAAAATTTGATGAATAAATGAAATATCTATGTATTTCCGATCAGTCTTACATCGGTTCTGAAGATTATGTTTCGTATTATCATAATATGGTTGGTGATACCTGGAACGTCATACTAACAATGGTAGGTTCCACTGTGACAGTGATTCTTGGTAGATTTGATGGCATTTATTTATGTTTCTGGTCACTGAAAATTTAGACATTTCGTTTTTTCACAATCAAGTTACAGGGAGGTCGAAAATGGGCCAAATAGCTCCAAGAAAAGGATGATACGGCTGTGCCTTTTTTTGCTCTTTTGCTCGACTTGACAAATTTATCTTCAAATCGATAAAGGGTTGGCAACGCGCCAATGACTTCTCTGGAGTCGTCGACTACGGTGTCTGCTCTGCTTACCATTTAGGCATACTAAAGCTACTATGCTGTCGTCGTATAAAAAAAGTTGTCACACCTGGTTCTGCGCGTCTGGCCCAATTTCCAGCACCAGAGCCCGTTCCGGCACCCGCTCCAGCACGTCGGCGAATCGCACCGGGCTAAGGAAGTTGTTCACAAAATAGGTGGCGTCGCTCAGCCTCGCTGTAAAAACGGCCGCCTTTTAGCACGTGGCTCGTACTGTCAGTTTTGAAATTCACAATAAAGTAGGGTTTTAATCTGTTTTTACGTTCACGCTTAAGTGTACCACGGGCGAGCATGGCAGTCCGCTATGCAGTCCGCCACTTGATTTTGGTTTCCGTTTGACGTAGCTCGTCAGGACTAGGTACCATGTTTGCCCGTTGGGAGGCGCCATCATGGAATTATCGCGGGAGGGTACGATAGTGAAGCCAAAATTAAATAAAAGTCTCAGTGGCACCTGGTATGGAAATTGTGTTGGTGTCTCGCCCTTGACCACGCCACTGAGAGGTCTGCTACATAAACTTACCCAGGTCTGAGTCCCACTGAACCTTCGGCACGGAAGAAGAGAGCCAGCGTGCACTGCGTGGCTTAGGTTCCGGGATGACCTTCAGCAGCTCCTCGTGCATTCGTGGAGCGGCAGCTGCACAGTACTTGCTGTGAAACGCTACGCTCAGAGTGCGTGCAAATTTCGTGTACACGCCTTCTGCTGCTAACTTTTCTATGGCTATTTCAACTGATGCTGGTGGCCCTGAGATCTGTAACAGTGTCCCAATTAGGTTTATTGCCAAATTCTCTTTAAAGGGAGAGGCAAAGTAAGTCCCTTCCGTGGAATGATCTAGGGAAGAGACTTATCTGTTCGAGATATCGTTTTTGGTACATGATTTTACTGCCGACTGTACTTTTCTGCATACCATCATCAACTACTCATTGAGACGATTCAAACGAGCCCAGACTCAATGGGGTTGGTCGTTTTATTGCGGAGTTCCTATGGCAACCTTCCAGTTCCAGCAGCAGATCAGCTTCAAGTAATCATAATATTGTATTGTCATGCGATATACATATGCTTGCAAAATTGGATAACGGAAAATGACTGAAAAATGGATTGCATATTTTGACGGACAACTTACGTATTTACATACTTACATATTTACATATATAGACATGATAATTTGAAAAGAATTGACTTACGTATTCAATATTCGTATAGAATCTAAATGCTGTTCAAGGCTATTGGGTGAAAGTGATGGAAAAAATGCAAATCACCAAGGTTGTACTACTGAATTCATATTTTTGAAGTTATCCGAGGCTACGTTCCATTATATTCAATGAGTTAAGATCAGAAATAGAGAAAGATGGTGACAGTCGATAATCAACTGACGAAAAAGGTATGTTTCTATATACCAAACAGTGTTGTTATATTATTATTATGGAATCAGGACATAATAGTTAATACTAGGTACCTATTATTATTATTTTCTTAATTTATTTTTACAATTTATTTTATTGAAGTATACTTCTGTAAACTATATTAAATGATTTATACCGATCAGCTAAAACATGCAAATTATTTGATTTGGAAACACGTGAGCAAGCTACATACAACTGTCCATGAGAAAAACATGGTGTGCCCAGATGTATTCCTGCTACTTTCAACGTTTGCCCCTGTGATTTATTAATGATCATAGAGAATGCTACTTTTAATGGAAACTACTTTTAACGTTTAAAATTAAAATGTTAAATTTTTCGGTATAATTGGAATACGTGGTATAAGTACACTTTCTCCCTTGGCTTCTCCCGTTAAAATCGTGCCCTTCACAATGTACTTCCCTAATTCGGTGATTATCAATCTAGTGTCGTTGCATAATTTGGGTGCGTCTAAGTTGCGCATTAACAAAACTGGTACACCTACCTTCAGGTCAAGCATATGAAATGGCACCCCGGATAGCTCCAAAGAGTCCAAAAATTCAACGGGGTAAGTTGTGGTGTCATCAGCGGACATGACAGTGTCGACGGAGTTATAAATTTTTGTTTGCGTAGAACTTATTTTGTTCAAGATTTTTTTGTTGATTTTGAAAACAATACAATTTTTTGGAGCCAATATGGTTCTTTCACACAGCCAATTTTCGTCATGAATATTTTGTTCTAAATCAGGAAAAACTTGAGCTATAAGTATATATCATCTTCCGATTTCACAATATGACAAAATTCATTAGTGAATAGAATCATACCGTCTTCGTCAGTTTCTAACCGATCGTCACCTATCTCGAGCAGTTTCTGAGCATATGCACCTGACTCTGCATCGTTAAATAGCTGGACTCGCATGTTTGTGGTCAGATGCAGCTTTTCAACTTTGCTCCACACATAAGATGATTTCAGGCATGCGTTTATCTCGTCTGCTGGAGTGCCTCGCACGATAACTGGCAAAGTCTGTCTGAAATCACCAGCCAGTAACACTACCACACCACCCATCAATGATTGATTACTGTGCATGTCTTGTAGACAGCGATCAAGTGCCTCAATAGCTCGTTTATGTAACATTGAATATTCGTCCCATACGATTAGTTTGCATTGTTGCAAAAGGGCGCCGCGAGTGCTATTCTTACTAATATTGCATGTTGGAGTTTCTTCGCCTGCCAAATTAAGAGGTAATTTAAAAACTGGGTGTGCCGTTCGCCCACCATTTAACAACGTTGCAGCAATTCCAGAGGAAGCCACGGCTAATGCAACGTTTTGGTTACTGCGAATTTTAGCTACCAGCAAATAAAGCAAAAAAGTATTGCCTGTGCCTCCCGGGGCATCAAGAAAGAAAAGGCCGCCTTTACCACTCTCGACTCGTTGTAAAATTTTGTAGTAAATTTCGTTTTGCTCGGGTAGTAGACGTGGCTCAGTTTAATTTATGTGAGCATTTAATATGGTGGTATTGTAGCTTAGCTCGCGGATCAAATCATTTGTCAGCTGTCCTCTGTGCTGTGGCGTGGGCATACCGAAATCGGACAACTTTTTCCCGGAAATTGAAATTATTTTGTCCTCAATAAGAAACAGTGCCTCATTAAAGCAAAGATCATTGTTGACTTGGCGCATCCCTTCAAATCTATGCAATATATCCTCTGATAAGGCTGTTTTGTAGTTTTCCCACAGTTCTAATGGATTTGATAGACCGCATGTACATATCATTATGGCAAATAACTCTCTTATTTGCGCTGGTGAGCGACATAGTACAGCTTCTTCTATTGTGGCATCCCAGTGGTTGTCATCTTCCAACAATCCCAACTTCTCACACACCTGTTGAAAAGTGGCAAGTTCTTGGCCGTCAACTGTTTTTAGATCCAAATAGTTAGTGGGTCCCCGAATTACATTCAGCAGCAATCGCAGACAATAACACTCAAAGTAACTAATGTGCACAGTGTAAATTCGGCCAAGAGCGTCCAACTCCTTCACTCCTGGCCAGTCGTCAACAGGTTTTCCTTGTAAACGACGTCGTCATTCTTTTTGTGACGCGTGCCAGGTATAGTAGCGAGGTACATCAATGTAAAGTAATGTCTTCGCAAAGGCGTCATGTTGACACAGTATAAAAATGCAGTAAGTGTCGTTTTAGGTGGTACCGCTAATCTGTCGCTTAAATTATTTTCATTGAAGTACACCCGCTCTCCATTAGGCAAATGTACTGCGAGATGAGTGACTGTGGGGTATCGCTCGTGTACAGGTAATCCCAACATTCGCCACGCTGCTTCGTTACTACTAACATATCGACCTGCTCTAAAAGTTTGGACTTCATCTCTCGGGTCTATATTTTCATGCCCTTGATGTCGGATGTTAAATATTGCCTGGTCACTCCCTTTATTTATATATTTTATCGCTTACACGGTATTACAGAATTCTGCATTTATATGGCAATTTGACAATTTCCAAAGAAAGGAAGAATATGGCACTACCCAGCTATTATCCACCAAGATTTCTCGAATTCCACTTCGAGCTTTTATTGGCGCTGTGCGTCCACCATCATCTGGGGATCTACGCCTGTACATGGGATAGCCTTTATCGTTGGTTTGAGTATCTTTTAAAAGCGACTTAGGATACTTCTTGGTACATTTTCCCTCCTTCATACACGGCGATGAAGGATTTAATGTACCACAGGGTCCATGAATCATGTTTTAAGTCACCGTGTCATAAAGTTGTAGGTCTGTTTCCGGGTTTAGTATCTCTGCACTTATGACTTCATCAATTTGGTTAGGACACAATTTTTCGTTCAGCCACAAGAGTAAATGTAAATGAGGTAAACCTCGTTTTTGCCATTCTATTGAATACATGAAACATTTCATGTCACCAAATACCTTTCTTTTTGTAAGTAGAGCTACTAACTTTTGCACTTTTATTCTAAAAACTCTGGTTGATAAGAGGGCGCTCGTTTTTTGGTCAGGAATAAGCGAGAATGACGGATTTTTGACGTTGTAATTCTAAGAAACGGAGAGCTTTTTCTAGATCCTGATTACTTATTTGCATAGGTAAACTCCTCATATTGGTCCTAGCCGCCTCCAATTTACGAATTACTGAATACTTTAACCGAAAATACCCGATTACCGACAGTAGTTTTCTGAAGAGAGCGCAGAGTCATAAGTTTGAGCCCCTAATACTCCATGATGTTATATAAGAACCTACTTGTTTTATTCTATTTTCACTAGCGTAATATGTTGCCATTGCGCCTAGCCGCCTCGAATTTTCCTTATTCTGCACGTATATATAAGTAAACTGTTCTCAATTACACCATATTTGTCAACAAAATCTTACTGAAAACTCAAGGATTTTCTCATTATTGTTGAATTATTTGTGTATTGAATCTTACACAACATTAAAGGTCATGCTTGTACCAACAAGATCCAGTTCAAAAAATATAACTTTAGTCAAAATTTATATTTATAAATAATTATTCAAAACTAGTATAAATTTACCGTCGCGCGGGAATATATCTCAGTACCGGCCACAAAGTACTTTGTTATATACTGAAATAGAGAACAATCTCTGGGCCTAAAAACGGTAACCCTGTAATTGATGCGCCATCTAGAATCGTTAGTTGAAATACTCCACTTCAATGTTAAAACATACAAAAAGTGCGTCGGTCGCAGGGTTTGAACCCCGGCTCATCGACTCCAAATACCTCCGTCTGTACCTCTGGGCTACTGATGTCTTATGACAACACTGCGAATTTTGAAATACCTTGACAGCCTCTAGTTGACTTATTATGCTGTCATTACCGCGCAACTAGTACTAAGATTGGCCGCCCTGGTACCGGCTGAATAGCCCTCCGAGACAGACGTGTAGTGTGTTTATTTGTGGCTATTCACGAAGCTAACCGGTCACACTTCAGATAAAATAATATTATTTTGATCTCCGACTAGGCATAGTTGTTACCAACCTCGTGGTCAAACTATACTGGGGATACATTCGTGAGGCTAATCGAGACAAGTTATGAATTGCATAGCTGCCAGATAAGACGTAGTGTAGCGAAAAGGTTCAAACCCACAGTATACGTAACATTTAAAATTGAACCTTCTACCTAAAACAAAAGTCATACATTTCAATGGTGATGTCTTGTGGGTTGGATCCTTTTGTCTAAACTACGCGTTCTATAGTCAATTATTATTGTACGAGTGATCGTGATACTTGATAGATTTAATTTATTTACTTGTTACTATCAGTCCACCTTGTGGAAGGTCCGCTGCAGTTTCCGGTACGTAGTCGCCTCTCGAGAACCTCCCCGCCCCAACGGCCATTATGATTATTTAGTATGTATGTATGTATGTTAGTTTGGGCGAAATATTCAAATTAGGTACAATTACCTTCTTATATTAAGTATCTTCGGTGACAATGCCATAATATCATAGAGCTGGTCTGATGATGGAGTCGGAAGGTGGCCATAGCAACTCCTAAACTCAACAAGATAAAGCCATCGAATTTTGGCTCATTTATTTGGTCATGGCACGGCAAGACTTGGATGCTGGATGATTTCCAGAGTCTGATGATGGAGCTGGAAGGTGGTCATGGAACTCCTAAACTAAACTAGATAAACCCATCTAGTTTGGGCTCATCTGTTTTGTCTTGGTAAACACTTTGGTGATGGATGATTTCCAGGATCTGATGATGGAAGGTGGTCATGGGAACTCCTAAACTAAAATAGATAGACCTATCTTGTTTGGGTTTGTGTGATTTGTCTGTACAAGTACCCACGAACCAGCGACATAATATGCAGGGTTATTGAAAATAACAAGATGAATAAAAAACTTTTTAAAAAACAAGCTTATATGGCGTTTGTTAAGTACAGCACGATCCTACCTTGCATTAAGTTATTATTTTCGTTTATATATAATAATAACACACACCGGGGGTTTACACTGGAAAGGGAGATTTTTACGTGGTTTTATTACTTTTCCGAGTCATCATCATCATCATATCAGCCGAAAGACGTCCACTGCTGGACATAGGCCTTCCCCATTCCCTTTGTCTGCACCAAAAGAGTGCCACAATGGCCGGTCCTGCGCCATTCTCATCCAGCGGACTCCCGCGACCTTTACCAGGTCATCAGTCCACCTTGCGGGGGGCCTACCCACGCTGCGCCTTCCGGTACGTGGTTGCCCTCAAGAACCTTTCCACCCCAACGGCCATCGGTTCTACGTGCAATGTGCCCCGCCCACTGCCACTTAAGTTTAGCAATTCGGAGGGATATATCGGTTACCTTGGTTCTGCTGCGGATAGCCTCATTTCTGATGCGATCGCGCAGAGAAACTCCCAGCATAGCCCTCTCCATTGCCCTTTGAGTGACTTTGAGCCTTCTTATGAGGCCTATAGTAAGCGACCACGTTTCCGTGCCATATGTCATCACTGGCAACACACACTGGTCAAAGACTCTCGTCTTGAGACACTGCGGAATATTGGACGAAAAGATGTGCCGTAGCTTCCCGAATGCTGCCCAGCCGAGTCGGATTCGACGATTGACCTTCCCTTCGACATTTCCGAGTATCACTCTTTATTTCGAGATAAATGTAAAAAAAACCGGCCAAGTGCGAGTCGGACTCGCGCACGAAGGGTTCCGTACCATTATCTATATCTAAAAACGGCAAAATATCTATATCTAAAATCACGTTTGTTGTATAGGAGCCCCCTGTAGCCTAGTTAGTAACTTGAAAGTGACTCTGCCTACGAAGCTGGAGGTCCCGGGTTCGAATCCCGGTAAGGGCATTTATTTGTGTGATGACCACAAATATTTGTTCCTGAGTCATGGATGTTTTCTATGTATTTAAGTATTTATTTATCTATATAAGTATGTTTATCGTCGTCTAGTACCCATAGTACAAGCTTTGCTTAGTTTGGGGCAAGGTCGATTTGTGTAAGATTGTAAAAGAAAAAGAAACAAATAAAAACTAAAATAAAAATAAAAAGATGTATTCTGTTTTTTAGTATTTTTTGTTATAAATAGCGACAACAGAAATACATCATCTATGAAAATCTCTATCTATCACGGTTCATGAAATACAGCCTGGTGACAGAAGGACAGACAGACATTCAGACAGACAGACGGACAGCGGAGTCTTAGTAATAGGGTCCCGTTTTAGTCTTTGAATACGGAATCCTAATAAGTGACATAGGTTTTAGGCTCAGAACATAAAAAAAGGGAGAAGTGCCGTACTGCTTAATTTCAACCAAAACCGATGTCCCCAGTTTTCTCCCACCGCAGCGCCCACAGGCACACACATTGAACCGTGTAAAAACAAAGACTCGGGCGTTGCCAGTGAGTCTACGGCAACATGCAAACAAGGGCTGTGATTGGCTTAAACGCACTACACTAGGGGGGCGACAAACGTTAAAATTATGTTTTATCGACATTGATATTAAAATTAATATTATGTTATGATATTGATGGGTAACAACTTCAACAGCATGGTAAGTTTATGTGGTGGTATTTAAACTTCTAGCTACAAGTTTAAATAACACGTGTTGTTAACTTATCATAAATCGCAAAAGTAAAAAATATTGACGAATACCTACAGAGTAACATAAACGGCTTTTTATAAGTTCGTGTTCACATACATTTAAAACTCTGGTCACATCGATATTTTTGACCTGTAGGTACCAGGCCGATCCGACTCGCATTTTGGCGCGAAATAATATGTCCATTACTCATATTACGAGATTTAAAGCTAAGGGCGAGTATCCACCAAAGATGTGCGAAGATGTGTTACCATACATTTTACACCTAGGTTTCAAGCAAGCGAGGTGTCAAATATTCGAAAAGTGTACGGCTCTTATTAAGTGGTTAGAAACATTTTTCTTGAAAATGTTACGAACACATTAACTCTTCTCTGTACAGGAAACCAGTTAGGACCTCTGCCAGTAGCATCTATCCATTTTTTTAGTACCTACTCGGATTCTTTGGAAAACTGTAATAAGAAACCGAGATTTCTTCTTCAATTATCACATTTGAAATGAAAGTAAAAAATACTCATTTAAAAAAAATTATTGGTAATAATATCACATTTTAAGTTGTTCTGAAGCCATTTGCAACTAAAATATATACTAGTATATACAATTTTAATTTGTCTTTTTACCGTTCATACTGCAACTTAGTGAAAATCTTATTAGTAGGTATCGTAAACATTTTGTGCCTTTTAATCTTATTAGTTACCTTTAAGATAGGCAACCAACCAAAACAAGTAATTAAATAAAATAAAATAGCGAAAGTAGTCGAAATAAAATAACTAGTATGATATCGTACTTCTATTTTATCGATTACGCGTAAATTGTAACTGCACTTTGGCACCGCTCTAGTTTGCGACGCCAAGCAGCGGCCGTACCACTAAAAAATTCAAGCATCGTCCGTATCCATAGTGGTTTAATACATTGCGCCGTGGTTTACTGTATTGAACGATCAATGTACAACGCATAGAACAAAAATATGCTTTTTCGTTCGATATGTTAGTTCGATCCCGAGAAATGATGCGGCGTTGCGTTTATTTATTAAAATATTAGTTTTTACTGACTTAAGTGAAAATACTAATACTCACATGTGGTGCGTGACTCCACCATTCATGTAGGTTTTAGTTTCATTCCTATTTTTGCATGTAACCACGCTACAATTCGGCATTTTGAGTAAACGTGGAATAACATTTCAGATTCACGGCAAATTGCGACTAACATGCGGTGGGCAGTGACATGCCCATTTGGCCATGTCGCACCGACACGCGCCAAGCCCCCGTTTCATATCTATTCCTTTTTATCATCTGAGGTTTTAGGCTTTTGAATAAAATCACGCATTAATTAATTGCATTCTAGATAAAAAGCTGTGTTTGTATAATTTATAATTTTCAGTTCCTTTGGCAAGAAACGGACATAGCAATTTCTATGAAGGGCAGTTTTTTTTTACTGTCCATAACAAAAAAAAATTTCTTCAAGAAATGAATACGTAAGTACCCAGTAATTTCCTAGTAGTGGGTCTACTGGTATAATTTCATTACATTACTATATATAAATAAGACTCAGATAACATGCAAACTATCAATATCCGTAAAACAAATTATTATTCTTATTACTGACAACTTTAAAACTCGTTAGTTTATTTTATACTAAAAAAACGAAACTAAATATACTTTGTCATATCATAGTATTTTAATACAAATAGAAAACTTGTGCTCAAAAATCAAATACTTACTTTATTCAAGTTATCTAACTTCGCTAACATGATGTTCTAGAACATCATGTTAGCGAAGTAATACTTACCACTTTTTAGTGCAAGTATCAATATCGGTCACGGAGTTAATTCCAACGGTGCGCTATACAGCTATTTGCTTCGGCAAGCTCCGCGGTTAGTTCTATCCCGATCGCACTTACATATAGCTAGAAAGGGACGGCACCCGCGGCTGGTGCGATCTCGCTGTGCATGTGGGGGTTAGGTACGTTTGTGTGGGTGGTAGTAGTATTTACACACACAAACGCACTACGCGTGTCAAAATACCGAATTCTGAGCGAGCGCTTTTTTGAAGAGCACTCTTGTCTATCCGTTGATTTTTGGCCAGGCATAAGCTCGTTGGTTATTTCCAGCCAGGTGGGGTTGCATGTCAGTGTAATAAACAAATCGGGCCTGCCGTGATTACGTACGTATGTGAACCCATCCTGTGCGTATTCGTGAAGGTACCTCGGGCTATTCACAAATGATGACGGGAGAATCACCATCTGACCCAAATTATTTGGATCCACGTCCACATCCTTCCTTATTGCGTCTTGCAAATGAATATATTTTTCCGTTCGCAGTTTTTTTTTGGTTTAAAGAAATAAATCGCAAACGCTCACTTTCCATTTTTACATACATATCCACCAAAAATTGATGCAGAAGGAGTGTACATCAAAGCAATAAATTGAAATTGTTGCGACGGATCATTAAGTGGTAGAAATAAAAGTCTTTACATGACACTTTTTTATTTGGAATTGGTATTTTGGTTATAGGATTTGTCTGAGGAATGTCCAAATTGTAGCCCTCTTGTCTTTTCCAAAATATAATTATGTACTCAAGAGCGTCATAAAATGTATGCGTATCTGGGACTCTAGAGAGCGTGCCATCGTGCGCTTGTATAACTATATCTCGAGACGAAGTTTGCTCACCACTTACTACTACGGCAGCTATTTCATTAGTAGTTGGAGCATTGAACCGCCTCTCGTGTTGACCACGTGGTACACGATCAGGATGGATTACGACTTTGTAGTCATTGTTGGAAATTCTATCTTTAGCCGTTTTAAATTCATGGACCAAAATATTGTGATCGTGTAAAACTCGTTGTATTTTTTGAACAATGGTTCTTTCTACATTTTGTACGTAGTCAGTACGCCTATTAACTTCTGCTTGTTCATCACCCAAGAAATAAACTTGCAAGAATTGCGGTTGAATATTAGCCGCAGGAAGCAAAGAACCAATTCGGTGATATATTTGTCCTTGGACTGTAAAAGTCGGGCAAAATCCAGGCATTGAGACCACTTTGTCTGCACCAAAAGATGTCATATGAAAACAGGTATTGTACTTTCTTGTATTCTTCAAAAAACGATGAAATTCGTCTGTTTCACAGCAGAAAAGTTCCTTTAGTGGTTCAACTGGCTCATCTAATAAAGGAATTGCTATTTTCCCTCCCGAACAACACATACCCGGTGACTCCTCTTTCCATTTATGAGCGTTGCAAAATCTGCATTCTTTGCACATTGCTTCTACTTTTATGAGAATGTGACTGGCATAGTTTAGAGGTTCGTCGTATTCGAAGGCAGCTTTATCAAATACCCCCCAAGTGTATTTCTCTTTCGGCAACAGCGCGTCTGCGAGATTCTGTCGCTTCAGCTGTTTATGTGGCTCTTTGAGACGCCAAATACTCAGCATGATGACGACGCCGAGCTTGGGACTCTTCCGGAGTCTCAACAGCCCTTTGAGATGCCAAATACTCCGCGTGCTGGCAACGCCGAGCTTGGGAGTCTTCCGGAGTCTCAGCAGCCCTTTGAGATGCCAAATACTCCGCGTGCTGGCAACGCCGAGCTTGGGAGTCTTTCGGAGTCTCAGCAGCCCTTTGAGATGCCAAATACTCCGCGTGCTGGCGACGCCGAGTTTCGGACTCTTCTGGAGTCTCAGTAGCTCTATGTGCTGCCACACGCATTGCGTCTTTAATCCTGCTCAGTTCGGCTCGTGGAAAAGTTTTCTCATTTAATTTTCTAGCCACTTTCACAGCTCTAGCTTTGCCAGAACTCCGTGAAAGATTTGATTTACGTTTTCGCGATATTTTGTTATTTGTTTTTATTTTCCGTTTTTGGTGTTGAGGGGCAGAGGAATCCGAAAGTGAGTTCGAATCACTAAACTGTGTGAATGTTGGGGAATGAAAAATAACGGAAGACGATGAAGGCAATTGGATCGGTTCTTTTTGTGTCATACTCGGCGGTGGGCATGATGTTGAGTTTATATGAATGGGGTTAGCGGGATCAGAGGCTGTGTATGTCAGTAACGTTAAGTCCATGTATGTCGGTGAGGTAGGATCCGTGTATATCGGTGAAGTAGGATCCGTGTATGTCGGAGAGGAAAAATCTGGTTCATCACACGGCAAATAAACGTCAAAGTGACCACTTGATAAAATATTTGACAACCGTAGACGACCTGTGGGGTTGCCTTCTTGACCAGAGCTCACACATAAAGCGTACCATTTCGATAGACTTCGAATACACGGTTATAAATTTCGGCTGCCGCATATAATTCACATAGGCCGCCATAAGTATTAGAATGTAACATTTCCCTGTTGTACAAGTAATTATTGCCACTCGGGTCATGCGTCATGATGGAATATTGCTCCCAATTTTGAACGACGTAAGCTACGACTTTCTCTCGTATCTCTCTAGCCCTGACTTGAGTGGCATACAAAAGGTAGGAGAGACCTCTGAATAGACATGCTCCGTCACCGATAATTTTAGTAACGACGTGAGGAGTCGTAACGCCGTGTATGTTAATTACTTCACGGATCATCGTAGTGGTGGTAAACGTTTGTTATTTAGATTAGATAATCGACTTCTAAGACACCAGATTTTATAAAATTTCAGAACCCAAGAATAACCGAACGACCAAGCCAAGCCAATCACCGACCAGTGTATTATTTTATTTATTTGAACCAATTTTAGTATTTACGGAAACCCAACGATCCAACCAAGCAACGACAACCGACACGACAACTACCAAAGAACTGGAACGAAAGAAACCCAATTTTTCATTTATTTGTTATATTAATTTATTAATTGATAATTGTTTTTGTAGAGGCATTAGCATACGTGACCCTATTAAACCAGGAAAAATCTTAACAGCGCAAAGTAGGAATGTGTGGAATGTGAAAAGTGCCATCTATTGCAACAATATGTAACTAAATCATTGTCTTCGAAAAACTATATCTAAAGCAAGAATTGTATCACAAAGTCACTGGTAGCACTGCTTAAACGTAAATTATAATTTTATTAATTAATTTTATAGGTACGTGACGGACATGGTTACAAATATAATAATACTACAATACGTACGTTACGTACCTTACTGCATATTTTAATTTTTAAAGGTTTAACTGTTTGTATTGCTGGATTGCTGATTGTATTATAGTTACCCTTACTTCGATAGACCTCGTAATGCAGTGAACGTGGTAAATCAATTGAAATAATTGAAGCCATTACGTATAAAAAACGAATTAGAAGTACATCTATCGCCATCTAGTGACTAATAGATATATTACATTTGGAATAGCTCATTTTCACGCTGTGTGGACTAAGGAAACGAATAAAGAATATGTTCAATAAGCTTCATTATAAATATAATATTCTATTATATATTATTCTCTTAATTTTAAATATAATACATTGATGGGAATCACTCCGATTTATGCACCCTACTTCCACCTCAGATTGTATCCCTTTGAGAGATGTTTTCCAGGAAAAAAGTATGCTAAGTATATAATTATGTTAATATAGGGTATGAACTATTTGTATACCAAAATATGTCTTAATCTGTTTTGCCGTTATTGCGTGATTGAGTAACAAATAGGATAAGTAAATCATGGATAAATCAATTTCCTTACGCATAAAATCTTCATTTCACAAACTCTTTCTAGAAGCATTTTCTAATTTGTTGACTATGACGTTACCATGGCACCTATAACGAACGCCGCTCTCGCAACATAAAAACATTTAGTCTCCATACAAAGTTTCATCCCCTTTTTCGTCCCTAAAAGGGATGAAATTTTACATAAATTATAGCCTATGTCCTATTCTGCTATATAAGGTACATTACTGGAAAGTTTCATAAAAATTCGTCCAGTAGTTTTTGAGATTTAATGGAACGTACATCCATCCATCCATCCATCCATCCAAACTTTCGCATTTATAATATATATATATAAGTAGGAAGTAGGATTAGTAGGATACATACTAGTGTTTCTGTGAGCTGTAGAATCAGGGAGCCTGTCTTTTTAGGGTTCTGAGCCAAAATGGCAAATCCGTCTGTCCGTCTATTTTTATGTCACAGGCATTTTACTCGAAAACTATAAGGTGTATTTGAATAAAATTTGGGTGATAGGTGTATTTTGTTAGCCGCTACTGTCTGCAATGAAATAAGTAAAAAAAAAATATTTAGTGGTGCTCTCCATACATGTAACAGAAACTCAAAAAAAAAATTATCATTGTAAAGGATGACTCACGCTAGAACGGGCCGTGTCCGGCCTGGGCCGTTTTCTAAGTAAAACGACGGCGTTTTTGCGCGGCCGAGCCATACCCAAGGCGGCCAAGCCATACCCAAGCCCGGCCGGACTTACGGCCGGGCTGTGCCGACACCGAGCCGCTTCCGAGTCTCGTCCGTCGTTCGGCCGCGCAAAAACGCCATCGTTTTTCCTAGAAAACGGCCCGGGCCGGACACGGCCCGTTCTAGCGTGAGTCATCCTTAAGTCAACGTGTGGCAAATCAATCTTTAGACGTTTTTAAAAGAAATATAAGGTTTCTCAGCATTTTTTTTGATTAAGAGAATATAGTCGGACAGGCTCCAATATTAACGGAAAGTCATTTATTTCAGACTAGCTGTTGCCCGCGACTTCGTTCGCGTAGAACTTTTTATCGTCTTAGAAAATGTTTTCTCTCAATACAAACTTTGAACCCTCTTTTAGGGGATAAATTACAGAAAAAACGTTGATGTTCATTTTATAGATTGTGGACAAACAGTCTAAAACCGAAGTTAATAATCTCATATTTTACAAATGTCTTGAAAAACACAAACTTTAAACCCCCTTTTAACACTCTTAGGGGATGAATTTGGAAAAACTCTAAAAATAGTTTTGTAGACGTTCAGAATAAGACCAAAGTTACAAATCTACATATATAAATAAGACCAAAGTTAAAAATTTCTTGCTATCCATATAAAATTTGAACCCCCTTTTAACCTCCTTAGGGGTTGAAATTTTTAAATCGCTGAAAGAACTTTTTTCGTATTGTAATAAGTAATTTTACTACTAACTTTTAAGTCTCTAGCTCAAAAAAAGTGTTGCCCATACAAAGCTTGCCGGCATTTGAACCCCCTTAGGGGTGGAATTTTCTAAAACTCTGAAAGTACTTTTATGTATTTTAATAAGTAATTTTTCTACAAATTTTTAAGTCGTTAGTTCAAAAAAGTGTTTCCCACACAAAACTGGCTCCCCTTGTTAACCCCCTTAGGGGTGGAGTTTTCAAAACGCTGAAAGTTCTTTTTTAGTATTCTAATAAATAATCTTTTTGCAAATTTTCAAGTCTCTAGCTCCAAAAAAGTGTTGCCCATGCAAAGCTTTCTCCCCTTTTTAACCCCCTTAGGGGTGGAATTTTCTAAAACGCTTTATGTTATTTTTATATTTTATATTAGCTAATCTTTCTACAAAGTTTCAAGTCTCTAACTCAAAAAAATATACTTTCCCTCATACAAACTTTGCACTCTTTTTTATCCCCCTTAGGAATGGTATTTTCCAAAACGCTTAAAGTACTTTATTGTAGTTATTTTTCTACAAAGTTTCAAGTGTCTTGCTCAGAAAAAGTATTCCCCATACAAACCTTGCGCCCCTTTTTAACCCCCTTAGGGAACGATTTTTGTTAAACGCTAAATGTAATTTTTCATGTTCTAATAAGTAATCTTTCTACAACGTTTTAAGTATGTATTTCAAAAAAAGTATTTTTTCCCATAAAAACTTTGCACCCTATTTTACCCCCTTAGGGTGGAATTTTTCAAAACGCTAAAAGTACATTATTTGTATTCTAATTAATAATCTTTATACAAAGTTTTAGGTCTCTTGCTCAAAAATAAAGTTTCCTACATACAAATTTTGCACCCCTATTTTACCCCCTTAGGGGTGGGATTTTCCAAAACGCTGAAACGACTTTATTTGTATTCTAATAACTAATCTTTTTACAAATTTATAAGTCTATTAAAAAAAAATTGTTTCCTCCATACAAATTTTGCACCCCTATTTTACCCCCTTAGGGGCGGAATTTATCAAAACGCTGAAACTGTTTTATTTGTATTTTGATAAATAATCTTTCTACAAAGTTTTAAGTCTCTAGCTCAAAAAAAAGGTACTCCCATACAAACTTTGCACCCCTATTTTACCCCTTTAGGGGTGGAATTTTCAAAAATCCCTTCTCATCCCTAGCCCACGTTATAAAAGCAACCTACTGTGCAAAAATCAACTCTCTAAGATTAGTAGTTTCGGCTCTGCATTGATGAGTGAGTGAGTGAATAAGTCAGTCAGGACATAGGCATTTATATGTATAGATTAGTTAACTTTTTGCTGCCAATCCGTACAGTAATTTTTCCTGTAGGTATCTATTTCTTCACATGACTCATCTTTAATTATATAGATTACTCTTTCCGCTTGTCTTCCAAATAGAGGAGTACCTAGACACAAAATTTATTATTACTCTAAAAGAAAGAAGAAACAAAAAACCCATTAAAATATCTCAAAAAAATACGAAGCTACAACCGTTTTAATATCGCTTGTTAGAGTGAGAAAACGATCGGGGACCGTGACGTCACGATCCTCGAGCGTCATAGTAATGGTCGCACCACATTTGGGGGTTCGTGCTCGCGTTGCGTCGTTGCCTTTCTTTCATTTGCCATAGGAAGGAAAAATATGCAATACAAATATTTGGGAAATCGTTTCATATGAAGGTGCGTTTTGCGGAAAAGGTACAGAACATACCCCTTCTTAAAACTTTGGACACATCTTATAACTTATTGATTACCTATAAAACCTCTTGCGTTTTTTTTCTTTATTTGACTTCATTTTAAGTCCTTTTTCGAGAAAATACAACATTATGATTATTTTATTTAGTGTCTACACCCCTATTTTCGATCTATCCGACATCCGTATTTTCTTTTAAACTACGAACTTCAGAATTCGAAAATATTCGGGTATCTCTATCTATATCGCACTAACATTCCTCGAGTGAGAGGAATGCAAATATACGAACTTCGAGTTTCGGTTTTTATGGTTTGGCTGAATGCGCAAAGAGCGCGCGCGCGTGTCATTCAAAAATACACAAAAATCAAATTTGTGTTACGTATATTGTTCGAATTTGTTGCGACATTTATTGAAATTACGCCTTAATACGACATTTGCGCATATAAGTTCTCATATCAGAATCAATTAATTTATAAATAAATATAAATATTTGCGGACAATCTTACACATATCGACCTAGTCCCAAACTAAGCAAAGCTTGTACTATGGGTACTAGACGACGATATACATACTTATATACAGAAATCCTGTGGGCCGAGTCGGTAAGGTCAAGAGAGTGATATGGGTTTTGGGCATGCCTGTATTATCTTATTGGCGTCCCAGGCGATGCAGCGTCCGTGAAGAGGTCACTTCACCCACTTCAGCCTGCTGAGTGGATAACAACACGGAGAGTGGCAGTTACCGGTGCTAAGTCCAAGCAGATATGCGGTCGGGCCTGTCGCTCCCGTATCGGCCTTACTAGTCATGTGCGTAAGTGCCGCACCACCTTGACATAGACGCTGTTTAAATCATCTTATCATAGATGTACAAGGCCAATGATGATGATGATGATGATACAGAAATAAATACTTAAATACATAGAAAACATCCATGACTCAGGAACAAATATTCGTGCTCATCACACAAATAAATGCCCTTACCTGGATTCGAACCCAGGACCTCTCGCTTCGTAGGCAGGGTCACTACCAACTAGGCTAAAGCGGTCGTCAGATTTCTTATGCTTTAATTCTTGGTATGTGTCACGTGAAGGTTTATCATAGACGGTATTTAAATTATTAATAGGTGAAATTAAGGAAAAGCAATTCCGCCATTTTGACGTTCATAAAGCTGACAGATGTGGCGGCGATTTCCCTCAAGAAAAAGAAATTAAATATTCAATGAGGTCAAATGTTTCGAAAAATGTATTAATTGTCGCAGTCGGATAAAAACTATCCTAAGTCGCAGTCAGGATAATAATCTACTTATAAACAATGTTTGATGTTCTTCCGTTCATGGGAAGCTGAGATCTATCGTGACAAAAAAGTTTGAAATGTTACTGGCTGATTCTTTTTTTAATTTAGAGATTTATTATAAGTGTAGATCAAGGAATACTATCAGCCGAATGCCAGCAAATGGCGGATTTAATTATTTTTATGGACGGGCTATTTGAGTCCATGAATGGGATATATAAAAGCCAAAAAAAAAGGAAAGCCATTGCTGCAAGCCTTAACACCTAAGTCAGCGCACAACCAGCATTGGATCGTTGTAAAAATATTTTAAGCACAATGAGGTTTGTTAATAAAAATGACAACAGCAGTTTCCCAGTGCCATCCGTCAAGAACTGGCTAAGTACGGTAGAGAACATGGAGTACTTGCGAGATGTATAATTTCAGAAATATGACATTAAGGGCCTACGCTAGCTGACGCGGGTGCACGGAGCGGGCGCACGCCTGCGGGTACCCGCTCTATGCACCCGCCGCGGGTTAGTTAGCGCTGCTAATACTATTTTTCAATAGGCGTCCACCCGCTCCGTGCAAACAGCGTCAGCTAGCGTAGGCCCTAAATCTATATGGTGTAGGCACTTACAAGACCCGCTCGAGAACTTTTTTGGCAGCGTACGTAGCCATGGGTACAACTCTCCAACGTGTGTTGGTTTTGAAACAGCTTTTGCTGCTTTAATAATAATAAATAAATAAAAATAAAAAGCCCATTTATTCCTTGACCAAAGTAAGAACAGTGGAATATTAAAAAATAAAATGTAGTTAAGCAGAATAAAAAAAAATCTTGTGGTTTTTTCTTTTTTCTTAATTATATAATATAATTTGGTTAGGACCCCTCTTGGGTAAAAGCCTCCTTGCCATCCAGCTCTTGCCATCTTGCTCTGTTCTGTGCTGTATTTGGCCAATCGGTTGCTACTTTATGGAGATCGTCGGACCACCTTGCATGCCCAACTAGCAAAAACCAGGCCTACATAAGTCTCAAGACTACTATTTTTTCGCTCTTACATTGATTCTATATGGGTTTGGGCACCAATTATAAGCGTATTTATTTTAATATCAGAATCAGAATCAGAAATCATTTATTGTCAAATTGTGCGAGTACAGTAGTTGTTATAGGACTAAGTTATGCGTGTGTCACAATCAACCGCTTAACGGTATACAACAATTTTAAAACTATGTATCAAATTAATTATAATATTTATAGTAATAGTGGAACATGTCACTACAAATATAAAACCATCATAAAAAAAAAGTAATTACATTATATACAGAGAATATTCAATTATGTCAATAAAATTTTAATTAAGTACAGTACCTTATCCTAGTTAATAATTTTTATTTCCAATTATCTATTATGTTTAATAACTTTCATTTTATTGAAAAAATCATTTATTGTATAAAAACATTCGTCAACCAATAAAGTTCTCAGCTTAGAGAGAAATTTGTTCTTGGGGAGTTCTGTCCATGAGATAGGCAACGTGTTGTACACTTTAATAGCCATGTGATAACAGTTTTTTTTCTTGACTTGTAATCGGCATTCAGGAGCTATTAACTCCTTATGCGTAGCTGAACGCTTTCCGTCATTACATTTCTTAGTAAATAACTCTGGATTGTTAATTACAAATTTACAGATTTCTAAAATGTACAAACTCGGAACTGTCAGGATCCCATACTTCTTAAACAACGGCTTGCATGACTCAGACCATTTTTTACCGCCTATGGCCCAGATACACTTTTTTGTGCTATGAACACTCGCTGAATATCTGTTGAATTACCCCACAATACCAAACCATAGCGCAGTACAGAACAAATGTAGCTGTGATAAACTAGAAGTGCGGTTTTTTCGGAAGTAATGAACCTTAGTTTTTTGAGAGCGTAAATAAATTTGTTAATTTTAACTAGAATCATGTTTACTTGTTGTTTCCAATTCATATATTCGTCAATCACAATGCCCAGAAAATTTGTATGTGATACTTATTCAATGCGTTCCTTACCTATGATCACATCCAGCGTCAATGTCTTACTATTATTAGTAGCAAATCGAATTAATTTCGTTTTTGACGTATTCATAGATAAATGATTATTATTGAGCCAAGCTGATATGTCCGTCAGAGTGGCATGTATATTCTCCTTTAACTCGGTAAAATTTTTCCCTCTAATAATTACGGTAGAATCGTATCGTCTAATATCAGTCTTATTAGATGCTGTTTGCTTTTACTTACTGGAACTACAAGGGTTCCTAGTCGACTACGGAACCCTAAAAAAGGACCCACGTATGTTCGCTGCATTGGAATATGTTACGGGCTATATCTTAGGTAGACTAAAAAAAAAGTTTTAAAAAATTGTAAAGTATGTAACGAAAATTTGTACAAAAAGATTAGGCAACCTGAAGGGGAGGGAACAGCGAGTGAAAAACCCAGCTACATAAAATTAAGAGAGTATGCTAAAAACAAGACAAGTTTAAATTATCCTAATGACGAATTGGTTGCATGTTGTCTAAACTAACTGGGTCATCCATAAGCGTAAAAAAAATACGTTTTTATTAAAGAAGTCCTGTAGTTTCATGATAAAATGTTTTTTTTTTCCAATAAACCATCATAATCGTGATATAAAAAATGTTTAAACAAACCGAATTAGACATTTTGTAGTATTCTTTTTTAATAGGAAATACCAATATTTTAGAACTATTGCGATTGGAGTGTACTAAAAGACTATTATATTCTATTGTAAAAAGCAAACATCGAAACATTTTTGCTAGTTTAAAATGGAAATATCCTGCCTAAAAGATAGCTCTGACGCGTATTTTTGGAAAACATTCCGACGAAAACCTGGTTGTATTAAATAACCGTTTATAGAAATAAAATTTTGCCAGACGGTGGTTGGTAGTTGAGGATAGTGTCCACTGCCTGGCAAGAATTAGAATGTTGATGGGGGAGTAGACAGGGTGAGTGTGGACTTCACCCCAGAGGGGTTTATGGCAGTCCACACTCAGAGAGAGGGACTCTGAAGTACTGTCAACACAATAGTAGTTCTTTATTCATTAACTCACACGGTATATATACGAGTAGCTACATGTATCATCATTCGCACATCTCGCACGTACTTAATCTACGGCACGTATTATACAATATCTAATCGCTAATTTAGAATGTGCCTTGTCGGCACAAGAATTATAGCAATGGAGTGGTCTAGAATAAGAGTTTATCTATACAAAACATTAGTTTACTTTAACAATGTAAGCATTTGAACAAAAATATGGGCTTTGAAAAAGCCTTACGTTACCTAAAATACCAACTTTTTGTTTGCACGCTCTTAAGGCCTTAATATAATATGCGCTTCATTTATTTCCATCGTGTAAACTGGGTATTTTCAATAATTTAGAAATCATAATAAAATTGACTTTTTGTGGCAGAATGCGCGACAATCATAAAAGACATTGCTTTGTTATTTATGAGAAGTTGATAGTAAATTTATCAAGGACTGTACGTACACATTTTTCGTGTATTATTTACAGTTTTCTTTTCAACCGACGAAAAAAACTGAGGAGGTTCTCAAGTCGACGCGTATATATATATATTTTTTATGTATGACCACGCATAATTTTTTACAGAGTAGTTCGATTTTAATATTTATTTTTTTATTGGAAAGGGTATACCCCGAAGTTGGTAAAAAAAACCAACCCTAAGGGTAGGAAAATAGGGGATGATTGATTTATCGTCGGTTAAAACTTTGTTTTAAAGTAAATTATGAATGATAAAAATCCACGTTCGGGACACTTTTGGGGGTGAAAGGAGGTGAAGCTCCCCCTCGGGGATCCGTGAATATATATTTTTTAATACTCTGTCCTACATGTCCACATCCCAATATGTTATATAGGTTGTACGCGGGCTGGGTTTCCGCAACTCGACGTCATAAATGCGCCTATTTTGCGTAGGGGTTTTGGCACTACTGTTATTCGTGCCAACCCAGTTCCACCAGGAAGCCTAGCAGACCCTTTACGTTGCCGACGGCCTCCGGTAGTGACCCCGGTGTTCCGAGGTACTTTGCCCTGTAGTCCGCCACTCCAGGACATGTCAGGATGACGTGGGCGGCTGTCTCGTCCTCTTCCATGCAGGCTCTGCAGAGAGGACTGTCTGTAACACCTAAAGTAAAAAGGTGTTTGTTTAGTAGTGCATGACCAGTTATAGCTCCTGTCAGAAGACGGAGTGCCGGCCTCTTTAGCTGCTTTAGCTTCCTTGACAATCCGGGGTTGATTGTCGGGAGGGCCTCCCTGGTTTGCCTGCAGGTTCCTAGGGTGTTCCAATGTTTTTGGTGTTCTACCTTGGTGTTTAGTCGCAGTGTGCTCCGCAGCCATGCAGAGGGTAGAGGAATTGTGGGTTCCGGTCCTACAGCTCTTGACTCTGAACCCTCTCTAGCCAGTGCATCCGCTGCATCCCAATATGTTTCAGAAGTACAGTATTTTTGGCAAATTTTGAGCTTAATAGTTGCTTCCACTATAATAAGAGAGGATTTACCTACATAAACCTAATAATAGGTTAATCTTTGTACTTGTGAAAGTGTTTACGACACGGATAACAGAGTTTTATTTTGCGTTGCCTGTGGGAAATATTTTTTCTAACCTGTAAGTAGGTACTAGACTACCATAAAAAGTCCAGTAAACCAAAGCCGACTCACAAAAATTAGCGGGATATAAGTAAAATTCGCAATAATACCAAAAACAAATACAGCAGGTCTACTATTCTGTAACTTGTTTTAACCTTACCTCACCGTTCACCCACAAATAAATCTTGACGCTGCGGTTCGTAGTAACTAAACGTAGGCAGAGGTCTAATTTCGTTAGGCTTGACGGGTGAAGTGAGGCGCATTAGCGTGTTCCGAATAACAACCCAGAGGCTTGAGGCGCGCAGGAATGAAATAAATGTACGAGTATCTTAGCCATCTTACCATGTATCTTAGCCCCGTGACAGAAAGTGAAGTTAAGACGATAATAAATAAACTACCAAATAAACACAGCGCAGGTTATGACAACCTTCCGGCAGCCCTCATAAAACATTGTAGTGCTGAGCTAACACCGTATATAAATTATATTATATTATATATATTATGGGACAATCTTACACAAATCAACCTAGGCCCACGGTAAGCTCAGTAAGGCTTGTGTTGTGGGTAGGTACTAGGCGATGATATATATAATAGATAAATACATATAGATACATATATAACATCCATAACTCAGGAACAAATATTCGTGATAAACACACAAATAAATGCCCTGACCGGGATTCGAACCCGGGACCTCCAGCTTCGTAGGCAGAGTCACTACCCACTGGGCTACGGAGGCCGTTATAAATAAACTTATAAATCAATCCTATAGTCGATCTATTTTCCCCGACAAATTAAAAATTGCCATAGTAAAACCAATTCTCAAGGACAAATGTGATCCGCAAAATCCTAGCCAGTATAGGCCAATATCCTTACTTTCAACTATATCGAAAAAAATTGAAAAAACGATGGCCACCCGTTTTTATAATTTCCTGGAAAAGTTTAATCTCTTAGATCCCAATCAGAATGGCTTCCGTAAAAAACATTCAACTAGAGAGAACATAGATGAAATTCTTAATTACCTCAGAGATAAGCAATATGCCATAGGTATGTTGCTAGATATGACCAAGGCATATGATAAAGTCTCACACACTGTACTTTTAGGAAAATTATATGGGGTAGGTATACGAGGTGAAGCTTACAATTGGTTAAAATCGAGTAAAAGAGAATACAAAGCGTTCAGATACAACACTACAATAAAAAAAACGGGAGTACTCGCTAATATCTTATCAAAGCCTCTAATAATAAATAGCTCAATACCACAGGGAAGCGTTCTCAGATGTATCCTATTTGTAGTATATATTAATGATTTACAAAAAACTACGGAACATCACTGTACCCTATTTGCGGACGATATTTCTCTGTTATTGAGATGCCCGAAACATTACAACATCAATAGCGATATAAAGGACACGCTAACAGACTTTAACGACTGGCTACGCGAACACTGTTTAGAACTTAATATGAACAACACTAAGTTAATACAATTCAGGCCATACCAAAAAATACCTCTAGATTTGGCACATGTATCAAACGAAATCGGTATTGAAGAAGTTGGTACATTTAAGTTATTGGGTCTTACAATTGACACAAACCTAAATTGGAAAAAGCATATTGAAATTACAAACAACAAGTTATATCGTTTCATATATGCGCTAAGTGTACTTAAGAGAAATACTCATATTGAATGTGCATTATCAGCATATTATGCGTATGCATATGCATGGCTGCGATATGGCATTATCTTATGGGGAAATAGCACTGACGCCCACGACTTGTTCGTAGCGCAAAAAAAGTGTATACGCATAATAGCAAACATACGCTGCCCGGAAAGTTGCCGACCCCACTTTGTCAAACTTAAGCTGCTGACCCTACCGTGCATATACTGGAAGTAGCACTGTTTGTAAAAAAACATCTAACTCAATACACATTTGTTAAAAGCGTCCGTCGAAATAACCAATTAGCGCTCCCGGAACCTAAGTTGAATATTTATAAAAGTGGACCTCATTACCAATCAATTAAAGTCTACAACAAAATCCCTGACTTCATAAAAAAAGAGGATAAGTTGAATAGTTTCCGCAGTAGACTTAAAGATTGGCTAATAAGTAAAACATATTACTCGTATCAAGAATTTATTACAGACACCCTTAAATAGTTTAATAGTACATTTACAATTTACCACTCAAAATAATAAATTGATATTAGAATTACATAGGTATAATTTTAGAATTATCAAATAATGTTTTAGTTAATAGATGTAAATATGTAGCTATGTTTAGATATAGTATGTGACCTAGCTAGTAATTAGAGGAAGATTGAAATGCATTTACATGATTAATAAAATAACTGCCTAAGGAAAAAATATATTTTAAGGAATGTTAAGCATATAAATGGCATGTTATTAGATACAACTAAATATAAATTGCTACGCCCTATCAGGGCCCATGTGGAACTCTTGTACCTATTATAAGATCTGTACAACTATGGAAGCAATAAATGATATTGATTGATTGATTGAAATAAATTCCGTCCGGCTCGCGGGCGATGTCAACGGAACGGCGCGCAGCGAGAGAGTGCTCGCGTCTCGCGCCTGTGTGCGTGCGCTCACACATAGACAGCCCCCGCCGCCCACAACAGCGCGACAGAAACATTGCATCAAAAAATTTAGATTTTGAAAAGTTGCTCAGCTAGTCATTGCTCTTAAGAAACCAGTCAGGTTCGCGGATGACTATTAATAAGGCTAATATTTACAGCTCATATTATATATATATATTTTACATAGCACTATAGGTCAAAACTTTACAAATAATATAATCTAATTTAATATCCATGAGTACTCACCACGATGCTTTCAGCACTTTTATAGCACGCGCAATCAATGTCAGTCGAACAGTAACGCCTGGCTTCGTCCCACGACAGCCCTACGACGGCCATGGCTCCCGGTGGCACCTGCGCTTCCATCACGCTGCGCCCGCGCCAGTACGCGCACAGCATGGCCTGTTCCGCCGTTAGCACCCCGTCCGCGTACGCGCAACCTGCCCCATTCAACCAATAGTTATTTGTGTCACAAGGGAGCAACATAGTATATTTACGGCAAGGGTGGTGTATTGAATCCTGAACGTAGCGAGGGATCCTACGATATAATCCTGAGCGTAGCGAGGAATTCTAACGTCGTAAAATCCAGAGCGTAGTGAGGGATTCAAGTGTTAACGCCCAAGACGAAGATATTTTTTCTCCTGAGTGACACATGTAACTTTTCACACCGACTATGAGGAAAAACAAAATAAAATAAAAAAAAAGAAAAACAAAGGTGAATATTTTTTTAATAAAAATAAAAAAAAGTAAAAATATATTTCTATAAAAAAATATATATAAAAAAAAGTTTGTTTTTAAATAAATAAAAAAAAAAAATAGTTTATTTCAGACCTAGTGATCCATAGTGTGTTAGTAACATGACATTTTAATCGATTACGATTAAAGGATGACGCACGCTAAGAACGGGCCGCGTCCGGCCCGGGCCGTTTACTAAGAAAAACGACGGCGTTTTTGCGCGGCTGCGCTATACCCAAGCCCGGCCGAGCCACAGCCGAGGCTCAGAAGCGGCTCATTGACGGCATGGTCCGGCCGTGGTTCAGCCGGGCATGGGTATGGCTCGGCCACGCAAAAACGCCGTCGCTTTTCTTAGAAAACGGCCCGGGCCGGACACGGCCCGTTCTAGCGTGAGTCATCCTTAAATTACAATCGATAATTTTACTAAGATCTGTGTGCAATGGGCACATTGCGTAAATGCTACATGCCAATGAATAAATAAAAAAAAGCGGCTAAGTGCGAGTCGGAGTCGCACATGAAGGGTTCCGTAAAATAAATTGCGGTTTACGATTTATGACGTATAAAAAAAAACTACTTACTAGATCTCGTTCAAACCAATTTTTGGTGGAAGTTTGCATGGTAATGTACATCATAGATTTTTTTTGTATTATTATTTACTTATTTTAGAAGTTACAGGGGGGGAGGGGGCACATTTTACCACTTTGGAAGTGTCTCTCGCGCAAATTATGCAGTTTAGAAAAAAATTATAAAAGAAACCTCAATATCATTTTTGAAGACCTATCCATAGATACCCCACAAGTATGGGTATGACGAAAAATTTTTTTATTTTTTTTTGAGTTTTAGTTCTGAGTATGGGTACCCCCAAAAACTTATTGTTTTTTTTCAAGTTTTGTGTAAAAATTTAATGCGGTTCACAGAATACATCTACTTACCAAGTTTCAACAGTATAGCTCTTATAGTTTCGGAAAAAGTGGCTGTGACATACGGACGGACAGACAGACAGACAGACAGACTTGACGAATCTATCAGGGTTCCGTTTTTTGCCATTTGGCTACGGAACCCTAAAAAGTAGCTTGAACAGAAAAATAGCATTTTGCTCCCTCTCGTAGGGGACCAAAACTTACTTTTCTGAATGAAAGGTGTAGAATAGTCATTTATGATACAAGTGCGGAAAGTGGGTAATTCTCAACGAGTGGCGATGACCAAAAACACGACCGTCAGGGAGTGTATTTGATCGACACGAGTTGGGAATTACCTATCCGCACGTGTATCATACAACATTTTACAATGCATCATGCGAGGAAATAAAAAAAATATGCATAAAAGGTGAAATTCTAATTGTCACGATCTCACGAAATCTCATTCTCGCATAGTGTGCGGGAATATTGTACTGAAATCCATTTCGCACGGGCGCGATCCACCTGGCGCCCGTCGTGCTGGCATCGAGCACTTCCCGTGTTTATGTTGAACCATATAAAGGGGCAGTTTCAGAGCATGTGCATTGTAAAATATATTACAGACCTTACAGTATATTTCCAGCGAGGCTTGCTGGAATACGATACCACGAGAGAAGAATGAACTCAGTATTATAGAATTAATCGCTATGATAGTCTGCAGTTGGACTTTGACATTTTTAGGGTTTCAGTTTTAGTTTCAGTTCTTTATTTGCTCATAAGTTATAGACTTTAGTCATGTTAATACAGTTGATAACAGGCACAGTGAGCAAGAGCTAAAAATTCAGCTAAATTTAAGTATGTTTGAAGACGAAAGAAAGAAAGAAAATATTTATTCGTGCAAGTTGACAACAAATCACAGCAAATTATAAACACATCGACACGTATAATTATGTATAAATAAAAAAAATAAAAATAAAAAATAAAAAAGCCTTATAATTCCACACCTTACCACTTTAACACTATATATGTATAAGTTAATCTGGTTATTCTATTAATTTAAAAACATAATTTATTTTTGGTGATGTCGTCGACCCACCTCCTTTGCGGTCTACCACGTTTCCTGGCACCAAATGGTCCTTTCCAGAGTGTCACCCTTTTTGCCCATTTTTTGTCGTCCATCCGCGCTACGTGTCCCGCCCACTGCCATTTCATTTTCAAACAGTGTTCTAGTGCGTCGATAACTCTTGTTTTTTCTCTTATTTTTGTGTTTCTTACTTTGTTTAGTCTTTTCAAGTTTAATATACTTCTTTCTTGGGCCCTTTGGCAAGTTCTTATCTTTTGCTTTATTTCGTTGGTGTGGTGGGTGTACCCAAGTCTGGCAGCCGTTATGTATATTTGTCACGAAATGGTCAGAAATCAGCGTAATGCTGGCTGGGCCAGCACTGGTCTTCCGTTGTGACCATTTAATTATACACGGAGCAATGACGTCACGATCGCATACAAGGGCAAATGTACAGAACAAAATAAATTAACACAAACTACTGAAAACCAATCATACCCTTTAACTGACGTGGTATACGTCTCACAGACGTCACCACTTTTATTTCGAAAACATTTTTGCGTATACGTGGCGTCTGACGTTATCCTTTACCCTAGCTTCCTTTTTTGGGGTCCTCTAGCCGCAGCAAAGACCGCAACCACGGCGAGTGCGCACGAGTCGGTTACGGAGCGATCGACGTCTCACAGACGTGACAGACGTCACCACGTTCTTTATGAACAAAAAATATGCACGTCTCCTGGACGCTAAGTACCTCGGTGTTAGTGTTGGTGACTCTATAGTAACTGTCGTGTCTCCCAGTCATGGCGTCATCATTTAAGTTTGAGCAATAAAAAAACACAAAAGGCTTACTGTTAGTATAAGGTTCAGCTCGCTACATATTATTATTACCTGTAGGAAGCTATCTATCATTAGGGACTACAAATTAGTTCAGTAAAAATATACCTAAATCATGTGCTGTCAGTTTTTTAGGGTTCCGTAGCCAAATGGCAAAAAACGGAAGCCTTATAAATTCGTCATGTCCGTCCGTCTGTCTGTCTGTCCGTCCGTATGTCACAGCCACTTTTTTCCGAAACTATAAGAGCTATACTGTTGAAACTTGGTTAGTAGATGTATTCTGTGAACCGCAATAAGATTTTTACACAAAAATCTAAAAAAAACATTAAGTTTTAGGGGTCCCCATACTCAGAACTGAAACTCAAAAATTTTTTTTCATCAAACCCATACGTGTGGGGTATTTATGGATAGGTCTTCAAAAATAATATTGAGGTTTCTAACATAATTTTTTTCTAAACTGAATAGTTTGCGCGAGAGACACTTCCAAAGTGGTAAAATGTGTGCCCCCCCCCCCCCTGTAACTTCTAAAATAAGAGAATGATAAAACTAAAAAAAATATATGATGTACATTACCATGTGAACTTCCACCGAAAATTGGTTTGAACGAGATCTAATAAGTAGTTTTTTTTAATACATCATAAATCGTAAACCGCAATTTATTTCACGGAACCCTTCATGTGCGAGTCCGACTCGCACTTGGCCGCTTTTTTTGAAATTCAATCGAACATTTTACGCTTAACCCTGGACATAAGTGACGTTTTTCTTTAGAACGCTAACAACTGTCTACACAAAATACTGCCTAGGTATACAATTATACATACGCCTGGCTATGTCACTAATTGCTATGATTCGTCAAGGTTACGACGTTATCTACGACCAATACCATCCATTAAAGTGAGTGAGATTACTTGATGTGGCCAATATTTTATAAAACTGTCATTCGAATTGGAATCTTTTGCTTGGACTGTAGAGTTGCTTTTTCAATGGACTACTTTGATGCAATTCGGCCAACACAAATAAAAGTATACATTAAAGCTACATGTTGAACCGTGTTACAATGTGGTAAGGTGCAAAGTTGTAAACGTATTTGGCTTCGTACACTAAACGAACCATTTGTCTGTTTTGTGTACACTACGGACTTTTGTAAGCAATTAGTATTTACGCGTTTTATAAATTACTTACACGTGGCTGTGCATACTAGGGAGTGTTGGTGCCCACACTTATGTATGGTAGCGAAAGTTTGGTGTGGCAAATAAGACATCAAAGTCGAGTGAATGCAGTAGAAATGAGAGCGTTGAGAAGTATGTGAGAAGTGAAATTGAGTGATAGAGTCAGAAACAGTGTGATAAGAGATAAGTGTGGAATGGATGGAGATATAGTCACGAACATTGAGAAGGGTATGTTAAGGTGGTTTGGGCATGTAGAGAGGATGGATGAAAGAAGATTAACGAAGAGAGTGCATATAAAAAGAGTGGAAGGGCTAGTTGGAAGGGGAAGACCTAGGCGAACTTTCTGCGATCAAATTGGAGAAATCTTACAGAAAGGCCAGGTCAAAAGTACCCTAAACCGACGAGCATGTATGAGAAATGTTATGAAAGTGAGTGAAGCGAAAGCGGTTTTGTGTACACTACGGACTTTTGTAAGCAATTAGTATTTACGCGTTTTATAAATTACTTACACGTGGCTGTGCATAGGGGAGTGTTGGTGCCCACACTTATGTATGGTAGCGAAAGTTGGGTGTGGCAAATAAGACATCAAATTCGAGTGAATGCAGTAGAAATGAGAGCGTTGAGAAATATGTGTGAAGTAAAATTGAGTGATAGAGTCAGAAACAGTGTGATAAGAGATAAGTGTGGAATGGATGGAGATATAGTCACGAACATTGAGAAGGGTATGTTAAGGTGGTTTGGGCATGTAGAGAGGATGGATGAAAGAAGATTAACGAAGAGAGTGCATATAAAAAGAGTGGAAGGGCTAGTTGGAAGGGGAAGACCTAGGCGAACTTTCTCCGATCAAATTGGAGAAATCTTACAGAAAGGCCAGGTCAAAAGTACCCTAAACCGACGAGCATGTATGAGAAATGTTATGAAAGTGAGTGAAGCGAAAGCGGTTTTGTGTACACTACGGACTTTTGTAAGCAATTAGTATTTACGCGTTTTATAAATTACTTACACGTGGCTGTGCATAGGGGAGTGTTGGTGCCCACACTTATGTATGGTAGCGAAAGTTGGGTGTGGCAAATAAGACATCAAATTCGAGTGAATGCAGTAGAAATGAGAGCGTTGAGAAGTATGTGTGAAGTGAAATTGAGTGATAGAGTCAGAAACAGTGTGATAAGAGATAAGTGTGGAATGGATGGAGATATAGTCACGAACATTGAGAAGGGTATGTTAAGGTGGTTTGGGCATGTAGAGAGGATGGATGAAAGAAGATTAACGAAGAGAGTGTATATAAAAAGAGTGGAAGGGCTAGTTGGAAGGGGAAGACCTAGGCGAACTTTCTCCGATCAAATTGGAGAAATCTTACAGAAAGGCCAGGTCAAAAGTACCCTAAACCGACGAGCATGTATGAGAAATGTTATGAAAGTGAGTGAAGCGAAAGTGGTTTGTCAGGATCGTAGCAAATGGAGATCCGTGATCTCTGCCTACCCCTCTGGGAAAGAGGTGTGATTATATGTATGTATGTATATATGTATGTATAAATTACTTTTAATTCAATTCAACTAAATATAAATAGAAAATGTTTACTTAAGGTGGTTTGATTTCCATACAAAACGTCTTTTGACATTCGCAGGCGTGATATTTTAAGAAACGTATGTACGTACCTACTTAACAAACTTTTCTAAATTAGCTTTCCATTGCGGCGGTATGGCGGCCACTTGGAACCGTTGGAAAAGTATGGCATGGTGATTTTCGTGAATGGCTACTCGACGATGATAAGCTGTGTAAAAATTAGCCTGGTACAAATGGTTGAACGTCTGGTTGATGTAACTGGTGACCGAAGAGCTGGCGGCTTTCTTGCGCAACGCATCAGCATTGCAATTCAACGAGGAAATGCCACCAGCATCCTCGGTACAATGCTACGAGGGCCTTTTTAGGGTTCCGTAGCCAAATGGCAAAAAAAGGAACCCTTATAGATTCGTTATGTCTGTCTGTCTGTCTGTCCGTCCGTATGTCACAGCCACTTTTTTCCGAAACTAAAAGAGCTTTACTGTTAAAACTTGGTAAGTAGATGTATTTTGTAAACCGCATTAAGATTTTCACACAAAAATAGAAAAAAAAACAATACATTTTTGGGGTTCCCCATACTTAGAACTGAAACTCAAAAATTTTTTTTTCATTAAACCCATACTTATATATGGTATATATGGATAGGTTTTTAAAAATGACATTGAGGTTTCTAACAATTTTTTTTCTAAACTGAATAGTTTACGCGAGAGACACTTCCAAAGTGGTACAATGTGTGTCGTCGTGCCCCCCCCCCCCCTCTAACTTCTAAAATAAGAGAATGATAAAACTAAAAAAAATATATGATGTTACCATGCAAACTTCCACCGAAAATTGGTTTGAACGAGATCTAGTATGTGGTTTTTTTTTAATACGTCATAAATCGTAAACCACAATTTATTTAACGGAACCCTTCATGTGCGAGTCCGACTCGCACTTGGCCGCTTTTTAGATTTAACGTAGTTTTAATTTAATTTAGTTTATGTTAATTATCATATTGTATTTGTATATTATTATAATTATGTAATACATTATTAAACAGAAATAAAAATTGATACATTACCTAATGGGCAAATTATCAATTAAAAAATAATGATAAACACACAACCAGACAGACAAAGATTCATTAATATTCATAAGTGCCGTTTGCGGTATTCTTCTAGAGAGCATTGAGTTATGTTCGCCTTGTCATTGTTGCTGTATTTAGAACCTTTTTAGGGTTCTGTACTCAAAGAGTAAAACGGGGCCCTATTACTGAGACTCCGCTGTCCGTTCGTCCGTCCGTCTGTCTGTCACCAGGCTGTATCTCATTGTTACCGTGGTAGTTCCAGCTGAAATTTTCACAAATGATGTATTTCTGTCGCCGCTATAACAACAAATAATATAAACACAGAATAAAATAGTTTTTTTTATAGATAATGGTACGGAACCCTTCGTGCGCGAGTCCGACTCGCACTTGGCCGATTTTTTATGTTTTATGTTAGAAGCTTTTCATTTATTTAATATGCTGAAAAATCTTATAATCAAAAGATATTTTATGTTTTATATATAATATCGTCATCATTTTAGTAAAAAATAGGACTGAGTGAGTCCGAAAATTTTGAAAGAGAAAAAATGAGACCTCATAATTTAAAAAAATATTATTGCCATTGTACAGGCGAGCACGTACATTGTTTAGAGCTCCGCTTCCTGCGTGCTCAAAACTGCATTATGTTAACGTTATATTTAATAAGCCAATGTGCAGTGCGTGACCGCGGAAATTACGACCGCGCACGTATAGTATTAATCTAGCATGTATATATTAGCGTAAGAATCTTGAATAAAGTTGATTTACACTCCAACCCTATAGGCAGCGTTTTTATTACGTCTCTGCTAGGGTTTAGATATTAAGTATATTATATTGTAAAGGACTCACTCTTACAACTCATACTTACAACACCAGATAAGATGTTGTGCGGGGCTTGCAACAAACATTTAAAGGGGAAAACGGTCGAAGAAGGCGACGCTGTCTCGTGCTCTAAATGCACAAAAAAATACCACTCTCTCTGCCTCAAACTAACTCGGGACGAAAATAAGTCAATTAAATCCAATAACAATAAATACGTGTGTCCAAGCTGCAAGGCGAGCAAAATAACGCCAGGTCGCACCGCTCCCGCATCAAAAAAGACGGAGCCCTCAGGCACAAAACTAAATGGAGAATGCGTTGCAAGTGACTTCGTGAACTCCGCTCAGAACTTGGCATCAATGGCTGTTCCCAACGAGGTACTGTCTTCATTCACCACGGCCCTCCAGCAACTGCAGCGCGTGTTTGACACTATGAAACAAGAGATGAACGACTTCACTGCATCGCTCAACCACACATCAGAGGACGTTGTTATATTTCGTAACGAAATCTCTGAAATGAAAGAACAGCTGAAAGAGCTCGATTTTTATAAATCCGAGGTTAAAAACCTTCGTGCTGAGGTCGTCGAGCTGCGTCATGAACTCGAAGCTAAAGAACAGCGCCACCTGCTTAAAAATGTCGAAATTACAGGCTTAACTGAAATCCAGGGTGAAAACTTACAGCAAGTGGTGAACGTAATATGTTCAACATTGGGTGTCTAACTAGATCCGCGTGACGTAGACGACGTGCGACGCGTAGGGCTCCGCGGCGGCGGAACGGGCGGCGCTGAGAGGCCGCGCCCGGTCGTACTAACGCTGACGCGCCGCGCCCTGCGCGACCAGATCCTGCGCGCTGCGAAAGTTCGTCACGGGCTTACAACGGACAAGTTGGAAATTCCAGGAAACTCCCGCCGCGTCTACATAAATGAGCATCTTACCAAAACAAACAGGATCCTATTCAGCAAGGCTCGATCTGCTGGCGCCCAGCTCAAGTTTAAATTCGTCTGGTCGTCGAACGGCGCCATGTACATGCGCCGTAGCGAAACAAGCTCAGTTGTTCGAGTTTCTTCAGAAGCGGTGTTGGAAAAGCTTTCCAAAGGTTCTGCACCTACATCCAGCAGCCAACTGGAGCCGTTTCGAAACATCTCCAATTAAAACCGGTTTTATAGATCTTATTTGTATTCTGCTAGTATTCTCTGTGATCTTAGCTGTACCAAATGTTGTCTCTGTCGTATATTTTATTGTAGATTATTTTGATAGTGTAAAGTTTCTGTCATTTTATGGATCTCTAAAAAAACTGTATCGTCGTTTATTTCCGTCCTACTTTAGTCTAGCTTTATCTGAAATAATGTTTCCGCTAAGTCAAAATGTGTTACCTTACTACATAATCACCTCAAATAATTATGAAGGAAGTGTATGTACTTACTATATCTATCCAACAATAACATATCTTATATTTTATTCCCAAAATGAATAGCGCTGATATAGGAGATGATATAGATTCTGTTTTAAATAAGAAAGAAGAAAGTGAAGTACACAGCCCAGACTCTTGTAATACCGTTTTTAAATCCAAAACGAACTTTAAAGCCTTAACTTTCAATATTCGCAGTATAAATAAAAATTTCGACTTTTTCCTTCTGAACCTACACCGTACACACGTGGAGTTTGACGTCCTTGTTTTAACTGAATGCAGATTGCAAGATACATTAGCAATAGACCAAATACCCGGCTACTCTTCTTATCATACCTCTCACAACATAAATCAGAACGGCGGCGTCGTAGTATATGTTAAAGATCTCTGAAACGCAACTGTATCAGAACCACGGTTTGATGAGGCGTGTTGTTTGCTAATAGATATTCCAAAACAATTTACAATACTCGGTTTTTACAGATCACCATCTTTTAAAAACACTACTAATTTCCTTTGTGACCTAGAGAACACACTGTTAACGCTCAAGCATGTCAATCAGTTAATCCTCACTGGTGACATAAATATCGACATTATCTCCATTAATAAGCAATGCACAAACGCAACAGAATACCTTTGTCTTCTTGCTGAGCATGGGCTTGTACCGGCGATCACTCTACCTACGCGGGAAGGAGCATGTCTGGATCATATATTTATCCGAACTAAACGACAAGTATCTGGTCTGGTCTGTGACCTCAACGTGACAGATCACAAAGCCGCAGCTATCGAAATTTCGTCTCATTCATTGTCCCACCCGAAACCAAATAGAATAAAAACAGTAATTGATTACGAGGGTGTCTCTAATGAGCTTTCATCTAATGACTGGCATACAGTATGTGGTGAATCTGATGTAAACATCGCAACTAGCAATTTTATGTCTATAATACAAAATGCCGTAGTGAAAAACTCTAAACAAATAAAAATCTCCAGATCTAAATTTACACTAAAACCCTGGATGACCCCCGGACTAGTACGTTGTGCACAACATCGCGACAGGCTACACCTAAAATCAAAACAGTTTCCGAATGATGTAATTCTCCAATTAACCTATTATAGGTACAAAAACTTCTGTAACAATCTCCTAAAACAACTAAAAGAAAAACATGAAAATCTTGAACTCTCTGCCAATAACCACAATACAAAGAAACTGTGGAACGTTGTTAAAAATATTTGTAACATAAACAAACAAAATAAGCAACCAGTTGAACTCATTTCCACCCCGTATCCCAAAGAGTCATTAAATAACTGCAATAATTTATTTTCATCCGTCGGTCAAAAATTAGCCAAAAACATTATATCACAAACAGGAGAGACAGAAGAAAACCTCGCCAACAAAATTCAATTTGGTGGTGTCACGGACAAGTGCTTTTTCATGCAGCCTACTGACTGTACAGAAATTGAATCCATCATCATGCAACTGAAGGATGACAGTGCACCAGGCCTGGACGGGATTAATAACAAGCTTATAAAGTGTGTCAAAAATAATATTATAGAGCCCATCACTCACATTTATAATTTAAGCCTCAGCTCGGGCTGTTTTCCTGAGCATTGGAAAATAGCAGCGGTCGTTCCAATTCACAAAGACGGCCCCAAAGATATTCCTGGAAACTATAGACCAATATCTCTGCTTAGTACCTTTTCAAAAATTCTGGAAAAGCTGGTAAACACTCGTTTAGTTAAGTACATTGAGAAGTTCGGTCTTCTATCTGAGAGACAGTTCGGTTTCAGGCAGAACCTTTCCACCGAGGACGCCACCTCACTTCTTATCAACCTTGTTTCTTCCTACCTAGATAATAACTTCAAGTGTGTGGGTGTCTTCCTAGATCTGGCAAAAGCCTTTGACACTGTCTCCTTTCCAATTTTGCTACGGAAACTACAAATGTTAGGCATACGTGGTGTACCGCTGACGTGGTTTGAGAGCTATCTGTCTGGGAGGAGTCAGCTGGTCAGAGTGGGTTCTATTAGCAGTACTACGGAGCAAATTAAATTTGGCGTACCGCAAGGAAGCATACTCGGACCCACTCTTTTCATTATTTACATCAACGACATCCTAAACCTGCAAATTCCAGGTTCTGAAATAATTTGCTACGCTGACGACACGGTAATTCTGTTTAATGATATTAGCTGGGAAAAAGCAGTTGCTGCTGCAGAAAAAGGCATGAAAATTGCATCCGACTGGTTTCGTGCCAACCTTTTTGTTATGTATAATGCACGGTATCTATACAATACATCAGTCTATACCCGATCGTCTTGTTTCATTGACGCGCCTACCCTCCTAACACTGGCGAACGAGAATAAAAATACTTATTACATTTGATCGACGCGTGCGTGATTAAACCTAAAAAAATGCCGTTTGGACGTATTGAGTGTTTTAATATCACTAGTGATAATTGGGACGCGTATGTGAGACGTGTTAAACAATATATAAAAGTAAATTCTATAGACAATAGCTTAAAAGTAGCTACGTTAGTGACTGTTATCGGCCCGGAATGTTACGAGTTAATGTGCGACCTGTGTTCTCCGGCTAATCCGGAAACGAGAACATTCGAGGAGCTTGTGAGACTGGTCAAGGAACATCTCGAACCTCAGAGGTCCGAGATAGCGGAGAGGCACGTGTTTCGACAGCGAATACAGCGACAAGGAGAAAGTGTTCGAGATTACCTCCAAGCACTTAAACATTTAGCAAAAACGTGCAATTTTAACGCGTGTCTCGAGATAAATCTTCGTGACCAGTTCGTGTCGGGGCTGTTCAATGAAGACATGAGATCCAGGATATTTGCTGAGCAAAATATAGACTACAAGCGCGCTGTGGAACTGGCGCTGGCGCTGGAGGCGGCGGAGCGACACGCGGCGACCGCGTGCGCGCCGCGGGCCGCGGGCGCAGCGCGGACGGCCACACAGTCCGCTCTAGGGGACGACGGCTTGCATCGGTTCGGCTCGGGCATGGGCGCCGGCGCTGCCGCCGCGCGCGCCGATTCTCGGCAGCGCGCATGCGGGCGCTGCGGCAAGGCGGGGCATGCTGATGGCAGGTGTCGGTTCAAGAATTATACGTGTGACAATTGCGGACAAAAAGGGCACTTAAAGGTAATGTGTAAAGTAAAAAGTGCAGTTAGTAGTACAACTGGAAAGAAGATGTCGAGAGGTCAGTTATATTTCAATAATCCCGATGATAGCGATGCCAGTGACGACTGTCCGTTTTATAATTTAGTAGTTAGCAGTGAGGGTGACGGCCCCTACCATGCATCTTTGAAGGTTGAAAATGTAACCTGTAATTTTGAGGTTGACACAGGAAGCAAAATTTCAGCTATATCAAAGTATTTTTATGACCAACATTTTCATAAATTGCCTATTCAAAGTAAGCAGCTTACACTTAGATCGTATACTGGTGACGTCATCCAAACATTAGGCTACATAAGCGTCAGCGTTGCTTGTGGCAACAGATCGGAAATACTAAATTTGTATGTTATTGAAAACGGGGGACCGCCATTGATGGGTCGAACATGGATTAAAAAGTTGAATATGTCAGTCAATTGTCATAATATTGTCGAAGACGATTCAATGGCGAGATCCTTAAAAAATGAGTTCCCGGAGGTTTTTGCAGGTGGGTTGGGCACATTTAAATCGGAACTGTGTTTGCACTTAAAAGATAAGACGCCGGTGTTTGTGAAGGCGCGCTCGCTACCGCTCGCGCTGCGCGAGCCCGTGGAGCGCGAGCTCGACCGGCTGCAGCGGGAGGGGGTCATCTATAAAGTGGAACGGTCCGACTACGGCACGCCTATCGTGCCGGTGGTCAAACCAAATGGATCTATCAGATTGTGCGGTGATTACAAAATCACTATAAATCCATTGTTAAAAGATTACCACTACCCGATGCCGCGGATCGAGGACCTGTTCACGGCACTAGGTGGCGGCGAGCAGTTCACCAAATTAGACTTGTCCAATGCCTTCCAACAATGTTTATTAGATAAACAATCACAGCCGATGACAGCAGTGACCACACATATAGGTACTTTCGTGTATAATCGAGTCCCGTATGGAATAAAATGTATTCCAGAAAATTTCCAGAAAATAATGGAAGAGACTTTGAGTGGGCTGCCGTCAACGGCTGTGTTTGCCGACGATATTTGTGTCACTGGCAAGGACCAACCAACCCATCTGGCAAATTTAAGGGCGGTGCTACAACGGCTGAAAAATAACGGGTTAAGAATCAATTTTAGTAAATGTGAGTTCTTTCAAAATAGCGTCACATATCTTGGATATAAAATAGATAAATTCGGTTTGCACACAGACGAAAGAAAAATTGATGCCATAGTAGCAGCGCCCGCCCCTACTAACGTAACACAATTGAGAAGTTTTATTGGACTTATAAATTTCTACGCAAAATTTTGCGTAAATATGAGTGATACCTTGAAACCGCTGTACAATCTATTAAAGAAAAATACTAAATGGGAATGGAGTAACGACTGCGAAAGGGCATTCCGCGAAATAAAAAAGGTTTTAGGCAGCGCTCCTGTTTTAGCTCACTACGATCCGTCGCGCCCTCTGATCTTGTCAGTGGACAGCAGCAGCTACGGACTGGGCGCGGCGCTCACTCAGCGTGGCGCCGACGGCTGCGAGCGCCCCGTGTGCTGCGCCTCGCGCACGCTCAACGCCGCCGAACTCAACTATTCACAGTTGGATAAGGAGGCGTTGGCTATCGTGTTTGGAGTGACCAGACATCACCATTATTTGTATGGTAAGAATTTTGTATTGCGCAGCGACCATCACCCTTTGAGTTATATATTTGGCAAACATAAAGGTATACCGGTGACGGCCGCTAGCCGTTTGCAACGTTACGCTGTCAAATTAGCCGCTTACGATTTCGAAATACAGTTTGTAAGGTCTACTCAAAATTGTTTCGCGGATGCACTTTCTCGGCTTCCTCTAGGATCGACGGAAGAAATATTTAGAGTGAACTGTCGGGAAGAGTTTAGTTACCTTCATTTTATAGAGGACAACTTTCCACTCAGTTTCAAGGACGTGAAAACTGAGACGTCGAAAGACCCTTTATTGTCTAGAATGTATGGATACGTCATGTTTGGTTGGCCCTCCAATGCTTGTGAAGAAATTGAGAAACAATATTTCAACCGGAAAGAAAGCTTGCACATCGAGCAAGGGTGCCTGGTATGGGGATACCGTATTGTAATTCCTAAACCCTTACGAGAGAGGGTTTTAAAGGAGATTCACGAGGGGCACCCGGGTATCGTGAAAATGAAGCAAATTTCCCGCAACTACGTATGGTGGGAGAATTTGGACACAGATATTGAGCGCGTGGCGCATGAGTGTCTGGCGTGCCGCTCGCAGCGGCCCGTCGCGCCAGTGGCACCGCTGCACTCGTGGTCGTGGCCGCCTCAGGTCTGGTCCCGCCTGCATGTCGATTTTTTAGGTCCCTTTTGCAATGACTACTATTTAGTGGTCATAGATGCGCACTCCAAGTGGATTGAAGCCGAGAAGGTAAAAACCACTTCAGCGCAAGTGGTTATTGGTAATTTGCGACAGATGTTTGCGCGTTTTGGTTTGCCTCAGAGAATAGTTAGCGACAATGGGCCTCCGTTTTCGTCATCTGAATTTGCTTCATATTTGATTCGGAATGGTATTAAGCACACCTTGATAGCACCGTACCACCCGGCTAGCAATGGGGCCGCAGAAAATGCTGTGCGCTCAATTAAACGTGTCCTCAAAAAGGCACAAGTCGAAAACGAAGACCCAAATACGGCACTCAGCAGGTTTCTCTTCACCTACAGAAATACAGAGCAAGCTACAACCGGTCGGGAACCAGCAGTCATGATGATGAGCCGACGGCTGCGCGGGCGGCTGGATTTGTTGCGTCCGGACGCCACGGACGCAGTGCGCGACGCGCAGCTCTCTCACGAGCAGCGCCGCGCGGGCGCCCTGCGCCAAGCGCATCCAGGGGATGAAATTTTATTTAGAGATTATTCTAAGACGGGGCGTAAATGGCAGGAAGGCGTCGTAATAAAAAGGTCAAGTCCCGTATCATACGAGGTCAAAGCGAGTGATGGGCGCACTCATAAACGTCATGTTGACCAGATTTTAACGAATAAAGCAAACGTTCGTAGTCAAACGAAATCGCGTCATTCGCTTAGCCAGGTGTTTAATGACTCATCGGAGTCTCCACAGCCGTCGCGGTCGTCACCCGTAAACAAGGCAGACGATACAGACATTGACGAGTTTTATGACAGCATGGCGGGTCACGCGGCGGGGCCCGCGACGCCAGGACCTTCCCCTGGCTCGCCCAGACAAACGTCACCAGCGCCGGATCCTAGTCCTCGTTTACGCAGGAAAGAGGCTTTAAAATGCCTAGAAAGGTTACGTAACGCTTAGCCCAGCAGTCTTTACTCTCATTATTTTTATGCACATCGTAGTTATTAGATAAGATACTTACTTACAATCGAGGTGGTTGTATAAAGTTTGCTACATAAATACCTACCTACATAGTAAAAAAATAAAAAAATAAAGAAACCTTAAAGGATCATAAGTAAGTACTTATATTGTAAACACATTTAGTTAAGAAAAGTCTAACTAGTATCAACCTAGTATATTGTTATAAATAGTTCGAAAATATAGTATGTCACAAATATACATTTTCTAATTTAAACTTTACATCGTGCACATGGGGTCTTAATTGTAATAAATGGACTCGGTCACCCGATTTTGTTGTATTTAACTCATTAGAGTAATTTCTTTTCATTACTCAATAAGTATCATATGAAACGCAACCTTACACTATTTGTTCTAAGGTGGATATTCGTTTTACCTACATGTAAATGTGTTCCGGTTCATGACTCAATACAACAGCTGTTGACCCAATGACACTGAATTATATAAAGAAACAACTATTTTAGGTATAGGTTTAAGTCTTAAATGCTCGTAAAATTGATGCTTAAAATGTAAATTTCATGCCAGTAGCCAACTGTGTAGATATGCAGATAAGTTAGTGTTAATTTTAGTTAAAAATTAAGGGGGAAAAGTGTTATGTATAATGCACGGTATCTATACAATACATCAGTCTATACCCGATCGTCTTGTTTCATTGACGCGCCTACCCTCCTAACAATAATAAAACAAAATTTCTTTGCTTTCACAAAACCGCCTCATCGAAACCGTCCCTCAATCCCGTTATAAAAATTCATTCTTGTAAAGACTTCCCTGCCATCTCCTGTAACTGCGATTCCATCCAGCGCACTGACGTTATTAAGTACCTGGGTCTATTTGTCGACGAACAACTTAATTTCAAGCACCACATAAACAAACTCTCCGCAAGAATTAGAAAATCTATTTATATTTTCAAAAAACTTCGGCAGTCTGCAGATAGCTCTTTGTTACTACTAGTCTACACTGCGCTGTGCCAGTCAGTGATCAGTTATTGTATCACAGCGTGGGGCAGCGCAGCAAAGACGACCGTGTTGGAAATCGAAAGAGCGCAACGTTCGGTGCTGAAAGTCATGTTAAAGAGGCCCTTTCGATATCCAACTGCGACCTTGTATGCCGAATCACACGTTTTAACCGTACGTCAACTTTATATCCTTAAAATTTCATTATGTACACACAAAACCTCTAAATATATGACTTGCTACGACACACTACTTAAAAAACGCGTCTTTAGGTTACCAGTTCCTAGAGTTCTTTCCAGCTTTGGTAAACGTTTTGGCGATTATATTAGGGTAGCAATATATAACACTTTACTGAAATATTGTAACCTAACGGGCAGCACAAAAATTAAGCCAAATCACTTATTTTTAAATTTCTTCATTCGTTAAATTATGCCGAGACTGAAGCTATCTTTAATATCTAAGTTAGTTTCTAAGTATAAACTTTTCAATGTAAAATATTTTTTCTTACTCCTCCAAATGTAATAAATATCTGTGGTAACTTATTTCTGATGTTTAAAAATTAACTGGTTCTCCACGATACAGGCGTAGCCTAGTGTGGGGACCCCTGGTAACTATGTAAAACTCATTCTGTTTAAATAAATGACTTTTTTACTTTTTTTTTACTTTACTTTACTTTACATTTTGGTCCTTCGAATCGTTCTCGAAGTTGATCTTCGGGATTTTTGCTGAACATAGTGCGCGTTTGGGTGTATCGGTATCATTGCTAGTGACACGGTGAAGAGGAGCATCTGCCGTTCATCGCACTAACACCGAGCATCAAGCAGCAGTGACACGGTGAAAAGCAGCGTCTGCCGTTCGTCGCAATATCAGCAGAATGAAGTAAGATCTGTCCATTATTATACATTGTATCATGGAGGCTTTACTTACGCGTCAGAGGGAGATCTTCCAAAAGTTGCAAGCACTTAAGCTGAACTTTGGCAAGGATCTGGTGGGTAGGAAAACCCCCGAATATATTAAAGATAAGTTAAAGACGGTGGGTGGACCTTTTATGGAGGGAGTTCAAGAGCAATGATGCTCAGCTGGCAGAGTTTAAGGATGACAAGCAGCCGTATTACACGGAGAACGTGTTTGAGCAGGCAAGGTTAAGTTATGAGGCAATCTCTAAACTGTTGGGTTCTTATGTATCTCAGCCGGCGAGGCCAGAAGGGTCTGTGGATGTATCGGAGCTGTTGAGGCAGCAAATAACTAATTTTCGGGCTTTGCAGAGGTTAGTTAAGGGGATTAAGGTTGACGCAATGGTGGAAAAATGGGAATTTGATGAAGAACTGCAGGACTTGCAGTCGCAGTGGGCTATCATCAAGAAATTACATTCACAGATAGATAATGAGTTACAGGGCTCAGACAGGGGTTATGAAGAAGAATTTGATGGGTATAAGGACTTGTATAAGGAGATTAAAAGGAGTCTGCATGCCAGATTAGGGTCAGTGCTACACAGGCAACAGGCAACGCCGCAGTTGGAGATTCCTGTGTTCGCGGGAACGTATACTCAGTGGCCTACGTTTTATGATTTATTCCGAGAGGCTGTGCATAATAATAGTTCCATACAGAAAGGACAAAAGATGCAGCATCTCAAGGGGAAACTTACGGGAGAGGCAGAGCGTCTTATTCGTGATCTGCATATATCGTCGGAGAATTACGATGTTGCATGGGGGTTACTGACACGCAGGTACAATAATCCTCAGGTGCTCTTCTCTAAACAAATGGAGCTTTTATTGAATCAGCCAACGATTCACAAGCAATGCCCAGAGGATTTGATGAGTTTGCACGATACGTCAACGGAGTGTATCAATGCTATTTATAACCTAGGTATAGACACCAGCACGTGGGGTCCGATTCTTATGCATATTGTAGTGAGGAAATTGGATCAGGAGACATTTAGTGATTTTAAGGAGTCCAGGAAGTCGCCGCGAGAAGTGCCGACATTGGAAGAGCTCATGGCGTTTTTCGAGATTAAGTTTAGCGCACTTGAACCGATTGTTCAGAAACGAGACAAGGACGTGTCGTTAACGCCGAAGAGGGCTTCTAATTTTCAAGGGTCAGTTAATTATAGGCCGAAGTATCAGGGAGAGGCTTCGCCCAGATTTTATCAGACCGCCCTCGCCAAGGCGTACAAATGTCTATTATGCAACCATGGGCATGAATTATTCCAGTGCCGGAAGTTTATGGCCTTAGCACCATAAAATAGGTTGGAGTTGGTAATACAGAATAAGGTATGTGAGAATTGCCTTTATGCGCATTATGGAGTGCAGTGTATGTCAAATAAGCGCTGTCGTGAGTGCGGCGAGGAGCACAACACGCTTTCACATGGCGCGCGCAATTGCACGAACTGGGCATCGTCACATGCAGCCCATTCAGGGACGGCTGACAGTTCGAGGCCTCATAATGTGAGCCAGGTGGCTAGCGACAATGGGGAGGTGCTCTTGACCACGGTATCGCTTAAAATACAGGCGGCATCAGGGGAGTATATCATTATGCGGGCCTTGTTGGATCAAGGATCGCAAGTATCGTTGATGTCAGAAAATGCCGCGCAGTTGTTAGGGTTACAACGCCATAGTTACCACGCATCGATCGCAGGGATAGGTGACGATGCGAATCAGAGTAGAGGCATGGCAAGGTTGACATGCCAGTCAATACACGACGAGTATCAATTCACTACGAATGCGTTGGTGATATCGCGTGTAGTTAACAAGCTGCCTAACGTGTCGTTTGATAGGCAAGCAATGCCAAGTATATCGAATGTTAATTAAGCGGATCCAGAGTACAACGTGTCACGGCCTGTGGACCTATTGTTGGATGCGAGCGTGTATTCGGGAATTATTATGATCGGGCTTATCAGGAATCCGGGGCAGAATATAATTGCGCAACAAACGAGACTCGGATGGATACTTTCAGGAAACGTGAGGACATTTAAGTGCCATGCAGTTTTGAATAATTTGGCGGAGATTGCTATGAAGACGGGGTTTGAGCAAAATCTTGGGTTATCAAAGCCTAAGGCATTGGCACAGTTTAAGCAAGTAGAGAATAAGTTGCAGAGGAAGCAACCGCAAGACGAGCAGTTTATCAAAGAGTACCAAGGTCTAGGTCATATGCATACAGCTGAGATGGCAGTGGAGCCAGCGTGCTATTTGCCGCGTCAACGTATTTTGAAATCTGACGCCACCAAAACAAAGTCTGCACCGACAAGTGGGTCAAGATCAAGTTACACCGCCGTAATGTCTGGCTATACTCGCGTTGTGAAGAATGCCAGATTCGCATTACACGGCAGGGTACACGTCGTCATAGCCGCAGCGGTCCGTTGTGCTATCGCACACTGGCGGCACCACAGGGGACTACGGAGCAGCTTCGGGCAGAGGCATCATCGGCCAGCGCTAGTGACAGTGTAGTGAAAGTGGCAAAAGACAATATAGTGTCAAGTGCAAAAAGAGGGACCGCTCCCTCGAACCATTCGTGGGTCATTCAGTGTAAAGGCCATCATGCGGTAACGTCCGTTACATATTGTTTGGGTGTTACTTGTTATTTTCCCTTTATAACTTAATCTTTTATCATGTGTTTTAAATTATTAGAGTACTTCTTATATGTAGTTTAACAATAGGTTAAGTCCAAATGTTACTAACCGATATGGAACTTACTCCGTAATAAATATTGTAACTCATTCATAACAAGGTAATAACTAAGATAGTAAAGTTACTTACCTAGAAATGGAATCACCAGATATTAAACATGGGGACTAATAAGCTAGCCGTCAAACTTGTTATTGGTAGGTGTCTCTATGGAATAACATTATATAATCATCGTATAGTGTTGTGGTAAAGTAAATGCAGCCATCAGCACTCCCAGCCTGTCTCCTTTCGGGAGTGCCAGGATGCCCAGGCAGGCACGTACATGTTGAGCCAGTCTGGCCCAGGGTTTGTTAGATGTTTTACTGAAAATCCTTATTTCACTGTAGCAAAATTTCGGATCGCATTTTTCCGCGATCGTAAATTTTGCAGTCGTTTTAATTATTTGGCAACCATTTTAACACAAGTTATTTTCATTGCTCGCGGTTTTCCGCGAGTTGCCTTTTTCTCTGCAGTTTTTTTTACCATAGTCGTGTTTTCGTGTATCAAAATTCCGTGCAGTTTTTTTCCATTGCTTGTATTTTTTATAGAGGCAAGTTTTCTTTGTAGATCATTTTAATACTCTCATTTCTCCGCATGCATAACCTTTGTACGGACAATATCTACATGAAACGATGATATATTAAAATGTGTTGTTCCTTGTCACTGACACGCCAACCTTTTTTCCACAAGAGAGTGACTAGGTATATGAAAGACAGGTTTTTTTGACAGCGGCTGTCATAACCCATAATCTTCAAAGTTGTTTATCGTTAGGTATCTCTATAGAATAGTATTGTACTTAGTATTATCATATAATTTGTATTATAAATAGATTAGCCACTATTATATTAATCAAAACCAATCAGCACTCCCAGCTTGTCTTTCTTCTGGAGTGGCAGGATGTACAGGCGGGCACGTACATTGTTTAGAGCTCCGCTTCCTGCGTGCTCAAAACTGCATTAAGTATGTTAAAGTTATATTTAATAAGCCAATGTGCAGTACGTGACCGCGGAAATTACGACCGCGCACTTATAGTATTAATCTAGCATGTATATATTAGCGTAAGAATCTTGAATAAAGTTGATTTACACTCCAACCCTATAGGCAGCGTTTTTATTACGTCTCTGCTAGGGTTTAGATATTAAGTATATTATATTGTAAGGGACTCACCCTTACAGCCATATCTTCATCGTTTTTAATTACCTAATATAATTACCCAACTAGTTTAAAAGCTTTGACAATACTCGCATGTCAATTGGATTATTTTAAATCAATTTGAAATATGGCGTCTGTCAGGCGTCACCACGTCGTCAGTTAAAGGATACAATAAATAAAAACTAAAAATACACAACAATATATATGTCATACCTCTTACAATCTACTTTTTTTTAAACAACATGATAATATAAGGTTCATGTGGTAGCCACTTAATATTACAAAAGAAAAAAAAACCCCTAATCCATGTTGTCTGTGGTACTTTTGAAAATTACGTAACTAAACGCACGCTGCATTTTAAGTAGGTCAAGGGTCAAGGACCACTGGACCATTAAAACTAAAACTATGAAACCGCTAGACCAATAGGTACATGAAGTTAAATTTGAAATTAAAATACTATACCTACACGAAGAATCACACGTAATTCGCAAACATCATATCATTTCTAGCTGTTGCTCACGATAGAATAATATACAGGAATAATTAGGAACTTAATACATACTTTTGAATCAGTAATAACATAAGTAGGTACGGTCAGCCTCACAAGGGGCTTAACTGGGCTTAACACCTTTTTAGTGTAAAGATCAGATAACACCGCCCTGCGAAACGCTGGCTAACGTGCTACACCATGGGGAACGGGAAGTATCCACCTTTATACGCTGCCAATGACCAGTTAAATAGCTATAAAAAAATAAATGACCGCAGGAGACATGTTATAAGAATCAACGGTGTTGAACGCGTTACTATTATAATAAAAATATAATACTATTCATAAAAAAGGTTCATACACAGATTACAATAACTATAGACCTATAACGATCCTACCATGTATAGACAAAATAGTTGAGAGGTATATCGGGACGGAGCTGAATAAATTCTTAAATAATAATAAAATAATCAACGTTAATCAATATGGTTTCCAGCAAAATCGAAGTACCTCTCAATTATTAACTAAATTTACAAACGAGGTGAACGAATATTTAAATGAGCGTAAACATGTAATTACCACCTTTATTGATTTTAGTAAAGCATTCGACTGCCTTAATTATTCTACATTGTATAGCAAGTTACAGCAGAATGGTATACAAGGACCCCTGCTGCACTGGTTCCAGGACTATCATAGCAACCGCCACACCATGGTAAAGATCGCCGGCGCGCTCAGCGAGCCGCTGCGCACGGAAGAAGGCACAGCACAGGGATCCATAGCTGGCCCGACCGAATATTTAATCTACGTCAATGACATGTGCAACATATTTAGTGCGGGTTCTGTATACCAGTTTGCTGACGACACGTGTCTAGTAACTTCTCACCGAGATTTGCTCGAAGCCCAGAATACAATGCAGAATAATTTCGACCAGTTATGCAAATGGGCCCATGATGTGGGGCTTGTAATTAACTCTAAAAAAACCAAAATTGTACATATACGCTCACCGTACACAAAAGAACCACGGGCCCCGACAATCATAGCACACGATCATCACTGTCTACATAACCCTAACAGTAGCTGTAAATGTGAGGCGCTCGAGCTTGTTCCCCAACACATGTACCTAGGATTAATTATAGACAATACATTTAATTGGAAACCCCATGTGGACCACGTATGTTCAAAACTAAGATGTATATTAGCTAATATGGCAATCTTAAAATATAAACTACCATATAGTATACTACGAATGCTTTACCTATCACTTGCAGATTCAATTATATGCTATGGTATTACAAGTTACGGGAGGACATACAAAACCTACTTAACGCAAATATATAAATTGCAACTTGCACTGTTAAAAACAATTGTACCTAATACAGTTAAAACAAAATACCGTGATAATAAAACAGGCCTATTCAAACACTGCAAGATCATTAACGTGTTCAATAGATTTTGTTTCTCCTTACTAACTGAGGAATGTGAAATAATACCCTCATTAGAAAAAAAAACACGCCCTAATAATTTACGTACGTTAGATTACTTGCCACCATACCTATTGCCACGCAAAATTAACACTTATGGTAACAGAACTATTGATCACTTACTTCCATCTATCTTAAATAACCTGCCCAAGAAATTATTACATGACCTCACCGATACCATTAGTAGTCATGAAAAATGTAAGAAGCTACTTAAAAAGTACTACCTAAGTTTAGATGAAGGTAAGTAGTAAATTGGAGTACATATTAGCAAATTGTTATATTATATTATACTTAAGTAAATTATGGAACGCGGGATGTACCGCGCGATCCCGCCAACTATTGCCTAAACCTTCCAGGTTTTAAATAGTGGCTTTATGTGTAACACAGTAACTATGTAAACATAATTGTATTAAATAAATAAAAAAAAAAAAAAAAAAACTTAAGTCAAGCAACGTAAACACTGTCAATTTAACCGTATGTCATGCGTAATTTTAACGAGAGCAGAAGTCGTACGGAAATCAGACTGAAAAGGATTAAGGAGATCATTTCTATTTAGGAAAGATCTAAGTTGCTGGAAAACTAGGTATTGATGGACTTTAGAAAGGAATGGAAGAATGGAAATAGGTGAATACTCAGAGAAAATGGAAGGATTGGACTTCTTTGATAGAGAAATAATATCAGCATCCTTCCATGTCGAAGGAAATATACTTGACGTAATAGAAGCATTGAGGATGCTGGTAAGTATAGGAGTAAGGAGGGGAAGGATCATGTTACGACTTATGGTATCGACACCAACGGCATTTGAGGTAGTGGATAGTAAGTATGCACTTTTTAACATCACTCTGCCAGTGAATTATTAGGAAAAAAAATATTTGACGTGTAGTTGGAAGAGATAAAAGAGAATGAAGGGTCCTGGACTTAGCTCAAAAAATCATTACGCACTGTCAAATTTATCTGTTGGTTCCAAATTTATCTAAATTACGAATTTTACATTGTACCAGATAGGGCCACTAACCTATTTCACCGCAAGACACACCAATGATGCCGTCGGGATGAACGCTTAGCTCGCGTAATACGTCCACCAACGCCACTTGCACTGCCGTGATGAGCATGAAACAGTCGATGATGGCGTCTATGCAAGCGGCATCCGTGATCACGTAATGGAGGTCCACGCCATATGGTTTGAGTGCCGCCGCCGAGCGGGCGATGCTCGCTGCAAACACCGGCAGGCGGAGCAACGTGCGTGCTACACCAGGGGTATGCGAGCCCATTCCAGTGAACACTAGCCATACTGGGCGCGGCTCGGGGTCGCAGGCAATTACATTGAATACTGGCGGCGCGTCGCGATCTGAATCTAATATCGCGTATCCACGGTGCGGGTGGCGGGGTATCGCTCGCGCATGCACAGCGTCTATAAGAGCGTGCAGCTCAGCGTCCCGTGGATGCTCAGCTGCCAACTTGAGTAGACGTTCCACAGCCTTGTCAGTGCGGCCCGAGGCGAGCACGAGGCGTGGCGCCAGGCTTGAGGCCTGTGGAGGCCGCACGCCACGACCACCCTCGAGGATCACGTGCGCGTTGGAGCCGCCTAACCCGGCCGAGTTGACTGACACCAGACCACCCTGCCAGGCCGTGTTTTTGTCCACCACCTGTGGGAAACACTCATTAAAGTAAAAGGCAGTTACTCGTTTCTTTACAAGGGACCTTTAAACCGGAAGTGATCACCATCTCGTAAGAGGCACATTGAATAGGTACATGTATCAAGCAAGAGCGCTCTCAACTGACGAAGCTCTGCTTAGCTTAAGCTTCAGCTACGCTCCATCAGCACTAATCCAAATTCAAAGCCCTGAGAGCTTTTAACTGGACCTCCAAAACCATTCCAATTGCCTAGGTGACGAGTTTGTGGAAGTTGTCCTTGTCACTGGGTCTGCTCTTGGAGGCCCAAAGGACCAACATAAATTATAGTAAAAAAACGCCATGTGCCCATGAAAAACACATTTGACGCGCAATCTTAAAACCTAATTGGATCCACATACAAGTACAAACATTTCGCTATGTGCCAAAAATTACATATCGGGCGCAAAAATTGTATAGTTATAATGATAAAATCTAACAAAATTATCGCTATGTGTCAACTACATAACGGGCGCAATAATTTAATTCCTGTTAGTTAACGAATGTATTTAGATATGTGATTTAGGTTACTAAGCGATTAATGTAAGGACATCTAATATATATGAACATCACATACCGACATTTTCATAAATCTGAAAATAGTGATCATAGCTCACTGGTGTTTTTGGAGCATATGCGTTGGAAAATAAGGTTCAAAATGGCATCAAAATGCAAAAATCAATAAAAATCACATAGCGACTTTTGTAGACGCAGCGACGAGCTATAACATTCATGTATCTTTCATGTTCTATTATTTGTGCCATAATTATTAAAAATACAAAATTTATTTGTCATAATATTGATTGTCCTAACATTTACGACTATTAAGCGTTATTATAGTAACGGCAAAGCGAAATAGGTTCATCAGACGAGCAAAGCGAAGGAGTGTTAGATTGAACTGCGACCCTACAGCGCGCGAGTCGATCGAAGGAAGCGAGAAGAAGTAAGTATTAGTTAAAAACCGATTGTTTTTTACTAATACTTACTTCCATACTATCCATACGTAAAAATGTGCTTTAGGATACACAATTATTATAATAAACAATATTAGGGAATAAAACATAAGGACATTCCGTCCAAAATGTATTAGGGGAATCATAAATAGGGCTAACAGCGTTAGGATAAATGTTCGTTAGGGCAGATGGAGTACAAAAAACAGGCCTAGTCTCGAAACCCTTCCGCCGTAAAAAGTTGTGAGATATTTCGTAGAGGCAAGTCAGGCATTCTTATTAATAAATCTTTATTTAAAAAAGATAAAAAGTGAGACAGTTTTATTAGACAGGCGTCCAATGTTTCACCCAATAGCCCAGCCACTAGTCCATCATGTTCACCCAATAACCCGTTTTATTCAGATTCCATCAACCAACAATCGTCTCTGTACACCCTAGCGGGTGCTGTCTCTGTGTGCATCCCATAACACGGGCAGGGACAGCATCCGCTCGGTGTACTCCTTGCATTTCATTAAATTGTCAAAAGGGCCTCTACGTGTTGGCTCAGTTGGTACTTTGTAGGTACCTAGCCCCACGCACGCCTCCCAAAGGTGACATCATTGTCTCATGAGCGGGAAAGACATACATAATAATAATGTATTTATTCAAAGACCAACTTGGATCAATTATGTTAGTAAATGCTTACAATTAATGTTAGTAGCACAGAACAAGTAAATACTATAGAAACGGTAGTGGGCGGGGTGCGTGTAGCCGATGTTAAGAGTGAACACTCATAACACTGTCAAACGCAGACAAAACGCTGATCAGTTGTCTGTTGACCGTGGGTGACGATTTTTGCCGTATTAAAAATAAAAACATGCCGCGTTCTGCAATTTAGTCGTGCCGACAGGCAAGCCAGGACCCAAAGGTTCCTCCGGAAGCGATTTTCTATCAGCGTTATGTACTAATATAACGTTTTTTTTTAAAAAATACGCAATCTATAATGACCTTCGCCATTGCTTTGCATTGCTTGCTAGACAAAGCCGCAGATTAAAGAACTACCGTAATGTCACAGCAATGTATCGCGTTATTCGCGTTTGACATTTTAACGGGTGATTGCCAGTATGACTAGAGTGGTACCATGCCTAGTGTATGTACTTATCGATAAACTCACTAGTTTAAAATTTACCAAGACATAAATTATCTAATAATATAAATATTAAATCGTTTATTTCTTAACACATTCACTGCCAAGAATCGCTACGCGCTACGCTCGTAGCCGATCTAGTAGTTTTCTTCGTATGTAGCGGAAAGCTACTACGGCGTAGGCGGGTTCCTGGCAGTGAACGACTTAAAAGGTCACATTAAATAAATGGCTACATAATAAACAGTGATCGGATCTAGGATATGTAGCGATTCAACCTCTTAAATGGCTTGCTTTTTATGTTTTTGTATTCTGAACTTAAATTAACCCCTAGCTGAAAGCTGAAGCTCCTGAGAAGCTTCTAGTCGTCTGAAAATGGAATCCTACCTGAAGGAAAAGCTATTGAATAAAATTAAACAGATAGTAAGCGAGAAAATAAATCATTTATTTACCATAGAAATATCAAATTAATTTTGTTTGTTTTGAAGCTAAAGAACCTTTGATTAATTAATCCAGTAAAATCAAGACTCGATTGTACTAGATATCCACTTTGATCCTATAAATACTAACTCGTACCAAAGCGAATAGAAAAACCGAGTTAGTTCCGGCCGATCCTACTAGAAAGGTTGGGTTTTATTCTAGTCTAGGTAAATCTATCCTACAGCTACAGAATCTCTCGTTATTTATGTTAAAGTAATCGAGCTTGAGTACTTTAACAGACCAAATCATCTCCTAGGATATTGCCGGACGGAAAGAGATTCGGTCAAATAAAAAACCGTCCGACTCCAGGCCTACAATGCCGTAATCTAACCTAGAATTTATTATCTCTGGAACCTAACCTCGAAGACCTATTTAGACCTAAGCTATACGTGATTCGCGCTGGTGAAGTGGCTTGGCGTGTGATTTCGTCTAGTGGTTAGGCTCTGCGTTGTGCGAATAGACCCAGGCCCTTTTCGAGAAGTATGAAGTTTGTATTTCTATAAAGGGAAAAAGTTACACGTTAATTGAAGTTGTACATTAACCCCATTTTAGTAGAACCTATAACTTAAGTAAGACAATTATACTAGTTCCTTAGAATTAATTTACAATTCAGTAGTCTCATTAAGTGATGCACAATTATGGAGGCTAAAGTGGGCATAAATTCCTTATTATACTAAGTTGTGGGAAGTGATAAATTACGCTATGTGGTAGGTGACGCCCTTTAAACAGACTCGCAATACAATAGTGGTCAACTTGTGTTGGCCATGATGGGGTCTCTATTGATGATGATGCGATGATATAATAATGAAAATAATCATGAAGAAGTCAAGATATTGATGATGATGCGATGATATTATAATGAAAATAATCGTAAGTCAAGATATTGATGATGATGCGATGATATAATAATGAAAATAATCGTAAGTCAAGATATTGATGATGATGCGATGATAGTCTATTGAAATAGAATATTAGTACATGTTTTACTTACAGGTACATGAATGGCGTAATGTCTAGTGTAATATCGATTCTCCCTAACGATGAATCTTAGAGTTGTTAGCGAACTGTAGCGCTCGCCTCTCGCTCGCTCGCGGCTGCTCGTACTCGCTAGTAATCCCACCTCATCTGTTGATTCCGCCTACCCTATCGTTATTTCTATCAAATCTAATACCAATTAGTACTGACTTTTCCTAAGCTATTTATAATACAATTCATCCCCAAAATATCTCAATGGATGTAACACAATGTCTTAGCAACCAATCTCACCCAATCAACTCAAAGGCACTTTATAGTCGGAACAATGTTAAATATACGACAATGCACAGTTGAACTGACGAATGATAATTAATTACCAACCCACTGCGATACTTTTGTTGAGATCCCGATAATAACGACCCCACCTAAGAAGATACCTACTTAATTATTGACGTTACTAAAGCGAAAGTGTTGGATTCCCTTGTAAAATCAACATAGCTAGCTTCACGGTAAGAAGCTTCGGTTAAAGCAAAACGACGGCTTGGCCAGCGAAACTCTTCAGTTTGCAAGACTGAAAGGTCTCACCAACCTTACCTTCGTTGACACATCCGTGACGGAGGCCTAAGCGCGATCATCATCTCTACTGACTAAGAAACCCCTTAACGGGCGAATTCTCGTATTGGTCAGGGTCGTCAATGTGCTCTTTGGATATGGTTGTCCACAACGCTAAGCTCTCGGCCACAGGTGTACATAACTAATTTACTACGCTAGATTCATTCATTCAAGGAATTCCACACAATATATCTATAAGTACATCTGATTACTTCATAAACCAACACAACCGTAACCCTTGTTAAGAGGGTTGTTAGAACTAAGACAGCAGCTCGACCAGTGAGGTCCCTCAATTTGCAAGATTGAAGACTCTCAGCCACTCACTCTGTCTACACATCTATGACTGGCGCTCTAGTGCGGGCACATCTCTGCTGACTAAGAAGCCCCTTTCGGGAGAATTCTCGTGTGGCCAGGGTCCTCAATGTGCCCTGTGGATATGGTTGTCTCGACACCGAGCACACAGCCACGAGTGTATATAACTACTTTATTCAGTTGCGTTAATCTAGTAAAGTAACCACCCATCAGCACCTATACTAACCACCGGATATTAATATGAACTTGTGGTAATATTTGTCGCTTATCCGCATCTTAACAATCTATCCTCATAGTGTAACGCGTACCACGGACCGAGTCAATTGCTATAGCTAGGTTGTCGTATAATAATTGATCACTTTATCTCGTGGGGGCGCACGGAACCCAATCATATCGCAGTGACAAATCAACTAGTAATATATATGTAGAACAAAACAACATTCCTGTAATATCGTCAGTTATTTAACCAATGACCTAGATCCGTTCATAACCTATACATAAACCGCTCGTACTTTATCTAGCATATTCCCCAAACTATATACAGTAGAACTAGATTTCGATACACAAATACAAGTATGATAACGTTGAAATGGTTAGATAATAGCCCAAAAACAAATTAATAAGTTTCAGAATCATTCAATACAGTGATTATAAAGGTCACTCACCAGATTTTAATTTCTTAATAGTGGGACACGTACCCAACGCCTCTCTGGTTCCCAGGGCTCCTGCCCTTCTGATCTCCCTCGACGCTCGTAACAAGCCAGCTCCTCCGCCATAAATAAATTACAATATAATATTAGCACATATTTTAATAAAGATTTCCCTCATTTGTACCTACAACTAACCACTAGATACTGGTATACAATTAGGAATTATTTACCATTGGACCGTTCCTTAGCGAACATTCATGTACTATATAAGTGTTCACTTCACTTCATGGGAGTATACGGAATTCTAATATGATGATGTCTTAAGCGCATTTATTAGGTGATAAACCTATTAGACCGCCACATATTCAAAATACACACGTGATCATATAAGATCATATCAGTTCACGAGCAGAAAGATATTGCCTAAATATTAATCACTCAATTCAAGACAATGTGCGCACAAGATAATTACTCCCTAAGAAATTCCAGAATTCACTATGATTAGTCACACTTTAAAATAAAATATTCAATCTCACCAGACGATCGCAAAGGCATTTGCGACCTTACCAAACTCTAATTCCTCTCAGCAACAGCCGTAATGCAGCCCAGCGGTGACCAGCCTTGTTCCGCCTCGAAGTAGTACGCGCCCAGAGGTCAGCCTAGCCTGGCCGCCTTTGCCTTCTGCAGCGTGATCTCGCTTCGACGTCCCATAGAAAAGTGAAACGCTCCTCGGCCCGCCGGGGTATTTATAGCCAATACTAACACGATCACGCCACTAATCCGACTCCTCATCTGAAAATATACCTTAACTAAAGGGTATAAGGCCCGTTTTCCAGGGAGCCTCCATCGCCTGTCCGCTCCGATCGATAATCACTTTTCTCGACTTCGCGGGTAGAATATCCCTGCAGCCCGCGCGCCCGTCCACGCGTTTTCTTGCTGGCCAGCGATCCATTCCTGCAATTAACCTAACTAGTCTAATTTATGAATCCATAAATCTAGATCTAGCACACATTAAATGATACACTAATCCAACAATACTGAATTAGTATGCTGAAGCATGTTTTAAACCAATTATTTTGGACGAAACGCGAGTTTTCTACGCTTTTAATTGTAGTCTTGATTTTAGCCTAGAATAGCATCTAACGCAATTTATATCTAACTTATTTACATACATAATTAACAGGATGATAACGAATGAAAGCTTCAATCCCTTCATATTTGGACCTGAAACCCACAACGCTAACATCTATCAATTTAAAAGAGTAATTCCGCCCTTAGATACTACTGAGTCTGAGAGCGAAGCTCTCGGATCGTCTCAATCTGCCCCATGATCATGCACAGCGAGAAATCTACGATTTTGAGCGAAGCATTATCACAATCTTAAACATACCTAAGCAATAAACAAGGAATTGCGACCTATTAATGGTGAATTTTTAAATAACTTTGAGTAGATAATTCCGTTAACCTACTGTCTTTATACCAAATTTAAATATAATATTACTCTAACTGAAGGCTAGATTTGTTAGCTGTGTCTATTTACATAAATCTCCCAATTAATTCCGACCAATAATCTATGATTATAATTTTGCAAAAATTGCCAACCCCATAACTCGGGAAGTTTCAATTCGTTGATATATCGATCTCTCCAACAAGTGTATTTTAGGTGTGTGAATGTTTAACCACTACGTTTGCTTGGTGATGGACGTTGAAGAATAGCCCCTGTATCACCTTGTGCCTCCAGTCACCTTCTGGCTTCCGTCAGCACAAGTTTAGCCACATATCTCGGCTGATGACACACATACCCATCCCTACGGTACCACCTTGAGTCCACAGATGCCCCCTGGCCACCACAAACTCAAGTTTAGCCACATATCTCGGCTGGCAATACAAACCCCTATACTGCATCACCTTGCACCTCCAGTTGCCTTCTGGCTTCCGTCAGTACAAGTTAGGCCACATATCTCGGCCGATGACACAATATAATTATCTTCTAGCTTCACCTTGAGCCCACAGATGCCCCCTGGCCACTACAAACTCAAGTTAGACCACATATCTCGGTCGGCGCCGCTAGAAAACTTCCCCAGAATACTCCCATTCGCACAAAGTACTAGGTTGTGAGCCCAATAGATCCTAATGACCACGATGTTGCACTAACACCCCGAACCCTCAGATACCTTCTGGCTACCAAGGATCCAGGTTCGACCACATATCTCGGTTTATGTTATTACAATAACTCCCCATGCGAACAGCAGAACACTGAGTACACAGATAACCACCAAGCAAACCCAGTGGAGAATGTTTCTTCTTGACTAGGATATCCGACTTCAGACTGTATTCCACACTAGAGGCAAACTGTTCATAAACTACTGGGTTAATTTTGCATTAATCCCTTCAATGTCCTGACAGCACCATCAAACCATTAACGATAGTGATAATACTGACAAAACATCAAACAAACTTTAACTTTAATCGTCGTTCGCGATGATACTCTATCTCTATACCGAACGTGACCCAGTCGCACACAGTAACATTCATCAACCCCGTGGGGTCTCTAGGAAGTGCCTTGACATCCTATAGAGAATCCGACTACATGCGTCCAAGCCCCACCCAGCTTTACTGTAGAAATGTCGTAACTACTATAAAATACGTTTGCATTACTCAAATACAAAATGCAACACTTCACCATCGTGTAAGAATAACAGCCTTACTAAATTTAATTTCAACAAACCATGTTCATTGAACCCTTGCAAGATTGTAATCTTGACATTGCAAATTACTTAACATATAATAGGAAATTCCTGATAAATTCCCAGTAATGGAAGTTAAAATATTATTACTTAAGTTTCAGAATGAATGTTCGTTGACAAATCATCCCGAAGAATATGGTGTCGGAAGTATCCTTGCCACGAAGAGATGTGTAGGACGAAGATAAGACTAGCTTAGCCTTTCAGCTTAGCTTCTGTAGAGTATAGTGTCGCCACAGTTAGTCACACAAGGACCTTGTCATTTTATGACTTTAACCTAACCAAACTATAACTGCGGAAACACCGGTGTAAAATGGTTTGGAGAGATCAATCAGTACCAACAAACCTAGGTTGCACTGCGAACTCCGACCAGTCGGTAAAAGCCCATTGTTATCATACAATCACACTTTCAGCACTACCTCTCACGTGGACTCGTACATCTCTTAACTCAACGAACACACACATATACCCTCCCAACCTAATTAATCCCCTTGCCCTAAACACGACTTAGACCAACTAAACGGAATCCGACAGTACAACCACATTAATGATATATAATGTTCTTCCCAAGTTATATGCTATGAGAATTTACATTTACTTTATAAGACGAGAAAATTATGATATGAAGAGTAGAACAAAGTGATAATATAATATTACTACTTTACTTATTTTGCAAAACAAAATTTTACTGCTTTAATTGATCCGCACAGCCCTATTCGCACACAGCCAACTAACCTGCCCTTCATATGTTTGAAGATTATAAAAGACAGCAAGTCAAACTTAATTAACCCTCCTAGCGTAACCCGTAAATATCAAAATTTTAAGCCATATCCCATTTACCATTTACCTATCAGTCATTAATTAAATAACTGCCCCCCATTCTCACAACTTAAATAATTTTATAGTTGGATCTCAAATTTTCGTAATACTATAATTTATGTAGTAAATACCAGATAAATTGCAATACATAATTCATAAGTTTAAAATTAGTCTTACGCCAATACCATATATTGTGCAAACGTAAGATTCGCCGGTTACTAAATGAAGATTACACCCACGCCCTATTAGGACCCACATAAATTTAACGCCTGATGTCAATATTGTATTGACAAACGCATCATACATCTTAAGATATACCTGTAATAAATGGATTATTTCATGTAAATATTTAACGTTGTTTATGCACTACCTAGCGCATAACATGTGGACAAAATATATAACCATATTCCATGCTTGAGATAAATTTAAGCCGGAATAATTATAACTGCGTAAGGTCCTAACCACTAGACGATCACGGCCCCATATCCTTCCCTTTATTATGAACTCCATCTCTTCGTTCTCATAAGATACCTGTAAGTTTCAATAATTAGTATTCAATCGATGCTTGAAATTCCGCTCCCGCAACTGCAACTGCCGTCACGCTGTCATAACACCGTCGCCTTTACCCCACATCTGTATCGTAATTCAAAATATACAATCACAAGCTAATCGAATACGGTAGCCGCGACCTCTTCTTCTCCAAAGCCGACCCTGCCCTATTGAACTCCAAATTTAGCCCCAAAATTCGAAATCTGCATCCGTGCATTACTCGAAAATGATACTCGCGCCGATTTTTTCTTTCAAAAATTTTATCAGCCATCCTGGATTCCAAACTTATCTTAAATCTAGAACCTGCATTCCCGTATAACTTGAAAATGATACCCGTCAGGAATCCCTTAAAACCAAGATGAGCCGCGATCTAAAATTTCAACTTAAGTATCTAAAATTTGACACGCACGACAACAGGTTATCTGATTCCCCCTTTATACCTATGAGACGTCAATCCGCCGTATACCTACTTTCTCCGAAAGGAAGGGATGACAAGAACAAAATTAAAATTTCCCGCCAACTCAAAAAAAGAATTATAAATTTATACCATCTAGTACTTAATTTATCAGTCATTCCTGTCCCGTTATCCTGTAACTTATTTTACGTCATCCTAAAAGTTCACGTACAAATATCTCTAGACTCCGCAATTCGTAACAACTAAATATTGGGATATAACCGCTAGTACTCTTTGGGGGAGTCCTGTCTAACAGTAGCTGTCTACCGGCTGATATGATGACGATGGTAACGATGACTCAGCGCTGCGGTTATAGATCTACTTTCGCTAGTGGTGAAAGGTGAGGTGAGGTGAGGTGCTTCCCTAGTACGCCCAGAATAACAGCCCAACTGATAGCGAGACAATCCCGCGGTCATTGCGCCAACCTTGATATTCGCCAATGCAGATCGACTCGACTCAAATCGATTTATTGCTTACATCCAGTATAACTTGGTCTCTAACCTCTCAATATCAATAAAAGACCAGGGGTCAGTGCTAATTTTGCCACCCCCAACGCGGCGATCTCGAATCTACCTTAATAGCTACCGGTATAATCTATCGTGAACTACATCTTTGACAATTTATTGACTTAGGAATATTTCTGACGACAAATATTACGCATTAAAAATACCTAAATTCCCATACTACAACCAACCATTTTGTTAATATTTTATAACAAGTACCTAATTTGTTGTTGAACAACCTATATAGGCGCCTTTAATTAACGTCCAACCTGATTTAAAGAAGTAAAATACAACCCATCTGAGAGCCCTCCCCTTTTTGAAAGTCGGTTAACCTTATCGACGCACGACCTCCCGCGAGCGCACACTATTGATACGCCTTACGATCTCGACTACATAATATCTTATTTACAAACTTACAAGTTGCCTATTCTATTCTAGTTTTAAGCACGGAATCAAGCATAAAGTACTAAATTTCCCCTTTTTTTTTATATCTAGTGTGAAACGAACAACGCGAAGTACTTACGGTTTCATTCGCGCGTTTTGAACCAGCGGTGAGTGGATCGCGTAACTATTCTTAACACAGACTATAACTTTTCTTATTCTACTTATCATTATTTTTTTGATATTTATCGTCTAAAATGCTAAATAAAATTGTGGTAGTACCCTCGCAAAAGCTATCATACCGAATGGATTAAAGACAACCGACTACGCTAACCCTCCCGCGATACAAGCGATAATGGCCCTACAAACGATAATGTACACCCAACATAATGCGCGACTCAATTTCAATGGGATGTCTACAAATTTTGGTATGAATACAAACACTTACTAGGATTTCTCATTTGGATATAATGTAGTATCAGAGTATTTTATAATCACAATGCTAACCCCAATTACAAAAGGCCCCTTATAAATCGACGCGAATTCTGACATTGGTAGGACCTGTTAATCACATTTATAGTTTAATAACTTTAAGCGCAGGGAAATTAATCATTAGATTTATCAACTAGACACAACGTACTGGCAAGGTCTATCTAATAAAAGGTCCTAGTTTAATGTTAGTAGGCAAGGAAAATCCGTCTAAGTAAATATGAACTCTCTTGTCAAAAAAATTTAACATAATTCCCAATACCTCACTTGCCTGATACACAGTTTATAAATGTAAGATGCTCTTGTAACGCGTAAATGATTTGACTCGAAACCGAATTAACCCCTTCATTCCGCCACCGTATTCCACATGACAAAACCCCATTAGAATTAAATTACCACCTCTAAGTAAGCTCAGGCTTTATATATTCACAACTCCTAATTTTTCCTAAACCGTAACAACCGTTTAAACACGCCACTTGGCCGTACATTAAAGCCTCACCACAGATCTTAACCCAAATCAGCAAATGTCAAATTCCCGCGGCCTCGCTAGACAAATTTTGTAAACAACATTCGTCGTAATTAATCAAATAATTTAATAACTAGTGTCTAGATTGCTATTATTTGAAGGAATAAATTGCTCCAGTTACGCCTGACTGGTATAGTGCAACAACGAGTGTTTTGCCTCCTATTTTGGCCTTTTCCAACGTATCATAATACGAGCATTATTCAGTGTTGTGCATTAGAATGTATACTTAGTTAGTTTTAAGGTGAAGCTAGTGAAACCATGAATTCTGCTACTGGGAACTCAACTAGTGGGTGTCATGTCAATCAACCGTAAGTAATTTATACCTTCTTCCTTTAAAATCTTCCCATTTTAAACCATAAGGCCTATTTTAATCCAGCACTGAATTCAGTAAAGGTACTAAACTCTTTTAAACGGTTACGAAAGAACGGAAAGCAACCGCGATCTTACTCATGCGACAGTTAATCCATCGGCCGACTACTTATTTCTTACATGGATGAGAGAAATATCACTTGCGTTCGTCGCTAGTATCAAAATATCCCCGCCACGGGTCGGATTAATTTTCCTACGTGACCAATATCTGACCTATTTTGCGCTAGTTTTGTAACCGAACTTGGAAATATGCCCTAATACGAATATCGTTTATAAACAACCATACGTTCTGTTCAATAAACCTACGCGAGTGCCTCGATGATAATTTTATGCATCCGTAAAATTATACCGCAGACCCTTAAATAATACCTAATTACAACCTCTTACATTAACTGATAAGTCATTTTTGTCATAGGTACTTCATGGAAAAAAAATAGACGGACCCTATGTCGTAGACAAATACACAATTTGATGAATACCTAAATCGCATAATGTTAAAACTATAAACGCCTAAATATATAAGTATCCCCAATTACCCTTAACTTACTCCAAACATTGTAAAATTCGTTCAATTTAATAACCAAAGGTTTAAAAGGTAGTAGCCCACAATATTGTTAGTAAAGCAAAAATAAAAAAACACAAAAAGATTTTTCCGTACCGGGGATCGAACCCGGACGCTCGCGATTCATAGCCCGCCGGACAAACCGCCCGTCCAGTGCGCCGTTAAGATAACTTGCGAAATTAACGACCTATTTCGAAATTCACATTACCTCAACAATGACTAGAGAGGTGGAACAGTTAGTTTACATACTCCAGTATCACATACTATGGTAACCAATTAAAGTGCCATGCGATATATACGACTCCTGCCTTAAAGTACATAATAATAATAACACGTGCACAACTTGGTATTACTAATATAATTTCTCCGAATTGCCCTGTTACCATATAATGTAAACATGGCGAATATCTTTCGTAACCTGACGTGAACCGGTACATATATGGTATTTGTCTGACAAGCTCTAATCTTTCGGTTTCAGACTGGGACAACTATCCATCTTATACTTGACAAATTCTGAAACCATTGTTTAAACTACGTAAGTAATAAATTTTACTATCAACGTAACTATCAATGAATTGATCCGTACTATATTTACTTACTATACCTACCTACATTTAAATTGCATTCAACCCTATTGATAGAACCCATGACTTTAACACTACCTTATTAATAATTAAGTGCGTTGCGGTTAATCAATTTCATGCCCTACACACATTGTCTTACGATTCTAAGCCTTCTGCCCCCCTTTCTTAGAGCTGAATCTCCCGTGAGATTCGGAAATCCCTATCAGCGAAGTCTTTCGCCTCAGAACCTGAGTATCAAAGTTATTCGCTAACTAATAATGTCGTACCGTAGATCACGCGTGCTTGGTTTTGCATATATATATATGAAAACCTAACTTGACTGGAATTATAATTAATTATTTAAATTACTCTGAAACTTCACAAACCCCGCTCTATAATTATGACTCACGAAGTAACTAAACCAGACAGACGGATTTCGGAATATCCTTATTCAATGAATTCGTTTTATTTCATTCGCTTGCCAACACGTGTTACCCTTTTTTTTTTTTTTTTTTTATTTATTTATTTCAGTACAGCAACTATTTTTACAGGTTGACCTAATACAATAGCGCCTTAATCTTATATCTATATATATATCTATTATTACTTACTTACTTATTTTCTAATTCGAACGTTCGTAAGTACGTTAGCGTTAATTAAGCTACTGATTACAATGAAATTCGCTATACCTACAGTGTGTGATGGGTCTAAAACTTTATTTCGCTAAGTTTTGTAAGGCGCAAACTATCTATTATCTTTTTCATTACATTGTACCTACGTAAACCCGCGTGACGCTTAAAGGTACTTAACATACCTATTAGAATTGACCAATATAAAATATGTAGGCTCTAACTAGCTTATACTTAGCCCGCAACCTCCACAAAGCTAATTTTGTCGCATACTATTTCTATATATTTAATTCGCCGATATCAATTCCGGCCCGTGAGAAAAACCACCTTAAAAGTAAAGCAACTATATTATTACCTAGTTATTAGAAATAATTTACACTATGCCATTATCATAAAGTTACTATCAATATTAACGCATCTAACTGGCTACATTATTTTCCGTGTCAAAATATTTTACGTGCGACGCGCTTTATTTAAGACCGACCTTAATGCATTACATAAATATTTATCCTATGATCCTAAAATTGTTCACCCATTCCACTAAATTATTAGTGAACGCGACATATAGTTAATTAATATTACTCCTTTATTATCAAATTAAACAACAATTTCCCGCCAAAAATCTTTATGATTACTGGCGCCGCGACGTCGCTAGGTTCCAAAATGGCTGCCCGAACCTAAGTTCGATGTTTAAAATTGTTTTTAGTTTGCGCGCGGGCTTCAACGAGCCGAATTCTCGCATATTTAGGCCTATTATTTAATCAGTTTAAAGTGTTTTACTGTGGTTTAGTGTGTATTCAAACATAAATCAATGTAGTGATAATTGAACTAGTGCACATTATAAAGTGAATGTGATAGAGTGGCCGCGTATTTATGTGGAAATGTGTGAGTCCTACCATGTCAGGAATGTACCTCTATGGAGCTAGGCAGGTATTTAGGTGCCCTTTACTTGTTGCTTATCTTCAAACCTGTCACTATTTTAACCCTGCCAAAGTGGTTTTATGTACCTACGTAATTAAAAATTGAAATCTCACGCGTACATACAACCGGTTCACTGACTCACGATGACAACCATTTAAATACCTACACACAGCTTACCTTTTGACCTTAATGACCTAACAACAAAGTCCATTATAGTGTACCTTTGATCTTAGGTATTTGAATTTCTAGTCGGAACTAATCCGATTCGAATGCGCATTTTCTTGTAACAGATAAAATGATTTAATGAATATAACTCGCGCGAATTACCTACTTATCTATTCTTACAATTACTTTCTTTACAAAGACGATTACGTAGAAAATATCCGCAAGGTTATAGGTACTTAAGATTTCGGACAATAGGTACTTAGTAGCGATCGATTTAACGTAAACGCCGAGAATTGGATTCAATTTGACTAGGTCAACTAACTAGGTATAACGCGTACCTACTTTTCTCCCCTAGCTTACGAAAGTTACCTATAACTCTAACCCCTATTATGTGATGAGTTCTTAAGTATGTTCCTAAGTCCTTGGTACTATAATCATCCACCGGTACTTTCCTAACCACTATTTAACGAATAATTGCCCAACCGCGGGACAGATGTCAATGACCTCAACACTATTCTTGCGAACTCAAATGCAACAATTGAATATGAAGGATGAAATAATCGTAGCTAAATACATAAGATGCTAATTTAACAAAATACTATCTTGAGGTTATCTAGATCCGTTTTATTTTATTTTTATTTTATTTTGGAATAAAAGCATTATACCTAAACTTTATTATAACTACTACCGCAACCGCCTGATGTATATGGAACCTACTTAATTGTGCTATGGCATTGGCAGATTGTAAGGCCATTCCGCATAACATTCCTGCCCCCCTTTTATACAAATTACGCGTAGGCACTACTTTGACACGACTGTCCGATGAAAAGAGTGTTTAGGTACTGTTACGTTTTTACTTAATTCTTAGATTAGACTCACTTCCTGACTTCCGTTCGGCCTAAAATTTCGCACATATGTATAAATCGCATGACAAATTAAAGTTATGATGACAAGGAACTAATCTGATGCTGGGGTTGGAAGATGGGCCTAGGAACTTCGTGATACAATGACACAAACCCATCGAGTTTGGGCTCGTTAGAATCGTCTCAATGAGCAGTTGGTAAACATATGTAGAAAAGTACAGTCGGGAATAAAAATGTGTACCCCCAAATGAATTTCTGTCAAAATAATATTAGCCCTTCGTCTACAACAAAATTATTTCTATGCATATTTTTCATAGTTTAGTGTGATATAACTTATTGATTAGTAATTCACCTACGTACCGCGCGTGAAAATCCCTTTGAAATTAAATAAAAGAAAGAAAGTCCTGAAAATAATACACAACACAATTCACGTACGTATCGCGCGTGAAAATCTCTTTGAAATAAAATAAAAGAAAGAAAGTCCTGAAAATAATACACAACACAACATTAAAAAATACAAACTCCATCTCTCTATCTACTCCACGGCAACAAAATGTGGGTTATTTGTATAACCCACACACAGAAAAATCTGTAAATAAATTTAATTAGCCCTTTCACCAAGCGAATCACGTAATAAAAAAATATTTTTCCTTTTATTATAATTTTTTTTTTATATATTTTTTTTTTAAATTGAAAATACTCTATTCTGTAGTAACCCGGGATACTTAAAAGTGAATTTAAACCTTATTTTCATCCTGGTCACGGCCTCACCAAAATGTAACGATTCAACCTCTTAAATGGCTTGCTTTTTATGTTTTTGTATTCTGAACTTAAATTAACCCCTAGCTGAAAGCTGAAGCTCCTGAGAAGCTTCTAGTCGTCTGAAAATGGAATCCTACCTGAAGGAAAAGCTATTGAATAAAATTAAACAGATAGTAAGCGAGAAAATAAATCATTTATTTACCATAGAAATATCAAATTAATTTTGTTTGTTTTGAAGCTAAAGAACCTTTGATTAATTAATCCAGTAAAATCAAGACTCGATTGTACTAGATATCCACTTTGATCCTATAAATACTAACTCGTACCAAAGCGAATAGAAAAACCGAGTTAGTTCCGGCCGATCCTACTAGAAAGGTTGGGTTTTATTCTAGTCTAGGTAAATCTATCCTACAGCTACAGAATCTCTCGTTATTTATGTTAAAGTAATCGAGCTTGAGTACTTTAACAGACCAAATCATCTCCTAGGATATTGCCGGACGGAAAGAGATTCGGTCAAATAAAAAACCGTCCGACTCCAGGCCTACAATGCCGTAATCTAACCTAGAATTTATTATCTCTGGAACCTAACCTCGAAGACCTATTTAGACCTAAGCTATACGTGATTCGCGCTGGTGAAGTGGCTTGGCGTGTGATTTCGTCTAGTGGTTAGGCTCTGCGTTGTGCGAATAGACCCAGGCCCTTTTCGAGAAGTATGAAGTTTGTATTTCTATAAAGGGAAAAAGTTACACGTTAATTGAAGTTGTACATTAACCCCATTTTAGTAGAACCTATAACTTAAGTAAGACAATTATACTAGTTCCTTAGAATTAATTTACAATTCAGTAGTCTCATTAAGTGATGCACAATTATGGAGGCTAAAGTGGGCATAAATTCCTTATTATACTAAGTTGTGGGAAGTGATAAATTACGCTATGTGGTAGGTGACGCCCTTTAAACAGACTCGCAATACAATAGTGGTCAACTTGTGTTGGCCATGATGGGGTCTCTATTGATGATGATGCGATGATATAATAATGAAAATAATCATGAAGAAGTCAAGATATTGATGATGATGCGATGATATTATAATGAAAATAATCGTAAGTCAAGATATTGATGATGATGCGATGATATAATAATGAAAATAATCGTAAGTCAAGATATTGATGATGATGCGATGATAGTCTATTGAAATAGAATATTAGTACATGTTTTACTTACAGGTACATGAATGGCGTAATGTCTAGTGTAATATCGATTCTCCCTAACGATGAATCTTAGAGTTGTTAGCGAACTGTAGCGCTCGCCTCTCGCTCGCTCGCGGCTGCTCGTACTCGCTAGTAATCCCACCTCATCTGTTGATTCCGCCTACCCTATCGTTATTTCTATCAAATCTAATACCAATTAGTACTGACTTTTCCTAAGCTATTTATAATACAATTCATCCCCAAAATATCTCAATGGATGTAACACAATGTCTTAGCAACCAATCTCACCCAATCAACTCAAAGGCACTTTATAGTCGGAACAATGTTAAATATACGACAATGCACAGTTGAACTGACGAATGATAATTAATTACCAACCCACTGCGATACTTTTGTTGAGATCCCGATAATAACGACCCCACCTAAGAAGATACCTACTTAATTATTGACGTTACTAAAGCGAAAGTGTTGGATTCCCTTGTAAAATCAACATAGCTAGCTTCACGGTAAGAAGCTTCGGTTAAAGCAAAACGACGGCTTGGCCAGCGAAACTCTTCAGTTTGCAAGACTGAAAGGTCTCACCAACCTTACCTTCGTTGACACATCCGTGACGGAGGCCTAAGCGCGATCATCATCTCTACTGACTAAGAAACCCCTTAACGGGCGAATTCTCGTATTGGTCAGGGTCGTCAATGTGCTCTTTGGATATGGTTGTCCACAACGCTAAGCTCTCGGCCACAGGTGTACATAACTAATTTACTACGCTAGATTCATTCATTCAAGGAATTCCACACAATATATCTATAAGTACATCTGATTACTTCATAAACCAACACAACCGTAACCCTTGTTAAGAGGGTTGTTAGAACTAAGACAGCAGCTCGACCAGTGAGGTCCCTCAATTTGCAAGATTGAAGACTCTCAGCCACTCACTCTGTCTACACATCTATGACTGGCGCTCTAGTGCGGGCACATCTCTGCTGACTAAGAAGCCCCTTTCGGGAGAATTCTCGTGTGGCCAGGGTCCTCAATGTGCCCTGTGGATATGGTTGTCTCGACACCGAGCACACAGCCACGAGTGTATATAACTACTTTATTCAGTTGCGTTAATCTAGTAAAGTAACCACCCATCAGCACCTATACTAACCACCGGATATTAATATGAACTTGTGGTAATATTTGTCGCTTATCCGCATCTTAACAATCTATCCTCATAGTGTAACGCGTACCACGGACCGAGTCAATTGCTATAGCTAGGTTGTCGTATAATAATTGATCACTTTATCTCGTGGGGGCGCACGGAACCCAATCATATCGCAGTGACAAATCAACTAGTAATATATATGTAGAACAAAACAACATTCCTGTAATATCGTCAGTTATTTAACCAATGACCTAGATCCGTTCATAACCTATACATAAACCGCTCGTACTTTATCTAGCATATTCCCCAAACTATATACAGTAGAACTAGATTTCGATACACAAATACAAGTATGATAACGTTGAAATGGTTAGATAATAGCCCAAAAACAAATTAATAAGTTTCAGAATCATTCAATACAGTGATTATAAAGGTCACTCACCAGATTTTAATTTCTTAATAGTGGGACACGTACCCAACGCCTCTCTGGTTCCCAGGGCTCCTGCCCTTCTGATCTCCCTCGACGCTCGTAACAAGCCAGCTCCTCCGCCATAAATAAATTACAATATAATATTAGCACATATTTTAATAAAGATTTCCCTCATTTGTACCTACAACTAACCACTAGATACTGGTATACAATTAGGAATTATTTACCATTGGACCGTTCCTTAGCGAACATTCATGTACTATATAAGTGTTCACTTCACTTCATGGGAGTATACGGAATTCTAATATGATGATGTCTTAAGCGCATTTATTAGGTGATAAACCTATTAGACCGCCACATATTCAAAATACACACGTGATCATATAAGATCATATCAGTTCACGAGCAGAAAGATATTGCCTAAATATTAATCACTCAATTCAAGACAATGTGCGCACAAGATAATTACTCCCTAAGAAATTCCAGAATTCACTATGATTAGTCACACTTTAAAATAAAATATTCAATCTCACCAGACGATCGCAAAGGCATTTGCGACCTTACCAAACTCTAATTCCTCTCAGCAACAGCCGTAATGCAGCCCAGCGGTGACCAGCCTTGTTCCGCCTCGAAGTAGTACGCGCCCAGAGGTCAGCCTAGCCTGGCCGCCTTTGCCTTCTGCAGCGTGATCTCGCTTCGACGTCCCATAGAAAAGTGAAACGCTCCTCGGCCCGCCGGGGTATTTATAGCCAATACTAACACGATCACGCCACTAATCCGACTCCTCATCTGAAAATATACCTTAACTAAAGGGTATAAGGCCCGTTTTCCAGGGAGCCTCCATCGCCTGTCCGCTCCGATCGATAATCACTTTTCTCGACTTCGCGGGTAGAATATCCCTGCAGCCCGCGCGCCCGTCCACGCGTTTTCTTGCTGGCCAGCGATCCATTCCTGCAATTAACCTAACTAGTCTAATTTATGAATCCATAAATCTAGATCTAGCACACATTAAATGATACACTAATCCAACAATACTGAATTAGTATGCTGAAGCATGTTTTAAACCAATTATTTTGGACGAAACGCGAGTTTTCTACGCTTTTAATTGTAGTCTTGATTTTAGCCTAGAATAGCATCTAACGCAATTTATATCTAACTTATTTACATACATAATTAACAGGATGATAACGAATGAAAGCTTCAATCCCTTCATATTTGGACCTGAAACCCACAACGCTAACATCTATCAATTTAAAAGAGTAATTCCGCCCTTAGATACTACTGAGTCTGAGAGCGAAGCTCTCGGATCGTCTCAGATAGAATTTCCCGGGGTTTAAGTCCGTAATATTAAGATGGATATGACTTACAATCCCGCGACTTTTTTTTTACCTACCTTTACAAAAAGGTAAATAACTTTTAATTTTAAGTAGTTTACAGTATAAAATTAACAGAAAATGTAATAACAACAAAAATGTTTACAGTACCTACTGCATAGAATAGAATAACTGAACGTAACTTGTATGTCTTATCTTTTATGTATTTTTATTATTCTTGTATGTTTACCAGTGTATACAAGTAAAAGTAATAATTTTTTTTAGTTATTAGTATCACCATTTTGTTAATCTTATCACCAGGGCTCGAACTTTTAGTGCCGATGACGTTGCACTGCACCGCACATAAAATGCCTTCTAATAGTATATTCATAAACAATTACCACTTATCAACCTCTTTTATTAAATGAAATGGCCACTTGAAATGAGCAGTATATATTTTAATGTCTTGACTGACATTGTCATTCAAATCGAGCCCTGATTATCACATTCTCAACATATCGACAAATAATAATAAAAACAGTTATAAATACCCATTATTAGACAATTCTAGTGTTCTTTAAGTGTGCAAATATTAAGTGACGTATTTTCTAATTTACAATAGCCCATTTCCCAAACTCCCGGGAAATCCGAGACACATCCACGATAACCATAACGTTTGAGGTCGTTCACCCCAAATTGCATCCTAGATCCGATCACTGATAATAAATCTACTGTTGATTGACAGCTCATGCTGCTCTTGATACATATTTGTGTTTCTGCTTTTGTCTAAGCCAATGTTCAGTAATACATAAAACTTGAGTGTCATCATTGTCTAAAAATAAGCCTATTTATAGTATCTTGCTGGAAAAATCCTAAATATTCTGATGAAAAATATTAATACACAGATCGACTAGTAGACCGAGTTGAGCTATTGGCTATTACATCTATTTGGTTCTATGTTAAAAGCTAGTAGACCCACTAAAGACAAGAAATATTTCTTTGTCAGAAATATTTTCGCTGATGTTAGCGTGAAGCGTGTTAAATGAATTTATTTATTTCAAATAAATGATATTTGTTATTGAAACAAATGACACGGTACATCAAGGAATTCAAATGTACAATTTTATTATTATAATGATATGTCATACCTAATGTGAGTATGCCTCTGTGAGTATCCTTGTAAATATTAAAATTATTTTAATACTTGTACGTATTTTGATTAAAAAATGTTAGCATGTTTTCGTGAGCTAACTACACAATTTCACTGACAGTTTCATTCAGCACCATCTCCATTAAGAGCGTTTGCGAACTGCATATATGAGTCGTGCACAAGATCAAAGTTTCGTTCATACATACCCGATTTCTTCGGATGTAAGTTCTCAAAAATAGCACTATACTGTTACTTCGGACCGATATTTATCAGGTTTGGATCAGTCGCAGTACGCAAACGCTCTTACTCTAAGAACAAAGGCCATTTCAAATTGATTTAACTATATACATACATATACCTACCCGATAAACAATACATACCAAGAATATAAAATATCGATAATTATGATCTTAGTCTCACCTCTATTTTGTATTCTCAATTTTCAAATAGGTGTATCATCATAGAGTGTCATAGTAACATAAGACTTTTGGTTTTGAACATAATCAAACGTCAACTTCATTTGAACAGGGGCTCAATTTTGCAATCAAAAAGTAAATGTCAATTTCCGTCAAAAGTACGTCACGCTCACACACGTTTAGTTATGCTCTAGTGCAAGAAGGAGAGTAGGTATCAAACCTATTCACATATCATTTCCATACTTGAAAACCGCTTTCGAAATTGGCTCCTATATTGATAAAAAATTGACCTACGTGACATTTTTTGGCATTGGAAATTAGACCGCAAGTAATGCAGTTTTGAGTGACTTTTCGTCCTAAAAATTATAACTGTTGAAAACGTAATGGAATTAAAAGCTTTTACCAATTAGAAGCTATCACTATCACCTCAACTTTGACAACAACAAGACGTCACGTCAAATTATTTAAATTTTGTTTACTTCTTTTATATATTTTATACTACATTTTGGTTTCAATCACAAAATTTGCAGTAAAGGTATTCAAAAAGTGCTTAAAAAAGCAAATGGACGAAGACGACGGTGGAGACGATTCAGAAACTACATCTTCTCAGCCACAAACATCCACATCTTCAGCAGCAACTTGCCCGGTATGTTTCCGTGATTTTAAGAAGAGAGGTTTAAAAAGACATCCTCATGTCACACCAAGGTTATTTTAGTCAACCAACCTTAGCGAACCCAAATGAAAGGCAAACTGATGAACGGATGAAGTACGAACACCAGAACTTATACAAAACCTACTACAAACAACTACATCAAACCCAATTGAAGGGCAATCAGATGTAAGAGTTCATTCACCTATCAACCAAACACAATTACCTGAGTCTATTCAAAACCTATTTATGAAAGGATTTAACGCAAGGATGCTTAAGGTGGTTCGATTGCCATACAAAGCGTTATTTGACATTCGCAGGCTAACGGCGTGATATTTTAAGAAACTTATGTACCAAACTTTCATCAATTGGCTTCCCATTTGCGCCAAATTCCCCCTTTCCTAGAATAAACTTGTATAAACTAGATTAATTTGAGAAAAATAGTTTTCCCAAAATATCACGTGACAAACCAATTTCTCAAATTAATCTAGTTTATGTAAGTTTATTCTAGGAAAGGGGGAATTTGGCGCAAATGGGAAGCCAATTTATGAAAGTTTGTTACATAAGTTTCTTAAAATATCACGCCGTTAGCCTACGAATGTCAAATAACGTTTTGTATGGCAATCGAACCCCCTTAATAGCGAAGGCGGCCCAGACACAATTTGGAGAGAACGCTGGAAAAAAATTATAGATTTTCGCAGTAAACAGTACAGCATTCCACAAGGAAATGTAGGCAGACAATTAACTACACTCCATGCCAATGAAATAAAAGAACTTACAAATAGGATGCCAGGACTCTCTGAAAAAATATTTGTACTATGTAATACAATCCTTCAAAGAGATCCAATGGTCAAATCAGGTCCTGATATGAGAAGAACCCTTCAAAGAACAATGGAACTGTGGCATTCCGAACATTATGACAAACTGATCGCAGAAACACTACTCTGCAATTCAAAACTTACGTCGAAAAACAAACAGAAACAGGACGAAGACCATAATGTCAGAATATTTAGTCGCTTAATGCTACAAGGAAAAATCAGACAAGCAAATAGATGGATAACTGGTAGATCAGGAGGCGGAATTCTAGACCCGTATGAAAAATTAGAAAGTAAAACCGTACACCAAATATTAGTAACTTTTTAGATTACCCAGAGCTTCCAATAATAGTGAAAGTTGATAATTACCTCAAACCACATTGAAAAAGTTGCTAGAAAAATATCTGGTGGAGCAGGACCGAGCGGCACAGATTCTGAACAATGGAAATCATTTCTTCTTCATTTTGGAAACCACAGCTCCGACTTACGAGAATCAATCGCAGCACTAACAAGAAAACTTAGCAGTGAAGTCGTGGAATGGGACTGTATTAGGGCACTGTTGGCAAGAAGAGGAATTGCTCTAAACAAATGCGTTCGTCCAATCGGGATCGGTGAAGTATTACAACGCATAATCGCAAAAGTGATGGCCACAGCAACTGGACTGGATGTTCAACAATCCAGCGGCTCAGATCAGCTCTGTGCCGGATTGAAATCAGGCATTGAAGGTGGAATTCACGCAATGACCCAATGCTTTAATGATGGCGAAGACGACGATTGCCTGCTTTTAATAGACGCAGCAAATGCCTTTAACGCACTAAGCCGCCCAATCGCCCTCTGGAATGCTAGAATTTACTGGCCCCGTTGTGCAATATTTCTTTTTAATACCTATAGAGGTTATGCTGTCATCAGTTTATCCGGATCTAATGATTTTATCCTTAGCAAGGAAGGAACAACACAAGGCGACCCATTGGCCATGCTAATGTATGCAGTCGGAATTTTGCCACTTATTCGAAGCTGCAAAGATCGAGACAAATATATACAAAATTGGTATGCTGATGACTCCGCCTGCTTCGGTAAACTTAAAAATACAAGAGATTGGCTAGATAAACTCATAAAACAAGGGCCAAAATTCGGCTACTTCCCGGAACCCTCAAAACGATTCCAGTGAAGAGGCAAAGAGATTTTTTAAGAATATAGACGTTAAGTTTACCTATCACCGCTTTCTGGGTGGTGTCATCGGAAACGAAAATGAACAAAAACAATATGTCAAAGAAAAAGTAACAGAATGGATTGATTGCATACGACTACTGTCAAATGCTAGCAAAAAACACCCACAATTAGTACTTACAGCCTTTACAAAATCACTCCAATGCGAATGGAGATAGCTGCAAACTGTAATGGATAAAACCGACGAAGAATTTCAAACCTTAAACGAGATAATAATGTCAACATTAATTCCTTCCATTCTTGATAGAGAAACCACCTCTTTGGAACAGGAACTACCTATTCACCTTGCCAGTGAAGCTGGGTGGCCTTGGCATTAACAATCCATTAAAAAACACCGAATGTTATAAATCTTCCGTTGAATCAAACAAGATACTAATCCACGCAATAAAAAATACTGAAAACCTGGACCTAATAGCTCATCATTCTCACACAGGAGAAACCATGAGGTTACGCAATCTGACAAGGCATTTAAATGACAGTGAAAGAAGCAAAGACATTATATCTAAGTTACCAAGTAAAACGCAAAGATGCGTCAAAAGAGTAGTTGAATCGAACTCATCACAATGGCTGTCAATCATCCCCACCACCGCAAACAATACCGACCTAACCGCAACTCAATTTAAAGACGCCCTTGCAATTCGCTACGCTCATGAACCTAATTATTTTCCTCAGATTTGCGACGGATGCGGAGAAAATAATTTTGACTTGAATCATGCCCTAAATTGTAAAAAAGGTGGACTAATTAAACAAGGCCATGATCAACATAGAGACGATTGCAAAAATTGGGCTGAACTAGCTTGGGGAACTGGCACAATTGAACGTATAACCCCTCAAGCGTCCCAGTCACCACGTTGGCGACTAGAAAAATTTTGCCGGTAGCGTCCCAGTCACCACGTTGGTGACTAGGAGCGACCGTTGTCTTTGGTATTTTTTCCTATGGTCCGTTTGTGATTGGTTGACCTAGAAAAATACGTGAGCCATTCACAGTTCTTCACTGACTCGAATTTGATCTTTTTAGTCCAATGAGAACTGAGAATTTCAAGTAAACAAATTAAAAACGTCATAGTGCACCGACCGCACGTTACGGCTCCGCCATATTGCATTTTTCTAGCCGGTGAAAGTTGTATCTAGTGTGAAAAAAATGTCGAAATCTTTTAAACGGTAGTTGATTATTCCATGTTTTATACACCAAATTACTGATAATTGAGTACGTAATCCATTTCAATTATTTGTTTTAGCCGCACACCAAAATTATATAGTAAAAAAACGTTGTAACTTTTAATCACGCAAGAAATCATAATGGCGGTCACCGAATTTTGCTAAATTGAAAGCATTTATTATTTCCAATCATTCTGAGAAATAGATAACTTTGTTCCAAATGTAATCGGGAATCGATTTTTACTATTGGTTTTGCCTAAAAACCTACGAATTTGTAAAAATTCAATAATTTGTTCAACAAGTACTACTCTGTACCACGAACTGGTGTACCGTTGACAAAAAAGTTAACAAATTTTTGTTTTACAAATATATATTTTTTGTACACATTGTTCAAATGGTGAAAAAATAATGTCATCGTGGCTATTATAGTCGTTTTATTATGATTATGTAACGTTTTTAGAGTTTCGTATTTTATTTAGTTAGGTACTTATTCATGAAACGTTGGTATATTTGAATAAATTAATTTAATTAAGTATTCGTAGTAGTTATAGTTAAAAGTGCAATCGACAAATATTTAATGTTTTTTTTAAACTTGTTAGTTTTATCCGAGTTTTTATTGGCGAAAATACAGTGCTAACTCTATAAAACGAAACATTTTTTATGGAGTGAAGTTAGAAAAACAACCAATTTCACAATAATTTTTAATTGAACAGTTTCAAAGTACCTTTACGACTGAAAATAGGATAGGTACCTGGTGTGTTTAGTTTGAGACCATAATTTCCAAGCAAACCAAGTGTAATGATGCACGTGTTCAAGGCAATTAACAATAACAAAAGCAGAACGGCTATTTACGACCTCAGAAGTTTCGGGTCTCAGAGATTTTGTCGGCGTCCTTTGTAACCTGATAAGATAACATAAACAATAATACCGATACTAAATCTATATCTATTATTATACAGGGTGTTTGGTACATCGTTTGCCAAATTAAAACGTCAGGTAGTTTGGGTCATTTGCTATCAATTCCAGCATTCAAAAAAAAATTGTGACCACGGGTTTTTTTTTAATATTTAAAAAAAAAAAATTCTAAGTGTGTACCCTAAATATTAAAAATCCCGCGGCCACAATTATTTTTTTAATGCTGGCAGTGATAGCAAATGACCAAAACTACCTGACGTTTTAATTTGGCAAACGATGGACCAAACACCCTGTATATATATAACTCAAGAACGGCTGGACCGATTTTTTTGATGTTTGATTTTTTGGGTTTGTCCTTGCTCGGAATAGCAGAATAACGATTAAAACATGGAACATTTTACAAAAAAGAATTTTTGATTTCCTCATACATTTGGTATGACGATACGAAGTTCGCGGAGTCAGCTAGTATTAGATATTATAGTAAATTTCTTCTTCGAAATAGAGAATGGCTGTTGCGCTATAAAGAGTTATTGTAAAAAAAATAGATATAAATGCCAGTGTAATACCCTTATTACCAATAAATGATGTCTATGTCTAAATTTGAGTCAACAAAGACTTTAACTAGGTACTTTATTATGATCAAAAACATTATTTTGTAATAAGTATTTTCTTCTTTACTAACTTACCTATCTAAACACTTATTCTTCCACGTTTTTATATTAATTTCATAACTATATTGACTTATTACATAAATACAATGAAAGATTCAAAAAAATATATCTCGAAAAATAAACACTCGACTAAGACTGTATTGCAGACGATACTCGGTGACGTCGCAACGGTCAAAATCGCCACATGTTGTCAGTTGCCGCACCGGCCGACCCGGCCGTAACGGCGGCCAAAAGCCGTCCTCGTTGTTTTTGCGAAAAAACAATTATTTAGAAAGTAATTATGTATTTTGTGATAGTACAAATATGTAAAATCAATGCGGAAACGCACTAGCTACAAATAAGTTTATGTGAAAAATTGTGGGTGGCTATATATTTAGTGCAATTTGTGTGTGAAATGAGAGTAGTGAACAGAAAAAACAAAAAATTTGGAAAGAGATTTATATAATCTTCATGATATATAAGAAAAACTATTATGTTTTACAAAATGAAACGAAACATTCATCTACCTTTTCAATGATATGTAACTCATGGCATATAATTATGCTTAAGGTAGGTACAATTCTGATTTTCTGTGAGAAACCGGGTTTTTTTTGTTTGTATGGGGACACTACCGGCCATTTCACTGCTGAGGGGCCGGACGCGTGACGGGATAATGCGTGATGCAAGTACTACACAGCCATCTCTTATAGGGGACTTATTACTTAATAGTGTTTGGGAACCTGCAAGGAAAGTGTTCTTCGACGTTCGCATAGTTAATGCTGACGCTTCCTCCTACAGCAACCTTACATGGCAAAAAACAGCACAAAGACACAGCCGAGAAAAACATCTAAAATATGATTTTACGGCCTCCGTAGCCCAGTGGGTAGTGACTCTGCCTACGAAGCTGGAGGTCTCGGGTTCGAATCCCGGTCAGGGCATTTATTTGTGTATTTATCACGAATATTTGTTCCTGAGTTATGGATGTTATATATCTATATAAGTATCTATATGTATGTATCTATTATATATATCATCGCCTAGTACCCACAACACAAGTCTTAATGAGCTTACCGTGGGCCTAGGTTGATTTGTGTAAGATTGTCCCGTAATATTTTTTTTTTTTTTTATGACCGAGCCACAGAAGACTTAAGAGCCTCATTTACTCCATTAGTAATCTCATGTGATGGAGCCTTAGGGATTGAATATATGAATTTCGTTAAAAAAAAAGCATCCAAATGGGAAAAACCTTACTCACAAATAATTTTCTGGCTAAAAGTTAAAGTTCAAATATCACTCATACGAGCTGTCTCCATGAGAGTGAGAGGCACCAGAAGACACATCAAAGCTTTCGATTGCGAAGACGGAGCAGGAATTCTAAACTAAGCAAGATTTATTAACCAACCTCCCCCTCCGCCCCATCTTTTCTTTTTGTCATTGCCGTCGTCACCCCTTGTTTGTACATTTTATTTATGAATAAAAATTGAACCTAGAAGAGTTTTACATGTACAAATTCAGTTTTGATTGTGTTGGACTGGCTACGCATGATTCCGAAGTAACTAGCTAACACGCCGCTTTCATCTTATTTAAGTATTCCGTGGTTAGTAGGTACATCATCATTTCATAAATTAAATTACTAGTAGGTACTCAATTCTATACTGTAAAAATATATAATAAAATAAAAATGTAAACATGTTAGCATTCAATTTCAATAATAATTCTAACAGTTAGGACGTATGTGCATACAATTAAGTAAAAAACAAGTAAGTAATTACAAATATAATAGACCGGGCTCTCAGTGGAGTTTCGTTTGCAAAAATAACGCACCGCAATCTGACTTCTGATATATATTATATGGATCGCAGACATCCAATAAATGGATGTTACCAACCAGTTTTGTGGTCCAGTCTCCCCCCCCCCCCCCCCCCCCCACACTCCCAAACATTATTAGTTAATAACAAAAGATTTTGGGTTTTAATTATGGAATTTCATTAGAAAATAAGTACTTATGAGTGCCTATATCCATACTTAAAATTATAAATGCGAAGTGTGTCTGTATGTCTGTCTGTCTGACTTTCTGTCTCTCTGCCTAATACCTCTTCACGCCTATACCGCTAAACCGATTTACATGAAACTTGGTATAGAGATAAGAGATTTGAGTTATTGGGAAGGACATAAGATTTTTATCCCAAAGATCATTCCCTAAAGGGGAAAAGGTGTGGTGGAAATTGGTATGGAACTACTAAAACCGCTGAACACAGGGATAGCTTAGGGGATGATTTCCGGGATAAAAACTATCCTTTGACCTTCCTCGAGACTCAAACTATCTCTATACCAAATTTAATCTAATTCGGTTCAGCGGTTTAAGTAGTTCCATACTAATTTCCACCCCCCATTTCACCCTCTTAGAGGATGATTTCCGGGACAAAAAACTAACCTTTGTCCTTCCCCAGGACTCAAACTATCTCTATACCAAATTTCATGTAAATCTGTTAAGCGGTTTAGGCGTGATGTAAGATGTACCAGGCAGAGAGACAGAAAGTCAGACAGACAGACATACAGACACACTTTCGTATTTATAATATTATAAGTATGGATATAGGCACCCGTAAGTACTTATTTTCTAATGAAATTCCATAATTGAAACCCAAAATCTTTTGTAATTAACCAATAATATTTGGGAGTGTGGGGGGGGGGGGGGGGCGAGAGACTGAACCACAAAACTGGTTGGCAATATCCATTTATTGGATGTTTGGGATCCATATAATATATATCAGAAGTCAGATTGCGGTGCACTATTTTTTGCAAACAATACTCCACTGAGAGCCTGCTTTATAAGAGCAATCGTTGGCGCCGGCGAAGGCACGGCGAGCCAGGGATGCGCATCTCTTACGCATGGTGGTGTAGAAACAGTCTACACGCGCCTCTGCGAACATCCCCGACACGCTGCACCGCCACGGCAGCTCCATCAACGTCCTGAACGCGTTGTTATATTGCACGCGCAGAGTGCTGTATTGCTTCTGAGTACATAATTATAATCTACCCACAGGCCGCTTGTGTAGAGCGATGTACAGTGAGCTCTGAATAACGTGCGCTTCACCTCTATAGAACCGTTTGCGAACCTGCGGGCAATCATATTCGCTCTCACAGCCAACCCTCTGCGCTCACGTTCAATATCAGCATCATCCTTAAGGCCAGACGTAACTATATGCCCCAAATATTTGAATTTTTCCACAAATTTTAGTGTTGTGCCGTTTAGTAAAATAGGTGCAACTACCGGTAGACTTTTGTTTCTGACCCTAAAGACCATGCATTCACTTTGACCACATTGTAAGCTCAGCCGTGCTTGATGGCCGCATACTCCTCACAGATGTTGAGGAGTTTCATCAACCCACCAACAGAGGCGCTCAACAGCACCATATCGTCTGCGTAGCTGACGTTATTGATGCATACTCCATCGATACGGCATCCGACATGACATGTGTGCTACTGAGTTCCTCTATCAGCACATTGACATATAGGTTGAAAAGCTTGGGAGAGGACAGGCCACCCTGCCTCAACCTGCAGTCCAACGTTTAAGGTTCCGAAAAAGACCCTGCCCATTTCACGACATTGACCTGGTTGTGATACCAGAATTTGAAGATGTTCCTGGTCTCCTTAGATACATTGTTCTCTTTCAATTTCTTCCACAATAAGTCGTAGCATACCAGGTCAAATGCCTTGGAAAGGTCGAAAAACAAGCAAAAACGGGTGATCTTCGGTCGGTGTAGTCCTTGACAGTCCGCTTCAGACCCAAAATGGCACTTTCAGTAGAAAGCCCCGCTCTGAAGCCAAACTGGTTGTCGTGTAACTTTAAATGATGATCCAATTGGGCACTGAGCAGACTATCAAGCACCTTAGCGACAACGGTCACGAGCGAGATTGGTCTGTAGTTATTTTTGTTACTGGTATCTCCAGTCTTGCTCTTAACAATGGGTATTTGCTTGATAAATAAAAGTGCTTGATAAACACAATACTATAATAATAGTGTTAGGTATGCAAAATGTTATAAATGCATGGATGCATGCATGCATGGAATTTCGAGACTTGACCAATTTTTTACATGGAATTTTTATTAAGAGGGTGCTTTTACAGTGTTGAAGAAATATTTGATAGGGTGTAGAGTGTAGTTATTAGATATTAAAGCTTAGTTATTAGTTATAAGATATATTATATTGTTAGCCATAAGGAATTCAAACACAATCCTGTATTGTTTAATGAATAAATATGTCTATGTCTAATGCACCGTGGAGGCTTATGATATGTGGACTGTGACTGTACATAATTAGCCATTAAGACACTCGTGTGATGTTATTATGACCCACACTCGTGTTTAATGCCCTTCATTATGTACAGTCACATAAACTACAAATTCGAACACCAAATTTAATAAATGATCAGTTGATCACCAAATCATAGCGAGTTTGCCATATGCATATTGCCATAAAATGTATGCGTATTACCGAGGTAAGTAAACATTTTCTAGTAACTTAAATGATTCCTTGCTACCAAAACTCGAATCAGCGCATCCCATTTCCACGTGGTCTTGTCTGTCCTACCCCTAGAGTGTATATAAAAGCCTGCGGAGCCAGAAGCTCGTGAAAGAGGTGCCGAGTTGAACGGGTGCAGGAGGCCGAAGCGGAGCGTAGGTCGAGTGCGCACGTGAAACGAAGGGCCGACGAAGCGAGTTTCTGGCGGGAGCCCGGGCGGAGGGCGGGAGATTGAGTCCCAGCACGGCTATCACAAGACGACCGCGACATACTCTCGAGCTCTCTCGCACTATGCGTCTCTTTTTTATTAGACCACTTTAGAAAGAGACGGATAGTGCGAGAGAGCTCGAGAGTATGTCGCTTTAATTTACATAGCGTTATTTACTTTACTAGGATAACGAGATGTTAAATATTTGCTTTGCTTGACATTTTACATTAAAATATGGTTAAAAAAATATTTTTGGGTTAACAATGATTAGTTTGGAGTCATGTGTTAACAGGATAGCAAGATGGGTTATAATTTGGGTTATAAGTTTACATAAATTTGGTGATCATTAATAGTTTTTGGGTTAGCAATTATTTATTAGGATAGCATTTTATTTAATAGGAAAGCAAGATGTTATAATTTTGGTTATTATTTCACATTAAAATGGAGATAAAATTTTGTTGATCATTTATTATTTTCGGCTGTAAAAAGTGTTTTTTTGGCGTTATATTTTACTATATATGGTGACCCGTTAAATACATGCCGTTTTTAATTATTCGTCCATACCTTAAAGTACATGTATCCATATCATAGTCATAACGAAAGTCGGTGAGCAAGCCATGCCTGAGGACCTTACACAAATTTTGTTACCTGAATGCGTCCGTCATTAAGTGCGGGTATTTTCTTATTAGGACTCTTGAAGTGGAGGTTGCCAGGGATAACGCCGCACTCCATTGCGACCACCACCTTTGCAACGCCACAGAGCCCGGCGGCCGGCTCTGCGTGGCCCATGTTGGACTTGACCGACCCCAGCAGCAGTGGCGTCTGCCGGTCCTTGCAGAACAGCTCTGCGATCGCGTTCACCTCCTCTAGATCGCCCGCCTGCAACATCGTATAGTAAATAAAATAAAATAACTGGTGGTTATATAACAACGATCCATATATATTAAGTATTGGCAATAAGTCAAGACTTCACGAGCCACGACAAATAAACTGATCAAGTGCGTGTCTTACTCGCGCACTGAGGGTTCCGGACAAGTTTTCCTACGAAATACCTACCCGTCTTTTCCGGCCTATGATCGTCATGGGTATAAAAATAATACAGAGCTCATAAATTAGACAGCGCCATGTATCAGTGAATTTTGCTACTAACTTGCGCGACCAAGGAACTTGGTATGTGTGTTGGTTTTTCAGTTGTTATTCTTTATCACTGGAACTGACTTTTTTGATGATTGAAAGAAAAATAACGTAAATAGTGATACAGATGTAGTGCATAATTGTTTTTCGCAAACTTGCAATGAAATGTTGACATGACTTATTTCAAATTAGGTCCGGAAATACTACGTATCCGGTGCGACTACTGAAGATGATATGTAAAGGAATTTCATACAACCTTACACACCTAGGCCTGCAAAGCAACCGTCTTTTGTTTATAAACGTCAAATTGTGATAGAACGTCTTGGCATTCAATCACCAAAAAAAAAGAAAAAAGATTAGGTCTAATGTTAATGTTGCTTCAAACAGGTTAAAAAAAAGTTTGGCGCGTAACTTGAAAAAAGTTTTCTTTTCTTGTTGGCCGGATTTGTCAATAGTTCGTCATTATTTTGAAACTTTCTAATAAAAGCCAACGATTTCGAAATGAGTTCGGATGAAAATGATATGGAATTGAACTGTACGCGTCCGGAATTGCGAGCAGAAGTAGCCATGAATAATTTACTGCCCCCGAAATCAAAAGTTAGGTACATGAAGGCGTATGAAAATTTCATAAAAATTTAAGTGTTTTCTTTATTGTAGTGCCTCGTCTATATAGTTAGATATAACTATAAACTAATACTTAATTTAGGGAATAAGCGGAATATTTTTTAGTAAGAAATGTGGGACACAATTATAGGTTATGATGTGACAGCACTGATAGGTATCAGAAACGTATTATTTAGTTGTACGAATAAAACAAATTGACTACTTTTTATTTCATTGCTAGTTTGAGAAAAGCACAATACAAATCTTGGCGAGAAACGGGGTTGCCGGCCGCGTATCCCTATCCGTCTATATCTACTTGGCCTGCAACCCTTCGTTTCCCGGCCTCTATAGTAATGTACTATTCCATGGTATTTTCTTGCAAACGTACAAACGTGACTTGCTATTTCAGTCGGTCACAGTACTAAAAATACTGAGGTCGACTGACGTAGCATGACAAATACGACCGTTTCCGAGAAAAAACGATGGAAAACAATTATGCACTACATATGTACGGTTATATTTTTCCTGTAATAAATGTTAATATTATGCAATACTTAAAGAAAATAACATTTAATAAACTTCGGAGCCATTTTCCTTGATAAATCAAAATTTTATCACAGTAAGAAACATAGACCAAGCAAATTAGATCCAAAAAAACGTTTTGAGGAATGAATTCCCATAAAGCTGGAAATCGTTTTAATACCTTCATTTGGTCCTAAATGCATGTAATCCGAGTTTGCACCATCCCAGGAAGTGTGAAATCCCAGAATTTTTTGCTCTTTTTTCAGTTTTTTGCATGTGCACTAAAACAGTAGAACGGACGGAAAATGTGTTCTATTCAATATTTAAGAAGGTCAATGTATAATAACTTTGAAATTTTATTTTCTATTTTTTTTATTCTATGGGCTTATCAGCAGCCATAATTTATTCAAAGATATTTCGGTCTTGAAAATTTCCCAGTTTCTAACCTTTGATTTCGACTAATACTACTGAACCGAATTTGAAGTTTAGATATTCATTCGACGCAGAATTTGACCCTCTTTAATCTTTACCTCGGACGTAAAACCTTTTACTACATTTTCTATTCAAGGTACCGTTTTTGTGCTACATGAAAAAAGATCAAAAATGTATGCACACCTCCTTAACCAAACTTAGATTACAAGGATTTAGGACCAAATGAAGGTATTAAAACGATTTCCAGCTTTATGGGAATTAATTTTTCGAAAAATTCTAATTTGATTGGCCTAACAACAGTTTTAGATTTTTCATTTGAAGCCCTTTCATTTGATATCCCGCTTGGTCTTATTACTAGACTTCAAATATCTGCCTACCCTCATGTTTTTACGAAATAAAAAACCGGCCAAGTGCGAGTCGGACTCGCGCACGAAGGGTTCCGTACCATTATCTATAAAAAAACTATTTTATTCTGTGTTTTTACAGAACAACAGAAATACATCATCTGTGAAAATTTCAGCTACAGCTATCACGGTATCAGTGAGATACAGCCTGGTGACAGACAGACGGACGGACGGACGGACGGACGGACGGACGGACGGACAGTGGAGTCTTAGTACTAGGGTCCCGTTTTACTCTTTGAGTACGGAATCCTAAAAAGAGTTGAAAAAATTACGGCCTCGCGAGTTTTACTGCTCACAGAGTCACTAAATAGGTTACCTTTTTAGTACGGAACACAAAATTATACAAGAAAGAGTTAACTATCCCGCGACAACCGGCAAGGCGATTAACGTGACTGAGACACCTCAAATTAAGATAATGCGTCTTAAGGTCGAGAAAACTAAGTAGGTAGTTGGTGCAGAACTGCAGATGCCTATACTATTTACTTACATGCACTAGAATGCATAACGCATAGGAAGGTACAATACTGTAGACTCTCGACTGCCGTAAAAGCTCTATTGTCTTTAGTGTTTACCTTGGTGCCAGTGCCGTGCGCCTCCACGTAGGCGACGTCTTGCGGCCGCAGGTGCGCCTGCTCGAAGGTCTCTTCTGCCAGGCGACGCTGCATGGCACCGGATGGGTAAGTAAAGCTCTTCGTTTTCCAGCCGTCGTTGTTCGTGCCCGCGCCGCGCACCGTGCAGTACACGCGCCGCGCATCACAGCGCCGTTGTAGCAACACAGCCACAATAGCCTCGGAGCGAGCGTAGCCACTTGCACTGGCGTCGAACGAGGCGCAACGTCCTTCCGGCGATAACATGCCCAGTCGTTGGAAGTTCAAACTAGTCTGCGGCTTGATGCAGATGTGCGTGCCAGCGACGACGGCAGCTGTGCAGCGGTTGTTGCGAATGTCATCCGCAGCCTGTGCTAGGGCGTACATGGAGCTGGCGCAAGCGGAGTTAATAGCTAACGACGGCCCTTTAAAGTCGAACGCGTAAGATATGCGGTTGGCAAAGACTGAGAGGTTGCACCCTGTCGCTACGTAGCCGGTAATGTTGTCTATGTCAGCTCCTAAAAGCTCCTCGGTCTCCGAGATGGACACGCCGACGTAGACGCCGGTTCGCGAGCCTCGCATCTCGACGGGGTTGTATCCGGCGTCCACAAGGGTCTCGTGCGCCACCTCCTGTAGCAGCCGTATCTGCGGGTCCATGACGTGCGCCTGCTTGGCGTGCACGCCAAAGAACGCCGCATCGAAGTGCGTTAGGTTCTGCAGCTTCCCATGTCGCTCAGGCAACCCATACCAGCCTAAATCCAAGCAAGTTTTTCATTTCATTTCATTTATTCCTTTATAAAACGTAGTTTTACATGTAATTTTTTTAGATCTTAAATAACATTACATTATACATAATAATATCACATTAAGGTAAATATGTCTTATATTATATTACAGCAGGTAGGTAAGTATGTCTTAGTTTAGGTACACTGCAGCGTGTTAGTCAACGAATTAATGGAGATTTTAATTCATACATAAAAACATGTATAAAACTTTTACAAAACTAGACTATTATTAAATTAAAATAACTAAAACTAAACCTGAAACTTAGAAAAAATAAAATAACTAATTAAATAAGAGGCCTGGGATTCTTGGCAGGATGCCCATCACGCAGGCAGCATTCCCGCGATGAACTGCGATTGCGATCCTTTGCGCGAGAAAGCTGCCAGCGCGAGGGTCACCCGTTGCCTCCCTCAACCTTTTGCTGAGCTCCCTGTGGAGCTCCAGCGCACCCTTACCCCAAGGACCTAGTGTCTCGACGCCGAAAGCAAAGAACTGATTTTGGGCGCCGAGACAGCTGTACTTTGAGACCTTGAGGCGTTCCCGGGCGTCTGCCGCCGCCCCCGCGCGTTTGGTAGTCGCTGGTAGGTAGGACGCTGCCAGGGTGTCTGTACAGGTGGCGTCCCACACCAGCGCACGGCCCGTCTTCCAGGGTATCAACGACATCCCGTCAGGGCGCTTGCCATCGCTCCGCACAATCTGGGGCTCCAGAGCAGCGGGAACGTTGGCACTGACGAGCGCTCTTCTGAGAATGTCGTTGAGAGCGGCGTGGCGGGACAGGCGGCCGGCGCCCGAGGAGCAGGAGAGGCCATGGTGGCCGAATCGGTCCACTGGAGCCCCACAAGAAACACAGTTGTGACCTGTGCAGATCCCAGCTCCCAGCCGGAAACGAATTAATTATTAAAGACTCTAAAGATGGGGCCGTGAGCCCTAATCGAGTGAATGTGGTCTTGTCTGCATAATCCCGTTATTATTGTTGTTCTTTATATTTTGTTGCATTGAAATTAATTTAATATCTGTATTAAATAACTTAAATCAGTATAAGAAATAATATAAACATAATTCTAAACCTTAATACATACCTACTTAATATGAGTTGCACTACAGCTGAATTGTCAGTGAGTAAATTAATAAGCTTCAATTGTAAATCTTTAAAACGATCCATTGAGGGCGTAAGGTCGTTGTGTTTAGAGGCGGACATTATAGCATTACAGGAAACCTGGTTGTTACGACACGACCTGCCGCTGCTTGGCTCGGTTCACAATGACTTTGCGTGTACGGGCACTTCTGCAGTGGACACCGAAGCAGGAGTGCTATCGGGCCGACCACATGGGGGTGTCGCTATACTATGGAGAAAGAGTGCAATTCAGGCGGTCACTGTTCTTAAAAGTGACAATGTACGGTTGTCGGCCATCAAAATATCTTTAAATAATAAATGTATGATAATTTTTAGTGTCTACATGCCAGTTAATTTGGTGGATAATTTGCCTATTTTTACGGAATGCTTAGGGGAAATAAATGCAATTATGGAAGAAAACGCAGACACGGAAATGGTGTATGTACTTGGCGACTTTAACGCGCATCCGAAAGAGCTATTTTACAATGAGTTAGTGCAATTTTGTGCGGATCAGAACTGGTATTGTATTGACTTAGAGAGGCTAGGTGTGTCATCTGGTACATACACTTTCGTGAGTGAGGCACATGGGTGTAACAGGTGGCTGGATCACTGCATCGTCACAGGATCCGCTCGGGATACCGTATAAAATGTTTGGGTGAAACAAGACGTGTATTGGTCCGACCACCTGCCGCTGGTCATTGAATGTGATATAGGTAACGTGCCCATTAAAAATAATAATAAACAAACCCCACCCCATGACGGTGTAATCTGGGGAGATAGGCAGGGTGATCAGGTTGAAATGTATCATAACCTTTGTCATGATCGACTGAAGGGGTTGCACTTTCCCCCTGAGTTAATGTTGCGTGCTGATAGTATGTGTAGTATCTTAAAACATAGATTAGTATTGGACAAATTGTATACTGAAATAATTGATATTATAACCAACGCAGCCAGGCGGTCAAGCAAGAAAAATAAATGTAAAAGGAAGAGGGGATATATTGTGGGGTGGAATAAACATGTAGCTTGTGCTCACAGGGAGGCGCGGCAAAAATTCCTAACGTGGGTAGAAGCTGGGAAGCCCTCCACAGGGCCTATCTATGAAGTCATGTGTCAGAGTAGGCGGCTTTTTAAGTCCAAGCTGCAATGGTGTCAGGATAGGCAGGCTCAAATAAAAGCAGACATCCTAGCAATGAACAATGCGGCGAAGGACTTCAAAGGCTTCTGGAAGAACACCAAGAAACTTAACGTAGGACCCGGGGTCCCTGTGAGCATCGGTGGCGTGGTTGATTCGAAGGACATAGCCAACAACTTTAGAGAGCTGTTCACAGTAAAATCACCTCTTGTAAGTGGACAGCAGGAGGTTTTTGATGGTGGGACCATTGTGGGAGGCAGTACCGTTAAAATATCTGCCAAAGATGTGGCAGTGGTCATTAAGGCTATGCAGCGCGGTAAGTCTCCGGGGCACGATGGTCTCAGCATTGAACATCTCAAATACGCTAGAGTCCATCTTCCTCGCGTGTTGGCTATGTTCTTTACGTTGTGCCTGCGACATGCGTATCTGCCGGATCATCTCATGAGGACGGTTGTTGTACCTATAGCCAAGAACAGAACGGGGGACGTGTCTGACATCACCAACTATAGACCCATATCACTAGCTACTATTGCCTCTAAGGTGCTCGATAGCCTGCTTAATGAACAGCTTAAAGTTCACATAAAACTGCATGATGCACAATTTGGGTTTAGACCCAGTTTGTCCACGGAAACGGCGATTGTGTATCTTAAGCGGGCTGTCGGGTACTACAAGGACAGGAAAACACCGGTTTATGCCTGCTTCTTGGACCTGTCCAAGGCGTTTGACCTGGTTGTCTACCATCTGTTGTGGCAAAAACTAAGCCGTACGACCGTGCCAGCAGAATGTGTTACACTTTTAAAATACTGGTATGGTAACCAGGTCAATCAAGTGAGATGGATGAATACAATGTCCGAGGAGTATAAGCTTCAGTGTGGTGTCAGACAAGGGGGGCTATCGTCGCCTATTCTGTTCAACCTTTATGTTAACCAGTTGATCGTGGAGCTCAGCAGTACGCATGTGGGATGTCATATTGACGGTGTCAGTGTCAATAACATTAGCTACGCTGATGACATGGTGCTGCTGGGCCCCTCCATCAATGCAATAAGGCAGCTGGTTAGCAAATGCGAGAGCTATGCAGAGCAACATGGCCTGATGTACAACTCTAAAAAGACTGGAGTTGTTATATTTAAAACAAGTAAATATAACCCGACAGTTGTGCCTCCGGTAGTGTTGGGCGGCGTTGCTCTAAAGGTGGCAGACCAGTTTAAATATCTGGGGCATATGGTCACGCCGGACTTGAGAGATGATACGGATATAGAGAGAGAGAGGAGGGCCTTGGCCGTGCGAGGCAACATGATAGCCCGCAGGTTTGCTCGGTGCACGAAAGAAGTTAAAGTCACATTGTATAGGGCTTATTGCCAGACCTTCTACACCAGCAGCCTGTGGGTGAGTCATATACGCTCAGGGTCCAATATAATAACATATTCAGGATGCTGATGAAACTGCCGCGACACTGTAGCGCGTCGGGTATGTTCGCAGAGGCGCATACTGATGGCTTCCACGCCATCAGAAGGAAGAGAGTTGCGTCTCTGTTGAGCAGAGTGCGCGGCAGTTCTAACACCATCCTGAATATGTTTGCTGAGCGCCTGGACTGCCCGATGACAAAACACTGGGTAAAGATCATCACTGGCCAAATAAGGTAATGATCTTTGCCCAGTGTTGCAAATAATTAAAGTGTTGCATATAAAAGTAAGTGTTTGTGTCAATCGTTTTATTATTATTATTACTTTTGTTTCCTTATGTAAAAATATGGGTCTTTGCCTGAAATAAATCAATTTTATTTTATTTTATTTATTTTATTATTATTAGTACATTTATTTGTCAAGTTTCTAATAACCATTGAATGGGCAGAGAGATTCTTGTAATTTTGACATTTATGCAAATTTATATTGTAATTTTTATCCAGAAATAAGTGAAAATGAAAATAATAAAAATATAGGAATCGCGAGTATAGACACGACAACAGATTAAAGTTGGACAGACCAACATACGAAATCCAACATCTCCCCCGGCTTGAAGGGTTCCCTTCAAAGAGAAAAATAATAATTATATACATATGGATGTACATAGGAAAAGATGATATCGCACCATATAACTAAAAACAAGCGAAGTGTACAATCTATACATATAATAAAGCTGAAGAGGGTCGAAAGTCTGTACATGGAAGATATTCGAAAAAAAATTTGCTAGGGATACTTAAAATCAAAATTCTCACCCTTCCTAGCTTGTACGTCCTAGAAGTAGCCAAGTACGTGAGAGGTAACCTTGAACAGTTCCCGACGCATGGTGACTCACACAATTTTAACTTCAGGCGGCGCGGCGATCTGCGCGCTCCCGCCACACGCCTTGCTAAGGCCCAAAAATGTCTCCACTCGATAGGGCCCAAATTATACAACAAGTTGCCCCAAGAAGTCAGAAGCGCGCCGAGTATGAGGTGTTTTGTGAACAGACTTAAAATTAAACTAGCATCCGATGCATGCTATTCCATAGACGAATTTCTCAATAATGGCTGAAAACCGAACGACTTTTCAACTGGCTCGCTGCCCAATCAATGGTTATGTAATATTTAAGGACATTTTAAGGGTGTGTACTTACTAGTAACTTGACAAATAAATGTAATAATAATAATTAGTTCGTTGACTACATGCTGCAGTGTACCTAAACTAAGACATACTTATAAGACATATTTAAGATCTAAAATTGACATGTAAAACTACGTTTTATAAAGGAATAAATGAAATGAAATGAAATTAGGTAATTATACTAAAATAATAACTATTTATGATAACTTAAAAAAAATATATACATAGATATGTATGTGGTGGCAACCCGACTGCGTAGGAAGCGGGCACAGCCGAACGATCGGTCGCTCGAGCGTACCGTTGCGGGTCCGCACTTCAGCAACGCGGACAACACCGTCTCGCCCAGGGAATACCCGAGTTATTATTCCGAGCGGCCACTGCAAGGGTGGCGCGTTAGCAACGTTTATTAAACTATTGTTCCCACCGCTATCGGCTTGTCTGGATTATTCCATTTCTCTCTGCTTTGTAAGTTGTGAAGATACTCAACTCGGAACCGTTTCCAGAATGATTGGACAAGCGAGTCTAGCATTGAAAAACGAGTCAATAGATTCGGTCGGTCCTGGCTTAAGTCGGCGGCGGGCAAACGCGGCAACGGCGAGGTTGACATGAAATGCCATAATGTAATTTTTCGTAATAATATTTTGCTGAATGAAAATTTGACGTAATGAAAATATTCGTATTAAAATTAGGCCAAAGTTTGCATTGGCAAACAAAATAGTTGCTAAAATTTGTTTGGGAAATGAAATTTGACCAAAATAAATTTGGTAAAACGGCAGGATCCCATTTAATATATTTTTGCAAGCAAGGTTTTCCGATCTTTTATAAAAAAAATAACCTCGAAGACGAAAGCGGGAGCGAAGCTTGTAACGATTCAACCTCATAAATTGGCTGTCTTTTTATGGTTTTGTATTCTGAACTTAAATTAACCCCTATCTGAAAGCTGAAGCTCCTGAGAAGCTTCTAGTCGTCTGAAAATTGAATCCTACCTGAAGGAAAAGCTATTGAATAAAATTAAACAGATAGTAAGCGAGAAAATAAATCATTTATTTACCATAGAAATATCAAATTAATTTTGTTTGTTTTGAAGCTAAAGAACCTTTGACTAATTAATCCAGTAAAATCAAGACTCGATTGTACTAGATATCCACTTTGTTCCTATAAATACTAACTCGTACCAAAGCGAATAGAAAAACCGAGTTAGTTCCGGCCGATCCTACTAGAAAGGTTGGGTTTTATTCTAGTCTAGGTAAATCTATCCTACAGCTACAGAATCTCTCGTTATTTATGTTAAAGTAATCGAGCTTGAGTACTTTAACAGACCAAATCATCTCCTAGGATATTGCCGGACGGAAAGAGATTCGGTCAAATAAAAAACCGTCCGACTCCAGGCCTACAATGCCGTAATCTAACCTAGAATTTATTATCTCTGGAACCTAACCTCGAAGACCTATTTAGACCTAAGCTATACGTGATTCGCGCTGGTGAAGTGGCTTGGCGTGTGATTTCGTCTAGTGGTTAGGCCCCGCGTTGTGCGAGTAGACCCAGCCCTTTTCGAGAAGTATGAAGTTTGTATTTCTATAAAGAGAAAAAGTTACACGTTAATTGAAGTTGTACATTAACCCCATTTTAGTAGAACCTATAACTTAAGTAAGACAATTATACCAGTTCCTTAGAATTAATTTACAATTCCGTAGTTTCATTAAGTGATGCACAACTATGGAGGCTAAAGTGGGCATAAATTCCTTGTTATACTAAGTTGTGGGAAGTGATAAATTACGCTATGTGGTAGGTGACGCCCTTTAAACAGACTCGCAATACAATAGTGGTCAACTTGTGTTGGCCATGATGGGATCTCTATTGATGATGATGCGATGATATAATAATGAAAATAATCGTGAAGAAGTCAAGATATTGATGATGATGCGATGATATAATAATGAAAATAATCGTAAGTCAAGATATTGATGATGATGCGATGATAGTCTATTGAAATAGAATATTAGTACATGTTTTACTTACAGGTACATGAATGGCGTAATGTCTAGTGTAATATCGATTCTCCCTAACGATGAATCTTAGAGTTGTTAGCGAACTGTAGCGCTCGCCTCTCGCTCGCTCGCGGCTGCTCGTACTCGCTAGTAATCCCACCTCATCTGTTGATTCCGCCTACCCTATCGTTATTTCTATCAAATCTAATACCAATTAGTACTGACTTTTCCTAAGCAATTTATAATACAATTCATCCCCAAAATATCTCAATGGATGTAACACAGTGTCTTAGCAACCAATCTCACCCAATCAACTCAAAGGCACTTTATAGTCGGAACAATGTTAAATATACGACAATGCACAATTGAACTGACGAATGATAATTAATTACCAACCCACCGTGAGACCTTTGTTGAGATGCCAATAAAACGGCCCCACCTAAGAAGAGACCTACTTAAATATTACTGATATTAAGAGTGAAAGTGTTGGATTCCCTCGCAAAATCAATATAACAAAGGCCTCTAGATAAGAGGCCTTTGACTAAACCAAATCGATAGCTCAGCTACTGAGAACTCCCAATTTGCAAGATTGGGAACTCTAAATACCATTGCCTAATCGATGACACATCCATGACGGTGCTTAAGGTGCGGTCACATCTCACTTGACTAAGGAACCTCTTACGAGCGAATCCTCATTGGCCAAGGTCGTCAATGTGCCCTGAGAACAAGAGTCCTGACACCAAGCGACGCGATCACCGGCGTACATGAACTAAATTACCTTGCTACATTCATTCGGCTAAGGAATCCCACACGGTATACCTATAGGTATATTTGATTCCTTCATAGATTAACGCAACCGCACCCCTTATTAAGAGGTTTGTTAAGCCTAAGACGGAAGCTTGACCGGGGAAGATCCCCAATTTGCAAGATTGAGGACCCTCAGCCACTCGCTCCGCCTACACATCCATGAAGAGCGCATAAAGTGCAGTCATACTTCTCTCGACACAGTCGAGGTCTTAAGTATGTCCAAGGGACGATAGTCCATCAACACCGGTGCGAGCACACCTCTTCTTGACGTAATCAAGGTCCTCAATGTGCTCTGGGTGACAAGAGTCAGCGACACCGAGCACTCAATCATAGGTGTACATTATTAAATTACTCAGCTACGTTCACCTATTAAGGAATCCCTCAACCATATCGATAATTAACCACCGGGTCTAAGATGTACTTGTAGTAACATTAGTCGCTTATCCGCGCCTTAACAATTTATTCTCATATTACAACACGTACCACGGACCGAGTCAATTGCTATAGCTAGGTTGTCGTATAATAATTGATCACTTTATCTCGTAAGGGCGCACAGAACCCAATCATATCGCAGTGACAAAACAACTAGTAATATATATGTAGAACAAAACAACATTTCTGTAATATCGTCAGTTATTTGACCAATGACCTAGATCCGTTCATAACCTATACATAAACCGCTCGTACTTTATCTAGCATATTCCCCAAACTATATACAGTAGAACTAGATTTCGACACACAAATACAATTATGATAACGTTGAAATGGTTAGATAATAGTCCCCAAAAACAAATTAATAAGTTTAGAGTCATTCAATACAGTGATTATAAAGGTCACTCACCAGATTTTAATCTCTTAATAGTAAGAGCACGTACCTAGCCCTTGCAGCTTTCCTGGGCTCAACCTTCTTCTCTCCCGCTCGTAACAAAAGTGAGCTCCGCCGCGAAGCCGCACGCTCTCCCCACTTCTAGTGTCCAGAACCACACTAAGTAGAGCTCCACCTGAGAACAGTCCTTAACCCTACCTCAATAAATGTTATATTTCTATCCGCCCGCGTTTCCGAGCCGAACCGATCGATATCATCTTTTTACAACTATGTAGGTACCTTTTCCCTTGTCTGGCGTCGCTCTGCCGGCGCCGTACTGATCAAGCCCGAACATGTCGAGAAAACTCATCTCCCTAAGTGAATATGTATTATTCAATATTAATTAACCTAACCTTACACTTCATTAGACTACAACCCGTAACCCTAGTATGTATAATGTTTTCATCAAGTACTATATCCATAACTACCCCACATCAAGTACACTCAGCCAGAATACTATGACCGAGAAATGAGTTTTCTACATGTTTTGTTGCAGTCTCGATTTTAGGCTATGATCGCATCTAATGCCGCTTACGTCTAAGCTACAATTAATGTATCTAAATCGAAGCCTCTTACTCATGACCTAACTCTAGAAGTCGAAACATTTCACGTACCAAACCCCTTTCATTAACTAACCGCATTTTGAAGCTATTTTCGCCCAATATCAACACATTACAATGCTCAGTCATCTTGTGATGACTGAGCATTTCTTTTTTAACCATCATATTCATATATTATTATGTAAAATGTGGCAATCATTTGCTGCCCAGAACTTTAGCTAACCTACGTTATTTAAAAGATATAACAGACGTTGCTGTATTTATGTACATACATTCTTATTTACTAATTTCAAAGCTAATATAGCTTATAACTATAATCGAGAATGAGAGCTTCAAACCCTTACTATTTGGGCCCGAATCTCATCACGCTAACATCTCTCAATTTAAATGAGCAGTTCCGCCCTCAGGTACTATTGAGTCCGAGAGCGAAGCTCTTGGATCGTCTCAATCTGCCCCATGATCATGCACAGCAAGAAATCTACGATTTTGAGCGAAGCATTATCACAATCTAAAACATACCTAAGCAATAAACAAGGAATTGCGACCTATAAATGGTGAATTTTAAAATAACTTTGAGTAGATAATTCCGTTAACCTACTGTCCTTATACCAAATTTAAATATAATATTACTCTAACTGAAGGCTAGATTTGTTAGCTGTGTCTATTTACATAACTCTCCCAATTAATTCTGACCAATAATCTATGATTATAATTTGCAAAAAATGCCAACCCCATAACTCGGGAAGTTTCAATTCGTTGATATATCGATCTCTCCAACAAGTGTATTTTAGATGTGTGAATGTTTAACCACTACGTTTGCTTGGTGATGGACGTCGAAGAATAGCCCCTGTATCACCTTGTGCCTCCAGTCACCTTCTGGCTTCCGTCAGCACAAGTTTAGCCACATATCTCGGCTGATGACACACATACCCATCCCTACGGTACCACCTTGAGTCCACAGATGCCCCCTGGCCACCACAAACTCAAGTTTAGCCACATATCTCGGCTGGCAATACAAACCCCTATACTGCATCACCTTGCACCTCCAGTTGCCTTCTGGCTTCCGTCAGTACAAGTTAGGCCACATATCTCGGCCGATGACACAATATAATTATCTTCTAGCTTCACCTTGAGCCCACAGATGCCCCCTGGCCACTACAAACTCAAGTTAGACCACATATCTCGGTCGGCGCCGCTAGAAAACTTCCCCAGAATACTCCCATTCGCACAAAGTACTAGGTTGTGAGCCCAATAGATCCTAATGACCACGATGTTGCACTAACACCCCGAACCCTCAGATACCTTCTGGCTACCAAGGATCCAGGTTCGACCACATATCTCGGTTTATGTTATTACAATAACTCCCCATGCGAACAGCAGAACACTGAGTACACAGATAACCACCAAGCAAACCCAGTGGAGAATGTTTCTTCTTGACTAGGATATCCGACTTCAGACTGTATTCCACACTAGAGGCAAATTGTTCATAAACTACTGGGTTAATTTTGCATTAATCCCTTCAATGTCCTGACAGCACCATCAAACCATTAACGATAGTGATAATACTGACAAAACATCAAACAAACTTTAACTTTAATCGTCGTTCGCGATGATACTCTATCTCTATACCGAACGTGACCCAGTCGCACACAGTAACATTCATCAACCCCGTGGGGTCTCTAGGAAGTGCCTTGACAACCTATAGAGAATCCGACTACATGCGTCCAAGCCCCACCCAGCTTTACTGTAGAAATGTCGTAACTACTATAAAATACGTTTGCATTACTCAAATACAAAATGCAACACTTCACCATCGTGTAAGAATAACAGCCTTACTAAATTTAATTTCAACAAACCATGTTCATTGAACCCTTGCAAGATTGTAATCTTGACATTGCAAATTACTTAACATATAATAGGAAATTCCTGATAAATTCCCAGTAATGGAAGTTAAAATATTATTACTTAAGTTTCAGAATGAATGTTCGTTGACAAATCATCCCGAAGAATATGGTGTCGGAAGTATCCTTGCCACGAAGAGATGTGTAGGACGAAGATAAGACTAGCTTAGCCTTTCAGCTTAGCTTCTGTAGAGTATAGTGTCGCCACAGTTAGTCACACAAGGACCTTGTCATTTTATGACTTTAACCTAACCAAACTATAACTGCGGAAACACCGGTGTAAAATGGTTTGGAGAGATCAATCAGTACCAACAAACCTAGGTTGCACTGCGAACTCCGGCCAGTCGGTAAAAGCCCATTATTACCATACAATCACACACTCAACGCTGCCTTTTATGCGGACTCATACATCTCTTAATTCAACGAACACACACATATACCCTCCCAACCTAGTTAATCCCCTTGCCCTAAACACGACTTAGACCAACTAAACGGAATCCGACAGTACAACCACATTAATGATATATAATGTTCTTCCCAAGTTATATGCTATGAGAATTTACATTTACTTTATAAGACGAGAAAATTATGATATGAAGAGTAGAACAAAGTGATAATATAATATTACTACTTTACTTATTTTGCAAAACAAAATTTTACTGCTTTAATTCATCCGCACAGCCCTATTCGCACACAGCCAACTAACCTGCCCTTCATATGTTTGAAGATTATAAAAGACAGCAAGTCAAACTTAATTAACCCTCCTAGAGTATCCCGTAAATATCTAAATTTTAAGCCATATCCCTTTTACCATTTACCTATCAGTCATTAATTAAATAACTGCCCCCCATTCTCACAACTTAAATAATTTTATAGTTGGATCTCAAATTTTCGTAATACTATAATTTATGTAGTAAATACCAGATAAATCGCAATACATAATTCATAAGTTTTAAATTAGTCTAACGCCAATACCGCATTTTACGTAAACGTAAGATTCGCCGATTACTAAATGAAGATTACACCCACGCCCTTAAGACCCACATAAATTTAACGCCTGATGTCAATATTGTATTGACAAACGCATCATACATCTTAAGATATACCTGTAATAAATGGATTATTTCATGTAAATATTTAACGTTGTTTATGCACTACCTAGCGCATAACATGTGGACATAATATATAACATAACCATATTTCATACTTGAGATAACTTTAAGCCGGAATAATTATAACTACGTAAGGTCCTAACCACTAGACGATCACGGCCCTCATCTCTTTTCCTTTATTATGAACTCCATCCCTGTTGTCATAAGATCCCTGTAAGTTTCAATAATTAGTATTCAATCGGTGCTTGAAATTCCACTCCCGCAACTGCAACCGCTGCCTTCACGCTGTCATAACATCGTCGCCTTTACCCCCCATCGGTATCGTAATTCAAAATATACAATCACAAGCTAATCGAATACGATAGCCGCGACCTCTTCTTCTCCAAAGCCAACCCTGCCCTATTGAACTCCAAATTTAGCCCCAAAATTTGAAATCTGCATCCGTGCATTACTCGAAAATGATACTCGCGCCGATTTTTTCTTTCAAAAATTTTATCAGCCATCCTGGATTCCAAACTAATCTTAAATCTAGAACCTGCATTCCCGTATAACTTGAAAATGATACCCGTCAGGAATCCCTTAAAAACAAGATGAGCCGCGATCTAAAATTTCAACTTAAGTATCTAAAATTTGACACGCACGACAACAGGTTATCTGATTCCCCCTTTATACCTATGAGACGTCAATCCGCCGTATACCTACTTTCTCCGAAAGGAAGGGATGACAAGAACAAAATTAAAATTTCCCGCCAACTCAAAAAAAAGAATTATAAATTTATACCATCTAGTACTTAATTTATCAGTCATTCCTGTCCCGTTATCCTGTAACTTATTTTACGTCATCCTAAAAGGTCACGTACAAATATCTCTAGACTCCGTAATTCGTAACAACTAAATATTGGGATATAACCGCTAGTACTCTTTGGGGGAGTCCTGTCTAACAGTAGCTGTCTACCGGCTAATATGATGACGATGGTAACGATGACTCAGCGCTGCGGGTATAGATCTACTTTCGCTAGTGGTGAAAGGTGAGGTGAGGTGAGGTGCTTCCCTAGTACGCCCAGAATAACAGCCCAGCTGATAGCGAGACAATCCCGCGGTCATTGCGCCAACCTTGATATTCGCCAATGCAGAACGACTCGACTCAAATCGATTTATTTCTTACAGCCAGTATAACCTGATCTCTAACCTCTCAATATCAATATAAGGCCAGGGGTCAGTGCTAATTTTGCCACCCCCAACGCGGCGATCTCGAATCTACCTTAATAGCTACCGGTATAATCTATCGTGAACTACATTTTTGACAATTTATTGACTTAGGAATATTTCTGACGACAAATATTACGCATTAAAAATACCTAAATTCCCATACTACAACCAACCATTTTGTTAATATTTTATAACAAGTACCTAATTTGTTGTTGAACAACCTATATAGGCGCCTTTAATTAACGTCCAACCTGATTTAAAGAAGTAAAATACAACCCATCTGAGAGCCCTCCCCTTTTTGAAAGTCGGTTAACCTTATCGACGCACGACCTCCCGTGAGCGCACACTATTGATACGCCTTACGATCTCGACTACATAATATCTTATTTACAAACTTACAAGTTGCCTATTCTATTCTAGTTTTAAGCACGGAATCAAGCATAAAGTACTAAATTTCCCCTTTTTTTTTATATCTAGTGTGAAACGAACAACGCGAAGTACTTACGGTTTCATTCGCGCGATTTGAACCAGCGGTGAGTGGATCGCGTAACTATTCTTAACACAGACTATAACTTTTCTTATTCTACTTATCATTATTTTTTTGATATTTATCGTCTAAAATGCTAAATAAAATTGTGGTAGTACCCTCGCAAAAGCTATCATACCGAATGGATTAAAGACAACCGACTACGCTAACCCTCCCGCGATACAAGCGATAATGGCCCTACAAACGATAATGTACACCCAACATAATGCGCGACTCAATTTCAATGGGATGTCTACAAATTTTGGTATGAATACAAACACTTACTAGGATTTCTCATTTGGATATAATGTAGTATCAGAGTATGTTATAATCACAATGCTAACCCCAATTACAAAAGGCCCCTTATAAATCGACGCGAATTCTGACTTTGGTAGGACCTGTTAATCACATTTATAGTTTAATAACTTTAAGCGCAGGGAAATTAATCATTAGATTTATCAACTAGACACAACGTACTGGCAAGGTCTATCTAATAAAAGGTCCTAGTTTAATGTTAGTAGGCAAGGAAAATCCGTCTAAGTAAATATGAACTCTCTTGTCAAAAAAATTTAACATAATTCCCAATACCTCACTTGCCTGATACACAGTTTATAAATGTAAGATGCTCTTGTAACGCGTAAATAATTTGACTCGAAACCGAATTAACCCCTTCATTCCGCCACCGTATTCCACATGACAAAACCCCATTAGAATTAAATTACCACCTCTAAGTAGGCTCAGGATTTATATATTCACAACTCCTAATTTTTCCTAAACCGTAACAACCGTTTAAACACGCCACTTGGCCGTACATTAAAGCCTCACCACAGATCTTATCCCAAATCAGCAAATTTCAAATTCCCGCGGCCTGGCTAGACAAATTTTGTAAACAACATTCGTCGTAATTAATCAAATAATTTAGTAACTAGTGTCTAGATTGCTATTATTTGAAGGAATAAATTGCTCCAGTTACGTCTGACTTGTATAGTGCAACAACGAGTGTTTTGCCTCCTATTTCAGCCTATTCCAACGTGTCATTACTCGTGTTTGGGTCAATATTGTGTATTATTATTTAAAGTTAGTTTTAAAGTGAAGTTAGTGAAACAATGAATACTGTGCTACCAAGAACTCGACTAGTGTGTGTCTAGTCAACCGACCCTAAGTAATTCCTTCTTCTAAAATCTCCCCATTTTAATCCATAAGGCCTATTTTAATCCAGCACTGAATTAAATAAAGGTACTAACCTCTTTTAAACGGATATGAAAGAACGGAAAACAACCGCGATCTTACTCACGTGACAACTAATCCCTCGGCCGACTACTTATTTCTTACATGAATGAGAGAAATATCACTTGCGTTCGTCGCTGGCATCAAAATATCCCCGCCACGGGTCAAATTAATTTTCCTACGTGACCAATATTTGACCTATTTTGCGCTAGTTTTGTAACCAAACTCAAACATATGCCCTAATACGAATATCGTTTATAAACAACCATATTTTCTGTCCAATAAACCTACGCGAGTGCCTCGATGATAATTTTATGCATCCGTAAAATTATACCGCAGACCCTTAAATAATACTTAAGTACAACCTCTTACATTAACCGGTAGTCATTTTTGTCATAAAGGTTATTCATGGAAAAAAGATAGACGGACCCTATGTCGTAGACAAATACACAATTTGATGAATACCTAAATCGCATAATGTTAAAACTATAAACGCCTAAATATATAAGTATCCCTAATTACCCTTAACTTACTCCAAACATTGTAAAATTCGTTCAATTTAATAACCAAAGGTTTAAAAAGTAGTAGCCCACAATATTGTTAGTAAAGCAAAAATAAAAAAACACAAAAAGATTTACCGTACCGGGGATCGAACCCGGACGCTCGCGATTCATAGCCCGCCGGATACACCACCCATCCAGTGCGCCGTTAAGATAACTTGCGAAATTAACGACCTATTTCGAAATTCACATTACCTCAACAATGACTAGCGAGGTGGAACGGTTAGCCTACATACTCCAGTATCACATACTATGGTAACCAATTTAAAGTGCCATGCGATATATACGACTCCTGCCTTAAAGTACATAATTTTATTTCCTATTTAACACGTGCACAATTTGGTATTACTAATATAATTTCTCCGAATTGCCCTGTTACCATATAATGTAAACATGGCGAATATCTGTCGTAATCTGACGTGAACCGGTACATATATGGTATTTGTCTAACAAGCTCTAATCTTTCGGTTTCAGACTGGGACAACTATCCATCTTATACTTGACAAATTCTGAAACCATTGTTTAAAATACGTAAGTAATAAATTTTACTATCAACGTAACTATCAACGAAATGATCCGTACTATATTTACTTACTATACCTACCTACATTTAAATTGCATTCAGCCCTATTGATAGAACCCATGACTTTAACACTACCTTATTAATAATTAAGTGCGTTGCGGTTAATCAATTTCATGCCCTTCACACATTGTCTTACAATTCTAAGCCTTCTGCCCCCCTTTCTTAGAGCTGAATCTCCCGTGAGATTCGGAAATCCCTATCAACGAAGTCTTTCGCCTCAGAACCTGAGTATCAAAGTTATTCGCTAACTAATAATGTCGTACCGTAGATCACGCGTGCTTGGTTTTGCATATATATATATGAAAACCTAACTTGACTGGAATTATAATTAATTATTTAAATTATTCTGAAACTTCACAAACCCCGCTCTATAATTATGACTCACGAAGTAACTAAACCAGACAGACGGATTTCGGAATATCCTTATTCAATGAATTCGTTTTATTTCATTCGCTTGCCAACACGTGTTACCTTTTTTATTTTATTTTTTTATTTATTTTATTTATTTATTTCAGTACAGCAACTATTTTTACAGGTTGACCTAATACAATAGCGCCTTAATCTTATATCTATATATATATCTATTATTACTTACTTACTTATTTTCTAATTCGAACGTTCGTAAGTACGTTAGCGTTAATTAAGTTACTGATTACAATGAAATTCGCTATACCTACAGTGTGTGATGGGTCTAAAACTTTATTTCGCTAAGTTTTGTAAGGCGCAATCTATCTATTATCTTTTTCATTACATTGTACCTACGTAAACCCGCGTGACGCTTTAAGGTACTTAACATACCTATTAGAATTGACCAATATAAAATATGTAGGCTCTAACTAGCTTATACTTAGCCCGCAACCTCCACAAAGCTAATTTTGTCGCATACTATTTCTATATATTTAATTCGCCGATATCACTTCCGGCCCGTGAGAAAAACCACCTCAAAAGTAAAGCAACTATATTATTACCTAGTTATTAGAAATAATTTACACTATGCCATTATCATAAAGTTACTATCAATATTAACGCATCTAACTGGCTACATTATTTTCCGTGTCAAAATATTTTACGTGCGACGCGCTTTATTTAAGACCGACCTTAATGCATTACATAAATATTTATCCTATGATCCTAAAACTGTTCACCCATTCCACCAAATTATAAGCGAACGCGACATATAGTTAATTAATATTACTCCTTTATCATCAAATTAAACAACAATTTCCCGCCAAAAATCTTTATGATTACCGGCGCCGCGACGTCGCTAGATTCCAAAATGGCTGCCCGAACCTAAGTTCGATGTTTAAAATTGTTTTTAGTTTGCGCGCGGGCTTCAACGAGCCGAATTCTCGCATATTTAGGCCTATTATTTAATCAGTTTAAAGTGTTTTACTGTGGTTTAGTGTGTATTCAAACATAAATCAATGTAGTGATAATTGAACTGGTGCACATTATAAAGTGAATGTGATAGAGTGGCCGCGTATTTATGTGGAAATGTGTGAGTCCTACCATGTCAGGAATGTACCTCTATGGAGCTAGGCAGGTATTTAGGTGCCCTTTACTTGTTGCTTATCTTCAAACCTGTCACTATTTTAACCCTGCCAAAGTGGTTTTATGTACCTACGTAATTAAAAATTGAAATCTCACGCGTACATACAACCGGTTCACTGACTCACGATGACAACCATTTAAATACCTACACACAGCTTACCTTTTGACCTTAATGACCTAACAACAAAGTCCATTATAGTGTACCTTTGATCTTAGGTATTTGAATTTCTAGCCGGAACTAATCCGATTCGAATGCGCATTTTCTTGTAACAGATAACCGCTCCAGTTTCCTATCATTTTAACTGGTTAATGAATATAACTCGCGCGAATTACCTACTTATCTATTCTTACAATTACTTTCTTTACAAAGACGATTACGTAGAAAATATCCGCAAGGTTATAGGTACTTAAGATTTCGGACAATACTTAGTAGCGATCGATTTATCGTAAACGCCGAGAATTGGATTCAATTTGACTAGGTCAACTAACTAGGTATAACGCGTACCTACTTTTCTCCCCTAGCTTACGAAAGTTACCTATAACTCTAACCCCTATTATGTGATGAGTTCTTAAGTATGTTCCTAAGTCCTTGGTACTATAATCATCCACCGGTACTTTCCTAACCACTATTTAACGAATAATTGCCCAACCGCGGGACAGATGTCAATGACCTCAACACTATTCTTGCGAACTTAAATGCAACAATTGAATATGAAGGATGAAATAATCGTAGCTAAATACATAAGATGCTAATTTAACAAAATACTATCTTGAGGTTATCTAGATCCGTTTTATTTTATTTTTATTTTATTTTGGAATAAAAGCATTATACCTAAACTTTATTATAACTACTACCGCAACCGCCTGATGTATATGGAACCTACTTAACTGTGCTATGGCATTGGCAGATTGTAAGGCCATTCCGCATAACATTCCTGCCCCCCTTTTATACAAATTTCGCGTAGGCACTACTTTGACACGACTGTCCGATGAAAAGAGTGTTTAGGTACTGTTACGTTTTTACTTAATTCTTAGATTAGACTCACTTCCTGACTTCCGTTCGGCCTAAAATTTCGCACATATGTATAATTCGCATGACAAATTAAAGTTATGATGACAAGGAACTAATCTGATGCTGGGGTTGGAAGATGGGCCTAGGAACTTCGTGATACAATGACACAAACCCATCGAGTTTGGGCTCGTTAGAATCGTCTCAATGAGCAGTTGGTAAACATATGTAGAAAAGTACAGTCGGGAATAAAAATGTGTACCCCCAAATGAATTTCTGTCAAAATAATATTAGCCCTTCGTCTACAACAAAATTATTTCTATGCATATTTTTCATAGTTTAGTGTGATATAACTTATTGATTAGTAATTCACCTACGTACCGCGCGTGAAAATCCCTTTGAAATTAAATAAAAGAAAGAAAGTCCTGAAAATAATACACAACACAATTCACGTACGTATCGCGCGTGAAAATCTCTTTGAAATAAAATAAAAGAAAGAAAGTCCTGAAAATAATACACAACACAACATTAAAAAATACAAACTCCATCTCTCTATCTACTCCACGGCAACAAAATGTGGGTTATTTGTATAACCCACACACAGAAAAATCTGTAAATAAATTTAATTAGCCCTTTCACCAAGCGAATCACGTAATAAAAAAAATATTTTTCCTTTTATTTTATTTTTTTTTATATATATATTTTTTTTAAATTGAAAATACTCTATTCTGTAGTAACCCGGGATACTTAAAAGTGAATTTAAACCTTATTTTCATCCTGATCACGGCCTCACCAAAATGTAACGATTCAACCTCATAAATTGGCTGTCTTTTTATGGTTTTGTATTCTGAACTTAAATTAACCCCTATCTGAAAGCTGAAGCTCCTGAGAAGCTTCTAGTCGTCTGAAAATTGAATCCTACCTGAAGGAAAAGCTATTGAATAAAATTAAACAGATAGTAAGAGAGAAAATAAATCATTTATTTACCATAGAAATATCAAATTAATTTTGTTTGTTTTGAAGCTAAAGAACCTTCGACTAATTAATCCAGTAAAATCAAGACTCGATTGTACTAGATATCCACTTTGTTCCTATAAATACTAACTCGTACCAAAGCGAATAGAAAAACCGAGTTAGTTCCGGCCGATCCTACTAGAAAGGTTGGGTTTTATTCTAGTCTAGGTAAATCTATCCTACAGCTACAGAATCTCTCGTTATTTATGTTAAAGTAATCGAGCTTGAGTACTTTAACAGACCAAATCATCTCCTAGGATATTGCCGGACGGAAAGAGATTCGGTCAAATAAAAAACCGTCCGACTCCAGGCCTACAATGCCGTAATCTAACCTAGAATTTATTATCTCTGGAACCTAACCTCGAAGACCTATTTAGACCTAAGCTATACGTGATTCGCGCTGGTGAAGTGGCTTGGCGTGTGATTTCGTCTAGTAGTTAGGCCCCGCGTTGTGCGAGTAGACCCAGCCCTTTTCGAGAAGTATGAAGTTTGTATTTCTATAAAGAGAAAAAGTTACACGTTAATTGAAGTTGTACATTAACCCCATTTTAGTAGAACCTATAACTTAAGTAAGACAATTATACCAGTTCCTTAGAATTAATTTACAATTCCGTAGTTTCATTAAGTGATGCACAACTATGGAGGCTAAAGTGGGCATAAATTCCTTGTTATACTAAGTTGTGGGAAGTGATAAATTACGCTATGTGGTAGGTGACGCCCTTTAAACAGACTCGCAATACAATAGTGGTCAACTTGTGTTGGCCATGATGGGATCTCTATTGATGATGATGCGATGATATAATAATGAAAATAATCGTGAAGAAGTCAAGATATTGATGATGATGCGATGATATAATAATGAAAATAATCGTAAGTCAAGATATTGATGATGATGCGATGATAGTCTATTGAAATAGAATATTAGTACATGTTTTACTTACAGGTACATGAATGGCGTAATGTCTAGTGTAATATCGATTCTCCCTAACGATGAATCTTAGAGTTGTTAGCGAACTGTAGCGCTCGCCTCTCGCTCGCTCGCGGCTGCTCGTACTCGCTAGTAATCCCACCTCATCTGTTGATTCCGCCTACCCTATCGTTATTTCTATCAAATCTAATACCAATTAGTACTGACTTTTCCTAAGCAATTTATAATACAATTCATCCCCAAAATATCTCAATGGATGTAACACAGTGTCTTAGCAACCAATCTCACCCAATCAACTCAAAGGCACTTTATAGTCGGAACAATGTTAAATATACGACAATGCACAATTGAACTGACGAATGATAAATAATTACCAACCCACCGTGAGACCTTTGTTGAGATGCCAATAAAACGGCCCCACCTAAGAAGAGACCTACTTAAATATTACTGATATTAAGAGTGAAAGTGTTGGATTCCCTCGCAAAATCAATATAACAAAGGCCTCTAGATAAGAGGCCTTTGACTAAACCAAATCGATAGCTCAGCTACTGAGAACTCCCAATTTGCAAGATTGGGAACTCTAAATACCTTTGCCTAATCGATGACACATCCATGACGGTGCTTAAGGTGCGGTCACATCTCACTTGACTAAGGAACCTCTTACGAGCGAATCCTCATTGGCCAAGGTCGTCAATGTGCCCTGAGAACAAGAGTCCTGACACCAAGCGACGCGATCACCGGCGTACATGAACTAAATTACCTTGCTACATTCATTCGGCTAAGGAATCCCACACGGTATACCTATAGGTATATTTGATTCCTTCATAGATTAACGCAACCGCACCCCTTATTAAGAGGTTTGTTAAGCCTAAGACGGAAGCTTGACCGGGGAAGATCCCCAATTTGCAAGATTGAGGACCCTCAGCCACTCGCTCCGCCTACACATCCATGAAGAGCGCATAAAGTGCAGTCATACTTCTCTCGACACAGTCGAGGTCTTAAGTATGTCCAAGGGACGATAGTCCATCAACACCGGTGCGAGCACACCTCTTCTTGACGTAATCAAGGTCCTCAATGTGCTCTGGGTGACAAGAGTCAGCGACACCGAGCACTCAATCATAGGTGTACATTATTAAATTACTCAGCTACGTTCACCTATTAAGGAATCCCTCAACCATATCGATAATTAACCACCGGGTCTAAGATGTACTTGTAGTAACATTAGTCGCTTATCCGCGCCTTAACAATTTATTCTCATATTACAACACGTACCACGGACCGAGTCAATTGCTATAGCTAGGTTGTCGTATAATAATTGATCACTTTATCTCGTAAGGGCGCACAGAACCCAATCATATCGCAGTGACAAAACAACTAGTAATATATATGTAGAACAAAACAACATTTCTGTAATATCGTCAGTTATTTGACCAATGACCTAGATCCGTTCATAACCTATACATAAACCGCTCGTACTTTATCTAGCATATTCCCCAAACTATATACAGTAGAACTAGATTTCGACACACAAATACAATTATGATAACGTTGAAATGATTAGATAATAGTCCCCAAAAACAAATTAATAAGTTTAGAGTCATTCAATACAGTGATTATAAAGGTCACTCACCAGATTTTAATCTCTTAATAGTAAGAGCACGTACCTAGCCCTTGCAGCTTTCCTGGGCTCAACCTTCTTCTCTCCCGCTCGTAACAAAAGTGAGCTCCGCCGCGAAGCCGCACGCTCTCCCCACTTCTAGTGTCCAGAACCACACTAAGTAGAGCTCCACCTGAGAACAGTCCTTAACCCTACCTCAATAAATGTTATATTTCTATCCGCCCGCGTTTCCGAGCCGAACCGATCGATATCATCTTTTTACAACTATGTAGGTACCTTTTCCCTTGTCTGGCGTCGCTCTGCCGGCGCCGTACTGATCAAGCCCGAACATGTCGAGAAAACTCATCTCCCTAAGTGAATATGTATTATTCAATATTAATTAACCTAACCTTACACTTCATTAGACTACAACCCGTAACCCTAGTATGTATAATGTTTTCATCAAGTACTATATCCATAACTACCCCACATCAAGTACACTCAGCCAGAATACTATGACCGAGAAATGAGTTTTCTACATGTTTTGTTGCAGTCTCGATTTTAGGCTATGATCGCATCTAATGCCGCTTACGTCTAAGCTACAATTAATGTATCTAAATCGAAGCCTCTTACTCATGACCTAACTCTAGAAGTCGAAACATTTCACGTACCAAACCCCTTTCATTAACTAACCGCATTTTGAAGCTATTTTCGCCCAATATCAACACATTACAATGCTCAGTCATCTTGTGATGACTGAGCATTTCTTTTTTAACCATCATATTCATATATTATTATGTAAAATGTGGCAATCATTTGCTGCCCAGAACTTTAGCTAACCTACGTTATTTAAAAGATATAACAGACGTTGCTGTATTTATGTACATACATTCTTATTTACTAATTTCAAAGCTAATATAGCTTATAACTATAATCGAGAATGAGAGCTTCAAACCCTTACTATTTGGGCCCGAATCTCATCACGCTAACATCTCTCAATTTAAATGAGCAGTTCCGCCCTCAGGTACTATTGAGTCCGAGAGCGAAGCTCTTGGATCGTCTCAAGCTCCCGCTTTCGTCTTCTAACATATCCGCGATCCAAGTCCGTTTTGCCATTAAGTCCCTGTTCCCTACTGCCTACGTTCCCCCCTTTCAAATGTATGCCTGGAAATATTTCTGCGTAATTATCTATATGCCTATGGATATTATAGATATGATTTGGTAGACGTAACTCACTTTAGGCATTAAAACGATATGAATAACAACAATTTAGTACGTTAAAATATATGTCTCATGTGTTTCTGAATAATGATCAATATACCTTTGAACATTATAGTGAGCAATTTTATGACTTTTGTGATTATAGTATTTAATATTATAGATAATTAATGTTAGAACTATTAAGCCTTATGCTTAACAAAAATTATGACCTGTGATGTTTATGTGTATAAATTTTATGGATATCAACTTCTGACCATCGAAATTCGGAACAACAAAATTATGGGAACCAAAGGGCACCCGGTTCAGCAATTGACCTGTTATCTATACATATAATAAAGCTGGAGAGGGTCGAAAGTCTGTACATGGAAGATATTCGAAAAAAAATTGGCTAGGGATCCTTAGAATGGATAACAGAACACGTTCCAACAGTTTTTAGAATTTTTGTCTGTTTGTCTGTTTATCTGTTTATCTGTTTTTCTGTTTGTCTGTTTATGTGACCGCGCATCACGTGAAAACGGCTGAACTGATTTAGATGAAATTTGGTATAGAGATAGTTTAAGTCCTGGGGAAGGACATAGGGTAGTTTTTATCCCGGAAATAAACCCCTAAGGGGATGAAATGGGGGGGTGGAAGTTTGTATGGAGCTACTTAAACCGCTGCACCGATTTGGATAAAATTTGGTATATAAATAGTTCGAGTCCCGGGGAAGGTCAAATGATAGGTTTTAAAACGTGGGGGTGATCATTTGGATGTAACCCATTTTGACAAAATTTGGTTTAGAGTTAGTTTAAATTATGGGAAAGGACATTGGATAGTTTTTATCCCGGAAATCTGCCCATAAGGGGGTGTAGTGGGGGTGAATTTTTGGATGGACTCCGTTTAGATTACATTTGGTATAGAGATAGTTTGAGACCCGGAGAATGACAACGGATACTTTGAATCCCGAAAATCATCCCCTAAGGGGATAAAATAGGGGTGAAAATGTGGATAAATGCCATTTAGTTAAAATGTGGTAAAGAGATAGAAGGAGTCCCAGGGAAGGACAATGCATAGTTTTTATCCTGAAAAATCATCTCCTGAGGGGGTGAAATGAGGAGTGAAAATTTGGATAGAACCCATTTAGACGAAATTTGGTATGGAGATAATTAGTCCTGGGGAAGGACCTAAAATAATTAGTCCAGAAATCATCTCCTAAGGGGGTGAAATGGGGGATGAAAATTAGGATGGAACCCATTTACGGTATAGCGACTTGGAGTTCTGGGGAAGCACATAGGATAGTTTTATCCCGAAAATCACCCCCTAAAGAGATGAAAATTTGGATGTGATGTGACCTATTTAGATGAAATTTGGTTAATTCAATTTAATTCAAATTATTTATTTCAGACTAAGTCCATATCATGTAAGTAACAATAAAAACTTATAAAACTTTAGTTAACAGTTAAGAGATAGTTTGAGAGCTGGGAAATGACATATGATAATTTTTGTTTTTGAATTCATCCCTTAAAAGGGTGAAATGGGGGGTGAAAATTTGGATGGAAACCATTTCGATGGAGTTTGGTATAGAGATGGTTTGAGTCCTGGGCAAGGACATAGCGTAGTTTTAATTCCGGAAATCATCCTCTAAGGGGGTGAAGTGGTGGTTTAAATTTGGATGGAACCCTTTAGGATGAAATTTGGTACCCGCCTATAGAGATAGTTTTACTCGCGTAGAAGAACAAAAAATAGCTTTTGTCCCGAAAAAAATCCTCCAAGGGCATAAAATAGGGGGTGAAAATTTGGATATACCCTATTTGGATGAAATTTGGTATATAGTTTTGGGGTTCCGAAAAAGGATAATGCATAGTTTATGGAATTCATTTAGTTGAAATCTGGTTAAGAGATAATTTGACCCTGGGAAAGGACATCTGATAGTTTTATTCCGGAAATCATTCCCTAAGGGGGTGAAATGGGGGTCAAAATTTAGTATAGCGATAGTTGGGAGTCCTGGGGAAGGACATAGGATAGTTTTATCCCGAAAATTCTCCCCTAAGGGGTGAAAATTTGGATGTGAGTGACCCATTTAGATGAAATTTGGTTAACAGATAGTTTGAGTTCCGGAAAAGGACATAGGATAGTTTTTATCCCGGAAATCATCTCTTAAGGGGGTGAAATGGGGGTTGAATATTTGTATGAAGCTACTATACAACCCATTTAGATAAAACTTTGTATAGAGGTAGTTAGTAGGAGCGGCGTTGGTAGGCACAAGGTGGACTGATGACCTGGTAAAGGTCGCGGGAGTCCGCTGGATGCGGTCGGCGCAGGATTGGTCACTTTAGAACTCTTTGGGGGAGGCCTATGTCCAGCAGTGGACGTCTTTCGGCTGATATGATGATGATGATAAATGATAATAATGATAAAGATAGTTTGAGTCTCGGGTAAGGACATATGATAGTTTTTATATCGGAAATCTACCCCTAAAAGGGAAATGGAGGGTGAAAGTTTTTGTATCGAGCTACGATATAAACGAGTTCTACGCGGACGAAGTCGCGGGCAAAAGCTAGTGTCATATATGTCTTTCGTTCTAGACTTCGATAGTTTTGTCTTCATGGTTTCTCTTAATGCTTTAGGGGACGTGGGTCAGAAATTGCATTCGCTTGTATTTGTGGGTGATGGTACATTTTCTATCGCGCGGTAGCAGCAACAGTATGCTGAGGGTGTTGGCAGAGCGCCTCGACTGCCCGCTCACCAAATATTGGGTTGAAGTGGTCATTGGTAGGGCCAAGTAGGGAATAAAATATTCACTACTTGGTCCTACCTTTCTGCCATAGGTAACCAGAGAATACATTAAAATTCTATTTAAACTAAACTAAACTTAATCGTGTAATACTAATTTAGTCTTGTAAGCCCCATTTTGTTACTAACACTATTATAGATCTTGGTCTGAAATAACCAATTTTTATTTTTTTATTTTTTTTGGGGGGGGGGTAAAGGGTCTCCAGAATGCATATAGATTGGGAAATTGAATGCATTGCATTCGCTTTCCACGTCACATCCATTCTGGGTGCCAATTCCTGGTCCACACCTCCACGTGGTCCCCTCCGGTAACTGGGATGAGTAGTACGACATGCTTCTCTTGTTGTACTACTTATCCCAGGCAAACGTGGCAGGAAGAAAAACTCGCCAAGACGCACTGGCCAGCGTGGCGTTTTAAGGCTATTACCCTCTTCGCATATGGAAAGTACGCAAAGGACCCGGCCCTCAGTCCCCAGCAGTCCCACTATCCCAGACTACGGCAGCAGTTCTGGTAACGGTGGGGCGGAGGGTGCTAAGAATCACTGGAAGAGATCCGGCTGCCACTCTATCTCTCACACGACGACCCTGACCCTGGCGTGTTACAACGCCAGGACGATGCGAACGGACGACCGATTGCTTCAAGTGCAGCTGGCATTGGACAAAATCAAGTGGGACGTAGTAGGTCTGTCGGAAGTGAGGCGAAAAGGTGAAGACCTGATTAGACTTGATTCTGGCGACCTATTTTACTATCGGGGCCACGAGGACTCCTGTTATGGCGGTGTGGGATTCCTTCTGCACAAAAATATCACTCCGGCAGTCAAGAATATAAAGAGTATTTCACCTCGCGTCTGTTTTGTAGTTTTAAAACTGAACAGTCGCTACTCTATCAAGATTATCAAAGTGTATGCCCCCACTTCAGACCATTCTGATGAAGAAGTAGAAGCCTTCTATGATGACGTACAAAAAGCCCTTGACGAATGTCCGTGCCAGTCTTACACTATAATGGGTGATTTTAATGCAAAGATTGGGCCACAGTTATCGCACGAAAAAATCTGTTGGCCAGTTTGGGTTGGGTCTTCGTAACAACCGAGGACAAACCTTAGTCAATTTTCTTGAGCGAAGTCACCTTTACGCAATGAACACATTTTTCCAAAAGCGTGCTTCAAGGAAGTGGACGTGGGCTAGTCCCGACGGGAAAATAAAGAACGAAATTGATTACATCATAAGTTCTCGTAAAGATGTAGTCATGGACGTAACCGTTCTTAAAAACTTCAGAACCGGAAGCGACCACAGGCTGGTAAGGGCGACACTAAGGTTTAACCTGAAGAAAGAGCGAGCAAAAATGATTGCCACTCCCATCAGGTATCTCAAGGAAGACACCGCTTTTCTTCAGGAAGCATTCCAGGTAGACCTTCAAAACCAATTTGAGGGGCTGGATGAGCAAAACTTTGATGTCGACCATATTAATGACCTGTTAGGTAAGACCTTAACAGATACGGCAGATAAACACCTTGGTAAGCACCAGAGAAAGAAAGAAAAGTTGTCATCTGAAACACTGGCTTTGGTGGAAGAAAGGAAGCAAATGAAACACAATACAATAGCAGATCAGAAACAGATAGATAGCATAAGTAAAATAATTAGTAAATCTATTAGAAAAGACTTAAGAAAACGTAATACTGAAGTTATAGTCAACACAATCAAAGAATACCGAGGTCCAAAAATATTTAGAAGAAAGCTAAGAACCGGAGTAAAACAAATAGTGAAGTTGAAAGATGACGATGACAATTTAGTTACAGACCGGGAAGAGATAGTTAATGTTGTTGAAAATTTCTACAGCAAACTTTACTCGTCACAGTCAGAAGAGCCAGATCCATCTACCAGATGTAGTGACAGTAGAGCACCACCCACACAATACAAAGATAGAGATAACATACCCCCAATATTAGCTATGGAAATTAGAAAAGCTCTGTACAGTATGAAAGCCGATAAATCTCCTGGCGAAGATGGAATCACAGCGGACTTACTTCGTGCTGGTGGCGACCCTATCATCAACCTCCTCGTAAAACTATTTAACCTAGCACTTCAGGATACTCGCACTCCAAAATCCTGGAAAACTGCCATCGTCACCATCTTACATAAAAAAGGAGACATTTCTAAGCTTACTAACTATCGCCCCATAAGCCTTCTTTCCCACACTTACAAACTTTTTGCAAAAGTATTATGCAACCGTCTCACCCGTAATCTTGACGAGTGCCAAGCTCCCGAGCAGGCCGGCTTCCGAAGCGGATTTTCGACCATTGACCACATACACGCGGTAAAGCAGCTCATGGAGAAAAGTCAGGAGTATAACCGGCCCCTGTGCATGGCCTTCGTCGATTACGAGAAGGCTTTCGACAGTGTCGAGCACTGGGCCGTGTTTGACTCTCTCCATCGCTGTTCAATCGATGCTCGCTACGTGGATGTGCTTCGGGAGCTGTACAGCTCGGCAACAATGCAAGTTCGGCTTCATAAACTGAGCGCCCCAATTTCAATCCAGAGGGGAGTGAGACAAGGGGATACCATTTCACTCAAGCTTTTTACGGCTGTTCTAGAGGACATCATAAAAACGCTTGCATGGGACAGGACCGGTATTAATATCAATGGTGTGTTCTTGTCGCACTTAAGATTCGCCGACGACATTGTTTTGTTTGCCGAGACCCTGAATGAGCTCCAAAATATGATCCAAGACCTTTACCACGCTTCCTTGCAGGTAGGTCTAAGGATGAATATGTCCAAGACTAAGGTTATGGCGAGCATTTCCGGTGACTCGAATTCAGCAATAACAGTTGGAAACGAGTCACTGGAGATGGTAGAGCGGTACGTTTATCTCGGTCATACTCTATCCTTTGACAAGGAACATCAAACCAAAGAGATCTCCAGGAGAATTCAGCTGGGTTGGGCGGCATTCAACAAGTTAGATGACATCCTCAAATCCGTTGACGTTCCACAATGTCTGAAGACTCGTCTTTATAATCAGTGTGTCCTGCCCACAATGACGTATGGTGCTGAGACATGGACGCTCATAAAGGAGACTGTGCATAAAGTACGGGTAGCACAGAGAGCCATGGAGCGCGCCATGCTTGGCATTAAGCTACAAGACCGAGTGAGGAATATTGAGATCCGACGTCGCACTAAGGTGCGTGACGTCGGCGAAGTCATAACCAAACTCAAATGGAGTTGGGCAGGACATATTGCCAGGCAGCGTGACGGTAGGTGGACCAAAACGTTAACGGATTGGTGGCCAATTGCAAGAAAAAGAAGCGTTGGTCGTCCACCAGCTCGATGGGTTGATGACATAAAAAAGACCGCGGGTCATTTCTGGATGAGACTTGCACGGGACCGGGATAAGTGGCGTACGCGAAGAGAGGCTTATGCTCAGCAGTGGGCGATTACAGGCTGAAAATGATGATGATGATGATTATTTTTTTTTATTTTTGCTCTATCGACTGATCTATAGTTAATATAGTCAGGCAGTTCAATTGATCCAATTGGCTTTAAAGTAGTGGGATTCTCAAGAAACCATTGTGACATCTTGTTATTTTTATAAGTTTCTTCTTTGATTACCTGCCATATCTCTTACAGCGGTAATTCTATTATTTTCACAATCTATGATAGATACTGATTCAAACGCACTTTTTCGATATAGACTCCACCGTACGGCCTACCGGAGATCATCCCCGTCGACATGTCCATGGCCGACTTCCCCGTTCATCAGAAGTCATTATCCACAGTACCTAACAATGGCAGTTCGAAAGGAAAAAGCCACAATTCCTGCAGAAGTACAAGGTGAACATCCTGACACAGGGATCTCACTCCATTTATAGATCTCTTAAACGACCGACGGTTAAAAGTAGCTATTTTACAAATTTCACTTAGACCGCACGCTCACGCCCGCTATCGTTGAAAATTTCCGGAAAAAATCCCATTTCTTTCCAAACGGCTCGTTTTTTTCGGATTAATACGGACAAAAACCATGAAATTTGCCGCTTCAATTTTTCCGAAAAAAATGATTTAAACAGGTTTCAATCGGTTATTTTTCTTAATACTGGTGGATAGGTGAATGGTTATAGACTTACTTTGACATTGACATCGGTGTCAGTTCAGTTCAGTTGTCACAGTTGTGTCATTACGCTTATTGGTATTCTTTCTTTAAAAATCCGAAAAAAAACGGAAAAAAAACGAAAATTTTATAAATTCCCGAAAAAATCAATTGATTGAATCTTCAACGCTAGCCCGCTCGCAATCGCGCGCGCCGGCAGAATGAGTCGCTACAGTGGAGTCTGCTTTAGCAGATCACTATTGGGATTGGTATAGCTCACTCGGAAAGCTATAGAGATCAACACATAATTACCAACTGCCCTGTCGCGTAGCTAAACATCTTGCCTGTTCAGTGACCTAAAGAGCACTTATGGCCTCGCTTACAGTAGATGAAGGTCATTCAGGCGAATAGGTTCGAGGTCGAATTTAGGATCCTGCGGACAGGCACAGGGAAATTAAAGGGAGGCATTGTTCGTCTTGACCCGGTTATTGATGAGCACGAGATGCTCCGGGTGGGAGGTCGACTACGGAATGCTGATTTGCCTTATTCGGCAACATCCCTTAATTCTCTCTAAGAAGGGAGCTGTTGGTTTGGGACCGGCACACCAGGAATTCACCTGCGGGCTACAACGCCTTCTGGCCATTTTGCAGCATGAATACTGAATTTATCGGCACGGAGTGTGATACTGAGAGTTGTGTTTCGGTGCTGGCCTTGTTACCGACTCAAGGCAGCCACCATGCAGTCACCAATGGGAAATCTCTCGCCTGACCGAGTAGCGAAGACTAGGCCGTTGCTGGCGTAGGTATGGATTTCGCGGGGCCTTATGGTCAAGACTTAACGACTCGGTTAAGGCATATTTGTGCGTCTTCTTGTGTCTGGCGGCCAAGAGAGTTCATTGGAACTTGTAGCTCATCTAAAGATGAGCTACAAAAGCTAAACGGAGGCCTTGTGGCAGCTTTGGATCGATTTGCTCCTTGAAGGGGACTATCGTCACTGGTTAGGCCAGTCTGTGGAAGTCAGGAAAACTTGTAGTGTAATACACTTATAATAAATTACCTCAAACAATTAAAGACATTCCAAATTGTAAATTTAACAAGATCCTGTACAAATGGCTCCTTGATCATAGATTTTATAAATTGAATGATTTTTTTGATAGACAATAATGACTAATATAATGTGATAACTATTGACTTATTATTAAAATTTTGCATGCCATATGTAATGGCTCTTTAAGGAGGTGCTGAATATTTTGTAACAAGACCATAACAACCCTTTTTCTTGCAAAATAAACTATTTTTATTCGTGGTACCAGCTTCAAGGGCGCCTACCGCTGTTTACGGGAAATTTTTTCGTTAGGTCAACACGGGCACTAGATTGTTACAGGCCTCGCCAGTCGGGGCATTTTGTGGTATTTGAGTCCCCCTGGATGCCCCCACTGGGTTGGTTTTTGAGGTAGTTAGTGAAGGCTGCTAAGACGCGGGGGTTTGACGTTATCTCCACTATTGGGTGTTTAAGCGAACCGACAACGGGTCGGTCCAGGGCGGGTGTTAGTTTAAAACCAAACTCACGGTTAGTTTGGCTCGTCGGGCGTGCGAGCGAGAGAGCTGTCTCAGCGGGACAAGGAAGGCGCTGACATTTGGGAGTGAGCCGAGAAGCCACGGGCTGGTGGCTTTGAAGGTTCTGGAAACGCGCCCGCGCCAGGCAACTTTCAGTTACCCTTGAACAAGCATAAAGTACAGTCACGGATAAATCACTTTGATTCATCTCGTACGGTTCGAACCAGGTCGGTTACCGAGATGTAGGATTTAAAGCCTCGCTGACGGTCGCGAGAGTCGAAGTTAAATTAGTGAGTTCAGTGGACAACAAAGTGTGCCTGCGGACGGGCTCTGAACGTACGTACTGACATTATAAAAAACAACATTTTTTATATCACAAATTCCCTCCTGTTTATAATAAATTTATCATTAAATCAAGGTGTGTTCTTCCGTGTTTTGAAAAAATCTCTGGGTTAAGGGTTTACCTTATACAAAAAAGTTCCTACATATTCACCGGAAAATTAAAGGCCAATTACGCTTATCCCAATTTTTTCCAAAATTTTTGAAAAGCTTATGTACGAGAGATTTATTAACTTTTTAGATACTCATAATATTATTAATGATGAACAGAATGGATTTAGAAAGTGCAGAAGCACATCTCTCGCAGCGTTCAAATTGATTAAACGAGTGATGGAAAGTATTGAAAACAGGGTACCTGTTACTACACTCTTTTTAGACATGAGTAAAGCGTTTGACATTGTATGTCACACACGTTTGCTTACAAAGTTATACAAATATGGAATACGTGGTCTGGCATATAACTGGGTAAAGACATATCTTTCAAATAGAACTCAATGTGTAGCGACTTTAGGATACTGTTCGCAAAGCAAAAGTCTTGTATCATATCGGTCATCGTTCATGGAAAATAAATATGGCGTACCGCAGGGGAGTATATTGGACCCACTTTTATTTATAATATTTAAACTGACTTGCCCAATTATGCTCTCAGATGGGTGTATTCTATTTGCTGATGACACTAGTATTATCATAGAAGGTAATGATATTTGACTACTTATACTGACAGTATCAATATGACATTAGTTCAGACACTTAAATGGTTAACCTATAATAATTTGAAAGTGAATGTTACCAAAACCAAATTTATGCAATTTTGTACATCCCGTAGCAATACATTAACTTTGAACGTCAATCATGATGGTGCTCCTATTGAAGAAAAATAAATAAATAACTAATAAATGCTCTAAGGTAAACAAATTTGTATATGCTCTCAGAAAGGTTTCATCAAAGCCATTCAAGCTGCAATAATAGCATACAACGGATATGTGGATTCTGCTTTACGATATGGCATTGTGACATGGGGAAATTCTGTAGATAAAGAAGATTTGTTTTTGGTTCAGAAGCGTTGTATAAGAGCATTGTTTGGACTTAAACAAGATGAATCATGTCCGCCCATATTTCATTAAATATCGCATTATGACACTATACAGTTTGTACATTTTCGAGGTATGTTTATTTGTATATAAACATCAATATTATGTTCCAACAAGTCCAATCAATGTCTTCTAGGACAGTAAGATCACAATATACGCAAAAATTGTACAAGCCCTATGCGAGACTGAAACTTACTTCAAAAATTGTTTTATTATGTGTATTGACATTTTTAATAAGTTATCTGACAATTTCAAATTATTAGACATATATAAATTTAAAAATGCAGTTAAGTCATGGATTTTAGATAAATGTTTCAATAGTTTAAAGGAATACATGGAGCTTATATAATTTTGTATTATGCAATTAATGTATGTTTAATTATTTAACATTAGTGGTAAAAGTTGTATACAATATTGTTGACATTTTTAATTAAACGTAATACTATTAATTATAAAGATAAGCGTGTACACCAGCAAAGTTAGAGTTCAGTGAAATTTTCTTTATGTAACTATAATATCTGCAATTGTAACCTGGATTCATTATACGCAATAAATTTCATTCATTCATTCATACACGCTGGCGATAAGCGCCGCGGAGGGGATATTCTGGTAAGTAGGTATTAGATATACAAGGTAAGCGTTGCGAATCGCAATCGACGACGGTATGTACCAGGACTTTGCTATAGCTTATAGTTGTATGAAAACTCAGCTGTGTTTTGGCGGTCCTCGTGCGTACATAGTATTTTAGCAAACAGTCTGGAACCGAAGTAACAAATCCCTTACTTTAAAAATGTCTTGCTCTCCATACAAACTTTGAACACCCTTATAAACCCCTTTGGGGGATGAATGTCGAAAAACGCTGAAATGAGTTTTGTAATCTTTTTAAACACAGGCTAAGATCAAAGTTAACAAAAAACGCTTTAATTTTTATTTTATTTTAATAAGATGTTTTTGTACAAACTTTCAAGCCTCTAGCTCAAAAAAGTGTTTCAACACAAACCCTTCTTGCAGTTGCACCCCTTCGTAACCCTTTAAGGGGTGGAATTTTCCAAAACGCGGGCAGTACTTTTTTGTATTTTAGTAAGTAATCTTTATACAAAGTTTTAAGTTTCTAGCCAAAAAAAATGTTTCCCCCGTACAAATTTTGCCTCACTTTTTATCCCCATTCTATATGTGTTTCCTAATAAGCAATCTTTGTACAACGTCTCTAGCTAAAAAAAAGTTTCCTCTATACAAAAGTAGCACCCCTTTTTATCCTCCTTAGGGGTGGACTTTTCTAAAACCCTAATAGTACTTTTTTTTTGTAAAATTTTATCTAATTTATCTACAAAGTTTAAAGATTCTAGCTCAAAAAAAAAGTTTCCCCATACAAATTTTCACTCCCTTAGGGATGAAAATTTCAGAACACTGAAAACAATTTAGTTGTGTTCTAATAAATGATCTTTCTACACAATTTCAAGTGTTGCTAAAAAAAAAGTTTCCTTCAAACAAATATGTTTAACCTATTTTATCCCCCTTAGGGGTGGACGTTTCCAAAACGCTGAAAGTGCATTATTTATATTGTAATACAATACCTTTGAACAAAATTTTAAGTGTCAAGCTAAAAACCAACACTGCATCCCTTTTTTATCCCCTTAGTGGTGGAATTTTCCTAAACGCTGAAAGTATTTTAACCCTTCAGCTGTAGTGGCCCCTCTGCGGGCTTCCCATTTTTTCCTGCAGGTCTGTGGAGACGCCTCAAATGGCCGCAGGAGCTGTTTTTATTTTATTAGAGAAATAACAGCCGATCGATCTCGTGTATCGATCTCGTTTTAAGCCATTGAGACGTATAGCCAATGAAGCGAGACAGCTAGCAAGCCATAATTTCAATGGCCAATGGAAGAAAATTTTTATTTGATCGTTAGTCTAAAGCGGTTATTGGCGCGTATGACAGGGTCGGTGTTCGGGAGTGAAAATTTGTGGGTTTAGTGCTGAATTTTAGTGCCAGAAAGAGACCACTTCTGCACCCAGTAAGTAATATATCGTTCTTCATAAAAAAAAAGTTGAGCCTATTCTCGGTACTAAACCCGTGACTAAAAAAACATACCTACTCAAGGTCAAAATTTGCCTACACGTTATTTAGCGCTTTTCTAATAATTTGATATCACTAACAGCTATTAACATTAGCGTTTTTTATCGTTAATTCATTTAAAATGAACCTAAATGGATTAATAATAACCCGAAAGTAAATAAATCGATCAAAATTGGTAACGATCATAACAAAGCCCTCAGAGGGCCTTTGGACCGGTAAATGGCCCTCCGAGGGGTTCCCTTCCCACATCGCACCTCGTGACGTCATCGACGTTGCGCACTCATACCAATCGTGGCCTTGATTTGTATCGTTTTAAGATCATGTTTTTATGGGATTTTTGTATGACTGATGATAATATTATAATTTAAACTAAAAGTATATTTAATGGTAATATTTACAAACCTAATTTATCTGGTTCAAAACATATGGTTCCTGTGATAATTGCAGTCGTTTGCAAGTGATAATTGTTTATGAAAGTAGGTAAGCCTATTTTTCATTTATCTCTCACATAACGTCTAGTGCGCCTACAATCAAAAAATCTCTGGTGACACCTTGTTAATGACCTATGTTTAATATTTATGTATGAATTGAATAAATATTGTAAAAACACACGTCAGAAATAAACATCTAAATCAAAGCCCATGCACGCAACTTTTGAGTGTAGGTACCATTTTGGTAGAATACTTCAAATGATCTCGTGTAGTAAAATACTTTTGAGCCTGCCATTTTATGTTTTTAGAATGTGTATAACACTAATATATTTGAACTGATGCTGTACTTTAACCCAGAAAACGAATCTAACATATTCAAAATAACCAAAATATGTAGTAAATTTTGGTGCTCTTGTGATGAAGCCAGTTAGATAGCCTTAATACGACTATAGTGTAGTAATGATACATAGTTGCAGTTCAAAAATTTAATATAGATTGTGTTTCATCTAAAATCTAGGCTGTAATTAGGTAAAAAACTGATGATAATTTAATTTTACCAAATCACGTGTCCCCAAAAACATTGTCTGTGAAGAGGCCCTCAGAGGGGCCCACAGACAAGGGTAGGTAGCCATGTTTGTTCGCCACAGTTGAAGGGATATTTGTTTTTTAATAAAAAAGTTTTTTACAAAGTTTTAAGTCTCTTAAACCCTTGTAATAGTTGTAATCAACATATCACTGTGTTAAGTAAATAAATATTTTTTCATTTTCATTTTCATTTCCTGTTAAAAAATATGTTTCCTCTAGACAAACGTTGCACACCCTTTAACCCCCTTAGGGGTAGAATTTTTAAACACTGAAGGTTATTTTTTTGTATTTTAATAAGTAATCATTCTACAAACTTTTAAGCTTCTATCTCAAAAAATAGTTTCCCTCATACAATCTTTGCAACCATTTGTAACCCTCTTAGGGGTTAAATTTTCCAAATGGTTCAAAATTCTTTATTTGCATTCTAATAAGTAAGCTTTCTACAAAGTTTCAAGTCTCTCACCTAAAATTTTACTCCATCCCCATACAAACTTTCAACCCCCTTTTTACCCCTTCGAAGATGGAATTTTCAAAAATCCCGTATATAATATACCTATTGTGAAAAAATCAGCTTTCTAGGTTCAACGGTATGGGCTTGGCGCTAATTTAAGTGACCGAGTCAGTCAGGACTTTACCTTTTATATACACATATATAAAAGCATATATAGATTACCTTATGTGAATCTACCTTTTCCAGCTCTTAAAAATTACCTGAAAAAATCACTGATGTCAAAGGCTTCTTACAGGGTTGAGGACTATATCACTGACGGAAATGCATGGCCGAAACCAGAGCCCAAAATAACTTAATCATTCATAATTTAATTGTATCACGCCTAGGGAACTAGATCACACAGTGCCTAACAAGTAAACATTCTCAACGATTGAAATGAAATGAAATGAAATGAAATATTTATTTGCGGAATACGGGTCACATTATGTTGTATGATTATGTTTTTTGAAACAGAGCATATGTTTTGTGACTTCGGCGGTCTCTCCAGTTTTACAGGCATAAAGCTAGACGGCGTTATGCTCCCAGTCTGCTCCGATTTTAAGTACCTCGGTTCGCTTGTACAGTGTGATGGTGATATCGACCGTGATGTCAGAAACCGAATTAGCGCTGGGTGGATGAAATGGCGACAGGTCTCCGGAACAATATGCGATGGCAGAATGCCTCCTAGGTTAAAGGGCAAAATCTATAAGACCATTGTGAGACCTGTCGTCATGTATGGATCGGAATGTTGGGCCTTAAAGGTGACGGATGAACAGAGATTGCATGTAACGGAGATGAGGATGTTAAGATGGATGTGTGGTGTGACGAGGATGGACCGAATAAGAAATGTGTATGTAAGGGGAAGCCTAAAAGTAGCACCTATCGCGGATAAATTGAGGGCCAATCGCCTTGCGTGGTATGGGCACGTAATGCGGAGGGATGAAAGTCATGTGACCAAAAGAGTATTAGGTATGAATGTGGATGGATGTAAAAGACGAGGTAGGCCAAGAAAAAGGTGGATGGACTGTGTGAGAGACGATATGAAGAGAAAAGAAGTGAATGATGATATGACGGCTGACAGAGAAGTATGGAAGAAAAAGACATGCTGCGCCGACCCCAAGTAAATGGGATAAGGGCAAGGAAATGATGATGATGATGATGATTATGTTTTTTTTATTTTTTTTGTGTTTGTATTTAGGTTTAGGTATTAATTTTAACGAGGTTAAGTACAATCATTGTAATAAGCTTCTTTATGACAAAAAAATACTGACTGTTGAGTTTGTTTAGCCGTTTCTTCTTAACAGTGGTCTTCTTTTTCAGAAACGCTAGTAGATTTTATTGACTTGTTAAAGTCCTATTGCGGCCTACTTGCAGAATAAAAATTATTTATTTCATTTATAATTGTATTTGCATGCATTTAAATATGTTTTACTGCAAATAAATTAAACATTGAAACGCGTCCTGCTATTTGTACCTGCTTATATCTTATCTGCGTTTGTTTGTTTTGGTGCAATACAGAATACTACTACTTCTACTAAGGCATAGACGCCATGTTGTATCAAGGCGTGTGCTCTTCAAAACAGCCTATCACAGCACCATTACCGACCGCCCCGCAACCCGCACTATCGCTAACGGTGGTGACCTTTGATTCAAACAAAATCGTTCACAGGTGGAATCTACCTATATGGAGGTTATTTGTGGGGTAGACTGACTGCAGATTGTCTGGGACGACGAAATAAAGTATTGTCTCACCCGGGGTCCAGCGCCGGTCATCGACAGTGACCAGGTCGACGCCAGCGAAGAGTTGTCGCGCGAACTCGTCGACGCTGCCGACCTCAGGCAACCGGCCGGACAGCCCCGTCAATACCACGTCATCACTCTGATCCGCGCAAGCCATCGTTTAGGTATCTACAAAACACAAAATTATTTATTTACCATAACAACGTTACATACACGTGGTTTTAACTGAAGTTTTGTTAAATCCATATTTTTAACAAGCAAATAAGGATACCTACCCGTCAGCCAGAAGAAGAAGAAGAAGAAGGGATAAGATGACCGTGCTGAGATAATATAAAAACGAAAACTTTAAAACACTACTATATATATATATATATATTTATATACAGGGTGGAAAGATAAGTCGGGCCCTGGACTGAAACTCCCTTAAATCCTTAAGCTGGCTCATTTTACTTAAAGGAGACATTCCTTTATTTTTAAAAAGAAACAAAACTGCATTCAAAGATTTTCAAAAAAGCCTCACACACGGCCGGGAATCGAACCCGATCGAATCTCTCTAAAAATTTGAGTTAATTTTTTTGCGTAAATAAAATAGTTCTGGATGTATGGAACACTTGTTGCAAAGGAACCCTGTATCTAAAACCACAGGAAAATGCCGAATTTCAGTTTAAATACGGAAATGGATCTCCTCGTACAAACAGTATGTACATTGTACCTACCTAATATGGGTACCTAAGTATGGGAATGATATTTTATTAAAGTTTTGAAAAGATTGATGTAAATGATGAAAATCAATAATACTACGAATTTCCAATTTCGTCCAGTTTCAGATGTCACATCTCCCCATACTTACATACAGACATACTAATAAGCGGGTAAGTATGGGAAGGTCCATTTCCGTACATTAAACTATGAAATTCAACATTTTCCTCTGATTGCAGATACAGAGTTCCTTAGCAACAATAGTTCCTTACACCTAGAACTATTTATTTACGCAAAAAAATTAACTCAGATTTTTAGAGAGATTCGACCGGGTTCGATCCCCGGCCATGTGTGAGGCTTTTTTTGGAAATCTTTGAATGCAGTTTTGTTTCTTTTTAAAAATAAAGGAATGTCTCCTTTAAGTAAAATGAGCCAGCTGCAGGATTTAAGGTAGTTTCCCTCCAGGGCCCGACTTATCTTTCCACCCTGTATATATATTGTTGACACGAAGTTAGCACCAGGCCACCTCCTGCCGCGCGGCATGCAGCCAACTTCACACCGGTGGCGTCACTCTGAACGAGGCAGCGCCGAGCGAACTCACTTTTGGCTCAGGCTCGGTGTGGGACGGATCGTTTTATCGTTTTGCGTTGGCGTTATGTACAAAGATCGTTATCAACGTGCTGTATTGGTGGCAAAGTATGGTTGACAAAAAAGAAATAATGACGCAAGTATTTTAAACATTATATATTTCACAAATTATAAGATTTTATACATATTTATAACAACTTATTTTATTTAGATGAGATTTTGACTAAGTGCTTATTTATATTGCATTTTTCCTTTTAATATTGATATTGCAAACATTACATCGCGTGGCTTCATCCGTCGTAATAAAATCCGGGTATTGTGTCAAATCCATACTGTGAATGTAAATACTGTGATCGATCATACGTGCACTTTATTAGGACTCCACTTTTAATACTTGAATATCCACTCTAGATACGATGTGCATTGGATTATTTAGGTAGATTAAAATAAACACTTCTCGTAATGTAATTAGATTTTCAACTATAGTTGTATTTTTATGACATTTTATGACGTACATTGTTTTGAAAATATATTAGGTCGGAAAAGGTTTTGTACCGTAAAGAGTTATATCTAGAGGTGTAATCCTAAGAAGGTAAGTATTTAATTTATGGTTAAGTACAAAAGTCAATATTCAAATGTATTTGTTTTTTCTGCCAACCATACCCTTTGCCACCTATACAGCACGCTGATAACGATCTTTGGTTATGTAGTACGATTGCAATTTTTGTGATTAAAAGTTAATTTGCTGATTTGTTCACGTTTTCATTCTGATTTTTCCTAAGAATATATATATTGTTAGCATGACTCCTGAACTTATCTGAAATTGATTTGAAATCATTTATTAAAAGAAGAGGGTAGTTAATACTATTCTCCATTTATTCCAGCCAGCTGTGGTTCGGTAGGTCACGTCACTGTCGATTTTACCATCGTTGTTAATTATGGATCCGAGGTACTTAAATTGTCTGACGGTTGGAATAGACATATCGTCTATGAAACATTTGATTTGCTGCTCATGCGATATACCATGAAATACACAAGACATGTGCTTGATTTTTTTTCGACTGAATCTTAGACCATTTTCTTCCAACGACTTAATCCAAAGATTAAATTGATTTTGTAGGTCCGCTACCGTGTCTGATATGAGCACAACATCATCCGCGTACAAAATATTCCAGGGTACGGGTCTTTGACAGTCTCTTGTTATATAGTCCATGGCAACGTTGAACAGCAGTGGGCTGAGTGCAGATCCCTGATGTACTCTGACCTGAATTGCAAATCCTTCACTGGTTCCGGCTGGACTGACTACTTGGGTGGTGACATCTTGGTACATATCCCGGATTAGCGAAATGTATTGTTCGGGGACTTTTTGCGCTCTAAGTGCTTCCCATATTAAATTTCAGGGTACGTGGTCAAAAGCCTTTTCCAGATCTATGAAGATCATGTATAGATTTGACATATTTGTTTTAAATTTTTCGAGCAGTATTCATATAGTCTGTATCGCATCTGATGTACCTTTCCCAGTGACAAAGCCGCACTGATTCGGAGTAATCTCGATTATGCCGTTCAGTCTATTGTTAAGTATTCGCTCCCAGATTTTAAAGGTATGCGACATAAGTTTAATCGCCCGGTAGTTATTGCAGTCTCTGACATCTCCTTTGCCCTTATAGAATGGTACAAGGAAGCTTTTCCGCCATGAGTCAGGAATAGGTTGTCCAACAATTAGTTATTAATTAGCTCGAGCAACCAGCTTCCTCCCATGGCTCCTAGTTGCTTCCAGACTTCGACTGGAATTTCATCAGGGCCTACAGGCTTTTGTGTTTTTAATTTGTTTAATTGCCTGTTTTAGTTCGCCTGGTGTTATGCAAGGGAGAGAACCATGAACTGGCATGGGTTTCTCGGTTTTTTGCTTCCTAGGATGGGACACATTTAGAAGGTGCTGGTAGTAATCTATCTGTTCAGGCCGATCGTCGGTCAGCCCTGCGGACACGTCTCGTGTGTACGGGCGTTTACTCTGTGGTTTTTTGAAGGTGACATTTGTGCTGTCACATTTTTGCTTGACAAAATTTTGGAACCACGCACACGGTCAGGTGCGGGAAACGTGGTTTTTTGTAATAACTCGCTTTGCCAACACACAGTGTTCGAGTTTTGTTTGGATAATTGGTAATATCGCTCGCCTTACAATTGGTGAATTTGTGCTCTGAGCTGTGACGGAGCCGCGCATTGATGGCATGTCCCGTGGAGCCCCGGCAGCGACCACATGAGACCCAAACTTGACTTTGACTGGACCTTTGACGGCTAACAGACAGACTTGACAAAATATAGTGTCGCCGGGATTCCAGTGAGTATAAAAAACTTGACATTTTTGATTGCCATTATTGGCACTATATGACCCGCAAGCACCGCGAGGCACGTTCGGCTCCTCGCACCGGGCGAGGAATCGAACAATTTTTGGGATGCAGAGCGTGGATTACCACAAAAAAACGCGAATTTTGATCGTGTTTTTTTTTTTGGTAAAAAGGGTATTTTGAGGTTATATTTTTGCAATCAGTATCTAAGCTACATTATTGATTGATTGTCATTTGGGAGGCCTTTCATAGCTTGTTGTTTGGTAAAAGGCATTTGTTTTGTTCAGGCTGCTATACGCGGCATTTTGCTAAAAATATATTTGTAAGCTTGATTTTTGTAAAAGTGATGTAACTAGCCAATTATAGATTATAATTTTGTATTTCCACTGCGTTTTGAAAATCTATATTGGTTGTTATTTGATATATTGTATATTTGGTTGGCATTCTGTAATTGAGTTGAGAATTTGGTTTGGTTTAATAGTATTTGGACAGAAAATTAACTAACCAGATTCGCATTTGGCCATAACGCCACAGGGCAGAAACTCAAAAGTCCAGTTATGCATTTCACCATGAATTTTAATCACTAGCGTGACAAAGGAGATTGGAATTCCCACATCAATTGAATTAAGGTTAATTTTTTGGTATTGTTTGGAAATTAATTTAAGATGGGATCCACACCGTTGGTTTTCATTCGCAGCAGCTTTGGTGGACAGGAAGGACCGGATTGAGGTTTTTTTGGCGCGGTACGAGTACCGCATCGCCCCAAGGCGATGGAGCTCCAGGTTGAACTCTACTTGGCGGAGCCCAGCCGGACAGCAACGGAGGCTGACCAAGTAGAACATGACATCGAGCAATGTATGGAGATGGGCGATAGTTTTATCCAGAGGGCTTGTGAGATACGGCGGGATTGGAATGATGCGGATCAGGATGTTGAGAGGCCCGCAGGTATCTGTAGCCCGGGGTTGGCGGCGCGCTTACCAGCCATAAAGATGCGAGTGGACCAGCTTCATCGACCTGTTCGATAGCTTGGTCTATGCCCGGACGGACCTGCCAGTGGCGATGACGTTGGCGCAGCTGATGGCTGCTCTCGTCGGGGAACCGCGCGTCCTGATCGCGCATTTGTCGGTCACCGACGGCAATTATGAAATCGCGTGCAAGTTGCTGAGGGGTCGATACCAGAACGTGCGGCGAATCGCGGATACTCTTATGACTAAAATCTGGAGTATCCGTCAGGTCGCTCAGGCTTCAGACATCCGGCTGAAAATGCTGAATCCTGTTTTGACAGCGACAAAAGGGTTAGAGAACCTTGGATTGCCGGTGGACCAGTGGTCCTACATATTGTTAATTTTTTTGTTGAACCGGCTGCCGGCTGATGTGCGGGCCAGATTTGAGCACCGGTATGGTGGTGAAGGTGCTGAGCACCTGCCAACCTTCACCAACCTGATTGAACAATAGGAGCTTGAGTGTCGACGGGCCGACACCTCGGATCTACCTACATGCCCGAGGCCGCCTGGGACCCAGCGGGCCCAGGAGGGAGTTGCACCTCAAAGGGAAGGGTGGGGCAAATTGGACCCACAAAATCAAAGGGGAGGGTGGGGCAAATTATCCCCACCACCAGCGGGTCCTCGCCAATATAACGCGAGTGCATTGGACCCGGAACTATGCTTGTGCTGCAAGAACCCTGGCCATCGAGTGCCGGCGTGTCTGAAGTTTCTTGCGCAGCGGATTGAGGGACGCCGCAACATGGCCAAGCAGCAGCAATGGTGCTTTGTTTGTTTGGGTCCACATTTTGTGCGAGATTGTGCCCACCCGCAGGCGTGCAGGTCCTGTGGTGTGAAGCACCACCCCACGGACCGCAGTGGGGGTACCCCCCCCCCCCCCCCCCTGGGGCTGACTACAAACAGGGGCCATGCTCCTCTGTTTGTAGTCAGCACCGGGCTGACCAGGGGCACATTGCCGAGGAGGAGTGGGGCGTCGGGATAACACTCCCTCCCCCCCCCCCCCCCCCTCCAGAATTAAGCGACGACTTCGCGCGCACCCGTGCCCCAACGGGGGGTCCTTATGGGCGGGTGCCCGCGAACGCCTCCACCCCGGCAGGCGCCACGGATGTCGCCGCCGCTTGTGGAGCGACCCCGCATGGCGTCGGGACCTCCGGTGTACGGCCGGATTAGGACGTACCAGGTGCCGCCGGCGGCACACATGGCGCGACGGCCGTACCAGCCGGAGTGGGATCCGCTCGAGCGGTGCGAGCGAGCGGCCCTCCCATGCGGAACAGGACGCTATGCGTTATCTCTGCTAGGGGATAACGCATCACCTCCCTCGCACCAGCAACCGCCACGCCCTCGGAGACCGTGTTATTCGCCCACGGCTTCGGTTTGTATTTGGGGCCCTGGCGGAGGATCAGCCTGCGTGCGCTCTCTCCTTGACATGGGAGCGCTAGGCTGCATGGCATCCAGCAGGTTGGTGCGACAGTTGGGCTTGGTTGTAAAACCCCACCCGTAAAGTATCCGTGGGTTAGGCAATGTGACAGTGTCAAACCTGGTAAGGCAGACCTTACTCACCTTTGGACCGGGTCCCACTTCACGCGCGAGGATTAATGCTCCCGCGTTGGTATTGGATGAAGTGGTGGCGAGACTCCCCCAGGTGAAGCTGCCTCCAGAGGTTCAGAATTTGACAGCTGGATTAGTTTTGGCGGATGCTGGATTCGACAGACCTGGTCCGATTGACGTGTTGCTGGGTGCAGACGTTCTTGGGCGGGTGCTGTTGACTGGCAACCGTACCTTACAGCCTGGCGGACTGGTTACACTGGAAACGGTGTTTGGCCATGCTGTAATGGGTTTGGTGTAAGCGGCTCCATCGCCTCCTACTGAGGAGGGCGGTCTGGTTGGAACTACCGCGTAAGCTGTTGCCGGCAGGGAACTGCCGAGCAACCCCACACGGGTTTTGCGACGCCTCCGAGCGAGGGTATGCAGCTGCCGTCTACTTGAGGACGGTCAGCTCCGCCGGAGCGGTCGATTTGCATTTGGTAATGTTGAAAAGCAAGGTGGCTCCCCTTCGTACGCGTTTGACAGTACCGAATGTGGAATTATCTGGAGCAACTCTTCTTGTGCGCCTACTGAACCACGTGGCTTCTACCTTGAAGGACACCGTGAACCTTGAGGAGAGTGTCTACGCATGGACTGATAGCCAAATTGTATTGTGTTGGCTGAAGTCGTCAGTTCATACTTTGGAGGCTTTTATTGCGGCTTTGGATAGATTTGTATCCCGTAGGGGACTCCCGAATTTGATCAGGTCAGATTGTGGAACCAATTACAAGGGTGCCGACCGTTATTTGCAAGATGATGTGAAATTTTTTGTTTGAAAATAAGATTGATGTTGGAACAGACCTCTTCCGTCGGGGTATCACCTGGACGTTTGATCCGCCAGGCTGCCCCCACTGGGGTGGAATCTGGGAGGCTTGCGTGAAGCAAGCAAGGGCCCATATATATCGGGTAGTGGGTCGGACTGTATGGACTTTTGAGGAGCTCGCGACGTTGTTTTGTAGAATTGAGGCCGTCCTCAATTCCCGTCCGTTGTGTCCGCTCAGCTCCGACCCAAATGACCTGAAAACGCTCTCTCTAGGCCATTTCTTGATTGGTCAGCCACATGCAGCGTTGCCGGAGCACCCCCTCCGGGATGTAAATTCCGGTCGTTTGTCGCGCTACCAGATGCTGCAACAAATGGCTCAGAACTTTTGGACCAGATGGTCATTAGAGTATTTGCATGTTTTGCAGCAGCGCCTCAAGTGGACTGACAAAACCAGTCCCCCCCCCCCCCCCCCGACTTGGAGACCTTGTGCTAGTTAACGATGCTAACCTTCCGCCATTGCGATGGCGCCGGGGGCGCATTGTTAACTTTTTTCCCGGTAAGGACGGGACCCCTCGGTCTGCCGAGGTCATGGTTGGGGACTCGGTTCTGAAGCGAGCGGTAGCGACATTATTGCGACTTCCCTTGGTACAGCGAACCGGCTTAGAGGCCGGTCCGAGGCGGGTGTTTGTTCAGGCCGATCGTCGGTCCGCCCCGTGAACGCGTCTCGTGTTTAGGGCGTTTAGTTTAGTAGTAGTTTTGAAGGTGACATTTGAGCTGTCACATTTTTGCTTGACAAAATTTTGGAACCACGCACACGGTCAGGTGCGGGAAACGAGTTTTTTTGTAATAACTCGCTTTGCCAACACACAGTGTTCGAGTTTTGTTTGGATAATTGATAATATCGCTCGCCTTGGAGGCACACGCCTGCCCGAGCGTTTTGGTTGGACAATTGGTGAATTTGTGTTTTGAGCTGTGACGGAGCCGCGCATTGATGGCATGTCCCGCGGAGCCCCGGCAGCGACCACAGGAGACCCAAACTTGACTTTGACTGGACCTTTGATGGCTAACAGACAGACTTGACAAAATATCGTGTCGCCGGGATTCCGGTGAGTATAAAAATCTTGATATTTTTGATTGCCATTATTGGCACTATATGACCCGCGAGCACCGCGAGGCACGTTCGGCTCCTCACACCGGGCAAGGAATCGAACACTATCCATCTGGTTTTTATGTCAGCGTATTTTGTTAATAGTTTATTGTTTGTGTCTTTGATATATTTCACGATATTATAATCCTTCGTATTGTTGTATCTAGTCTTAGCTATTTTATGGATGTCTACTTCAGATTCTGCCATTTCCAATTGTTCATAAAGATCACGGCCGGATTCACATTTAGCAATTGCTACTTGTCTCCTTAGCTGTTTTCTTAGCTTCATTGTATAGATCTAAATCAGTCTGCTCCTCTGAATCCTGCCACCTCTTGAAGTGTTTCTTTTTGGCCGTTACTGCTTCTTTAACACTGTCTTTCCACCAGCAAGTTTGTTTTGCTGTGCGATCATCTGTATTCATCGAGCTAAGATTTTCCGTGGCGCCTTTGGTGAGTTTCATCCCACAAGGTTCTGCCAACCGCCTCCATCTGATTTTCTGGGCTATTCTCTTGTTCGACTCCAATGCTTTTGGTAATGTTTAGATGGATACTAATAGTCTGTGTTGAGTGGTCATAGGTTTTCCGGGGATAACCTTGCAATCTCTATACATGCTTACCTAGATGTTTACGCCTAGGCAAAAGGAAATCTATTTGTGTTGTATGTCCTCCACTTTTGTAGGTTATAAGGTGGGTGTCCTTCTTTTGAAAATATGTATTAATTATAGCTAGTTCACAGCTAGAGGCAAACTCGAGAATGCGTTCGCCATCAGAGTTCAGGTTCCCGTATCCAAAGCCATCATCGAATCGGTCATTGCTTGCTCCTATATGACCATTGAGATCGTCCCCAATATGTATGGATTCCTTGGGGGGAATTTCCGTTACGAGTTTATGTAGGTCTTCCCAGAAAGCATATTTTTCGTCCCCGGTGCAGTTTGTCTGAGGTGCGTATCATCATCATCATCATATCATCCGAAAGACGTCCACTGCTGGACAAAAGCCTCCCCCAAAGAGTGCTACAATGGCCGGTCCTGCACCACCCGCATCCAGCTGAGGTGCGCATGCTGACACTATATTAAAACATTGTTGGTTATCCAAGGCAATCTTTACGGACTTCAGGCGGTCACTTATGCGATCCACGTTTACTAGTCTGTTACTTAGCGTATCAGACAGTGCAATTCCCACTCCGTTCTTAGCTTCAGACCCATGTAAAGCAGTTTATACCCCCCAAGTAGCAATCGCGAATAAGCTTAAATCTAAGAGTTCTGTACTCTGCCTTTACTTAGTTTTGACTAGGAAAGAAAAGATTTTTTTCAGCCTGCTTTTACTTTAAGTCAAAATAGTATCATAATAATTATACTTAAGATAAATATGCGTTTCTAAAACTGAATTAAGAAATGCCAAATCAAATTTGAGTAAAGTATGACTTAAACAAATGTCTATAAAGTCTGATTTTACTATACTAAGTTTATTTGAAGTGTCGGTGAGAACTTATTTGAATTAAGAAGAAGGACCTCAGAATGACTTAAGGAAAATTAATTTCTCTCTTATCGAAAACCGGGTTAAGAAATGCCAAATAAATGTTGACTTAAGTATTTCTTCAACAAGTGCCTAGTAATTCTAATATTACTATACTCGGTTTGCGTTAAGTGTCAGTAAGAACTTATTTTTACAGATTAACTTAAGAGATAAATAATTTATATCTAATCGAAAACCGAGTTAAGAAATACCAAATCAATCTTGACTGAAGGATGTCTTCAAGGCATGCCTAGGAATTCTTATATTACTATACTCAGCTTACGTGAAGTGACAGTAAGAACTTATTTGAATTAAGAAGCGAGACTTCAGCATGACCTCAGAGAAAAATAATTTATATCTTATTGACAACCGAGTTAAGAAATATCAAATAAATGTTGACTGAAGTATGTCTTCAAGACATGCCTGACAATTCTTATATTACTATACTCAGTTTACGTAAAGTGTCACTAAGGACTCGTTTGAATTAAGAAGGGAGACTTCAGATCGAATTAAGGGAAACAGCATTAAAAAGCAAACTTCATTCAAGTTGTAGTCATATATGCTTTAAGTGTATCTGTGTCCAGTTAGTTAAAATATCATTATTACTGTGATAAGTGTGTGTTAAGTGGAACTAGTTTTAAAGGGACGAGTTCAACAGAATAAAACCAACGTAGTGTTGAATCAAAATGAATAAACTTAAAACTATTAAAAAATCTGGTGCATTTCGTAGACTTATAAAACAACATAGAAAAAAATCTAGTTCTATTAGACTTTCACACTCCAATTTCATAGAAAGTCAACCGGCGACTGAGAATGAAGATTATTTAAGACCATCAACGTCATGTTCCAATCAGGACGTAGCCAGAGTGGATACAACAAATGAAAGTTTAGAAATTGGAGATGCAGACAGTGAGTCTGAAACAGAAACGGAATTACAGGTTGATGCCGTCTATATTTACAGGGAGTAATTAAGAAACTGGTCTGTTGGACACAATATTCCACATACTGCAATATCATAATCATAATCATAATCATAATCATAATCACAATCATAATCATAATCGTTTATTGCACCATGGTAAAATAAAAGTTCTTAGAATATGTACATACATACAGGGTCCATGAGACACATGTCTCATGGACCCTGGACGGGTATAGCAAACTTAAATTATTAAATTGTTACCTACATTTGCTAGTGTGTGTAGGCAGAATTATGAAAAGCTAAATTTACAAAGCAAAAACACACTATAGCTTATATAAATCTAAATTAAATTCAATATAGTATACATCAAAAACCTGGAAAAAGTTTTGGGCTCATAAAGAAATACTAAAAGCACAGAAGTACCCTGTAAAAACAAAAAAAAATATACTGGACTCCGCAATACTACCATGCCTTACATATGGTTGTCAAACATGGTTGTTCGAAAGACCCGCAAAAATAAAAATTCAGTCGGCTCAGAGAGCAATGGAGCGAAGCTGCCTGAATATCAAACTGAGAGATAGAGTGAGAGTCACTAAAAGACGCAAAAAGACTAAAGTTATTGACGCTCTTTTATTTTCGAAAAGGCTAAAGTGGAAATGGGCGGGCCATGTATCGAGATATACCGATGACAGGTGGACCTTGAACACCACGAAATGGAAGGGGCCGTGTGGTTCAAGGAAGCGAGGAAGACCTAATAATAGATGGCAAGACGAAATAGCCTCAGTCGCAGGAAAAAAATGGTTAAAAACCGCACGTGACAGACCGACTTGGCAAGCCTTGGAGGAGGCTTTTACCCGCGAGGGGTCCATTCAGCAATCTTTTTAATTTATTTGAATGTTTTAATAATTAATGCTGTAATGGAGTTTAAATAAAGCTTTTTTATTTATTTATTTATTTTATACATCATAAAATCAAAACAAAAAAAATACTTTCGCTCTTATTATCTATCACTAAAATAATCTTCTACTGTGTAATATGTTTTGTTTGCTAGATAATGATTTTAACTTTGCGTAAGTTGTGTCTTTTTCTTCTGCCTTTAAATAGTTTGGGAGATGATTATAATATTTAACTGCTGCATATTGAGGGCTATTTCGGAATATTTCAAGATTTGGGACAGGTAATATAAGTTTATGTTTTAGTCTTTTATTTTGTTGCTCCTTGAACAGGTGAATATTCTTCCGCACAAATATACATAATTCCAATATATACATACAGGGCAAGGTTAATATGCCGTGTTTGGTAAAATAGGGCCTGCAACTATCCCGGTTTCGTATGCCCACCAGTACACGTATGCATTTTTTTTGCATTATGAATAGGTCATGAGCATCTGTACTGTCACCCCACAAAATAATGCCGTACCTGAACCACGAGTGGGCATAGGCGTAGTAGGCAGAGAGTGCTGTGGCAAAGTCTGTTGTTTTGCGGAGCGTGAATAACCCATATAGAAACTGGGATATTTTTGTTTTAGTAATTGAAATGTGTGTTTTCCAATTCATGTGCCTGTCTAAAGTAATTCCTAAGAGTTTAAAGTTTGTTACTTGTACTATTTCTTTGTTGTTCAGCTCAAGTTTCAGAGGCGGTGGCGTCCTTTGATTAGGATAGAATTGAATTAAATTAGTTTTGTTGATGTTAATTGAAAGGTTGTGATCATTCATCCAGTGATTGATTTGGTGCAAGGTTTTTGATAGTACTTCGTTAAAATCGTCATTATTATGAAAGTCAAAAAGGATAGACACGTCATCTGCAAATAAACTACAATTGGCATCTATTTCTCTGGGAAGATCATTAATATATAATAAGAAAAGTAGGCACCCCAGCACACTTCCTTGTGGAATTGAGCCCTTTAATTCAGTAATGTTAGATCGGACAATATCCAACGTATTAGACGTCGGGTTGACATATTCAACCTGAACGAGCTGCATGCGCTTTTCTAAGTAAGATCTAAACCAGTCGTATGCTATGCCCCTAATTCCCGATCCATATAATTTACTAAGCAGAATCTTGTGTGAGACTTTGTCATATGCTTTTGTGAGATCTAAAAGTAATCCAACAGCAATTCGTTTATTGTTTATGGTATTTAGAATGTTCTGAGTGTAATTACTAACGGCGAGGGCAGTGGAGCGATTTTTTCTAAAACCATATTGGTTGTCATGTAATATATGATTTTTTTCCAGGAAATGGTAGACCCGATTACACATCGATTTTTCAAAAACTTTTGATAGTGTGGAGAGGAGTGCTATTGGCCGATAATTATTTGTATCAAGAGGGTTTCCTTTTTTATGTATAGGTTTTATAATTGTTACTTTTAGCTCTTGGCGGAAAACACCCTCATTAAAAGATTGGTTGATTAGCTTACATAGTGGCGGCGCTAGTTCACTAGCACAAAACTTCAATTACGTCGTAGGTATTTCGTCTATTCCGGTGCTATGTGTGTTTTTAAGTCCGCGTACAATTTTGAGTACTTCAAACTCGGAGACTGGCTGAAGATATAACGATTTCTCAAAAGGAGAGCAAACAGGGCGTCCGCGCGGTGGTGACACATCAGGCGTACTCTCCTGGTCTCCTTGGCAGTCGTAAACAGAGGCAAAGAAGTTGTTAAAAGTATTTGCTATTATATTAGGATTTTCAGTAACGAAATTTTGAGGCATAATTGTTAATTTTAATTTTTTCTTTATCTTTACTCTATTTTTTATATTATTTATAATTTTCCACATAGTTGCCGTTTTATTTGTTGATTTTTGCATTTCGTGTAGTATATAATTCAATTTTTTTGATTTAATGACTGCTTTTTTCAGGGCATTTGTATAATGTTTATAGTGTGCCTTCAGGACGGGGCTTTTGGTTTTACTTGTGTGTATTTTTAGAAGCCTTTTATGTGTACATGATATCTTAAGACCTCTTGTAAGCCAAGTCTTTTAAGGTTTTCTTTTTATAGTCAGCCGTTTAACAGGGATTTTTTCGTTTAGAATATATTTGAGTAATTGTGCAAAAGCATTGTAATTATCATTTACGTTATTATGGGTGAGTACTAGGTTCCAGTTGACATTGGTTAATTCCTGTTTATATGCTAATTGGTTGTGTAGGTTATACATTCTTTTATATAATATATGAGGTTTATCCGGTCTCTTTGTTTTATTTTCATAAGAATGGTTTTCTAATTTACAAATTATACTTTTATGATCTGAGAGTCCGAACTCCGTTATTAAAGTCTCATACAACTTGCAGTTAGTAAAAACCAGATCAATGCAGCTAGCAGAATTCAATGTAATTCGTGTTGGTTCTTTTACTGTCTGAACAAGGTTGAGGGTCAGCATTAGGTCAGTCAAACGGCGAGTGTATTTAGATTTCAATAACATATTGACATTGAAGTCACCCCCTATTTAATATTTTTACTCTGTTCCTTGTGTTTAATTTTTTCTAACATATTTTCCACACATTTGTAAAATGTTTCAATATCCCTGTCTGGCCTATAAATACAAATTAATATAGTGTTTAATCTTGGCAATTCAACACAACAGCATTCGAATACATATTCAATTGAAATTTCTTTGATGTCTTCTCTTACAAAATACTCTATACCGTCTTTGAGCAAAATACAAGTTCCTCCTCCATTGTGATTTTTCCGGCTGAAGCTTATAACTAACTCGTATCCGGGAATACGAACTAGATCGACCTGTGATGACGTCATCCAGGTTTCCGTTATACATAGTGCGTCGTACGAATGTTGATCTAAAAAACTCTCTAAAATATGGGTTTTATTATTAAAGCTTTGCAAATTTTGCCAGAACACTCCTTAACACAGTAAAAACTGTAGACATCAATCCTTGTAGTAGTGGCGAGTACTGGCACAATGGACTTAAAAAAAATTACAGCAATACATGAAAAAATTGAATGAAAATATCACTATAAATATTAATGTAAATATAGATGGATTACCTACATATAAATCTTCAAAAGTGGAATTTTGGCCAATTTTATGCAATATTCAGGATATGAGCGCTGTACCAGTTATGGTTGTAGGAATATACTGTGGTATCGGAAAACCTGAGGCCAATACGTTTTTACAGCCTTTTGTAATTGAAATGAACGACATCTTGCAAAATGGTGTTGAAGTGAATGGTTATTTAATAACAGTCAAACTAAGATCAATTATATGTGATTCACCAGCAAGAGCTTTTGTAAAAAGTAAGTACTACGACCTATCTTTACGCTTAAATTACCTTAATATACTAATTTATTTAAGTGTATAATTCGAATAATTCGTCTCATTCGAACTTACATTTTATGGGCTTAAAGTATAAGCCATAAATTTACACAGTTTGGTATCTTTGGGTTAAAAATCAGTTCCACTGACTCCCACTTTCCCCTACCTAATACTTACTATTTAATAATAATTTCACATATATGATCTTTGAAACGGTATACCTTTAACAATATTACATGTATCATATATGAAAGCCTCGCATTTCAAAAACCTGCCGTTTAATTATTTCCCGATATAAGGAGGGTGTTAACAACTCTATCTACTTATGATACTTCGTTCATTGCGTTCTTCAAGTAAACTGATAATCATGTTAAATAAATAGGCTTAAAATAAATGAAAGTTACTCACCTAAACAACAACCTTTTCAAAATATCGTTTTATTGATTTCACTGGCAAAAATCAAAGTAAATACTAAGTACAGACTAATTTGTTTTAAGTAATACTACATCAATTCAACGTTAAGTACGAGTATAGGCAAGTATGTCTTAAAGATGAACATTTTAAGGCAAACTTGAATTTACTTTTCTTAACTAATCCTTAAAAAAATACAAATTATCTAAAGTCGGATTTCATCAAAACAAAAAAGATTTAACGCCATTTTGAGTTTTTATAACAATAAACAAATATATTACGCCGGTCCTTTTTCGATAATTTAGACAAATTAAAAGATCAAAGTGTTGTAACAGTTACCTAATAATATTATACAAGTGGATAATAGTATTTTTCACAATCGTGTTATAATAGAGAGCTTTTTAGCCGAGTACCGTGTTTAGGCCACGAAGCTTGCTGAGTGGCCTAAGTAAGGTACGAGATTAAAAAGCTTGATTATAACACTATTGTGAACAATACTTTTTGTACGAGTTCATTAAAATTAATTTTCTACGAGTCAACTGAACTAATTAAACAAACTCGATACTGTTGAAACGAAGTGCAGCTCATCGCTCGTACGCTTGTTGATATCTTAAAAGACATCAACGATAGTACGACATCAAAGCGATTCTATTGGTCCAATTCATTACAGTTCAGTAAAGCAGCCACGTGATTGGTCGAATTTATTTTAGTTGTCTGGAGCGTATCGAAAAGTAGTTATTTCGATTGTTTCGATAGTAACATGGACTACAACTATGAAAAGAGTGACGTTGCAGTATTCTCTATGAAATCTTAATACACATATTTTAATCGTCGAGTACAAAAAGAAGTTAGAAATCAAATATTACCGTATTATATTTTGCGAAAAATATTAGTGAATAATTAATACCGAAAAAAAAAGACTGTTCGCTATATTTTACGAGGCCCATCAGTTTTATAGTGATCTATACTTATTTCATTCGAGTGGCCGATGTGCGTTTAATATTTCAACACTAGGATATCGATAAAATCATTGTTGTAAATAGTGTTCAGTGTTCGCCATTTTATTGATCATCCATTGGAGATTTAATGTTTTGAACTGGTAAGTTCACCATTTATATCTACAAAAAAACTGTGTTAAAGAAATTATGGGTTATTTTTTTATTCGTTTCAGTCATATTTAGATCAAGTTAGAATAAAGACTGTTTTTATTAAGGTTTTAACTTAGTATTGTAGATTTCTTAAAGAATATAGCCTGCCATTTATTAAAGTTTTAACTAAGTATTGTAGATATCTTAAAGATATTCGAAGATATCCTAATATAGTATTAAGTGAACCTACATGATATCTAGAGGGAAGTATTAAAGTACTCTTAAATACTGTATTCCTAAGTCTGACTGAAGTTTACCTAAAGACTTGTCCCAACTGATAACTTAAGTTTGAAGTAGGCGCCTGTGCCCACTTTTACTAGATATTGTCTTGAGGGCTATCTTGCGGGATATCTTGAGGGTCGGGGAGGTCTTGGCCAAGACAAGGCTCCAAATTCGTGATTTAGTTTTCAAGATATCTAGAATACTTAGTTCAGTAAAGGCATTGCTACTTGGGCCATTTCCTATTGATCTTGATTTTGAGCCCCCCCACTTGGTCTCTTGCACACAGCATGCATCAATACAACGTCTTTGTAGGACGTCACTCAATTCGGCACTTCTGCCCGTCATTGAACCCACATTCCACGTGGCTAATCGTAGTGCGCTCGTACTCGTATTCGTATTGCATGTGTTGCTCTGATCGTCACTTGAGGGGTACGCCCTAGCATTTAATCGCTCTCTTTTTGGTTTACTTTTCATATTTGGACAAGGATAAGCTATGGCTTTAATTTTACGGCTGGCTGCCGCCTGACGCCAAGGCAGTACCTCTCGTGGAGAGTTATGGGCGCCACCGTTGGACCATGCGGTCTCCTCCGCCGCCATCCCTACTGCACTTTCCTGCCTAAAAGTGTAGCTCTAGTGTAGCCTGGTACTCCAGTACTCAGAGACAGCCGTACACTAGGTTATTGCCTCTTCCGCCTGCTCCACCGTACCGACGACTTTCGTCTCCGCCTTCGCAGCCGTTAAGGTCTTCACCCGTAACCCTGGGCACGGGTTCCATGCTATACCCCATGGAGCTGGGTCCCCATCCAAACTACCACCCGCCAACTCCGACCTACTGAAATGAGAGGTGCCCACCCCCGCGACGTGGACGCGTCGGACGGGAATTACCCCAGTGGAATTGATATTTAACATTAACAACTGATAATTGATCGTATACGTTAGATCGTGTCGCAAAACTCTCAAATCGCGGCGCGGCAGTTCGTGAAGTGCCTACTTAGACATATACCTACCTACGCGGCGAGCGGGCGGACGGCGCGGTGCCCCGCTGCATGCAACTGGCCAATCACGTTTGCTCTGCGGCTCGCGCGCGGCACTTTTAAACCTACATTAACAGGTGTTTGTAAAAACATTAGTTGCAAATGTATTTCCTCGCAAATGTGATGAAAAACATTGTGTATAACACGGGCGCCACTTACGCGCCTCGTTAAATAATGTATTATTATTACGAAGACAATCTACTAAATGCAGTTAAGGGGATGCCTTGATTCGAGTCGATGACAGAGACACGCTTCCTTACCAACTATTATACCTTCCACCCACGCACGAGAAAAAGAGATGCAACACTCTTCGGGAATTGCTTTTTTTCGACAAATTTCTATAAATACCTAAATTAGTGAAGTTTTATTCATATTTCATTAAGTGAGATGTTAGATAAGATAAACCCACCCAAGTGCCCACCCCAAGATGTTGCCGCGGAAAAGCCTATTTATCCCGTTCAATTCAATTTATATACTATAGCGTTTTGCAAATTGCTTGTTTACGGTGACATATGTCACCCCAGTACATTCTATGACCTCTTTTAAGATTTAGTTATAATATAAATCATATTGGGATGACAGCTAAATAAAAAAAAAGACTCGCGCACGAAGGGTTCCGTACCATTATCAATAAAAATATTTATTTTATTCTGTTTCTAGTATTTGTTGTTATAGCGGCAACAGAAATACATCATGTGTGAAAATTGAATCAGCCGTTTCGTACATCATTCAATGAAAGAGTGCCTATAGTGAAAATCCCAAAACTTACTGATCAATTTGCATTTTTTTTAATTGATTAAATGGTATTTACGCCCTAAAATCCACCTTCCGTTGTTGTTTAATGTGTGATTGGTTCGTAATGTTTGTGTACACTACAGTCACCAACGAATGAAGGAACCTACTGTCAATTATTATTTTTAGAGAGATACATAGATTCATTTATTTCTTTTAGAAAATAACATATTATTTAACATCAAAAATTAAATGGATTAATTAAGAGATCGTCAATATGTACCTATAATACTATTGGCAATATAAAAACAATACAAAATGTCACAAGTAAAAGTCAAAAAGAAAAATGTAATGTCAATAAACTTGTATACATAATTAGGATAACCTAAGCAATGTCAAATGTTAAAATAAGTTATTTTATCAATAGGTACAAAATCAAAATACAAATAAATACAACGGTAACATGTCAAAATAGTATAAAAAACAAAAACAACACAAATACTTAATAACTTAAAGATAATTATCATAATAAATTAATTTCACAATTTGGTTTCGTTTTATTCCTTCACGGAATATAACGGTTTGGACTATAAAAATTCTTTCAGCCGGTGCCCAAATTTATCATCTGAGATTTCACTTCCGAGACTGGCGGGTAGGCGTTCATAAAACGACGGGCCTCTACTACTCGGGGATTCTGATCGAGCAGCGCAAGTCGACGCGGCACGTAGTCGCCCCGTTTGGCGGCACAGTGGGTCACACGAGTGTCTTAAGAGTGCTCTACAAAAAAGCGCTCGCTCAGAATTCGGTATTTTGACACGCGTAGTGCGTTTGTGTGTGTAAATACTACTACCACCCACACAAACGTACCTAATCCCCACATGCACAGCGAGATCGCACCAGCCGCGGGTGCCGTCCCTTTCTAGCTATATGTAAGTGCGATCGGGATAGAACTAACCGCGGAGCTTGCCGATGCAAATAGCTGTATAGCGCACCGTTGGAATTCACTCCGTGACCGATATTGATACTTGCACTAAAAAGTGGTAAGTATTAATTCGCTAACATGATGTTCTAGAACATCATGTTAGCGAAGTTAGATAACTTGAACAAAGTAAGTATTTGATTTTTGAGCACAAGTTTTCTATTTGTATTAAAATTGAGAAGAATGCGGAGAATTTAGCACTTGGAGACCAAAAAACCAACTTCCTGAACCACAATTTATTTTAGAGAGTGACATATATCAATTACAAAGAATATTCGACATATCAAGATTTAAATGCACGTCAGTGCCGCGCACCATAGAGTTAACAACATCCTCCCACCTTTGGGCGAAGACCCAAACTCTTCATCTCTTAATTTATAGAACTTCGCTAGGTTGTAGTTCCAGCGGATATAGACGTTGGAAAGCTCGGGTGTACTCGCCGTCGGTTGTGCGTATTTTCGCTACTCTAGCATTTCCGTCTTTTCCGGTATACACATCGAGGATAACTCCTAAAGGCCACTTTATACGCTTATCATTTGTTTCTACTAAAACGACATCGCCTACCTTTAAATTAGAGTCCCTCTCCTTACCCTTCTGTATGAGCATGCTCAGGTACTCATTTCTAAACCGCTCCCGTTAATCTACCCTCAGCTTATGCAAATATCTTAGACGCCTATTTAACGAATCATGATCAAGCTGGTATAAATCTGGAGTCTTGCTGGCAGGAAGTCCTTGAATGAAGCAGGCTGGCGTAAGAGGCTTCAAGTTATCTGGATCGTCCGCGATATACGTTAAGGGTCGCGAGTTCATCAATGCTTCGCAATCGCAGAGTATGGTTGACAGCTCTTCAAAGCTTACTGTTCTCTGCCCCAAGTTGCGTCGTAGAAGTTCCTTTAAGGACCGGATTAAACGCTCCCACCAATCTCCCCACCATGGTGATTGGACTGGACATGGGGATTGAACTTCCTTTTCATAATTCGCACGATGGAATAAGCTGCTATCTTTTCCCAATTTAATGACCTTAGCTGGTTGTCAGCTCCGAGGAAATACGTAACATTATCCGTGTAAATTGTGTCATTTCTTCCACGTCTTGCCATAAACCGTCGTAACGCCATGAGGAAGGCTTCTGTTGACCGCGACTTAGTTAGTTCCAGGTGCACGGCTCGGTATACTGCACACGTAAATACAATTACCCCCACCTTCCCTCCCGACCGCAGAAAAAGAGGACTGGCTATATCAATACCTGTCACCTCAAATCCGGCAGCTGGTTTAACTCTATCGAGAGGCAAAGGGGCCAATGGTGTGTCAGCATGCCTTACAGATTGCCGCTTGCAGGGTAAGCATTTTGAAACGGTAGAACTGACGAGTCTTCTTATGCCCGTAATCCAATAGTTCTCTCTGAGTACTGTCATTAGGGTACCAGGGCCCACGTGATGCAAAATCTGGTGTTTCGAAGCGACTAGTCTTTTAATTATAAGATGGTTCCCAGGTAAAAATAAAGGACAGATGAAGTCGGCGGGCTCATCACTCAGTACAAGTTTTGTACGGACTCTTAATAAGCCTTCATCGTCTTGGAATGTTTGCAGGTTCTTTGTCTTTCTAATTCCATCTGCCATCATTTCGGTCTGCACCATCCTTTAAAGTATCTTCTCTGCGCCTTGAAACTCTTCACAAGTCAGTTCTCCTTTTCTTTTATTATTTGGATTCTTGCAGTTGAACGTAAATCTTAACATCCACCCTACCATTCTTACTATCTTAGTATATTTAGAAAAGTAAGTCAGTGTGGACAGAAACGTACTTTCATCTGCAGTGGTACTATTAGCAAGTACACATTTCTTCATTTCCTTGTTGACTTCTTGTTCATCAACATTAAGATGAGACGTTGGCCATTCAATAAATTCCTTTTGTACGATGTAAGGCAACTCTGCATCCCATATATATATATTTCAAGATTAACAAGGCGATTATTTTATATATGTTCATGCCTCATTGAGAGGCAAGAGACATACTCTTTTCTGGGATTTATGATAGCAAGAATGGCCAAGGAGTTGTGCAAACATATTACCTTAACCCGAATAGTATTGTAATAAAAAGGATTTTCTTCTAACGGGAGTGGTAACAAAAACGATGCCCCGTGTGTCTCTCATCGCGCCATTAACACGATCGTGAATGAGGCTAAGGTAGAATATATGCCATATGGATACATGGACGACATTTTGATCCCGTCCAAGAACTCTACAATTTACTAACTCTACAAACACTAGATGAAGTGTTGCAACTATTTAAGAAAGGCGGACGCACACTAAAGCTGAGCATGTGTAACTTCTGAATGTGCGAGTACTTGTACACATATTTAAAATATCATCACCTGCGACCATGACCGGTGCAACCCGTGTCGAAACGTCATGAATAAAGGTCAGCAAATATCGCGTTAGCCCCGTATCAAACAATAATTTAAATAAGAGCGAAGCGGTTTCTATTAAGTTTACGGCGCCAAGCTATCAACACGAACTGCATCAGTTTTTGGGTTTGTAGGGTTTTCTTTTGACAATTTATTAAAGATTTACTACAGATAGAAACTGTAATTGGACCGACAAACAGCAACAAGCATACTTAGAAATCCAGAAAAGGTTATAAGAACTCTTAGCTTCATATGATCAAAGGGTAATTTTGATGCAACGTAATAAAGGTATTGCAACCAGTTTCTTTCTCTAGTCGGAAAACTTGATTTATCTTCATACGGACTTGAAACTCTGGCGGCTGTCGAGTCGCTGAACAGATGTAGAGTTTAGTTTTTAGGAATACCATTTTAAAAATTGTAATGAACTGCAACGCTGTCAAATCCCTATGTCCTATGAAAGCAATTAATTACTGAATCCACCTTTGTCAAGCGAGTTTACCACGCTGGTGGATGCACCTGATGAAATATACGTGTGAAGGTGAATATCAACCGGATTTTCAAATGGCTCGAATGCATCGAGCCGTAATCCAGGGCTGACTGAAGGAAATCAGGATGTTCTGGAAACTGACTGGATAGTTACAGTACAGTCAGCAGACGACGAGGTGAGAAGAAGCAAAGAAATACTTACAGAGGCTTACCAACATTTTAAGTAGACTTTAAAACCGACGCTTTTATGGGGTAGTTGACGACGAATTAACAAATGGGTTGTACAAAAAGGTATGGTTTTGATTGCTATTTACTCGTAAAGTAGATTGGTTTATAAAATACGTAAGTATTACTCCCGTGAAAACTACTAAATCGTCTACGACTGGTCGCGTGATAGAAGAATATTTACTGTCGGTATGCTGGTGTTCCGAAACGTTTAGTAAGGAAAGTGCTACATGACAAGGAGTCTGAAAAGCTTGTTGTAAAATACCATGGACCTTATAGTAAATGAAAGTGCGCCCTAGTGACATAGTTCTGATAGCTCATGACACAAAAAAAGAAGATACAAAAAAATTAGGTATTTGTTTAGGTATTCAATTAAGAAAACAAACAGCGGTTAAAAAAAAGAGATAAGATATTGCTTAAATATAAGATTTGGAGTTTTCTTATCTTGCATTAATGCAGTCTGTATTTTTTACATTATAATAAATTCTAGTGATTTATCTGTAAGTTGATGATGATGATGATCTGTAAGTTTGAATATAATATTATGAAACCCTAAAAAGATATTATAATATGAAAAATAAAATGAGACACATTTACTCACTGAAAAGCGGATGTTAGTGCGGTGATTGAGCAGTTAAACAAATCTTTATAAAAAAAATGCAAGCACATCTTATAAATACGTTTTTAGCGTAACACGTCCTACTGTAAGGAATAAAATACAATTGTTGCAATTGATAAAATTAATCCATGGTTCAGTTTTAGTAGTACGTAGAATCGGACATATCCAATGAAAACTCAAGTGAATGACAATTAGAATATTACATAGGTATTAGAGTATTTTTATAATGATTAGTGTTATAATGTATCATTATTATTTACACTAGTTGATAAATGCGTTATTGTTTTCTTAAGACAACACTATTGAATTGAACATTATGGAAAAAAAAGTTACAAGTTATGTTTTTATATTGTTTTCAAAGCGATGGGTCTCGCTTAGGTAGGGTGGCAGAGCGGTATAAAATTCAATTTACATGCTTTAAATGCATATAAGTATAGTACATACTTTAAAGTGTATGTAAGAATAGACACGTTCATAGTGATATCTGATCTCGTTAACATTTTTATAATGGCTGTGCTTAATAAACTGACTCATGTTTATTTTTGAAAATTCATAATTTAATACAAAAGTGAACTGATATCTAACTACAAATATGGCAATTATTATTGTAAGAAGTAGACATACATTGTCTCAATTAATCTTATTTTCGCTGGTGTTTAATTAAGTGAGACAGTATTTTTTTTTCATTAATTAAAAAAAATACCGATTGATAGCTACTTTGGTACAAAAGGTTGGATTGTAATTTTATTATTATACTGAGTAGTGTTATTGGACAGAACACGGAAAGGGTTAGATGTTATAAATTTTTGATAAAAAAAATCGCAATTTAAATACATAAATTAGGTCACAAAACTAAATTCTGTAAGGCGCAATAACCGTAACGCAAGATTTACAGATGTGTAAGAAAAGGATATCTGATACAATCTGTATCTGATTTGAAACATATGTGTTTACCTGACAATAAATTGTGGTAATTACAGTAACTAATGTTAGAGTTTTACTAGTTGTTACCCTCCAAACCTTGAGTAATATGATTAGGTTGTTCAACGAAAATTTACATCATGATGGCCAGCCAGGGTGGCACGGGAACTCAGGACGCTGTGAACTGCGAACACTAGCGAACTGCACACTTGGATCTGACACCTTCGTATCGACCGGATTCAAGTATGTCAGGACATGATGGTTCGTATTCTTATTCTATATGCGGTGCTATATTATATGTCATAGCAAGGATTAAATTAAGAAGACAACGAATACCTTAAAACGATGAGACTCGTTTATGAACAGGATGGCCGAGCTGTTACACTAATTACTTGCTGAAAATGTTTTGTATTGTTGGCAGCGCTCATTACCTTTATACTTTCATATTATCTATTAAGCTCGAACAAACGCGCATCAGGTTGGCAACACTGATGCGGTATAAAAGAAAAAAGGAGGAGGTTTCGCGATGGTGGGAAGGATGGCTGTCAAGTGGGAATGTCAGACAGAAAAAACGGATGAATTATATAATATGTGATTGATAAATGTTAATGTGATTAAGTGCTAATAAGCGGAAGTATTACAATAAACAGAGGCAATTATTGAATGGTTTTATACATAGAATTATAATTTCAATATATGACTGTTTTTTTAATCAACTTATTTGAATTTGAACTATTTTAAACAACCGATAATTGATCGTACGCGTTAGATCGTGTCGCAAAACACTGAAATCGCGGCGCGCCGGTTCGTGCAGTGCCTACTTAGACATATTTATACTTATACCTACGCGGCGAGCGGGCGGACGGCGCGGTGCCCCGCTGCATGCAACCGGCCAATCACGTTTGCTCTGCGGCTCGCGCGCGGCACTTTTAAACCTACTTTAACAGGTGTTTGTAAAAACATTCGTTGCAAAGTATTTTATCAGGCGATTCGTACATCATTCAACGAAAGAGTGCCGATGATGAAAATCCCAAAAATTACTGATCAATTTGCATTTTTTGAAATTGTTAAATAATATTAACCCCCTAAAATCCACCTTCCGTTGTTGTTTAGTGTGTGATTGGTTTGTAATGTTTCGGTCCACTACATTCAACAAGGAATGAAGAAACCTACTGTTTATTATTATTTTTTGACACGAAAATATGGTAATAGAAAAAAAAAATTGGTGTCTAACTGAATAATAATGGTAATAATCGGGAACATTTTTTGCGCGATTTATCATCAATATTACGCCGCAAATATTAATTTATCATAATACAGAAAAAAAAGGTTATTAACATTTTTTACCAATTTTTCAGGAATTTATTAATTTTTAAATAATTATTAAAATATCTAAATCACTAATATTTTGTTGGATTTAGTCTCGAAGTTATTACTATAATTACGATTTATCTGTAACGCAAAAAAAAACTGCAATTATAAATTATTTCCATTTCGCCATACAACTGGACCGTAAAATGCTTAGACTATCAATCCCACGCTAAGGGTACTGTACATCTTTGGTAACAAGTAAAAGTACACATCTAAATAACATTATAATTTTATTATATGCGTCATACAGATTGTGTTATTCTAGTGAAGTTTTGGCGTCTTTCCTGTAGATATTATAAAGCAAAGACATAGAGTTTAATACTTGTTCATATAATGTTATTTTGTTCCTATAAATACATATTTGGATTTTGCATAGAACTTGGCACTCATTTAGATCTCCATTCTTTTTGCGGCGAAGCCCACAGCCAAGCATAATTTTTGTATTGAACTTGGCTCTCCTTTTTTACATCTATGTTTTTGGTGGGATATCATTACTTTTTGTAAAGGAAACTAGGTAGGTATTGAGATTTACTTCTGTTCTGTGTATAATTATGTGGTGCCGCGCGCCGCCGACGACACACCGTTGTTGGCCGGTTGTTTAGCGCGTATTACAAGTTTTTTTTGTATGAGGACACCACTTATTTTTTGACTGAACTTTATTTTTATATTTCTGTTATATAGCAAACATAATAATACATATATTGGGATAGTTTCAAATATCTGCTTGTAACGGTTCCAACGCTACAATTTAAAAAAAAATAGTATGATGGGGACCCCCCTATTTTTTTATTTTTTTTTATTTTTAGATTTTCTCCTACGCTTACACACAATTACCGAGCTGGATTCCAAATTTCATTCTTCTAGGTCATCTGGAAGTAGGTTAGGTTTAGGTACTATATGTCAGTCAGTCAGTGCTAAAATTACGACTTTTTGACCTTCATATCTTTATACTCGTAACGTACCGGAAGGCGCGGCGTGGGTAGGCCCCCCACAAGGTGGACTGATGACCTGGTAAAGGTCGCGGGAGTCCGCTGGATGCGGGTGGCACAGGACCGGCCATTGTGGCACTCTTTGGGGGAGGCCTATGTCCAGCAGTGGACGTCTTTCGGCTGATATGATGATGATGATCTTAACCGTTTAAGCTAGCTTCATGAAATTTGGGCTTCTAGATGTCCTTATGGATACGATTAAACACACGTAGATTTTATGTGTTTACGTTAAAGAGGTTTTGAGTTATAGAAGGGTCAAAAAGTGGTACCAAGTGGTTCGTGTAATATTGCACTTGGCGCTGGCTAGCCAGTTATTTTGCTTGAACGTGGCTTGACACGCTACCGCGTGTCTAGATCATGTAAAAAATTGTTGTTTATGATACAAGTGCGGAAAGTAGGTAATTCCCAACGAGTGGCGATGACCAAAAACACGACCGTCAGGGAGTGTATTTGATCGACACGAGTTGGGAATTACCTATCCGCACGTGTATCATACAACATTTTACAATGCATCATGCGAGGAAATATAAGAATATGCATAAAAGGTGACATTTTAATAGTCACGAAATCTCATAATCGCACAGTATGCGGGAATATTGGCCTGAAATCCATTCCCGAACGGGCTGGTCACCTTCCGCGACACCGTGCTGGCATGGGCCACTTACCGTGTTTATGTTGAACTATATAATGGGGCACCTTCAGAGCAAGTGCATTGTAATAGTACATTGTGCATTAAGGGCCGTCGGGCTTCTAAAAGACTCTCGTTAGTAATCCCCTTACTGTGATACACACAATGTTTTTCATCACATTTGCGAGGAAATAAATAACTACAAAAGACAGAAAAATCTAAGTTTCCTACAACCGCACTACTCAAAAATTGACGAAATTGACAACTTCACTTAAAGATTTGAGGAGGGCGAGGGGGCGTGGCGCCGCATGGCCTGCTAGATTTTTTTCAACCAATCACAGAGAATAATTCTTGTAACGCGCGGCCAACTAGATTTGCCAACCAATTTGTTTGATTTGTTTTTAACCAATCAGATCACACACAAGCTCATAACTCCCTAGTGATTTATAAATTCATAACTCCCGCGGGAGGTAAATCGGGTATAGCTGCTCTATAAACTTGCCTATAATAATAGTACCGTTATTCTCGAGGCGTCAGAGATTTTATTTTAAAAACCATTCAAGTGCGAGTCTGGCTCGCGCACTGAGGGTTCCGTGCAAACGTTCATACACCTACCCGACGAAATAAAGAATGAATCTTGCGATGAGATATTTAGGCGCAGAGCAAAGAAACACTTATTGGAAAAATAATTTTACTCAGTAAAATAATTCATTCAAATTATGAAATAGATGTATTATTATTATTTTTTCCCTGATTTTGATTACATATTTTTGACATGACATTAAGGGGGTTCGATTGCCATACAAAACGTTATTTGACATTCGCAGGCTAACGGCGTGATATTTTAAGAAACTTATGTAACAAACTTTCATCAATTGGCTTCCCATTTGCGCCAAATTCCCCCTTTCCTAGAATAAACTTGTATAAACTAGATTAATTTGAGAAAAATAGTTTTCCCAAAATATCACGTGACAAACCAATTTCTCAAATTAATCTAGTTTATGTAAGTTTATTCTAGGAAAGGGGGAATTTGGCGCAAATGGGAAGCCAATTTATGAAAGTTTGTTACATAAGTTTCTTAAAATATCACGCCGTTAGCCTACGAATGTCAAATAACGTTTTGTATGGCAATCGAACCCCCTTAAGTAGTTTTAAATTGATAGGTACTGTGTGTACCAATTATTATTGTTTTGACATGTGAACTATAAGTTATTTCCTGTATTGACATTTGTTATTTGATTGCTACTTATAGTTATTTACAACTATTCGTTTTCTTAATTAACTTAGTTTTTATTTGTATACCTATTCATTAATTTGACTTGGTTTTATTTTATTGACATTTTATATTTGATTTGATACTATAGGTACAAAAATAATTAATCTTTTTCAGTTATATTTTTTCAAGTTTATCTTATATTTAATTGAAATTGAAATAACACGATTTGACATGTTTTATCTCTTACTTACATTATTTTATATTTTGCTACTTGCACGTATGCAACCATATTATTATTATTATTTTGTAGCAACGATCACTGTACGACAAGTAATATGATCTGAAATGTATTATGTGAACCTTGTATAATTAAAACTAAACTAAACTAAACACCATAGGTACTATCCGTCAAGTCACGATCCCATTTATTCTTAACAGTTCATAGTACTGTATTACCGTTGTACAGCGCCATCTGTATTTTGGTACTAATAACTTGCAACTAGTATGGTTGTTTATCAGCGATATCTTTTTATCACGCGTACCGATTACGATTATTATTTTTTTATTTGAAAGAAGGTACTTTAAAAATAATTTCATAGGTATTTGAAGACATAAAATTTCATACAAAAGTAATTAAATTACAAACTTAATTAAGAAATGATTTTTGATAAATATTTGTATATTTAATAATTGTATAGTCATGTACATTATGCTTCAGATGTTAAAATATTTACAAGTCAGACCATGACGCTCTGTAAGGGCACACAATAATACTTAATAATAAATAAAAAATAATACGCTAGATAGAGCTATCATTTTATTTTGCTGTATTAATTATGTTACTCTCATTCGTATGAAATTATTACAGGATTTTAGTTGAGTAAACTTCGGAGATAAGGGGGGGGAATGGTATTTAAGATTTTCCTTAATAAATCAAAAGTTAACCACTATAGATAATAAAAAAATTTGTTTTTGAAAGCGCAACTGAAGCCCTTTCATAGGATACCCCACTTGATCTTTAAACTAGACTTTGAAGTTTTAACCCCCCTCATATTCGTCATTTACTTACACAGAAAATAAAAATGTATATTTAAATTGTTCATTCTCCATACACGTGCCTTAACCTTTTTAACAGTTATTCCAAATTTCAAATTGATATCTCAAGTAGTTCCTGAGATCGACCAGACCACACAAAACGACAATGCAAAAATTTGTAAATGCAGTAAAGTTGTGTGATTCCCAAGTTGCAGAATTTTATTTAGCAAGCAAATAAAGATTAATAAGAATAAGAATGCCTGACTTATCTCACCAATTTTTACTGTGGAAGAGTTGCGAGACTTGGCCTATTTTTTACATGGAATGTTTTTATGGGATTTCATTTTCCATAATAATTGTTTGTTCGAAATACGTTTTACCTAAATGACGATTCTCATAACTGTTGTTTTGTCGAATATTATTTTTCAACACATTTGCTCGTAACGTGCCTCTTATTGTGCCGCTTTTAGGCTCATAATCCTGGGTATTAAACACGCGTGTTTTATAACATTACGACACTCGTGTAGTTATGTTTATATCGCGATTAAGACACGTTGGCAACTTGCAGCAAGGTGTAGGCGCATTCTTAAATTGACCGGGTTATACAGGTTTGTTTTTAATTCTCGGCAAATGGATTCTTACTCGACTAAACATATTAAATCCTTCTTGTGAATTAATTGATAATTTCTTCTTGGATATTATATAGAAACGTTTCATTTAATAAAACTATTTACTTTTGATAACATTTTACATGAATTTATATTAAATAAGAAAATATTTATTTTATTTTGTATTGGCTGTTTACGTTTAGAGATTTCATCTAAGCCTCGCTGCGGGCGCACTGCGCGAACTTCACAAAAAAAATATGTAGTTGCGCGCGTATAAGTAATTTCACAAATATGTGTAAACATTGATGATGCGTGTTTGGTTATTATTAAAAACTATTACTCCGCCGCGTATACAAAGAATCTAGGCGGAGCGAAGATATAAAATATAGCACATACTTAATCCTGTAGGGCCATTCTACATATCCCTTATATTCCCCCCGAGATCCCTTATAGGGATAAGTTCGCCTTTGTACCTACTTTAATCTTACATAAGTATCATGTTTATGTTTTAACCTGTTGTGTGTACAATAAAGTGCTTACATACGTACATACATACAACCTACCTACTGAGCAAAGGGTTTTTAGAAAAGGATGGGTATAGTTTCTGGGATTACCCCCAACATACAAACTTACATTTTACAGACATTACACCTGTTTATTATTAGTATCGGCACATGCTATTTATAGGTACCGTGAATTGGGGTTACTTTAATTCCTGGGTTTACATTGATCAAAACTTCTCTTCATGTTTAAACTCTAATTTATACGATTTCTGAACGCATCATTTGGTTTTTTTTTACGATTGGAAGCATTGAACGTCACTTTCAGTGTGTCTTTACCAGTCGTGGGATCGGGCACGCCGAACGATGAAAATAAAATTAAAATACGTGCGTACTCATTTTACGGACTTTTAATAGCTTGTATAACTTCTAAGGTAAAACTTTCAGTATAGTAAATACATTTAATACATCAAATACTGTTGCAAATCACAACCTTGACGGCCATTTGATTTATTAGATAATTGTAGCATGGGGTGTCGTTGATCACTTCTGAGGGTTTATTTTGATCACTGATACCATCATCATCATCATCATCATATCAGCCGAAAGACGTGCATTGCTGGACATAGGCCTTCCCCAGAGAGTGCCACAATGAGCGGTCCTGCGCCACCCGCATCCAGCGGACTCCCACGACCTTTACCAGGTCATCAGTCCACCTTGCCTACCCATGCTGCGCCTTCCGGTACGTGGTCGCCACTCGAGAACCTTTCCGCCGCACGGCCATCGGTTCTACGTGCAATGTTATCCTTATTTAATATAAAATTAATACCCTTTTTTTTCTTTGTCAAAGTAACCCCAAAGGCACATAGACCTTTATAAATCCTAAGCCTCTGAACGGATTTTTTTATGTTCTAGTGTTTTTAGGGTTCCGTACTGAAAGAGTAAAATGGGACCCTATTACTAAGACTCCGCTGTCCGTCCGTCCGTCCGTCTGTCTGTCACCAGACTGTATCTCACTGATACCGTGATATTTCTGTTGCCGCTATAACAACAAATACTAAAAACACAGAATAAAATAGTTTTTTTTATAGATAATGGTACGGAACCCTTCGTGCGCGAGTCCGACTCGCATTTGGCCGGTGAGTATAAAGTTGATCACAGACTTAATATTTTTTTTCTAAGACGTACATTAATAATCTTTTTTTTGTCGGTGCAATCGATAGAGGACCAAAAACCGATATTTGCATTTTTTTCCTTATTTTCTTGGATTAACGTTTAGGGAGGTACCTACAGACGTTTTAATTCTGAAATTGATCAAATTAACCCCATTTCACGGTACCGCTAAATAGTTTAATATCTACTAATTTATGTTTTCCAGTAATAAGTCATATCGTTTTGACAAATTACAATTTAGTTCCTGGGCGAATGGAGAAAATACGGAGAAAACTATTTTTTCCGGACATGAGACCTATCTAGATCGATATCTCGCCCCCGTAAACCCCTGTATTCCAAATTTAATCGAAATCGTTAGTGCCGTTTCCAAGAACGTGATTGCAAATATATATATATGTACAAGTATTGATCGTTTAATTACAAAATTTATATAACCAACCTCCTACCTGTAATCAAAATATAATTATCTGAACCTGAAATAATTTAGATTCAAGTCAGGTCAACAAAGTCACCAATGGGGGCAATGGGAGTCCCCGGCCATCCAAAAAGAAAATTTTGTAATCGAGTTTCGTTTTCTAATCTTTATACTGGAAATTAGGCGGAACCTATCGACGCCTATACGGCATTGTAAGGTTAACAAAGCCGTCTATGAGGTCCACGACAATGAATGGATTTAATTAAACCTCATTCTTCTCCCAACATCTCGACTATGGGAAAATAAGTTTGTATATAAACTTTTCTGAAGTAAAAAAGAACATGGTAAGTAATACTGACGTCTCTGTCAATAAAAAAAACCACATTTGACACAATACGTCTGTCAATTTATGTAAATAAACAATATTTACAAAAGGCCCTTTACTTTCTACTTTTCTTACTTTTCTTAGTGTTGTATCCATATGTGGCCGACTCAACGTTTATATTTTTTCATGCTGAAGAACTTAGTACAGGTTTGAGTTTAATTCTTGTTTATTATTTTACATTGTCATCTCGAGTCAAAACAGTAGTTACGCCACGTGACGTCACGCAGCCAAAGTCACGTGGTCAACGCACAGTAGTTTCTTTAAATTTATATTTTAGTAACGTACCGATAAAAAATGAAAAAAGGAAGACCTTATTGCAAATCTGCAGCATGAGACGAATCCAGTGACATATCATTTATCAAAATCGGACCATAACTGTAGATCTGATGGCATGTACAAAAATCGGGCTCGCGTAATAATAATATAGATAGATAGATGTTGACTTGTGGTGAATAGAAAAGTGATAAATAGAATTGACGCCACTGTACATTCTTGGAGATGTACAAATGTATGTGAGTAAAAACCTGTTGTAATAACTAAAGGAAACAACTTAGGAGCCTGTAACATTTTCATTTTATAAAAAGGATTTTTTCCTCGCAAATCTGTTGAAAAACTGCGGTTCGCGTGACAATTCCGCCTCTGGTGTAATGATCAAAATAGCTCACTTGTATCACAATGTACTATTATCTAAAACTAATTTTGTCGATTCTTATTTTGACTAATCATCACAGTGCCAAATAACGTTTTTACTTAGATTTTTACAAGCTTTATATTAACTTGCACTGTTCGTATGTTAATATGTAAGTATGTAAGTTGTCCGTCAAAATTTGCAATCGATTTTTCAGTCACTTCCCGTTATCCAATTGAGCTAAAATTTTGCATGCATATGTATATCGCATGACAATCCAATATTATGATGACTTGGAGCTGATCTGATGCTGGAGCTGGAAGGTGGCCATAGGAACTCCGCAATAAAACGACACAACCCCGTAGAGTTTGGCCTCGTTAGAATTGTCTCAATGAGTAGTTGATGATGGTATGCAGAAAAGTACAGTCGGCAATAAAAGCTTGTACCAAAAATGAAATTTTTGACAGAGACTTAATATGTCTAATACAGAATCATTATAATATTTACTCATTAAAAAGTACTAAATTGTACATAAGACCTTTTACTATTGTTATACTTACTAACTTTTTGCCTAATGTCGGTCCAGCTGCGGTGAGCGAAACACCGTTTTTATGCACGTCTATAGCGATGTCCCGCTCGCATTTCGTACTCCGGATTGGAAACCGTATAAAATAAGTATGTTTTGTTTGAAATATCCTGGACAAATATCCTAGACGGGGGGATGGAAGCGATCGCGTCATGCGTTATAGTCACAAACTGGCACCGGTGCTTCGAAGGCTGGTCAAAATGGCTAAAACCATACACGTAATGGGCCCTTCTGTATATAATGACTACCGCTTTAGCCTATAGTTGGTAGTGACCCTGCCTACGAAGCAAGAGGTCCTGGGTTCGAATCCCGGTAAGGGCATTTATTTGTGTGATGAGCACGAGTATTTCTTCCTGAGTCATGGATGTTTTCTATGTATTTAAGTATTTATTAATCTATTAAGTATGTTTATCTTCATCTAGTACCCATATTTTATCAGCTTTGCTTAGTTTGGGACTAGGTCGATTTGTGTAAGATTGTCCGCAAGTATTTATTTATATTATAATTATAAAGCTGAATAGGTTCGAAAGTCTGTAAATAGAATGGATTCGAAAAAAAATTGGCTAGGGATACTTAAAATCAACAACAGAACACGTTGCAACAGTTTTTAGAATTTTTGTCTGTTTATCAGTTTATCTGTATATCTGTTTATTTGTTTGTCTGTTTATGTGACCGCGCATCACGTGAAAATGGCTGAACCGATTTGGATGAAATTGGTATAGAGATAGTTTAAGTCCTAGGAAAGGAAATAGGATAGTTTTTATCCCGGAAATCATCCTCTAAGGGGATGAAATTAGGGGTAGAAATTTGTATGGACCTACTTGAACCGCTGCACCGATTTGGATGAAATTTGGTACATAAATAGTTTTAGTCCCGAAAAAGGACATAGGATAGGCTTGGTCCCGGAAATCATCCCCTAAATGGATGAAAATTTGGATGTAACCGATTTTGATGAAATTTCGTTTAGAGATAGTTTAAGTCCTGGGACATATGATAGTTTTGATCCCGTTAATCATCCCCTAAGGGGGTGAAATTAGGGGTAAAAATTTGGATGGAGCCCATTTGAAAACAATTTGGTATAGAGAAAGTTAGAGTCCTAGGAAAGGACATAGGATAGTTTTAATTCTGGTAGTTAAAATTTGGATGGGACCCGTTTAGATGAAATTTGGTATAGAGATAGTTCGATTCGCGGGGAAGGACAGCGGATGGCTTTTTTCCCTTAAATATTCCCCTAAGGGGATGAAATAGGGGGTGAAAATTTGGATGGAACACATTTACGGCATAGCGATAGTTGGAGTCCTGGGGAAGGACATAGGTTAGTGTTATCCCGAAAATTATACCCTAAGGGGGTGTACATTTGGATGTAACCTATTTAGATGAAATTTGGTAATGAGATAGTTTGAGCCTTGGGAAAGGATATGGGATTGTTTTTATCCCGGAAATCATTTCTTAAGGGGTTGAAATGTGAGGTGAACATTTGTATGGAGCTACTATACAGTCGCCATCACATACATCGGAGCAAACAAGCACGTCACAAACATCGGAACACACCTCTATTTTCAAGGCATTAGGGTGCATGTGCCGATATTTTTGAACACCTATAGTGTACCTATGTATGTGATGGCGACTGTACAACCGCTGCACCCGTTTAGATAAAATTGTCTCGGGGAAGCCCATAATCTTTATCCCAGAAATCAATCCCTAATGGGGAAATGGAGGGTGAAAGTTTGTATCGAGCTACGATATAAACGAGTTCTACGCGGACGAAGTTTATTTATAATACTTATATATATATTTATATATATATATTTATAATAAATTGCCAATAAGCATAATAGACGCCCCTAGTCCGGTCAGTTTCAAAAATAAACTGAATGCACGGCGTGTTGAGCAGTCGTTCTATAGTATTGAAGAGTTTTTAAATTCAAGATAATATAATATAGCTATATAACTATGTTAATAACCTAAGCTTATTTTAATACTTTAGGTATATATTTTATTAATAATGTTAAGCGAAATGTCAAAAGCATTGACGGTGCTAGTAGGTATGTGGATCTTTGTTTGTCACCCTGTATTGCGTATTTTGACCGTATTCCTAAAAAGTGAGTGTTAAATTTGCCTGATAGGTCGCAATCCCTTATTTCCATCTTCGTGGTTGGATCGCGAAGGCTGATATGGTGCATTTATTGATATTCGATCAATAGGTTATAGTGTAGATGAAGTAATTTGAAAAGTATAGTAGTATTTTGGTGCCTTACAACATAGGAATTTAAAATTTATTGAGAGAAACGACCTTACGCTTAATACCACAAGACGACAATAACATATATTTGACCGATACAACATAGTATTTTAAATATTAGGGAGTTACGACTTACGACAAACTGTTACCATCTTATAACTTTTTTATTAGGAGTCGTTAGGAGATTTCAATACAACAGACAGATAGAAAAAAAATACTGATTCCAATGGTATATTTAAGTAGTGTACTTACGACAAAATGTTCCTTAGGACATTTGAAATTTACACCGTTAGGCCAGTCCGTAGAGGTTCAAAGCACCCCGGGGTACGTTGCAAGTGGTGGTGTAGAAGATTTTTTTTTAAATATTGTTGACATCGATACAACCGATCAAATATCAAAAATGGTTACACGAGATATCTTGGGACAACTTTTGGCAGCCACAAACCCTCGAAATTTTGAGACTTTTTTTGGTATCGCACTCGTAGCTTCTATACGGTGCATTCTAGTGAAAACTTACACACTAGGAAATTAAAGAACATGAAATTATGCGTCTAATAAGTATCAATACATACTAATTCGGTTCAGCGACATAGTAGAAACCATGGTCGAAAATTAGGCTTTCCTCAATTTTGTTAGTTATTTCAAGATAGTGGTTTTTAGGCTTCTGCGTTTCAATTTATTTCGAATTTAACTATGGGTTTTAGCTCCTCAATTGTAGGAATTTACAGAATCAACAGTCATTTCAGCATTAGTATCATCATAACTGGTAATCGAAGAGCTGGCAGTTGTCTCGTGCAACGCATCAGCATTGCAGTTCAACGAAGAAATACTGCCAGCATACTCGGTACAATGCCTAGAGGGCCTTTTCAGGGTTCTGTAGCCAAAATGGCAAAAACGGAACCCTTATAATTTCGTCATGACTGCCGGATTGACGGGCAGTCTGTCCGTATGTCACAGGCATTTTACTCGAAAACTATAAGGTGTATCTGAATAAAATTTAGAGGATAGGTGTATAATGAAATGACCAAGAAAATATTATTTTAGAGGTACACTCCATACATATAACTGCAAGTCAAAAAAATGAAAACATTGTATGTCCACGTGTGGCACATCAATCGATAGGTCTTTTAAAATAAATATAAGGTTTCTCAGCAAGTTTTCCGATTAAGTGAAAATAGTCGGAGATAATCGCCTACGTCTGTCAGTAGAGGTTCAAAGCACGTGGTACTTTACAAAAGGTGGTGTAGAAGATTTAATTTTTATGTCATGTAATATGGATACAACCGAGCAAATATCAAAAATAGTTACACGAAATACCTCGGGACAACTTTTGGCAGCTACAAATCCTGGAAATTTTGTGACTTTCGTGGCGATTATCTCCGACTTTTTTCAGTTATTCGAAAAACTTGCTGAAAAACCTTATATTTATTTTAAAAGAACTATTAATTGATGTGCAACACGTGGACATACGATGTTTTTCTTTTTTTTGACTTGCAGTTGTATGTATGGAGTGCACCTCTAAAAAAATATATTTTTTGTCATTTCATTTTAGAATTATGTAGCGGCTAATAAAATACACCTAACCTCTAAATTTTATTCAAATACACTTTATAGTTTTCGAGTAAAATGCCTGTGACATACGGACAGACGGATTGACGGGCATTTATGATGAAATTATAAGGGTTCCGTTTTGGTCATTTTGGCTACAGAACCCTAAAAAGGCCCTCTAGACAGTGTACCGAGTATGCTGGCGGTATTTCCTCACTGAACTGCAATGCTGATGCGTTGCACGAGAAAACTGGCAGCTCTTCGATTACCAGTTATGATGATACTAATGCTGAAATTACTGTCGATTCTGTAAATTCCTACAATTGAGGGGCTAAAACCTATAGTTAAATTCAAAATTGAAACGCAGAAGCTTAAATCGACTATCTTCAAATAACTTACAAACTTGAGGAAAGCCTCGTTTTCGACCATGGTTTTCTACTATGTCGCTGAACTGAATTAATAAGTATGTATTGGTAGTCATTAGACGCATAATTTCATGTTCTTTAATTCCCTAGTGGTTGTCCCAAGATATCTCGTGTAACCATTTTTGATATTTGCTCGGTTGTATCGATGTAAACAATATTAAAAAACTAAATCTCCCACACCACCTTTTGCAACAAAGATATACTCTACGGGCTGGCCTACGTCGATATGTTCTAATTCTGTTGCATGTAATCTTAAAATTCGAGTGGTGGATGGATTCGTAGGTAAAATTTATAGTCATTAATAAAGGGATGCATAATACTAAAAATGTTGTATGAATGATGAAATTATAATGATCTTAAAGATGCTGTGGACCCAGAATAGATTCGTGTAAGGGTTTTAGTTAGTTTAAAAAATCTTACTTGTTATTACTCCCGTTTCTGATGCGTAACTGACGAATAAGTTCACGATGAAGAATAATACAGATACACCAATTCCATGGAGTTTTATAGGTTTCCTTTCCCCCGTAACTAGGCGCGTGAAACAATGCGGCCATGACGCGACACCTGCTCAAATAGTCTTCTCACATGACGTACTTTTGTTCACTGTTATTGGATTTTTTTACTTTAATTAGGCTGTGTATAGATCACTATAAAACTGATGGGCCTCGTAAAATATAGCGAACAGTCTTTTTTTTTCGGTATTAATTATTCACTAATATTTTTCGCAAAATATAATACGGTAATATTTGATTTCTAACTTCTTTTTGTACTCGACGATTAAAATATGTGTATTAAGATTTCATAGAGAATACTGCAACGTCACTCTTTTCATAGTTGTAGTCCATGTTACTATCGAAACAATCGAAATAACTACTTTTCGATACGCTCCAGACAACTAAAATAAATTCGACCAATCACGTGGCTGCTTTACTGAACTGTAATGAATTGGACCAATAGAATCGCTTTGATGTCGTACTATCGTTGATGTCTTTTAAGATATCAACAAGCGTACGAGCGATGAGCTGCACTTCGTTTCAACAGTATCGAGTTTGTTTAATTAGTTCAGTTGACTCGTAGAAAATTAATTTTAATGAACTCGTACAAAAAGTATTGTTCACAATAGTGTTATAATCAAGCTTTTTAATCTCGTACCTTACTTAGGCCACTCAGCAAGCTTCGTGGCCTAAACACGGTACTCGGCTAAAAAGCTCTCTATTATAACACGATTGTGAAAAATACTATTATCCACTTGTATAATATTATTAGGTAACTGTTACAACACTTTGATCTTTTAATTTGTCTAAATTATCGAAAAAGGACCGGCGTAATATATTTGTTTATTGTTATAAAAACTCAAAATGGCGTTAAATCTTTTTTGTTTTGATGAAATCCGACTTTAGATAATTTGTATTTTTTTAAGGATTAGTTAAGAAAAGTAAATTCAAGTTTGCCTTAAAATGTTCATCTTTAAGACATACTTGCCTATACTCGTACTTAACGTTGAATTGATGTAGTATTACTTAAAACAAATTAGTCTGTACTTAGTATTTACTTTGATTTTTGCCAGTGAAATCAATAAAACGATATTTTGAAAAGGTTGTTGTTTAGGTGAGTAACTTTCATTTATTTTAAGCCTATTTATTTAACATGATTATCAGTTTACTTGAAGAACGCAATGAACGAAGTATCATAAGTAGATAGAGTTGTTAACACCCTCCTTATATCGGGAAATAATTAAACGGCAGGTTTTTGAAATGCGAGGCTTTCATATATGATACATGTAATATTGTTAAAGGTATACCGTTTCAAAGATCATATATGTGAAATTATTATTAAATAGTAAGTATTAGGTAGGGGAAAGTGGGAGTCAGTGGAACTGATTTTTAACCCAAAGATACCAAACTGTGTAAATTTATGGCTTATACTTTAAGCCCATAAAATGTAAGTTCGAATGAGACGAATTATTCGAATTATACACTTAAATAAATTAGTATATTAAGGTAATTTAAGCTTAAAGATAGGTCGTAGTACTTACTTTTTACAAAAGCTCTTGCTGGTGAATCACATATAATTGATCTTAGTTTGACTGTTATTAAATAACCATTCACTTCAACACCATTTTGCAAGATGTCGTTCATTTCAATTACAAAAGGCTGTAAAAACGTATTGGCCTCAGGTTTTCCGATACCACAGTATATTCCTACAACCATAACTGGTACAGCGCTCATATCCTGAATATTGCATAAAATTGGCCAAAATTCCACTTTTGAAGATTAATATGTAGGTAATCCATCTATATTTACATTAATATTTATAGTGATATTTTCATTCAATTTTTTCATGTATTGCTGTAATTTTTTTTTAAGTCCATTGTGCCAGTACTCGCCACTACTACAAGGATTGATGTCTACAGTTTTTACTGTGTTAAGGAGTGTTCTGGCAAAATTTGCAAAGCTTTAATAATAAAACCCATATTTTAGAGGGTTTTTTAGATCAACATTCGTACGACGCACTATGTATAACGGAAACCTGGATGACGTCATCACAGGTCGATCTAGTTCGTATTCCCGGATACGAGTTAGTTACAAGCTTCAGCCGGAAAAATCACAATGGAGGAGGAACTTGTATTTTGCTCAAAGACGGTATAGAGTATTTTGTAAGAGAAGACATCAAATAAATTTCAATTGAATATGTATTCGAATGCTGTTGTGTTGAATTGCCAAGATTAAACACTATATTAATTTGTATTTATAGGCCAGACAGGGATATTGAAACATTTTACAAATGTGTGGAAAATATGTTAGAAAAAATTAAACACAAGGAACAGAGTAAAAATATTGTAATAGGGGGTGACTTCAATGTCAATATGTTATTGAAATCTAAATACACTCGCCGTTTGACTGACCTAATGCTGACCCTCAACCTTGTTCAGACAGTAAAAGAACCAACACGAATTACATTGAATTCTGCTAGCTGCATTGATCTGGTTTTTACTAACTGCAAGTTGTATGAGACTTTAATAACGGAGTTCGGACTCTCAGATCATAAAAGTATAATTTGTAAATTAGAAAACCTTTCTTATGAAAATAAAACAAAGAGACCGGATAAACCTCATATAATATATAAAAGAATGTATAACCTACACAACCAATTAGCATATAAACAGGAATTAACCAATGTCAACTTGAACCTAGTACTCACCCATAATAACGTAAATGATAATTACAATGCTTTTGCACAATTACTCAAATATATTCTAAACGAAAAAATCCCTGTTAAACGGCTGACTATAAAAAGAAAACCTTAAAAGACTTGGCTTACAAGAGGTCTTAAGATATCATGTACACATAAAAGGCTTCTAAAAATACACACAAGTAAAGCCAAAAGCCCCGTCCTGAAGGCACACTATAAACATTATACAAATGCCCTGAAAAAAGCAGTCATTAAATCAAAAAAATTGAATTATATACTACACGAAATGCAAAAATCAACAAATAAAACGGCAACTATGTGGAAAATTATAAATAATATAAAAAATAAAGTAAAGATAAAGAAAAAAATTAAATTAACAATTATGCCTCAAAATTTCGTTACTGAAAATCCTAATATAATAGCAAATACTTTTAACAACTTCTTTGCCTCTGTTTACGACTGCCAAGGAGACCAGGAGAGTACGCCTGATGTGTCACCACCGCGCGGACGCCCTGTTTGCTCTCCTTTTGAGAAATCGTTATATCTTCAGCCAGTCTCCGAGTTTGAAGTACTCAAAATTGTACGCGGACTTAAAAACACACATAGCACCGGAATAGACGAAATACCTACGACGTAATTGAAGTTTTGTGCTAGTGAACTAGCGCCGCCACTATGTAAGCTAATCAACCAATCTTTTAATGAGGGTGTTTTCCGCCAAGAGCTAAAAGTAACAATTATAAAACCTATACATAAAAAAGGAAACCCTCTTGATACAAATAATTATCGGCCAATAGCACTCCTCTCCACACTATCAAAAGTTTTTGAAAAATCGATGTGTAATCGGGTCTACCATTTCCTGGAAAAAAATCATATATTACATGACAACCAATATGGTTTTAGAAAAAATCGCTCCACTGCCCTCGCCGTTAGTAATTACACTCAGAACATTCTAAATACCATAAACAATAAACGAATTGCTGTTGGATTACTTTTAGATCTTACAAAAGCATATGACAAAGTCTCACACAAGATTCTGCTTAGTAAATTATATGGATCGGGAATTAGGGGCATAGCATACGACTGGTTTAGATCTTACTTAGAAAAGCGCATGCAGCTCGTTCAGGTTGAATATGTCAACCCGACGTCTAATACGTTGGATATTGTCCGATCTAACATTACTGAATTAAGGGGCTCAATTCCACAAGGAAGTGTGCTGGGGTGCCTACTTTTCTTATTATATATTAATGATCTTCCCAGAGAAATAGATGCCAATTGTAGTTTATTTGCAGATGACGTGTCTATCCTTTTTGACTTTCATAATAATGACGATTTTAACGAAGTACTATCAAAAACCTTGCACCAAATCAATCACTGGATGAATGATCACAACCTTTCAATTAACATCAACAAAACTAATTTAATTCAATTCTATCCTAATCAAAGGACGCCACCGCCTCTGAAACTTGAGCTGAACAACAAAGAAATAGTACAAGTAACAAACTTTAAACTCTTAGGCATTACTTTAGACAGGCACATGAATTGGAAAACACACATTTCAATTACTAAAATAAAAATATCCCAGTTTCTATATGGGTTATTCACGCTCCGCAAAACAACAGACTTTGCCACAGCACTCTCTGCCTACTACGCCTATGCCCACTCGTGGTTCAGGTACGGCATTATTTTGTGGGGTGACAGTACAGATGCTCATGACCTATTCATAATGCAAAAAAAATGCATACGTGTACTGGTACGCATACGAAACCGGGATAGTTGCAGGCCCTATTTTACCAAACACGGCATATTAACCTTGCCCTGTATATATATTGGAATTATGTATATTTGTGCGGAAGAATATTCACCTGTTCAAGGAGCAACAAAATAAAAGACTAAAACATAAACTTATATTACCTGTCCCAAATCTTGAAATATTCCGAAATAGCCCTCAATATGCAGCAGTTAAATATTATAATCATCTCCCAAACTATTTAAAGGCAAAAGAAAAAGACACGACTTACGCAAAGTTAAAATCATTATCTAGCAAACAAAACATATTACACAGTAGAAGATTATTTTAGTGATAGATAATAAGAGCGAAAGTATTTTTTTTGTTTTGATTTTATGATGTATAAAATAAATAAATAAATAAAAAAGCTTTATTTAAATTCCATTACAGCATTAATTATTAAAACATTCAAATAAATTAAAAAGATTGCTGAATGGACCCCTCGCGGGTAAAAGCCTCCTCCAAGGCTTGCCAAGTCGGTCTGTCTCGTGCGGTTTTTAACCAATTTTTTCCTGCGACTGAGGCTATTTCGTCTTGCCATCTATTATTAGGTCTTCCTCGCTTCCTTGAACCACACGGCCCCTTCCATTTCGTGGTGTTCAAGGTCCACCTGTCATCGGTATATCTCGATACATGGCCCGCCCATTTCCACTTTAGCCTTTTCGAAAATAAAAGAGCGTCAATAACTTTAGTCTTTTTGCGTCTTTTAGTGACTCTCACTCTATCTCTCAGTTTGATATTCAGGTAGCTTCGCTCCATTGCTCTCTGAGCCGACTGAATTTTTATTTTTGCGGGTCTTTCGAACAACCATGTTTGACAACCATATGTAAGGCATGGTAGTATTGCGGAGTCCAGTATATTTTTTTTTGTTTTTACAGGGTACTTCTGTGCTTTTAGTATTTCTTTATGAGCCCAAAACTTTTTCCAGGTTTTTGATGTATACTATATTGAATTTAATTTAGATTTATATAAGCTATAGTGTGTTTTTGCTTTGTAAATTTAGCTTTTCATAATTCTGCCTACACACACTAGCAAATGTAGGTAACAATTTAATAATTTAAGTTTGCTATACCCGTCCAGAGTCCATGAGACATGTGTCTCATGGACCCTGTATGTATGTACATATTCTAAGAACTTTTATTTTACCATGGTGCAATAAACGATTATGATTATGATTGTGATTATGATTATGATTATGATATTGCAGTATGTGGAATATTGTGTCCAACAGCCCAGTTTCTTAATTTCTCCCTGTAAATATAGACGGCATCAACCTGTAATTCCGTTTCTGTTTCAGACTCACTGTCTGCATCTCCAATTTCTAAACTTTCATTTGTTGTATCCACTCTGGCTACGTCCTGATTGGAACATGACGTTGATGGTCTTAAATAATCTTCATTCTCAGTCGCCGGTTGACTTTCTATGAAATTGGAGTGTGAAAGTCTAATAGAACTAGATTTTTTTCTATGTTGTTGTATAAGTCTACGAAATGCACCAGATTTTTTAATAGTTTTAAGTTTATTCATTTTGATTCAACACTACGTTAGTTTTATTCTGTTGAACTCGTCCCTTTAAAACTAGTTCCACTTAACACACACTTATCACAGTAATAATGATATTTTAACTAACTGGACACAGATAAACTTAAAGCATATATGACTACAACTTGAATGAAGTTTGCTTTTTAATGCTGTTTCCCTTAATTCGATCTGAAGTCTCCCTTCTTAATTCAAACGAGTCCTTAGTGACACTTTACGTAAACTGAGTATAGTAATATAAGAATTCCAAGGCATGCCTTGAAGACATACTTCAGTCAATATTTAGTATTTCTTAACCCGGTTTTCCATAAGCTATAAATTATAAGATCTATTTTCTCGTCGTGCTTGTATATAGCTAGGATGTACAAAATAAATCAAAAGTGGCAATTAGTGAACGAATAAATTATTTTTCTCCTAAGTCAACCTGAAGTCTCTCTTCTTAATTCAAATAAGTTCATACTGACACTTCACGTAGACCGAGTATAGAAATATAAGAGTTTGTAGGCCCTTGTCGAAGAAATACTTTAGTCAAAATCTATTTGGTATTTCCTAACTCGGTTTTCGATAAGAGATACATTATTTTTCCTAAGTCATTCTGAAGTCCTTTTTCTTAATTCAAATAAGTTTTTACTGACACTTCACGTAAACTGAGTATAGTAATATAAGAATTGTCAGGCATGTCTTGAAGACATACTTCAGTCAACATTTATTTGATATTTCTTAACTCGGTTGTCAATAAGATATAAATTATTTTTCTCTTAGGTCATGCTGAAGTCTCGCTTCTTAATTCAAATAAGTTCTTACTGTCACTTCACGTAAGCTGAGTATAGTAATATAAGAATTCCTAGGCATGCCTTGAAGACATCCTTCAGTCAAGATTGATTTGGTATTTCTTAACTCGGTTTTCGATAAGATATAAATTATTTATCTCTTAAGTTAATCTGTAAAAATAAGTTCTTACTGATACTTAACGCAAACCGAGTATAGTAATATTAGAATTACTAGGCACTTGTTGAAGAAATACTTAAGTCAACATTTATTTGGCATTTCTTAACCCGGTTTTCGATAAGAGAGAAATTAATTTTCCTTAAGTCATTCTGAGGTCCTTCTTCTTAATTCAAATAAGTTCTCACCGACACTTCAAATAAACTTAGTATAGTAAAATCAGACTTTATAGACATTTGTTTAAGTCATACTTTACTCAAATTTGATTTGGCATTTCTTAATTCAGTTTTAGAAACGCATATTTATCTTAAGTATAATTATTATGATACTATTTTGACTTAAAGTAAAAGCAGGCTGAAAAAAATCTTTTCTTTCCTAGTCAAAACTAAGTAAAGGCAGAGTACAGAACTCTTAGATTTAAGCTTATTCGCGATTGCTACTTGGGGGGTATAAACTGCTTTACATGGGTCTGAAGCTAAGAACGGAGTGGGAATTGCACTGTCTGATACGCTAAGTAACAGACTAGTAAACGTGGATCGCATAAGTGACCGCCTGAAGTCCGTAAAGATTGCCTTGGATAACCAACAATGTTTTAATATAGTGTCAGCATGCGCACCTCAGCTGGATGCGGGTGGTGCAGGACCGGCCATTGTAGCACTCTTTGGGGGAGGCTTTTGTCCAGCAGTGGACGTCTTTCGGATGATATGATGATGATGATGATACGCACCTCAGACAAACTGCACTGGGGACGACAAATATGCTTTCTGGGAAGACCTACATAAACTCGTAACGGAAATTCCCCCCAAGGAATCCATACATATTGGGGACGATCTCAATGGTCATATAGGAGCAAGCAATGACCGATTCGATGATGGCTTTGGATACGGGAACCTGAACTCTGATGGCGAACGCATTCTCGAGTTTGCCTCTAGCTGTGAACTAGCTATAATTAATACATATTTTCAAAAGAAGGACACCCACCTTATAACCTACAAAAGTGGAGGACATACAACACAAATAGATTTCCTTTTGCCTAGGCGTAAACATCTAGGTAAGCATGTATAGAGATTGCAAGGTTATCCCCGGAAAACCTATGACCACTCAACACAGACTATTAGTATCCATCTATACATTACCAAAAGCATTGGAGTCGAACAAGAGAATAGCCCAGAAAATCAGATGGAGGCGGTTGGCAGAACCTTGTGGGATGAAACTCACCAAAGGCGCCACGGAAAATCTTAGCTCGATGAATACAGATGATCGCACAGCAAAACAAACTTGCTGGTGGAAAGACAGTGTTAAAGAAGCAGTAACGGCCAAAAAGAAACACTTCAAGAGGTGGCAGGATTCAGAGGAGCAGACTGATTTAGATCTATACAATGAAGCTAAGAAAACAGCTAAGGAGACAAGTAGCAATTGCTAAATGTGAATCCGGCCGTGATCTTTATGAACAATTGGAAATGGCAGAATCTGAAGTAGACATCCATAAAATAGCTAAGACTAGATACAACAATACGAAGGATTATAATATCGTGAAATATATCAAAGACACAAACAATAAACTATTAACAAAATACGCTGACATAAAAACCAGATGGATAGTGTTCGATTCCTTGCCCGGTGTGAGGAGCCGAACGTGCCTCGCGGTGCTCGCGGGTCATATAGTGCCAATAATGGCAATCAAAAATGTCAAGATTTTTATACTCACCGGAATCCCGGCGACACGATATTTTGTCAAGTCTGTCTGTTAGCCGTCAAAGGTCCAGTCAAAGTCAAGTTTGGGTTTCCTGTGGTCGCTGCCAGGGCTCCGCGGGACATGCCATCAATGCGCGGCTCCGTCACAGCTCAAAACACAAATTCACCAATTGTCCAACCAAAACGCTCGGGCAGCCGTGTGCCTCCAAGGCGAGCGATATTATCAATTATCCAAACAAAACTCGAACACTGTGTGTTGGCAAAGCGAGTTATTACAAAAAAAACTCGTTTCCCGCACCTGACCGTGTGCGTGGTTCCAAAATTTTGTCAAGCAAAAATGTGACAGCTCAAATGTCACCTTCAAAACTACTACTAAACTAAACGCCCTAAACACGAGACGCGTTCACGGGGCGGACCGACGATCGGCCTGAACAAACACCCGCCTCGGACCGGCCTCTAAGCCGGTTCGCTGTACCAAGGGAAGTCGCAATAATGTCGCTACCGCTCGCTTCAGAACCGAGTCCCCAACCATGACCTCGGCAGACCGAGGGGTCCCGTCCTTACCGGGAAAAAAGTTAACAATGCGCCCCCGGCGCCATCGCAATGGCGGAAGGTTAGCATTGTTAACTAGCACAAGGTCTCCAAGTCGGGGGGGGGGGGACTGGTTTTGTCAGTCCACTTGAGGCGCTGCTGCAAAACATGCAAATACTCTAATGACCATCTGGTCCAAAAGTTCTGAGCCATTTGTTGCAGCATCTGGTAGCGCGACAAACGACCGGAATTTACATCCCGGAGGGGGTGCTCCGGCAACGCTGCATGTGGCTGACCAATCAAGAAATGGCCTAGAGAGAGCGTTTTCAGGTCATTTGGGTCGGAGCTGAGCGGACACAACGGACGGGAATTGAGGACGGCCTCAATTCTACAAAACAACGTCGCGAGCTCCTCAAAAGTCCATACAGTCCGACCCACTACCCGATATATATGGGCCCTTGCTTGCTTCACGCAAGCCTCCCAGATTCCACCCCAGTGGGGGCAGCCTGGCGGATCAAACGTCCAGGTGATACCCCGACGGAAGAGGTCTGTTCCAACATCAATCTTATTTTCAAACAAAAAATTTCACATCATCTTGCAAATAACGGTCGGCACCCTTGTAATTGGTTCCACAATCTGACTTGATCAAATTCGGGAGTCCCCTACGGGATACCAATCTATCCAAAGCCGCAATAAAAGCCTCCAAAGTATGAACTGACGACTTCAGCCAACACAATACAATTTGGCTATCAGTCCATGCGTAGACACTCTCCTCAAGGTTCACGGTGTCCTTCAAGGTAGAAGCCACGTGGTTCAGTAGGCGCACAAGAAGAGTTGCTCCAGATAATTCCACATTCGGTACTGTCAAACGCGTACGAAGGGGAGCCACCTTGCTTTTCAACATTACCAAATGCAAATCGACCGCTCCGGCGGAGCTGACCGTCCTCAAGTAGACGGCAGCTGCATACCCTCGCTCGGAGGCGTCGCAAAACCCATGTGGGGTTGCTCGGCAGTTCCCTGCCGGCAACAGCTTACGCGGTAGTTCCAACCAGACCGCCCTCCTCAGTAGGAGGCGATGGAGCCGCTTACACCAAACCCATTACAGCATGGCCAAACACCGTTTCCAGTGTAACCAGTCCGCCAGGCTGTAAGGTACGGTTGCCAGTCAACAGCACCCGCCCAAGAACGTCTGCACCCAGCAACACGTCAATCGGACCAGGTCTGTCGAATCCAGCATCCGCCAAAACTAATCCAGCTGTCAAATTCTGAACCTCTGGAGGCAGCTTCACCTGGGGGAGTCTCGCCACCACTTCATCCAATACCAACGCGGGAGCATTAATCCTGGTTAGGTTAGGTTAGGTTAGGTTTGACCCTCGGCCCGCGATGGGTGCTTAATAAAATGGATAGGGAGCTACTTAAGGAGGCAGCCATCGTCCAGGCATGGCAGGTCGATTCGATGGAACCGATTGCGGAGGTAGAGGCAGGAGCTGGATGGTTCCGGGACGCAATGTCGCAAATATGTGACGTGGCGATGCCCCGGGCCAAGCGTCTCCCTCCAAGACGCCGTGTATACTGGTGGTCAGCGGAGCTCTCGCACTTGCGTGAGCTATGCGTCACTGCGCGACGCCGGTACACGCACCACCGCCGGCGAAGGGTGCGAAATGAGTCGGTTGAGACCTCCTTATACGAGGCCTACATTGCAGTCAAGAAGGAGTTATCAGTGGCCATTAGTCAGGCCATTGAGATGTCCAGGGAGACGCTGCTGGAGACTCTGAATCACGATCCGTGGGGGAGGCCATACAAGATGGTGAGGTCGAAACTTCGCCCTTGGGCTCCCCCGGTCACGGAAAGTCTTCACCCGCAGCTCCTGGACCAGGTTGTGTCCACACTATTCCCCAACCGTGGCGTACACCGGCCACCACTAATGGCGCCTTCGGCAGCTGAGGAAGACGAGGGAGAGGTGCTGTCGGTGTCAGAAGGAGAGTTGAGAGCTGCTATCCTGCGCCTGAGAGCGAAAAACACGGCCCCTGGACCGGACGGCATTCCGGGTCGAGCACTGGTGCTGGCCATGGATGCCCTAGAGCCCAGGCTCCGTGAGCTGTTTTCGATATGTGTGGAACAGGGCTGCTTTCCATGTGAGTGGAAAACGGGCCGGCTCGTGCTCCTAAGGAAGGATGGGCGCCCGACAGATTCACCGTCAGCGTATCGGCCGATTGTTCTGCTGGACGAGGTGGGCAAACTATTTGAGCGCGTAATAGCAGCCCGGCTCGTCAGGCACATGAGAGAAGTGGGCCCCGATCTGGTCGATAACCAATTCGGCTTCCGCAGCGGTCGCTCCACAGTAGATGCGATCCTGCGGGTTAAAAACCTGGCACAGGAGACGGTGGCTCGGGGTGAAACGGTTTTGGCGGTGTCCCTTGACATCGCCAACGCGTTTAACACCTTGCCCTGGGCAACTATCAAGGAGGCACTCCGCTATCACGGGGTGCCCAGATACTTGCGCCGTGTAGTTGAGGCTTACCTCTCTGAGAGGTTTGTGGCCTTTCCCGGTCGGCACGAGTGGGGGCAGAGGGAGATGGTGTGTGGTGTTCCGCAGGGGTCGGTTCTCGGCCCGCTCCTGTGGAACATCGGATATGATTGGGTGTTACGCGGAGCAAATTTGCGGGGAGTGGACGTAATTTGCTACGCTGACGATACGCTGGTCACCGCTCGGGGGGGCAACTTTCGAGAAACGGCCATTTTGACGACGGCTGCGGTAGCCCATGTGGTGGGCCGAATCCGGCGAATTGGCTTGGAGGTTGCACTGAACAAGTCTGAGGCCATTTCTTTCCATGGGCCTCGGAGGGCGCCTCCAGCCGGTGCACACATTGTGGTGGGGGGACAGTCCATCAACGTCGGGTCGACAATGCGTTACCTTGGCGTTGTCCTCGACAGCAAGTGGACTTTTCAGGCACACTTCGAGCGCCTCACTCCAAGGTTATTAGGTGCAGCTGCAGCTCTCGGGCGTATACTTCCAAATACGGGAGGGCCCAAAGCCTCTTGCCGGCGGCTGTACCTTGGAGTGGTGCGCTCCATGGCCTTGTATGGGGCACCCGTGTGGGCCGATGCCTTAGGCAGCCGGACCTCTGCCCTGCTGCGAAGATCGCAACGTGTAATGGCTGTCAGGGCAATCCGGGCATACCGCACGGTCTCCACGGAGGCGGCGTGCGTGCTGGCTGGTTCACTGCCCTGGGACCTCGAAGCCAGAATCCTCGCATACTCGTACTTCTGGCGTGAGGAGGCACGGTCCCAGGACCATTGGCCAGCACCAAGGGAGGTGGAGGCGAAACGTGAGGAATTTCGGCTCCAGGCGGTCGAGCTGTGGAAAGAGAGGCTGGCAACACCATCTGCTGGCTCTAGAACGATTGAGGCTGTGCGCCCAGTACTGTCACAGTGGTTGGACTGCAGTCATGGGACACTTACCTTCCGACTGACGCAGGTACTTACGGGGCATGGTTGCTTCGGACGGTACCTGTGTCGCATAGCCGGGAGAGAGCCAACTATGGAGTGCCATAGCTGCGGTGAGGCCGAGGACACAGCTCAGCACACCTTGGAGCTGTGTCCGGCCTGGGCGAGTCAGAGGGACGAACTGGCCCATGTAATTGGTGGCGATCTGTCGCTGCCGGTAGTAGTTAAATCTATGGTCGACAGCGACAGATCTTGGAGGGCAATGCTTTCCTTCTGTGAGGAAGTAGTGGCACAGAAGGAAAGGGCGGAACGGGCCAGAGAGGATGCCGTAGAGGCGCCCCAGCAGCGCCGCCGGTGAGTTGGCCGCAGGAGGCTGGCGCACGACCGCCGACTGCCACCATAAGGAGGACCTCCGGGCGACGAACACGGGGACGTTCGTCGTCCGAAGGAGTAGGGTCCTCGGGTTGGGTGGTGTGCCAAGTGTTCCGGGCACACTACTGTTTTGATGGAGGGGGGATGGATCCCCCAGTGTTGGATCCGACTGCGGACGACCACTGGCCGGGACGCGGAAGAATAATGGTCCCCGTATCCCGGCCAAAAAGTGGGTGTGAGGAACACCCGGGGGTTTTTAGTCAGTACAAGTCTGACATAACCACTGCTCCTCCCCGTAGCGCGGTGGTATCCATGAGGATTTTCCCCCGGACAAAAAAAAAAAAAAAAAAAAAAAGGTTAGGTTAGGTTGGTTAGGTTAGGTTGGGGTGCTAGGTCGGGTAACCTCCTCGAGTGTCTGGACTCTACCGATTCCTCTTGATTCGGTTGATCCGCAGGAATGGGTAGTGTCTTGGCCGGTGCGCTCTGGAGACAACGGAAAGTGATAATTTAGTGAACCCTAAGTTATCGCTTGCTGGTGTTACCAATAACCCGACACGGGGGGGTCGGGGGGTTCCGCCCAGGGAATCGCAAGATTCCCCAGGTGCGGCTTGAGGGAGAGGCCATTGCCGTTTGCCTCTATAATAAATAACGGACCCGGAACCCTGACAAATCCTCTGCTATCAGAGGATTCATGTTAGGCGCGGGGGCTGCAACCGTCAGGCCCGGCCGAGTTGTGGCTGCGAGGGAGAAAACCTCTATAAAAAGTTACAAGGGGACCTGAGAGGGTGAATCCGAGGTCTATCACCCTCTCCCGGCGCAGAGGTCCTTTGGTCGGGTCGGAAAGCGTGTGGTGTCGCCCTGCACGCTTACGACGGGAGGGGGGGGCTTTTGCCTCAGTGGTGAGGGCAGCTGTGGCTGTTGCCGAGGGGCGTCGTGGTGAAATGTTCGCGATCCCATGACGCCCCTACTACACGGCAGAGAGGGCATACCTTGGTGGTTTTAGACGGTAGTCCGGGGGGTTCCCGGGAGCCCGTCATACCCATCCTAGTTCCTCGGCTAGGTGGGATGCGTAAAGACATTTCCCCAAGTAAAAAAAAAAAAAAAAAAAAAAGGTTAGGTTAGGTTAGGTTAGGTTAGGTTAGGTTAGGTTAGGTTAGGTTAGGTTGGGGTGCGTGGGCTGGTAGACCTCCTCGTGGTGCACCCTGGGAGGGGGGGGATAGCCGCTCAGTTGCGCGTGTGCTGTCTTCCCTCTGCAAACTACCAAGTCACAGTCGTGGCAATGCAGTCGAGTTCACTCCTGCGCGGGCTTTAGTGCCGTGCTCCGTGGTTGACCGCTCCCAGCATGCCTCAGCTCATCTGAGGTGGCAAGGGATGCGGCCGTCTTAGCCTGGTAGCCTTATTGGCAGCCACTGGGCAGTGGTGGCGGTGCAGACGCACCTTTTGCTTTTGGGGCCTCTTTGTTTACGGCCAGTGGCCGTCTTCGGGTGGCGTGGGATGGCAGGCCTTCAAGGCTTGCGGCGCGGCGGGTCTGGCAGTCGCATTCGTGCGGCTGTTGGTTGAGTTTCGGCTCCCCGTCGGGCAACCCGTAATCTGCCTTGAGCGGACCGGGGGCGCCGCTCATTGAGCAGTAGCGCCGCGTGGAAGAAAACCACTATAACAAATCACCCCAATCCCAAGGTGAGCGGATCGTGCCGATGGGATGCGTGGCTGGAGGGAGTCCAGTCCCTAACGTGCGGGGGAGCTCACCCCCGAAAAAAGAGACGACGATGTGGAGGCATTGTGAAGTCAAAAATGAGCAGCAGTTTAAAAAATAATCTCCGTGCGGGTAACCAATCCCGTCCATCCGCTTCGGCGGGTGGCTGCCCCACCGTATACGGAGGGGGCAAAAACTGCTCCGTAGGCCGGCCAGGTGCCGGCCTCCGTAAACACGACATTGGCTACATCACACCGGACTCTGATCGTGAAGGAATGCTGAGGCTGAGGGGCGGTGGTGGGGCTGATGGAAGCGGACCCAACCCATCCCAAACAAAGGCTAGTGACAAAAAACCGGCGGAGAAGGGCACCTACAGCCCTACGGAGAAGAGGGAGGCCTTCCGCCCCCGCCTCAAACTTGCACGTTCACCAGTGCAAGGGCAGGATGGAAGCCCTCGTATCGATTTGAACGCGGCCGCAATCCAGATCGCACCGAGAGCACAAGGTCCAGCGCGCGACGGCCTTGGCCGCTTCCTGCCGCAAGGGCAGGGCGGGGAGCGTTCCGAGGAGGAGGCATTGACCTCGGTCCAACTGGCGGACACGAGTGCGGAGCGGGAGACCCCAAAGGAGGGTGGGCGAGAGGCCCGCTTCGAGAAAATTCCCCGGGTGACTCTGACCCGCTTGGAAGAGGAGAGTGTGCCTGGGGGGGATCCAGCGCAGGCTGCGGACCAGACTGTCGGAGCAGAGTTGGAGGGGCAGCAGCAATCCTCCGCCGACGAGGCCACTGCTCCGCGGAGGAAAGCCAGATCCAGAGGCGGGGGGCGGTCACGCCCATGCTTGACTCCGTTCAAGTTTAAAGACCCAGTGGGGGCGCGGGAGTCAACCATCGATTCCCCATTACCCCGGTCGGACGCAGAGGACCTACCGGGGCCAGCGGTGGAATATTTATCGGGCTCAAGCGTGAGCGAGAGCCTGGTAACTGTAAGGACGAGGTCCGGGTCCGGATCGGCCTCTTCAGTGCCTGGGGGCCGACTGTGGTCTCATAAGGGACAGAAGAGACGACGGTTGGAGCTCTCGGAGTCATCTAGCGATGTAGATGAGCAGGAGAAGATGGTGGATCCCGTGTCTCCTTCAGTACAGAGCCCGAGAGCGAATCCGCAAATCAAAGCGGATTTCATGAGCAGAGCAGCTGTGCAGGCGCAATACAAGGCCAAAGAGGCATATAAGGCGGCTAGGGACGACCTCAGACTACAGGCTGAGAGTGAGGTGGCCACCCATAGCTCTGGCTCGCACTCTGCTGCCGGGTCTGACGGAGAGCTTGCGGAACTACCTAAAAGGGGAAAAGGTAGACCTCCCACAACAGGCCAGTACGTTGGGTTGGCCTCCACAAATCCGTTTTTAAACGACACACACAGGGAGGCCTCACGATTACAGGTAGAGGCCGACATCGCAGATTGGGCAGCGACGGCGGCCGTAGCCAGAAAGAATCGCAGACAGCGACTCAAACTCTCGGATGACGATGCGGCTGACAAGTCAGCACAGGAATTGTTAGCCCAGGTGCAAGATGACGTTGGCATCATAAACAAGGTTGCGACGACGTCCCGCAACCTGAAAGGCACATCCGTGCGCGCACTAAAAGACGCGGCGGCCTCAATTAAGATAAATGTGGAAGAATTTAGTGGGCGCACTATCTCGGAGGAATCCAGGCGGTTACAGGCGGACAATAATCGCCTTAAGGCTGAAATGGCCAGTCTCCGAAAGGAGATGGCCGAATTGAGAAGTGACATGGAGAGGTCCCAAAATCAGAGCAGTGCAGCCGTCTCCCAACCGATACTGACAGAGGGGCCGTCCCCTGACCGGCCTATAAATCACGGCGATCTGCAGGAGCTCTCTCGTGCCATGATGGTTACCTTAGGGACCATGATGGACGCCAAGTTGGACGAGAGATTTCCCGCGCAGCCCACTGCGAGGCAGGCAGCAGATAGAAGGCGTCAGATGGCTCAAGATGCCGGCAACCCACCGGCAACGGCGGTTCCAACGCCCGGACCACCGCAGTCAACTGAGCGTGAGGTCTTAGCCCAACGAAATAAGGGAAATTCTGGACCAGCACCGAAATCACAGCCCAGGGTTCTGGATGCGACAGCCTCAACGGGGCCTAAGATAACTGATCCTTCCAATACCATCAAGGGGAGGAAAAAGAACCGGAAGAGAAAGACGCTGGCTGCTGTTGAGGCTTCCGCTTCCAGAGAAAACGTCTCTGAAGTATCGCCTCCGCTTCCATCGGCCCCAAAGTCATCAAAAGGCCAGTGGAACGTAGCTGGTAAAGGGGCAAAAATAATGAACTCGGCGAAAGGCACTCTGCCAGTTCGCTCCGAGGCCCGTAAGCTCCGTCTTCCGAGATCAGCGGCCATTGTGCTGACCCTCAAACCAGAGGCAGAGCAACAGGGCGTAACCTACGCGAAAGTCTTGGCAGAAGCAAGAAGTCGAGTAAAGCTAGCGGAGCTAGGAATTGAGGGAATAAGGTTTAAGACGGCAGCCACTGGCGCGCGTCTCCTGGAGCTACCAGGAGAGACCAGTGGCGAGAAGGCCGATGCACTTGCAAAAGCTCTAAGAGACGTCCTAGGAGATGACGTCGTCCGGGTGGATAGGCCCGCTAAGACTGCAGATGTGCGGCTGGCGGGCTTAGACGACTCGGTTGACGTCAATGACGTAATCGCCGCTGTGGTGGAGGCGGCAGAATGCCCAGCGTCATCTGTCAAATGTGGCGAAATCCGCCGAGATCTCAGGGGCCTTGGTTCGGTGCTAGTGGGATGCCCAGTGGCAGCAGCTATAAAGATTTGCAGGTCCGGCCGTCTCAAAGTGGGGTGGGTAATGGCACAGGTTAAGCTTTTGCCCGCTAGACCGATGCGGTGCTACCGGTGCCTTGAATTAGGACATGTTAGGGCACTGTGCGACGCAGATGTCGACCGCAGCGACTTATGCTACCGCTGCGGCCAGGCCGGTCACAAGGCTGGTCAGTGTACAGCTGAACCGCACTGCGTTCTGTGCGCAGTGGCAGGTAAAGCAGCAAATCACCGGACGGGTAACAAATCCTGCAACCCTCCGAGGACCAAAAAGAATAAGAAGAAGGTTGGTGATGGCCCTGCAGCCACCTCGCCACCTACTTGTCCCCCTGCTCCCGTAGAGGCTGGTGACGAGGCGGTACCAATGAACGATGTCCAATAATGGCCCTCAGAGTGTTACAGGCAAATATCAATCACTGCGCTAGGGCTCAAGACCTTTTGTGCCAGAGCATGGCGGAGTGGTTGATCCATATTGCAGTTGTGGCGGAGCCATATTCGGTCCCGCCTAGGGATAATTGGGTCAGAGACAACAATGGAGTGGTGGCGCTTGTCTCCCACGTCGCTACCGGAGCCCCACCCTTCGAAAGGGTGTCTCGTGGCCAAGGGTACGTGGCAGCGGTCGTGGGGGACATTACAATAATCGGCGTTTATTTTTCGCCGAACCGGACCCTGGCCGAATTCGAACAGTTTCTGGTGGAGGTTGGTGCTCTGATCGGCAGAAGTCATCCGCAGCCGGTTCTAGTTGCTGGAGATCTCAATGCAAAATCAGTGGCGTGGGGATCTCCAGCGACAGACGCGCGCGGCAATGAGCTTTTGGAGTGGGTCATCTCGTCCGGGCTGGTAATACAGAACAGAGGTACGGTCAACACGTGCGTGCGGCAACAGGGCGGCTCTATCGTGGACGTTACGTTCGCAGATGCTGCCCTGGCGCGCCGTGTCCAGGGCTGGGGAGTCATGGTGGGCGTGGAGACGCTGTCGGACCATAGATACATTCGATTTGACGTCTCTGAATCTCCCATGACCCTAACCACGCCAAACCGGAGTGTTTTGACCCTCGGCCCACGATGGGTGCTTAATAAAATGGATAGGGAGCTACTTAAGGAGGCAGCCATCGTCCAGGCATGGCAGGTCGATTCGATGGAACCGATTGCGGAGGTAGAGGCAGGAGCTGGATGGTTCCGGGACGCAATGTCGCAAATATGTGACGTGGCGATGCCCCGGGCCAAGCGTCTCCCTCCAAGACGCCGTGTATACTGGTGGTCAGCGGAGCTCTCGCACTTGCGTGAGCTATGCGTCACTGCGCGACGCCGGTACACGCACCACCGCCGGCGAAGGGTGCGAAATGAGTCGGTTGAGACCTCCTTATACGAGGCCTACATTGCAGTCAAGAAGGAGTTATCAGTGGCCATTAGTCAGGCCATTGAGTTGTCCAGGGAGACGCTGCTGGAGACTCTGAATCACGATCCGTGGGGGAGGCCATACAAGATGGTGAGGTCGAAACTTCGCCCTTGGGCTCCCCCGGTCACGGAAAGTCTTCACCCGCAGCTCCTGGACCAGGTTGTGTCCACACTATTCCCCAACCGTGGCGTACACCGGCCACCACTAATGGCGCCTTCGGCAGCTGAGGAAGACGAGAGAGAGGTGCCGTCGGTGTCAGAAGGAGAGTTGGGAGCTGCTATCCTGCGCCTGAGAGCGAAAAACACGGCCCCTGGACCGGACGGCATTCCGGGTCGAGCACTGGTGCTGGCCATGGATGCCCTAGAGCCCAGGCTCCGTGAGCTGTTTTCGATATGTGTGGAACAGGGCTGCTTTCCATGTGAGTGGAAAACGGGCCGGCTCGTGCTCCTAAGGAAAGATGGGCGCCCGACAGATTCACCGTCAGCATATCGGCCGATTGTTCTGCTGGACGAGGTGGGCAAACTATTTGAGCGCGTAATAGCAGCCCGGCTCGTCAGGCACATGAGAGAAGTGGGCCCCGATCTGGTCGATAACCAATTCGGCTTCCGCAGCGGTCGCTCCACAGTAGATGCGATCCTGCGGGTTAAAAACCTGGCACAGGAGGCGGTGGCTCGGGGAGCAACGGTTTTGGCGGTGTCCCTTGACATCGCTAACGCGTTTAACACCTTGCCCTGGGCAACTATCAAGGAGGCACTCCGCTATCACGGGGTGCCCAGATACTTGCGCCGTGTAGTTGAGGCTTACCTCTCTGAGAGGTTTGTGGCCTTTCCCGGTCGGCACGAGTGGGGGCAGAGGGAGATGGTATGTGGTGTTCCGCAGGGGTCGGTTCTCGGCCCGCTCCTGTGGAACATCGGATATGACTGGGTGTTACGCGGAGCAAATTTGCGGGGAGTGGACGTAATTTGCTACGCTGACGATACGCTGGTCACCGCTCGGGGGGGCAACTTTCGAGAAACGGCCATTTTGACGACGGCTGCGGTAGCCCATGTGGTGGGCCGAATCCGGCGAATTGGCTTGGAGGTTGCACTGAACAAGTCTGAGGCCATTTCTTTCCATGGGCCTCGGAGGGCGCCTCCAGCCGGTGCACACATTGTGGTGGGGGGACAGTCCATCAACGTCGGGTCGACAATGCGTTACCTTGGCGTTGTCCTCGACAGCAAGTGGACTTTTCAGGCACACTTCGAGCGCCTCACTCCAAGGTTATTAGGTGCAGCTGCAGCTCTCGGGCGTATACTTCCAAATACGGGAGGGCCCAAAGCCTCTTGCCGGCGGCTGTACCTTGGAGTAGTGCGCTCCATGGCCTTGTATGGGGCACCCGTGTGGGCCGATGCCTTAGGCAGCCGGACCTCTGCCCTGCTGCGAAGATCGCAACGTGTAATGGCTGTCAGGGCAATCCGGGCATACCGCACGGTCTCCACGGAGGCGGCGTGCGTGCTGGCCGGTTCACTGCCCTGGGACCTCGAAGCCAGAATCCTCGCATACTTGTACTTCTGGCGTGAGGAGGCACGGTCCCAGGACCATTGGCCAGCACCAAGGGAGGTGGAGGCGAAACGTGAGGAATTTCGGCTCCAGGCGGTCGAGCTGTGGAAAGAGAGGCTGGCAACACCATCTGCTGGCTCTAGAACGATTGAGGCTGTGCGCCCAGTACTGTCACAGTGGTTGGACTGCAGTCATGGGACACTTACCTTCCGACTGACGCAGGTACTTACGGGGCATGGTTGCTTCGGACGGTACCTGTGTCGCATAGCCGGGAGAGAACCAACTATGGAGTGCCATAGCTGCAGTGAGGCCGAGGACACAGCTCAGCACACCTTGGAGCTGTGTCCGGCCTGGGCGAGTCAGAGGGACGAACTGGCCCATGTAATTGGTGGCGATCTGTCGCTGCCGGTAGTAGTTAAATCTATGGTCGACAGCGACAGATCTTGGAGGGCAATGCTTTCCTTCTGTGAGGAAGTAGTGGCACAGAAGGAAAGGGCGGAACGGGCCAGAGAGGATGCCGTAGAGGCGCCCCAGCAGCGCCGCCGGAGAGTTGGCCGCAGGAGGCTGGCGCACGACCGCCGACTGCCACCATAAGGAGGACCTCCAGGCGACGAACACGGGGACGTTCGTCGTCCGAATGAGTAGGGTCCTCGGGTTGGGTGGTGTGCCAAGTGTTCCGGGCACACTACTGTTTTGATGGAGGGGGGATGGGTGGTCCCCCAGTGTTGGATCCGACTGCGGACGACCACTGGCCGGGACGCGGAAGAATAATGGTCCCCGTATCCCGGCCAAAAAGTGGGTGTGAGGAACACCCGGGGGTTTTTAGTCAGTACAAGTCTGACATAACCACTGCTCCTCCCCGTGGCGCGGTGGTATCCATGAGGATTTTCCCCCGGACAAAAAAAAAAAAAAAAAAAAAAAAAAAAAAAAAAAAAAAAGGTTAGGTTAGGTTAGGTTAGGTTAGGTTAGGTTAGGTTAGGTTAGCGCTTGTCCATGTCCAACGGCCAACAAAGAGTGTGGACATGCGAGTCACGGGGTTGGATGACACAGTGATTGCGGAGGAGGTAGTAGCTGCAGTTGCTGAACAGGGCGGGTGTGCTGTTGACGCCGTACGGGCTGGTACAATGGCTCGAGGTCCGAATGGCTCTGGTTCGCTGTTTGTGAATTGTCCGGTTGTGGCTGCCAAGAAATTGGTGGAGGCAGGGCGGGTTACTGTGGGGTGGACTTCGGCCAGAGTAGTGCTTCTGGAGGCGAGGCCATTACGCTGTTTTAAGTGCTTGGAGCAAGGCCATGTAGCGGCCAAGTGCAGTGGGAGTGTAGATCGTAGTAGAGATTGCTTCAGGTGTGGTAAGGTTGGCCATAAGGCAAGAGAGTGCTCTGCTGACGTTCACTGTGTGGCTTGTGCGGCGGCAGGTAGGCCGGCAGCTCATTACATTGGCAGGAAGGGCTGTCAAAGTGGTCTGGCATCTAAAGCAGCGCAGATTGCAGTGGGAGGTGGGAAGGAAGCGGGTGGCCCGGTAGCGCCCCAGTCTTTGCAGCAAGTTACTGAGGAGGTTAGCATAGATACAGCCCAGTAATGGCTAGTAGGTTTATCCAAGCAAATATTAACCACTCCGCTAGGGCTCAGGACCTCTTGATCCAGACCATGGCTGAGTGGCAAATTGAGGTGGCAGTGGTTTCGGAACCCTATTTTGTTCCCGTGCGGGATGATTGGGCTGGAGATCGAGATGGCACTGTGACTATAATTGCCCCTGCTGTAGCTAGTGCCTTGCCTTTGCGCGGTGTCGTTAGGGGTCAGGGTTATGTGCTCACTACGGTTGGGGACTTGACTGTCATTGGGGTGTACTTTTCCCCCAATAGGAGCCTAGCTGACTTTGAGCGGCTGCTTGCAGGAGTCGGGGCGCTGGTTGGTCAGGTGTCCACCACGCCTGTGCTAGTCGCTGGTGACTTTAACGCAAAGTCAGTGGCTTGGGGTTCTCCTGTGGCAGATGCGCGAGGGGAGTTGCTGGAGGAGTGGGCAATTTCCCTAGGATTGGTTGTCCTCAACACTGGGTTGGAAAGTACGTGTGTGCGCCGGCAGGGCGAGTCGATTGTGGATATTACATTTGCGTCACGCACCTTGGCACGCCGGATTAATGGTTGGAGAGTGGAGACTGGTGTGGAGACGCTCTCTGATCACCGGTACATCCGGTTTGGTGTTTCCGCTGCTCCGGTCTCGATGGCTGTGCACCATTCTGTTGAGGATGGTCCACGTTGGGTGCTGGGCAGGCTGGATTATGAGTTGGCCAAGGAGGCTGCAATTGTGGAATCTTGGGGGGCACGGGCTGATGCGGTTGAGGAGGTTGAGCAGGAAGCAGAGTGCTTAGGCGATGCGCTCACTCGGGTGTGTGATGCGGCGATGCCGAGGGCAAAGTCACATGCTCCAAGGCGTTGCGTGTATTGGTGGCGCCCTGAGCTTCGCCGAATGAGGGGTGCATGTGTAGCTGCGCGTCGCCAGTATACGCGTTGCAGGAGGCGCCGGGTCAGGGACCAAGTGGAGGAGGATGTTCTTTACGTCGCGTACCGGAATGCCTGCTGCATTCTTCAAACGGCAGTGGCACAGGCCAAGGAGGTGGCATGGGAAGAGTGGTTGGAGACGCTCAACCGGGATCCTTGGGGTAAGCCGTATCGGGTGGTGAGGAAGAAACTCCGGCCCTGGGCTCCTCCCTTGACGAGTACGCTTCAGCCTGATCTTGTTGAGCGGGTGGTTAGTGCCCTCTTCCCGGCAAGGGAAGCCTTTGTGCCTCCGGCGATGGTTTCTGTATCGGGTCCGCGGCCGGCAGTGGCAGAGGTGCCTCCAGTAACTGAGGCTGAATTCGGGGTGGCTGTCCGGAGGCTACGGTCCAAAAAGACGGCCCCCGGTCTGGATGGCATACCGGGTCGGGCTCTAGTTATTGCCGTATCGGAGATAGGGGAGAGTGTCCGGGCCCTCTTTACTGCTTGCTTGTCTCAAGGACGGGTGCCTAGTAGGTGGAAGACGGGAAAGCTGGTGCTTCTCCGGAAGGAGGGACGTCCTCCCGATCAGCCGTCGGCCTACCGTCCGATTGTGCTGCTAGGTGAGACAAGCAAGCTGTTCGAGCGGGTGCTCGCAGCTCGGCTTGTCAGGAGTATGGATCCCGGTTTAAGCGAGTGGCAGTTTGGTTTTCGCCCTCTCCGTTCGACGTTGGATGCAGTTGCTCGGGTTGGCGATATAGTATCGGAGGAGGTTTCAAAGGGTGGGGTGGTGATGGCAGTGTTATTGGATATATCCAATGCCTTCAACACCTTGCCCTGGGAGACAATTAAGGCGGCTCTTCGGTACCATAATGTACCATCATATCTGCAGAGGGTTGTAGCAGATTACTTTGCAGGTCGAATGGTGACCTACCCAACGAGAGAAGGGTGGGGACGGAGAGTGATGTCGTGCGGTGTTCCACAGGGGTCGGTTTTAGGCCCACTCCTGTGGAATGTTGGTTACGATTGGGTGTTGCGCGGTGCCACTTTGAGGGGGGTTGGTGTAACCTGTTACGCTGACGACACTCTTGTGACAGCCCGTGGGAGTACTCATCAGGAGGCTGCGCAGCTTGCCAGAGTTGGTGTTGCTCATGTCGTGGAGCGTATTCGTGCGTTGGGTTTGGAAGTGGCTCTCCACAAGTCTGAGGCTCTGGTTTTCCATGGGCCTCGTAATGCACCGCTTCCGGGTGCAGTGTTATCAGTTGGGGGAAATTTCATTGCCATTGGGTTGACGATGAAGTATCTTGGACTCGTCCTTGATGGCAGGTGGAAGTTTGAAGAGCACTTTCGGCGTTTGTCTCCAAAGTTGGTGGCTGCGGCCGCAGCGCTTGGGCGGATACTTCCGAATTTAGGAGGGCCAGGAAGTGCATGCCGTCGTTTGTATACTGGCGTGGTGCGTTCGATGGCGCTCTATGGAGCGCCTATATGGGCGGGCACTCTGAGCGCTCCAAGTGTTGCTCAATTGCGTCGACCGCAGCGGGTCATAGCGCTCAGAGTGGCAAGGGCGTACCGCACAGTGTCGTGCGTGGCTGCTTGCTTGCTGGCGGGTAGCCCGCCCTGGGACCTCGAAGCGGAGTTGCAGTCAGAGATATATTGGCGGTTGCAGGAAGCGAGGAGGGCGGATAACTGGCCTGCGCCGAGGGAGGTGCACCAGTGGCGGGAGGAGTCACGCCTTGTCCTCTACCAGAAATGGTCGGAGCGACTGGAGATCCCGGGAGCTAGCCGGGACCTGGTGGATGCTGTTCGGCCTGTCCTTAAAGAATGGGTCGATCGCAACTATGGTGCACCCACGTTCCACCTCACACAGCTTTTGACGGGGCATGGATGCTTCGGCAAGTACCTGTGTGAGGTGGTGGGTAGGGAACCAACGTCGGCATGTCACCACTGTAGGGGAGGAGCCGTAGACACGGCCAAGCACACGCGTGAAGAGTGCCCAGCATGGGCGGAGCCTCGCGCTGCCCTGTCTGCGGCTATTGGTGGGGATCTCTCACTGCCGGCTTTGATAAGTCGCATGGTGCGCAGTGAGGAGGCATGGGCGGCAGTGGCCACCTTCTGTGTGTCGGTGTTGACGCAGAAGGAGGCAGCAGAGCGGATGCGCGAGGACGACGTAGATTCAGTCCCGCAGCGTCGTAGGAGGCCTGGCAGGCGTCGAAGGGCCTTCGCAGGCCGAATGCTGCCGCCATAACGCGGACCTGCGGGTGATGGGTCGGGAGTTCCGTCATCCGCCTAGGAGAGGTCCAGAGCTGCACGGCCCCCATGGTGTTCTGGGGTGCCAAAAGCGGAGAAGGTGGGGCATCATGACCCTGCCAACTGTGTGGGCCCGAAAGGGTAGCGCCGACAGAGTTCCGGATGTGTGCGAAAGCGTTCCCGGGGCCCTGTCTAAAAGCGAGTGATGGAACACCCCAGGGGTTTTAGTCTGTGTGAGTCGGACATACCCATTCGGCTTCTCCCGAGCCGGGTGGGATCCATAATGGATTTCCCCTGGGTAAAAAAAAAAAAAAAAAAAAAAAAAAAAAAAAAAGGTTAGGTTAGGTTGGGGTGCGGGACTGATAGACCTCCTTGTGGTGCACCCTGGGAGGGGGAAGATAGCCGCTCAGTAGCGCGTTCGCTATGTTCCCTCTGCTAACTATCAGTCACAGGTGGCAGTTGCAGTGAGTTTCTCCTGCGTAGGCTTTAATGCCGTGTTTTGAAGTGCGCTGCTCCCGGCCGCCTCAGCTCATCTGAGGTAGCAAGGGATGCAGCCTGTTTCGGTTGCTCTGCAGCCGCTGGGCAGTGGTGAAGATGCTTGCATAGCACTGTTTAGTTGGGGCTGAACCAGAAATGGTTGCGGCGGGTGCGACGATGTGCCAGGTGCACTCGACAGAAAGTCGACGCCGGACCAACCGTTGCTTGTCGTGAGCACCGGGGGCCTTGCCTTAATTGGCTGGGCTGCGAGGAAGAAAACCTCAATAAAAAATTACCCCCAATCCTAAGTGGCGGAGCACCGCGAGAGGATGCATGGCTGAGGTGGAGTCAGTCGCTAGTGCTTTCCCCCGTCAGTGTACCGGCCGACACTCTGACGGGAGACGCTAGGCTTATCCAGGTGCAGAGGGCACCGCCTGGATGGACCATTGTCCCTCATACTCGTGGGAATAATATGAATACAAAAAACAAAAACAAAAACTTAGAGGAGGACGTTGATGTGGGTGAGGCGGAGGCGGATGCTTTGGATGTAAGCGTTGACAAGGAGGATGTGGAGAACATGGAGTTAGTAGGAGAAGGCGAGACTTCAGACGGAGTACGGGGTGCGCGGGCTGTCAGTGAGCCTGTTAAAACTCGTACGAAGAAGAAAGGTCGGGGCGTTAAAAGGCAGAGGATAGGTGAAACTGGGGCACAGTTGTCTGAGGAGAGTGAAGAACACTCGGACCCACCGGGGAGCACCCTTGTGCGTCAGAGAGGCCGGCCGCCGACAACGGGGCAGTATGTAGGGTTGGCAAAAGCTAAGGCCGCTTTGAATGCTGCTGTACAGGAGGAAAGGAGGCTCGCTGATGAGAAAGAGATAGTGGAGGCAAGTAAAAGAGTGCATGAACGGTCAGCCAGGCCGCTGAACACGGCAAGTGTAGATGCTATGGCCTCTGAACTGCGGGGAAGGGTTTGTGACCGTGCGGACCTTATTAGCACGATTGCGGTCAAGTCCAAGTCTCTGAAAGGGACTTGTGTCAAGGATTTAAAAGAATCGGCCGAATCCATAAAGCGTGATGTAACGGAGTTGGCGAAAAGGTCGCACTCGGAGGAAAATCAGATGCTCCAGGCTGCTAATGAGCGCTTGCAGGCAGAGTTAGTCATAATTCGGAGGGAGTTTGAGGAGCTTCGGATGGAAATGCAGAAGCAGCGGCCACAGGTTGCTTCGTTAGCGCCAGCTGGTGAAGGGCCAAGTGGGGCGCCTTCATCTATTCTCTCCATCTTGGAGGCTTTCAAGAGCGAACTCGTTGTCCGGGTGGGGGAGGTAGTCAATGCCAGGATAGATGCGAGGTTGGCTGCGTTTGCAGTGCCAGCATCACGGCCCGCTCTGGGTTCGGGTGTGGCTTCAAGGGATGTTTCAGCCAGTTCGGTCAGGGTCAATGCGGCCCCATCAAAGGGTGGGTTGCTGGCACCAAGGATGAAGGCGGGTAAAAAAGTGTCAAGGAAAAAAGCAGCCTTGAGGCGTAAACGGGCTAAGCATGTGTCCTTGGCTGCTCGCGAGGCAGCTCTTGCCAGGGAGGAAGCTCCAACAGTGCCAGTGCAGAAAACTCCTATTCAGGGCGAGTACAGTGGGGCGCTGGGGCGTAAGGCAAAGGAAGGACCAAATAAGGCGTACAGTTCCACAAAGAAGGCCCCGGCGGCAAGGACGAAGCTCCGTCCAGCTCGTACTGCGGCGGTCACTCTTACGTTAAGCTCAGCGGCAATTGAAAATGGGGTGAAATATGAGACCATATTGGCTGAGGCGAAGAAGCGTATAAAACTTGCGGAGGTTGGTCTGCAGCAAGTGCGGTTTCGGGCGACAGCAACTGGGGCTCGAATGTTGGAAATCCCTCCTGGCACGGAAGATGCGGAAAAGGTTGCTGATGCGCTGGCTGAGAAGCTTCGTGGCGTACTGGATGCTGATATTGTCCATGTCCAACGGCCAACAAAGAGTGTGGACATGCGAGTCACGGGGTTGGATGACACAGTGATTGCGGAGGAGGTAGTAGCTGCAGTTGCTGAACAGGGCGGGTGTGCTGTTGACGCCGTACGGGCTGGTACAATGGCTCGAGGTCCGAATGGCTCTGGTTCGCTGTTTGTGAATTGTCCGGTTGTGGCTGCCAAGAAATTGGTGGAGGCAGGGCGGGTTACTGTGGGGTGGACTTCGGCCAGAGTAGTGCTTCTGGAGGCGAGGCCATTACGCTGTTTTAAGTGCTTGGAGCAAGGCCATGTAGCGGCCAAGTGCAGTGGGAGTGTAGATCGTAGTAGAGATTGCTTCAGGTGTGGTAAGGTTGGCCATAAGGCAAGAGAGTGCTCTGCTGACGTTCACTGTGTAGCTTGTGCGGCGGCAGGTAGGCCGGCAGCTCATTACATTGGCAGGAAGGGCTGTCAAAGTGGTCTGGCATCTAAAGCAGCGCAGATTGCAGTGGGAGGTGGGAAGGAAGCGGGTGGCCCGGTAGCGCCCCAGTCTTTGCAGCAAGTTACTGAGGAGGTTAGCATGGATACAGCCCAGTAATGGCTAGTAGGTTTATGCAAGCAAATATTAACCACTCTGCTAGGGCTCAGGACCTCTTGATCCAGACCATGGCTGAGTGGCAAATTGAGGTGGCAGTGGTTTCGGAACCCTATTTTGTTCCCGTGCGGGATGATTGGGCTGGAGATCGAGATGGCACTGTGACTATAATTGCCCCTGCTGTAGCTGGTGCCTTGCCTTTGCGCGGTGTCGTTAGGGGTCAGGGTTATGTGCTCACTACGGTTGGGGACTTGACTGTCATTGGGGTGTACTTTTCCCCCAATAGGAGCCTAGCTGACTTTGAGCGGCTGCTTGCAGGAGTCGGGGCGCTGGTTGGTCAGGTGTCCACCACGCCTGTGCTAGTCGCTGGTGACTTTAACGCAAAGTCAGTGGCTTGGGGTTCTCCTGTGGCAGATGCGCGAGGGGAGTTGCTGGAGGAGTGGGCAATTTCCCTAGGATTGGTTGTCCTCAACACTGGGTTGGAAAGTACGTGTGTGCGCCGGCAGGGCGAGTCGATTGTGGATATCACATTTGCGTCACGCACCTTGGCACGCCGGATTAATGGTTGGAGAGTGGAGACTGGTGTGGAGACGCTCTCTGATCACCGGTACATCCGGTTTGGTGTTTCCGCTGCTCCGGTCTCGATGGCTGTGCACCATTCTGTTGAGGATGGTCCGCGTTGGGTGCTGGGCAGGCTGGATTATGAGTTGGCCAAGGAGGCTGCAATTGTGGAATCTTGGGGGGCACGGGCTGATGCGGTTGAGGAGGTTGAGCAGGAAGCAGAGTGCTTAGGCGATGCGCTCACTCGGGTGTGTGATGCGGCGATGCCGAGGGCAAAGTCACATGCTCCAAGGCGTTGCGTGTATTGGTGGCGCCCTGAGCTTCGCCGAATGAGGGGTGCATGTGTAGCTGCGCGTCGCCAGTATACGCGTTGCAGGAGGCGCCGGGTCAGGGACCAAGTGGAGGAGGATGTTCTTTACGTCGCGTACCGGAATGCCTGCTGCATTCTTCAAACGGCAGTGGCACAGGCCAAGGAGGTGGCATGGGAAGAGTGGTTGGAGACGCTCAACCGGGATCCTTGGGGTAAGCCGTATCGGGTGGTGAGGAAGAAACTCCGGCCCTGGGCTCCTCCCTTGACGAGTACGCTTCAGCCTGATCTTGTTGAGCGGGTGGTTAGTGCCCTCTTCCCGGCAAGGGAAGCCTTTGTGCCTCCGGCGATGGTTTCTGTATCGGGTCCGCGGCCAGCAGTGGCAGAGGTGCCTCCAGTAACTGAGGCTGAATTCGGGGTGGCTGTCCGGAGGCAACGGTCCAAAAAGACGGCCCCCGGTCTGGATGGCATACCGGGTCGGGCTCTAGTTATTGCCGTATCGGAGATAGGGGAGAGTGTCCGGGCCCTCTTTACTGCTTGCTTGTCTCAAGGGCGGGTGCCTAGTAGGTGGAAGACGGGAAAGCTGGTGCTTCTCCGGAAGGAGGGACGTCCTCCCGATCAGCCGTCGGCCTACCGTCCGATTGTGCTGCTAGGTGAGACAAGCAAGCTGTTCGAGCGGGTGCTCGCAGCTCGGCTTGTCAGGAGTATGGATCCCAGTTTAAGCGAGTGGCAGTTTGGTTTTCGCCCTCTCCGTTCGACGTTGGATGCAGTTGCTCGGGTTGGCGATATAGTATCGGAGGAGGTTTCAAAGGGTGGGGTGGTGATGGCAGTGTCATTGGATATATCCAATGCCTTCAACACCTTGCCCTGGGAGACAATTAAGGCGGCTCTTCGGTACCATAATGTACCATCATATCTGCAGAGAGTTGTAGCAGATTACTTTGCAGGTCGAATGGTGACCTACCCAACGAGAGAAGGGTGGGGACGGAGAGTGATGTCGTGCGGTGTTCCACAGGGGTCGGTTTTAGGCCCACTGCTGTGGAATATTGGTTACGATTGGGTGCTGCGCGGTGCCACTTTGAGGGGGGTTGGTGTAACCTGTTACGCTGACGACACTCTTGTGACAGCCCGTGGGAGTACTCATCAGGAGGCTGCGCAGCTTGCCAGAGTTGGTGTTGCTCATGTCGTGGAGCGTATTCGTGCGTTGGGTTTGGAAGTGGCTCTCCACAAGTCTGAGGCTCTGGTTTTCCATGGGCCTCGTAATGCACCACTTCCGGGTGCAGTGTTATCAGTTGGGGGAACTTTCATTGCCGTTGGGTTGACGATGAAGTATCTTGGACTCGTCCTTGATGGCAGGTGGAAGTTTGAAGAGCACTTTCGGCGTTTGTCTCCAAAGTTGGTGGCTGCGGCCGCAGCGCTTGGGCGGATACTTCCGAATTTAGGAGGGCCAGGAAGTGCATGCCGTCGTTTGTATACTGGCGTGGTGCGTTCGATGGCGCTCTATGGAGCGCCTATATGGGCGGGCACTCTGAGCGCTCCAAGTGTTGCTCAATTGCGTCGACCGCAGCGGGTCATAGCGCTCAGAGTGGCAAGGGCGTACCGCACAGTGTCGTGCGTGGCTGCTTGCTTGCTGGCGGGTAGCCCGCCCTGGGACCTCGAAGCGGAGTTGCAGTCAGAGATATATTGGCGGTTGCAGGAAGCGAGGAGGGCGGATAACTGGCCTGCGCCGAGGGAGGTGCACCAGTGGCGGGAGGAGTCACGCCTTGTCCTCTACCAGAAATGGTCGGAGCGACTGGAGATCCCGGGAACTAGCCGGGACCTGGTGGATGCCGTTCGGCCTGTCCTTAAAGAATGGGTCGATCGCAACTATGGTGCACCCACGTTCCACCTCACACAGCTTTTGACGGGGCATGGATGCTTCGGCAAGTACCTGTGTGAGGTGGTGGGTAGGGAACCAACGTCGGCATGTCACCACTGTAGGGGAGGAGCCGTAGACACGGCCAAGCACACGCGTGAAGAGTGCCCAGCATGGGCGGAGCCTCGCGCTGCCCTGTCTGCGGCTATTGGTGGGGATCTCTCACTGCCGGCTTTGATAAGTCGCATGGTGCGCAGTGAGGAGGCATGGGCGGCAGTGACCACCTTCTGTGTGTCGGTGTTGACGCAGAAGGAGGCAGCGGAGCGGATGTGCGAGGACGACGTAGATTCAGTCCCGCAGCGTCGTAGGAGGCCTGGCAGGCGTCGAAGGGCCTTCGCAGGCCGAATGCTGCCGCCATAACGCGGACCTGCGGGTGATGGGTCGGGAGTTCCGTCATCCGCCTAGGAGAGGTCCAGAGCTGCACGGCCCCCATGGTGTTCTGGGGTGCCAAAAGCGGAGAAGGTGGGGCATCATGACCCTGCCAACTGTGTGGGCCCGAAAGGGTAGCGCCGACAGAGTTCCGGATGTGTGCGAAAGCGTTCCCGGGGCTCTGTCTAAAAGCGAGTGATGGAACACCCCAGGGGTTTTAGTCTGTGTGAGTCGGACATACCCATTCGGCTTCTCCCGAGCCGGGTGGGATCCATAATGGATTTCCCCTGGGTAAACAAAAAAAAAAAAAAAAAAAAAAAAAAAAGGTTAGGTTAGGTTAGGTTAGGTTAGGTTAGGTTAGGTTAGGTTAGGTTAGGTTAGGTTAGGTTAGGTTAGGTTAGGTTAGGTTAGGTTAGGTTAGGTTAGGTTAGGTTAGGTTAGGTTAGGTTAGGTTAGGTTAGGTTAGGTTTAGGTTAGGTTAGGTTAGGTTAGGTTAGGTTAGGTTAGGTTAGGTTAGGTTAGGTTAGGTTAGGTTAGGTTAGGTTAGGTTAGGTTAGGTTAGGTTAGGTTAGGTTAGGTTAGGTTAGGTTAGGTTAGGTTAGGTTAGGTTAGGTTAGGTTAGGTTAGGTTAGGTTAGGTTAGGTTTTTTTTTTTTTTTTTTTTTTTTTTTTTACGTGGGTGGTGGAGATCCTCATTGGATACTACGGCCCGGTCCCGTAGCATGCCCGACTCAACTGGGGATGTTGCCCAGTCGCCTACGGACTAAAACCACCACCCTGTGCAGAGTTGTGTGATCCAAGAGCGCAGTGCTAACGGTTTACACGTTGCCCTTGGAAGTGATTTAATTTAGAGTTGGGTGAATGGGTAAGGTGAGTTATTGTTTGAGAGTTGGGTTTTGTTGTGTAGTTTACCTATTGTGTGGGGTAAATTTTAGTGTGCAGATTGTTGTGAGCAAAAGGCGTGGGGATGGAGTGGATATTGAGGAAGGGTAACTGCCGCTGCTTGCTGAGCGAACACCGGTTGTTGGCTCAGCAAGCAGAGGTGAGTTGGGTTATGTTTATATATATTTTATATATGTATATATTTTATATATGTATATATTTTAAAGGTATATATTTAAGTGAAAATATGTGAAACATAGTAATAGTGCGATAGTAGAGAAAAGGAAGTATGTAGTATTATGTTCCGTTAAACTTTTTCAGTCTTTTAACAATGTGCTTGTAGAAGCTGTGGAAGGCCTCTGCTGTTGTCTGTTTGGAGAGGACTTCTTCTAGGTTGCTTTGGTTAATGTTTAGCATGGTGCAAGTTATCTCGTATTCGAGTCTTTTAGAGTTGAATCTGGGGCAGTCGTTAATTAGGTGATGTGTGGACTGCGTCGATGTGTCGTCACACGGGCAGTGGTCGTTGTTCGTTATTTTGAATCTATAAAGGTATTCTTTGTGAAAACCGTGATTTGAAATGAATTGAGTAGTCTCAAAAGTTAGACTGTAGTCGTTTAGGTATTTGTTTATTGTTTCGTGATCGGTAAAGATCCTCTTTGTGTAGAGGCAATTGTTGGGGGAATTATATAGTCGTTCAGCCGCATGCTGTGCAATCTGTTTTAATCTATACTTTATGTTGGATATTGGTATTGTTTTGTAATCCGGTGTCTTCTTTAGGTTGGCCGCAGCCTTAGCCGCCGCATCGGCAAGCTCGTTTCCTGCGATACCGCAGTGTGCCTTGATCCAGTAAAAGTGGGTGTGTGAGTGTTGTTTGTGTGTATGTAATAGTTTATGAATTGTGTTTGCAAGTGGATTGTAGCTGTTTGGGTTGGCAAGTTCCTGAAGGGCTGATTTGCTGTCTGTTAGAATTATGTGTGTGGTGTGGTTGTGGTTGTGTATCGGTGTGATTGTATTAAGATGATTTTGAAGGCACTGTGATATCGCAAAAAGCTCGGCCTGGTACACCGAGCAGCAGTCATGTAGCTTCAATTTTTTGGTAGTGGTGTTTATACGATTAGGTCCCTCAGTGACAAAAGCCGCTCCAACAGTGTTGTCGTGTCGACTCCCGTCAGTGTAGGAAATCCACGATTCCTCCGGATGGTCGTCGAGGGCCCGTTTAACCTCAGCCTCGTTTTGGAGCTCCCGGAAAGAGATGCCCTCCCTATGTGCCGGATGTAGCATTTCGGATGGGGAGACCGGTTTTTCAATTTTGAGATCCCCAGGTAACAGGGAAGATACTCCCCGGATCCTGGATTTTTCCAGCTCGGCAGCGTATTCTATTTTTGCAGGCAGTGGTGTGAGCCGTGCCAGGGTGACTGCAAGGGGCGTGCTTATAGTTCTGAAGGCATGCGTTATTTTTATTGCTATTAGGCGCTGTAGGGAGAGTAACTTGTTTTTTATATATTGGTGTTTAACAGCATTTTGCCATATGGAGGAGGCGTAGGTCATTATGGGTTCAATCACTTGTTTATATATCGTTCTAATGTTTTCCGGGTGCGCTCCCCAGGTGGGGCGTATGAACATTTGCAGCCTGCAGTACAATTTCCTGGCCTTTTCGATGGTTTGCAGGGCGTGTCGTACAAATAGCAGCTTGCTGTCAATAATTACTCCGAGGTACTTCATTTCAGTGACCAGTGGCACTGCCGCGCCATCCATAATCACCCTGGCCCTAGAGGCGCCTTTTGTGAAGGCCATCATTTGCGTCTTTTCTTTTCCAAAGTCCAGCTTTACGCTTTCCCCCCACTCAGCGATCCCCTCGATGGCCAGGTTTGTTTTGGCCTCCAGTTCTGCGACCGTCTTTGCTCGGCAGATCAGTAGGACGTCGTCCGCGTAAGCTTGTGAATAGCATCCCGCCGGTAGCTCTTTGTCAAGTAGATAGTCCAGCACGAGGTTCCAGAGTATCGGACCGACCACTGATCCCTGGATGCATCCGCGCGAGACGGTTTTTTGGGCGAAGTAGTCGGCGAACGCTAGCTGTACCTGTCGGTTGGTGACGTAGCTCTGTAGGATGCTGTAGATGTTTTCTGGACAGGCGATTCGTTTGAGACGCTGAAAGATGGCGGGCCACCAGGCGTTGTCAAATGCAGCTCTTATGTCTAGAGAAATGGCTAGTACTTGTTCGCCATTTTCCTTGCCCTCCTCTATTAGTCTGAGTGCGTGCTTTATGGCGTGTGTGGTTGAAGTCTGGAGCTTGAATCCGAACTGTCGGTTGACAGCTCGGTTGTTTATTTGCATATGGTATACGAGTCTGTTTATTATTAGTTTTTCCAGTAGTTTACCAAATACCTTGACCAGCCCTATTGGTCTGAATGATTGCAGTTTAGTGTAGTCATCCTTGTTTGGCTTGGGGATAATTTTGGTGATGGTAGTCTTCCAGTAGTCGGGGAAGTATCCTATTTGCAGGCATCTGTTCATTATTGCAGTTACGGTCTCTGGGAAGATTTTGGTCACTTGGAGACATATGTCGGCGGTTAGGTGGTCAGAGCCAGGTGCTTTTTTGTGACTGATTGTGTTCAGGGTTCTCAGTACCTCCTCGGTCGTGAAAGGTGGTTCATTGGGGGTGTTGGGGGGTTGTAATGTTAGCTGTCGTAGCGTTTGTTGTGCCTGAGAATCTCCTGTGTCGTCTGGGTGGAAGTGGTTGAGGAGCGCGTCAGCAGTCTCCTTGCTGTCCCTTGTGTGCGTTCCATCGGGTAGGGTCATAGTGGCAGGTGGCTGCGTGACCGGTTTAGTTCGCATGATGCGGTTAGTAATTGACCATACATCCTCCTTCCCCTGCCGCTCGCAGAAGTCTCGGAAGGCGCTGGAGGACGCGGTGCAGCACTCGTCAGAGTACCTTCCCCTTAGGGCGTCTCTCTCTCTCAGGAGTTCAATGAGCGGGAGCTTTCGTCGAACGGCTTTGTTGAGCGCATGGTGTACCCTAATAACCTCCTTTTTTAGGGTGTTTAGGTTTTCGTTCCACCATGGGGGTTTTAGTGGAGGTCCTGCAGATCGATCTAGTAATTCGTCGCACATTTTTTCTATGTTGCCGGTGAAGAGTGCAATGGTGCAGTCAATTTGGTCCTCTCCACTGTTGTTTATATCTTCTATATCCGGCATCTTTTCCTTCAGTTCTCTCTCAATGTCTTCCTTTATTTGGTCCCATTTTACGCCGCTGGTGTTATATTTGAACGTGCTTAGTTTTTTCTTTTGGTTCCATTTGGCTGTTTTGTTGCTGGATGTGGACATTTCATAGGTTATTGCATGGTGGTCCGAGGAAGTGCAGACCTCAGGAGTGACTTTCCAGTTCCTGATTGTGATTGGGTTATTGTGTTGCGTGTTGCTTGCGAGGGTGATGTCGACTATTGACTCTCTGTGTTGTCTGTGTGTTATTGTCTGGAACGTAGGGGTGCGCCCAGTGTTGCACACTTTGAGTCCATGTGCGGTCACGAGGTCCGCAATTTCCCGCCCTCTTGAGTTGTTGTGTTGGCATCCCCACGAGGTGTGCCATCCGTTGAAATCCCCTCCAATGATGTGCTTGGATCCCCTTGTCTCCTGCAAGAACCCTTCCAGCTTTCTCAAGGTGTTATTGATGTCGTTCCTGGGCTCTATATACAAGGAAACTAGGTAGATTTTTGCTCCTGTTTTTTCCGTGATCTGGGCTATTGCAATATGTGAATCTGAATATTTGGTGTATCCTAATGTGCTTATCCGTGTATTGGTTAGGTTAGGTTAGGTTAGGTTAGGTTAGGTTAGGTTAGGTTAGGTTAGGTTAGGTTAGGTTAGGTTAGGTTAGGTTAGGTTAGGTTAGGTTAGGTTAGGTTAGGTTAGGTTAGGTTAGGTTAGGTTAGGTTAGGTTAGGTTAGGTTAGGTTAGGTTAGGTTAGGTTAGGTTAGGTTAGGTTAGGTTAGGTTAGGTTAGGTTAGGTTAGGTTAGGTTAGGTTAGGTTAGGTTAGGTTAGGTTAGGTTAGGTTAGGTTAGGTTAGGTTAGGTTAGGTTAGGTTAGGTTAGGTTAGGTTAGGTTAGGTTAGGTTAGGTTAGGTTAGGTTAGGTTAGGTTAGGTTAGGTTAGGTTAGGTTAGGTTAGGTTAGGTTAGGTTAGGTTAGGTTAGGTTAGGTTAGGTTAGGTTAGGTTAGGTTAGGTTAGGTTAGGTTAGGTTAGGTTAGGTTAGGTTAGGTTAGGTTAGGTTAGGTTAGGTTAGGTTAGGTTAGGTTAGGTTAGGTTAGGTTAGGTTAGGTTAGGTTAGGTTAGGTTAGGTTAGGTTAGGTTAGGTTAGGTTAGGTTAGGTTAGGTTAGGTTAGGTTAGGTTAGGTTAGGTTAGGTTAGGTTAGGTTAGGTTAGGTTAGGTTAGGTTAGGTTACGGGGTCGAATTTCGGTAGAGTTTGCTGAAACTTCGCACAAGGGGTTTTTAGACCCTGCCCCACCTGTGGTGTTTTTGCCTTGGGGTCGAACCCCCCCATTTCGGCGAGCTCCCATACAACTTTTTTAATTTTTTTTGGTTTTTATTTTTTATTTTAAAAACTGTATTTTTTATTTTGCTAGTATTCACCTGCGGGAAATGCTTTTCAATTCCGCGTCGAATGGCATTTTTTTTTTTTTTCTAGGTCAAAAAACAAAAATTTTAGACCCGGGTTAGATTTTTTTTTTAATTTTTTTTCTTTTTTTTTGAAGAAAAAAAAATGTTTTTGCAAAGAGTAGGTAAATTGTATAACGAATCTGAAGTCAGTTTTTCGCTAGCTTGTACCGTTTCAGAGATAAAAAATGTCAAAGTTTGTAAAAAACGTGAAACATTGCGGGATTGTTCATCAGGCGCTTGATGACAAAATGTATGGAAAAAGTCAATGTCAATGTCAATGTCAATGTCAAAGTTAATGTCAAAGTCAATGTCAAAGTCAATGTCAAAGTCAATGTCAGTCAATGTCAAAGTCAATGTCAAAGTCAATGTCAAAGTCAATGTCAAAGTCAATGTCAAAGTCAATGTCAAAGTCAATGTCAAAGTCAATGTCAAAAACAATGTCAAAGTTAATGTCAAAGTCAAAATCAATGTGTAACCGCATATAACGTTTGTATAGTTTTGCAGAAAGGAACTGCAAAAGTAACTTTGTAACCGCATGTATTTGTATAGGATTACAAACTTACTTATGCAGTGTCAAAGTCAAAGTCAATGTCAGTCAATGTCAAAGTCAATGTCAATGTCAAAGTCAATGTCAAAAACAATGTCAAAGTTAATGTCAAAGTCAAAATCAATGTGTAACCGCATATAACGTTTGTATAGTTTTGCAGAAAGGAACTGCAAAAGTAACTTTGTAACCGCATGTATTTGTATAGGATTACAAACTTACTTATGCAGTGTCAAAGTCAAAGTCAATGTCAGTCAATGTCAAAGTCAATGTCAAAGTCAATGTCAAAGTCAATGTCAAAAACAATGTCAAAGTTAATGTCAAAGTCAAAATCAATGTGTAACCGCATATAACGTTTGTATAGTTTTGCAGAAAGGAACTGCAAAAGTAACTTTGTAACCGCATGTATTTGTATAGGATTACAAACTTACTTATGCAGTGTCAAAGTCAATGTCAATGTCAGTCAATGTCAAAGTCAATGTCAAAGTCAATGTCAAAGTCAATGTCAATGTCAAAGTCAATGTCAAAGTCAATGTCAGTCAATGTCAAAGTCAATGTCAAAGTCAATGTTAATAATAGATAGGTTAATAATAGATAGGATAGGATAGGTTAGGTTAATAATAGATAGGATAGGATAGGTTAGGTTAGGTTAGGTTAGGTTAGGTTAGGTTAGGTTAGGTTAGGTTAGGTTAGGTTAGGTTAGGTTAGGTTAGGTTAGGTTAGGTTAGGTTAGGTTAGGTTAGGTTAGGTTAGGTTAGGTTAGGTTAGGTTAGGTTAGGTTAGGTTAGGTTAGGTTAGGTTAGGTTAGGTTAGGTTAGGTTAGGTTAGGTTAGGTTAGGTTAGGTTAGGTTAGGTTAGGTTAGGTTAGGTTAGGTTAGGTTAGGTTAGGTTAGGTTAGGTTAGGTTAGGTTAGGTTAGGTTAGGTTAGGTTAGGTTAGGTTAGGTTAGGTTAGGTTAGGTTAGGTTAGGTTAGGTTAGGTTAGGTTAGGTTAGGTTAGGTTAGGTTAGGTTAGGTTAGGTTAGGTTAGGTTTTTTTTTTTTTTTTTTTACGTGGGTGGTGGAGATCCTCATTGGATACTACGGCCCGGTCCCGTAGCATGCCCGACTCGACTGGGGATGTTGCCCAGTCGCCTACGGACTAAAACCACCACCCTGTGCAGAGTTGTGTGATCCAAGAGCGCAGTGCTAACGGTTTACACGTTGCCCTTGGAAGTGATTTAATTTAGAGTTGGGTGAATGGGTAAGGTGAGTTATTGTTTGAGAGTTGGGTTTTGTTGTGTAGTTTACCTATTGTGTGGGGTAAATTTTAGTGTGCAGATTGTTGTGAGCAAAAGGCGTGGGGATGGAGTGGATATTGAGGAAGGGTAACTGCCGCTGCTTGCTGAGCGAACACCGGTTGTTGGCTCAGCAAGCAGAGGGGTTAGGTTAGGTTAGGTTAGGTTAGGTTAGGTTAGGTTAGGTTAGGTTAGGTTAGGTTAGGTTAGGTTAGGTTAGGTTAGGTTAGGTTAGGTTAGGTTAGGTTAGGTTAGGTTAGGTTAGGTTAGGTTAGGTTAGGTTAGGTTAGGTTAGGTTAGGTTAGGTTAGGTTAGGTTAGGTTAGGTTAGGTTAGGTTAGGTTAGGTTAGGTTAGGTTAGGTTAGGTTAGGTTAGGTTAGGTTAGGTTAGGTTAGGTTAGGTTAGGTTAGGTTAGGTTAGGTTAGGTTAGGTTAGGTTAGGTTAGGTTAGGTTAGGTTAGGTTAGGTTAGGTTAGGTTAGGTTAGGTTAGGTTAGGTTAGGTTAGGTTAGGTTAGGTTAGGTTAGGTTAGGTTAGGTTAGGTTAGGTTAGGTTAGGTTAGGTTAGGTTAGGTTAGGTTAGGTTAGGTTAGGTTAGGTTAGGTTAGGTTAGGTTAGGTTAGGTTAGGTTAGGTTAGGTTAGGTTAGGTTAGGTTAGGTTAGGTTAGGTTAGGTTAGGTTAGGTTAGGTTAGGTTAGGTTAGGTTAGGTTAGGTTAGGTTAGGTTAGGTTAGGTTAGGTTAGGTTAGGTTAGGTTAGGTTAGGTTAGGTTAGGTTAGGTTAGGTTAGGTTAGGTTAGGTTAGGTTAGGTTAGGTTAGGTTAGGTTAGGTTAGGTTAGGTTAGGTTAGGTTAGGTTAGGTTAGGTTAGGTTAGGTTAGGTTAGGTTAGGTTAGGTTAGGTTAGGTTAGGTTAGGTTAGGTTAGGTTAGGTTAGGTTAGGTTAGGTTAGGTTAGGTTAGGTTAGGTTAGGTTAGGTTAGGTTAGGTTAGGTTAGGTTAGGTTAGGTTAGGTTAGGTTAGGTTAGGTTAGGTTAGGTTAGGTTAGGTTAGGTTAGGTTAGGTTAGGTTAGGTTAGGTTAGGTTAGGTTGGGGTGCTAGGTCGGGTAACCTCCTCGAGTGTCTGGACTCTACCGATTCCTCTTGATTCGGTTGATCCGCAGGAATGGGTAGTGTCTTGGCCGGTGCGCCCTGGAGACAACGGCAAGTGATAATTTAGTGAACCCTAAGTTATCGCTTGCTGGTGTTACCAATAACCCGACACGGGGGGGTCGGGGGGTTCCGCCCAGGGAATCGCAAGATTCCCCAGGTGCGGCTTGAGGGAGAGGCCATTGCCGTTTGCCTCTATAATAAATAACGGACCCGGAACCCTGACAAATCCTCTGCTATCAGAGGATTCATGTTAGGCGCGGGGGCTGCGACTGCCAGGCCGGGGCCGAGTTGTGGCTGCGAGGGAGAAAACCTCTATAAAAAGTTACAAGGGGACCTGAGAGGGTGAATCCGAGGTCTATCACCCTCTCCCGGCGTAGAGGTCCTTTGGTCGGGTTGGGAAGCGTGTGGTGTCGCCCTGCACGCTTACGACGGGAGGGGGGGCTTTTGCCTTAGTGGTGAGGGCAGCTGCGGCTGTTGCCGAGGGGCGTCGTGGTGAAATGTTCGCGATCCCATGGCGCCCCGACTACACGGCAGAGAGGGCATACCTTGGTGGTTTTAGACGGTAGTCCGGGGGGTTCCCGGGAGCCCGTCATACCCATCCTAGTACCTCGGCTAGGTGGGATGCGTAAAGGCATTTCCCCAAGTAAAAAAAAAAAAAAAAAAAAGGTTAGGTTAGGTTAGGTTAGGTTAGGTTAGGTTAGGTTAGGTTAGGTTAGGTTAGGTTAGGTTAGGTTAGGTTAGGTTAGGTTAGGTTAGGTTAGGTTAGGTTAGGTTAGGTTAGGTTAGGTTAGGTTAGGTTAGGTTAGGTTAGGTTAGGTTAGGTTAGGTTAGGTTAGGTTAGGTTAGGTTAGGTTAGGTTAGGTTAGGTTAGGTTAGGTTAGGTTAGGTTAGGTTAGGTTAGGTTAGGTTAGGTTAGGTTAGGTTAGGTTAGGTTAGGTTAGGTTAGGTTAGGTTAGGTTAGGTTAGGTTAGGTTAGGTTAGGTTAGGTTAGGTTAGGTTAGGTTAGGTTAGGTTAGGTTAGGTTAGGTTAGGTTAGGTTAGGTTAGGTTAGGTTAGGTTAGGTTAGGTTAGGTTAGGTTAGGTTAGGTTAGGTTAGGTTAGGTTAGGTTAGGTTAGGTTAGGTTAGGTTAGGTTAGGTTAGGTTAGGTTAGGTTAGGTTAGGTTAGGTTAGGTTAGGTTAGGTTAGGTTAGGTTAGGTTAGGTTAGGTTAGGTTAGGTTAGGTTAGGTTAGGTTAGGTTAGGTTAGGTTAGGTTAGGTTAGGTTAGGTTAGGTTAGGTTAGGTTAGGTTAGGTTAGGTTAGGTTAGGTTAGGTTAGGTTAGGTTAGGTTAGGTTAGGTTAGGTTAGGTTAGGTTAGGTTAGGTTAGGTTAGGTTAGGTTAGGTTAGGTTAGGTTAGGTTAGGTTAGGTTAGGTTAGGTTAGGTTAGGTTAGGTTAGGTTAGGTTAGGTTAGGTTAGGTTAGGTTAGGTTAGGTTAGGTTAGGTTAGGTTAGGTTAGGTTAGGTTAGGTTAGGTTAGGTTAGGTTAGGTTAGGTTAGGTTAGGTTAGGTTAGGTTAGGTTAGGTTAGGTTAGGTTAGGTTAGGTTAGGTTAGGTTAGGTTAGGTTAGGTTAGGTTAGGTTAGGTTAGGTTAGGTTAGGTTAGGTTAGGTTAGGTTAGGTTAGGTTAGGTTAGGTTAGGTTAGGTTAGGTTAGGTTAGGTTAGGTTAGGTTAGGTTAGGTTAGGTTAGGTTAGGTTAGGTTAGGTTAGGTTAGGTTAGGTTAGGTTAGGTTAGGTTAGGTTAGGTTAGGTTAGGTTAGGTTAGGTTAGGTTAGGTTAGGTTAGG